>JBBMOL010000018.1:4406250-5765623 GCA_037954665.1 Laguncularia racemosa | reverse complement strand
AAAATCCTACCCTTCGCTATATTCTTCAATGCCTTCGTTCGCTTCTGCACGAAGTACCTGACACAGCTGTAGAATGTTTTCTTGACCAAAGCAGTCACAGGTAACCCCAAAGCCTCCTTTAATATGGAATTAGAGCTTTCAACAACATTGGAGGTCATATACTCAAATTGATAGCAGCCTTCATGAGTTAGTGTCTACATATCTAATGGTACATCGTCGAACCAGTTTAACGCATTCGGCAAAATCATCCCCACTCGCTCCATCGCGTAATTTAACTTGTGAGATTGTGTTTGCAACCCGGCATATGTGACCAACTTCTTGCACTTGGTGTTTTTATGTGCCGAGTTGAAGTTGCTCACAATGTGCCGGAGGTAGAACCATTACATCGCAAATGGAGGCTACCATCTATTCACTTCTTCTCGGACTGCTGATTTGATGCCTGCATGTTTATCCAATATGAGATGAATGGTTTCACGACTTTCACGGTCACCGATGACATATTCCTTCAGTTTCTGTAAAAACCAGCCCATGTCTCAATTGTCTCCTGATCAACTAGAGTGAATACTAGTGGAAGTATATGGTTGTTGTCATTAACGCCACAAGCAATTAGCAACTTATGGGTGTACTTCCTATACAGAAAGGTGGCATCAATGGTAACAACAGGTCTAAGGAATCTCCACGCTGCGATATATAGCATAAAGGCCCAGAATACCCACTTCAAAGTGAACACACCGGGGATGCTCTATCTGATCCACCCCCAATCTATTCGTGTTCTAAGATTCGTATTTTCTATTGTATTGAGAAGTTTTGGCAGTTTATTGTAAGACTTCTCGTAGTTCCTATATACGAGCTCGATGGCCCGTTTCTTTCCCTCCTAAACCCATCTCCTGCTAATCTTGTAGCTAAATTCCTATTAGACAATAGAAGTCAGCTCGGCCACCCTTATATCAGGATTCTCCCTAAGAAGATTTACAAATCGGCTGGCAAGGAGATTGCAATCCAGTTGTGGGTGATCTGGACTAATAAATGGGTTATTGTATGAGTGTGGACCCTCGAATTTCGTCACCACGAGCATGCTCTCCAACTTCTTCTTTTAGGCCTAAAGCCCTAATTTACAACCTTCATCCCTTCTCATACAATTAACATACCACAGCAGTGGGCTAGACTCTATAATAGTGAAATTGCAATGGTTTTTCACATGGTAAGACTTCACTGCTTGAATGACACCTGCTTTCGTCTTGGATCTCATGCCCCTATAAAAATCATCACTACTTCTCAAACCACTACAAATATCGGTTTGCTCCTGCTCGAAATAAATTTAATCACTATCACCCCCATAATTGTAATACGGAACAGGATCTCTAACTGGCATGGTAAGTGGTTCAGCCTGCTCTACTCAATATATTGGCTGTCTCGAGTAGGTCTATACGGTTGGAGACTCTTCTTCTGTTACTTCATTTCCCTAGTTTTCACCCTCCTCATTTTCCTCATCGGAACTTTCCTCATTATTGCTGCTATCTTGCTCAACACCCATTCCACCATCGGTATTAGTTACAGCTTCTGCTCCCACATGTCTCTGATCATTGTAACATTAGAGTAATTGCTTTATCAATTTCATCCTCATTGTTCACTTCTGTCGGGGTTGGAATTGAGGATTGAAATCTTGACAACTCTAGCTGCATTTCTGCAATGTCATATGAAGATTGTGGCTGATTGCTTATATCAAATGTCTGCCTTACCGAAGGACCCTCGAATTGTTAGAAATTTTAATGAATAATTGTTGTATGCCACAATCTTCATATGATTTAGTTGTTTTAATAAAATTTTCAATGTCTTTCTTGTCTCTGATTGCCATTAACACATAACATGTATTGCCCTCATGGAACATAGGGTGTATGTGAATTATCTCAACCCCCACTTTGGTTGGATCAACTCCGATACTACGACATATTATGTATAAAAATTCATTGTACTTGACGTTTTTCTTCATTTTCAACTTCTTTACTAGATCCCTGTTATACTTCGGCCCCTAGTTACCGGCCATAATATTTCCAAATGCATAGATCATCAACTTCATGTAATCAGCTATTTTTCTTCTATCCATAGTATATATAAATTATAGCTTTTTAATAAATATGACAATTTCCAATAACAATATTCTAAAAATTTCAAGAAAATTTTTTATTTCTATAATATTTCAAATATTAAAAATTTTCCCCATTATTGGCAAATGATTTATTCCTAAAAATTTCTCAAATGTTATTTTTTATTAACATTTTTACTACTAAAAATTCTAACCATTTCCATATGATTTTACAACATTGTCATTTCTTCTTTTAATTTTAATTTTACTTTTAATTTCAATTTTCTTCCATTATTTCCAAACAATTTTTTTTTTCAAATATTTGTTCGAAATTATTTTTCAATTATATTTTTCCACAAAATATTTCAAAATTTTCGTATAATACTACAACGATTATTCTACATTTTACATATTTCACATTCTTTACAACAGTCAATCCTCATTCTAATACAAAAATTAATATTACATATTATGCATGCAACATCTATATAAATCATATTTAATAAATTATAATATAACAATACTGAGTAATCTTTTCTATAAAATATATAATTATACTAATATTTTTCTAAAATCTTATATCAAATACAAACATAAATGAAAACATAGATAAAAAAACTTCAATACAGATAAAAAGACTTTAACTTTTCTAAAAAAACATAGCACAATTAAGATTAGTTGTTCATAAACACTTAGATCTAGGCAAATCTTTCTTTCATGTGCAAAATCACTCCTTCTTCTTCCTCCTTCCTACGTGTGAACAAGAACAAAATGAGATCTGGGTTAGTGAGCATTTTGTGTGAGTTGTGTGTTTCTATGTGTTTTATATTTATATTTTTTAGTTTTCGTACTGTTATCACGTGTTTATAATTTAACAGTAAGCATAAATCGAATAAAAAATTGGATGGTGAGAAGTGGTGGGATTTGTACTAAAGGTGTGGATGAGGTCCGCACCTTCAACCTAGAATTTTTATATATCCCTAAAGTTATATACGTGATCCATGCCTTCTTAACTTATTTTAGAAATATGTTTTACGGGTATAATATTTACTCAATTAAAAAAAAACAATATTTAAATATGTGATCCCAATATCATTAGTCTTGATCAATACTGTGTTAGATCTTGACCCGAAAAATGAGAAGGGGTTCAAAATCGAGGGGTTCATCTACTCAAAATACCTTAAAAAGTTAAATATATGAAGTCTTAGGATGAGGGTTGGCGGATGCCCCCTGTTGCTAGGAAGTGGGAATCGCATTTGAGGTCTCCAGCTCTCACTTTTTCATTTACATCATGTAATTCCACTATCATTTATTCTCTCTCTCTCCCGATACAGACTTTGTCGTCTCGATTTTCTTATTTTCACTACTCAAGTGCTTTCATGAAGCAACCTTTAAAAATTACACCCACGGCCATGCTTCCAATATTTTGTTTTTATCCACGCTTTGCAATCGAAAATTCTGAGAGTAAATTGATGCATTTCGATCCACATCCACCCATCCTAGCCAGCTCAATCTGGTCTTCCTAGGTTCGTTCTTTAGGAGGGTTTGTGAGGAGGGGAGGGGTTGGATTGGTTGACTTGGTCCGAATAAGGCTGGAATAGTTTTAACAAATTTCGACCAAAATCTAACTGAGATTTTCTTCAATATGCTTTATTGGTGATTGTCAACATTGTACAAATCAAATTTAACTATAAAACTTCATATTTTACCATCTTATTAAAAAAATTCAAAAGTATTTTTATTTAATGAAGATTATAATAGAATTTCTAATTTTAACAGTGCTGTTTACTACATAAATTTTGGACCATTTTGTAGTGTACAATTCTAATATCATATTCATTTGAGGAAAATAGTTATTATATTCCTTTTTATTTCTTGCTTGTAATATTATAGTGTTCATATGTGTTTTGAAGACGTAAAAAGTTTTTCATAATCAATCTCTGTTACTAAAAATTGTTGAATAAAAAGTTATGATTATATACTTATGAATGGCTATTATATAACTATTCATGGACTGTTTCCATATCTACTTTCAGAAGGGTAAGACATACCATCACCGGAGGCTATCGTCAGACCTACCACCATCACTAAATCCATTGTTACTGCCGTGGTGCTACCTGCAATAGGTCCACCATATTAATGACTATGAGTAGTGATATTATAAATATTAATACATACGAATAATTTTAAATCATGATCTTAGATAATACATTTTCATAATATAATGTAAATTATTACCAACGATATAGTAAATAAAAATAATATTATATTATAATAAAAATATTATCATGTATATAGATAGATAGATAGATAGATAGATAGATAACACTATATTAAATTATTATATAATATAATAGATATGAAAACTTTTGTTCTCTATCAAGTTGCCTTTCAACTTCCTTAGTTTACACCTCAAGGGCACCCATTGATTGAGAATTCTCATGTAAAAGATAAGTGTTATATGGAAAGTTGTAATGTGTTGCCTTGTATAGGTGTTTGCTTAATTTGTACCGAACCCTTGGTGCTTGCAAGATGGTTTATTATGTTATCCCTAAGTTGAGGATAAGACTTTACGTGTAAATAAGCATTTAACTATTTGTACAAAATATTGATATCATTCTAGCTTCCGTTCACTGACATAGAGTACCACAATAGAGTTCATAAAAACCATCACTTTCCTTTATAACTTCATAACACACTTCCTGGTTGTATTGCATATTACAACTTGGAGCATACTTTACATGCACACACATTATATAACATTTTATATAATATAGCACAATGTTCTCATCCATTATTGCTATGAAATTTTCTTAAAAACATGCCATTAATGCTCTCATTCCCCATCCTATGCTTTGAACTCCATCTAAGCTTGATCTTCATAGCTTGAAGTTAGATAAACCATCCCCTTAGCCCATATTTGAGCTAAATGAGTATAATTAAAACAAATAATAGAAACAAGACAAGTATGCACAATAACCATAGCTGATCACTAGCATGTGACGAATACCTACATGACATATAGTTACCATACTAATACACATGATATTGTATTGGTACTAGATCTTAAGTGAGTAGTGCTTGGTGGCTCAATCTAAGATTTATTTGAAAATTAATTGAGAAAATAGAGAGCGGCACTAGGCTACTTAAGCTGAGATGAACCAAGAATATAACCTATATGCTAAAAAATAAAATTTCTAAATCAAGCACTTTTATTATCCAAGAACCAAGGTTCTAAGAATATAACTCTTAATCTCTTTTATGCCATGCTATGAATGTAATTATACACATTACCAACTCATATCTAGAACAACCAAGAGACAATACCATAACAACCAAGCAATTGTTGATACAGTCATTATGTATCAAATAAGAATCTTGTTTAAGATGCCACTTAAGTGATATCTAACAAGATACGGAACATGCAAGAATTCATACATATTGTAAGAATACACAAACTCCATTAGCTCATATCCAACATCATTCATACATTAATAAACACCAACTCAAATACATTTCCCAATAGATAGCTAACTACATGTAGCAGCTAGCAACAATTCACAAAATCAATAAAACAGAAAAGCCTAGATACTCACCTAGGCCATAGTGTAATCTCATTATAATCTATTTCATATAGTCTATCTTCACCTATTACATTTGTACATATATCTCATTATAATCTATTTTAGTTTTAAATGTAGCTATATTAAGCTTATTGCATATTGCTAAATGTTTATACTAACGACTTCTAATAGCTATGACTTCTCCGTAATTCATCCATTTTTCGTTAACTTTATATCATCATGATCTTTATCCCAAGGATTACTCAAATACACTAAGATATCAACTTGTTCATGTTTACATATCTCCATAATTATCCTTCTTACAATACTGTTATGATTATAGGCACATTATCATAATTTCATAATTAGACCAAATTATATTTAATAATCAATTAACCACCATCATTTCCCTCATAAATGGTACTGTCTACTACATACTTTTAATCAAAGTATTAAGTTGAAACCATATAAATAACACAATTATCCTTAAATCAATTACAATTTACCAACTAAGCTAATATATAGTCAAATACTAACTATATATGTAATAATTAACATACAAACTCGACCAATTCCATAAAAATAACCTAACTCCACAAAACTATATACTTTTAATACCACCTAGAAGCCTCCAAAAAATTTGTAAGTCGGTTTAGGAAGATCTCTTGACATTAATGTCATTAGTATGACCATTTCAGAATCTTATCATAACTGAAATAGGCTAGGTGCACAAAAATTAGGAAGATTACGGTTGGAACTATATATATTTATAGTTTTAAACTGGTAATATATATTAATATGTTTCTTATATATAATTTATAAATGTATACCGATATAGCATTTTCAAAGATTATATGTTGCAATACAAGCATATGTATTCATAAATAGACCATATATATACTTATATGTTTTTAAAAGATTTTGTATTTGTATTTATTGTTTATACATTTCCCATAAATATATATTAGAACAAGTTATACGTATAAGTTAATCTATATGTATAAATTAATTATATTTATAATTTGATATGTTTTATTACTTGTAATCGTGTTTTAAGAATAAATATGAATAATATATTTTTCTCAAAACATGTCTTACAGAGTATCTCCAATCATTCTTACGATGTCCCTACTCATGTGTGCATATATTGTTTCTCTCTTACTATTTTTAAATTGACTTTTGGATAAAAGGCCTATTAAATAGTCATGGCAATAACCGTGCGGAAAGCATAATAAATAATATTAACTCTATTTAGTTCATTATAGAATAAACAACATTACAAACTCACTAACAAATGCATGACAATTAAAACGGAATATAAGTTCAACCGCATTGTTAACAATCCCTTTAATCTAAAATACGCTCATAATTATTTAAATGGAATTTTAGCATACATGTTAAAATAATATTACCAGATGATATGAAAAGAGTAATAATAAAAAAACTTAATTTCAATGATTTAATTATATACCCCTATGAAATTTACTACTTGAATAAGGACTTACTATACAATATACAAATATATGTAGATGTTGCTGTATAATAAGAATGAAATGCTCTATCTCAACGCAAATCCACCTTTAACTAAAGACTTAAGTATAAATCTGTAAATTAAAATTTATAAATAGGCTCCCTTAAAAGCATAAAGTGCATCCCCATACATAAGATTGTCTCTTAATTAATACAGTAGATGATATTTTAATTACAGTTTAAGGCGTATACCTCTATAATTGAAGCTTGAATTCACAATAACCACAATGATAGCACAAGAATTAGTAATTTAATAACAATAATAGACAACAATAACCATAGTAGTCAACAACTATAATTGTAATTGAAGAATCGGCACCCACCTTGACAATATTCGATAATCTATAATTGTAAACAGAAAAACGGAGAGGAAGGAGATTAAATGTGGAATATTTCAAAGTGTGGGGATACATAACCTATTATAGAGTTTCAAATCCTAAAAGACAAACCTTGGTGCTAGAGCCTTGGAAGGTTTATTTGGTGGTTATGCTAAAAACTCTTATGAGATATGGGATATTAAATTTAGACTCTAATGTCATAATTGAAACTAGATATGTAGAATTTATGGAGAATAAATTTAATAATGATTTAATTGAAAATGAAATTCCTCCTACTAGACACAAAATATAGAACTAAGAGATTCTAGTGAAAGGAATATTATAGAAGCAAATATGGAACCCACTGTAAAACTTAGAAGAAATAAGAGAGCAAAATGAAGAAAGAATCTAGATATTCTCAAGCTTTTAGTTTCTTGGTAGAAGGCAGTAGAGAATATGTAATTTAAAAGATCTCCTTAATACTTAATGTTGATAGTAATCCTAAAATTTACATTGAAGCTATGGCTTCTAGAGATATGACTTTTTTGAAAGAGGTGTTAAATGATGAAATGGACTCTTTATTGTTCAACACTTGGATTCTAGTTGATTTGACTCAAGGATTTAAGGTAATAGGTTGTAAGTGGGTGTTTAAATGGAAATATAATTCAAATGGTTTCTTGCAAACTTTTAAGGCAAGATTAGTGGCCAAAATATTTAAGTAATGAGAGAGAATAAATTATTTTGATACTTATACTTTTATAGCTAGAATGATATCTATAAGGGTATTGTTAGCCCTTACTTTCATTTATAAGCTTTATGTGCATAAAATGGATGTTAAATGACCCTTTCGATTAGTGACCTTGAGGAAGAAGTATACATGGAACAATTAGAAGGCTTTATGCTACTAGGAAACAAAAAGAAAGTTGGCAAATTAGTTAAGTCATTATATAGACTTAAGTAAGCTCTAAAACAATGGCATTAGAAATTTGATTATGTAATCTTGACAAATGCTTTTAAGCATAACAATGCCAAATATTGTATTTATTCAAAGTTTATAGATGAATATGGTGACATAATTTGTTTATATATAGATGACTTGCTATTACTGGGAACTAACATAGTTGACATTAATGAAATTAACAAGTATCTTACCTTAAAGTTTAAGATGAAAGACTTGAATAGGGTAGATTCAATATTGGGTATTACAGTGTTGAAGCATAGTGTGGGTGTTCTGTTAAGTTAGTCACATTATATTGAAAAGATTCTTGAAAAGTTTAAATACTTAGTAAAGAAAGAATTTATAACTCTTTATGACCCTCATTTTAAGTTAACAAAGAACTTAGGAAGAGCAATAACATAATTAGAATATGCTAGTGCTATAGGAAGTTTGATGTATGTTTCATACTGTCCTAGACTTGATATTATACATGCTATATCAAAATTGCCATTATTCATAAGCGATCTTAGTGCCAAGCATTGGAAAGACATATCTAGAGTCTTTGGTTACTTAAGGAAAACTGCAAAACTCGAATTGGTTTATGGTGACTTTCTAGTTGTACTATAAGGTCATTTAGATGCAAGTTGGATAACAAGTTTTAGTGATATGTCATGGCCACTTCTTGAGGTGCTTGCTTGAATGTTTTTCCTTTGGAACCCTTGGTGCCTAAGAGATAGTTTATTACTGCCACCCCCAAGTTAATGATAAGACTATACTTGTCCAAGCAGCTAAACTAACTCAATAAACACTCATATGCTTTGAGATCTCTCTTTTATTAATAAGAGAAATCATAGCCGAACTTCATGAAACTTTGCTTCCATTCTAAGTATGACGACTCACTTCTTATGTACAATACAAATTATATAGCATTTACATCTTCTATAGTACATTTCACCTGATGTAACATGGCAATCCTTGAAACAATGAAATCTTCTTTAAGAGTTGCTTCAAAGTCTTAGTGTAATCTTTACTTCTTCACATTTTCACAACCTAAACTCCAGCTCCAAGATCTTAACTTGTTTTGTCTCTAATACCTAAGAATAGATAAGCTAATCCCTCAACTTAGGTCTTGAGCTAATTGATTATAATCTAAAAGCAAGTATAATACATAACCAAATCAGACTACACAATTAAATATATATTCAATTCAATAAGCCAAAGTATACGGGTTCCAATTAATAAGTAAGCACATATTGATGTGCCTAAAAATCTAATCATAACTACATAAAACCAATTGAAGAATCAACTAAACAAATTCCACAAAGTGACGTGATTCCAATAATTGTATGAAACAACTTGCTCTGATACCAAATTATGATGTGCTTATTTCTAAACACATGAACACAATCCAATTGGAGAATTCAACAAGACAAAATCCCCAAATGGGCGTGAACCCAAATTAGATGTATTACAAAGGAATTCCAATACCAATCAATTACATATAAAAATGCAATTCCAATATTTAAAATTGGTTTGTAATCCTAGCAATATGAACCCTAATTTGGTGTGAAACAACAAGTAGGAAAATCAACCAATTATCATTAGATATTACACAGTAGCAATAAAAGGATGCAACTTAGAAGATCTTGATATTACTTACAAGAAATTCCAAGTTAAACTCACCACAATTTCCTAGAAAATTGATAAGAGTGGATGCTTAGTAAGAGGGACTCTCTCACATGGCATAAAAGTGTTTGTTTTTCAAATTGACAAAAGCTCCCTAAAAACCCTAGTTAGCAAGTATTTATACTTGCTCCTATTAAGGTAAAACAAACCAAAAAATTACAAAGTTGCCACTAAGTGGCTGGTTCCAAAGATCAAAATTACAAGTACAAAATAAACTAAAATGGCTGGTTCTCATAGCAACAATTACATATTCAAATGATTTTCAAGTGGCCGGTTCTTCAATTCAAGTGAACAATTTGTTGGACCGATTCTTCTTTGGTTTATGTAGATCCATGAATAACCCATAAGCTGAGCTTTAGCGAGTTTATCTATCGCTCTATAAAAACCGACAAGTATATTTGCTGGAATGTACAACAAATAAGTAATAGAAAAGAAGTTAGGCTACAAATATTTTTAGGTCGGTTTGTTTAAAGAGGACCCTTATCGCTAAATTTTGTAACCCTTTGGTTCTTGCCCTAGTGATAGGTCCTGTAGAATTTTGATTCCTATCATCTTCTCGGACCTCAAGAAGATTTATCCTCGAATTTAATAGGTTTTCATGAACATCATTGGGTAGATAGAGTGACAAGTCTTTAACATCAAATGCAGCAGAACCTTTGTATCCTCCTAGCAAGTTATCTATAAAAATAACACTGTAGTCTCTTAGTACTTGAGATACCATAGCGGGTAGTTGCTCTCATTTCTCCATCTCTAGGATGTATCTCATCTGTAACAATAATGGTCTATCATCTACTATAACCTCCCCTAACTTAAACTGTCCCACCAATATTGTCTTCTCCTTCCCTATTTCACTTATATGTCTTTGAATCTCTTGGCTCTCTGATGGTTTACTCATCCGCCCCTAAACCTTTTGGACCTCTGATGGTTGACACATCTACTTCTGAATCACTTGGTCCTTTGGAGGTTAACTCATTTGACTATGAACCTCAGGGACTTCTGATGGTTGACTTATTTGTCTTTGCACCTCTTGGACCTCTGATGGTGACATAGGGTTCAATACTATAAGTTTACCCTCTAGCTAGAACATACAAGTATTTCTATAGTCATCATGTAAAACCCTCCTGTCATATAACCACGGCCTGCCAAGCAATATATGGAATACACACATGGGAAGAATATCACATTCAATTTCATCATGATATTTATCCCTTATTCTAGAAGGTACCCTAGCTTTCTAGGTTACATGGAAACTCCCCTATTCACTTAACAATGTAATTTGTAGGGTTTAGGATGCGGGGTAGTTACAAGTTTCAATTTCGATACTAATGAGGTAGCCACAACATTAGTACAACTACCACCATCAATAATAATGACACCCAAGTTACCTTGCACCCTACAAAAAGTGTGAAACAAATTTTCTCTTTGCTCATCATTTATAGTTGTAAAAGAAGTCAAAGCCCGACGTAGTACATTAGTAGAAAAATACAAATCACTTGACATTGTTGCTTACTAACTTCATTAAGCCAATAATACACTTCACCACACACACTACAGTAACATACTCTTACACCACACCTACACTCACGGTGCAATACACATAAAGGCACTTCTACGGTACAACAACAACTAGTGCAACACACACCCTCAACGGCTTCACACACACACTCCCACTATCATGCTACACACACTCTCCCACGGTTAACTTTTCTTTACACCACAACATACACACACTTGTACACCCATGGTGTAATTAAGCAACCAATGCAACATACTCTTCCCACACTTCAATTATGGCAACAATAAGTTGAAACAATAATTAAACACTTCCAAGTACTAAGCTAATGAATTTAACTAAGCAAGTGTTTAAGTATCAATATTTAATAACTTCCACACTTTAATGCCAGTTTTGAAATTCAAATTTTACCACTAAATTTCCCTTTCTAACTACGGCACATACACACTCCTACTTCCACGTGCAACACCTTCTTCACAACACAACTCCACAACAATTTACAGCACTCTCCACAACACACTCACACCACCACACACACAGTACAAACATGGTGCAACTCCCTTTCAAACCTCAACACCACTTCATGTGTAGCACTTCCTTACAACACAAGCTTACAATAAGTTACAATTCCCTTCACTACACACTCACACCGCCACACATATACAACACAATCACGGTGCACTTTCTTTAAACAACAACACCACTTCATGGCAACAATTAAAAAATACACTCATAATGCAATCTTCTCTACAAATGGTAAGAACAATTCAAATTCAAATAACACTCAATCAATGTTACTCAATGACTTTCTTCAAACTTAAAGAAGGTGTTTGAATTTCAAATATTTTCCTTATCTCCACACAATGCAAATTTGGAATTTGTAAATGACACTACTATTCTTGAAATTACCAACACACAATTCACTCTTCTTTGTCTCAAATTTCCAATTTTCCAAATGATCACAAAGGATCACTCCTCCTTACACACAGCAAACTCAAGGAAGACAATGCTACCATAAGTATTCTACGTCCACTTCAATCAACAACAACAAGAATGAAATAAAATCCACAAGCACTACTACAATTTACTTCAATAATTTCAGATCAAGAATCAACTTCAAGAACCCTAATTGTCAAATGATGATCACGCAAATCCCTTCCTCAAAACTTATGCTCTGATACCAAAATTATGATGTGCTTAAAAATCCAATTACAACTACACAAAGCCAATTGAAGAATCAACTAAACAAATTCCACAAATTGGCGTGATTCCAATTGCCACATGAACCCTAATTGTATGAATCAACTTGCTTTGATACCAAATTATGATGTGCTTATTTCTAAACACATGAACACAATCCAATTAGAGAATTCAACAAGACAAAATCCCCAATTGGTGTAAATACAATCTCAATGGCATGAACCTAAATTAGATGTATTAAAAGGAATTCCAATACCAATCAATTACATGTAAAAATGCAATTCCAATCCTTAAAATTAGTTTGTAATCCTAGCAATATGAACCCTAATTTGGCATGAAACAACAAGTAGGAAAATCAACCAATTATCATTAGATATTACACGGTAGCAATAAAAGGATGCAACTTAGAAGATCTTGATATTACTCATAAGAAATTCCTAGCTAAACTCGCCACAATTTCCTAGAAAATTGATAAGAGTGGATGCTTGGTAAGAGGGACTCTCTCACATGGCACAAAAGTGTTTGTTTTTCAAATTGACAAAAGCTCCCTAAAAACCCTAGTTAGCAAGTATTTATACTTGCTCCTATTAGGGTAAAGGAAACAAAAAAATTACAAAGTTGCCACTAAGTGGCCGGTTCCAAAGATCAAAATTACAAGTACAAAATAAACTAAAATGGCCGGTTCTCATAGCAACAATTACATATTCAAATGGTCTTCAAGTGGCCGGTTCTTCAATTCAAGTGAGCAATTTGTTGGACCGGTTCTTCTTTAGTTTATGTAGGTCCATGAATAACCCACAAGTTGTGCTTTAGCGAGTTTATCCATCGCCCTGTAAAAACCAACAAGTATACCTATTGGAATGCACAACAAATAAGTAATAGAAAAGAAATTAGTCTACAAATATTTTTGGGGTCAGTTTGTTCAAAGAGGATCTTCATCACTAAATTTTGTAACCTTTTAGGTCTTGCCTTAATGATAAGTCCTGTAGAATTTTGATTCCTATCACATATGCAAATAATGATGCAACATATGGTTACCATGCTAGTGCACATGACATACACTAGTACCAATATCTTAACCAAGTAAGGCGCAGTCCTCATTCAGCTAGTTGACATCACTGGGCATCTAGATTAACAATCTAGGAACCTAGTGACTATTAAGAATAGCTTGGGAGTAGGACCCCTAATGCAAACCTATCAATTGCAAGGAATGGTGTTAGGGATTGAATAGTGCAAATTTATATGCTTGAAAATCTAGTTTTTTTTTTTTTTTTTCAAAATATGTGCTTTATTAAGCAAACCCCTAACTTTAGCATAAAACTCTCTTTACATGCCATGCTATAAATGCACTAAGTAAGCTAAGCACATATCACAATATGATTATAGCATTCATGCAAGTTAGCTTTACTCAACATTCTATCATTTCTTCCTAGAAACCAATATAAGAATTCACCCAGTGAAGTCTTGTAAGGTTAAACCATTTCCTAGAAGCTTCTAAGTCTCAAGTATGTCATCAATAGTCATAGAGGAAACATATCCAATAAAGGAACATTTCCACAATTGATCAAATAGAAGTCTATAGGCAGTATCTCATATCACAACATTAGTAGACATAAGTCTACTGTTAGTAGAGACCAATCATCATACAATAAACATACCAAGTTCCACAAAATTTGAATACCAGTTAGATAAATCTCATAAAACAACATACAACATTTATATATCAAGTTCTTAATCAACCATACACATGACAAGCATTTCACTTAAAGTGAAATTTGAGGCTGTCCATAGAAATAGATAAGTAGCTTACATACTGTCGACTACTATGAAGACATAAGATAACAAGTAATGGGTACTCACTGGAGCTAGTGCTTATTGTACTACTTGGTATATCTATTAATACCTATTACATTTATATAGATAACTCATAATTATTTGTTTGATGGAGAAACAATTACGGTCACTACTATATACTCTATTGATGCCATCTTTTGAATCTTTGAATAATCCTAACTTCTACATTTTTATTAGATTTAAACTTGATACCATTGTTGTCATGTCCCGAAAGGGGGCTTAGAAGCCTCTACTAAAATTATCATGGCACGTGTGCACCCGTTACATGATAAGTATCTTACGAGTTAGAGATCGTAAGACTTTAAGTAAATAATCATATCTACAATAAGTTATAGTACACATAATTAGATAATAATTTACAACAATGGATCTCATACTCTACGGTCAACTATGATCGCAGAGAATCGGTATCCCCTACCAATAAGTAAAATAGGATAATCCTAGGTTTCTCAATTTAAACATTTCTATTTGCATTGGGGTCCTAACGTTTCATCTAAGCAATTTATCATCCATAACTCTTACTTTGTCATTTTGGTCTTCTAGAATCTCTTAACATTTCACATTTTATCCCATTCCGAGCTTTCATACTCGCTACTTGCAGACCTATCCAGTGGACATAGACCTATCCAGTTTTATAATGGATTAAATTATCTCGGCACCTCTCTGTGCCATTTCTTTTAAATGTCAAACCGCTTGGGTTGACTTTACTTTCATCTGATCTGACACCTCGGTGCCATCACACTTCTCAGGTGCTTTATCATTCTCACACTTTCGAGAGCCAGAAAGGTCGTCTCGTATTTTCCTTTTAATGTCTTCAAGACACTTGTGTATAATATACATATATACACATCTATACATATATATGTTTGTGACCTCTCTTTAATTAAGGACAACTGACTAGACATCTCCCCTTACGTACTTAAGAGGGTAAGAAAATATGGTCGTTGTGTTGTAAAAACTAAGGTTGCACTCATGATTTATATGATTGAACTCACGAGTGTATTTTGTAAATATAATATGAAAATAAATTTGGTTAAGTATATATATTGTTGATGACCATAATCACACAAATTAAAAAAATCCCTTTTCTATGACTCTCTGTTATGATCAAATAGGCAAGTGCACCTATCAATTATAATAGTATAGAACTATATTCGGGTATCGTATCCTCAGGGATCAGCAAATACCAATAATAACTCTAAACCGACTATCTAACCGTACAAATTTGAGAGGTTCAGTTTAAATTAAAAACACTTAACAAAACCTATAGCAATTAAAAAATAACACAATAACTTGATTACTAAATCCGATAATTAAGAACATACCCTACCCTTACTACTCCTCTAATTATCATGTAACTTTACCCTTTTTTATAAATCAGATAACGAACAATGGTTAACTCTGAACCGTGGAGTATCTAACACTAAGCCAATGTTCTTCCCAGATTCATTAGCTTTTAATCCTAATCACATTGATAAAGATTCCTCTTTTATCAAAATCAATTAGAATTGCATTAACACTCTTAAACCCTCAATTAGGTCAAATTATCTAATTCAATCTAATACGGAAAATTTATGTTCTCTATCCCTAGATTACATACAAATTCCTTTATTCATGCATGATCTATTCAAACAAGAGATTTTCCAATCAACTTCTAAGAAATCAATGCAAACTCAATACTGGCCATACATCAAATTAGCAACACTACATGAACAACATGAATAAATTCAGAGAATTCCACTATTCATTAACTATGCAATCAATCCCATATTACATGACAATTAGAATTCGTAAGGTTCGGGTATTAAATAAACTAGCCACTCATGATTTTCAAGATACAACTCAATGAAGATGAAGAACCCGTGTGCATAAACACTTCAGAAGATAAGGATGAATCCGTTGATGTTGCTTTTTCCTTAGGTAAGCGTCCCCCCGTTTTTCTCCTCTTCTTTCTTTTCTCCTTTTTCTTTCTATTTGCCTCAGGTGTCTTTTCTTTTCTCTTCCTATTCGATTTCTCCCCCTCTTTAACTCCCTCTTTCTGGAAAATGAAGAGATATATATATGGAAACTGAAAAATCTCTTGAAACGGCAAAACTTTTCCATATACACTGTCTTAACCCACGGTTATACACGGCCATGCATTGCAATAGTGTCTGAAATAATAAAGAACCCACAGCTAATAACACACGGCCGTGTACTGAAACCGTGTAAGCTTCTGTTGGTTTTTTAAGCCAAACACAAGGCCGTGCTCTGGAAATACATGCCCGTGTACTTCGCTTGTTTCTTCCAAAAAGCTATTTTCTTCGTGTATTCTTCTCCGATTTCAATCCAAGTCTATATCTCCTCTCAGAATATTGGTCCTCATCCCTGAAACTGAGATATTTCTCTTTTAAGTATCAAAATTCTTCAAGATAACATCAACTTTTTACACAAACAAATATAATTCATCTAAAATACAAGTGTTAATTTATACTTATCATGTATACACATTTAGGAAACAACTCTGACATGTATAAATGTTGATACCTATACACCCTATTCCAACTAAGCATACATTCTCGGTAGCTATAGAAAGAAAAACTAAGTTTCTATATTTTGGTTTGATTTAGAAGAAAACAATTTGTAAAATAAGGGTTAGGCTTATGGTTATGGCACTAGTGATATGGCGCTAGGTGCTATCATTAAGATAATCACATCTAAACTCTTGGACCATTTATTCCCCTATATTCTTCACGACTTCTTTCCTAACTCATTATTCCTTACCGCATAACTTAACTCAACAACAATCATATCAAATAGTAACACAACAAACATCAATTTCACATGCATAACATTCAACATACAACACAACATAATAGCATATCGTTAAGTTTCTCACTCACTTGTTTAGGGTTGTCGTAGTCCTAGCCGGAGTCGAGTGATTCCAGCGGGTAACTCCTTTGCATTCCTCTTGAAGTCAATATCCTTTTGCAATGCTTCCTTAACTTGATCACAAAGTCGCATCTCCACCTGACTTTGGTAGTCTTCTAACACCCAATATGTGTACTCTGCTTATCTTGTGGTTGATGATAAGGCGTGAAGTTTCCTCCTTATGGAACTTTAGGCGAACAAGATTCGAATGTTGAACTTACTTCGAATTTGTGCTTCCAACACCTCAAGTTACTGTGATCGATAGTCTACTTTCCTTGTATAGAAGTCCAGCAATGGAATGTCTTCGACTTGCCAAATTTGGAATTCCTTCTTCCATATATGCAAGATATCCTTGGAAAGGACAACTGAAGATCATGCATTAGGGTATTTGGCCAAGAATGATCTTTCTCAACATCCTTTAAACATTCCATTGTGAAATCCATTTCATTCCAAATATCTTTCAGGCCATCATCTTAGATATTGCTTGAATCATTCCCTTCACCGTTTACACCATCATAGACGCTTCTCTCATCCATGAAGCATCTTTGAACCTTTCATTTATCCAATTGTCTCTAATATCTTCCAATGAACTACTTGTAGGATAACCCATAGGATTTAACAGTCCTTAAAGGTTTGTATCATCTTCTTTCTTCTCTTCTTTGTTGATATTTCCACCTATGAGTTCCTTATACTTTCTATTGGTTTTCATCCTCACTCATGCTTCCATCGCTCATACACTAACCTTTCCCACACATCACACACACACCAACATTTTCTTATCCACATACATACACACTTCACACCCCATACACACACCTATACATACATACACACCTGCTTCTTTCACCTTCCACACCACTATCACACACATACACACACATGCCTTACATATACTTCACACCACCAATACATACTTGCCCACATACTCTATACATATTACACACCTCCCATATCCATACTCATACACCCACACCATACATTATCTCATACACCTACTCACATACTCCATATACGCCTTACATCACCAATACGTACACCCACATACTTTGCACACACTATATTCACCTTCCATACCCATACATTCATGTTCACACTCCATACATCATCTCATACTCATACGTTCATATCCCACATACATCATCCTCAACTTCCACATATGTCCATACACCATACACTATTTCACATACATACATACATACATGCCTATACATACCACTCCTTCCTTATACATGTATACATGCCACATATCTCACACACACCATCCATATACACCCTAGTACCATGCACCCTAAGCCTTCCATACATATATACACACATTCCGCACATTCTACACCTTCCATACATATACACGTACACACTTACACACTACATGGCATCCACTCGCACACACACAAACCACACCTACCACACACCATCCATATGCATATACCCCCCTTTCACACACACCACATACACACCCCATACACATACACTTCGCATACATCACATCCTTATACACACACATACCACACACCCACATGCACATACTACCCTACATCACTTCATGCACCTACGCGCATACCCCTAAGCATTACACACTCGGCTCCTCCTCTACACATACACACACCTTCACACACCTTACATTATCATCAACACACACACATCTTCACATACACTACTCACTTTCCCACATACATCACACACATCCTTACACACATATGCATACATACATCTTTATACACATCCTCCTTCTTGCACATACACATACACTCTCGTACATCCTATACCATGATCCACACATACACACGCATCTTTCTCATCCATGCACACAGTCACACACACTCACATGCACACACGTACATAACCTCCATTCACGTACATCTACACACTCTCACACACATCCTTAAGTACATCTCACCATTCTTTACAGCACACACATCATCCTCTACCGCACACCCTTTCAATACACATATGCACATACACACTACACACTTACCTTTCCCTTTCCCCGACATATGTACACACACTTATGGCCTCCATCTACGCGCTCCCACACACCCTCACCTACACATACACATTCGTTTCTCTTCCTCTTCCCCCATTTGCTTTTGTAGTTGCTGCTATAGTTGTCATCATGGCCACCGGCGTGGTTGCTGCCGCCGCTATTGTCGCGGTCCTCTTACCTCGTGCACATACATGCACACGACTCCTTCTCTCCCTTCCCCATTTTTCTTTTCCTCCAGTTGCCGTTGCCACCGTTGCCTCTGTCATCAGAGAAGAAGATGAGACGGACATGACCTGGAAGCTACTGCCACCATTGTCATCCTCATCACTGTGCCGCCGCTGTTGTGGCGGTCTTCGCGGTTGCCAGCGTAGCTGCTACGCCATTGTTGAGGTCGTAGTTGTTGTTGCTGTCCCGTTGCTGTTGCCGCCGAAGTTGCTGTCAGTCATTGTGGCCGCTGCTGTTGTCGTGATCATCTTCGTCACCATCATGGTCGTTATTTGCCGTTGTGTAATTGCTGCCTCCAGAGTTAGGATCACTGCTGCTGTTCGTCACTACTGTCGTTATTGCAATCGTCGCTATTGTCGCCACGGTCGCCATTTCTTGTCGTTGTTGTTGTCGAACTTGCTCGCCGTCGTCGTTGTTGAACTCCTCTCCTCGTGTGGACACGGCTGGAGACCTGGCGCCGGTGACGTGACGGACGCGCATGGCTGCTGTCGTCGGGGTCGTCGCGGGCGCCATTGTTGTTGTTGGAAGCTGCTGAAGAAGGCACAACTCCTTGGTGGTGAAGGAGAAGGAAGACGAAGAAGAAGAAGAAAAAGAAAAAGAAAGGGACGACGGGAAGAAGGAAGGAAGGGGAATCTACATGGGTCCTGTGAAGAATCAGGGGAAAAAAATGATGCAACTGGAGAAGAAGAAGGGAAGAAGAAAAAGATTCGGGAGGAGAAGAGAAGCACGGTGGTTGGCCAAGAAGGAAGAAAGGAAAGAAAAGAAGAAGAAGGAAGAAAGAAAGAAAAAGAAGATAGAAGAAGAAAAGCAGATAGAAAAGAGAGGGAGCAGGGGGACAGGACGTGATGGACATGACAACCGATCACACTGCCCTGATGCGGCTGCCCTTTTTTTTTTTTTTTTTCTGTGTGTATATCTATATATTTCTATTATTATATATATATATATTGTTATGTCTCTCTTTTATTATTTGGTTTGCATACGAGAATATCTTTAAATTTTATATTTTTATCGTTTTATTATAAAATTTTTATATCTATATTAATTTGATTATTCCGAACATATATGTTTATTCTAAATTTCCATTTAAAATTTCTAGATTTATAATTTGAATTAATTTCATTATTTAACCAAATATTATTTGAAAATTACGTTTCGGATAATTTATTATTCTATTTATTTTCATTTAATTGTTTATATAATTTTTCAAAATATTTCGGACTTCACAATTGTGACCATTATTTAGTATATTATTCATGTCTCATCTAAGCTGAAAAAGTTCAGAATTGCATTTTTGTGTTTCTATATTAATCCCAATTATAGCATATTCATGTAATTAATCTTAATAGAATTTAGTAAACTAGCTAAGATATAGCATAGTATTAAAAATACCAATAAGACATTCCTATTAATATAAAGGTTCCTTTTATGAAAGCATCAAGTTTGTATTACATAAATAGTGTGGATATTTCCCGTTTATTTGGCATTTATTAAGGTAGTTAGTATATAGTTAAATACTAGTTATATAAATTATAAATAGCTTAAAAATTCAAATAATTTTTATGAAAAATAAATAGTCATAAAAATGCATGCTTTTAGGTTTACCAACAAAAAATAATAAAATAGCATATTTTCTATAATTTACGTATTACCCTTTAGCCTTTAAAATTTGGAATAATTAGATATTAAGTAGAAAAAGAAGTAAAATTAGCATATAATGGTCTTAAATATCATATGTGGTCATATGAAAACTTATGAAGATTTTAGATGTCATGGCCTACAAGATACCCTCGTCATGATAGTACCATTGTGCATGTAACAAAATCCTAAAGCAACTTCCACTGTTGTCTCTAGGACATCAATAATGCATGCAAGGCTACATCACCATGAGTTAATCTAATGGGTCAATAGATTGCGTAGCAAAGCATAGTAGCTCACCTACTTATACTTCTACATGAATAACGAAACTATTACATTAAGGCCTAGTAAACCACTATGATAAGAAGTGGTTAACTTTGTTTATTATGGAGATCACAATTCTCTATTTTGGTTTGTACATCTTTGAACTATGTACCATAAATGGTATACAATTCAAAAATTCATATAGAAACAACTAAGTTTCATGAATAAAACTCTATATCTTAGATTTCCCTGTTTGTCACGGAGTAACCGGTATTCTTCAATATAACTTGTACTCCATAAGATAACCTATATACTTAGATATATCTTGTAATAACAATAATACCATTTCTCCTTTTCTTATCTTCTCACATCCATTGGAATCTCAAGTCTTGGTTAAGTACTTACCATAAGATAAAGCCATTGGGGTCTTGCCAAAGCTTACCATATAAACAAGGAAGTCAATAGGAGTGTGAGCATATAACAACTTAGTGAGCAAGTGACTCTCATAACATGCGATAAGCAATAACAAGAAAATTATCATATCAATTGAGTGTAATGCAACGGAACAAGCATATGAGACGCAACAACACCTATGATTAACTGTAATCACATGTGGTCTTAGATTTACACCCTTTAAGACTAAAGGTTGTGAGACAAATTCCACGTGTTAGCCTTAGGTTCTTGACTTAAAGTTTGTTGGTGAATGGACATAGGTGATTAGTCCTTGATGACCATTACACGCATGGTGGAGCTCACATAGAGCCTCCTTATCGATAAGCGGATAGCCTGACTAGTAATTTGGCCTTATCCTTATGTAGTAGTGATCATTAGTTGAATTGTTTGGCCCTAATCAAAGGATGGTGTCCCATTAGTACGTGGTAGTTTCCAAAGGTTAGGGTAAGGTAACTTAATATGGAGAATCACCTCTATATACCCTTTTAGGTAATTGCATAATACGAACAACCTTCTTATAATGCAAGATATGCAATGTGTGATTGGCTATTATGATAGCCAATCCATTAGTTATTTCATTTATAGGTGTTTAACCATATATGAAAAACACTCAATAGATAATAGCTATATGTAAACACACCAATTAAACTAGCAGCAACTATAGTGGTTCTTTATTTATTCAAGGGTCTTAGCAATCTAGCAAATACCTGATAACAGCATATTATCTCATGATTTATCTTGTGATTTGGAGGTTGTTATTGTTAAATTTGAAAACAAATCACCAAGATAAAGATATTGAAGTGCTTTTATTTTGATATTTTAGGAATCAATGGACTTAGACAGGAAAAGAATGCATTAGGAGCTGAAAAACATGAAGAAATGAAGAAAATTAGTAGGCAAGGGATATTACACGACCATGGGAAGAGGCTGGAACCAAAAGAAATGGAGTTTGCAAAAATACCAAGAAGCCTATGGGGTAAGACCATGGCCATGCCTCAAGTGGTGGTGGAAACACCACTTATCATACGATCGTGCCTTATGTGGTGGAACATCTGCGAAAGATACCGAGGAGCCTATGGGGTGATCACACGACTGTACCTCATGTGGTGGAACATCTGCGAAAGATACCGAGGAGCCTATGGGTTGAGACCACGGCCATGCCTCATGTGGTGGTGGCAATACCACTTATCAAACGGCCGTGCCTCATGTGGTAGAACACCTGCGAAAAATGCAACTTTTCATTTTCCTGACTGTTTTTATATATTCCTTTGAGAAGAAACGGAAATAGGACATTTGGCAATTTCCAGTTTTCAGACTTTTGTTCTTTGAGAGAATATTTCATTTTGATAGCAAGAACAAGAGATTAAAACAAGTTTTCCTTATGATCAATTGAGAAGTATTTTTAGTTGGCTTTGGGAAGTGGTCTCTGGAGTTTTGTGTTTGAATTATCTCCAACTGTATCACAAAATTGGTGATTTCTGATCTTTATTTATTTATGCAATTTTGTGAATTGTGTTTATATTATTCATGAATTCTCTCAAATATTCCATTGTAACTTGTGCATTCATTGTTAAATCTATGGCTGGCTAGATTCAATTGGTGGGAAGAAGAATGAAACCCTAGATTGCTAAAGTGATAATTGTAGTCATGTTATTAGATTAAGGTATTTGTGGATTATTCATAATTGCAATTCCTATAATTTCAATTGAAATTCTTAAAGGTTTTAATTGTTAGAAATTTTATCAATATGGGAGTTGAGATAGAATTTGTTAGGGATTCTTAATTGGATTAATATAACAAAGTGGAAGCGGCGTTAATTAGTTAAATTAGGGTTTATTTGGAGTTTAAAGCAATGTTCTAATTAATTATCCACTAAGGAATTAGGGGTAATTGCATTGGGATATTAGGCAATCGTAGCACTGGGAAGTGTATGGATGTAATTTAGAATCCTTTGTTAATTAGAGATACGGAAGTTGATTAATTAATTGAAGGTTTATGGTTATAAACCCATTTGAATAACCATATATAGGTTACTCTAAATAACATGATGGAAATTTGATTAGCGTGTCTAGGGTAAATTCTTAATTCCCACCTTCTCAATTGAAAGGTTTACTTTATAATATTCTCATAGTTCTTGTTTGAGTAGATTTTATTTCAGTTTTTAATTAAGTAGTTAAAAGAATCTTTCTTTGAATTGCCTAGATATTAGTAAAAGTTATTATAGGTTTAGTAATCTCTTTAGTCCTCGAGGGATCGACACTTTACTTACTTCTATATTACTTGATTCCGACCTAGTATACTTGCTAGAAAATTCTCTATTATTTTATATATACGGTTAACAGTGATCAAGTTTTTAGCACCGTTGCCGGGGACTATTAGATATTAGACTTCTTAACTTTGTTGGTAATTTAGGTGCATTTTATTTTCATTTTATTGGATTTGGTCTTCTTTTCTCTTTGTAGGTGTGCATGCGAAGGAGTGGGAGTCTTGAACTTTTGCCTCTAGATCCTGAGATTGAGCGTACTTTCCTACGTTTAAGAAGAGAGAATAGAAGAAGAGAAGATTCTGAGATGGCTAACGATAACAACAACAATTTGATGCAGGGTGCTGCAAGAGCACTTCGTGAATATACAGTGCCAACTGTTTCCGGTTCAGCGATCAGGAGACCTACCATTCAAGCCAACAATTTTGAATTGAAATCGGCACTCATTCAAATGATCCAAACAAGTCAATTTGGAGGATATCCAAATGAGAGCCCCGATGAGCATATTGCTGTATTTCTCCAATATGTAATACAGTAAAAATGAATAACGTTGCAAATGACGTTATCGGATTGCAAATTTTTCCTTTTTCATTAAAAGATAAAGCTAGAGCTTGGTTTTATTCACTTCCACAAGAGTCCATTACTACCTGGGTTGATCTCTCATCTAAATTTCTAATGAGATTTTTCCCACTGGCCAGGACAGCAAGGTTAAGAAGTGACATCACTAATTTCACAAAATTTAGTGGTGAATCACTTTATGAGGCTTGGGAGAGATTTAAGGAGGCAATCAGAAAATGCCCACATCATGGATTGCCAGATAATTTACTGATTGAGATTTTTTACCTCAACTTGGATGAAACATTGAGGTCTCTAGTTGATGCTGCATTTGGAGGTGCACTCATGGGCAAGACTTATGATGAAGCGAGTGCATTGATAGAAGAAATGGCTTCTAGTGCCCACAATTGGTAGAATGAGAGAAGTAAAGCTAGAGTGGCATCGGTGAATGATAATGATGCTATTACCCTTTTGACGGCTCAAATTTCAGCTCTCACTACCCAAGTAGGTAAACTCACCTCATCATCTTCATTAAATGCAAATCAAGTTGCTCTTTGTGAGATTTGCTCAAGATCACATTCGACTCTTGAATGCATTCATGGGAACCCTTCAGCTTCTTCATCTGGTGAGCATGTGAATTATGTCAACAACTTCTAAAGGGGTAATATGGGACCCAATTTGAACACTTATAATCTAGGGTGGCGTAATCATCCAAAATTTTCATGGAAGAATGAGAATAACGCACTCAAACTACCACCTGAATTTTAGAAGCAAGGTCCCATTCAAAGTGCTCCTCTCAGTAAAGTCAGTCTAGAATGGAAGAACTCATGTTGAGCTATATGCAAAAGACTGACACTATGTTGCAAAATCAACAAGCCACAATTCGAAATTTAGAGAATCAAATTGGTCAGATTTCGCAACAGTTGAGCAATAGACCATCTGGGTCTTTGCTTAGCAACGCCGAGGAAAATCCAAAAGGTATCGATGCAATAATGTTGAGGAGTGGTAAGGAAGTGGAAAAAGTGAACATAGATGTTCAATTAAAAGAAGCAAGTTCAAAGAAAGATAAGGTGAAGAAAAAGGTAGAGGAACCAAAACAGCAATCATAAGAAGTGAAGCCTTATGTTCCTCCTGTACCTTTTCCAGGGAGATTGAAGCAACAGCAATTAGATTCCCAATTTGCTAAATTCCTGGAGGTGTTTAAGAAACTTCAAATCAACATTCCTTTTGTGGAGGCACTCCAGCAAATGCCTTCATATGCTAAATTCATGAAAGAGATTCTCACCAAAAAGCGAAGAATCGATGAGAATGAACCTGTTATGCTTACAGGAGAATGTTCAATGATCCTTCAAAAGAACTTAACAAATATGCTAAGAAAAAAAAGAGATCAGGGGAGTTTTACTGTTCCTTGCACAATTGGAAATGTTTATTTTGATAAAGTTCTTATTGATTCAGGTGCAAGTATAAATTTGATGCCTTTCTCTATTTTCAGGAAATTGGGACTTGGAGATTGTAAGGAGACCAATGTCACCTTGCAACTTGCTGATAGAAGTATCAAATATCTAAGAGGTATTGTAGAGAATGTTCTTGTAAAAGTGGATAAGTTCAATTTTCCAATCGATTTCATTGTTCTGGAGATGGAAGAGGATAGAGAAGTGCCCATGATTCTTGGCCGATCATTCCTAGCAATAGGTAAAGCTTTAATTGATGTGGAACAAGGTAAGCTCACTTTAAGAGTTATGGACGGAGAAATAACTTTTAATGTCTATGAGGCTATGAAAAGGTTTGATGAGTGTAAGTCTTGTTACACTATTGATAGTATTGATTAGCTTATTTCTGAGTCTTTTGAGGAGAAAGCAGGTTTAAACACAATGGAGTCGGTTCTTAGAGATCTCGATGGTTAGGATGATTAAGATGAGCTTATGGAAGAATCTGTGGATCAAGTAGCTGAAATCAAGGCTCGATACTTTGAGGAATTGGGCACAAGTGCAACAAAATTGGTGCCATCTTTGAAACACCTTCCGATGCTAGAACTTAAACCTTTACCTAGTCATTTAAAATATGCTTATTTGGGGATGGATGATACTTTGCCAATAATCATTTCTTCCTGTTTGACAGATGATCAGGAGCAACAACTCTTAGGAGTTCTTAAGAAGCATAAGGAGGCGATAGGATGGACCATTGCAGATATCAAGGGAATCGGCCCTCTAATTTGTACTCATCGGATATTCCTAGAGGCAGAATGTAAACCTATAGTTCAACCACAGAGGCGACTCAACTCAACTCTCAAGGAGGTAGTAAAGAAAGAAGTTCTCAAATTACTGGATCCAGGTATTATCTATCCTATTTCAAATAGTAAATGGGTTAGTCCAGTGCAAGTAATGCCAAAAAAAGGTGGTATGACTGTAGTGAAAAATGAGTCCAATGAATTAATTCCTACTCGTACCGTGACTGGGTGGAGAGTTTGTATTGACTATAGGAAAGTGAATGATGCTACCCGTAAAGACCATTTCCCTCTCCCATTTATAGATCAAATGTTAGAAAAACTTGCGGGACATGAGTATTATTGTTTTTTAGATGGTTATTCTGGTTATAATCAAATTTATATAGCACCCGAGGACGAAGAGAAAACCACCTTTACTTGTCCTTATGGCACTTTTGCCTTTAGGAGAATGCCCTTTGGTCTCTGCAATGCACCTGTTACTTTCCAGAGGTGTATGATGTCTATATTTTCTGACATGTTAGAAAATTTCATTGAAATATTCATGGATGATTTTTTTGTCTTTGGTAAATCCTTTGAATCATGTCTAAAAAATTTAGACTGTGTGCTCAAGAGATGTAAGGAGTCTAATCTACTTTTGAACTGGGAGAAATGTCATTTTATGGTAAGAGAGGGAATAGTCTTAGGTCATAAGGTATCAGAAAAAGGGATTGAAGTTGATCGAGTGAAAGTGGAAGTGATTGAAAAGTTGCCACCACCCACTTCAGTCAAAGGAGTTAGAAGTTTCCTTGGACATGCTAGCTTCTATCGAAGATTTATTAGGGACTTCTCTAAAATCTCTAAACCCCTTTACAATTTACTTGAAAAAGATGCTGTGTTTAATTTTGATGATAATTGTTTGCAAGCATTCAACCTATTGAAGGAGAAGCTCACTTCTGCACCTATGATTGTAGCACCTAATTGGGACTTCCATTTGAGCTTATGTGCGATGCTAGCGATTATGCTGTAGGAGCGGTGCTTGGGTAGAGAAAAGGTAAGATATTTCATGTAATATATTATGCTAGTAGAACTTTAAATGAGGCCCAACGAAATTATGCCACCACTGAGAAAGAGCTTTTAGCTATTATATTTGCTTGTGACAAGTTTCGGCCTTATTTGATAGGTTCTAAGATCATAGTATATACAGATCATGCAGCTCTTAAATATTTGTTTGCTAAAGCTGATGCTAAGCAAAGGTTGATCTGTTGGATTTTACTGTTACAAGAATTTGATCTGGAAATCAAAGACAAAAAGGCAACTGAAAATGTTTTAGCTGATCACTTATCCCGGTTGGAATCTGAATGTTCAGATTCACCTATTAATGAAAAGTTCCCTGATGAACAATTGTATGCAGTAGAAATCAAGGACTACCTTGGTATGCTGACATTGTAAATTATTTGGTTAGTAAAATCACACCGTATGGTTTATCCTATCAACAGAAAAAGAAGTTTTTGCATGATGTGAAATTTTATTTTTGGGATGAACCATATTTGTTCAAATATTGTGTTGATCAAATAATTAGGTGATGTGTCCCAGAAAATGAACAGCTTAGCATCATTCAACATTGTCATTCAAAAGAAGTAGGAGGTCATTTTGGGGTGGAAAGAACTGCAGCAAAGATTTTATCTTGTGGATTTTATTGGCCCAAGTTGTTTCACAATTGTAGGAACTACATTATGTCATGTGCTTAATGCTAGAAGACTGGTAACATTTCTAGGAGACATGGATTACCACAGAGCAGCATTCTTGTAATAGAGCTCTTTGATGTGTGGGGGATAGACTTTATGGGTCCTTTTCCTTCATCTTTTTCAAATAAATACATTCTCTTGGCTGTCGACTATGTTTCCAAATGGGTAGAAGTTGTTGCTCTACAAAGTAATGATGCTAGAGTTGTGGTTAGATTTTTGAAAAAGAACATATTTTCAAGATTTGGGGTACCTAGAACTATTATTAGTGATGGGGGATCCCATTGCTGCAACAGGCAATTTGAAAAACTTTTATCAAAATATGGGGTAACTCATAAAATTTCACCCCTTATCATCCACAGACTTCTGGTCAAGTCGAGATATCCAATAGGGAAATTAAGCATATTTTAGAGAAAACAGTCAATGCATCTAGAAAAGATTGGTCTTTAAAACTTGATGATGCAATGTGGGCTTACAGAACTGCTTTTAAAACCCCTATAGGAATGTCCCCATACAAGATAGTCTTTGGTAAATCATGTCATCTCCTAGTAGAGCTAGAGCACAAGGCATACTGGGCCATAAAATTCCTTAACTTTGATTTTACAAGCTGCAGGTAAAAAGCGTTTGCTCTAGTTGAATCAATTGGCGGAAATGAGAGATGAAGCATATGAGAATGCTAGGATATATAAGGAGCGGACTAAGCGATGGCATGATAGGAACATATTAAAATGAGAGTTTCTTCTGAGCCAGAAAGTTTTATTATATAACTCTCGATTAAAATTGTTCCCAGGTAAGTTAAGATCCCGATGGTCTGGACCATTTATTATCTCACAAGTTTTTCCTTATGGCATAGTGGAATTGAAAGCAGAAGACAATCGAACTTTCAAGGTGAATGGCCATCTTCTCAAGCATTACCACGATAGGGAAAATCTTGATAAAGATACCACCATTGTGGATCTTACTTCCCCAAGGTAAGAAAAAGGAAAGTCAGGCTAAAGACTTTAAACTAAGTGCTCCATAGGAGGTAACCCATGCTTAAGCAAATAAAGATTCGGTGCTTTGAGGATTTGGAACTCGCATTTGAACTCACTTGTTCCAAAGCACTTCAATTTCAAGGAAGTTCCGTTTTTCCCAATTTACTTTTGTCAGTTTTTACTCTCCTTTTGTGCGTATCAGATAGACAATTGGGACATTGTCTAAGTTAAGTGTGGGGGAGTAATTCCAGACTGATGTTTTGATAATAAGATGCTTGTTTTGTTATGGATTGTTTAATAACTTCCCTATCTTGAACTAATTATTTGTTATCTAGAGAGAGTACTATAATATAAAAAAAAAGGGAGAAGAACTTGACTTGTTGAGGTGCCTTACTCACTAATTGTTGTAACTGATTTACTTAGTTGAAATTAAATAGTAAAATCTTTAAGGACTAATTTTTCCTTATGTTTAGCTTTTGAATTTGAAGTCTAAGAGTAGGTTAAGTCTACTTGTGCAAAATAAGCAAGTTTACTTCTAGGTAAATTTAGCTAGTACATTTTCTTTTGAATTGCTTTGAGAGTATTTTAACATATAGTGAAAGAGGTAAAAGAAATTCTTTTCTTAGTGATCCCAAAAAAAAAAAAAAAAAAAAATCAGGGAAATTCAAAGCCTTTACTCCAATGACTCAGGCAACTGAGTTAAGAGTATGTAATATTAAAAGTTAGTGTGAGGAAGAGTTTGTAGGGGTCCCTTTAAAACCTGGTTACTTAGGTGATGAGCTCGGGATATGCCGACTCAATGAACTCACAATAACGAGAAGAGTGGAAAGGCTAAATTTAAGTACTTGAATAGAAACCAAGTTGATATGGGCAGGCTTTAGTCTCTCAGAAGAATGAAGTCTGACTCCGCTGTCAATTTTGGTAATTTAAATAAAACTTGACTAATCAAGTCAAAGAGCAAAATGAGACTTGAAAAAGGGAGAAAATCTAGGGAAAGAATGGATACCATATGCTTTCATTGTGTGTTAACTTATTTAGATAAGTAATTAGAGAGATTATGTACTTGCTAATTGCTAGTGAAGTCTAATTGAGTACTTTGCCTTGTTGAACTGAGAATTTACTCTCTGAAATAAGAATTCTATTGTTAAACACTAGGATTGGAAGATTACTCTTTCTAGATTAACTACTTAATTTTAACTATGGTACATTAGTTACATTTTTCCGTATTAGTTAGAGTGGTACGCACCAACCATTTAAGTCACTAATCATGAAAGAAAGAATGAATGAGTTGTTGAAAGAAGGAAATTTTATACTTTTGTTACATTGATTTTCTTTCACTTGGGGACAAGCGAAAGTTCAAGTGTGGGGGAGTTGATAACAGCATATTATCTCATGATTTATCTTGTGATTTAGAGGTTGTTATTGTTAAATTTGAAAACAAATCACTAAGATAAAGATACTGAAGTGAAGAAATGAAGAAATGAGTGCATTAGGACTCAAACAGAAAAATAGTGCATTAGGAGCTGAAAAACATGAAGAAATGAAGAAAATCAGTAGGCAAGGGATATCACACGGCTGTGGGAAGAGGTTGGAACCAAAAGAAATGGATTTTGCAAAAATACCGAGAAGCCTATGGGGTAGGACCACAGCCGTGCCTCAAGTGGTGGTGGAAACACCACTTATCATATGACCGTGCCTTATGTGGTGGAACATCTGCAAAAGATACTGAGGAGCCTATGGGGTGATCACATGGCCGTGCCTCATGTGGTGGAACATCTGCGAAAGATACCGAGGAGCTTATAGGGTGAGACCATAGCCATACCTCATGTGGTGGTAGCAACACCACTTATCACATGGCCATGCCTCATGTGGTGGAACACCTACGAAAAATGCGACTTTTCATTTTCCTGACTGTTTTTATATATTCCTTTGAGAAGAAACGGAAATAGGACTTTTGGCAATTTCCAGTTTTCAGACTTTTGTTCTTTGAGAGAATATTTCATTTTGATAGCAAGAACAAGAGATTAAAACAAGTTTTCCTTGTGATCAATTGAGAAGCATTTTTAGTTGGCTTTGGGAAGTGGTCTCTAGAGTTTTGTGTTTGAATTCTCTCCAACTGTATCACAAAATTGGTGATTTCTGATCTTTATTTATTTATGCAATTTTGTGACTTTTGTTTATATTATTCATGAATTCTCTCAAATATTCCATTGTAACTTGTGCATTCATTGTTAAATCTATGGCTGGCTAGATTCAATTGGTGGGAAGAAGAATGAAACCCTAGATTGCTAAAGTGATAATTGTAGTCATGTTATTAGATTAAGGTATTTGTGGATTATTCATAATTGCAATTCCTATAATTTCAATTGAAATTCTTAAAGGTTTTAATTGTTAGAAATTTTATCAATATGGGAGTTGAGATAGAATTTGTTAGGGATTCTTAATTGGATTAATATAACAAAGTGGAAGCGGCGTTAATTAGTTAAATTCGGGTTTATCTGGAGTTTAAAGCAATGTTCTAATTAATTATCCACTAAGGAATTAGGGGTAATTGCATTAGGATATTAGGCAATCATAGCACTGGAAAATGTATGGATGTAATTTAGAATCCTTTGTTAATTAGAGATACGAAAGTTGACTAATTAATTAAAGGTTTATGGTTATAAACCCATTTGAATAACCATACATAGGTTACTCTAAATAACATGATGGAAATTTGATTTGCATGTCTAGGGTGAATTCTTAATTCCCACCTTCTCAATTGAAAGGTTTACTTTATAATATTCTCATAGTTCTTGTTTGAGTAGATTTTATTTCAGTTTTTAATTAAGTAGTTAAAAGAATCTTTCTTTGAATTGCCTAGATATCAGTAAAAGTTATTATAGGTTTAGTAATCTCTTTAGTCCTCGAGGGATCGACACTCTACTTACTTCTATATTACTTGATTTTGACCTAGTATACTTGCTAGAAAATTCACTATTATTTTATATATACGGTTGACAGTGATCAATACCAAACACGTGCATTTTCCCTTTTATCCCCAATCACTCTATTCAATTAAGGGTGAACTAAGTCATGGTCCATCTAGTCCCACTAAGCACAATCATGCATGTAATAATAGAGTATCACTAGCTTACTTTTGAGAGTTGAGATCTGCATGAGCATAGATTAAAAGAATCAAGTATATATTCACCCAAGTGTCAATACAGGAAGTTTATGAATTAGAGTATAGAAGTTAGTGGTTAAGGGGAACTTAGCTTATCTTATGCTTGATAGCTTATAATTAGGTTGGCTTTGGTTTGAATCTAACTAATTAAAGCCAAAGCCTATTCACTTCTTCATTTAAGTAGTGTGATAACTTTAGGTTGGTATAGGTTTTAAGGGTACATTCTTATTATTTGGAGTTATTTCTTGGTTTCTATACTTCTTGGATCTAGGGCTATTTCTTATACATAAGGAGTTTAGCACTTTCTTACTTAACTTTTGGGTAAGTTGAGTTTATAGTTGTAATTTGATCCTTGTATTACTATAAGATGATTACTTAGGGCATTCACTCATCCTAGGGTTTTATCTTCCCACAAGGTTTTATCTATTTCCAAGTTAGCTTTTAAGGGAAATGTCGTAATCCTTATGCGGTATGCTATCCAAGTCATCACCTATCTTTAAATATCATTCTATATTAGTCAAGCCAAGTAAATGAATATATATATATATATATACGAGGGTGTAAGGTAACTTAACATATTATATGTATGCAATAGTACAATGTAGACAATCACCTATAGGGGCATATCTTGAGTAAGGGTTTCGTAAAAGACTTGAATTCACTTAGGAATTCTTGTTTTGTCATAAATCATCAAAATCTAAGTATCATAAAAATTGATCTAAAAGCTGGTCAGTTCAATTTTTTTTCGAGGAATTTGGTGATTCATTCATGGAAAAGGTTTGGTTTCACCTTATTTTGCCTTCTAGGGGGATGTGGATGTTCTATCAAGTGTATAAGTTAAGCTTACAAGTTATATATGTCTTTAAACTATTCTAGTATGGTAAGTTATGTCACACTTTTGATATTACTGATCGGTGCTTAATTATATATATATATACATATATATATATAGTGAGATTTAAAGTATTTTTGTCTTATTTTGGCATTTTTTTGAAGAATTTGTGTTTTAATTGTGTACAATTTTGATTTTAAGGCCTTGCTGGATAATCGAATTAAAAAGGAGGAAAAGAAATCCAATTTTACTCAATTTAGAGCTAAATAGAAGAAGTTATGAAGCTTTGAAGATAGACACGGGAAGTAGATATGACCATGTCTAGATTGTGTTGAATTTGAAGCATAAAATAGAGAATTACACGGGAGTTAGACATGACCGTGTTTATTGGTTGTATATCTCTTAGAGATAATTAATTTTAAAGTATGACTTAGACATAACTATTAGACACGAGCGTGTTTAGGCTATGTTTACTGTAACGTCTAGTTTTTCAAGTTTTTCATTGATGATTTCGACACGACCTAAAGTAGGACCGTGTTAAACAATGTGTTGGCCTATCATAGATGCCTAAGTATGCCGAGAACTTGAAGGAACTATTCTCAAGCAAGAGGAAGCTGGAAGAGATATCAACTATGACATTGAATGAGGAATGCCTTATGCTAATCCAAAATAAGCTGCCATGGAAATTAAAGGATTGAGGGAGTTTTACTCTACCTTGTCTTATTGGAAATTTATCAGCAAATGGAGCTTTAGCTGACCTAGGCACAAGTATAAGTTTAATGTCACATCATAAATTTAAAAAGTTAGGTTTAGGGAACCTTGAACTAATACATATGAACATTCAATTAATCGATAGGTCTGTTAAGTACCCCATTGGCATTATTGTAGATGTGTTGGTTAAGGTAGGTATATTCATTTTTTTAGTGAATTTTATAATCTTAGATATAGACGAGGACATTAAAGCACCATTGATTTTAGGTCATCCTTTCATAGCTACTACTAGAGCAGATATAGATGTAGGAAATCAAACATTAACTCTAAAAGTTGGGGATGAAGAAAGAACATTCAAGATGTTTGACATGATTTAACAATCTCCTAAGAGTAACGATACTTATTATTTCCTAAATACATCTCACCTGCTTGGTTCCACTTGTGTGCAAGATGACATTTATACAAACCTAGTTTAGCAATGTCTCATTCATGGCAAGCAAAGGGTCAGGATAAATTTAAGCAATTTGAACACCAAAAGTTTCATGGTCTTCCACCTGACTAGCAAAAGAGAAGTGTGTTGAGCCAATGACGTTAAACAAAAGCACTCCTTAGGAGGCAACCCAAGTTTAGTTTTCCAATTAAGTTTTCCTTAGGTTATTTTAATTAGATTTATTTTCATTTTTACATCTAGTTACTCTTAAAAAAAAAAAAGCAAGCCATTTTTTTTTGTGTGCAAGTTTGACAAGACCACCAAACATGGTCATGTTATGGGCATGTTGAATATAAGACATTCTTCGAATGTGACATGACCATCAGAAATGAGCATGTTGAAGTTGTATTACGACCGTTTATCAAAAATAATTTTTTTCTAAGAGTTACATGACTTTCTGATATGATCATGTTAAGATCATGTCTAATGGGGTTTTGAATTTAATTTTTTCTAAGAGAAACATGACCCATAGATACGATCATGTTAAGGTCATGTTAGAACATCCGAAGAATGTTAATTTTTTTCGAGAGTTACACAAACCTTAAACACAGTTGTGTCTAAGGTCATGTCAAGTGTGTCTTATTTTATTTTATTTTTAGAGATACACGGTCATTACACACGGTCGTGTCTTGACTGTTTTGACCCTAAATCCCCTATTTTATTTTTCGGGCATGGACACAAGGAGATGAGGAGGATTTTGATCGTAATTACAATGACTAATTTCTTTTATCTTTGTTTCCTTTGTTATAACTAATGACACTAATGTGGTTTGCTAAACTAGATTGCAACAATTTTTTTTCTTTTCTTTTATTTTTTTTTCAATTTCTATTCCTTTTTGCCTTTTTTGTAGCTTTTACAAGTTGAGAGCGTTCAAGATCAACCATTTTACACACTGAGCTTGTTTTGGAATGGAACAAATGCTATATTTAGGAGAGTATTAGTTCTTTATCCCACTACTTTCCTTAAACTTTTGTTTTCTTTGATTTTTATTTTTCTTTTTTTTTTTCGTAAATTGAGGACAATGTATGGTTCTAACTGTAGGGAAGGATGTTATAAAATTTGTGATTATTTAAGAAATCAATTTTTTTTATTCAACTTGAAAATCATTAAGTTAACTTGCAATTTGGTTTATGATAACTCTTTGGATGGTATTGAATTCTTAATCAATAAGTGCTTTAATGATACTTTGCTTAATTTGAATAACAAAATCTTTGTAAAGTGGATTGACTTATTATTTAGTTTTGAACTTTAAGATTTAGAAATTTGAATAACATCACTTGTTAAGAATTAGTTATAGAATTTTTTTTGAAACTTACTTTGATGTATATTTTACCCTTGAATATTTTTGGATCACTATAATCCTTGATAAGTAAATAGTTGATACTTATCCTTTGAAAATTTCTTGAAAAGTCAATATAGTTAGAGATGAAATAAATAAAGAGGATAAATTAATTGAATAAAGTGTAGCTGTAGGCCTTGTTGACTCGAATAATTAAACCTGCAGAGTGCCTCTTTTATGTAGAATAACACTTGTTAACTTGAGTGATAAGCTTAGGATTATTGGTTGAAAGCTCGCTAAAAGGGTCAAGAGAAAAGTCCATGTGAAGGCTAAATGTAAGTAAATAAACTCTATTAAATAAATATAGTAGATGGTTCGAAGGAGTATCTTAAAACTTAGTAACCTAAGATCATCTAATCTGGGACTTATTGACTGATGAAACCACTTTTAAATTAAAAAAAAACTCTTGAAATATATTGGATAATTGGATGAATTTATCTTGGATTATAGTGTTTAGCAAAATTGAAGAAACGGGGTGTATATATTTTAGTAAAGTTAGTAAAGTGTTTATGATTTTTTCTTGATTAAAGAGATGATAATTCAACTTTCAACTCTTTTATATGTTTAAGATAGTTGGTTAAGTGAAAAGTATGAGTTGTAGTTAATCTGCTTTTAAAATTGCAAGTTAATTAAAAATTTGTTTCTTAAGCTATTAGAAGATTAAATAAGAATTCTTTTGAGTGGTTTTTTTAAATAATAGTAAGTTAATTAAGTATTTCTTGCCTTACTATTTGATTTGATTAATTTGCTTGAGGACGAGCAAATGCTTAAGTGTGGGAATGTTTGATAGCTGCTCAATTATATATGTATATATATATATATATATGTATATTAAGTGAGATTTGAAGTATTTTTCTCTTATTTTGGCATGTTTTTGAAGAATTTGAATTTTAATTGAGTAATATTTTGATTTTAAGGCTTGATGGATAATTGAATTAAAAAGGAAGAAAAGGAATCTAATTTTACTTAATTTGGAGCTAAATAGAAGAAGTTATGAAGTTTTGAAGATATATATGGGAATTGCAGACATGACTATATCTAGATTGTGTTGAATTTAAAGCATAAAATAGAGAGTTACATGAGAGTTAGGCACAACCATGTTTATTGGTTGTGTCTCTCTCGAAGATAATTAATTTTAAAGAATGACTTAGACATGACCGTGTCTAGGTTGTGTCTACTGCAATGTCTAGTTTTCCATGTTTTTTATTAACAATTTCGACACAACCCAAAGCATGACCATGTTAGATAGTGTGCTAGCTTAAAAAACAACATTTTTGATGCTCATGATATGAAGAACAATGGGACTCAACCAAAGGAGAGAGAAGAAGTTTTTTTATTTTTTATTTTATTTTTTCTAGGGTTTTTGAGAGATTAGAAAACTGTTTTTCTATACTTCACGAATTTAAGGTTTTTCTTTGATTTTTTTGATAATGCATGCTTTTATATCATCAGGAGATTTTATTTTCAATATGATTAGAGCTTAAATTTTCTTAGTATCTAGACTTGTGAATCTTAGGATTATTATGTAATTAAATTTATAGTTATTTAATAAATTATTAGATTTCTTGATTCATGCATATGTTTTTTATATTGTTTTGATTAATATTTCTAGAGTATTATTCTATCTATTTAGTAATATACATTAGGATTAAGAAATCTAATGCGTAACTAGACTTGGAATGTTTGAAGAGAATTGATATAATCTTAGAGATAAGTTACATATTCTTCTAGAATAGATTAATTTGTTTAAGGGAATTTACTATTTTTAATGTGATCTAAGAAATATACTATTACGAAAAAATTCAATTAGGTATTTTTAAGATTAGGGTTAAAAGCTTGAGAAAGTTATTAAACTAATTTAGGAATTCCCCTAATCAATGAAATAAAGAAGGATTTGAATGAATTTTGTAAATGTCACATAATAATTCTTAGGAGAAACAAAGTCTAGATACTAGTTTTACCATCTTGAAGTTAATTATAGTCTATTTTACTTTTCTTTCTTTCAATTTAATCTCTAGTTCATTAATTAATACCTAGTCATAGGATTTAGATAAATTAATCTTTATAATTTACCAATTAGATAATAGGTTGTAGGTTAGTATTAGTACTCGCAATCCTTGTGAAATAATATCTATATTTAATACACTATATTACAAAATTTGACAGGTATAATTACCTTTTATCAATTACCCTTATCATAACAGTCTGTCATACATGGTATGAATATCTAGGAATAACACCCTTATTATTCAAAGACTTCTAATATCGTGTACAAGGTATAATTACTCCAAGATACACTAAGTTGATCTACAATTCTATGTAGTATAAGAACAACACTTAAACATATAAATATGAGCATCACATCATTAGATATTAAGTTTGGGATGTGGGTCCCGCAAACATCTCACATGATAACATTATTAATAGAAACAGTAACAATAATTTTGACACTTGTATAGGACATTATGTAGCGACTTACTTACTAGTTCTAATTCTTGAACCTGTTCAACATTCCTGTGACTATCCTTGGTACTTGTAGGTGGATTGTTATGCCGACTCTGAATTAAAGATAAGGCAAATTTAGCTAATCCTGAACCTATAACTCTAACCTGTATGTAATTCTGTAAATGTCATGTAAAATGGTGCTAACAACACTATAATTTCAAATCCACATTATATCTAAACACCTGTACTTAAAATCTTTTGTCACATCATATATCATATATATATATATATACCATCGGGATTTTCATTCCCGGTAAGTAAGCACAACCCATGATTAATCTTATAGCCCTAAGTGGCAAAAAAAGATTATAAATCCAACCTTATACATGAAAATATTTACATTACAATTCGGAGATCAACACCTATAGATCTCATTTACAAGCACTACAACATCATGTATAGGACATCCTATTAAAAAATAACAGAGGTTCCAAAATGGAAATTAAAGGCTTGTTTGCCTCTATTGACACTCTAAAAAACCTAAGTTTCCAGTAACTTATTCTTTAGTACCTGTACCTAAGGTTAGCAAAAACAATAACCCCTCTGCCTCTTAAGAAGCAAAGTGAGTACACAATCAAGCAACCTAGCAAAAACAAACAATAAAATCACATAACAGTAACTAACAATATTATCAAATACTTCGGAAGTGATTACTCAAGAAAGCAAGTTTTCAACTCAAAGCTATACTTGTAAGAAACCCGGTTCAATTTCTCACATTTTAACATCACCATGATCTTACTTAATGAACTTTTCCTTATAATTTCGTTTTACCAAACTCATAACCTTTTCATTGGAGACCATTTCAAGTCTCTCCTATTTAGTCACAGGTTACAAATACTTTTCAGTTCACCTAGGCAAAGCCTGTCAACTGGTAGATAAACTATCCTTATGTACTTTTCAAAACTTAATGTTTTCTCAACCAATTAAGACATCCTTACATACTCTTTTTAGTTAGAAACATTCCGTTTGCCTTTTACCTACCTCGAACAAGAAGGGTGACCAGATCCCCATAGGTCACCGAACTGGGCCGGTTCTTCAACCGTGCCTCAAACCTATTCGGGTCGACTCAAAGGTTGTATCACAAACATACTAGGCAGGGAACAGGACTTTCCTTACATTAAGTGTTTTGGGTTAGTAGGTACTTACAGCTTACACCCCATTTGATTTGTTCGAGTCCCAAAACTCAGTTAGGTATACTTTAATGAAGTTATACATGTCAACGTCAGTTTTCCATTTTAGATATTTCATCATTATTGAGACAATAATAGTATAAACTCAACCAGTCATATAAACCCGATAAAGGAGCTCTAGCCTCTATAACAAGGTCGTGCCAGCTAAAGGGCGCTATGTGTGGGAATCTATCTCATGCCCAAACTTGTAGGAATATTACAGCCCCTCCATTCTCATGTGCTAATAGGGATGATATGACACAAAGCTGGTGATATAACCAAATTAGACACACGAACTCCTAACTATATGTCCCTATAATGTTGAAATGTTTCAGTAGAGGCAAAAACATCATGTGAACAAGAGAATTGGATTTATCAGCAAAAATAAATCTCCCCAACAACTGCAATATGTACGCACATATATAGTGATGAACCTGCTTGCCATTGGCATGGGTTGGAAGGATCCAGTACATATCATGAAGCCACATCATGTTGATATAGCCCCCCACTCCCCTCCCCCTACTACTGGACCCTAGCCTCGCCCTGAGCAATTTCTCACATGTTCCACCTCAATCCAAGTAACTACTTCCTGTAATTGCTTAACCATCGATTGGAAGGCCTAGTTAGACCTTGACATCCTATAGGGTGATAGTGAACTCTTTAGTTAACATGTGAAATGTGTGCATCTTTAGCCTCCATTACTTGACTAGGGTAGTTATCATGTGCTAATCCAACTATATGAATGGTAAGCAGCTCGCACCTAATAATCTTGCTAATTGCAGGATTGGCTCCATTTGAGGATTCGCAATAAAGTGACATCTTGCATTGTTGCAAGATGAGCTATGATTGCTCCTAAAATGTAAGAAGTTAAATGTTATACTATTAATAATGTAACATAAATCTCCTAGTGAGATAAATGTGGTTCACCTCTTCATCTTAGATAGCTTATGATCGATGTCCTTCCTATGGTGTCAAAACTGAAGGATCAAAGGGTTCAGGGTCTATCATTATGCACAAAAAAAAAAATGTTACCATTAATATCAAAATAATTTTATGTTAATTTTCACAATGATACACCAAGATATTACATTTACAACCAATAGGTAATTTTTTTACTTATTAATTTTCTAACAAGTAATTAATGTCATATTAATGACTAATTATTTACATATTAATGATTAATTAACAACAACTTTCGCAACAACAACTAAAGACATGTTATTTACAACTAATATGAAATGTTTCACTAATTAATTTTCTAATATTAATTAATGACTAATTATCTACTAATTAACGATTAATTAACAATAACTTAATTTCACGTCAATTTTCACAATAATACAACCAATATGTAATTTTTTTACTAATTAATTTTCTAATGACTAATTACTTACTAATTAACAATTAATTAACAACTTTCACAACAACAACTAAAGACATGTCATTTACAACTAATACAAATTTTTTTGCTAATTAATTTTCTAATGTTAATTAATGACATATTAGCGACTAATTATTTAATAATTAATGATTAATTAACAAAAACTTAATTTCACATCAATTTTCACAATAATACACTAAGATATTACATTTTCTAATGACTAAGTAATATCATATTAATGACTATTTAACAACTACCATAACATAATAAGAAAAAAACATACAAATTTCGAGAAGCTAAACGCATCAAAATATATCCTCTTGATATTTCTACAATTGTAGATGTATAAGCTAAATCTGCATAAAATAGAAATTAAAAAAATAGAAAGTATGAACTAGAGAGGAAGAAGAAGAATGAAATAAGAAATAGAGATTTTGAGTAATGAATCGAGGAATTGGGGATTTGCATTTATAATAAAAACTATCGGTGAATTTTTTTTTTTTTTGCACATTTTGGTTCATATGTTTTGATATTGTGCAAATTTCATAGTGTCACTTTGTAATAATTTTTATAGGTTCCTTTAAAATTATTGGATGGTCGGGGATGCAAAATTTTTTTGTCAGAGTAACTTATTGAAGGCATAGACAAATACAATTTGTACCAAGGGCACGGACTTTAAGCAGGTGTAGATTAAGACTGAGCCTTTAGTTTTGCAAAACTAAAGGCATGTTCCGGGTTCGTACCTTTGTGACCTATTTTTGGAATAATTTTTCTGAATATGTTATTTCAGAAATTAAAAAAAATGTATTATTTAAGAGCATTCCTCTTTCCTAAGATCCTTTGCTGCATGTTCAAGATAACATGTTGCATGCAAGGTTTTTGGAGTTGCATGTGGGAATTAATGGAACTAGAGTAGAGATCTTACCTCAATTTTTTATAAAATGGAAGTTGATGATAGTTTTCCTTCTCTTAGTTGGCATGATAGAGAAGAAGATGGTGGAATGTTTATTTTTCCTTTGTTTATGAATTGATTTAAGGTTAGATTTAGGTGATGTTTGGAAGTATTTGATTAAGGGAAGAAAGAAATTAAAATTGGTAGTGCATGGATCTTATGTAGCTGGCATAAGAGGGCAAAGAAGAGGAGAATAAGTTTATGTTGTGTTTTCTCTCTCTTCTAAGCTTAGTTTTATTTTATTTTATTTTATTTTTTAATTTGATTAGGAAGATTTTATGGAAATCTTGTGGGTTAAAAAAATGAAATTTATTTAATGGATAATATATGGGAAATTAGGAAAATCCCATACATGAATTCCTAATGGCTTACGTCTAGTTGATGTGACTTTTATATCAATGGCCATGTGACTTTTGTCTAATTAAATTTTGTTTCTCCTAAACAAGTATTTTTTTCTATTTATCATGAAAATTTTACTTAAGAGTGGTCAAGAGTTCTTGGGTAGGATATAAGAGAAAATGCATGAAAAACAATTTGGTTCCTTGCATGAGTTGAAATTATTTTAGATCGCATGGATATAATTCTTAACCATGAGTCTTACTGGTTGATAATTGATCTAATCGAGCATAAATGCATGAGAATGGAAATATTTCTTAACATGATTTATAAGGAAAATTAAAGGAAATTTACTCTACTTAAGAGCTAAAATTAATTAATAATTGATGTAGATTATTCAATCTACATTGTATGCTTAGCAAAGTTATAATTAAACTAACCTATTATTTGATTGTCTAACTTTAAAATTTATTATTTTATAACATAAAGGTGTTTATTTGCAATTTTTTTTTAGTTTAAGACTCGAACTAATTATTTCATGAATTGAACAAATTGTATAGTTGCATGTAAGTATATAAGCTTGTACATGCCTTGCATGATCTAAGGGTTTGATTCCCTTGCTTTGTGATGTTTACCAATTTTTACTATATGTTAGATCTTAATACCCTATAATTATTTGGTTTCGTAAGTTATAGTTACGTGTCTAAGCTATTTAATTAGAGGTTTAAAGCTTTGCAAAGCTTTACACATTCTAATCACCTATTTCCTATTGGTGGTGCCCCCATTATTCCTCGATGGGCTTCTATAATTCCATCTTTTATCATAATAGACTAAATTAAAACCTTACAAAATTTCACCGGGCTAACATTAGTTGACTTATGACCTTTCAAATTATTCATTAAAAATGGTATTTTTGTCAATATTCAACCTAATCTTGGGAAAAATATTAAAAATACTAAACATTCATAATTAAATATAGAAAAATTAAACTATATAAAGCATAGTATGAAGGATTTACGTGAAAAAATTTGGACCAAAACAACAGCTAGACAACCTTCTAAAGTTGTCGCACTGATTTGACCACCACATACAAGTGCACCACCTTGTGGCCACCACCACCGTCCTTCTTCTTATCAGTTCAACAAAGGAGAATTTAGGAGGTTTGGTTAAGCCTAGAGAATTGCAAGGTTGGGTCATTATCCATAGTGTTTTTGTTGACTTTGGAAAATTTATTTTTAATTATATACAAATATTAAAGATCTTAGAAATGTATGGTGGCTTGTTCTCACTATGGAATGTGTCTAGTTAAATTTTTGTGACTTTTGGACAAGTGTACAATTTTTCATAAATTTTTTACTAACATCTAGAGCATTCCTTAGATTATTCAATTTTTTTTCTACGTTTTTGTTATTATTTTTATTATTCTAGCTTCCTTGGGAAGTTTTATGATGTGTCTAGGTATAGTCTTACCATATCTAAGTGATTTGATAATTATTGGATAGTTTAGTGTCACATCTTATTACTTTAAGGCATATGTTATAATTATTAGTATGCTTTATATATTTAATAAGATTCTTCACTTGCTATTGAAACTCATGATGATGCTTCCAATACTTTATCTTATTTCCTAATTTATTACTAAAGGTTTAGGGACAACATTGAAAATTTTCCTCTTTTAGACTAGTTAGTAAGTTAATATTAGTTTTGAGGGCAAAATGGTCATTTTCTCTCTTTTTGAACCTTTTAGTAATTTATTATTACTATAGAGGATAGAGTGGTCATTTCCCCTCCTTGGACATATTTCTTATATATTTTGAATTATTGTTAACCATGCTGTTACTAGCATTAATATTATTACTACTATTTTACAATAATTACTCTCCTATACATATTTATATTGAATATTTAAGATTATTACTTGTATCCTCATGCAGTTCTAAGCTACTTGAGTCCTTGCATACTTTATTTGAGTAAAGTCATAGGGATAGTAGCATCGGGTGCACGGTATTAGAAGATAGAATTTCAACATTTGAATAGATATTCATCTTAAGTAGTGGAGCTAGAAGTTGTGCATTTAAGAAACAAATGCATATAATGTAATCAACAATGGAAACTAAGTTTATAACACTTGCTAAAGCTAGTAAAGAAGCAATCTAGCTAAGAAATTTGCTCATGGAAAAAGAGCTTTGGCCACTACCCATTTTAGTCATTTCAATCTTTTATGATAGTGAAGCGACAATGTCTTGAGCCTATAATAAAATTTAGAATGGAAAATGTAAGCATATAGGGCCGAAATGTGAATATATATGAGGGTTTATAAGGGATGGTTTTATAATCATCACTTATGTTTAGACTAGTAAGAACTTAGTAGATCCTTCGGTAAAAGAATTATCTAGAAATCTTGTAAAGGATAGTACTGTTAAGATGGGTCTTAAACTCTTATAGTTGGTAGTGATGGAAACCTTACCTTAATCCAACATATCACTAGTTTAAGATTCAGGGGGTAAAAACAAATTACTATTATTTAGGTATACTATAAGTACTATCAGTTTAAAGAAAATAAGATATAATAAATATCTTTTAATAGATAGACTTTATATCTAAATGAATAAGCCACCTATTTAAACATTAGAGTGGTGCCTCTTTTACATAATTTTAAAGAGTTTACTTCTGGAAATGTTTATGAAACTAGGATGAGTGCATGGTCATAAACGTACTATTATGAAATCTATTAACTTGATGTAAATATGGTTTGTATGTGAATTTTCTAGTTGTGATACATAGTATGAAAGTTCAATGTAACCCTTTTACAGCTTTAAGGATTTTACACAAAGGAATAGTACAAATCTAATGATACTATTCTTTAATCATAATTATAGAGGTGTTTTTGAATGTAGAAAATCAACCATCTATTGGGGGAGTGTTGAAATAGATTGCCACTTACGTGTTTGGAAAACCTTATAATTAACTAAAGTGGTACCCATGTTAAACATGAGTAAAAGAGAGAGAATTGTAGTGTTTACATGATAGGTTTAGACCTTTTTACAAAAGGTCTAAACTATTCCTTATGAAGAGAAAAAGAATGTCTATTGGAACAAAAAGTTTCATACTTAAGCAAAAGAGTTTAGACCTTTTTGAATGCTTTGGACCTTTTATTGTAGAATTTTGTAGAAAGTTATAATTGAAAGAGTTATGACTTTTGATAATTTTTTTAAAGAGTTTCAGGTGATTAAGTCATATCCGTTTGTGATTAAGGATTCAAATTAGTTTATAACTAATCTAAATCAATTCAGATGGAAAAAATAGAAATCTTGAAGACCATTACTTTTGAGAGAGTACATGTTCATTTGCAAAATTGTCCAAACTATATAAGGTGTTACATCTCCAATTCTTGTTAGATTTTTTTGCACAAATTGTGTTTAATTTTTTTCTTTCTCTCTCTCACACACACATAAAAAACTACTACCAAACATAATATATCTCACATATATCTAGAGTGTGATTTTCTATTCTCAAGGAATTTTGGACTTAAACTTTCATAGCAAACTTCATGTAGAAGGTGTAAATTTTCTAGGGAAAGCAAATTTATTCATGCATCTAAATCCTTAATATCTTTGATTTACTAAGTCAAATTATCTATCATATTTTCCTAACAAGTGATTCTTTAAAAGATTATTTCCTTATATAAAACATTTTATCTCACTTTTAGTAATGTTTAGTTAGTTAAAAAAAATTTCTAAATTGAAAATGAATTTTTATGAAAAGGGAAGTTGATATTTTTATGTAAGGACAAATTTTATAAAGGAAAATACCAAAACAAGTCATTATTTGTTTAACTTAAGAGTTTCCTTAATAATAAAATTTTGTTGCATTCAAATAAATTTATTATTTTCATTTAGTATTGTAACAACCCTAAACGGGCCTAGTAAGATTAATTAAAATCTATCACATCACATATACATCTATTACATGATAATTGTCCTATAAGTCAAAGATTGTAAGACTTGAATTGTCTATGAATTCACTTAATCATATTACATATAATTACATTATATAAAATAACTACAAAATCCAACAATCCATATTTCACTAGAACTGCAAAGAATCGGAATCCCCTACCAAGCAGTAAAATAGGTAAATAACTCTAAGTTTTACAAAATATATTTCTACTTAAGTTCCTAAAAATAAGGTACTATATTTTATAACTAGATTGTTTGTTATGACACTTTTTAAAATATCAGTATTGATTCAAGTAGCTTTCATTCACACCGTATCATATCCCATCCTAATCTTTTAGGGATTACTTGTAAAAATAATCTATTAAGGGGTGACTACACACCATGACTCAATGATATGAGAGTGCAATATTCTCATTACTATATATTCACAAATAAGTTATCAATCATATGCTATGCATGAGTAACCATATGTAATGCAAAATCACACGCGGTCTTTTGGTAACCAATGTGAAGTCTAAGGCTTATGCCCTCATTGACCTTACGTGGGGAATTTAACAACCATCAATGTTCAGGTTAACCACACAAGCAACATCTTTAGCTTTACATCCCAGGATGCCTCTCACTCTTACCTTAAAACTTGGTCTTTTCTTATCTTATCTTAACATGATCTTTGGCTTAATGGCCTTAAATCTCTTAAATTTTATCTTATCATCTTAACACGATCCTTGGCCTATTGCCCCATGATTTTATCTTATTATTGTCCTTAGCCTGATGCTTTGAGACTTATTCAAGTCATCCTTAGTTTGATGCCCCGATTTGCTCTTCAATGATCTTTGGTCTATCCCCTTAGGATCCATTCGAGATGTCCTTAGCCTGACACCACATAATGCACACACAGTGCCCTCAATGGTAGACAAGACTCTAAGCATTGCTAAAAATGTGACGATTCCTAATGCCATTAAGTTCACAGATAGTGGGGTAAGACCACTAAACACATCATCCTTTCCTATTATTGTGTAATAGTAATGGGCTCTAAATAATGGAATGTCTTGTGCAATACATGTCGAGTTTGAAATTAAGCAAGTTCATTAACTAGTTAGTTTAGGGGTGACTAATTAGACATATCAAGCAAAAAATCAATCTATATGACAATAATATCTACAATAGAGTCATAGCTTATCAACCAATTTACTCAATCTCAAAGGCAATAATGATCTTAGCATGATCCCTCACCCATTACCCTAGGATCCTCTCAAATCTTATTTTAATATTGTCCTTAGCTTGATGTTCTAGGACATGCTTGAGACATCCTTAGCTTGACACCTTAAGATGCTCCTAAACCTTTCCTTAATATCAACCGATCTAATTCATTTTGGGGTAGCCAAGCAGTATATCTAAATAATCTATCAATCCATCCACAAAGCAATAATGATCACAACAAAATCACAATTCATACAAGCAATTCAATCTCTCAATCATAGATTAGATAATCAAATACCATATTATCCAATACACTCAGTCATTCTTAACTCATACAGATTGAAGTAGTAATTAGTGGGACCTTCCTAAAGTGTCAAATGATGAAGTTAAAGTAGCATGGTGAGGGATTCGACTGAATTGTGTCAATTGGATTCACTATGGTTTGGTAGAGTCTTCAAGTGAGATAAGGGAACCATAAATTATAGTGTGGGCACATAATATGTGTGGGGTTTTAATTGTAATGTGGATTTATTAGCGAATTGATGCAACGCAAGAGATGCAATTGAAAATCTTTATTGGCCAATCGGTACCTATATTTTTAACACCGTTCAGTTGTCAACTTTTGTAGTGACCGATTGGTGGTTGTATTTATCTTTAGGTACGTAATGTCCTTTGCTAAAAATCTTACTAAACATATTCCATTTCTAGTTTCATCACATAAATGGTTAATCACACTTCAAGCACTTCCAATCAAATCATAAATAATAGTTTAATAGCTAATAATCATTTCCATTGTAGTAACTCATTGAATTTATCACTTACCTTGATCTCATAGCTTAGAACTCAAAGTAATTCTTGGAGAGTTGCAAAAGATTAAGTTCTTCACCTAATAATTAAAGAATAGCAAGTTTATAACTATATTTAGTAGCTAACTTGTTGAAACTTGAATAGAATCAAATTTATGAATTGTTTTTTGATAAAACTTTTGAAACTAAACATTTTACGTTTGCTTTGATTCAACTCAAAACTTAAATTCAATATTTATGTATTAAGTTTAATCTTGTTGTGAGGTGCTTTTTGCAAGGATCACAATGCCTCTTTTGGTTTTTAATTTGGAGGACATTTGAAGATGTTATGAGTAATTGAAGATCGAAGGAAATTTATGAAATTATAAGTTTTTTTTTTAAAAAAGAAAGGAAATATATGATTTTTCAGTGTAGATGAAATTTAAAGTGAGTGAAGAGAGAGGAAATGAAATTTTATCATAGGAGATTTCCTTCTAGTTAAGTAACCAAGGTTAGTTAGAGTTTATCCGAATATTGGGTTTAACTAACACACTTACTAATGCTCTTATTTAATTTCTCAAACTATAATAGTTTTAGATAAAAATTTATGTGTAGCCTAAATAAAATAATCTAAATATGAATATATACTTAAAAATTCTATTTAACTACCATAAATCTATAATTTTAATTTCAGTTATCTATTCATTATGAATTATCTAACAAACCCATAATTCATCTAATTCTTGTGTTTTAAATTTACTCTATTTATTATAAAGCTTTTTATTGTAAATAAACCTTTATTTTGGTGTTATTTACTATCAAATTTGCAATGTTTCACCAATATTGAACCTAATGTATTCAATTTAGTTACAAAGTACCTATATTTTACTTATAAACTAATTTATTTGGCCAATGCCCTTATAGCTAAGTGATATGAATGTTGGTCTTTTAATAGGATAGTCTAAGCTCGATAATCCCTCTTTACAATCATAACATATATAGTAGAAACAATTCTATGGTGCTACCTCTTAAATATGTTGTTGAAAGAAAAAAATCATTAATAACCAATGGACAATGAAAAGGCATAAGTGTTAAAAGCAAAAATCATAAACAGACAAATAGAATTAACGAAGATGTCACACCTCGAAACTCAATTATGTGAATAGTTCGCCAGATACTTATACTATTGTATGAGTATGCTAAGGCTGAAAACAAATTAAAATTTGCAAATATTTAACACCTGCAAAACCTCATGTTAAAAATTTTGAAACTTCTAATTTATTTACATTTTCTTTTTACCTCTAACATTTAATACAAAAGAAAAATCAAAACACATATAATTAGATTAAGCAAAATCCTTTCTATCTATGCACTAGTAATGCACTTGATCCCATTCTTTGATGCCAAAATTATTACATATAAATCATTCCTACACCTAAAAAATAGTCCCCAAAGGGATGAACTAATGCTCAGCACGTAGTCACAGACGCACATGCACACGAACATTCATTACATAGCATGGACATACAATCTATCCTAATGTAGCATTCACTAGTTATTATCTTTAAATTTAATCACTCAAACAGCACAACCTTAGTTATCCCTGAGCTTCGAGTAACTCATGACTCCAGCACAACATATATACATAAGATGATATATAACTAAAACTAAGACCATAAAAATCATGTTGTCCTCAAGAGAATGTTGGGTAACCATCAACTTATCGGTCTACACACAAGCATCCTCATTCCATAAATACTACTTGCTTACAATTTTATCTTGATATATTAACTCGTTACATCGCCTTACGTAGGTCAGCGAACTATTGACATGAAAGTTAGCGCCTGACTAACTAGATCCTATCGATATGAGGCTACTCGATGGCTAGAAAAATTGTACTAATTGCTAGGTCAAGTGTCCCAAATCACCGGTATCAACCCATATCTTTATGGGCCTTTCTCAAGTACAAGTAGCATATAATTAATTAGGTTTTCAATTTTCATCAGGTAGATTTATTTACCACCTTAGTCAGCGCACTTAACAAATAATGACTACATACTTGCATACCAAATATCCATTATTGTTGAATCACAAATATCACCACTTCCTAATACATTGTAGAACACATATGTCAAGACTTGTACTTAGCGATTCTAAGATTTTAACCTAAATCTATAATCATTGATTATCACTTATGGTTTGGATTTAGGGAAATAGTTACATAAGTAATCATATTAAAGTATTATTTTGATAACTAAGAGTGATTATTGGATAGTATGAAACAATTGCTACAACAAAACTTAGTTAATTAATTACAACTACTTGCATATGCATGCATGCGCTTGTGTGTATGTATGTAAACATACTTGTTTTATTATTACTATTACACACTCATTTATCTAATCTTTATTGTTATTATTAGTGCTTATAGGTAATATGTTATGCCATTTATTATTATTTTACCTATTAATGATAAGATGTTTCCACTATAGTAATTATGATTTATGGTCAATACAAATACTTTAATATTATCAGCATTGTTATTGTTAGCTCTTCTATTGTAATTATTGGTAAGTCATTACATCAAAGCTAAATTTCAATAATCAAATTTACTATAATAAAATTGGTCTAAAAATTAATTTTATTCAATGCATATTCAAAGGAGCTTCAATATACCTCATGGAGTGACATCATTGCTGATTAGCATTCTCTTTTACACATAAATACCCATTCATTACTTACATTATTTCTAACCCATTAACTTTTCCATTACATTTAATTATGGATTCATTTTTTTTAATAGTGGCTTAAAGAAATAATTAACTTTTCTAATATAATGACTTGTTACCAATGTTGTGTTTAGAATTTTTAAGTGGTTAAATCACCTACAAAAGAGAAAAAATTGGCTATAGGGGGTGTCAAGGGTTGCCTTGGTGTGGCTACTTTGATGCCTAAGTTAGCATAAGGGCTGTAGGATGATTAAACGTGTGAAGAGTGTATTAAAATCAAGATCCTCTATATAGTAGGCTCAACCACTGCTTATAAGGGTTGGGATCGGTCTTGAATTAGTGAATGCATTCATGTTCAAGATTCTTTCTGAAATTTGTGGAGAGTATATCTTTGATCAGCTCCTTTCCTTATTTGTTTAAGGTGTTTCTTCTTTATCCAATTCTAGGATGTGCATGACCAATCTGAGCTAAGATCAAAGCATATTGGTTAGGCTTTGATGCTTCTATGTTGTGGCAATCTACATGAGGTTGTTTTAGATACATAGAGCTTAGATAAAGGCTTAAATAGATTGGATTGGGCCTTAAGGTTCCATGTCTAAAAAGCTCTATCAACACTTAGCCCCCTCTACCCACTCTCTTTGGTGATGGGCCAATAAGGAGAGTTGATGGTTTTTGAGAATGTGTGTTTCTTTGCAGAGATTTGGGCTATAAATGCGAGGATGATAGTAGGTGGATGGTGCACTGAGCATTATCATGTCTATTTGTACTGATATGAGATGTAACGGGTACAAGCTTTAGGAAATGGCTATATAGAGAGTTTTAATTTCTTTGGATTGCATAAAATGCAAAGAGTTAGTAGCTTCTCGAGGAAGCTTTAATTCGATTTATCTTTTGGCATGTAAATATGAGTGCATTTAATGCCATGTACAGTTGTTGGAGTACCATTAGACAAGGGTTAAGTGGGAAAAACACACCTGTTAAATCTATATAATTGATTTAAAATGTAGGCCACATGTCAAGATTAGAGGTCACAGACATCTAATTATGTCCTTTCTATATCTATTGCTTCACTACTTGTACCTTTGCCTCTATATATGCGTTACTTGCATTATTTTGACACTTTTGTCATACTTTTCCTCTACGGGAAATTATTCCAATATTGATTTTCTTTCACTCTTTTTTGTTTTTGAGTCCTTTAATTTCCTCTTTCTAGATTCAATACCAATTATCTCCAAGTAAGTATGACTTCTTCTTCTCACACTCAATTTGAGTGAGAAGGGACAGGTATTCCCCCTACTCCCCTAATGGTGATGAAAGAGATGCTCAAACATAGCTCCAACATGGTTAATAAGTTTGGTAGCAGTTTAGAGAGATATTGACATCATGGCAACCATCACTTAAATTCCAAGGGACATATAGGTGGATGATGAGGAGGAGGCTAGACTAGTGCAAGCTTTATACTCGTCAGTTGAAGAAGAGAAGACACTAAATGGGGTTTGAAGTACCGTTACGTATGAAGAGTTAGTGGAAATGAGGAAGCATAGTTTTCAAAATCACAATTTTTCTTATATGATTTTATGAGTTTATGATTTTTGGAGGCCTTTTTCAATTGACTCGAGTATACAATCATTTTCATATAGACTTATCTATGTGTAAAAATGGTAGAATCTTATGTTTTTAACTAAGTTTATTGATTCTACCTATTTAAGTCAAATGGGTTAAAAACTAAAACAAAATACAACTTGGCTTTCACAAAAGATGAATATTATTACTTCTTTAAAAGAATTAGAATTAAACATAAGGATATCACTAGTAGTAGTACCGATAAGGATATTGGTATTGATGATGACAATGATAGTGATAAGGGAGTTGGCAATAGTTTTGATGCTTGATGATGAAAAAGGAGTTGATGATTTTTTTTTTTAGCATTATATTTCATTATTATAATTTATGTTGTTCTTCATTTTATATTAGCATTGTTATTTATATTATAATTTTATACATTAACTTAATAACTTATACAAATTTACTTATACTATAAGTTTATAGTTTTATTGTAAATTATAACTAAAATTTATATTGAATTTTGTTATTCCATCTTAAATTTTATGATTTTTTTTAGTCACTATAGTAAATATGTCTATAGCTTTTTCAAGCTATTTGACATAGGTTATAGAAACTTATGCTTTTACATTTTGATTATATGTTCTGATTCTATAGACTCTCTAGTGATTCAAGGTAGAATCATAAGTTCGACAACCTTATAAGGAAGTAATTCCAACCATGACCTTAGGGGTGAAAGATTGATAAGCCCTAAGCTAAAGAATGAGTTGCTTTAACAATTGGTCATTGGTTCTACCTATATTTAAAACACATAGAATTCAAGCTTAGGACACCATTCTTAGACTTTCAAAAGGAGTTCTTTAACTATCACAGGGTCTCACCAACTTAACTCATCCCTAAAACCTCTAAATTACTAATTGCCTTTGAAACATTGTGTGAGCATTTTATACTATGAGCTACCCAGTAGCTCTTACGCTTCTTCTATGGGCTTAAGAGGTCAAATGATGATTGGTACTACTTGACTAGCTGTCCTAGGAGGAATTTATTAGTTAAGTTAGATTCATCTGTACATGAGTGGAAAAGCAAGTACTTGGTGGTAGTATGTGAGTCTAACATGGACTTCTAAATGAAATAGACTAAGTTAATCTAGACTTTAGTAGTTTAAGTGCTAGGTCTTAGTGATATGGTTGTAGTATATTGAATTATAGCTGAACTAGAGAAGAGGTTGGATGGTCCGTAGAATGCACTAAAGGTGGTCGATGACCACCTTTATGATGGTAAACTCTTCAATAGCATACTTTAGGAGTATGAGGAAGGTACGCACACAGTGTTTGCTGTATCGAAGTGGGTTGCCATAGAGAAGTTGTTCATCTGGTCCTTTAGGGGGAACGGGTCTCTTTGTGAGCCCTCTATTTGGCACAACGTTTGTGTGTTATCAAGCAGAGGCCAAGAGAGTTAGGAGGAGTCTTAACATTAGATGGTTGAGGTTAACAATTCGAGGATGAAGACTAAAGCTGAGTTGGGCACTCTAAGGGCTTGAGTAGAGCTTAAGGCTAGAGCCCACATTAAATTCTCTCGTTAGAGTTAGTGAGATAGAGAGATCTAATTAAGGTCTTGTTGAGGAAAACATGAAAATTGCTACTCAACTTGATGAGGCATGGAAGCAACTACATAACCGGAAGGCCAGTCATGCCGAAATTGAACAAGATCTTTGGGAGGAAATCTAATAGCTTCATCTTGAGGCAAGAAAAGATAGAGTACAACAGTTGGAATTGGAGGCCCAAGCTCCTACTAAGATTGATTGATTTGCCATTAAGAAGGAGGTGTTTGATAAGATTATGGCTAGTAGCAAATGGGCCAATCTCTAGGTTTTGTAAGTGGATGGAAGGGTTAAGACGGCTAGGTTAGAGATCCCTAGAATATGACCTCAACTGCTTGGCCTTTTGTGATGACCTATAGGTGTTCAAGGTGATTTCCAAGGAGGGAGTTGTTGAAGGCGGCCATGATGGTGATGAGGTGCTCTAAGTTGGCCATGATTGAGAGAATGTACTTAGGAATGTGCCCCAGGAACACGACCTTAGGGAAGATCATTGTTAAGCTCAAGAGTAGGGTCAGGGTTAGGCTGAAGACATTTTTCCTCCTCTTCCTCCTAGCTTGGATCCTCTAGAATACCCTTTACCTCCTTTCAATACACATCTGGTTAAAAGGATTGCTGTAGTAGAGGGCGACGAGAAGATTGAGGCTTTAATCATCCCCTTCCTTAAAAATTAATTGTTTTGTTTTCATTTAGTTTCCAATTTTTTTTTGTAAGGTTAGTATGCTTGCTTTATGAATGCAATTCCACAAATTATTGTTGTTAAACTCTATCACTTTTAAAGCATTATTAAATTGCTCCTTCCTTTTGCTTGCATTGTTTTATTTGCTATTTTCCTTTGTTGACTTTTCATTCCATTATTATTTGTTATTCGCTATTTTGTTGCTTATGATAGTGTTAGGGAGTTTTTAGGCATTCTAACTTAGATCCTATTAATGAGTTACCCAATAGGCTAGAAATTTAAGTTTTCTAACTAAACCTAAAATGTTTAGGTGCACCAACCATTTGATAGTGGTTGAGGAGCATAAGAGTTCATTATCTCTTAAGAGTTTAGGAATTAATGTCATCGAGAGTCTTTTTGCTTACACACAAGCAAGGACTTGATACAATTAATAGTCTACTTACCATTGCAAGGTCCATACCTAATAGTTGTAGGAGTCCGTTCACCTTAAATGAGGCTAGGACTTAGTATTTGTTTTTCAAACTTAAAGACATTTGCACATAGTAAATGGCTACAATTCAACTTGCAAAAGAGAATAAGAACATTCATTATGTTTCAAAAATTACGTACATCTCATAAAAAATCTAATCAAAATAAGGTCTTAGGTTATTAGCCTTTTACATCTGAAGAATGGGCTGATCATCTAGCATTTCTAACCTATATGCTCTATTGCTTAAGTCTTCAATAACTTTGATTAGATCATCTTAATTTGGGCAAGCTTTCCTTAACCTTCACGAGAACTAGTGGTGTTTAATTTTCTGTATACTTAGTCGCTTAGTAGTAAAACCTTATTTCTAACCTTATCATAGTAGCAAGCAACTTGGTGCTAGTACACCACTACTCGAACTCTGGTAATGTCTCGAATCTCTTATATCATGTTAAGATTGGCTTATAGTTCAATTTGGTCAATCGATAGGTCTAAACTTTAGATCATGATGTTAGGAAGTTCTAGCTCGACTTAGGAATAGCTTCTAAGCCAAACGCAAGTCTAAATGGAGTCTTTCTCGTAGAGGTCCTATGTGTAGTCTAATACCCCACAAGATTGTTAGGAGCTTGTTCGCATATTTACCTTTAGCTTGATCCACCCTCTACTTAAGACTTTAAAGCACCATCTTGTTTACATCTTCAACCTACCCATTAGATTAGAGGTGTGCTACTAAGGTGTAATGGACTAGGGGTGTGCTATTAAGGTGTAATGGAACTTAATATGTTGCTTGTCACAAAACTCCTTAAACTTTTGGTTGTCGAAATGTGTTTTGTTATTTGTTATGAGCACATAAGGAACCCTGTATATGCTAAAGATGTTGAAGACGAAGGTTTCGACACTTTTCTTTGTAATCTTGACTTTAGTTTTAGCCTTTACCCACTTGGTAAAATAATTGATAGTGACAAATATGCATTGTCACTTACTAGAAGTTGGGAGGAAAGGACCTAGAATGTCAACTCCCCATTAGGCAAAGGGTTAAGGATTGGTGAGGGAGTGAAGGTGGTTACTTGTTGCATGCTCTATTGATACATGTTTTTGGCATTTTACACATCTTCGCATAATTTTCTTGATGAAGAGCTCGAACATAAAGTGCTCGACTTTTGATGTGGTTGCTACTTACCCTTGCATGTAACTCTTCCAATAACCTTTGACCTTGTTCCAGCTGGATACATCTAAGAAGTCGGAGAGCTCAAGCCTCACTTGTGGAGGAGGACATTACTAATGGTGTAATTTGCTACTTAGTACATGAGCTTCTTTGCCTCCTTCCTTTCTTGTAGGATAGTGCCATTCTTTAAGTAATTGAGTATCAGAACTATCCAACATTACTCATTTAGCATAGGGCATATCTCTATGACTTAGCTTGTTTTTTTGCTAATGCTCTTGTTTGGGAGGCATTTGATAAAAACTCTCTTGTCTTGTTCGTCTAAGTCTAGGATATTTGTGGATGCAAGTTTTAATAGCTTGTCTCCCACAGAGTTCTCAACTTGTGGAATTTTTGTGATGTTCTAAGAGGGGAACTTCGAAGTAAGGTTGCGTATAACTTTAAGGTATCTAGTTATACCTCCATCTTTGATTGTGCATTTTCTTTTGACTTGCTAGATGGCAAGTTGACAGTCAGAATATATTTTGATCTTTTTTGTGCCTATTTTTTGTGCCAATTTGAAGCTTGAAATTGGAGCTTCATACTAAGCTTCGTTATTGCTTGCTAGGAAATTGAACCTAAAGGTGTATGACACTTTAGCTCTATGTGGTTTGTGAACACAAGGCCAACACCCACTCCCCCTACCCTCCCCCCCTCTTGGCGAAGTTGAGGAGCCATTAACATAGAGGGTCCACATTGGCTTGTCATTATTATCTAGTGCTTCTTCTTCCATTGCATACTCCACAATGAAATTTGCAAGGACTTGTGCCTTTATCACTTCTCTAGGTTAGTATTGTACTCTAAAGGCATTGAGCTCTAAGGTGTACTTCATCATCCACCTTGATGTGTCTAGTTTATGCAATATATTTTATTGTGTTTGATCAATTAAGACTATTACTTAGTGAGCTTCAAAGTATAGCTGTAGTCCTCTGGTCGAAATCACCATTGCAAGGGAAAATTTTTTTACTTTGGTGTATCTCACCTCCAGCCCTTAAAAGACATGGTTGACGTAATGTACTAGTTTGTGCTCTTTTCCTTTAGCCTAAATTAAACTAAGGAGAGAGCTTAGTCATTGACAAAAAGATATAAGAATAAATCCTCCATTGGGACTAGTTTAGAGAGTACTAGTGGAGTTTCCAAAGATTACTTCAACTTATTGAAGGCAATTTGACATTAGTCAGTCCATTGAAAAGTAACTAGTTTCTTTAATACCTTGAAGAACTTAGTGTACTTGTCTCCACTTTTGGACACAAGCCTATTCAACATGGCTATATGCCCTATGAACTATCTTACCTCTTTTATTGACTTAGAGGGTTGCATTTTGAGAACAGCTTAGATCTTCTTATAGCTCACCTCTATGTCGAGCTAAGTGACCATATATCTTAGGAAATTGCTTGAGGTTGCTCTAGAGATGCACTTTTAGTGGTTAAGTTTCATATTAAATTGCTTCAGAGTGTTAAATGCTTATTGCAAGTCTTGGAGATGGTCATTGAGCTCTTTACTTTTGATGATCATATCGTTAACTTAAATCTCAACGTTTTTCCCAATTTATTCTTGAAACATTTTAGTCACTAACCTTTGATATGTAGCCCTAGTGTTTTTAAGCCCGAAGGGCATTACCTTATAATAGTACATTCCTAAGATGGTGATAAAGGACATATGTACTTCATCCTCTAGTTCCATCTTGATTTGGTTATAGCTTGAGAAGGCATCCATGAAGCTTAAAAGAGCATGTCTAGAGGTAGAATCAATGAGCTAATTGATCATAGGGAAGGAAAAATAGCCCTTTGGGTAGGGCTTATTAAGATCAGTTTAATTTATAAACATACACTATTTCTTGCTGGACTCATTGACTAATATGCAATTAGTTAACCAAGTTAGGTAACGTTATTCCTGAATGAGTCCTACCTTTAGTATCTTTTATACCTCTTCTCATTTAGTTTGGTCACCCTAAAATTATGTTGTAGGATAACTAGCAACTTATCGCCATGAAGTCTATTTGCTGTTAGGCTATGATGTTGTTATCTTTAAGATCCATGGGAAGGGTGACAATGCTTGTAGCATTGACTAGTTGATTGTTGAACCCATCAAAATCATGGTTGTAGGGTTTCATTTTAGTTTTCAACTTAGCCTACATTTGGTTGTAGGAGTGCTTGAAAATGATATCAGCTGAGCTGCTTGTATTAACTAAGATCTTATTTACTTCAAACTTATTGGACCTTACACTGATCACCAAGGCATTGTCATAAAGAGTTTGCTCTCCCTTAAGGCTTTCATCTGAGAAGGAGATAGAAGTATCAATTCTTAGTCTTTTACTATGTAAGCACATTACCTAACAACTAATAGGAGCATTAGTTGAGCTTAAGGAGCCCGGTTAGCCCCCTCTTTGGGGCCCTCAACGATTGTGTTAATCACACCATTAGGGGCTATATTTAGGTGGTTGTTATTATTATCTAACTCATTGCAACCTTTCTCATCTTACCATCTTTGAATAGATCACTCGATGAAATTGATGGGGACAATAATATGCAGTTGACGATACTCATGTTGAATAAGGTCTTTGAGAGCATTTTTGAGTCGATAACATTCATTAGCATTATGACCCCGATCTTTGTGGAAGTCGTAATATTTGTTAGAGTTTTTCTTGTTTGGACTACCTTGTAGTCTTCTTAGCATGGGCAGGGCGCTCATGTTATCTACTTCCATGAATATATCCCCCAATGGCTAGTTTAATGGGATGTAAGTGGTGAAGCTTAAGATAATGTACTTCTTATATATGGTGTCGTTATCCCAAGATGACCCTTGGTTGCTCTTAGGGCCAAGATAATCTTAGATAGATCCTTTATTTTATTTTTCTTATCCGACTTACTAGGGTTAGATTCCCTATATGCTAGACTGAAATCTTCCTACTAGATGTACTTCCTTGGTTTCTCCCTAAAATCTTCAAATTTTATTGATTTATTGTTCGCTAGATATTTGAAGAAGTCACTAGTAGGCTTATCACCTTAGATTACCGCATTTAAAGAAACACCTTTCTCAATGTTGGGGATTTATAGCATTGCAGTGTTGAAGCAAGCAAGGTAATCTTGAATTGGTTCATCATGACCCTATTTGATCAAATTCAAGGTTAATGAATCCTTTATGAGGAGCTTGCTCACTAGAAAATGTTGTTGGAACTAATGAGCCAACTCATCAAATGAAGAAATGGAGTTGGTAAGGAGGTTGTTATACCAAGTTTGAGTAACCTCATGTAAGATGCTCAGAAAGGCCTTGCAAGTGACCACATCATTAAGGCTGCACTAGTTTATCTTTGTTTAGAAATGGCACAAATGGTCATCTAGATTAGCAGTTTCATCATAAGTTTCAAGTTGTGGTAGGTGCACATTTGGTAGTAAGACCTCCTCTTGTATTGCTTCTTGCATAAAAGGAGTCTTATTAATGAAAAACTTGGTGGAGGGATCAGCTTTTTTGCTCTCCTTCAGGTTGGAGAGGCTTTTGATATAATCATCAATTTAGTCGATGTCCATGTCATCGACTCATTAATTGGTTTAAGTGTGAGTGTCATTGTTTTCGGGTTGATTAATCCAAGCTGCAACACCAATGTGGCTTTGTGATGTAGCTAGCAAGATTAGAGGGGAGTGAAGCCACCCTAACGACACTATAGGTATGATTGCTTCAATAGCAGCTCAGTTGCGGAGCTTCACAAACTGAGCTTGTTAATTTGATTATAGGGCATTCACCACTTGTGGTGGAAGTGGAGGGTTATTACACCCAAGCTATGGAGAATTGGTTGACACATTCTCCAATTCTAGCATGTTGTTCAGTTGCTCGAGCTCTACCACTCGAGTCTGGAGCCTAGTATTTTCATTGTATATTGTTTCGCTTTGTATTGCCCTTGTTTTGCACAAATTTTCCAAATTAAGGAAACTTTGGGGATTAATTTGGTGGATGCTATGTTTGGATTTTGCTATTAAGATGTTGTGGCTTAGATGGGTTGGTCCATAGTTGAGGTGCTGATGGTTTCCTTTGATTTAGTAGTCTTAGACTTTGGTGCCATGATCACAATTGTGAGTAGGATCACAAAGATGGCACCAAATGTTGTGCTGAGAATTTTTCAATGATTGAATCATCAATAAAAGAAGAAAAATAGGCTATGGGGGAGTGCTGTAGGTTACTCAAGTGTGGTTACTTCGATACTTAAGTTAGCATAAGGGGTTATAGGATGATGAAACACATCAATAGTGTATTAGAGTCAAGATAATAAGGATCCTTTACCCAATAGGCTCAACCTCTATTTATAGGGGTTAGGACTATTCTTGATTTAGCAAATGCATTCATGTCTAAGATTCTTTTCAAAATTTGTGGGGAGTTTATCTTTAACTCGCTTATTTCCTTATTTGTTTAGGGCATTTCTTCCTTGTCTAGTTTTAGGAAGTACATGGTCGATTTGAGCTTAAGATCGGAGCATACTAGTTAGACTTCGATGCTTATGTATTGTAGTGATCTACAAGAGGTTAGTTTAGGCACACAGGGCTTAGATAAGGGCCCGAATAAGTCAAATTAAGGCTTGGGGGTCCATGTTTAAAAAAGCTATATTAATAAACAACTAAATTATAATTTGATAATGCTAACTATTACCTATTAAGACTAACTATTAGCATACTAACCATAATCATTTTATCTTACACTTTGTATATTAATTATCAAATAAGTTTCATTCTTTCTTCTCTCTCTCTCTCTCAAAATGGAAATTCATTAAAAATTTATTCATTTTGATCAATCTTTGCTCATCCATTGATTCACACTATGTATTTTTTTTTTTTAAAAAAAAATAGTCTCTCAAGAAACCATTATCATAACTTACAATATTTTGCAAATCAACTTTTAGAATTCCATCATTTTATGGATCATTAATAAATCCCGTTCTTCTTAACATACGTATAACAACTCTTATCCATTCCATTAATCTCACACCAACTAATTTACTATAATTATGAATTAACAACGACTTTTAATATAATTCATAAAAGAAATCAATGCTTGAAATCTAAAATTCTTATAAGGATTGGTTACAAAACTTATACCTCCTTAATATGTCTATGAACAATACTTATCAATTTGTTTAATCCATTATAGGATTAACCTACTATATCCAAAAATTAACGCTTATGATCAATAGTAATTCAAACCCACAAACAATAATCCATATATAAAAAAATTAACTTTTTCCCCTTTTCATAGAATCCTAACTCACAACTACTATATATTTCCAAATTATAATTAAATTAACATAAATCACTAAACTTAAATAAAGATTTTGATTGTATCACTACTTTGTCATCACTATAGGCACCATATGTCTCTTATAGTATGATGAATTCCAAGTTGATTCTTTGTGATAATTGTAAATAAAGAAAATAAAAGAACAATTGTTATAGATCCTTACCTTTCATAAATTCAAAAATCTAATCTTTCTAGGGTTATACACAAACTCCAAGATCACATGGAAGTGAAATCCTCTTTGTTCCAATAATAAATCACACATTAGATCATGATTTTTCATAATTTAAATTCGAACAGAGAATAATTTCTTACCTTTTTCCATGGATCTCCATGGATGCATAAAGATAACATCAAAAACCTCTTATAATTCTTGCAAATTCTCCTAAACCACCAAAGTCCTGATAATAGCATCCCCTTAATCTTAAAGTATGAAAGAAAAGAGAAGATCAAAGGCCTAAAGTTTCCCTTACCATAGGGATGTCATGACAGCAATTAGGAGAGAGCATCCATTTTCTTTTCTTTTATATCCTTTAGTCACTAAAGTTTTAGTAAGATGCACTATTGTCACAATGTAACTGCTCCTATTGAAATAAGGTACATTGCAATTATAAAGTCTTAATAATTGCATACTTAAAATTTAAATTAAATAGGAGCTTTACTAAACTGCCTTTTACTTTACAATCTTTTTTTTTTCCTTTCTTTTTAACAAGCATTTTGGAAAATGTACAAAAGATGTTTCGAAACTTGTATATGGAAAAGGTCTATTTCTTGAATTTGTTCCTAAAACAAGTAATAACAAATTGTATATTTTAGAAAATATACAATCTTTTTTTTTTTTTATGAGCTTTGCAAGCATTTTTTTTCTTGAATTTGTTGCCTTGAAACACATGTAACAAATTATCCTCTATTTCTTTAATTATTGGTTGCTTAAAATAAAAGGCAACAATGCATTTTTCTTTAGCTAACTAGTATATGTGAATTCTATGATACAGTTATTCAAAAGTGATTATATTTCCTTATTATTATAAAATCTTTCAAATTATAGTAAAAATAAAACCATTAATAGTAATAAAAACTATCAAAAACCTGAGAAAGCTATCCACAACTTTCATGAGAGTTGTTTATAACTTTATGAGAGCTATTGATAGTTTTATGAAAACTATTGATAGTTTTTTTTAATATTAAATCTTTTGTAATTACTATAAATAAGCTACATTAATAATAAAAAAAATAATTATATCATATAATCACTTTTAAGTGAATGAATCATAACTTTTTATATGTGATAAGGCTTTGTAGCCTAGCTGACATGACTGATGAGTCATAGTAAATAAAGCGACTATACCAATTATTTGGGCAGTCCTTGATGAGTCTTGGTAGCTAACGAGTCTGCTCTGCTAGCTTTGTGCTTGATGAGTTGAAATTCAAAGGATTTTAAAGCTGGGTAAAATGTCCTCCATGGAGATCTAGAAGGATTGGACAAGGCTTCGAAATTTACTGTATTGTCAAGCTCGAATATAACCTCTTCCCATCCTTTTGATTTAGCAAACCTCACAGCTTCAACAACAGCCATGAATTCAATTGCAACAGGGGAACTTGCCGGACATTTCCAGGTGTCTCCTTCGCATAGAGTACCTAGGCTATTTCAAGCTAAAAAGCCAATAGCTCCTTCTCCAGAATTCGGATCTAGTGCACCATCGACATTTGAATTAATGAAGTTACCTTTTGGGGGTTCCTGGCGAGCAATACGTCAGCTGTTTAGTTGCTACACGAAGACGGCACTGGAAAGAAAGGCAAAAGCTGCCGTGATGTTGTTGTTGGAAGTGGGGGTGAGTAGTTGCCGATGGCACTGTGCTGCTGAGCGAGTAAGATGAACTCCCGGACCAGTCTTGTTATTGTTGGGATTTAATGGGCCATTGGGCCCATCTCGACAACTAGTCGAACATGAAGAACTTAGAGTTGAAAGTGATTCATGTGAAACATGTCATAACCCTTAAATGTATTAATTTTAATGGAATAATTCTATGTATCTTTGAAGTATTGTAAAATCTTTTAAATATATATTTTTCATACAATATTTTAAATTAAATATTAGGATTGATACCATATTTAAAACAATTTATGAGCATACATGTTTAATACGTTAATTATGATAATCTTTTAAATAAATCCATTATTTTCATTAATGTGTATATACATAATTTGAATTAAAAAAAAAAAATCAATTCCCAATAGGGGTAAGTGCTGTCCGGTTCGGTTTAGTTTTCCCTTCAAAACAAACCAAACTAGAAAAATATAGTTTAGTTTTTTTTTTTTTTAACCATATTGCTCATATTAGAAGATTCTCAAACCATGAAATTTTGTTTGATTCATTTTAGTTTATGTTTTAGTCTTGGACCCCCAAGACCCGTTTCAATCTAATCAAACTCTTGTTCGAGCTCCACTCACCTATGTTGACCTATCTTGTTTCATTTCAACACAGAATTGTCTAGCTTTAAGTCTAAAGTTCCTAACCTCTTCCAACTTTGATATCCATGTCTCTTCCCATAATGAATAGGCATGAAAGAATGATACAAATAAAGAAAGAGGTTGGTCAAGAATACATTCTTGCAATATTTGGAGAAGATCTTGAGAATTAATACATTTTTCATATTAGGATCATCCACAACCTCTATAAATGGAGGTTGAAAACTACTAGGTAAAGGACTTTTTAGATCCTTAAACTCTTGATACTTTCATATCCCAACCATTTCTACTTGTGTTGGCTTAAACATTGGAATGGTTACACTAGAATAAACTTTGGTACCTCCCATAACTTAACTTATTTCCTTTTTTCAGTGATTCAACCACCTTCTAAAAACTCAGTACAACAAATTAAATCATATTTTTTAATTTAGGAAAGTAAATTTGCACAACATGTAATCCCATATGAAAAAAAAACTAAATTTATTTAATAAGAATAAGTTTGATATCATTTAAGGTTTTTTCTTTTCTTTTTTCTTTTTTCTTTTTGGCCATGCCATATAAGTAATTTTAAATGTCTATTTGCAACTAATTTTATTTATAAAACTAGTAGATAGAACAAATTTTGAGTCAATATATATATTATATATTATATATATACATATATAAGTTATAAATTATGGTAATAAAAGTTCAATATATATAATTTTAATAAATATAAACTTAAAATCTTTAAAGTGCTATGTGACAACAAAAAGATAGTTTAAGTTACAAGTAAAGTATTACCAACTTTTTTTTAAAATGTTTTGATTTGGTTTTACAGTTTTATTTGGTTTATTCTTTCAAAACAATCTAAAATTTTTAATTTAGTTCAATTTGGGAATTTTCTAAACCAAATTGCAAAAAAAAAAAAAAAAACATATTTTTTATTTGGTTTGATTTGTGAATTCATTCAATTTGATTTTTTTTCCTATCCTTAATAACTAGAGTGGAACTTTATCTAATATTAGATAGATACATGCTCATAATGTGTGTCTAAAAATAAAAAGGAACAAATATAATATATGTGAAAAAGACATACTACTATAAATGATAAAAATCTTTTTAATTTCAACACCTAAGTTATTAGAATTTAATCTACTTATTTAATGTGAAGAGAACATGATATATATAAAAATAAAAATTGTTAAAATGAAGAAAATTTACTAGTTTACTACAATCAACTTTTGATTGTTAATAAGATAAGAGACATATTTATAATTTTTAAGAGAAAAGGATTTTTTTTTATTTACTTCTCAATCTTTTAATTTTTTTCAATTTAAGTCATTAGTGCTTTCCAACTTTTATAAACTAAGACTTATGTTAACTCCATTTACATTTTCATCCATTATTTTCACATGACAACTCCTGATTTGTTGAGAATAATTAATTTAAGTAAATAATATTATTTAATATATATCAATTAAATAAATTAACAAAAATAATAAAAGAGTTTGAAAAAAGAAAAATACATAAAATATAATCCGGCTACGAGTTTTGGAAACCTCCACTGTATCTATACAAGTTGAATCAGAAAATAATTAAAAAAAAAAGAGAGAAAAAACGCCCATTATGTTTCTTTCGAAAAATCATCTTAATGGACACAACTACAGCATCAACAACAACAGCTCAACAAGAACAAGTACTAATTAATCAATCAAACTGATGTCTCGTACACCAAAGCAAGAGAACATCAAAAGACACGACCTTGCCGAAGGGAATTCGTGAAGTAGATATTCTTCTTGCTCGAAATCACGAAAGTAGGCGGTGAAAGGATGGAGATAAGAGATGACGACTATGCTGATCCGAGTCTGTCCGTTTCTTTTTTGTGAATTTTTTTTCATTATTTTTATTGATTTACTTAATTAATATATATATTTTTACTATAACTATTTATTGTCAATCAATCTGTCATATATCATGATGATTGAATTATATATATATATATATATATATATTGAAGAGGGGTAACGCTAAAAAATAAGTGCCTCACTAGTCTTAAGTCTTTATTCGGAGAAGTGTGGGCAAGGTGACAATGTCGACGAAAGCACAAGACATACACGTGCATACTATAAGCATTCCACGCTCTAATGGCTTAAGTGGCCCGAGGCATTCCGTTTGGATCTCCTCGGACACAAGCTCTCCCATGTTGGGCACACAAAATGCGACGTGGCTTAAGGATTAGGAAAGTCAATGGGTTTTATATCATCTACTATTGCAATTCCGCACGATTCATGTTATATAATATTGCACAGGACCCCGCAACGTACGGCGCTACACCCTTGAACTTACACAATTTATAATTTTAGTCAACTAATTACTGCACGATGCAATCAAGATAAGTAAGTCAAGATTTTTTTAATCTTTTCTAAACTTAAAAAAAATGCAACATTGCTCCATCTTTTATTAATTCGAGATTCTTATTTTCGAGGTCAACCTTGTGGTAAAATTTCTTGTATTTTTTAGTCCGGCAGAAACCACTTCTTCGGATGAGCTTTCATATTTTATTTTATTTTTATTTAAGTTCTTAATATTTTCAAATTTTATAAAACAGGACTTTAGTAGTTCCTTAAAAATCTATCTATCTACCCTTGACATGCATTAATTTCTTATTTCTTTTTTTCAAAATAATTATTTAATAAAATCATATATAAATATTTTTAATTATATAATATAATAAAAAATTTTATAAAGATAAGGCTTAAAAACAAAAACGCGAATCATTTAAACTATGACTACCTAATCAAGGCTGAGGCTAGGTATCATTTTCTCCTAGGTATCCCACTGTGTACCGTTTCTATATTACTATTGTGAAGTTACATGCAATGTGAGACTTGTATATGACACGCACGTAAACACCTTAGTTGGAACCCACATTTATTTTTTGGTGACTCTACTAAGGACAAAGTAAAGTGATAATTGGACAATGACACCTCCTATAAAGAAAATGACTAACCCACCTAATATAACCTCTGAAGAATAGAAGGCTAATATTGAAGTTGTTGAGCATAACTACTTCTATCTCCTGAGAATACTAAATAGGAATTCAATGCCTAAAACATGGCTATTAAACTCACGATTCTACCTGAAATTTAAACGTATAAAATCAATAGAATCGTATAAAAATATATAAAATCAATAGAATTGGAAAGTTATAAAATTGTACACCTAAATTCATAATTCTATAAAACGTTTGTGTCTAAATGATTTTGCATCAATTTTAACTTTGAAAAATTTCATAAAATTGTAAATTTATAGAATCGGACAATTGATTCGTGATTTTAACAAATATGAACCAAAGGTCCTTCTAGAGTCACATAGATGATGTGGAATATGCGAAAGACCACAAAGGTCGTGAATCAGTTCTTAAATATGTTATCTTAGTCCATGCCGGGGTTAACCACCACTACTACTATATAATAGGAGTGTCAGAGTTTTTGAGTTTACATAGTAAAGCACTAGTCCCATTGATTTAATTGAGAAATCTTCCCACCACCTAAGAACATTGGCTAGGACAACTTTGCAACAAAAGGTGCTTGTAAACTTGGAAAAATGATGCAGAATTGCATAGGATACCACGAAGGTCATGACTTAGTTCCTGGCTATGGCCCCTTAGCTCATGTTACTATTGCTACCACATAGTAAGACATGGTTTTTCTAAGCCCTACCACTGTAGCATAGTAGGGTAGTATCCCTTTAGTTCAACCATTAAGTCTCCTACTACTAAAGAAGACACCCTTAAGGAGGGAAGTAAGTAAACTCCCGTTTGTATTATATATGGTAGGTTTACCAACTACCTAATCCTATCCCTGTTATACTAGTTAGATTTGTAATGCCTTCTCTAAGAATTTTCTTTATCACAAGGGAAGACTTTGATGTGTAATTTCTTCATCAACACATTTTTTTAAAGTTGTATCTTAAGGACATTAAGACTAGAAGACACTCTTGGCATCACATGCTTTCTTAAGATCAGGAAACCCTCTAGCACCACACATTCTTCAAGACCAAGAAACTTCACCTAGCATTAGGGCTAGCGATTTATGTTAATGGGTCATGTCCATATCTTCAAATCGTGTCTAATTTGTATTAGTGCTAAAAATGCATAAAATTACACCAAAATGATAAATAACTAAATTATAATGTAATCATGTTTATTTTTGTTATAATCATGTTTTTATATCGTGTGTCATGTTGTGTCTTGTGTTTTCTCTCTATAACTATGTTTCTAATCATGTTATTTCTTGCATCATGTTATTGTATCATGTCAGTAATTGCCAACCCTACTTAGCATACTGGCTTTCATGCCTTAACTTTAAGCAATGCCTTTGTATCTCAGTTTATATGCCTTCAGCCTAAGTAATGCCTTAACACCTCAACTATTATGCTTTAAGCCCAAGCAATGCCTTAACATCTCATCTCATGCTCCAAGCTTAGGCAATACCTTGGCATCTTAGTCTTGTGCTTGAAGTATAAGTAATGCCCTAGCATGTAACTTACACCGTAACTACTTTTAAGTAAGGGATGCTTTTAATTAAGAATGAAACTTGCTCATTCTCTTAAAGCTTGCCATGAAACTACTTCTCATCCTAAGCAACACTTAGCTAATTTGCTTTTAAACTATTGCATAGAATCATCCATCACAATTATCTTAGAATCTACATAAGATTTAGGATTTGATGAAACAAAACTTATAAGGGGTAACACAAATGTCGTTGCTGACTGCTAAAAGCATTGGCTTCCAAATGCATGATGATAAGCTAGGCTTATATAATGTAGGTTGGTAAGAGCATTGACTTTTAGGTGCATCAAAAGCCATTGTAATGATGAATAATTTATTATTAATAACTCTTATGATAGAGCAAATCTAATCTAAAGCCCTTGGTAACTCATGCTAAGTAGTTGAGTAGTGGAAGAGAACTCTCAATCCTAGGTAATGAATGGCATTGTTGTTACTTAAGAGTGATTAAATACTTTCTCAAAAGCAATCACTTAAGCATCATCTTTAGGAAGTTAGAGCTTAACTTTGATGCACAAGTTGATTCTATTTTCTCTTTATATTACAAGAGTCTAAGCAGCCTCATATTCATGACAACCTTCTAAGTGGCTTTTTAAATCATGATATTCTAAGTAACCTTATAAACTTAACGACCTATAGGAGGTCACACCAACTTTAGTTACAGTATTCTAGACACATGATGACTTACATATATTCAAGTAACTTAGGCTACCAAGAGACAATGGCACCAAGATATGAGGTGGCATAATAAAACCATGAGAGAAAGAAGTTTCATCAAATGTAGTATCAACTTTTAGAGTTGCTACCTTTTCTCGGTGAGACATGTTAGAAACTTCGGGAGGAGGGATATTGACAAGTCCAATGCATAACTTACCTCCAAAGGTACTAAAGCTAAACAACACATTAGCATGAGTATCGATCATAATTCATCTTTATCATTCTCTACTAGTCATCCCACTAAAGTTAACCTCCATATCACTATTTTGAGCTCATGTGTAGCGTGAGACTTGTGTGACACACACATGACCACTAATGTTAGATCGCCACATCTACAAAACATTTGTTTTTTTTTCTTCTTGATTTTCTTTTTCTTTTTTGTATTTTGTTATCATTTTATTACATTATTCAATTAAATTTATTTAATAATATAGTGAACTTCACAAACATTGGGATCATCCAATTTATGATTGACATTTGATATGGAACCACTAGGACTCACTGGTCACTTATTGTGGAAACAAGCTACAAAACCCTTGCTCCTTTTAGAAAACTATCATATCTTTATAGAACACTAGATCTTATAGTTCAATAACAAAAACAAATCAATAAACCAAGCTATAAAGCAACATAAGATGATTTTGGTACATCCCTCACATATGATATAGTGCACTTCCACCTAATAAGCATTATGATTCAAACTTAGCATACATCGACAATTTTGAACTTTATGCCATTTACCATTTGCACAAACTATTTATGAAGGAATGTAGATCTAAAATCAATCTCCCTATTGCATGCACGAAGCACACTCATGGAACTCCTCTAACAATTTAGAAAAAGTAATAGACAATCATCTTCTAACTTAGTTACCACCACACCATCAATTGCTTTAGTGTTACCATTAAGTATTTAACATATGTTATGCTATATGTGACTATTCTGCTTGCAATGAAAACACAATGTGGGAATCTAGACAACCCTTGAGTTAGCCACAACCACTCGATATTTGCCAATCTATAGCAATTAATCTGTCTACAATCGTATTACCTCAAGATTACAACCATTGTCAAATTGTCTTTGCTTACAAGTTATCTACAAAATCCTCAAATCAAAATTGCAAGTGAACACATCAAGTCACAAATCTTCTAAAATCTTCTTTGTCAATATCTTTGGCACAACATTATTGCTCATACTCAATAGGATGCCTATTCATTGCATTAAAAAATCTATTTGCATTTAGATCCCACTTGCATCAAGCTAAACTTTTATCATCTTCCAATTCCCTATTGTTATGCTTCACTCTTCCATGTGTAGGTCATAAACCATAAATCCCTTATGTCCTTATACCATTACTAGCTCTTAACACATGCCAAAAACTTGGTCCCATTATGCCTCTAGCAGGCTCCACCAACCTATCGACTTAGCTCTAGCCTTTAGAAACTATGCCTCCAACTCTAACCTTTTTTTTTTTTTATCAAACTTAACTTTCTCAACCTTTGCTTTTGGTACCTTTTACGGGACACACGCAAATTTGACACCACTTTTTTAAGTATCTAGTTTGCACTTACAATTATGAATAAAAAAATACACAAATAAGAGATAAATAAGTATAAATGAGAGAATGTGATACATAAGTTCATATGTGGAAAATCTCAAATTAATTGGCTATAAAGCAATGGATTAGATTGCCAATGAATCTACTACTGTAATAGTATGGTACATGATTCTCATGGCCTCTCAGATGTAATGCTCTCACAATTAAGTCCCTTAATATTTGTAGGACCAACTAATTGTGAATCACTACCTATTGGTGGCCAATTGCCTTAGATCTTCTCACAGTATGGATTCGGATTTTGCTAATTACGTTGCTTATCCATACTCCGAAAAATTGGGTCTTGTGTAAATTAAATACACAAACTAAAAAGTAGTTAGTTAGAAAGGATTTGAGGAAGTTGAAGAAGGTGAGAGTAATAGGATAATGTATTTTACTTTAATGAATTTTTTGGTTACTTTCTTATATAACTTATTTTATATATGCATTAATAATGGTATATAAATGAAATTTAGTTAATGTATCAATATATTATTATCTATATTGTTAAGCCAATATAGGCTTACTAAGTTCATGCCCACTTAAAGTTAATTATTTAACTTATATAACTATAGATCCTCTTATCCAAAGAGAAACTAATAAATGAAACAAGGACAAATGAGTGAAGTAACTTAATGATATAGGATAACAAATGCTCAACCAACTTCCTAAAAGTTAGGCATCTATAATAGCTCTAATTTATTTTAATGTAAAAATGAATGGCACATGAAATTTAATTATGAACAATTAAGTATAATTTCTTTTTTCTTTCTCATTTGATAATTATGGTCATGTGTATGACTTGATTTGGTAATTTTTCTATAATTTAAATTTAATTATTTTGTTATACTTAATTTTCACATACCTAGTGTAGGTGTATGTCTAACATGTGAAAGCGTTCTTTTTTTGGTGAAGTATTTTACTTTATTGTATTTAATTTTCATACACCTAGTGTGGTTGATTAATTACATTTTATACTAAAACATTTTACTTTATTATGTACGAAATTCTCCAATTAATTTCTTCTTTACTATTTTTGTAAGCAAATGGCAATTTATTCATTGAACAAATCAAATGTCAATAGCATTTTTTTGATGTATTCAACATACACATTTATAATGTATTACTATAGTTGTATATTTCATCTTTTTTTTTTTTCAAGTAATCTTTAGACTGTTTATACATTATTTTTTCTTCCATTGATCAAGTGTTATTTTTTTTCTCTTTTTAATTAATAGTCATGTGTGTAATTTGGATATTTTAACTTGACCATGTTTATATTCTATTTAATTCATGGGTTCGTGTTGGCTAATTTTAGATAATGATAATATATAAGAGAGGTATGCCCATGTATTTATATAGGATTTATTTGATTCAAAATTTAGCTTTAATAAGGTTGAGGACCTCATGTGCCTTTATAATCTTAGACATATTGTTTGGGTTTATATTTTAAATTGTCTTACTCATACTATATTCAAAATTATAATATTAATTTGCCACGTTACTTATTAGTTGTAAAAGTTATTTTTTAAGAACAACATTTATTATCTTCTAAGGTTGAATTCTATTTCAAACTCTATAACTAAAACCTAGGGTTGTAGATATTGTATTTTATTGATTTTATGATTAGCATTAATATTGTGTTTGAGTTATATGATTTCCATTTTAGGTTATTCATGCGTAGTTTCTCCCTTTCTAGTGTTGTCTCTATTGAAACTCACATTTGCACCAAATTTGAACTATAAATATTTTATGTCAAAGAGTAAACCATAGTCAAAAGTTGTAATTTTTTTTATCCTAAAATGTAATATAATTGCAAATGCCTTTTTAACATGAGAGTTTGCTTTCCCACTTTAATGGAACAAGATTAATCCTTTCTTTACCTACCCTTATAAAAAGTGATTTAGCTAAAAGACTGTAACAAACTTGAAAAGGAGCAAACCCCCTAAAAAAAAAAAAAACTAACAAACAATTTCACTATCTAGCTACTTCAACATAACCCTTATGATATGAGCTTGGGATTAAGAATGAGAGGCCAAAATCAAAGAACCAAAGTCAAGCCTCAATTCATGCCACTTTAGCATGTTTAGAAGTTGAAGACCTTCAATTATGTTAATTACATGTGAGCTAGGATGACTAAGTGAAGCTAGAGGAAGTTGTGGCCAACCAATGGCTCACGATCAACCTCAACTAGCATCCTATGGTCAAGTAGATTGGTCATGTGGTCAATCGATGTCCACTAATTAGCTTTTTCGACTTTTAGGATTGAGTTTCATCTTGTTTCTTCTTTTATTTGTTTTCTTGTTTTGATTGTTTCCTTAAATATCTAGTTTCCTATTTTTCTAGATCTTTAGGTATTTATTTCCCATTCTATTGGTTCTATTTATGTACATATTTTCTAGTTTATTAGGGTTTACTATACCTACATATATGAGCAATAGTTGTAATGAGCAATTAATTTAAGATTTTATGAAGTTATGGATCTTACTATGAGTTGATTGTTATCTCCTCTTTTTATTTATTTATTTATTTATTTATTTCAATCTTATAAAAAATTCATTCTTGTCGTGCTCAATCACTACAATGAGGCTCTTGGTTAGCATACCTAGGTTGAGGTATTTACACCAAAGTTCTTCAATTTGTATATATAGTAAATAGTCAAGGTCATTTTTGTTCAATTATACCAATGTTCTTAGCATACTTAGCCAATGGGTCACATTCAATATATGCCTAGTTCCTTACTAGTTTTCTCAATTGATTTAGACTTGTTCTTAGCATTCTTGGGTTTCACTGGTTTGGTATTAAGGCTTTTAGCACTAAGATTAAATTCCTCTCAATTCATCTTAAAGTCAAGCAATTCAAACACCAATTTTGTATGCATCCATATCTTTTATCTATTCTTTAATTCTATCTCAATTTATAATTGTTTTGTTTTGTTTCATATTTCAGTGTTTTACGTTATCTAAGAAAAGAAAAGAAAAAAAGAAGAAAAGAGAGAGAGAGAGAAAGAAAGGATAAATTTTTTTTGAAAAGAATAAAAAAACCATAAAAAACAGAATGAAGAAATTTGAGAAAAAAAGAAAAAAAATTAATATTTATGATTATTCATTGAGATTCAATCATTGAAAATTTATTTTATTGACTTTGAATAAAATTATTTGTGAGTATATGTGATTTGTGGAGATTGGTTTATTGTGGTAATTCTTATGTGATTATGTTTGCTAGTTATTGGTTCTTTTATGATTATGAAGTAGGTCAAAGGGAAAATGTGCAAAAAATTCAAAAAGATTTTACTACTCTAGTTTAGATTCAAGGTTATATTTGCTATTTACACATTGATGATTGCTTTTGAAACTCTACTTTAGAGTATAAAATATAAAAATTAGGTTTAGCAACTGCTGATCGCCTCAATCCTATGACTTAGCTTGCTAAAAAGGGATGGTCCAAGTAATAATATAGGCATAGTTTACTTACTTTGAAGGTAAAAATAATGAAGAGGAGGTTTTGTGCTTATTGTTCCTATGGATTATTGTCACATTAAGTCGAGAAGACAGTGGCAGTCACATAATAAAGTTGTATATATGGCCTTAGAGAATGAATATTGGAGTTTCATGCTTATTGGGTTTATTAAATAAATGTATTTTATTTTTTTTTATTGTGGTTTTATAGAAAAAAATTATTATATTGAAGTGTTCCTTAAAGGTGCATATCGACCGAATGCCTCATATTTCTCATTTTATATAGGAAGCTTCTATAGAGTTTTTGAGTTGGTTCAAATCTTCCACAGCTATGATTAGGCAAATTTTAGCAATAATGTTGAAATCACCATTTATATTTTCATGTTATATGAATTTTATATCTAGAGTTTCATGTTACTAAATATTATATCAAATTAAATTTTTATTTATTAAATTTTTCACTCAAAATTTGAAATGAATAAATATTAATAATCCCTCGAATTGTTATTTATCAAATTTATTACTTTTTATTACTCATTAAAAAGATGACATATAATGAACACTTATCGCACAAATAGTATAAATGTAAATAATAAGAAGTAAGATTATAAATTTAATTGACTGTGTATGATATATAATGATTTCAAACTTAATACGTAGAATGAAAAAACCACACGTAAAATTGAAGAAATAGTTTTGATATTGTGCCAAAATTTACCACAGATGAAGAACTCTTTTTACAGTGCACCATAGACAGCTAGGCTAAAACGAACAACTCCTTCTATTCATCCCAGCCCATGATCTCTTAAAACATTTATTTGATCATATGGAAATGTTTTATAATAGGAGGAAATAATTCTACCTAGAAACTATGATTAATCGTGTACATTTGTATTTTGGGGGGAAATTGAAAATTCATGCAACATTGAGTTTCGTGTAATAAAGCTGAAAGCGAGGATGAGTCAAAGTCAAAGAAAATCATGTACGGAGCATGCTACGTTTGTACTTTTTAACACCAAATAGGCAGCTTTACCATTTAAAAAATACCAAAAGATAACGTCACTGATCTCTATAAAAATAACGAAACTGCCATGTTAGTGCACACCAGAACACTCATGTACATCTTCCTCTGATCTTCGGCCATTAGGATAGGAGGCATACAAGAAGCCAGCAAATTGCAGTAGCAACAATGGCGGCTCCTTTTTCTTTTCGCAATACAACTATCTTCATTATGTTCATTCTCATAACATTCACTCCACGTGCATTCTCCCATGAAGGGTGTGGCTTAGAGTCGGGTGATTGCGTCAACAAGTCAAAAGCCCTACCTCTTAAAATCATTGCCATTGTTGCTATTCTTGTAACCAGCATCATCGGTGTTTGCTTACCGCTCATAACTCGTTCCATCCCTTCCCTACATCCCGACCGTGATCTTTTCACAATCCTAAAGGCATTCGCGGCGGGAATCATCCTCAGCACTTCGTTCATGCACGTCTTGCCCGATTCCTTCGAAATGTTGGGGTCCGAATGCCTCAAAGAAAATCCATGGCGTAAGTTCCCTTTCACAGGTTTCGTTTCCATGCTGTCGGCTATCGCCACCCTAATGGTGGATTCACTTACTACAAGTATTTTTATGAGGAAGAACAACGCGGGAGTCATACCGGATGGCGATGTCGAAGGCGGTGATCGGGAGGTCGGAATGGTTCCGGCGGGGCATTTGCATGGGCATGTTCATGGACATGTTCATGATCATGGAGCCAAATTGGACAGTGGAGATTCACAACTTGTGCGTTATCGGGTTGTTGCAATGGTTAGTGCCCTTCCAATTTCTTTACTTTTCTATTGCTTTTAGATTCAAACACTGCCCTTTCTTTTCTTTGGCTTGATAATCAAACCGCTCAACAATGCTACTTCACATCATAGACAAAAGTGTTCTTGCGATGAATGTGTTATTTTCGATTATTGATGATTTAGTTTCTAAATTTTTATTTCATTACAAGTTAGTGTTTATATTGTCAATTTTATTATAATTTAGTGAAAATATAGAGACTAAATTGCTAATCAAATTAAAATTATAAACTCTAAATTGCAATAAACAAAGTTTAGACGCTTACTTGTAGTGCAATTATCTTATTGTCAAGGAAGTGCACCGCAATGAAAAATATTGCATACTAAGTTTCTTTCAAGACAAGAGAATTCATATACTCAACACTAAAAGCAATTTGTGTTATAAAATGGTTTTCACACATGAATGCTTTAAATTAAAACGGTAACCTAGTTCTTAAGATTTCCTAGGGACTCATTGATCTATAACTTAAGACATTCGGCAATAACTCAATATCAATTAAGGATTACACACAAGAGTATTTCTGTTACACAAACAGCCATTTCAATCTCATATGTGCACTTTTAATTTCTTTTTTTTTTTTTCATATATGTAAATTGGAAAAGCAGATGCCGCAATCGCGTTACAAGTGATTAAATACCACTTATGCAATCATTTGAAAAGACATAAGAAAAAAGTATACGAAATGTATGCACTTTCAAATTTACGTAATTAAGTTTTATGTTTTGGAAATTTAGTATTTAATAGAGTTACTGTGTTGCACTTTATTTTAAAATATAAATATTAAATTATCTAAATTCAAAAATAAAAATATATCTTATACTTTTATATGAAAAAAACATAGTATTTTTATACAACAGCTATCGTAGACACATATTTGTAAAACAGCCACAAAAACTTAGTGTCCCCACTGTAACTTATCTACCATTATATTATAGAAACTGACACGACTGTCTTTTTCTCAAAACTACTTCCCTTCGTCATTTCTCGCACCACTTGTGTTCTAACTCGTGTCTTTTGTCACACCAATGGTATATATAAGCATATTTTAAACTGGCAGTTAACAAAGAAATCACCAAGGTATATAAACATTCTAACTCGTGTCTTTTGTAAACTGTTGACTGCTCCTGTTCGTCTGTACGGATACTTCTTTCTATGTAAAAGTTTTATTTTTTTTTTAAACTACTGTTACGGATTGGAAAGGAAATTATGAATGAAATCCAATCTACTAGAGATCAATTCAGACCCTAAATCGGAAGAATCTTAACTAATTTTAAAATGTTCACTATACAAATTTTTAATCCAAACTTTCAAATGTTTGGTTAATTTTCAAGTAAATTCTTCGTTTATTAAATTCTAGATGAATTATAGGAACATTTCCATTACAATAAAATCTAAATGCTTCCAAACTCCTTAAAAGATTTAGACCCATACTCTTCTTATCCATGGCTTAGCACTTTTTTTTCTTGCTTTTAAATCAAAATAACATTAAACTTGCTAATCTCACATCTGTATTAATCAATTAGAATCCAAAATAACGGGCATTCTTGAAACTTTGAAACCATCACAAATAAACTTAGAAAAAAAATTTGTGACCTTGAGCTTGAATTTCATTAAGTAAATCACAGGTCAATTCCTTTCATAGTTTCTTGAATTTTATATTTTATATGAAAATAGCTTTATTTTTCAACATCATTTAAGTTAATATTACTTAAATAAATATTTTATTTTTGTTTATTTATTTATTTTTTTAATTTTAAACCAACCTTGGCTTGTGGATTCGTAAGGCTGGGAGGCCTTGAAACGCTACAACTTGTCAAACTTGGTGGGTTATTATGACTTGGGTTCATGGGTTGAACCACCCCTTTATTTCAGTTTAGTTTAGACTAATAAAATAATGATACTTACTTCTAAGTAAAATTAGTAAGTAATTATAAAATACAGATAATATGTTTACTATCAAAACAGAAACAATAAATTATGCAAACGCATGTCATAATTTTAGAACTTGCCCTAGTTTTACGGCACCTAATATGCACAGTCAAATTGATGACGTTAAATTGCTACGCAATATACGTCCAATTTAACTCAAGATAGAGATCAGTAATTAAGACGAAGAAAACTAAGGAGGTAATCTTATCATCTCGTCATCAACGATGGGAATCGTAAGGTTTCTTGCGAGGACAATTGATGTGCTTTCCAATCAAAACCGCCGAAGGGAATACAATGAATCTGACTTGAATTTTAAATTATCTATTGCCAGCTTCCTTTAAGAATACTCATTTCCCCAGTATATATAACTAATTTCCGTCGACATTCATACGACGTAAGTGTCGCTTAATAAAAAACATTGTATTCTCTTTTCTCCATTAACGAAAGCATAACATTAGCTCAACCAAGCATAGAAAACTTGTACTTCCAAGAAATTAATAATCTCGTAGTAACTAGCTCTTCCGATCCACGGAAAGCCAAACTAGTAGTACGAAATTAAAGGGTGTTTTTACTTTTCTTTTTTTGGATAAATTAATTTTTGGCTATGTATGTACAACCTAAAACTATAAATTAATATATATGGTACATATGTCTAACCAATTCTTGACATTAAATACAAAATTAAAAAAAAAATGAATTATTTCAGGTGTTGGAGCTTGGGATTGTGGTTCATTCAGTTGTAATTGGACTGTCTTTGGGTGCCTCAAATAACGTTTGTACTATTAAGGGTCTCGTAGCTGCCCTTTGCTTCCATCAAATGTTCGAGGGAATGGGGCTTGGTGGATGTATTCTCCAGGTAAAGGATATATAGGCTTTTTATTTATTTTTCAAAGGAAAGCTAATACGCAATTGCTTTGTAAGTATATATATACATATATATATATATATATATATTTTCCATTTCCCTCAAAGAAAACTTCTTTACATACCTTTTGTTTGATTTGATTAAGAGTTTTCAACTTACTTTCAATGATGATGAGAAAACCAAAGGAAAGGTGGTTGGCTTCCTTAAAATTTAATAGCCCCAAGTATTCTATTGAAATCAGCCCGAATTCATTGGACAAAAGATTTAGGTTTAACGATGATTTAGTAATTATTTGTCGTTAGGTATTAGTTCCTTTTTTTCTAGCAATGTCATCAGGTATTATTTTAATAAAATACTGTATGAAAGTACAACTTAATATAATAATCCTTAAAAATTAAAAAAAAAATGCACTATTATTTTCTGTTGGTGTACAATTAAACGGGGACATCAACATAATTAAGAGCCATGATTGCCTAGGAGAACTCGACAATGTGGGTGTTTTTATATCCACGTTGTGGCGGTTCCGGTTAATTATATTCATGTGTCCAATTTGTATTGGAAATTCTCCTCCCAATTACATATGGAACATGAATTACCAATAGCCACAAGCTTTCCCTTTTCTGCTTATGTAAGTAGAACTTTCGACAGAAAGAATTATTAAATCATAAAACAGTTCAAACCTGCAATGTATCCGGAGATAAGACTTTTTAAAGTATATTTCGTACTTCTTTGTTACATTATTGTGAAAACTCGGGTAATAGGAAGCTTTCATCAAATGCAAAATTCATAATGTTTCATCTTCATTGCTATCTGCACTAACTCTTGAGACACAAACAAATGGAATATACTAGATTCTCTCATTTGTATCTTGTCAATCTTAATTAGTTTCCAAATTAATAGTTAAAATTGTTTAAAATTTTTAACTAACTTAGCTATCTTATATTATCATTATGATATTATCTTTTCTCTTATAACCGTAACAAATTACTCATGATATTACTTAAAAAAGGAAAATTGATCGAAATTAAAAGAATGAAAATGGAGTCACTTTAAAGATATCCGTGCTACTGTGATGTTACTAACTGTTCCTAATTGTATATGCTATCGTCGGTGCATCATAAACTTGCTCGTGTACAATGTCTTCTAATAAAAAGTTCATTATTTTTGGATAATATTCTTAAATATAGTATTTTTTAAAAAATATTCTATAAATATTGTATCCAAAAAAATTATTATAAAAATATGTTATGAAGACATAGATGGTGTTCGCACCTTCAATACTAAAAAAAAAAATTATACTAAAGGCGTAAGTGGTGTCTACATCTTTAGTGTAAATTTTTTTTAAGGCACAAACACTACCTCTACCTTCAGTAAAAAAAAAAAAAAAAATTACACCCTGCCTTTAGTACAAATTTATGAAGGTATAGATTGAATTCGCGCATTTGAAACCTATTTTTGAAATAATTATTTTGGATATGGTATTTAAGGAATATTTAAAAAAAAATACTATATTTAAGAGTAGTATCCCATTATTTTTTATATACTGAACAGGCAGAATATAAGTGGCTCAAAAAATTCGTGATGGTATTCTTCTTCTCCGTGACGACCCCATTTGGAGTAGCAGTCGGCACTGCATTATCAAATTCGTATAGAGAGGATAGTCCTGGTGCCCTAATAACAGTAGGTCTTCTCAATGCATCTTCATCTGGGCTTTTGATATACATGGCCTTGGTGGATCTTCTGGCTGCAGATTTCATGGGTCCTAAGTTGCAAGGAAGCATCATGCTCCAAATTAAGTCATATGCCGCAGTTCTTCTAGGTGCTGGTTGCATGTCTCTCATGGCAAAATGGGCATAATATAACGGATATCCTAAGTTTTGGTCCATGAAGAAATCAATGGGAACATATAGGAGTTATCGTTACGGTCTAACAGTTTAGGTTGGACGTGACTAAATGGTGGTGATGTTTACTTATGTTGTGTTTTTTGGAAGCATATAAGATAGTTTCATGTGTGGAATATAGTGTCAAAGAACTTGCATATGCTTTTTAAGCTCGATGTGTGTTTTTCCTTGTTTAATTGTAATATGCATGTATCCCGTCGCATAATAAAACAAAATTGAAGGAAGAAAGGACCTTCTTTAAACATTATATTATTTTATGTATTCAACACTAACAAAAATAGAAAATAAATTGTTTGTTATAACTTTAAAATTCTTACCCTTCTTCACTTTCAATAATTAATATGGTTTAACACAACTTACAATGATAAGGCATTTTTATGACAAATATGATAAATAGACCACTAAATAGCAATGCATGTGTTGAGTATATAAATTGCTATTTAATATTTTGAGTAATAGCAACTCATTAATAATAGTTATTCAGTATTTAAACATTGCAATAGTAGCTTTATGTAGAATAAAAGGGGGAGGGTTCGAAATGAAATAGTCATACTCAAGACTATAACCATTTATAGCCCATTCACTTCACTGAATTTTGGGGTAAATTAAATTGCAATTTAATAGGAATTAAAAAAATTTATAGTAGCTATTATATATATATGACTTTGTTTAGTTAACACAAAAATAAGTAATGAATTAAAAAAAAAATCATTTGTTATAACCTTAAAATTCTTACCCTTTTCCACTTTCAATAATTATAGACTTAATACAACTGCATTTGATGACAAAGATGATAAATAAACTATTAAATAGTAATACATGTGTTGAGGACATTAATTGCTATTTGATGTTTTGAATAATAGCAATTAATCGAGAATGTTTATTCAGTGTTTAAAATTTAACTAAATACTATAATAGCAGTTTTATATAGAATAAAGGAAGGAGGGGTGGGTGTGTCTTCCGAAGTGAACATATAGTTAAGGTTTAGAAATTTAAACTATAAAAAAATATGTCATCATGGTAAAATTGTGTGGTTGCAAAAACCTTAAAGTTCACTTAAAATAGGGATCTTGTAGCCAACAAACTTGTAAGCATTTTTGTCAAAATCGAGATTCCATCTAGAATTGCCAAGCAGCCTGTAGAATCGGTTTGTAAAATTGAATCATAGAAACATAAGATTTTATAGCTTATGTAAATTAGCTTTTAGAAACTATAAATATACTTATAATAGTAAATGAGAAATTTAGAATACATGATGGAATAAGAGAATTCATTATAAATTCTAGTTAGACATAATACAAGTTTAATACAAATAGTTAAGCATACATTATTATCCAAATATATGAAATTATAATATAAGTATCGATACACATTGTTTTAACATAAATTATTACAATAAAAATATAAAACTAAGTGATCTTGGGATTCCAATTGCAAATTGAAGTAAGTAAATGCCTATACTTAGCATAAAAGTGTAGAATTAGTGACTTAATAGAAATATTTTGGTCTGGATACATAGAAACTAGGATTTAAACACTAGATTAGAGAAGAAGAAATGAAAAATTTTTGAAACAAGAGGATACACGGTCAGATATACAGACATATACCTTCATGTGTTGAGTTAGAGAAGGTTTCATATACTAATGGGGTACATAGGTGTGTATCTACTTGTGTTAAAGTACACGGTCAAGTATATGACCATGTACTTAGGTGTGTCGGAAGGCTTCATGCATAGTGAGGTACATGGCCATTGACATGGTCGTATTCCTTTCTATGTTCTTCTTCACAGCTACACATATAGCCGTGTTGTTTTAAAACACTTCTATCCTACTTTTATTTCATTTTTCTTTAATTTTAAGCCAGTTTTATTGACAATAAAGTATCGGGAAAGGGAAATAAATAATAAACCCTTAGTTGAACAACCCAGTGAGCCTAGATCATGTTAAATAGAACTAAGTTTAACTTGTTATTACATGATAGGTCTTGAGACACTTGATAATTGTAGAGAAGTAGGCTTTGAAGCTATTCTTCTAGGTATGTGTTTACCATGCTTGCTAGTTACGCTTGTTAGTTATAGTAAATGAATGAACTTAATGTAAATTTGGTAAATGATTTACTTGTTGCTTGTATGTGGCGTAGCCTAGGGGTCAAAGGTGGTAGATCCCTAAGGTGTACCTATTGATTGGTATGTAGCATTGTCCCTCGTGAAGTTACACATTGATATGATTCGTGTACATTTTAGGGGTATTAGGGCTTGAGGTGGTAGTTCCTGATACTAGTTAGAAAGTTGGGGTCGAAAGTGGCAGTTCTCAACTTAGGATTGTATATATGTATTCTATGGTATAGTGGGGTCATGAGTACCCTTGTGATATTTGATAACTAATATAAAGATAATAAATGAATTGGTTATATTATTATCATTGCATTCTTAAGTGCACATATGTTGTGAAATGGATGACATGCCCATGTGCTTGTAGTATTTAAGTACTGAGTTTAGGCTTATTCCTCAACTTTTTCAGTTGTAGGACTTTGGAAGCGGGTTTAACACTAGCACATCAAGACATATAAATAAAATAGGTTATTATAAGTTTACTTTTGATTAAATTAGGTTATAATTTAAAATATCTAGAAACTTTTAGCATTATGCATATTATCAAATAAATGGAAGATATTTCAATTTGATATTTGAAAGATTGATGAATTATTTTATTATGTGGAAACATAAAAGTATTTGTGATTTTAGTAAGATTAAGAGCCTTATCATGTCATTATTTAGTAATGACATGTGGTAGGTTATGACTTTTTAGGTTTCGGGGCATTATAACTTAAGTGGTATTAGAGCGCAGTTTCATGATTTATAGGAAAAGTTAAGAAAAAGATTAGTAGGACAGTGAAATGGTGAAAGTGGGTAGAATGTGGGCTAAGTTTGACCTATTGAGTAATCGGTTTGTTTTTATATCTCAATTATTTAAACTTGTATTTTTATTTATGTTGTTATTGATTTTGGAGTTTTATTTTCTTACTTTGGAGATAATAGATATATGTGAAATCTAGTTTTGTTTAAATTTATGTGAGATATGAAAATGGAAATTAGATATTCACAGATAGGGGTAGAATGGAATAATATGAATAATTAAACTCCTTTATCTCTATAAGATAGTATAATAGAGTTATCATTAAATGTATTATTAGATCTTAGGTACTAAGTATTAATTAGTAAACAATTATAAGACTCTGATTGACTAATAAATGACAATACAAAAAAAATTAATAATCAATAATTGATGAATAAGAAATAATGGTTATAATTAGCACTATCTATAAAAAGATAACAAGACAACAAAACTAATAAATGGAGAAGATAAAGATGGAAAAAAAATTAAAAAGAAAAAAAAACACTTATTACAAATTCCTGTTAACAAGCAATGACTGTCTTGACTATCTCTCTAAAAGACATCAATGTTACTCTAATGAAATAATATTAATAATAATACCAATAATAGTATTAATAATAATTATAGAATATTTTTAAACATAAGATAATTATCTTGATACACCTTCATAGTGAGATGAATTATCAATAATAAAAGAGTAACCATACACAATAATAACAATTAACATGTAATGATGGTAATTAAAAAACAAAGTGTTTGACTTTGGCAATCTTGGGTTAACTAAAATATCCATGTGTTATCAAAGTCAATACATTGTTGAAATAGAATTTAAATTTTCTTTAAATGAATGAAAATTCATCCTTATCACCTTCCTTAACAAAACACTACTCTAATAAAATAATGATAACTAATAATAATATTAATGGTTGTACACAAAATACTTATTAAGTATTTTTAAAATTAAAATGACTATCTTGCTACACTATCATAGTGAGAGAAGCAAAATAAGAGGAAAAAAAAAGGGAATAGCCACATACCATAACAACTAATGAAGATAATGAGAGTAATGGTAACAACAACAATAATAACAGTAAACAAATATATGAATATATGAAAATAAACATCAAACAAATCAATGATAATAGTAATAGTAATAAACAAATAATAGATAAAATGATTATATTTACAATATGAACTTATAGTTATAATAAGTTTAAAAGAAAGGAAATGGAACATATAATTATTTGGGATATGCAAGTTAAGGAGGAAAAAATAATAATAGAAGAAAAGATTTTATTTCAATAACGTTGACTCGTATGAAAATAAGAAGGGAATGGTGAATTCATGTTTCTTTTCACGTAAATGCTATGTTGTGTTATGTCATGTTTAGTTGTTTCATTTCACATCACATTGCGTTGTGTCTTGTTAAGTGAAGTCTTTCATCGTGTTATGTCATATTCAAATTCGCTATCCCTACTTATATAAATATATGTACACATTTTTATAAACAACTATTATAAAATTTAATAAAATAGATTATATTATCATATATCTAATAATAAAAATAACACCAAATTTAATAGTAATAAAATAGTAACAACAATAATGATGATAACAATAATAAAGAACCAGTAATATATTATCATAATAAGATAACAAGCATATATACATTTAAATTCAATAAATAATTACATGTACATTAAAAAAATGGAAAAAGAAAAAAAAAACAGATAATCAACTCATTGTATGTCTGAAATGAATAGAAAAAGAGAAAAAGAAGAGAAATATCCTTTTGATTTGACATATAAGAGTCTAATGATGAAATTGTATATCTAAAATTAAATTTATAAGCAATATATAAAATAGTAATTAAATAAAATAATATAAAATATATGTATATACATATACAAGTATACGCCTACTAGCATGTAAAAGACATAATGCAATACATATAATTAGTTACATCTTTACAACTTCGCAATAGCTTAATAGCAGTTAACAAGTTACATCTAATAAGTAAAACAAATTAAAATTACTAATAGATAATGACAACTACTATATTAAGGCAAGTAACAATTTAATGGAAAAATAGAACTATCTATGATAATAATAATTAACTACAAAGACAATTAGAAAATAAGTATATAAATAATAATATATATATATAGGAATGTAATATTCCTCAAAATGGCAAAAAAGTAAATAATATAGTGAAAGTTATAATAATTCCAATAACAATAAATCTAAGGATAGTATTTGAAAAAGAGTGAACATATTTGATTATTAATTAACTAAATGAAATATTTATATACTAAAATTTATAATAGCAACAAAAACAATAGCATCAGCAACAATAGTAACAATAATAGTGGAAAAGAATCAAAATGATTTTTATGATACTAATAATGACATATGAAGAATGTGAGTAGCAATATGGCTAATTAGGTTTTCGCTAATCTTGAGAATAAAAGAGGCACACATGCACACATACACACACACACACACATAAAAGGAAAAGATAATGGGGGCATTAGAAAATGAGTAAGATTGTCAAAGCCTTAAGTATGTTAATCTAAGAAGGATTTAGAGATAATCTTGAGGAGAATCAAAATACATAGAAGATAAATTAAAAGTGTTATTGGAGAAGGGATGCTATAGGATTGAATTTTTAAGTATGAATTGCAAAAGATATGAAATGACAATTTGCAAGTTATTGGAGAGTAGATTGAATATACAAATTTTGATTAGAGACATAGAGAGTTAAAGCATAATTGAGGAAAGGAATCATTAGGATTTAAGCATAGTTTAAAATTTTTGTGTGCCAAAAAAAAAAAAAAAAGTAGAAAAGGAAAGTATGTGTTGGATGGAAGTATATTTATGAATTTATTTTAGGAGATAATAGTTGTAACATAGTAGTATTAAGAAAATGATCCAAATAAACTTAAGCTTTTTTGGTTGAGTGAACCAAAAGGTAAAAGTGATATGAATGGAGAATGCTCCTTGGAAAAAAAAAATCCTAATTAAATGAATATGTAAAATTTGAATGGTGAAGGAATTTTGGAAACTCGAATTTCAAATGGAGGATTTACGAAACAAATGCAATGATAATGAAGGAAAAATTTGTGGATAAAAGTTGGATGGAAACATATAATTAGAAAATTATTTTTGAGAGATCTGAGTTTAATTTAGTGATATTAGGAAGGTGATTTAAGTATGAGGTATGCAAGTTGATTGTAGACTAATGGATTAAAGTGGCATAAATATTGATGGGATTACAGAACTGTTATTGGTAGCATAATTTGAACTTTAGAGCCAAACATATAATTAGAGTAACGCCGTTGATGATGAGAAAAAGGAGAAGCCTTAAGTAATTGAAGAATTTATGGAAAATAATAGGAGGTTTAAATAGACAACAAGAAGGCATATGTTCAAGAAATTTAGAATGAATTGGAAATCAATTAATAATGAGATGGATAATAAGATGCTAAAGAGAAAAATTCTAAGGAGAAGAAGTAATCAACTATGATAAAGCTCAATGGATTAGCCACTGCTAGATGAGGAGGACTTACGGGAAGATATAAAGAACAAGGATTCAAAGTCGTTTCATGAATTAAGTAACTTTCAAGGATGAAAATTTTTGTAAGTGGGTGAGGATGTAATACCCATAAAATAAGTAAAATAAAATTAAGGGCAAAGAAAATAATAATGAAATAGTATTGGGGGTAGTAGAGATATTTTGTAGTCAAGTTATTTAAACCACTTTACAACTTATGTGCCTCCCATTTTCCTTTTCGCACAACAATTACACAAGAAGTCTACATAGATCATAGCATACTCTAGCCTAAATTTGCATAGATCGACACGATTCAGTAGGTAAGACTCCTAATTGTCATCATAGGTCATTCAGATCTTAATTTCAACTGTGTGAGTATCGTATGGATGTTTTGTTGGTAGTTTTGAGGAAGGAGGCATAAAAGAATGAGGTGTAGTTGTGGGATTAAGCAATTTTGGGATTCCAACTGCAAATTGAAGCAAGTAAGTGTTTATACTTCACATAAAAGTGTAGAATTAGTGATTTAATTGAAATAGTTTGATCTAGATACATAGAAACTGGGATTTGAACACTGATTGGAGAAGAAAAAGAGGGAAATTTTTGAAATAGGGAGATATGTGGACGTATACCTTCCTATGTTGAGTTGGAGAAGGTTTTCTATATTATTGGGGCATACGTCTAGGTACATGGGTGTGTATTTATACATGTTGAAGTAAACGGCCAAGTACATAATCATGCACTTGGGCATTTTAGGAAGGCATCGCGTATAGTGAGGTACATGGCCATTCACATGGTCATATTTCTTTCCATGTTCTTCTACACGGTCACATATACAGTCGTGTTATTCTAGAACACTTCTATTTTATTTTTATTTCATTTTTCTTTAATTTTAAGCCTTTTTTATTAACAAGAGAGTATTGTGGGAGGGGAAATAAACAATAAACCCTTAGTTGAACAACCTAGTGAACCTAAACCATGTTGAATAGAACTAAGTTTAACTCGAGACACTTGATAGTTGTAGAGAAGTAGACTTTGAAACCATTTTTTCAGGTAAGTGTTTACCTTACTTGTTGATTGTGCTTGTTAGTCATAGTAAATGAATGAACTTAATGTAAATTTGGTAAATGACTTACTTGTTATTTGTGTGTGACTCGTCCTAGGAGATAGAGGTGGTAGATCCCTTAGGGGCAGCCATTGATCAGTCTTTAGTGTTGTCCCCTATGGAGTTATATATCAACATGATTTGAGTAGGTTTTAGGGGTATTGGGGTCGAAGGTGATGACACTAGTTGGAAAGTTGGGATCGGAGGTGGCAATTCTCAACCTAAGATTGTATATATGTATTATATAGTGTGGTGGGATCATAAATACCCCGGTGATGTTTGGTGGCTAATATAAAGATAATAAATGAATTGATTATATTATTATCATTGTATTCTTGTGTGCACATATGTTGTGAAATAGGTCAAACCAGCATGTGCTTGTGATATTCACATACTGAGTATAGGTTTATTTCTTAACTTTTTCAGTTGTAGTACTTTGCTAGTTGATTCAATGCTAGCACATCAAGACATACAAATAAAATAGGTTGTTATAAGTTCACTTTTGATTAAATTATGTTAAAATTTAAATTATTTAGAAAGTTCTAGCCTTATTTATATTATCAAATAAATAAATGATATTTCAATGTGATATTTAAGAAATGATGAGTTATTTTATTCTATGGAGACAAAAGTATTTATGGTTTTAGTTAGATTAAGAGCCTTAGCATGTCATTATTTAGTAATGACATGTGACCAGGTTGTGATGTCTTGGGTTCTAAAGCATTACACCATTTCTCCTATCACCATTGTAAAAGGATCTTAGATTTGAAGTTATAGCGAAAGAGAAGAAGGAAAAAAGTCATGGTTATGGTGTTTAAATGGGAGAAAAGGAGATAGAAATTTGGACTTGTATATATTTTCTTACACTAAATTGTGACTAGAGGCAAAAGAAAAGTAATAGAAGTATGCAATGGACTAGTTTAAAAGTTTGTTAAGTAAGAGTATTAATCTATTAGGTCAAAAACTCTAAAACATATAAAATCGTATAATCTTTCATAGAATTGGAATTTTACCAATTTTAAGGATTTAGATTAGGATTCCAATTAATTTTACTAAAAAAGGACTTGATACATGATTTAATTAGTAAAAACCTTATAAAATTGTAAAATTGTAGAATCATAAGAGTTAAATTGGGATTTTAACAACCATGCTTATAAGCATTGATTGTAAAAACCTTATTGTTTCAAAGTAATGAAACAAACGTGAGGTTGCAATAAGTGTGATGCATTAAGAAGTGATGTAAGACAAGTATACTTATCAAATTTTGTAATATTGCAAATTAAATATGGATATCGTCCTATAGGTATTATGAGTACTAATTCTAACTTACACTCTATTATCTAATTAGTAAATTTTAAAGATTAATTGATGTAAGATCTATAACCATATATTAACTAATGAACTGAGATTGAATTGAAAGAAAGAATAGTAAAACAAATTACAATTAAGTTCAAAATGGTAGAACTAGTATTTAGACTTTGTTTCCCCTAGGAATTATTATGTGACATTAACAAAATTCATTTAAATCCTTATTTAATTTCATTGACCAATAGAATTCCTAAATTAGTTTAATAATTTTCTTAAGCTTATTATCCCTAATATTAAAAATACCTATTTGAATCTCTTTATAATAACATATTTCAAAAAATGCATTAAGAACAACGAATTTCCTAAAACAAATTAATCAATTCTTAAATAATTATGTGACTTATCTCTAAGATTACATGAATTATCTTCAAAAAACTAGATCTAATTATACATCAGATTTCTCATTCATAATGTATAATATCAGATAGATAGAATAATAACCTAGAAATATTAATCTAAACAAAATAAAAAAGACATGCTTGAATTAAGAAATTTAAGAATTCATTGATTAGCAATAAATCTAGTCACATAATAATCTTATGATTCACAAGTCTAGTTACTAAGAGAATTAAGCTCAATCATATTGAAAACAGAAATCTTTAATGATGTAAAAGGATACATTATTAAAGAGATCAAAGAAAACTCCTAATTCTTGAAGTATAGAAAAAGTAATCGTCTAATCTCTCAAAAAACTCTAAAACAAATAAAAAACATCTTCTCTTCTCTCCTAAGGTTGATTCCTCCTTGTCCTTTATATAGTGAGCATAAAATATTTTGTTTTTAGGCCAACACCTTGTCTAATACAGTTGTGCTTCGGGTCGTGTCAAAATTGTCAATAAAAAACTTTGAAAATGAGATGCTGTAGTTGATACGACCTAGACATGGTTGTGCCTAGAGGGTGTGTCTATGTTGTGCTTAGAAATAATTATTTTTGAAAGATACATGATCAGTAAACATGATCATGTCAAGCCTCCATGTAACTCTCGGCTTTAAAGTTTCTATTTCAACACGGTCTAGACAAGATCATGCATGTTACCTATGTCTATCTTTAAAAATTTGTAACTTTTTCTATTTAGCTCCAAATTGATTAAAATTGGATTCCATTTCTTCCTTTTTAATTCAATTATCCATCAAAGCCCTAAAATGAAAATATTACTCAATTAAAATTCAAAACTTTCAAAAATATACCAAAATGAGGGAAAAATACTTTAAATTTCACTTCATGTACGTATATATATCCAATTAAGCACCTATCAAACTTCCCTACACTTAAGCATTTGCTTGTCTTCAAGCAAAATTTATTAAATTAAACAAAAGAATATGAAATACTTAATCATTTTATTATTCAAGAAACCAATTACAAAAATCTTGTTTAACCTTGTAATAACTTATGAAACAAACTCTTAATTAATTTACAGTTTTAAAAGAAAATTAATGACAACTTTTATACATTTTTTTTTACTTAACCAATTTGCCATTGTTCTAGAAATACCAAATGCTTGAATTCAATAATTAATCAATGCAAATCAAAGTTTATCATTTAATAAAGGATTTTCAAGACTTCGAAACTTGAATTATCATTTCCTCAATCAAGAAAAAGTCATAAACACTTTACTAACTTTACTAAAATGTATACACTCTCTTCTTTAATTTTGCTAAACACCATAATCCAAGATAAATACATCCAATTATCCCTCAAGCCCTCAATGATTCGTCTAGTATATTTCTTATTTGAAAGAATTCTTTTTTTAATTTAAAGTTAGTTTTATTAATCAGTAAGTCCCAAACCAGATGATCTTAAGTTATTGGGTTTTAAGATACCTCTTTGAACTACTTAGTACCTTTATTTAATAGAGTTTATATACTTACGTTTAGCATTTACATGAACTTTTCTCTTAACCTTTTTAGTGAGCTTTCAATTGATAATCTTGAGCTCGTCACTCAAGTTAACAGGTGTTATTCCACATAAAGGAAGCATCCCACAAGATTAATTACTTGAGTTAACGAGGCCCACAACTAAACTTTGATTCAATTAATTTATTCTATTTATTTGTTTCATCTCTAATTATATTGACTTTTGAAGAAATTTTCAAAGGACAAGTATCAATTATTTTCTTATAAGTAATTATAGTGCTCTAAAAGTATCTAATGGGGAAAATATACATTAAAGTAAGTTTGAAAGAAATCCATGATTAATTCTTAACTAGTGATATTATTCAAATTTCTAAATCTTAAAATTCAAAGCTAAATAATAAGTAGTTCTACTCTACAAATATTTTATTATTCAATTTAAAATAAGCATCATTAAAGTACTTATTGATCAAGTATTGAATACTATCCAAAGAGTTATCATATACTAAATTGCAAGTTAACTTAATGATTTATGGGTTAAATAAACAAACTTGATTTTTTTAAATAACCACATTTTTTATTACTCCCTTTCCCACACTTAGAACCATAGATTTTCTTTAATGTATGAATAGAAAAAAAAAAACTAGCAAAATAAGAATTAAAGAAAAAAAAAATTTGAGGAAGGTAGTGGGGAAAAGACTTGGTACTCTCCTAAATATGGTATCTATTCCATTCCAAAACGAGCTCAATGTGTAAAATGGTTGATCTTAAATTCTCTAATAATGTAAAAGGCTAAGAAAATGCAAAGAGGAATAAAACAATACTCAAAAGAAAAGAAAAAAAAATTAGTACAATCTAGTTTAGCAAGCCACATTAGTTACATTAAAGAAAACAATGATATTAGTCACTGTAATCATAATCATAATCCTCCTTATCTTCTTCTTCATCTTCTTCCTCATCCTCTTCTTCTTTAACATCTATCATTTCCACCTCCTCACTTTCTCCACCTCCATCTTCGTCCTCTTCATCACTTTCATCATCATATAGTCTTAGGATCTGCTCACCTATATTTGTATTAGCTAGAAAGTCAATATTAAATTGTATAGTTGTGTTGCGAGTAAACTTTTTTAGTTGATTTTTTCTTCAAATAACTCCTGTAATGTTTGTATGATAACGGTGTTATAGATCTAAGACTTTCTCAAACTCCTTAATCATTTTATCTACCTTATGTTCAACTCTCTCCTAGGGAGATCTTGAACCTCTACTAGCATTAGCTGATCTACTTAACCATATTACTTTTGTTCCTTTATCTTAGGAAGTAAATGCATTTGTCTAAAAGAGTTCAATTTAATAGAAATTACTTCCTTGAGAGGGGTTATAGGAAGAGGGTTGTGTAAAGTTCCCAATGCTCTTGCCAGGATAGTGATATATAGGCTACAATAGATGTCTCCTACCCTAGAATCTATGGCCTAGCAACATATAAAAATGCTAAAGGAATGGGTAGAGTCGTCGGATATCTCTTGATCATATTATAAAGGTAGAGAACATCATGAGTTGATACTACTTCTATACTCTTGCCCCTTACACTAATTGTATGAGATAGTAGCTGGTGAATTACTTAGTGGGCAGGGTTATAGAGGTGAGAAGCCTTAGAAGCCTTGCGATTATAGGTGTCCTTATTGCCTATATTTCTCCAATATGATCAATAGCGCACCCCTCTCGATAGTTAGTATGGCAAAGCTGCAAATTCTTGAAAATTTACGTAATCGTCATCATATAAACCTAGATACGTACCTAACTCGGCTATGGAGATCCGATAAGACTATCATCTGATTTCTAAAGTTTAAATAATTAATGATCCTCCAGGACATCTCTTCGTGGTCTAATTTCTAAGTCGTTAGGAACTTTAGGGTCAACTCTTGGTAGACCAGAGGCCTTAATGAAAACAATCTCTCCTAAGCTTTGACTCCTATTAGGCCTCTTATTTCATCCTTTATTTAGAGCCTTTAGATTAAATCCTAATTGAGGCAATGTTTACCTGAAGGTCTTTTTTGTTAGCATTTTATATCTATCTAAATCAACTATTTCAGTGAACTCAAGCATAGGATGATCTTATGGTGGTGGTAAAGCCATTGAGTTGATTGAAATGGAAATTCTAACTAAGGAAGTAAACACTCCTGGTTGACCTTGTGTTAAACTAGGTGTTTAGCTTCGCTTTATTTAGGTGCCATTTGTTTGAATAGAGAAGAAAAATACTTTAACACAAATAATTGCACTTCTGATTTAAAATGTATAGACTTACTACTAGGCAAACAAGAAAATAGATTTATAAATATAATCTAGCTACCTAGTGCCAACATTGTCAAATGATTCAATCTAGGTCGATTTTAAAACTTAGCAGCATTATCACCTTAATTATAAAATTAAAATGACTAAATCATCTTAATTGTAACCATATACCATTCATTAAGATTGTATGAAGGGAAAGTATGTAAAAATAATATAGTTCTTCAAATAATCGGAAATATAGAAATGAACATAGCCTGCACTGGAATAAACACGGTCATGCTTGTTTCGTGTCTAATCGTGAAACTCAAGCATGTGATTCCTCAGTTTTAACCCATCAATACAATGCTATTAAAGGTCCCTACTAAATTCTTACCAAGAAAGAATGACCTAGACTAACCAATATCATTAGATATTGCAAATGAAAAACAAACTCTAAAACCTAGTCTAATGTTAGTTTGAATCATCCAAGAAAAGGAGAAAACAACAAAATCTAAGTGTTAAGATCATGAAATGTACCTTGCGCGAGTAGGAATTTGACAAAGAATTCGGAAATATCTGAGTGCAAAGTGCGTACTATAGTATTCGTGTTCGTGTTCATGTCTAAGAAGAGGAGTGTGTTTGTGTGAAGATAATGCTCATGTACGTATCTAACCCTTTTATATAAAGGGTGACATATTGGGTTGACACGAGCATGTTAAGCTTGTGTCTATGCCTAGAAAATTAAATAATTGAGTTAGGGTCAACACGGCTAGGATACGACCGTATCTAAAGACAATGTATCTCTCGTAAATGATTTAAACAGAGCATCCCTAACACGACCTTAGACATGACTGTGTCTAAAGTTCATGTAACTCTCATAAATACTTAGCATTCTTTGGATGTTTTGATGTGATCTTGACATGATTATGTCTATGGGTCATATTTCTCTTGGAAAAATTAATTTCAAAACCCTATTAGACACGACCTTAACATAACTATGTTAACAAGTCGTGTAACTCTTAGAAAAATTTATTTTTGATAAATAGCATTGACACAACTTCAACATGCTCATGTTTGTGAGAGCAACGATTCGTCCCCCAAATCGAAGCTAGTTTTACCCAGGAACGATTGTCGGGGAAAGGAAACAAGAAGAAGGAAAATGAAAATGTTCACTCGTCGAAAAATGAGAGATTACAGGGCTATTAATAAGAAAATAAAAAAAAAACCAAAGACTTTTGGTTTTCCCCTAATAAAGCTAGAAACTGTTACGAATTGATTTAATTTTAGGAACTCTTCAACTTCTCTAACGCACGTTTGTTGGGAATTGATACCACGCAAGGATTAATGCCAACAAACTCCCCCTTAATCCTGACGTGGTCCAAGCTCACGTACGCCCAAAATGTGACGCATTGTCGCCAGCTTTACTCCTGGCAACGCCTTTGTCAACGCATCAGCCTTTTGCTCCTCTGTGCTCACAAACTCAACAATGATCTCCCCACTTTCGACACAGTCTCGAATAAAATGGTATCGTATGTCAATGTGCTTGCTGCGTCCATGGAACACCAGATTCTTCATCAAGGCAATAGCTGACCTGTTATCAACAAATAGATTCAGCGGCTTTGGCTTTTCTTTAGTTAGCTCCCCTAACAAACTCCTTAGCCACAACGCTTGACAAGCTGTCGCCGTAGCCGCCATGAACTCAGCCTCACAGGATGATAAAGCCACCGTCTTTTGCTTTTGCGAATTCCACGTCACAAGATTTTTGTTGACGTAAAACGCCATGCCACCCGTGCTCTTCCGATCATCCAGATCTCCAGCCATATTGCTGTCGCTATAGCCGTGATCACTTCTTCTCCTACGCCTTTGACATACACAAGTCCACAGTAAATTGTACCTTTCAGGTATCTCAGGATCTGTTTCACCGCCTTATGATGCATCACCGTAGGCCTCTCCATAAACCTATTGGCCACTCCAACCGCATAGGAAAGATCAGGTCTTGTATGAAGTAAGTACCTTAGACAACCGATGATACGCCGATAATCCATAGCATCCACAGGTTCCCCTTCTAGATCCTTATGCAACTGAGCTTTCTGCTCCATAGGATATTTCGTCGGATTGCACTCTGCCATCCCAAACTGTCTTAACACCTTCTTTGCATAAGCTGATTGTTTCAGAGTGATCCGATTTTCTTCTTGCTCCACTTCAATCCCGAGGTAGAAGGAGAGTAACCCAAGGTCACTCATCTCAAACTCCCTCATCATCTGTTTCTTAAGTCGTACAATCTCCTCTCGATTTTCTCCTGTAACTATCAGATCGTCAACATAAACGCCAACAATCAAACCTGTTTGCCCTTCTCCTCGTGTGTACACGGCTTGGTCTTGTGCACACTTAGTAAAGCCAAGTTGTTTCAAACTCTTGTCGAGCCTTGTGTTCCATGCCCGTGGTGCTTGCCGAAGCCCATACAATGCCTTGTGAAGTTTGTAGACACACTGCTCCTTGCCCTTCACAACAAATCCTTCCGGCTGTTTGACATAAACTTCCTCCTGAAGCTCTCCTTGTAGGAACACCGATTTCACATCTAGGTGATGAACCTCCCACCTTCGGTTTGCGGCGATCGCAAGGATGAGACGTACTGTGTCCAGTCTAGCCACCGGGGCAAACACCTCGTCGAAGTCTACACCCGGACGTTGTACAAATCCCTTTGCGACAAGCCTCGCCTTGTGCTTAATTATTCCGCCGTCCGAGTCTCGCTTGAGTTTGTAGACCCACTTCAAGCCGATTGATTTCTGCCCTGCTGGTAGCTTAGTTAGAGTCCAAGTCCCATTTTTTTTAATGGTCTCGATTTCCTTCCGCATCGCCTCCTCCCATTCCGATTGTCCAGCCGCTTCTTCATAACGAGTTGGTTCATCTAGTTCGAGTAGAAACAACTCGCCGTCGACATCTTCTTCTTGCGGCTCCAATTTGCTTGTTTCTCGTAAAAGATCGGTGACACTCTTGAACCGAACTGGTCCTTCATCGCTGTTGTCGGAAAGAGACGTCGACTTTGTCGTGGTCGGCGTGATAGGTTCACTTGTCTCAAGTCTCTGTTTGGTCGCCGCTGCTTCTCTTGTGGCGCGAGCTCGAGCCCTCGTCATAGGACCCAAAGGGATTTTTACTTCCATTCGTGTCGACGTACGAGGAACTGGTTCTTGAGTCGATGTAATCACTGGGAATTGAGACTCAATTTCACTCTTGGCTTCCTCTAATTCTGGCTCCGGGAAGAAAACTCCCTCTACGATGAAACTTGGTTCTTCTTTGGCATTGGCATCTACATCCCAACACCATCCAGTTTGTTCCTCGAACTTTACATCTCTACTTACGTGGAGTTTTTCTTTCCGTGGGTCATAGAGACGGTGAGCTTTGTTGCCTTCTTCCACACCAAGATATACCATTCCTTAGCTCCGGTCGTCCAGTTTCTTCAGGTATGGTGTTGTCACCTTTACGTGAGCTAGGCAACCGAACACACGCAAATGAGCCAAGTGTGGCTTCCTCCCCGTCCATGCCTCGAAAGGAGTGCATTCTCCAAGTGCTTTGGTTGGCAAGCGATTCGACAGATACACCGCATGCCTCACAGCTTCTCCCCAAAATTTGTTGGGAACATTCATGCTCTTGAGAAGGGATCTCGCTATCGCCATCACCGTCCGATTTTTCCGCTCCACCACACCGTTTTGTTGCGGACTATATGGTGCGGTGAGTTGTCGTTCGATCCCATCTTGATCACACAAGTCCCTGAAGACAGAAGAGAGGAACTCGCCACCCCGGTCGGTCCTTAATACTTTTACACGGCGACCACTGATGTTTTCCGCTCGTTGTATGATTTTTTTGAAGGCCTCACACGCTTGATCCTTCGTCTTGATCACATCCACCCACATCCATCTGGAATAGTCGTCAACTACCAACATGAAATAATTATTACCTGCTGGTGTTGGAGGGGTGATAGGTCCGCAGAGATCAACATACATGAGTTCCAGCAGCTCCTCCGCTCGACGATTGCTTGATCTTGGAAACGACTCTCTTGCTTGCTTTGCGACCATACACTCTTGACACAACTTGTCGGGATGTGAGATGTGGGGTACTCCGATTGCCATCTCCTTCTCCATCAACAACTTGAGAGATTGAAAGTTGACATGTCCCAGCCGAAGATGCCACAGCCAAGCAGGATCCGTTGTGTCGGCCAACAGATAAATCGGCTCAACGGCTTCTATCGTCGCTTTGTAGAGATGATTTGGGGAACTCTTGATCCGGATGAGCAACCTGTCATTGGAATCATACATGAAGAGATGGTCCCTTCGCATAACAATCTTGCTCCCCCGTTCGGCCAGTTGTCCGCAACTGATGATGTTATTGTGTAGCTCCGGAATATAATAGACCTCCGTAAGAAGTCTTTGTTGTCCACCCTTGAATTGAAGCATAACAGACCCTTTGCCTTGGATCTTTACCTTGGAGCCATCACCAAACCGGACATGTCCCTGAACCGATTGGTCCAAATCTTTAAACTTCCTCCGTTCACCCGACATGTGATTACTGGCACCGTTGTCGAAGTACCAGATGTTGTTGGGGTCCTCCCTCTCATCTCTAGCTTGTAGGAGCAATTCTGTATGCATCTCCACGTTCGCCGATAATAACAGTTCCGGCTCCTCCTCAGCCCGTGTGAGGTTAGCCTCCTTAGCACGCTTCTTCTTCCTGCATTCTGAGGTATAGTGCCCCATCATATCACAGTTAAAGCACTTGATATGTCTCTTGTCCCGATAGCCATTAGTGGAGCCACTTGGCCCATCTTTGCCAGACGAGTCGCCTCGACCATCCCTGCCACGTCCTTTGTCGCGACCGCGCCAACCCCGGCCGCGATTTTCACCAGCACCATTCTTCCCTTTGTTGTTTGAAGACGAATCACCATTGCCGTTTTTCTGCCGTGTTTGCCACTCGGCTTGAGTGAGTAGGAGTTGACTGTCTCCGTTTCTTCCTGGATTGCGTAGATGCAACCGCTCCTCGAATGCTTTCAAACGTCCAACGGCCTCCTCAAACACCATGGTCTCGGTGTCGCAAAACTGCTCGATACCTGCAACAACAGGGTAGAACCGATCCGGTACCGAATTCAGGAGCTTCTTCACCAGCGCCGAATCCTCGAGTGTTGCCCCCAGGTTAGCATACTGAATCGACATGCCGCTGAGTTTTCCGGCGTACTCGTCCAAGGCATCGCCGTCCTTCATCTGCAACTTGTCGAATTCCCCTTTCAAGGTTGCCAATCTTGCCGACTTGACGCGATCAGCCCCGACAAATCTTGTCTTAAGGCTATCCCACAACTCCTTCGCAGTCCTCTTTGTTGCCACCTGCAACAAAATATCCTCCGGAAGCGTTTGAAGCAGTTGTGCCCTCGCCATCTTGTCCTTCTTCGTTTCCACCTCCGTGTCCCCCTCCGGAGTCACCGCCTCCCAAAGGCCTTGAGCATCCAATAGAGCTTCCACCTTAATAGCCCAGGTGGTATAGTTGGTCGCCGTCAACTGTGGGTACTGGAACGACACACTGCCGCCCTCTCTTGCCGCCGCAGCTTGAGGTACCAAGGCCATTGATTCGTAGCGGATAAACTTGGGCATACGCAACCGCGCGCTCTGATACCAAATGAGAGCAACGATTCGTCCCCCAAATCGAAGCTAGTTTTACCCAGGAACGATTGTCGGGGAAAGGAAACAAGAAGAAGGAAAATGAAAATGTTCACTCGTCGAAAAATGAGAGATTACAGGGATATTAATAAGAAAATAAAAAACAAACCAAAGACTTTTGGTTTTCCCCTAATAAAGCTAGAAACTGTTACGAATTGATTTAATTTTAGGAACTCTTCAACTTCTCTAACGTACGTTTGTTGGGAATTGATACCACGCAAGGATTAATGCCAACAGTTTGATGGTCATGTTACATTCTAAGAACGTCCTTGTATTCCACATGTCCTTGACACGACCATATTTGGTGGTCGTGTCAAACTTGCCAAAAAAAATGGCTTGCTTTTTTTATATATTTTTAAATTTTATTAACTAGCTGTAAAAATGAAAATAAATTTGATTAAATTAAATTAAACTAAGGAAAGTTAATTAGAAAACTAAACTTTGATTGCCTTCCAAGAAGCTCTTTTGTTTAACGTCATTAGCTTGACACACTTCTCTTATTTACAAACTTGAAATGGGATTAAAATAAAATTCCTCCCTATTAGTTGATGCAAATTCCCCTCCTCCAATGTAGAGCTTTAGTTGTGGACCATTTATTTTAAATGCACCTTTCTTGGGATGTATGATTTCCACTGTTCTATAAGGGAAGATACGAGTAACCATGAATGGACCAGACCATTGAGACATCAATTTTCCTAAGAATAACCTTAGGCGGGAGTTATATAGTAGTACATGGTCACCTTCTTTATGTTATCTCCCTTGCTTGATTCTTTGGTCATGGTACTTTTTAGCTCTATCCTTATAGAGCCTAGAATTTTCATATGCCATAGCATGCCAATCATCAAGCTCATTTAATTGTAGTTTCCTACGAGTACATACACACTTGAGATCCCAATTAGCTAATTTAGTAGCTTAAAGCGTTTTATGTTCAATTTCTACGAGTAAGTGGTAAGCTTTTTCATAAACAAATCTATAGGGAGTAGTTTCTACTGGTGTTTTGTAAGTTGTTCTATATGCCCATAAGGCATCGTCTAGCATATCAGCCCAATCTTTCCTATGGTGTTCCACTATCTTTTTTTGGACCCGCTTAAGATGCCTATTGGCAATTTTTGCCTAATTACTTGTTTATGTGTAATATAGGTTAGCTAGTCTATAGGTAATGCCATAGTGTTTAAACACTTTTTCAAGTTGCATATTGTAAAAATGTGTTCCTTATTTCTAATAATTGCTCTTGGAGAGCTAAATTGGGAAAATAAAGTTTTAAGAATCTTACCCTCGCATTGTTAGTTAGCAAAGCTTGGGCCTTGACCCATTTGGATACATAATCAATAGCTATTAAAATGTATTTATTCCCATTGGAGTTAGGAAATTGGACCATGAATCTATACCCCAGATATCAAATACTTTACATACCAGGATAGGGTTTTGTGGCATCTTATCCTTTTGGGATATATTTCCTATATGTTGACAACTATTACAAAAATTTACATTCTTTAGGCTTCCTTAAAGAGTGTAGGCCAATAGGAATCCCAATTCTAGGACCTTATGAACTATCCTATTGGTGCTATGATGTCCTCCAATTGATCTAGAGTGACAATGGCTTAAAATTTGTCATCCTTCTTCATAGGATGCACATCGATGAATGACCTGGTCACCATAAACCTTAAATAAAAATGGATGATTCCAAAAGAAATACTTTATGTTAACAAAGAATTTCCTCTTTTGTTGGTGTGATAGTTCCTTTGGAAGAATGTTAGTTATAAGATAATTAACAATATCTGTAAACCCTAGAGTTTCTTGTTCCCTTACTTAAGCTATTGTATATAGTTGTTCCTATCATTGATGTCATGTTTCTCTAATTTCTCTAGGTAGGGACTTTCTAGTCTTGATAGATGGTCTGCCATTAAATTTTCGATGCCCTTTTTATCCTTAATTTTTAAGTTGAATTCTTCTAGTAGAAGGATCCATCTGATAAGTCATGACTTAGCATCTGTTTTTGTTAATAAATATTTCAAGGCAAAATGGTCAGTATATACAGTAACTTTTGACAAAATTAAATAAGAGTGGAATTTATCAAATGCAAAATCTATAGCTAAGAGCTCCTTTTCAATAGTTGTGTAGGTCTCCTATGCATTTGTTAGAGTCTTGCTAGCGTAGTAAATTGGTTGAAAGTGCTTGTCCCTTCGTTGTCCCAATACTACTTCAACTGCGAAGTCACTTGCATCACACATCAACTTAAAGGGCAAGTTGCAATCAATTGAAACCATAATGGGAGCCCTTTTTAGTTTGTCCTTTAATAGATTAAAGACATCTAAGCAACCCTGTGAGAAAACAAAAGACACATATTTCTCTAATAACTTGGTTAAAGGTCTAGCTATTTTAGAAAAGTTCTTTATAATTGTTTATAAAACCTTGCATTTCCTAAAAAGCTTTGTATGACTTTGACCAAAGTTGGGGGTGAAAGTTTTGCAATAGTATCAATCTTGGCACTATCTACTTCGATACCCTTATGTGAGATTTTATGTCCCAAGACAATTTCTTCTTGTACCATGAAATGGTACTTCTCCCAATTTAGTACTAGGTTGCTCTCTTCATACCTACACAACACTTTCTCTAGATTAGTCGAACAATTATCAAAAGAATTACCAAAAACTGAGAAATCATTCATAAAGATTTCCATGATGTCCTCTATGCAATTTTCAAAAATTGCCATCATGCACCTTTAAAATGTTGTTAGCATATTATAAAGTCTGAAAGGCATTCGCCTATAGGCGAAAGTGCCATACGGACATGTGAACTTATCTGCTCCTGATCTTTTAGTGCAATTGGTATATGAAAATAGCCAGATAAGCCATCTAGCAAACAATAATACATATGTCTTACCTAATGTTCTAACATTTGATTAACGAAAGGTAAGGGAATGTGATCCTTGCATGTGGCATCAATCAACTTCCTATGGTCAATGCACACCCTCCAACTTGTGACCATACACATTGGGATCAATTCATTCTTATTGTTTGGGACTACTATCGTCCCTTCTTTCTTAGGCACTACTTGCATAGGACTGACCCATGAGTTATTAGAAATTGCATAAATCATACTTGTGTCTAACAACTTGATCACTTTAGCCTTAACTACTACTTCCTTCATATTAGAATTTAGTCTTTTTTGATGTTTCACCACTACTTTGTAACTTTCTTCCTTTATTATTTTGTGAGCGTAAAATGAAGGACTCATCCCTTTTATGTTTGATATTTTCCATGCAATGGCCTTTTTATAGCTCTTAAGCACCTTTAACAAATTCTCCTTTTAGTTGGTTCTTAAGTTAGAAGTTATAATCACTAGTAGCTTAGAGTCCTTCTCCAAAAAGGCATACTCCATGTAATTAGGGAGCTACTTCAATTCTACCGTAGGTGGATCTTCAATGGATGGTTTTAGCCTTAGTTCCTACTTCAAGTTGATTTGCTCATACCCCTTCTTCTCATTAATGGAGTTATTGGCCGTTAATTGAGTTGCTACTTCAACACACTTAGGGCTTTCTGTATCCTTTACTCTCTTTTGTAAATAGCACTCCAAAAGGTCTTTAGATAATATCTTGTGCATGCAATCGATAATAGAAAAATTAGTGGCATCCAAGTAATAACATGTATCGTCATGATCAGTAGGTTTTTTCATAGCTTTGGGAATTTTAAAAGTTTACTCTTCTCTTACCTTTTATATGAGCCTAACATCACTAACATCTATTATAGCTCTAGCTATAGCTAAGAAGGGTCTACTCAAGATAAGAGGTACTTTTATATCTTCATCTATATTAAGTACAACGAAATCCACTGGAAATATAAACTTTCCTACTAGGACAAGCACATCCTCTATAATTCCCCTGGGGTATATGATAGATTTATCAACTAATTGCAAATGCATATATGTAGGTTTTGGCTTTCCTAACCCTAATTTTTTAAATAATTTATATGGTAACGATTAATGCTTGCTACTAGATTTGCTAAGACCTTATCAATTAACAAGTTACCAAGTACACAAGGAATAGTAAAACTCCCTAGATCTTTTAGTTTCTTGGTAGCTTGTTTCAAAGAATCGCCAAGAATTCCCTACTTAGTGTAACAGTTGAAAGCTCCTCCACTTTCTCTTGTTAGATAATGAATCCTTTAGGAACTTTGTTTATTTTGGCATTTGCAATAAGACATCAATAAGAGGTAAATAGGTAACTATTTAAACAAATTGAGAAACTTATTAAATTGCTTATTAAAGCAGTTTTTCTTCAAGCATTGAGGATAAGGTATGAGTAGTCTGTATTTCTTCACTTTTGGTGGCTCTTCACTCTCTTTTTCCTTAACTTCCTCTCTATTCCCAATTGACTCTTTACTAGTTTTCTTGTCAATCTACAACTCCCTTCCACTTCTATGAGTCACCGCTCTCACATGCTCCTTAGGATTTGGTTCGATGTTTCTTAGCAGTGTCCCTTGTTGCCTTTTATCCATCATCTTTGAAAGTTGTCCCACTTGATTTTCCATATTATGGATGGAGGCTTCTTGATTTCTTAGAGAAGTTTCGGTATTTTGCAACCTAACTTCATTAATCTAAATATATTTAGTTAAAAATTCTTTTAAACCTAATTTCTTCTCTTGTGGTGGAGGATGTTGGAATCCTAGTGGCAATAAATTCATCCTCTATTGAATTTGATTCTGATTGCTTCAAGAGAAATTTGGATGATTTCTCTATTTTAAATTGTAAGTATTACTATATGGGTTATTTTGTGGTCTAGAGGGGTTTCCTAAATAATCCACTTGTTCCCATTGATTTTGAGTCCTAATTCCCTCTACATTAGCTTCTCCTTAATTACACTGAGGATTGATGGAGAGTGTATCTAGTTTCCTGCTAATTGCATCAAGCTTATTAGTTAGAGTTGTCACTGCATCTAATTCATAGATAGCTTCAACCCTATTTCTTACCCTAAGACCTTCCTATTGAGAGCTATTCATCACTATATCGTCAATCAAGGATTGGACCTCTTTGAGGTGTTTTAGTGCTCAAGGTTCTTCCTACAATAGTATCTATTATTTGTTTGGTTGACAAGTTCAAACTATTATAGAAAGTTTAAATTTACATCCATAGAGGGAGGCCATGATGCAAAAATCTTCTCAACAACTCCTTATATCTTTCCAAAGTGTTGTACATGGTCTTGGCCTCCAACTGAGCATAGGATGATATATCCTTTTGGAGTTTAGTTGTTTTAGCAAGTGGGAAGTATTTTCCAAGGAATGTTTGAGCCATATCATCCCAGGTAGTGATGGATTCCTTAGGAAGTGAATTCAACTATTGTTTTTCCCATCCCCTTAATGAGAAAGGAAAGAGTCGCAATTTGATTGCACCGTTAAGGAGCCCCATGAATCTTAAAGGTGTCATAGATCTCCAAGAAATTTGATATATAAACATTAGGGTCCTCATCTTATAATCCATCAAATTGGAAAAATTGTTCCATCATTTGTATAATATGAGGCTAAATTTAAAAATTATTGGCAGTAATAGGTGGTTTGACGATACTCGAGTTAGTTTCGATCAAAGAGGGATAGTCTGCTATTGATTCTAGTTTTTGTCACCCTTGATTTCCAACTCATCCTCTTCCTCTTCTACCTTAATTCTTGGAGGAGACTCTTGATTTAATTTCTCCAGTGCTTGCTGAACTGCTCTACGTAAATGCTTGGCTATTCTTTCAATCTCCGGATCAAAGATTGACATGTTTGATGGAGTACTTCTAGTCATGCACTACTAGAAAAGAAAAGAAACTAAAAATAAGAAACAAGAAAAATGGTTAAATTAATAAAGAGATCAGTATTCTTAATATTGAATTCCCTAGCAATGGCATCAAAAACTTGATGTAAGGCAAGTATACATATCAAATTTTGTAATATAGCGAGTTAAATATGGATATTGTCCTATAGGAATTATGAGTACTAATACTAACCTACACCCTATTATCTAACCGGTAAATTTTAAAGGTTAATTGATCTAAAACCTATAATTAAATATTAACTAATGAACTAAGATTAAATTGAAAGAAAGAATAGTAAATCAGATTATAATTAACTTCAAAAAGGTAGAACTCTTGATTTTGTTTCCCCTAGGAATTATCATGTGACATCAACAAAATTCACTCAAATCCTTCTTTAATTTCATTGATCGGGAGAATTCTTAAATAGTTTAATAATTTTCTTAAACTTATTATCCCTAGTCTTAAAAATATCTATTTGAATTTCTTTATAATAGCATATTTCAAGAATTGCACTAAGATAATAGAACTAGTATCTAGACTTTGTTTTACCTAGGAATTATTTTGTGACATCAACAAAATTCATTCAAATCCTTCTTTAATTTCGTTGACTTAGAGAATTCTTAAATTTTTTTAATAATTTTCCTAAGCTTATTATCCTTAATCTTAAAAATATGTAGTTGAATCTCTTCATAATAGTATGTTTCAAGAATTGCATTAAGAACAATGAATTCTCTAAGACAAATTAATCAATTCTAGAAGAATTATGTAACTTATCTTTAAGATTATAATAATTCTCTTCAAGCAAGCTAGATCTAATTATATATCAGATTTCTCAATTATAATATATAATATCAAATAGATAGAATAATATCCTAGAAATATTAATCTAAACAAAATAAAAAACACATGCTTGAATCAAGAAATTTAAGAATTCATTGATTAGCAGTAAATCTGGTCATATAATAATCTTAGGATTCACAAGTCTAGGTATTAAGAGAATTAAGCTTTAATCATATTGTCAACGATGTAAAAGTATGCATCATCAAAGAGATCGAAGAAAAATCCTAATTCTTGAAGTATAGAAAAAATAATCTTCTAGTCTCTCGAAAAACCCTAAAACAAATAAAAAATCATCTTCACTTGTCTCTTGAGGTCAAGATCCCCTTGTCCTTTATATAGTGAGCATAAAAAATTTCTGTTTTTGGGTCAATACATTGTTAAACATAGTCATGCTTTGAGTCGTGTTGAAATCGTTAATAAAAAAAACTTGAAAAATTGGACACTGCAGTTGACACAACCTAAATACAGTCGTATCTAAGTTGTTCTTACAAATAATTATTTTTGAGAGATACATAACTGATAAACATGATCGTGTATAGCTTTCATGTAATTCTTGGCTTTAAAGCTTCAATTTCAATACGGTCTTGACATGGTTATGTTTGCTACCCTATCTATCTTAAAAAATTCATAATTTCTTCTATTCAACTCTAAATTGAGTAAAATTAGTTTTATTTTCTTCTTTTTTAATTCAATTATCCATCAAAGCTCTAAAATCAAAATATTATTTAATTCAAATTCAAATTCTTCAAAAACATGTCAAAATGAAAAAAAAAAATTATATCTATATATATATATATATATATATATATATTTAATTAAATACCTATGAACAAGCTCATTACAAGAACATGACTTCCCACCGAGCCGTTTTATCCTCTTATAGTGAAGAGCTTATCGGAAGAAGTAGGTTTAGTACTGCAGGTTTCTCGCTGCAAGGATGCTCGCCCTATATACAATCTTCGTCGACAATACTACAAAAATAAAAAGAAAAATAAATATATGTTAGCAGTGAGAGCCTTGCTGTGCGACGCGTGTTATAGTAAGGCTCTAGCTGCAATAAGTCCCCCTAATTTTGGGTAGTATGCAAACACATGCAGCGAAGCCCTTACTACCAAGGGTTTCTTTGGTTTTAAAAGAAAATCAAAAGAGTAAAAACTTAGGCACAAGAGGATGGTTCACCGTTGTTTGTTGGTTATGGTAGACTGGTTTTCTTGTAGTGCCAACTATATTGACTATAATGCTTCATTGAGGATTTAGATCAATAAACTTTGCCACGAGAAGTTTTTTTATTAGTTGTCACTTGTTACTTTTTACATTTTGAGTATAGAAAATATTTTATAAATGTAAATAATTATAATGAAATGTTTCGTAAATGTAATGAATGAACCTGAGAAAGATGGTTACAAAAGTTAAGATAAAAACAATTACAGTAGTATTTTTTTTTTCCCATAATTTTTCAACTTATGTGTTTATGATGTTGGATTTTAGTTGGTCTAAACACATAAAAATTACGTTGTTGAACATTCAATCATATGTGACCTTAAATATATGAAAAGAGGATCCTGATTCGCGTGATTAAATAATAAGAATGCTTATCCAACGTACCTTTACAAAAGAACAATTAAACGTGCATACATGTATGTTTGTGTTTGGTATATTATTATCATATAATAATCATTAAAATTAAGATATTTATCAGTGAACTGCTAACTCGATGGTAGGAAGGGAAAAAACAAAACCAGTTACATTATCACAATCCGAAAGTAACAAGCGTATCAACTCAAACATATGTATGTCGTGGATTAGGTAAATTCAAACATCGGAATGAAATTCTCATCCAAGAAGGAAGAAAACAATGTAACGTTCGGATAAGATATAAAACAAAAAATGAAAGGAATACATTGCGGCCTCCACGCACATTAAAAATGCATAGTTGACTTTAAATACGTTTACTTTACATTATTGCAAAGCTGGTATTGGGTCTAAATCATGTCTTGTAATTTATCATTAGTTCGCGACGCGTTGTCGACACACGACACAAGTCTTATCAACTTGTACAAACATTTTATAAAATCCACGTCGTACGCGAGTTGGCAAAAACTAGTTTACATCGGTCTTAAGTTTATTACCCGACCCAGATGCACCTGGATCCAATATACATATATATATATATAGGCAATTTTCGGCTTCAAAAAAGACCTGTAGCATAATGCATCTAGAAGTTAAAAGGACACATGGTGTGGGGAAGAAATTAAAGCAGGATTAAAAACTGGAGAGGCGTCATCAATATCTTCAAAACATCATTTATAAGTCCATAGAATATAATACAGTGCATATATATATATATATATTTGTATATATGTATCGTACCTGTATAATTTCATACATAAAGCTTATAGTATAATTTACTAATGTACTAATTAAAAATCATATAAAACATAATTTGTATTTCTACATAATATTATATATAAGTTACATGACATAATGCAAGTCCCTTTTATCTAATTTCGACATGTTCGAAACTTAGTAGTCTTTCTTAAATTCCTCATCCAATCATAACACCATATTACAGCCTATTTGCTAAAATCTGCATAATCATAAATTTCTGAGAAAAGAAATAGGTCGTTACCTCAATTTGACTCAAACTCCATCGTACCATGGTCCACAATCCGCTTTAATCCTTGAAAGAACATAAACAATTAGAGCTTATTCATACAAAATAACCAATTTAGGGTCTAATCAATTACAAATACAGATGTTATTCTTACAATTCCAATCGTTTTCTTGAGCTTGAATTGTTTCTTGATCAAGAATCTCTTATTACACTAATGACTTGTAGATTAGAACCCTTTAGGGCTCGCTTTGGTAACGGAAGCAAGAAAAAGTGAGAGAGATGCTCACCTTTCTCATTAGTCTCGCCAACTGTGGAGGAAGGTTCTTCTTCTTAGGATAAGTTGAGGGTCCATAGGAGCTTGTGTAGGGAGCAGAGCACAAGAGTCATGGGTTCATAACTTAATCAACCGTTAAAATGAATTACATCGTTATTTTACCAATTACATAATTTAGGAGTCAATTACTCATTTGTCCTTCTTTTTAGTTCTATTTTTTGGAGCAGTTCAGTTAAATAAAAGATTCTTATCATTTATATATGTAGTCATCCTTTTATTTATTTATTTTTAATGAAGACCAAATCCTACTGCTAATAATGTATATTTAAATCGCCATTTTTGTGAGAAAGTTAATCATTTATCATTTTCTTCATTTGCAATTATGTAGCAAATAAGAGAATAAATTAAAGATGTAACATTTTTGCTTCTAATTTATAATTTTATTGTTCTTTATGTTTTGTTAATGAATTGTATTGTTTGATTTGGTATAGAGTGTAAATGATAAAGATCATTAATCACCTTTGCAAGTCTCGTTTCAATGTAAAATGAGTTATGATACAACTATACATTATATTTGTTTTGGCCGATGGCTTAATGCTTTAAAAATTAGTAATGAAAGGAGTATATGATTTTTTATATTTTCCTTCAACGAATAAATACATGTTAAGGTGTATCATTCAAATAAATGTTACAGGTACAAAATAATAAGCCAAACATTTGATACAAACCCATGACATGATTTACTATTTTATTTTGGGAAACTTTAACATAAGATATAATACATTTAGTTAACAATTATATTTTAATAAGTTTCCATATCATTCTCATTTGCACTTTCATATAGGCTACATTGATACATTCCTTTTAGCACATGGATTATAGATGCTTACTTTTTTCTTTTTTCTTTTTTCTTTTTATGTGACAGAATGTAATAAATAATAGAATCTATGGATACTTTTTAATAGTTGCTTTCTTAAATTTCTTAAATGCAGTTTCTTTAATTATATAATTGCTCTGCAGTCAAGCTTTTTATGCATTTGATGCTGTTAAATTTGTACAGGTATCACGGATGTATCGTTTACGAATATGTATATGTTTTTGTATTATTATTATTATTATAAGACTTGAAACAAGGACAATTATCAATGAATGTTCACTTGATGGTAGGAGGGGAAGAAACAAAACCTGTAAAGTCATCGAATTCGGTCAAACATGTATGACGTGCATTTGGTAAATTTAACCATCAGACTGAAATACTCATCTAAGACAACAAAACTCTTTATATTATTGTAAAGTTGGTACCAAGTCTAAATCACGTCTTATTTTAAACGAAATTAAAATAACATTAGTTGGCTAATCGTTGCGGACACACGACACAAGTCTTCGAAACTTGTATAAACATTTTATGAAATCCACGTCGTACGCGAGTTGGCAAAAACTAGTTTGCCTCTATGTTTTAAGCTTAACCCGACCCAAAAGCACCTGGATCCACTTACGGGGTCCTTCGGCAGGGCTGTATATGATTGAGCCAAGATGATATAGTCAATTGAGTTCGAGCTACAAGCGAATTAAATTTAAAATTTAGAAATTTAAATTCAATTTGATTATTACCGGCTTGAATTCAAACAAATATTAAACCGAGCTTAGGTTATATCTGATTCATTTACATCGCTGCCAAATATCACATACCTATACCTGTATGTAGTTGTCAGCGTCAAAAAGTTCTAGAAGGACACATATCAATATTAATAAGCAAGTAGTAAGGCTAATACTCCGAAATCTATGCATCTCATTTAAGAACGGATGGAAGTACTCTGTAACTATCTAACATGGTGAAATTTATATTTTAAAGGAATTATGGACTATTGATCTATTCAAATTTTCAATTGCTAGTACTTTTATTTATTTACTATTTTGGTCAAAATCACTAATTATTTGACCTATTGAAATATTCTTAGTTCCGTGATTGAACTAAGAGTAAATTTAGGGATCAGATCGAGCCGTATGTGAAATTAGTAAAAAAAGGACTAAAAATAATAATAAAATAAAATAAAACCAACGTAAGTATATGGTTAAGGTTGGATAGTGAAAAAGTTCACATTTTATCAACTGAGACAGTAAACCTTTTTAAAGGCACAGGTACACTTACGTATTGAATCGTTCTACACGTTCTCAGCTAAGTTATAAGCCTTATATCAGTACATAAGTCTTAAATGCGTACAATAAAATCCTAACTGAGTACAATTATTAACATTTGATAATTAAAATAAAACGTCTTTTGTACTTAGTTAGCATCTTTTATAGAAATGTTTATGCTCTAAGTGCAAGTTTAATAAACGCTTAAACTTATTTGACAAAAACCAACAAATTTAGAATTGGTTTATGATATATAATAGACTTTTCTCTTAAATAAAAATTTGATTTCGGATATATAAAAGGTCTTGATCATGCTTATAGAGACCAATCAGATGTGAAGATCAAAATGAATATCTATATCTGTCAATCTCATCTCTCTATCTCTCCAATAGTATTGAAGGACAATCTCTACCTAGGATCTAACTTATGGATAGTTTTCTACTAGAAAGCTAAATAACAATTTCAATTGCAATAATGACTGTTGATTATGTTGCCACAATAATAAAAAGAAAAATTTAGGGTATTGAATAGTCAAATACTTCAATTGCTCAAAAACATATCCCTTGGTATAAATAACCAACAAATAACAACTTATATCCCTATTTCTTTATCCTAGCAAAAAGTTCTTAAACCGTTATTATATATGCTATTAATTTTTTTTATATACAAGTAAATAAATCATAAAAAATTCTACTAGATATAAAAAATATAATTCATTATGATTTTTTTGGTAATACTTATCATTTTCAATATCCATTTGATATATTGAAAGAAAATTTATTGTCTCTTTTTAAGTAATTCTAGTTTCTATATGAGTTAATAAGTGAAAATACAAAATAAAAAAAAGATAGTGAATTATTCAATGAATAACAAATAAGAAAAAGAATTGAATAAATGACATGAAATCCCATTTTATGCTCATACTCTCTTTAGACTTTTACTATTATTATTATTTTTTTACTTATTATGGTTCGGTTTGAAATTGTTAAGTTTAGTTCATAATTTTTTAGAATCTAAAAGAAAATGACAAGGTTTGATTTGTAATTCTTTTAAATTTAAAATAAATGATTGGTATCTAGTTTATAGTTTGGTTCAACATGACCTTCTTTCTTTTTTTCTCTTGCTTGATCTAACCATTTTAAGCTCTTTTAAAAACAAGCACCGACATTACATCTTCCATGCGGCACTCGATTGTGACGGTGGGGCATGACTTGCTCATATTCTCTTAGTCAGGAATATAGTCATTGAAAACAATTAATATCTGCATAATAAGCTGCCAGTCCATGAAAAAGTAATTAGGGTTAGTATGAAACCACCTTAAAAAAGCTCCCTTCCGCCTTCCAATGTTAGGCCCAACGTCGAACACCCAAAGGTTGCTGTTGTGGAATCCGCATATAGAAGTGATCAACCCTAACAACCCAATATTCTGTCTATATTTAATATTTATCTATGACTATTTTATATTTGACCATCTACATCTAACGTTGAAGTTCGATATTATATGAAGATAGTGGTTAGACACTATGAGCTTGAAAATGAAAGTTTACATACTTACATAAATTAAAGGTTTTATACTTATATACTTTATTTGCCGAACAATGATAGGTATTCAAATCTAATACTACGGGGATTTGTTATATATTTAATTTTATGAATATATACATATATATTTATATTTTTTATCTTTCTATTTTATATTTTTATAACTACATAATTTAAAATTAATATCAAAATAATACTAAAAAGATATATATATATATATATATATATATATATATATATATATATATATGCGCGTGTGTGTTGGCTGCACATGTGTGTACAAAACCGAACCAAAGGTTTCTAGTAGCATTTGCTTACCCAATAATCATGATTGGATTACCTATATTTTACCTGCCTAGCTAATTAATGCTTTGTCGTATCCAAATAAATGCAAAATTTATCCATCCAGTTGGCCTGTTGCAAATAAAAATTTGCTTATCCCAGTAAACAAATTATCAATAAGGCTACACGTTTTTCTTTGCCGCCACATATAAATAATGCCATTTGTTGTATGTACATATAACAAGTTGGGTCAAAAAGTATAGCACGGATCTACCAAGTTTTGATTTGGATAATTTGCCCAGTACATGTAACATAGTTGTACTCCATTTACGCGTTAGAAAGATAAAAATAAAATAGACTAATTCTATTTGAAAACTATAGTAGAATGGTGTATGCAATAGTAAAAAAAGATCTTTACTTTTATATCAAAACTTTTCTAAGTGTTTTGTTTATCCGTAAATACTATAAATTTGACATTTTACATATTTAAACCTTGTTTCAGACTCTTATTACTTTTGTTTAATGGTATGATAGTTTTCTTTTTAATTTAATTCATTCAAAGTATTTTTAACATGTGATATTCTTAGGAAACTTCATCATTAACTACTTCACTAAAATGTTTAAAATATAAAGTACTTAATTTATAGGGTGAGTAAGTATAGAATGCGTAGAATATATAATGGTCTACTTGTAGCCTACTTTAAAGATATAAGTTTCTAAATTTTAGAATTGAAACTTCTATAGTGGCTTTCTTGATCCACTCTATAATTTGTAGTTTATAAAACCTACAATGTATAAAAGATATCTTATGAAACTCATAAAATAAAATAAAAAATCTATATTAAAAACACTAATGTTAAGCTTAAAGTTTCATTTTGTAAGAGAAGTGAATTAAAATTTGGAGATAAAGAATAAAATTCTAATTTTTATGAGAAATTAGTGTGTATATTTTTCTTGTAGTGGTAAAGAAGTTAGTAATAGAAAAAAAATGAGAAAAGAGAGATGAAAAATAATAGTTAAGATTAATAATGGGAAAGAAATGGGAAAAGAGAAATACGGGAATGAGATGCTTTAGGTTTATAGTTTCAATGGATAATTAATGGGCTTATACTATAGTTTATATATCTATTTCTTTTTTTAAAATGTCTTTTTGTAAAAGTTAGAACATATAAGATAAAAATATAATATTATTTTATATTGATTTTTATTATTATTTAATAATTTTTATTGTTAGGTAAAAAGGACCTTAGAACTCTTGTATTGTATATACCTATAGTACATGATGCAGGATGGGTATATCATATAGAAAAGTTAATGCTTGTATCTTATCCTATGAAAGCATATTTTCGAAAATTATATTTAAAACCTATTTTGTAATTTTAAAATTTACTTATAGCCTACGTAGTTGAGTAGAGTAAGGCAAGGTTACTCAATTATTTTATTAATTTACATATAGTGATTAACAATTTTATTATTTTTTTATTGCACCACGTCACTATTGATATTGTTCTATTTTGAGAAAAAGATAAAAAGAAGTTAAAATGATGGTTACTCAAGAATTATTTTTACATAAACTGGGTTTAGACGACAAAGTATTGATACAGGATTGAAAGATTAACTAGCCGACAAACCCCATAGCAAATATATGTCAAGATATTATTCACTTAATTCTTCAGAGTTCAAACATTGTACAAAATAAGAACTCTTAAGAAGGAAACATTAATTAAAAAAAAAATATAGCATTCGCAGAGCCCCGATTAAGTACAAAAATTTAATAGCATTCATTAAACATAGGTATACAAATCTAATATAATTTCAATAGCAAGATTAATTAGAACAATAAAATACTTAATGATCATAAAAATTTTGTATAATATAGAAATTACTGAAACAAATACTCAATTATGATAAATAGATAATAAAATCATATCCTCAAACTGAAATATAAATATGAGAAATGCAAGTTTTAAATATATTTATATATATATATATATATATATATATCTCAAAGTATTGCATGATAAAATTATGATTTGTCAAAAGACTATACTTTAACATTTATTGAGATTAAAAGAATGAAAGAAAGAACAAATGTTTTGAGATGTCTCGCTCTACTAATGATACATTGACCTGAGAAGATTTTTTCAGTAATTTATTTATAAAAAATAATTTTTAAGATGTGTTTGGAGTTGAATAGTAGGTATTGCTTTAATAATGTATAATAAAATAATTGATGATCCATCATTATTTCCTAAATAGTAGTTTTCAAAAACTATATACTAAATGAGTGGAGTTGAATAGTTAATTTCGATCTAATATAGATAAATTTAAATTTGACCAATAGTAAAGACTATTCAATTGGAAAGAGCAAATAACAATTAAAATAGCTTAAAAGAACATGAATCCCTAGTAAAATTAGTTATTATACTTGGCCTAATAGAAACTATTCAATTAGAAGCAGACACTGACTATATAGTATGCACATATATCGGAAAGATATGAGGCAATAAATATGATATACGTGGGAGAAGAAAAAAGAGAGATTTAAAGAAATTACTTGTTTTACCCTTGAATTATTAAGCTAGATTAAGATAATATATGTTTTAATAGTATTTTTTCAATAATTTGTACAGGTATTTTAAGTAATAGAAAAGACAAAAAAAAAAAAGCACCAAAAAGCCCCCTCTTGTGCTTAATAGAAAGATATCCATTTGTTAATTAATTTAGCAATTACTAGTTTTTGACTCACTCTCTAAGTCAACTTCTGATTTACCTGATCTACTGAGAGTAAAAACCATTCACATCACTTGTGTTATAGATTAAGGGCTAAATAAAGCTAGGAAATCTATACACACTCTGTTTACATCAAATTTATAAGCTATTTACAATATAGCACATCAATCTACTAATAAAAAGGAAAACCAACAAGAAGTAAGGGTCTCCTTTCAGCTAGACTAATGCTCTCAAAAGCCTTTCCCAAATTGCAAATTGTAGCATTAATCTTTGGCTCATGTACCTAAGGTTAGTAGAACACTAATCCCTTAAGTTTTTTATGAAACAAATTGAGTACACATAAGGAGGAAAACAAATAATAAATGAATAATGCATTTCTACTATTGTTTTTGTTTCATGAAGTAAAAATACCACACACTTACAATGTAGATGCAACCAAAGTTTCTTATTAAAGACTCTTGGCCTACAATTCAATTTGGGTGTACCGACATTACTTAAAACAAGCTATCATAACTTGTCCTAGCATTCGATAGAATCTTACCCTTATATTAAATACCATAGGTTAACAAGTACTTGAGAGGTAAATGCCCTCTCATACCTACATAATCATATCAACTTCATGTACCTTTTACTTGCCACAAATAGATAGGGTAACCAATCCCCATAGGTTACCAATAATAGGTCCATTCATTAATTGTACCATAAACTTATCAGGTTGATTTAGAGATCATACCACAAACTTATTGGGTAGGGAACGAAACTTGCTTTATTAAGTAGTTTGGGTTAGTACACAAAATCATTAGTTAACATCAATTCATTTCAAGCTAAGCATAAAATTTAGACCATTCATCATTCAGAGTTAGGCTCAATACCAAATCACACAAATAAAAATCATTGTAGGAATTTCACTTAATCATTAGTCAATCCATTGCAAACTTATATATATATATATATATAAGTATTAGATCCTAACTTCCATTGATTAGCTCATGTTGTTGCTATTATTATATTAATTATTTATTATTTTATTATTTTTTTCCTTACATTTTCTTAAAATCTATAGGCTAATTCATTCCTTAGTAAAATACATATGTATTATTGTAGTGCTACTGCTACTTATTAATGCTAACATAATATTGTAAGGGCTTATCCACATCCATAATTATCAAACTTATTCTACATTTATTCTATTTATAACATCTCTATATAAATTAAAGTCTACTATACCAAAACCAGATGATTGATTTTGTAATATATATATATATGCAATACATGTAAATAAATATAAAGGCGAGAAAAATAATAAGGTTTTAAGTATGGGGGCATTTTAGTTTTTTAATAGTTAAGATATTTAAACCCCTAATTGACCTATTACCTCCTATTTTCCCATTTGCATAGTTGATGCCTCAGGAACGCATATGGACACACATAGCTTAACCTAATGGAACTCTACAAGATCAATAGATTTCAACTAGGTAAAGGTCTTGATTGTTATCATAAATTTTCCGATCATAATTTCTTAGGCTTGAGTATCATGTGGGTGAAGTGTTAACATATTTCATAATAAGGGGTGAGAAGGAACAAGCACAATCGTGGAATTAAGCGATCTTGGGATTCCAATCATAAATCAAAGTAAGTGTTTATACTTCACATAAAAGTGTAGAATTAGTGATTTAATCGAAGTGATTTGGTCTTGAAACTTAGAAAATAGGATTAGATCATTGGTTGGAGAAGAAGAAGAGGGACATTTTTGAAATAGGGGGATACATGGTCAGGTACATAGGCGTGTGCCTTCTCGTGTTGAGTTGAAGAGGGTTTTGTATACTAATGGGGTACACGACTAGGTATACAGGTGTATACTTGCCCGTGTTGAAGTACACAAGCAAGTACATGACCGTGTACTTAAGCATGTTAGGAAGGCTTTGCACACATTAAGGTACACAACCATTCACACAGTTGTGTTTCTTCTCATGTTCTTTTGTACAGCCACAAACATGGCCATGTTGTTCTAGAACATTCTATTTTACTTCTATTTCGTTTTTCTTTAGTTTAAGTTAATTTCACCTTCAATAACACAATGGGGAAGGGAAATATGCAACTAGTATTCAATTAATAATTTAGCAAACTTAGATTATGTTACAGGGTAGTACTAAACTTAGCCTTTGATACTTGACAGGTTTGTACCTTTAATAGTTACACAAAAAGCTAATTGTGGGATCGCTCTTTTTAGGTATGTGTTTACCTTGACTATTGATTGTGTTTGATAGTATAGTTTACTAAATAAATTAAAAATTTATTGGACTGAAACATATATGTTGCTTGTGTTTGACTTGGCCTAAGGGACCATAGTGATGAATCCCTAAAGGGTACCCTAATAATCGATATACAACATTATCCCTAGGGAAGCCCAATATTGAAATGATCGAGGTAAATTTAGGGTTAAATGGGGCCTACAGTAGCAGTTAAACTTACTATATTGTAATATATATATTATATATGGTATGGCGAGCTCTTGAGTACTCCTTTGATTGTTGATTGGCTAAATTAAAGAAAAGAAATGGATTGTTTGTGATATTGATGTTGCATCCCTATATGTCTATGGTGTGATTTAGTTGAAATGTGCATGTGCTTATAGTATGCATGTATTGGGCTTTGGCTCAACCTTTTTCCTTTTTAGCTACAAGTGGGTATGACAAATACATTGAGTATGATGATAATGGAAATGTTTACTACTATTATTAGGATGAGAATGAGAGAGACTATTATTATTAATATGGTGATGATCAGTGAGAGAGTACCTGAAGGACTATTGAAAGACTTAGAGATGTTGAGTTTGGAACTTTAGAGACTGCATAGACATACTTTGTTTGATTACTTATAATTATGATAACTAAAGTTTGAATGTGTAACTAAACCAGAAATTGTTGTTTACTTCTAATTAAATTTGTGGTTAGAATGATTTGCTAGTAGGTCATTCATTTTTATTTATTAAATGGTAAATGGTAATTTCAAATTGGAAGTTGGATAAGTTTGAAGTTATAAGGTTGAAAGAGAGCTTTAGCGTATCATTATCCAGTAGGGATATTTAGCGAGTTATAGCATTATAGGTTTTGGAGCATTACAACTTAGGTGGTATTAGAGCTTAAGTTTATAATCAATAGAGTATAGGTTAATGATCCATAGAGTTTAGGCAAATGATCAATAAGATTAAGTTTGATTAATAGAACTTAAGCTATGAACTCTAGAAGATTTAGGTAATAAATCTAAAACAACAATATATGAAGAGAGTTAGTAAAATTATAGGTTGATTACTTTGTTCAAGGATTTATTTTATTTTATATCTTTATTTACATTTTCCTTTTTAAATATCTATTTTACTAATATGTATATATATATGTAGATATGTGTATACATATGTGTATGTGTACTACTTTCATTTTGAGTTTTCTTTAAGTCTTGGGTCAATTCGGTTATCTCTCCTCAAGCAAAATGCCTCCTAGAAGAATCACAAGACTTGGCTCAACTGGCACTAGATGGGATTAGGGTGCTCTAGAGAAAAGATACTCCTTAAGACCATCTTAGTAAGGAGGCCCAGTATAAGTAGCAAACATGACTGGACAACTACTTGAGATTATCAATGCTCTAGTGGGAATGATAACAAAATAGCAACAGCAGGCTATAAGACCTACTAGGCTAGTAGAAGACCAATTTGGGTTGGATAAGTTTGTTAAGTTGGTAAAGGAGTGTAATCCAAAAGTTGACAATCTAGTGGAAGTCAAACGTTGGATGGTAGAAACTGAAAAGACTTTTTTTGGACTTCAAGTATTGATGGATAGAAAAGTGGACTACGTAACCTTTATGTTGAAGGGGTTAGCTGTAAATTGGTGGGTTGGTATCTCCTAGTTAATAGGAGCACCTATTAATCAACAACCATTCAGGGAATTATTTTATGAAAAATGTTTCCTTAGTAGTATCTAGGACAATATGGAGGCTGCATATTATAACTACCAATAGGGTAATCAATTTGTGGAAGAGTATAAAGCAGAATTGAACCTTTTGATCAAATTCTTACCTAAAACTATTCATGTTGATGATGCTTTTAGGGCTAGGAGGTTTGTGAGAGGCTTAAAGCCTAACCTTCAACATGAGGTGGGTTCTTTTTAGTTATACACCTAGAGGTGGTAGACAAAGCAAAATTTATGAAGCAGAGCTAGAAAAGGATAGAAGAGTAGTTATCTTATAAGTCTAGAGTGATGTTAGGGAAAAAGGCCTACCCCTAGTGCTACTTATTTAGATAAAGGGAAGAGACCTATGGTATACTAGGCTAGACTTGTTGCTTTCACACCTAGGCTAATTTAAGCAAAACCTACACCACTTAACTTGCCTCCACCACCACTAGTAGAATCAGGACGGAGATGTCTTCGATGTGTAGGATTACATGAGCTAAGTTAATGTAGTTCGCTTGAAGGAGCTTATTTCTCCTATGGTAAAACGAGACACACCAATAAGACATGTATTGAGAAAGCCATACCACAGGCCTTTTATTATAATTGTAAGCAAAGAGGTTATAGATCTTTTAAGTGTAGTTCTACCAAAAATTAGATGACTATAGTGCCATAACCAACTTCAATATAGCAGCTAATGAGACATCCACCTAGAGTACCAGTGGGTAGACCCTAAATCACATAATTGAGGCAAAGAACACTAGGTCGTGTTTTTGCTCTACAATAGTAATAAATACTATGGTTTGAAACTTATGCTGTTGAATGACCCCATGAGTATAAATACTCCTTTGGGAGTGGGAAGAAGGTTAGATCAGGTGTGTAAAGATGTTGGAATTAAAATTTAAGGAAAAGCAATGTTAGTTGATTTGTTTATATTGGAGATGACGGATTTTGATGTAATATTAGGAGTAAATTGGTTGTCTACATACTATGTCTTCATCAACTGTCATAACTTGGTGGTCTATTTTAACCTTTCCAATGAAGATTTAGTTACTCTCAAATTAGAAGTACAAAGACCTACAATTTTTCCTACTTATGAGTTGTGGGATAGGAATAGGATATCGGTGCTGTCAATAGATGCCAGACAAGCCATGAAACTAGAGGATGTATAAGTTGTAAACAAGTTTGTAGATGTTTTCCCAAAATAGCTACTAGGTTTGTTGCTAGTCAAGGAAATAGAATTATGTATTGATTTGGTGCCAGAAACAGTACCAATATTTAAAGTGCTCTACAAAAAGGTACCCATAGAATTGTTAGAGTTAAAGACCCAGCTTCAAGAGTTACAAGTTAAAAGGTTTATCAAACCAAATGTGCCACCATAGGATACACTTGTACTCTTTATTAAGAAGAAAGCTAGGAGCATGAGGTTAGGACATGTGGTAAATAAGGATGGTATCTTTATAGATCTTGAGAAGATAAAAGTTATAGTTAATAGGCTAAGACTAAAGATAGTGATAAAGGTTAGAAGCTTTTTGGGACTAGCTAGTTACTATAGGTGTTTTGTAGGAGGTATCTCTTGTTTAGTAGCTCCTTTGACCCAATTAACATAGAAGAGAGTGAAATTCTTATAGGATGATAAGTGTGAAAACAACTTTATGACATTAAAGGAGAAATTGGTAACAACTCTAGTGTTATCAGTAGTAATTTTAGCACTAAAACTATGGAGATACTACCTATGTGGTAAGAAGTGCAAAATCTTCACATATCACAAAAGTTTGAAATACCTATTCACTTACAAGAAGTTAAATATGAGGTAAGGATGGTGGTTAGAGTTGATTAATGACTATGATGTGGAGATCCACTACCATCTCAAGAAGGTGAATGTTGTAGTAGATGCCCTCAATAGAATGAAATAAGGAAATATAGCAACTCTAATCACCTCATAGAGACAAATACTAGTAGACAAGTACAGGTTAGTGTTAAGAGGTGGTGACATATGAAGTGAGGACTAGATTGGCTAGTCTTCGCATTCAGCCAAACCTTTTCGACTGAATTAAGGTAACATAGATAGGAGATACCAGAATTCAAGGGATCAAGAACAAAATAGAATGGGGGAGAAACAACCGAGTTTAAGGTAGATGCTAAAGGTGTAGTGAAATATGGTATGAGGTTATGTGTATTGGATAATACTGAATTGAAGAAAGAAATTATGAAGGAAGCTCATTACTCAGGCTATACAGTACATCTTGGAAGCATTAAGATATACAAAGCTATGAAAAATCATTATTGGTTGAAGAATATGAAATAGGAGATAGCAAAATTTGTATCTAGATGCTTAATGTGCTAGCATATTATAATTGAGCATTAGAGGCCAGCTAGTGAGTTACAACCACTTTTTGTACCTGAATGGAAGTAGGAACATGTAACTATGGATTTTGTCATAGCTCTCCTAAGAAATAAGGAAAAACATAAAGTAATTTAGGTAATTGTAGACAGGTTAACCAAATCAGCTCATTTTATAAGGATTAAAGTAAAATATAAATTAGAGAGGCATGCTCAACTATATATTAAGGAGATCGTTAAATTACATGGTATGCTAGTCATTATAACTTCTGATATGGATAGAGGGTTTATCAGTAGATTTTGGAGAAGCTTACATAAGGCTTTAAGTACCACATTATAGTTTAGTACTACCTTTCATGCTTAGATAGATGGGCAGTCTGAGAGGACTATATAAATCTTAGAGGACTTGTTGTGAGCATGTGCTTTAGACTATAGAGGTAATTGGAATGATCACTTGCTGTTGGTTGAATTTGAATATAATAACAGCTACCAGGCAACTGTCCAAATGGCTCCATATAAAGCACTTTATGGAAAAAATTGTAGATCACCTTTAAATTGGGATGAAGTTGGTGAGAGATAGATAACAGGACTAGAGATAATGTAGGCAGTTGTAGACAAAGGAAAATTGATAAGATAGATAATTCTTTATGCTTAGAATCACCAGGAAAATTATGCAGATAGAAGGCAAAACCCCTTAGAGTTTCAAGTAAAAGATAATGTGTTATTGAAGAATTCTCTAACCAATGGGGCAATTAGATTTGGTTTAAGAGGAAAGCTAAGCCTAAAGTATGTGGGTCCATTTGAAGTTTTAGAAAGAATTAGCATTGTAGCTTACAAGTTAACTCTACTATCAAGTTTGAAAAGGGTATATGAGGTATTCCATGTATCTATGCTAAGGAAATTTGTGCTAAATCTAGATCAAGTAGTTATTTTGGAACCCTTGAATGTACAATCGGATTTATCTTCTATCAAAAGACTTGTAGCAATTGTAGACACGAAAGAATAGGTATTAAAGAGAAGAGTGATTCCCTACATCAAGGTATAATGGACCAACGAAATGGAACATGAAGTGACTTGGGAATTAGAAGAAGAAATGAGAAGGAAGCATCTAGAGCTTTTTCCAAACATAGGTAACTTTTGAGGAAGAAAGTTTCTATAAAGGGTAAGGGTTGGGGAGGATGTAATATATATACGGAATATAAGTAAAATAAATATAAGAGCAAGAAAAATAATAAGGTTTAAGTATAGGGGCATTATAGTCCTTTTATAGTCAGGGTATTTAAACTCTCAATTGACCTGTTATCTCCTCTTTTCCTATTTGTGCAGTTGATACCTCAAGAATGCATATAGATACACACAACATAACCTATCAAAACTCTATAGGATTGATGCATTTCCACTAGGTAAAGGTCTTAATTGTTACCATAAGTTTTTCCAATTATAATTTCTCAGGCTTGAGTATCATATAGGTGAAGTGTTAATAAATTTCGAAATAAGGGGTGAGAAGGAATAAGCACAATCATGTGATTAAGCGATCTTAGGATTCTAATCACAATTCAAAGTAAGCAAGTGTTTATATTTCACATAAAAGTGTAGAATAAGTGATTTAATTAAAGTGATTTAATTAAAGTGATTTGGTCTGATACATAGAAACTAGGATTGGAATGTTGATTGGAGAAGAAAAAGAGGAAAATTTTTTAAACAGGGGGATATATGGTCAACTACATGGACGTGTACCTTCTCGTGTTGAGTTGGAGAGGGTTTGTGCACTAATAGGGTATATAGCTAGGTATATGCGTGTACCTGCCCGTGTTGAAGTATATGGTCAAGTACACGATTGTGTACTTAGGCACATTGGGAAGGCTTCGCGTATAGTAATGTACACTATCATTTACATGGTTGTGTTCCTTCTCGTGTTCTTCTATATGGCCACATACATGATTATGTTGTTTTGGAATACTTCTATTTTACTTCTACTTTGTTTTTCTTTAGTTTTAAGTTAATTTCACTTAAAATAACATAATAGGGAAGGGAAATATGCAACTAGTATACAATTTACAACATAGCAAGCTTAGGTTATGTCATACGATTGTACTAAACTTAACCTTTGATACTTGATAGGTTTTGTATCTTTAATAGTTACACAAAAAGCTAACTATGGGACTGCTTTTTTAGGTACATGTTTACCTTATCTATTGATTGTGTTTGATAGTATAATTTATTAAATGAATAAAAAAGTTATTGGACTGAAAAATGTATGTTGCTTATGTTTGGTTTGGCCTAGTAGACCATAGTGGTAGATACCTAAGGGGTACCTCGTTGATCGATACACAAAATTGTCTCTAGTAAAGTCCTATACCAAAATGGTTTTGGGTAAATTTAGGGTTAGATGGGACCTACAGTAGAAGTTCCTAACCTAGAACTTACTGTATTATTATTATTATTATTATATATATATATAATGTGGCAAAGTCTTGAGCACCCTTATAATTGTTGATGACTAAATCAAAGAAAAGAAATTGATTATTTGTGATATTGATGTTGTGTCCCTATATGTCTATGATGTGATATGGTTAACACATGCATGTGCTTATGATACTCACATACTATGTTTAACCCAAAGTTTTTTCCTTTTCAACTGCTAGTGGATATAAAGAATATGCTGAGTATAATGATGAAGGAGACTATTATTATTACTATGGTGATGATTGGTGAGAGAGTACTTAAAGGACAATTGAAAGGCTTAGAGTTGTTGAGTTTAGAACTTTAGAGATTGTATAGACATACTTTGTTTGGCTAATAAGTATGATAACCGAAGTTTGAATGTGTAATTGAATCGAAACTTGTTCTTTGCCTTTAATTAAATTTGTGGTTATAATGATTCACCTGTGAGTCATTCATTTTTATTTATGGAATGGTAAATGACAAATTGAAATTGGAAGTTGGATAGGTTTGAAGTTACAAGAGTGAAAGAAAGCCTTAACGTATCACTACCAAATAGGGACACATGGTAGGTTGTAGCATTTTAGGTTTTAAGGCGTTACAGATTTAATCATTATTCTAGATATACCTAACAATGTTAATCATTTAATATCCCTTATTTAGATACATAACCTTTACATAGGTCACTTGCTTTATTTCATAAAAGGGTCGAGCCAACTCCTAATTCAATATCTCAAAATTATTTGGTATCACATTCCTCCCCCTTAAAAATAGTTTCAACCTTGAAAGCGTAACATTTAAATATGATTTATTAAAATTCTAGCATTTTACTCTTAGGTAGCACACTAACATGCAATTTTGCAATAATTAATATGGAAGACTTTATATTTTTAAAGATTTATTACCAAATAATGGCTAACCTAACTTAAATGGACTCAGGTAGTTAGCCCTCATGTGATCCTTTATCTCCTAATCAAATTCTACTTTAATGTGACAATCCCAAAGAACTTTTACATAATTAATGCTTCAATTCCTTAACTATCATGTGGATCTATTTAGAAAGGCAATAGGTTGTTCTTCATACGTTAAATTCACCTTATGTCATAGTGGGTGCCTTAATAATATAGTTAGATCACCGACATACTTTCTCAAAGAAGACATATGGAATATATTATGGATATTAGCCATTTCATTCGACAATCCAAGTTTATAGGCCACATTTCCTATCCTCTTTTAAATTCAATAATGTCTTAGAAAACAATGGTTAACTTTCTCTTTATATTCCCTTCATTGATGAGACCTTAATGAATACTAAGTCCCTTATTTGAAATTCCGATGGTTTCATCTAGTTATCAATATAACTTTTTTGCCTACTCTACATTGTTTGCATTTAGGCTCTAATTATTTGGACTTTTTTTCAACTCTTAGAGCATGACTGATACACCATTTGCTTTTCACCCATCTCATCGTAATACAAAAGAGGCTTGCATTTTCTTCCATATTAGGCCTCATATGGAGCCATCCCTTTTGTATTGTGATAATTGTTATTATATGCAAATTCCATTAATAGCAAATGCCCATCCTAACTACCACTAAAATCCAAGACACAAGCTCTTAGCATATTTTTAGTATTTGTATAGTTCTTTCTATCTAGTCATCGGTTTGGGGATGATGAGTTATACTAAGTTTTAGTTTTGTGCCCATGGCTTGTTGTAAAGTTTGCTAAAATCTAGAAACAAATCTAAGATCTCTTTTTGAGATAATAGAAGCTAAAACTCCATGTAAACATACTATGTCTTTAATATAGAGCGTAGCTAAATGGGATAGTGACATTGCTTGGTGGATTGGAAGGAAATGCATTGACCATGTTTTGGGTAATCCCATAATGAAATCCATTGTGATCTATTCCCACTTCCATTAGGTATAGAAAAGGGTTTCAGTAAACCTCTAGGTTTCTAGTTCTTTGCTTTAATTTATGATAAGTTAGACATTTCATTATGTATCCAACAATATCTCTCTTCATTCTTGGCAACCAATATTTAGACTTCACATCTTCATATATTTTGTTACTTCTAGGATGATTTGTGTAGATAGTGTGATGGCCTCATCTAAAATCACCCATTAAATCTCCCATACTACTGGTATGCAAATAGTTTTGAATGTCAACATGCTATCCTCACCTTGTGCAAAGTCAATGTATTTGGCTAGATCATTTTTAATCCCTTATGATTTCTCATCTTTCAACCATGCTTCCTTAATTTATTCCTTTAATGTGGGTTGACATTTAAACTAGCTAGTTTGGAATCTACACCTGGCAATATGATTTATTTCCGGTTGTAATTGCTAAGTCTCTCAATATTTTTTCTTTTCTAGTGATTATAGTTGCCAAATTACTACATTGTTTTCTACTGAAGGCATTTGCTATAATATTAGCTTTGCTAGGATGATAGTGAATATTCAAATTATAGTCTTTTAGCAACCTTAACCTTCTTCTTTGATGCATGTTCAATTCTTTTTAAGTGAGGATATATTTTAAACTTTTATGATTAGTATACACATCGCATTTTTCACCATACAAGTAATGCCTCTAAATTTTTAAAGTAAAAACAACTACAGCCAATTCAAGATTATGAGTAAGGTAATTTTGTTCATAAGGCTTCAATTGATGGGAAGCATATGTGATAACTCTATTATTCTGCATTAATATACATCTCAAACTGCTTCTAGATGCATCACAACACATAACATAGCCACTCATTCCACTTAGAATCATTAACACTAGGGCTAAAACCAATCTTCTTTTAAGTTCTTAGAAGCTTTGTTCACATTAATCTATTCATTCAAACTTGATTCCTTTTCTTTTTAAATGAGTCAATGGCATAGTTATTTTTGAGAAATCCTGCACATATTTCTTGTAATAAACTTGCCATGCCAAGGAAACTCCTTACTTCACTAATTGTTGTTAGCTATTTCCATTTTGTTATTGTTTTAATCTTTTCAAGGACCACAAATATTCCAAAACTAGATATAATATGACAAAAACTGTGACGTGCTCTAGCTAGAAATTACATTTCTTTAGTTTAGCATATAATTGCTTCCCTTTCAAAGTTTATAATACTATCCTTAAATGTTTTGCATGCACCTCTTTATTTTTACAACTGACTAGAATATCATCAATAAAAACAATAACAAAATCATCCAAGTATTCCTTAAACACCTTATTCATCATATCTATAAATGTTATAGGGGCGTTTGTTGGACCAAAAGGCATTACTAAGAATTCATAGTAACCATACCTAGTTTTGAATGTTGTTTTTAGTATGTTAGTTTCTTTGACCTTCAGCTGATAATATCTTGATTGTAGATCAATTTTTGAAAATACTATCTCTCCTTTCCACTAATCAAATAAGTGATCAATCCATAGTAAATGATATTTATTTTCAATACTCACCATGTTCAATTCTCGATAATCAATATATAGACGCAAATTGCTATCTTTTTTTCTTCACAAAAAGTACTAATACACCCCATGGAGACACCCTAAGCCTAATAAAACCCTTATCTAGCCAATTTTAGATCTCTTTCTTTAATTCCACCAACTTTATAGTAGTCATGCGATTTGGTGCTTTAGATATGGACACAGTGCTTAGGAGCACTACAATGTTTAATTCAATTTCTACATCAGGGAGTAAGCTAGACAGTTCTTTAGGGAATACTTCTAGAAATTTTCAAACAATAGGATTGTCTTCCAATTTCTTTTCTTTGCTTGAGAATCCACCATCAAAGCCAAATATCCCTAGCATCCATTCTTCAACAATTTCTTGGCCTTACTTGTTGCTATTATCTTTAGCACTGATTGTAATGAGTTTCCTTTGAAACATAATAGCTCTTTACTTTGTATATGGAAGTCTACCACATCCTAGTAATTCAAATGCACATGGCACATGGTTAGCCACTACATGCCAAAGTAGCATTATACCCTTTCATATCCAATATTGCTAAATCAACTAGCATCTATTAATCTTCAATCACCACAATTCCATCAAAGAGCTAATAACTTACTGTCTTTCCTCTAAATGGAGAGGTTATAACCAATTCATAACTTAAGCTTTTTACTAGTACTCCACTACATTTTACCTAATCCTCAATTATATAGGAGTGGGTCACCTCAAAATAAAATAAGGCATAAGCAAAATTATTGCTTATTTGCACCATTCTTGTAATCATTTTAATCATATCACTCAATTTCTCAACTATTATATCAATACTATATTTAATATTATATTTATACCATAACCATATCAAGTTACAACAAGTTTCACACAGGAATATAAACATTACATACATACAGATCATACGTTTAATTAGACATTGTAATGCATACATATATATATACACACACACATGTAAATAAGTTAAAGTAACTAACTTGCTACTACTTCTTCATATTTGGATGGTTTAATTTGTTGGATATCAAAAACCATTGCCCCTCCTAGAATTATTGTTATCTTCATTTCTAGGGGCTAGTGTTGGAGCTTGAACATATGCCTACTATCCTCAATCGACCATATTACGACAATTTTTTGATGTATGACCAATTTAACCACAACTATAGCATTGTAAATCATTTAGGTTCTAGTATTGTCTAGACAAATGTCCCTTTTCTCCACATATATAGCACTTACCCATCAATTGGAAAAACTCGCTTGCCTAGTGATTGCCCTTACAGTTTCAATAATTAATAGCACAAGCCTAGGCTTTTTATTTTTGAGCTGATGGCTCATATTACTTTTTAGCCTTACCCTTATCTTTACTGCAATGCTACCCATAACTATCTCCTTCCTTTCTTTTGTGTGATGGCCCCTCCATTTCCATCATCTCCTTAACCTACTCCAACACACAAGCTTTATTTACCACATTTGCATACATTAATACTTTACTTTTTTTCAATTTAGCTTGAAAATAAATATCCACTACTAATATGAACTTGTTAACCTTCAATTCCTCATCATTTTGATAGGTTGCTAGGGAAAACATTTATTAGTTTGTTGAATTTATGCTCATATACCTATACACTTAACTAAAAAAAAAATTCCCTCATTTTGTCTAGTACAAATGAAGGGAAATGTTGGCTCAAGAAAGACTCTTTGAAAGCTTCCCAAGTGATCGGGGTTTCCATTAGCTCTTTATGTGAAACCCACCAATCATATGTGGCTTCCTCTAGCAACACGATAACATAGTATACATTTATTATTAGGCACATCATGCAGTTGGAAGGCCCCTTCAATAGAATTAATCCTTATTACTATTATGGTTAGATCTTAGGTTTTTCCATTAAAGGGCTTAACTTAATTTGTTTAAAAAATCAAAAGATGGTACTTGACGGTGGTATAACTACGCCATCTTTAAAGTAGAGATGAGGTATTTTATCCTTAACACTTATACGTATTCCTCATAATTGTGGGAAATAAAAACAACATTAAAACACGTATAATTCATCCATTCTAAAGGTTCACGCCTATCTAGTGGTCCTAAATCTATTATGTCATTAATGATTGGCAAAGCTTGACTACAAAACTACATCATCTAATCTCTAAGCCAATCTTTGACTCACTCTCTAAGTTAACTTATGATTTACTTTATTTGTTGAAGATACAAACGATTCACATCACCTATGTTATAGATTATAGGGCCAAAGCTAGGAAATCTATACACACTCTACATTTACATCAAATTTATAAGCTATTTACAATATAGCATGATGATTTACTAATAAAAAATAAAACCAAAAAGTAACTGGGGTCTCCTTTCAGCTAGACTGACACCTTCAAAAGCCCTTCCTAAATGCCAAAATGCTACATTAGTCTTTAGCTCTTTTACCTGAGGTTAGTAAAACATTAACCCCTAAGTTTCTTATGAAACAAAGTGAGTACACACAAGGAGGAAAAAAAATGATAAATGAATGTTTCATGAACTAATAGTACCATACACTTACATTGTAGATTTAGCTTAACCAAAACTTCTTACCATAGCCTCTTAGCCTATAATTCAATTTGGGTTTACTAGCACTACTTGCAATAAGCAATCATGACCTGTCTTAGCATTTGGTAGATAATCCTTCCCTTACACTAAATACAATAGGTTAACAAGTACTTACAGGTTAATGTCCTCTCATACCTACACAACTATGTTAACTTCATTTTCATATGTTTTTCACTTGTCACAAATAGATGGGGTAACCAATCCCTATAGGTCATTGATACTGAACCAATTTCTCAATTGTGTCACAAATTTACTAGGTTGATTCAAAGATCATACCACAAACTTATAGGGTAAGAAATAGGACTTACTTTATTAAGTATTTTAGGTTAATACAAAAAATCATTAGTTAGCACCAATCCATTTCAAGCTAAGCATAAAATTTGGACCATTCATCATTTAGAGTTAAGCTTAATAGCAAATCACATAAATAAAAATCACTGCAGGAACTTGATTTAATCATTAAACAATCCATTGCAAACTTATAACACATAGCTTCACTATAGAAATTAAGTAAATGCAGCAAAGACTAACTCACATCTTACTTCACATACTAGTATTACTAGTATGGTTAGCAATTCATTATTCAAGGAACATTCAAAACCAATAACATAGCATAGCAATATCAAGGTTAAATTTAATAATCCTCCTATGTTGATCATAATGAGTGATTATATAGTTGCTAGTAGTTATCAAGCGAATAGTCTATGTTTTTGGCCATTCACGCCACAACTAGTCAACTTATGATGGTATTCACTTGATATGAAAATTAACAAAGACAACCAACAAAAGAAAACCTTGAAGATTACTTCATTTGAATGAGATCACTGCACACCTTGTCATTTGCCAATCTCCAGTGACCCTTAGCTAGCAAGGGGATATTGGAACAGCTTCCTTGGTTGTCCCACCCCAGTGCCCCGTACCCCCCCACCACTACCCCCTTCCCTAGCCTTTTAGAACACCACCACAGCAACTCAAGCCTAACCCACTCAATTGATCACCCTAGTGGCTCCAACATGCTCTTTCTCTATGTTCCTTAATAAGTTGCTATAATTCTCTTCCTACTTCTTAATTCTAGATTGAGACAAATTATTTTACTTAAGAACTTTAAATTTTGGGGAATTTAGAGATGGGATCAATGATGAGAGAGTTTTGAAATCACATTTAGATAATTCCTAAGCTTATAATATCACATTTGCCTTTTATCCTTAAATTTATTAAATATACATACATACATACATATATATATATATAAGTATTAGTTCCCAACTTCCACTAATTAGCTCATGTTGTTGCTATTATTATATTAAATATTTATCATTTTATTATTATTTTTTTTTTGCTTGCGTCTCCTTATAAACTATAGGCTAATCCATTCCTTAGTAAAATACATATGTATTATTGTAGTGCTATTGCTACTTATTCATGCTAACATAATATTGTAAGGGCCTATCAACATCCATCATTATCAAACTTATTCTACATTTATTCCATTCATAACATGTCATTATAAATTAGAGTTTACTAAACCAAAACTAGATGTTTGATTTAGTCGCTTTTTATTTATATACTTAACAAGGTTGATCATTTAATTTCCTTATTTAGACACACAACCTTTACAGAGGTCACTTGCTTTATTTCATTAAAGGGTTGAGCTAACTTGTAATTCAATATCTTAGAACTACTTGGTATCACATTTACACTTCATGGTATGTTTTGAAATCACATTAATACTTCCATATTTTGAAATTGAGCATATTTCCCCGCATCACATATAGGCCACACATATATGTAACTACTTATATAACAAAAAGGTGATGCAACATTGTTAAATCAGATAACTTAACTAAAAATACATAAATGTTAAAAGGAAAAAAAATGGAGAAAAGAGAATAAAAAATTTAGTCATCTTGATAACTAGTGCCTTCAAGTCATAACTCCAAAACCACAATCAATTCATTTATTCAAATCACCTCAATTAAATAATTAATTTTAGTTGTATATCAAAATCAATTCCAAATGGTCCAACTTGTGCTTCATTGCCATCTCCCCTATGACATTCAATCTCAATTTCCTTGCTACTATGTGTAATCTCTAGGTCTTCTTTATAGTGGCTATACCACCACTAGGTATAGATTATTAGAACAATTAGTCATGTTTGTCAAGCCATCCTAATACTTGGGAATAAATCTTCACAATATAAAACAACTATGAATCAACAATTATGGTTATGTGTATTTGGTTTGATATCCTAGTTTAAATTAAGCATGATTGCATAACCATTATGAATTTGATCCTTTACTCATTTCACTTGAATAGCTTATGTTATCCTACCATGCCCATGGGTCTATGAGCCACTTATGCTTGACCAAGTGATATGGTGTATACAATCTCCTGAACAAGAGATGAATAATTTTCATCTTAATTCATATCACTAACATTGATGAGCACTTCAAGTCATATTCAATGACCAACTTAATAGCCACTTTTCATAAGCAATGTTTTAACTTGATATTAAGTCTAAAGATTGATCACATTGGTTCACAATGGAAGAAACTATCAATGTTTGAATGCAATATTCTCTTAACTTCAAATTGTGTTTTGTGACCCATTAATTAGGACTTCATTGCATATATATCTTTCCTAAACTTAGCTCCTTGATTAGTTTATTATGATGTAAGATTGACATTCGATAATCTTGTGCTCATGTATCCTCAAGGCATTTATGAACAATTTTGAGATCGTTGTGTTAAGCCTTAAATTTTTATTTTTTTCATAATTTAATCTATATTAAACTTGACTCATTTAATATAAGTTACTTCATAGAAAAATTAAGGAAAAAGTAAAACGTTTTTCAAAAACTTTAAGAAAATAGGAGTTGCTACCAATTAAAATTGAAACAAGAATAAAATTAGGTATAATCGGGTGGATAAAACTTAATTTGACTTACTAGTCTAAGAGTTTTCTAAAAATATTTTTTGAAAAAACCTTAACTAGAAATTTTATACTTTGAGGTCAACCTATTAAAATCCGACTAATTAACACTTATTATTATTCAAAATGACAATTAAAAAACTTCATTAAAGCCCCTTATTTTTTATTATCTTTTTTAAATAAGAATAGACAATGAAGTGAAATAAAACAAATAAATAAACTAAGGAGAATTTTCTTTTTCTTTTTTTAGGATTTTAACTTTTTCTTTTTAATAATTTGCCATCCTACAATTGCTTACACATTTATTATTTAGAATTAGATTGTTGTACTAATTTTTATAAGATTAGTTTGTTGATTTATTTTAGTTATAAAAATAATCTAAAGTTATGTTCATTACCATTTTAGTTTTTATTAAGAAAAGAACCTAATTTTCATTTGTCAATTTGTTTTTTTTTTTTAATTTTTTGAAAACCTAGAAAACACCCTAATTTTGAAAGCACTAATTAATTTTTTCCACTTTTCAAAAAAATATTTTTCTAAGTGATAGAACAATTTTTATTTATTATTTGTTTGTTTTTATCAAAAAATAAAAAATAAAGTTAACTGGAAATCTAATTGGCCCAATGACTATAAACCACTCATATAACTTTAGGCATTCATAAACACTTGTGAGATCAATGTAATACAAACCACTGCCACGAACGACCTTCATTGATATCATATACTATTTTCTTAGGACCCTTTTTCGTAGATAAACCACTAGTAGAATTGTAATAAATAGACAACAAATAATTTCATTCTTAACTTGTTTGTTTACAACAAAGTATCTCGGCACCGATGTGTACAAATAACTATTGCAAAAAAATTACTAAGTATTATATATGTTATAGGGTATCCATAGAGTTAACCAATCCACGTGATTGAGAATTGTAAGGTCAACTCATCCAGTAAGTATGATGAAAAGTAGAATTTACTGGACACACGCACGTTTCCTATATATGTATACATTTACTAGTGGTAGTGGAAGGAGTCTAAACAACATATTTTAACTTCTCCATATTATACGGATAATTTTCTTTCTGTTTTCTTTTTCCCCTAAAAATACGTGATGTTACATTACCGCTACTCTAGCATATAACTTATACACATTTTGGCTTAACTATGCTGGATTAGTGATGTCCAAATGATTTTCCTTTAAATAGTCAGTAGCACCATGAAGAATGCAACACCAAGTAGACATTATTATAGTTCAATAATCAAAATTAATATACCATTAAATGATGTCAGGTACCGCTGCTACTTCCTATATATATAAGTAAACAAAGCACCACGAGATGCCAATCCAAACATATCCCTCTAAGCAGACCTAACAACCAGCTACTGGGAGAAGAGAACAAGTGACTGCATAGAGTCTGAAAATGCCGACCTCTTGTCCTCTTCCCAAAACCATTTCCATCATCTTCATCATCCTTTCCCTCCTCCTTCCGGAAGCACTCTCCGTCGCATCGGATAAGTGCAGCGGAGAATCTGGAAGTTGCATCGACAAGTCCAAAGCACAGCCTCTAAAGATTATAGCCATAGCTTCCATACTAGTTACCAGTATGATTGGTGTGTCCTCTCCCTTCTTCACCCGTTCGATCCCGGCTCTGAGCCCTGACCGCGACCTCTTTGTCATCGTTAAGGCTTTCGCGGCCGGTATCATTCTGGCCACGGGGTTTATGCATGTCTTGCCCGACTCTTTCGACATGTTATCGTCAGATTGTCTTAAAGAAAATCCTTGGCACAAGTTCCCCTTCACGGGCTTCGTCGCCATGTTATCTGCTATTATGACACTTATGGTGGATTCTATTGCTACTAGTGTATATACTAAGAAAAATACCGCAGGGGTTAAGCCTGCTGGCGAAACTGATTCCCCTGGGGACCGAGAGATGGGGATGGTGGCTGCAGGGCATTACCATGGACATGGACATGGACATCACCATGGTCTCGAGGTTGATGGCGTAGATACACAACTACTTCGTTATCGCGTTGTTGCCATGGTACGACTTCATTGTTAATTATTTAATTAACGTCTTGTGTAGATCGATGAATATGATAATACTGCCACATTTCTTGCATATTATGTGGTTTCTTGTATACTAAACACTATTGTTTTGGTACCTAATTATTGTCATTACTGTACTACGCATGGGTAGATAACGCTATATTTTATAATAATAATAATGCAAAGTATTGTACTGATGATTACATAAGCCGGGATGGAAATTTGTTACTCCCAACAACTCTCTTTCATATATTTTAATGTATAATTAGATTTAGATCGTATAATTAATAATTATGATTATAAGAAAGTTAACAATATTATAAGGGTGTAGTGAAATTATTTAAATTTCTAAATAATCTCAAGTTTTGATTTGTTTTTATGAATGGACATTGAAAGGATCAATTTTTTTTCGAAAATATATTCTATTCTTAATCATTACATCATTATATAATATATCAGAAAAAGTCATCAAGAAACCTTGTAGAACGCAAATTTACACAATTTATAATCATATCTTATATAACATATTAGTGAAAAATATCGAGAAACATTTTAGAATGGAAAATTTACAATAACCTTTTTTATCTTTTTGAAAATCTCCCCCTAAAAGTTTTTAAGACTTGTCGGTTTCTTGATGTACTTTACTTCAAAAAAGAATGGTATGGAAAGTGCTGTATTTAAATTGTTTAACCTATGATCTATAAATCCTAGACTTCAACATCAGCTTTATAAATAGAAAACGGAACACGCATATGTGCTGTTTTGACAAGTTAATATTGAGATCCCCAAAATATAGTAAATTAATATGGGCTAGAATATACGTTACCTCTAACAAGTTAATATTGATGATTATAGAGTTTCATCACAAAACAATATATACAAGCAAGAGAGGTTTTTATAATGGGAGACAGGAGTAATATAAAGTTTGAAGGATGATTAATTAAGTAGTCCTAATGAATGAAGCAAAAACTATCACTATCTTATTTATACTAACAAAAATAATAAAATAAATGTTTTTCAGGTACTGGAATTAGGTATTGTTGTACATTCAATTGTGATAGGGTTGTCTCTAGGAGCCTCAAATAATGTGTGCTCCATCAGAGGTTTAGTGGCTGCCCTCTGCTTCCATCAAATGTTTGAGGGTATGGGACTAGGTGGATGCATTCTCCAGGTAATTAACCTCCTCAAACTTGTATTCTATTAATTAATGTACCTGATTTTTAATTTCTTTTAAAGAATATGTTTCGCAAAAGCTTTTACATAAGTACGGTAAATACAGGTTACTCCAACTTTTCAAAATCAATCACTTTCCAATTATTTTTATTTTTTTTTAAATTCATTCCCTCCCCCATGATTAGGCATATTTTCAATTCTTCAGTTAAAATATGGATAAACTTGTTGTCAACTTGAAATGCAGATTTTAAATCAAATAATACAAGCGATAAACTTTATCTTCTATACCTCTTTGCCTCTGATGGTATATCCTTCGGTTTGTACTACGTAAACGTCCTCTATTGCATATCTACTAACACAGCTAATATATATATTCCAAAAAATTATTTAAAAGTAGGTCAAACAATTAAAAAAAAGAAAAGAAAAGGTTGATAATTATCAGTATTGCATATAATTTCAACACTTTTAAATAAAATATACTTACAATTTTGGATTTTATTTAATCATAATTATGAAGAGTGTTGTGGAGATTTGAATTGGTTACCTTTTAAACAGGCAAACTTCAAGTGGGTCAAGAAGCTGGTACTGGTATTTTTCTTCTCCACGACAACACCATTTGGAATCGCACTTGGAATGGTGCTGTCAACAACATATAGAGAGAATAGCCCAACTGCACTTATAACAGTCGGTCTTCTAAACGCATCTTCAGCAGGTCTTTTGATCTACATGGCTTTGGTGGATCTTCTAGCCGCAGATTTTATGGGACCGAGACTACAAGGCACCGTCAAGCTTCAGATCAAGTCCTATGCTGCTGTTCTTTTGGGTGCCGGTGGCATGTCCCTTATGGCAAAATGGGCATGAAATACATTCATGCTTTTTTATCATTGTAAACAAAGCATTTCTCATAGAGCATCTTGTCTTACAGTATTAATATATATATATATGATACCATGTACTTTCATTGTCAGCTGTAAGTTTATGCTTTTATCAGGAAGTGGACTGCCACAAATAAGGGAAAAGTATATATATATATATATATATGAGGCACCTTTACAATATAAGTGATGTCTCTAGATCTTTAAAGCCAAAACAACTGCACCGAGTTCCAACTTATGTGTCGGGTAGTTTTCCTCATATGGCCGTAGTTGCCGCAATGCATATACAATGTCCTTATCATTTTGCATTAACACACATGTGAGACCGCATTTAGATACGTCACAATACCTCGGGTTTTGGAGCTACCAACTAGAGCTCCAATGGCAGTTACATTCCCATCTCAACATAGAAGGTTAAAACTTGGAATAAGTTAGGAACTCAGAGTAGTTGTTTCCCCTTCAAACTTTACGGTGAAACTACGAAAGTTAATAGTAGTGATATAGTAAAGTTCATTTCTCCAATAAAATATATAGATGCTATAATTTACTTAAAAAAGACTTAGTCGTCCTAACTCATTAATTAATGAAAACATGGATAGTACATTTCGTAACATAACAAGATATTAATCAATGGATCAAGTCATTTATAAAAAACAATGTAAAGTCGTTGGAGTATAGTTGGTCAAGAATAAATGATATGCACACACAAAAAAAAAAAAAAAGTGTGCGCATGGTATGCTAATTAATTGGACATAAGTACATATAATCTTTAAACATATAATTTAAGTAAGTAAAAATGAAAATTATATATATAGAGGTAGAAAATGGCAAATCGGTAAAAGTAAATAAACAAATCAACACGTAGTGGCCAGGAATCTTTCGTGGCAGCCTCTCCAATATCCAAATATAACACTTTAGCTGGCAAACTGAACAAAAGGTATAACTAAGCTACTGCTCCTTTCTCATTCCTATCATGGTATCTTAGGAATTATCACCCGTATGCTCGTAAACCCTAGAAAAACACTATCTTTTTCACCATCTACTTCCTTGGAAGCTTTAACATTATTGATTGGAAAAACGGAGTTGCTCTTCTTTCTATTTATTTTTATTTTTGGCCAATAGAGAAAGGGAATTGCTCAAGTGATTAAGTTCGCAAACCAAAAAGGAATTCAACAAAATAGGAAAACTTGCAAGAAGCTTGGTCACATCTTGAAAGGTTTGAAGTTAAGGAACTTTGATCCCATATAGAAGTAAAAGTTTTTCAATTGTATTGAGTGAAGTTAGATGCTTACATAGTAAATATAGAAGGCTAGTAATAGAGAGTAGAAAGTAAAACTCATTATTCTAGGTTAGTTAGAAGGTTGAGTTATAAACTTAGAAGGTAAGAAATGAATGGTAGAAAGTTAAATTCAATGCTCGAGGTAATTTAGAAGGCTTTGCTATAAACTTAGAAGGTTTGTTTGGCAAGATAGAAAGTTCACAATGATTTAATTGTAAAAGTAGAAGGTTATTCCCTCGACTCAAAAGGTTAATACGAGAAAGTAGAATGTTAAGTCTCGAACATAGAATATTATAAACTGAACTTAAAAGGTGAAACTAGAAAAGTAGAATTTTGAAATTCAAACTTAGATAGTCAAAACTATGATGTAGAATGTTATGATCTAAAGTTAGAAGGTACCAACTAAAAGGTCAAAGGTAAAGAAAAAAAAATATCGGTATTATATACTTAAAATACAAGTCCTAAGCTTCATAAGCCTTATCTTTACTTTAGAGATAGTGTAATGTCATATAGGTACTACGGTTAAGTAAGTAGCCATAGCCTAACCTCTTACTTCATATAGTGTGGTAAAAATAGGTATTGTAACAAACTTTATCTTGAGTTCCCAAAACCTTCATGCATACTTCTCGTTCTAATCAAACTTAGTTCCTATTCTAGTTAATTGTAGATAGCACTATCTTTAAGAGGTCTTGTATAAATTTGTTAGGATAAATTACATAGATACTCCCTAATAAGATTTAAATTTCATGGAACCCCTAGTTTTTTAAAAATAAGCATATAGCCCCCTTGAAACAGTTGTAGTAATTACCTTTTTTATCTGTTAGTTGCTTATGTATAATTTTGTGTTGATGTGGATAGTGTATATGATATATTTAATTAACAAAACTATTGAAAAATTTAAAAACAAAATTAAAATCGAAAGAAATATTAAAAAAGAAAACAATACTGCTGTAGCTAGCTACATAACTTTCTTCTATTTGGCCTTTTTCTTTTAATTTTTCTATAATAGTTTTTTAATTTTCCAAAATTTTTAGTATTTTTGTTAATTAAATATATCACATGAGTTGCTCTTGTTAGCAAGAAATTAAACATAACTAGTTAACACATAAAAAAAAAAAGTTGGCTCTATGACTGCTTTAAGGGATCGAGGTGAAGATTTTTTAAAAATTAAGGAGTCTGTATAATTTCAAAACTTTTCAAAGGTCAACCATGTAATTTACTTAATTTCCTATGATAGCCTACCATACCCAGATTACTTCTCTCTTCACTTATTGCTATTGGTCTCTTCCATTCTATCACCTCTTGAACCATTACAAGGTGTATAGCCATTCCTAAGCCTTATACATGACTTAGGAACGCCACTTATTCTAACCAAAACTCATATTTTTTTTTTCAATTTGGCATACAATTTCTTACCTTTTAAAGCATATAGTATGATTCTTAAATGTTTTACATGCTCGCATTTGTTCCTAGAGCATACCAAAATATAATCTATGAAGACTATAATGAACTTGAAACAACCTAGTAAGTCATTAAAGCTAATAAAAAATAGAAAGTGAATTCTTAAGAGTACAAATAAAGGTATGTTTTTAAGGTTCAAAGTTAATTTAGGGGTAATTTTTCAAAAATGTAAGAGTAGAAATTTCAAAATGACTATCTTAACCTTGAGCCTGACTTACCAAGAATAATTCAAAGGATGATGAAAAATCCTAAACCCCAAAGCACCACTAAGTAAAATGGAAATTCTCAAGTCGAGCCAAAATGTAACTTAGAGGGTTAATTAAAAAAGAGTTCTCTAAGTTAACTTAGAGGGTAATATAGAAGATATGACCAAATTCTACAAAATGACATTTTCGCCCTTTATTTGAAACCCACCTAAGGAAAAAGCCTTCAAAACCCAATGAGGAGCATTAGGATTAAAAAAAAATGATTTTAAGCAAAACTCTAACTTTTGGGGTAAATTTCTCAAAAATGACAAAAATGCCCTTATACCCGATTTCATCAAGGAATGTAAATAATTTGGTTTAGATAATTTTTTGGAGTATTAGATGATGAATAAACGCAATTAAAATTTAATTAGATTATTAGGATAATTAAAAACCTTACGTAAGCTAAATGAATGACATATGTTAACATAAAAGGAAAAGAGGCATCAAGACAAGACAAGTAGTTGCCCCAATCATCCTAAGGTTTTGTAATATCCCCTTTTTAAACCATAAACTTGCCTCCACTCCCTCCTAGCCTCCCTCGCCTATTTTCTAAAATATTTCTAAAGGTAAAACCCTAAAACCTCTTCTAAACCTTAATCTCCAAGCTTAGTGCTTAAGATTTAACTTAGTTGCCTTACTAATTCTAGTTAGTTCATGTGTTTTGCTAGGCTTTGAAGATCATTTGAAAGCTTAGTGGAGGCCACTTCATCTTGGATGAGATCCCTTAGCTATCAAAGGGTAAGTTTCATTTGGTTTCTTAATCTTATAGGAAGTGTTTTAGGGTCTAATCCTTAGTTTAAATATTAAATGAAGTTTTTAATGTTACAGGTATTCTTGGAAGCTGAAGGGAGACTTATATTAGATCTTATTAATGGTGGTAAGGCTTGAAGAAGGTGAAGTCATTGAACACTTCAAGAGTTCAGGACTTAAGCTACCCTTGAATGGATGCTACATGACTATTTGAAGTGATTAAAAGCACTAATTGGATGCTAAATAAAACTTGATCATGTTTAACACTAGAACCCTTATATGCTGCCACCTCTAATGCTTGAGTAGGGGAGACTTTGATGTTCTTAAGTTTGATTTTGTGGGTAAATAAGATGGTTGATGACTTAGAAAAAAGTAGGGTGGATTAAAAGCATATTTAGGCATTTTTTTTAGATGAATCCTTTGGCCCTAACCACCATTTCAACAATATATTGTGTTTGAAATGATGATTTATGGTTTTTGTAGTGATTTAATTGTTGATTGATGCATATATGTTGATTTGAATGACTATTTTGCATAATTGGTGACCTACGATGTTTAATGTGCATTTTGACCCAAAGACATAAATTTTTCAGCATCTATTTAAAGTTGATTGAGCTATAAAATGATATGTTAATATGCCTAGTTAATGGTTTTAGTTGATTACAGAGTTAGAGTGTGTTAAACTTGATGTAAGATGTATGTATGATGACTTAATGTTCTAAATTTGCTAGTTTAATGATTATAAGTTAGAAAATGTTTGAACTTGATGATTTTTCATAAAATTTCAGAATATTTAAAAGATTTTGATGTGTGATATTTAGGCTTCGTATGTTTCTTAGAATAATTTTGATGTGATGTATTAATAAAGCATTAAATGGAATGGTCTTAAAATCAATTCGTGACTAAATTATGTGATTTGAAAGTTTTGAAGAAATTCTTGATGTTCAATGTGTTCATCATGAACATTTATCATATTCATCTTAAAAACATATTTTTTTATTCAAAATCTTTAACCAAAATCACTCAAAAAGTATTTTTGAACCCAATTTTCACAAATAACATTTTCATATATATTTTTTTTAATCAATGATTCCATTTTTGAAAACCAAATTTCAAGATTCAAATCACATAAAATCTAAATTGAAGTCTTAAGATTTAAATCAAAACTTAGTGAAAAATGAGTTTAATCTTGTGAAATTGGCCTTCAGGTGGTGCTTATGATGTGGAATTCCAATTTTTTAAAAAAGTGACATGGAAAATTGCTAATAATAATAAATAAATAAAATAAAAGTATGTAATAATAATTTAATTAAGATAGGCTAGTGCTAGTCTACCCAAAACTAGCACACCCAATTTTAGCCCAAAAACCAACCCAACAACCATTCCCATGGTCGGTTTACAAAATTTCTTCAATAAAACTTCCTAATTAAATTTATTGGTTTAATTAACTTAATTCTAGGATTAATTTAGTAAAGAAAGTATAATTGAACTTAATTAGTTCAAATGAGCCCAAGGGCCCAAAGTTCAAACCTTGATTGAGCTTATTTTCCCTTTACCCATAACCTAAATAGCCTTAGTAATATAAAACGCCATAATGGGCCTTACACCTAATAAAGCCCAAAACCGATTAAAGACCTTAAATGGACTTCATTAGGCTTAATAAAGTAAATGGGCTTAAGAAATAGCTATTAGGATTTATGGGTCTAAAACAAGGTAATTAAGACAACATGGAATTAATCGGCCTAAATTGGATAAAATGAGGCACAATGGTTCTAAGTTAGATAAGTTAGGCATAATGAAATCCTAAGAAGCTTAGAGTAAGCATAATGATTATATGAGCCTAAATGATGAATAACAAAACTTAGTGAACTTAAAATAACTAATTGGGATTATACTAAATAAAATGAACCTAGAAAGCCCAAATGGTTCTAAGTTAATGAACTAAAGTATTTTAGGTCTAATTAGACTAACTTAAATAGATTGAGTTGTTAAATGGACTTGGATTAAATAATTTAGGATAAAATAAATTAATATGGATAATGGGTAAATTGACATAGGAAATAAACATAATGAGCTTTTTTAGGCTAAATAAATTAAACTCATATATGGGATTAATCCTACCTAAAATAGTTAGGCCTATTTTATTTTCTTGGGCTCATAATCTATATGGGCATAGACTAAACATTACAAGACATAGGCTTAAAATAATATTATTGGATGCTCCACCCACGATGCATGTGCCAATAATACAATTTAAAAAAAATGATGCAATAATTCATTAAAATATTTCATTTTTTTCTATCCTTAATTACTCGAATTAATGAATATGCAGCAACATTTTATGCCTCCTTTTTTCATGAAAATAAAAGCAAAAGAAGAAGAAGAGGAAGAGAAAATGTTTTAGATCCCTTTACACATTTGATGCATGCATAAGCTTTTGAATATGCAAAAAAATTGGAAATGAAAAAGGGTACTTACTAAAAAAATATATAAAAAATAATACTAAAGATTAATAAGAGGAATATAGATTATATAAAAGCATTTAAATTGAATCTTATATGTAGATGGGACTGCAAATATATAAATTAGTGAACATGAAGCTACAATATTTAAGTATTTTCTTATTATAACAAAGCTTATTAGTCATTTATAATATCAAAAGACAATAAACCTGTTTTGGTGTCTTAGCTATAAAAATTAATTTTTACCACCCTTCAAATCATATGTCAAGTCTTTCACAAAAAATTGAAGTAAATCGGTAGATTTTTCACTTTAACAGTTTTTTCTTTCCTTTACATTATTAGGTTCTCACTTTAGATAAGAAAACTAAATTCTAGCAAGTCAATTGTGGAAATGGAGAATGTTTATAACACTTATGGCATACATTATGTTAGAAAATTTTTATTTAAGACACACATATAACGATTGTATATTCGTCAAGTATAGGGATAATTATCACAACCTAACGGTAACAATGTGATAAATCAAGATAAATTGACACACACCATAGGGCAGTACAAAAATTAATTGAGAAATGTAATAGAATTTAGAACATGCCACAAATAGTGACTCAAACCAACTAAATGACCAATAAATTAAAAATAGAAATGAAAAACATAAACAGTTTGGAAAATGTAGGTAAATGAAAAGAAGGAAAAAAATACAAAAAAAAGAAAATATACTAATCGCAGTTAATTTGCTTCGATGAAAAAGTTGCCATGTGGTTAGAAAAATGACAAAATAAATATTAATTATGTAATTTTGTACGTCGCAGAGTAAGACGTTTCCTTATAAATTTACATATTACAAAATTGAAGATTGAGTGTTTACCATTATGTTATTTGCATTATGACCATTCGTATATTTCCATCAAAAGGCTCTTTCCCTCTCTTTTATCTAACAGTAATCTCTACACATAATTAATGATTTTATTAAGTTTTTATATTCCTGTTTTTTTTTTTTTAATGGCCATATGGTATATGTAACTTTTAAAACTTAAAAATTGTATAATAGTTTGTCGCTTTGTGTTAGTATGTTGCTTTACGTTGAAATAGAAAATGTTCAAATTTTGCAGTCATGCATGTTTTGGTTATATTTATAATAGTTCTTTTATTTTATTTTGTCTTTCCATATTCAGGGAACTATTGATTATGAACTATCTTAAATATTTTATTTGTTAATATTGACTATTAATTTCTACTATTCTTCGCTTCAGTAAGCGATATGTAATATATGCTTTATTTTAACATTCTATGAAGTTATTTGGAATTGTACCTTTTGTGTTTATGCTATAGGTATTTGTTATCCACGATTGCCATAGAGTATATAGCTTTTTTCTTTGGCCAGTAACTCATTCTTTGTATGACAATTGTTTTTTTTTTTTCTAAATATTGACAAACACTAATGATTGGAATCAAGTTACTTGCCACCATTATATCATAATATAAATAAATATACCACAACAAGGCTGCAAATTTGTCAAACAATCGGACTTCTCTAACTTAACAAGCTCTTGATGTATGGTTTCTTCTCACCAAGATGCTAAAGCGAACATGATGAGTCTTGGCTCACTGTATTCTTGACATTGTGTCTTCAATGACCTTATCAATCTTGCTTCCCCTTCCAATACATGATGAATCACATACTTGAAAAATGCGACTCCCACAAGACATGGGATCCAAAACCGTCAAAATTTATCTTCTCCTATTTATGAATGAAAACTTATTTTAAAAGAGTAAATTTATCGGATAAAAATTCTGAAAAAAAAAAAAAATTGAAGTCCAAAAATATCTTCATGATTATCAAATAGTCAGAATACATGGAAAAAAAAATGCACATAAAGAAAATATTTACATGCTATTTTAATAGTTGAATCTGCAATGTCTTTAGAATAATTTCATTTTCTTGATGGTTTCTAACTAAACACAATAAGACTGTTAAAAAATTAATGCTTACTGTTATGCAATCGAGTGTGCAACATAGATGCAAAGCATGAACACCTATTAGTCTAGCATTTGGTAGCCTTCGTCTTTATCTTCTCCTCTTCATTATTTGACCGTAAAACCAAATATTATCCTTTCTTATGAAATACTTGTACTCGCTTCTTTGAGAAAGAAAATGGAGTAAATGAATTTGGTTCTTGATCAAAGAGTATGAAATAATTTTGTTTACTTCCTAGGATATAATATAATAAAGAAAAAATGTAGTGGCTATATTTGGCTATACATGGTATATTAATGTACATTAATGGCTATTTAATTTAATTATATAGAGCATATTAATAAATATTAATGGATATTATTATAGTTTTACTATTAGTGAAGGTTTTGTTTTACGATATTGTAGGTGGGAATAAGAAAATTACTTGTTGTGAAAAAAAGATATTTTTTATTATCTTAGGGCATATGATGAAGTAATGTGGATAAAAGTTTACTTTTGGAAACTATGCAACCAAACATGGAGTTTTTACTTAATAATAATAATAATAATAAATAAATAAACAAATCATGGTTTGGGAATTCTATTCATAATTGAGAGCTCCTAAGTGAAATATGAAGTCAATATTGAAAAACATAACACTAATCATGTTGATCCTTAATAATAGAAACTCAAAACTTGATAGTAGAATAAGATGACTTGGATTCTTGGGGTATTGCTATAAGACAAAATCATGTACATAAACTTCATTGAGGATAATTTTAAAGTTTAGGTTTAATATTGAGAAAAATTAGGAATTGGTAAGCATTTGAATCTTGGAATTATGCTAGAAATGCTATAGAATGCCATGGCTTTGTGAGCACATTAGTGTATATTGGTGGAACAATGTCAAGAGCTAATAAATATTGAATCTTGACTAGCATATTTAAATACAAGTACCTTTAGAAATGTTAAGTATTGCATCTTCATGGAAATATTTAATAGTTGGGCTAAAATAATCTTTAGCCATATATATGTTATGAAATGCTAAAAGATTAACTATGTTAGATTAATTTTTAAACTTAAAATAGGATTGACATAAGAATTTTCGATGGAGTATTAGACCTAAAGTTGATTTTCATTAACATAATTTTTATATGATTGATGAGTAAAGTAAAGAAATGGTGGAGACAAAGGCAATACAAAATTAGAATGGCATGTCAATTGTGATTAAAGCCTTGGTGTAGATGATCTTTTCAAAGCTTAATACATTAATGTTTAAACATTACATTTGGGAAAGAAGAAGTTAAACCAAAAATGATAGAAGCTAAACTATAGAAGTTAGAAGGCAAAGTATAAGTTAAATTGGAATAAAAATGGAAGGTGGCCTAAATTCTAGGCTAGAAAAGGGTGAAGGTATTATAGAGGGTAGTATGGAGAATAGTTTAGAGACTTGTCACTATAAACCAAAGATTCTTATTCTAATCAAAATTATCTAAAATAACATCTAAATAATTAATTGAAATTGTTTGATAACAAATGTAAGTAGTTAAGGATTGAGCGAATCAAATGATACGCCTCCAAATAGGGCTTAGTAGTAGCATCCCTATAAGTCATCATTCAATGTGTGCACCTACTCTTGACAACTATCTCATGGTCAAAGTAAACGTGATTCTAACTAGCAAAACTTAGTAACCGGTTTTTATTCAAGTATAGTACCTAAACATTACTTGTTAACCTGTTATCAATATATATAGACATTTATATTCAAAATATCTCAACCATCTAGGACCACAAAAGAGTTGGTATCGTCAACCAAATAAGATGATAAAATTCTTGGAATTAAAATAGATCAAAGCTTAATGGGCTTGACCTTAGAAGGATAAGCAGAACCTAATTGGATAATGTAATTAATACTTAATAAATAATATAAATAGGATAAACTAATAAACCTTAAATAATGTATGGGCCAAATATAGCTAAAGGATAATTAGGCCCTCTTACCCTTATTGGACCCATAACTAGTATAAGCCTTAGTTATGTAAGATATTGAGGACCTAAACCCACAACAATAATAATAATAATAACCAATTATCTAAACTTAAATTATTAACTTGTAATTTCTCTTTGCAATTGAATGAAAATCAAACAATCATGATTGTTGGGAACTAGCATTAGCTTCGGCTTTGAGAGACCTTTGACCTTCTAGGTATGTAGTGACATGCGTGTTGTGTACTAAAGTAGAAATTATTAAAGCTAACTAATAATTAAACCTAACTAAGTATTTGCTTACTATTTGAACTTGGTCACTTGAGTCAACAAACAACACTCTTTAATCAAGAATACGATTCTAGTTATATACCTCAAAATGACATGGTAGATTAGGTGCTTAAGCCATTGAAGATGGTTCAATGATAGTTGATAGGTGGAATCACATCAAATAATAGGCATTGAAAGTTGAGAGAAGGTATATTGGGAGTTGCTTAGGGTTTATAGGATTCGATGGGTAATACTATATAATTGGATTGCAATTATTGAAGACTACATAACTGTGATGACTTCTACATTAGGCTATTTTTTAGTTTGGAGGTTTTACATAGTAGCATAGAGTTTAACTACTCCCATCATTCCTTGATGACCACTACAACAATATTAGACCCTAAGTTCCTCATTATGTTTCTAAAGATATGAGTACTATGGTGAATGTTTATTTAACTAGTTGTGATTACAAAGTAAAATGCCACTTGTCGCATTAAAGATAAGCTCATGTGACATCTATGCTTGTATATGTGTTGTTGTGTATTAGGCTCTTGTAGCTTACTCCTTTTTCAAGTAGACAACTCTTCTTTGTGATCCCACTTGTGCAATTCTTAGGATATAGCTTCGAAAAAGAGTTTTAGGCTTACGCGAGTAATGTATAGACAAGGATAATTACTATTAGTTGGACTATTTTTATACTAGGATTAATAAACTTGTACAAACTATATATTTTAGGAGCTACCTATGGCTCTATGAACTATTTAAATCTAATTGTAGACATTATGTGGGCCCAATAAGCCTTAGAACTTAAGTTTATATTTAAAACCAAGTTTTAAGACTTAGCATCTATCGATAATTATTTAAATTAAGTAGATTACCAAATGTTTTTATAAACTTAATCAAATTATTTCAAAGTTCTAAAACTAGATTAGAAACTCATATAGTTAATTGTAAGCCTTATGTGTTTTAATTAAGTGAAACACATGGCAAACTATCGTTGCCTTTTAAGTTTTAGGGCATGACAAAACTCATCCAAGTACTCCTTGAACACCGTATTCATCATATCCATGAATGCTATTAGAGAACTAGTTAAACAAATGACATTACTGAGAATTCATAATGTGTATATCTGGTTTGAAACATCGTTTTTGGTACATCCCCTTCTTTTCAAATGATCATAGCTAAATTGTAAATCTATTTTAGAGAATAACTTTGATACCTTCAACTAATCAAATAGATCATCTATTTTTGGTAAACAATGCTTGTTCTTTATGGTTTACCTTTTTTAGTTCTCAATAATCAATACATAAGCACAAACTTTCATTTTTCTTCCTAACAAATAGCAATAGTGTAGCCCAAAGAGACATACTAGGTTTGACTAATCCTTTACATAATAGCTCCTAGATTTGTTTCTTTAACTCTACTAGCCTTGTCGGAGCCATTTGATATAGATTATGTACCTAGTACCACTTCAATACTAGATGTGATTTCCCTGTCCAGAGGTAAGCTAGGTAGCCCTTTAAGAGACACTACTATATATTAGCATAATAATGATATGTCTTTTAATTTAGTATCCTTCACTTGAATATCTATTACTGAGGTTAAATATTTTATTGAACCACTTCTAGGCAACTTATATGCCTTACTCGTCGCAATAATCTTTTAGCACTTGTTGCATTGAACCTACTTTAAAATGAAACACTTCCTCCCCTGTTTTAAAACTTTTGTACCTTATCTTGACAATTTAAATGTAAATGATACATTGTTAACCAATCCATACCATGAATTACATCATATCCCTTCTTATCTAACACTAATAACTTAGCTAGCATATGGCAACTACCATGCCCCTAATTCACTATGGTGACAATAATTCATCATGTACTCTACTTCAGTAGAATACGCAAGACTACGATTACTAAATAGGTTTCCAAGCTAATTTTAGAACTTTGAAATTGTTTATTAAAATTTGAAAAATATTTGACAATTTGCTAGTTTTAAAAAACATTTCGAAGGTTTATCAAGTTTGGAAAATGTAGTGGAAGGCACAAGATAGAAATTGAAGTCTTAGGGTCTAAAGGGCTAATAGAATATAAACATAAGTATACAAGCCAAAGAGTTACAAGCAGCTCCTATATGTATAGACATAGTATCAAAACGTATTTGACTAAGTTTAAATAGTCCTCCTAATCTAAATTTGCAAGTTAATCCCCGTACTCCTCCTTCAAGCCGAACCCCACCAAATTATGTAAAAGATCATTAAAGTCCTCACCTGAAAAAGAAAAAGAGGAGTGAGTCAAAAAAGCCCAGTACATAGTAACATAAACACGTATAGGCATATTAAACATGCTTACATATTAATGTAGCAAACAATCATTCAAATCATTTAATTGTCTTATTTAAATACTTAGCATGAGAATACTTATGACTTCGAACATTACAAAGGGGGACAGGGATTCAATTCCACCATAGTGGACATCAAGGGTTAACGAGAGCAATTAGACTCAATGTCACCAAAAATTGAGTTCTTAAGTAGCCTCATTTAAATGACCTTACCATTATATGGCCTTACTAATTATAGTCTAACCAAATTGTATCTCTCATCAAGGCCCATAATACTCAAGCATGTCCCAATATACCGTCTCTTTGTTTACAATGTCCGTTATCAATCGTAATTTCACTTATTAACTACCTAGCAAGCTATATCTTAGTGGCCTAAGTGCCTAATTACCATGTCTTTTTTAGGTATATGACCGCAACCATAATCATGATCTAAGGTTTGTCTCTTGTTGGCTTAAGTAACCATGCACAAGCAATAAGTAGTTACTTAATTGGGTTAATTATTAGTTTAGTTAAGTTTTCTAACCTAGCACACAATATGCAAGTTACTACATACCTAAAGGATTAACAATTCTCAAATCATAGTACAAGCTTTAATTAAGTTGATTGAATTGGTTTTATATATTAAAGAGAAATTTTAAGTCAATTGATTTTTTAAAATAATTGAATTCTATTTTAAGTTTGGTTTAAAGTACTTAAAACCTATACTAGTTACAAGCCCAATAAGGGTTGCTTAGACCTAGTTAGCTTTTAGCCAATTATGACTCAAACCAATTAAGGTTTATTCATTGAAACCTTATAAGTTGCTTGGAAATTTAAGTCAAGTAGTATTTAAGCCCCAATTAGGGCAATTGAGCTCTTTAAGAATATTAGGCTAAATTATGTTTAGAATTATACCCACTAATCTTAATTAATTTAGTTAAGTCTAGTTATAATAATTAATTTCATTTTAAGTCTAATCGGATTACTTCCATCTATATTAATTAAGTTAGGCCCATTATGTTTAATTAACCTTATTAGTTATGTTTTAGTCCCAATTGATTATTAAGTCTAATTTCAATTTCATTTTAAGTTCTTAGTTGATTTAAGACTTTATAAGGTTGAAGACCTAATTAGGATACGAGCCTTAGAAGAGAATGGGCTCGATTATGTTTTGGATTTTAGATCTTGGATCTTGAGCCCATGAATTATTTGGGTTTACATTATTAGTTCGATTCTTATTTTGATTCAATTACAATAGCAAAGTTAATTAAGTCCAATTTAATAAAATTATATTTAATTATACATGCCACCCAAGGGGAAGGTAAGTAGGTAAACCTTGGGTCTATTTGGTTAAGCTAACTTAGGGTTGAGCCAACCTTAACCTGATTTAATTAAACCAATCATTAACTTATTTCTAATTCGTCACAATTAAAGGCTTTAATTTTGAAGAGCTATAACTTACTTAATTTGAGTCTAAATCAAGTGAAACAAAAACCATTTAATTCCTTATCACTTCCACTACTCATTTTAAAATAAAATCCTTATTTTATTTGTTTTACAGTCCTTAGATGACCAAAATTTATTATCTTATATCTTATTGAATTTAGGTACAAATCACTTCAAACCAAAGCTTATTTGTTTATATACCTTTCTAGAGTCCAAAACACCATTTATTTTTTCCTTTTTAAGCCTAAAACATCACCAAAACAGAACATACCCCAAAACATTTCTATCAATTCTACAAGTTCACTTTCAACATATCATTACTTTTAGTCCTCATTTTATATCCAATCCAAATCCTATTCATAATTAAATCATAATTCCACTAAATTTACTCAAAATAAACATAATGTATTGTTTTTCCCTAGAGTTAAACGTGGTACTAAATTATGCAAGAAAATTGAAATTTTAAGTTCATGCATTCCTCCAATTCAACTTAATTCATCCTTAAGCTTTTCCAAACACAATATTTATTTTGTAACTTATTTTTCGTCAAATTTAGCAATTTGAGAGTATCATAACATGCCAAAAATTCGAAGTTTAGCAATCAAACCAAGTTGCTTATCCACTAAATTAAGTATGCCATGCCTTTCCAACTTATAACATGCCAACTACACTAAATTAATCACTTAAATCATTCTAAAATCCTCATGTTCATACTCCAATCATCAATTTATCATCACGCAACATCCAAATCAGATTTAACAAGTAAAATAAATCTCAATTCATCAGCCATGTCGGTGGCAATAATAACAAATTAACATATCTTCCATTAGTATGTATTAAACTTGATTTCTATCTATAATTTCAACATCCAACATTGTAGTTAACTTGTCATAACATAGATCTATAACCTAAACACAAAATTATACTCAAAATGACTCAAATCAAATATATCATTTCAAAATTTTCTAGATTTAAACATAATAGTACCACAATCATTAATAACTAAAAATATTAAAATTAATCATTCAATTTTTTTTTCACTACAATTCATCTCTTAATTTTCTTATACTTCATATTCATCATGTCACTTCAATTTTAAATAAAATTTCCACTTCAAATACATATGAACATGTTGGAAATTTATGGGTCATCAACCGAATCAATTAATTTATTCATTAACTAAACAATGCCATCAAGTTCAGCCTCTATCTTGCCATATACATTCAATTTATCATCCAACCCACTCCTAAATCCATATACCCATATAGTGATAGCAATAAGACCCATACACATCCTACATATTATCATGCATCATACTACACTTCTATCACCAAATCCAACACTCAACATCACATTTATTATATTAGAACATGGATTAACATCTAAAGTCATCAAATGGCACTTAGAAATTATCAATAGTGATGGTGGCTCAACATGGGTTTTGTGTTAATCTTATCAAAATCTAAGAAATCATCAAATCATCATGCCTAATTACTTCCAAACATCATAGATTATCAAATCAACCACCATATTAGATGTGCCTTGTTGAAGATTCAACCTAACCTTTAAGTCCTCCCTTTGCTACTACCAATAAGCTTCAAAGATGATATTTTTCTTGATTCCAATTGATTTTCCTTACATCGAACTACAAATCTCTAGTTAGATTCATGTTTGACAAGCTAAAACTTACTTAAATCAAACAAAATATTACTTATCTTAATTTCCTCCTTGAACTATGATTAGGAGCCCCTTAGCTAAGATCCTCACTTAATTTTTCAACTATATCTCTCAAGAAACTAATTAGGTTAGTATAGGGTTTAATAGGTATTGAATGATTTGAGGTGTAGATGAAGCTTAATGGGCTTTTTAAAAGCATTTACCTTAGAGATTTCTTTTTTTTTTTTCTTTTTCGAAAATGAAGATGAGGATTACTTTTTTTTCTATCCTAAAATGGGTTTTTATAATAGGGTTTAGTGAGGGCTTAAGGATAAGAGCAATTGGAACCACAAGAGTTAATGGATTGTAGCATGATATGATATGTGTCCCCTTATTTGCCATATTTTAATATTATATTTCCCTTAATTTTTCTCACTTACTTCAGCTGTAAAACGATGTTTCCTTTTCCCTAAAATGTCATTGGAAATTAAGTTAATTAGCTAATCATCTACAAAATAAGCTTAGGGGCATTTTGGTCATTTTACCTAATTTACTTCTAAATTAAAAATTTTCTTTTTTCAGTTGTCTCCAAATATTTTGTAATTAATTTTAATTACCTAATTAAGGTCTTAGGACTATATCTAGGGCCTCTAAACAAATTTCAGGTTCAATTTAAAAAAAAAAAACCGTCTTCAAGGGTAAAAATTGTTATTTTTGTTAAGTTATTTCCGAACATCAAGAGATAACTCTCAATAATTTAAAATGACTCCAAAAGATATTTAGTGATTTTGGCCAACTTCAAAGACTTCAAATTGAGGCTAGGAGTAAAACAGACATTTTGCAAAGGGATAATCTTATATTTAATACTTGAACTTTCTCTAATTTTTTTTATTTAACTACCTAAATTTTTCAATAGCCAAATTTAGTACCAAATTCAACATTTCATTGCTAGCATTAGTACTTGAATTAACTCCATTAATGAGTTAGCATTATGAAAAATGGATGCATAACATGTGTCTTACATATTTAAAAAAAAAAAAAACTCTTAGATAATAGTGTATTGCAACTTGTAATTTTATGTTTACTAAATTAACCTAAAAATTTAATTTATCAAAAATAAATAAACATGCACCAAAAAATTATAAAAAAAGGAAGCTGTCTTCTCCCCTCTCTCTCTTCAACATCACTTGTAACCACCACCACTACCTCTCTTCCTCATGTCTTTTCTCCTCCTAGTAGTGGCTACCACAATCTAAATTTATATTGTTCAAAAACCAACATTTTAACATTAAAATCTAATAGAATATTCAAAAAATGGTTGATATGTTGGACTTTTGAAAACCTTAATTTCAAGGTGTTTTTTCCCCAACTTTAGGCGATTCTACATCTTTTTCTCTCCTTTCATCCTTCCATTAACATTTTCTTTAATTTCAAGTGTGGAGCTTTTTTTACATTTGAAATTCTTAGATCTAGAAATTTTTTTCTTGAAATCTTTCGTTTTCTTGTGTTGTTGAAAATCACTTTTTCTTTTAATTTTTTCTTGGTTTTTCCTCATTTCCTATCATTCTACATTCTTAGTCTTCTTAAATCTTTGGATTATAGATGCCAGTAGTCTTCATCTTCTTTATCCTCTATTTATCCCAAATATGCCATTTTATCTATCATAGAGAATATAAAATGGGCAATCCCTTCTCCAAATCAACAATTTTCTTGATAATTAATGTATTATGATTGTTCATGCTTGGCTTAGTTAATGAGCTTATGAGATCACCTCAAGTGCTAGCCATGTTTGTGCTTGGGGATTCTCTACTTGATGATGGTGATAACAACAATGAACTCTTTTGTAAAAGCAAATTATTTCCTTTATGAAACTGATTTTTATGGACATCATTCAATTGGATGATTTTGGATTCTTTAGTGAAAGTGATGATCTTGGATTTTTTATATTTCTACCATTTTAATTTCATTGGAAATCCAAAAAAATTTTAATGAAAAAGATGCCCCTAAAATCAATAAGACATATTTATCATGGATGGTTATGGGTTTGTATGGAAAGTGGAGAGTGGCCACCTTCGGCTGGAGAGGAAGAAGCAAACACTAATGGAAGGGATTTTTATTTTTCTTTTCTTATTTTGCATCAAGTAATAGCAAAAATAATTAGGCTTTTTTTTATAATTTGTTTTTCACTAATTTTGTTGACATGGCTTAAAATGGTTTTAGGGTATTATCTAAGTGGTAAAATACACATGTGTCAATGTATGATTGGTTAAAAATCTAACTAAGATAACAGCAGCTAACAAAGTTAACTAAGGTAATAACCCTAACATGTAAAGTTTCAATTGGGTGCTAAAATTAATAATGAAAAAATTTAAGTAGTTAAATGAAAAATTGGATAAATTTTGGGTACTAAATACAATGTTATCCCTTTTGCAAAATTGATCTCTAGACTTAATTTTCCCTTTTTTTTTATTGACTTCAAATAATTTCTTAATAATTTTATTCACTTAATTAGGGTCTTGAAATTTTTATTTAGGGTCACTAAGCTATTTTGGAGCTATTTTTGGTAAAATTGGGAAAAAGGTCATTTTGGAAAAATTTAACCCCATATTTTGTAAATCCTTTCTTAATTGACTCCAAATTTTCTTTCTTAATTCTATTAACTTTATTTAGAAATATGGAGGTTTTCAGTAACCCTTAAATACAACAGTGTGGTTACTATAAGTTAATACTCTAACTTCCTTACTAGTGCATTATTCCCCCTAACTTTAGGCTACATACAAGTGAGTTGCACCAAAATGAAACAATACGTATGCAAAATTGTGACCTATCTAACCTATAACCATTGATTATACTATACTCAATCTAGCTTTTCACAGCATCACCTAAGCAAACAACTTCACTTACAAGTCTAAGTTCATTACTCATAAATAGAGAAACTACTTACCTACGGTAACTTCTTCATTGCTTATGATCTCAGCTTATTGCATAACAAGTACTTTTGCTTGTGCCTTAAGTAGTGACATCCCTCTCAAAGGATTAGTATTCTCATTCCTAAGTGCTAGTCCTTATATTAATACCGATGTTAACTCTAACAATGTCCTACTTTAATAGTTAGTTGAGGTGTGTCCAAATAGATATCCCTCGGATGCTAGCACTATTTAGCCATATGTATATACTTCTCACACTAATAACACTTAGCAATTGAGGGAACTTATTTACCTCATGATTTCCTTTACAACTCCAAAATGTAGGAGCACATAATTGAGGCCCTTAGTTTCTGGTTGGAGGCTATAGGGCTTCTTACCTTTTCCCTTGCTTCAATTTTGTCCAAAGCTTCCACCTTCTTTACTCACCTAGTTTAAACAATCCTTCTTATTCCACATAATTAGGTTATCCTATTGCTTACATATAATTCTTAAGTCAATGCATAATGGCAATAGCATAAATAGTAGAACTTACTGTTTTGTGTTTCAACTTTTACTCTATTGATTTCTTATAGCCATAAATATCTTGTTTCTTATCTTCTTTTAATGAACTTTATATCATTGTAATCACTTATCTAAGAATTACCTAGTTATCTCAAGATATAATACTTGCTAGCTCCACTAAAATTACCAAAGTTCTCTTTCTCGCATTACCATGATTCATTATAAAATTTAAACTAACAAATAATTACCCTTCATAAAATATATATATATATATATATATATATGATTGGAAGTAAACAAATAACATATAAATTATGAAATTATTTTTGCAATTACCTATTAAGTGATATACAAGTTATTTATGTAATACATATTAAACAAACTAAAATAATTCCATGAAAAATATTATAAACTTAAAAAATATATACTTTTAATACTATCTCAAAAAAGAAAAAAAAAACAAATTAACTCATCATATTGATCTACTAAAATTACGTTTTCAATTTCTAATTTTCTTAAAATTATCTTAAATTACGGATATAATCCATTTTATACACAAGAAGTAAAATACTCCTATTATCATTATTAAACTTTAGGGATTCATCAAATAGTTTCATGGAAAACTACTTATTTCATTATTTTTTTAATAATACAATTTAATGATAATAGATATAATAAATGTCAAACATGTAGTTTATCAAAAAAATCTTTTCATGTGAATCGAACATAAGTTATTAAGAGCCTCCACACAAAAATTTAGTTAGAAACTGCATCATTTAGTGTTTCAAAATTTAGATTTAATTTCTGTTGGAATAAGGCATTTTCTTAAGCACATCATATAATCTTCAACAATTGTATCAAAACAAAAATATTACAATCAACTACACTTACAACAATGTGATAATAAACTTTTCCAAATCTAATCTTGCTCGTTGAAAATTGGAAATCTTATGGTGGAAAGCAAAGGGTTGTGTTCATAAGAGATCTAGCCACTAGTGATCGGTGGGGAACTGTGAACGAAAAGGGGTCTTGATTTCCTATCAGGGGCTAGCTAGACACAACAAGAAGTTGTCATGCCCCAAGGTATGTTAGTCGAATGGTGACAACCCACCACATATACTAGGGTTATAAGGTGCCTAAAACATAATAAATTACTTACTGCATTTTAATATCAAAATAAAGAGTACATTCATTAAAAAATAATAGTTAGGTGTTAATACATATAATTCTCTCATATATAAAATAACTCTTATATCTACAAAAGGTAACTTTATGCTAGACACTACTTTCCACTCAATGAATTGCCCTATCTTCTCTTCCCCTTTCTTTTCCCAGTAGGCCCTTATCCTCTGCAATGCAAATTGTAAACCAATAAGTCCTATTGGCTTATGAGATTTATCCCTCCTTATTATTATTAATAAATAAGCCGAAATAGATCATTAGTATATTATGCATGAATAATCAGAATGACTGCAAAACATCAAGCATTTGTCTTCTTGCAACCAATGTGAAGCTAAGGATATAAGCTCCTCTTTAACTTAGGTTGGGGATAAGCATTCAATGGTTAGGTCTCTACTCTATGTTGACAATACGATGTTGATAATTACCAGCTTGATGGATTTTACCCTTAATAGGACATCCGTAAAGCCAATTTACTACTAAAAAAAGAAGAAGCATAGCCTACACTTACTCCATGCCATGACTATGAAAGAGAGTTAAACGACCATTACTATATGCAACAATGTAATGCATGCTATATTTGATCTATAGCCATCTTGAAAGTATTTATCCAGTTAAAGGTGACCATACAATATAAACAAAAGAAAAACCACGATAACATATTAATTTAGTATTATAGCATGGCAACAAGCAAATAATAACAAGTGCTTGGGTACTCACTAGTCTATATTTCACTTGTCAAAGTACCCTTCTAGTAGCTCTTCCAAATCTGTGTAATCACCTATAGACTAAAATAATCTACTCAATATAATTATTCAGTATCCTATTTAGCACTGAAAGTAAATACATTGCCTTATTCTTTAGGATTATCAATATATGTGTTTTAAAATTTTTTTCAAGGTTTTTATTTTCTTTTTCAAGAAACTATGCAATATATACTATAATTATGCTTTTAAGTTCATACTTTATGGTTAATAAGTATAATTTTGAGAAGTAAAATTATATTATGGAGTTTATTAAAACTCTATTACTTACTCGATATCGTATATGTCATGAATTAGTAAAAATAATTAAAGTTTTTAAAATCAAAAGTAATGATAAGTATAATGAAAGATGAAAATAGGAATTCATTAGCCACTTTATGAAACATGACATAAAATTGTATATATTAATAATTATGTTGTAAATTCATAATAAAACAAGGCTAAACAAAAATTTTCAAAATTTAACTTCACAATGTCAAATTAAAGTGATAAATGGGTCACAAAAAAAGTTTGGATTCAAAAGTAGCTCATTTATGGTCTAATACCTCACTTAAAACATGTACTAAACTGGTTTTTCTTGAATTTTCTACAAACTTTGAAAAATTAGTAGTCTATATGGGCTATTAACTTTCTTAGTATGAAGTTGGATATAGAATACACTTACTTATAATTTTGGTAACATTTAATTGCCACTTGCAATTTTTCTTGGATTTCCTCTCTAAGTGTGGTTAGTTGGTGGTGGTTGATGGTGATTATTAGTGGGGGTGTCTTAGCTAAATAGGGTAGGCTCTAAGGGTACTCTATCTAAATTTTTGTGACTTTTCAAGCTATTTAGGTATTTTTACTAAAAGGGTAGCTATTTACAAAGGGTTTTTACTTATTATTTTGATGAATAAAAAATACTCGGGTCCAACCTACTTGTGCTACATGTCTTCTAGCTATCTATAGCTAAGAAAGCATATCTAGTAACCACAATTCACTCTTCATCTTTAAGTTTTCTTATTTTTATTATTTATCTCTAATTATTATTATTATTATTATTATTATTATTATTATTAATACTACTACTACTACTACTACTACTACTACTACTACTACTATTATTATTATTACTACTATTAATACTACTACTACTACTATTACTACTACTACTACTACTATTATTATTATTATTATTATTATTATTATTATTATTATTATTATTATTATTATTATTATTATTATACACCCTTGGGCTCCAAGCCCTATCTCTACCCATGTTAGTAAGTTTAACCTCTAAGGAAACATTGCTTGATACATGGCAATCATGAATTTCTATGTAGGGATTCTAAAATGTATTGAAACCTAGAGGATCTCCTTATACTTAACATCATCCGGTCACCATCTTATTATATAAAAGGCTCTTAAAGCCTCTATGGTAAAGCATTTAAAGCTTCTCGCTTTTTGATATTGTTGGCCAAAATTCTCCATATACTTTCCCTTGTTCTCTATTGACTTAAGCATTGAACTACATGTGTAGGAGAAACCTCCAGCATCCTCTTAGCTCATGCTTACTCTTGTTATAGGACCTACCCAATTTACACTATTCATAAGCCTCACAAACCTTAAAGAATTTCCAATGACAACATTTGGCACCCACCACTACCGGCAATGACAACCTTGACCAGTCTAGAAATACTTACAATGCAAGAAATACTGAAAAAGCACCAATGAATGACTACATAAATAATCTTGATGAAGTCCCTACTCGCTTGCCTCCACAACAAGTGAGGCAACAAGAAAATAATGATGGTGGACCAAGTGGGGATGGAGGTGGAATCAGATTATCTCCTATTGGAGGGCCTAGTGTTAAAGCACCTCATCTAGTATGTTACGCCTTAAAACTTAAAGGGCATCGATAGTTCATCATGTATTTCACTTAAGTAAAACATATAAAGTTATTACACCTTCAAACTACTTATTAATGAGTTAATATCAAATTTTTAATTTGAAAAAATGTTTATAATTTTTTTTAATTTATACAAAACATTTCTTAAGAAAACAAAAAATAATACTAAAATTCATAAATGTCATAAATATTTAAAGTTTATAAAGTCCATCTACAACTATAAACAGTCTAGTAACTAAATAGAAAGTATATGTAAAACTAAACTTTAGTATTCTTTAGCTAGTGTCATCTAGGCTCCTAATAAATGACTACTTCAAATACAACATATAGCATACACCTGAAAAGACAAATAAGGAGTGGGCCACAACAGACTTAGTAAAATTAGTAACCATAAACACATACATGTCACTAGCACACATGCCCAAATACTAATGCAACAAATGTAGTCGATGGGTCATTTACTTTAATGTGAAACAACCAATAGACCTCCAACATTGCAAAAATAGGATAAACATAAATAAGATGGGGAACAATGGGGTTTGATCCTAGTAGGCTATTAGGGGTTACAAGAACATTTTAGATTCCATGCACCGAAACTAAAACCAAGAAGTAGTCTTGAATGAAGGTCATCTACTTTTGATGATCATAAATGCTACCACAATTTCCTCCTATCGATTACCTACCTACTGAGCAATTTTTCATGGATTCGGCTCCTAATCTACTATATCATCTAGAAGTTTGCACTCATAGACATAGCTTAATCCAAGGGTGTTGCTTGATGCTTGCTACAAGAAGATCAAGCACAAGCAACATTTAAATTTATTTAAGCTGAGTTTAATTATTAATTAGATATAAGAATCTATCCTAACACTCACAACTAACGCACATGGTTACTACATACCTATAAGACGTCACGAATCCAAACTAGAAGTCAATTGTCCTAACTCTAACTTTTAAATTGATTAGTATACAATAAGAAATAGTTCATTTTTTTAATATTGGCACAAATTTGATTTCAAAACCAAACAACACAACTTAAAACAATCGCTTATTATTTATTATATATATTACAATCCATTGTTATTTATTTAATTACTATTACTTGATTATTATTATTTTTCACTTTGGAGCAATTTTAGGTGACCAGTTTGGAAATCGAACTAATTAGTTCAATAAGAGTTAGTTCACGTAAATTAAAATTTCAAAGAATATTACCATATTGAAATATATTAATGTAGCTTGTTAGTACATCATAAATATAACATTAGTTGCATTACATATTATCTGACGTTTATACCAATTCCTAATTAAATTAAGTATAGTAATTAACTATGATTCATTGAATATTTGCAAAGCTATTACCTTTATAACCTTATCTAGTCAAATTTCAATGAATATGGCATATAGTAATACTTATAGTGATATAGTTAGACCCATCAATAATTACATCATGAAACTAGATAATACATGTCCACCATAAGTTTAATTATAAACAAGTATAACACATATGTATCACCTTACTATATTAAAATCATAACACATAAGTATAATTTTTTCACATATAGTACATCATATAAAATTAAGTAATAACAATGCTCGCAATAAAACATGCATGTATTTGATTCATTTTTATACTAACTCAAATGATTATACTAATTGACCATATATTACACAATATATCAAACATAATTCTACTTAGATAAAGTTAAGATAATGAAATATTTTAATATCTTTAATAAAGCCCTTAAGTTATTGTTGATAGCCATTTCTCAATGGGCCTTAGGCCATTGAAAAGTCTACCTTGTCCCAACCCTCAAATTAAGGCCCAACCTGGACCTTCTCCTTTGAACAAAATTAAATAAGCCTTCCACAACTATCACATCTTAATAGGGCCTTTGACAAACGATGATTATCTCCAAGGCTCAATGTGCCCATAACACTTGATGTTTAAGGGCTTAAGAGCATGGGCAAGGTCCATCGCTTATCCATCCCTTAAAGATCCATATCTTGAAGACCCTACCAACAGAGTAACAACTTTTGTAAAACTTTGGCTGAATGCCTTTCATAATTCATGTTCAAGTATATATATACATTAGGAGGATATCTTTCCAAGCAACTATATCTTACAAACTAGGAAAATAAATCTTCCTCTACTAAAATATACAATACAAAATATACATGCCATATTTACAAACTAAGTCACGAAACAAATATCTAAGTATTCACAGCTGTGTTACACGGCCGTGCCTTCTAGCCGTGTATAAGGTCGTGTATGCTTCTGGCAGCTACCTGACACAATACACGATCGTGCCTTCTAGCCGTGTATCAGGCCGTGTATGCTTCTGGCAACTACCTGACACGATACACGACCGTGCCTTCTGTCCATGTATCCGGCCATGTATGTTTCTGGGAAGTACTTAACACAACACATGGCCGTGTCTTCTGACTGTGTATCCAGCCGTGTATATTTCTGGAAGTTATCTGATACAATACACAGTCGTGCCTTCTGACTGTGTATCCAGCCGTATATGTTTTCGAGCTTCCAGGCCTTCTTGATTGATATCCCCCCTCAAATTGATGCGGACTGATCAAGAAGCATCAATTTACCAACAAAAAACTGATAACGCTGCCGAGAAAGAGCCTTAGTAAATATATTAGCCGTTTGAAGATCCGAAGATATATGCGGAAGAGAAATAACACCATTATCATAAGCTTCTCGAATAGAATGATAGTCCACTTCAATATGTTTCGTACGCTCATGAAAAACAGGACTAGCAATAATTTGAACAGCACTAGTATTATCAACATGAAGAGAGGTAGACCCAAGTTGAGGAAAGCCAACCTCAACCAACAAACCTCGAAGCCAAATAATCTCAGAGCAAGCAAACGACATAGCACGATATTCGGACTCAGTAGAAGACTTAGACACTCGATCTTGTTTCTTACTCTTCCAAGAAATTAAAGAGTTCCCAAGAAACATACACCAACCAGTAATAGAGCGACGTGTATCAGAACAACCAGCTCAATCAGCATCACTATATATGGTTAAGTGAATGGGAGACTCCATAGAAAAGAACAAATCCCGATGAGAAGTCCCTTTTAAATACCAAACAATACGGCGAACTGCTGCTAAATGAAGATGTGTAGGTGCCTGCATAAATTGACTAACTTGTTGTACAGCAAATGAAATATCAGGACGTGTAATAGTTAGATAATTGAGACTTCCAACAAGTTGTCGATATAGAGATGGATCAGATAGAAAGTCACCATCATGTCGTTGATATTTAACATTCACTTCCAAAGGAGTATCGACAGAACATCCCTCTTGGAGACTAGCTAAAGCAATAAGTTCCTCAGTATATTTATGTTGATGAAGAAAAATACCAGTAGAAGAAAAATGAACATCAAGACCTAAGAAATAAGTTAACGAGCCTAAATCCTTCATATGAAAAGAAGCTTAAAGTCATTCTTGTAACTGAGATATTAATTGAGTATCAGATCCTGTGATAACAATATCATCAACATAGACTAACAACAAGACAATTCCCTTATCAGTCTTGCACAGGAATAATGAAGAATCATACTAACTTTGAATAAAAGAGAAGCTAAGAAGAGTATTACGAAACTTCTCAAACCAGGCCCGTGGAGCCTGTTTCAAACCATATAGAGACTGTTTGAGCTTACAAACATCAGGTGAGGGTGTGGAAAACAATCCTGGAGGAGGAGTCATATAGATATCTTCCTTGAGGTCTCCATGCAAAAATGCATTCTTAACATCCATCTGTTATAAGAACCATCCTTTAGATGCAGCAATAGATAGAATAAGCCGGATAGTTATCATCTTAGCCACAGGTGCAAACGTCTCTTCATAATCAATCCCATATTCCTATCGATTGCCAAGAGCTACCAACCTTGCCTTATATCTGTCGAGGGAACCATCAGATCGAATCTTAAGAGAGTAAACCCATTTACAACCAATGGGTTTAACACCAGCAGGGCAAGAAACAATATCCCAAGTGTGATTATCATGAAGTGCTTGAAGTTCCTCTTGCATGGCTTTTATCCAGCAAGGCTGTTTAGTAGCTTGAGAATAAGAGGTAGGAATGGTAATATTAGTTCAATTGCAGAATAGTCATATCTATCTGGAGGACGAGTGTGCCGAGTTGATCGTCGAAGAATCATTGAAGCATTTTCAGGAGCAGGGTCAGAAAGGACAAGTCCAGGCTTGAATCGTTTATCAAAATAAGAGTCATCAAAGTGAGGAAGCACAATAGTATCAGATGTTGAAAAATATTGCTAAAAATAGTATTCATGTTCAAAGAAAATCACATCCCGAGAGATATGCCATCGATTATTTATCGAATCATAACACACAAAACCTTTATGATTAGGACTGTAACCCATAAAGCCACATCGAACAGACTGGGCTAACAACTTATGACGTTCATGGGTAGGTAAATGAACGAAATAAACACATCCGAAAGTATGTAGCATATGATAATTAGGATGTTTACCAAACACTCGTTGATAGGGAGAATCAAACTTCAGTTGTTGAGATGGTAAGCGATTAATCAGATAAACAGCAGTAGATAAAGCTTTGGTCCAAAACTTAGCTGGAATAGAAGATTCTAACAACAATGTGTGCACCACATTTAACAAATGTCGATTTTTCCGTTCGGCAACTCCATTCTGCTGAGGTGTATAAGGACATGAGCGTTGTGAAACAATACCCTTGGTATGAAGAAATGCTTGAAACTCATGAGATATATATTCACCACCATTATCAGACCATAAGATTTTAATACAAGTGGAAAACTGAGTCTCAATATATGTCACAAAGGTTTGAAACACAGTAAACACGTCTACTTTAGAATGCAAAAAATAAATCCATGTAAATTGACTGTAATCGTCAATAAATGTCACAAAATATTTATACTGATCATGTGAAATAATTGGTGCAATTCCCTAAACAATACTATGAATAATGTCAAAACATTTATTGGCACGACTACCCAAAATAGGAAAAGGCAATGTCTTACTTTTGCCCAGTTTACAAGAAGAAAAATCAACTAATAAACTCTTATCTATGGAACCGAGAACACCTCTTTGCAACAAATGATTTAAAACAACATTATTTGGATGACCTAAGTGTCTATGCCAGATGCTAGCCTTATTGTCAACAACTAAAGAAGCTAATGACAAAGTTCGAGGAACAGTAAATTGTAATGGAAATAACCTGCCCACTTTAGGCCCCTTGGTTATCAACTTCCCCGACACTTGATCCTGCACAGTACAAACATCACAAGAAAAGTGGACATCATAGTTATTATCCACCATTTGCCCAACAGAAAGTAAGTTAGTAGATAATTTAGGAGAAACCAAGACATGTCAAAAGGTAGAGCTAATATCACCAACTGTCGTAATAGGAATATTATTTCCATCAGCAACCTAAATGTGTTGAGTACCAGTATATGGATGTTGATTATGCAATAAATCAGATGTGCCAGTCATATGATTTGTGGCCCCAGAATCAACAAACCAAGGAATAGAATTAGTAGTCTTACCTTTCCCTTGAAGACCAAGAGCAGAGAAGGTAGAGAGGATCATCTGTTGAACCATATCTGGTGTGAGAACAGATTGCTTGTTGCTAGCAATTGTGAATGTTGAACAAGGATTGCAAGAGTCGGATACCGTAGCATGAAAAGCTTGTGACCTTCTGTTTTGAGGCCTTGTAGGACACTCCTTAATAATATGTCCTTTTTTCTTGCAATAATTACATAACTTCTTACTACACTGCCTGGTAATATGACCAAATTCTTTGCAGCTGTAACACTGCATTGTTCCCTTTCCTCGGGTCTGAACAGCATATGCAACATTAACTATTGCAGATGATCCACCAGTTGCACCAATAGCGGCTTGTGTCGCCAATCTTTGTTCCTCACGCAACAATTCCCCAAAACATACATCCAAACAGGGCACTGGATCTCTATTCAGTAACCCAGCCCGAGCGGTTTCAAATTCAGGTCTGAGCTTCATCAAGAACTGATCACGATGACTCACTTCATGAACAGTCTGAAGACTAGCCAAACTCTCCTTTGACACCTTAGCATAGATAATACCAGAATATTCTCTCCATAAATTAAGGAATCCAGAATAATATTGTTCAATTGAGAGATTACCTTGACTATAATTACTCATATCAAGTTCCAATTGGAAACGTCTTGCAGTATTATCTTGATTGTAGACGTACTTCAAGTATTCCCACATTTCTTTTGTTGTGCCAAAGGATCGTAAGTTATTCACCATGTGAGCCTCAATAGATCCCAAAATCCATGAAATAATCGGTACATCTTTTGCCTCCAATTGAGCACTATCTTTTGACTCTGTAGGAGCCGGAGAAAACCCATCAATGTGACCCCAAAGCTCTTTCCCTTTCAAAAACATCTTGAACTGACATTCCCATGCAGCATAATTCTTTCCCGTAAATCTAATAGCTAAGATTTCATGTGTTTTCTCATAAGACATCCTAAACCGAATTGTCACTCACAACTTGATTATCAAAACTTGTTGATTGGAATTAATCAACCTAAAGCCAAAAATAAAAAACAGCCAAGAACAAACCAGCAATTCCAAGACTAAAAAGAGAACTATGGATTCAGCGCAATACTCAGTTGTGTGGCTCTGATACCATAACAACTTTTGTAAAACTTTAGCTGAATGCCTTTCATAATTCATGTTCAAGTATATATATACATTAGGAGGATATGTTTCCAAGCAACTATATCTTACAAACTAAGAAAATAAATCTTCCTCTACTAAAATATACAATACAAAATATACATGCCATATTTACAAACTAAGTCACGAAACAAATATCTAAGTACACGGCCGTGCCTTCTAGCCGTGTATAAGACCGTGTATGCTTCTGGCAACTACCTGACATAATATACGGCCGTGCCTTCTAGCCGTGTATGCTTCCGGCAGCTACCTGACACGATACACGGCCGTGCCTTCTGTCCGTGTATCCGGCCATGTATGTTTCTAGGAAGTACCGACACAACACACGACCGTGCCTTCTAACCGTGTATCCAGCCGTGTATATTTCTAGAAGTTATCTGATACAATACACGGTCGTGCCTTCTAACCGTGTATCCAGCCGTGCATGTTTCTGAGCTTCTAGACCTTCTTGATTGATATAGAGGAGGATGGTAAGTTAAACACACAACACATATCTCTCTTTCTCTCACTCTCTCTCTTTAAGTATTGTCATTATGGCTCCTTTACACCCCTACACTAAACTGACTTAAGTATTAGAGTGCTAACACCAAAGTCATCTTCAACACCAACCAATAGTTTATGTGTATTAATTTCACAAGCCTGTTTACCTCAAGGACCAACAAAAATGAGCCAAATTAGGCATCCAACAGGGGTGATGATCATGTTTCAATGTTTTAGCACCTACTGTGGGGCTTTACCCACAAAAATTCCTATACACAATACCTCATAGCATTGGGACTAACCCTTAAACCCAAGCCATTGGCCTCTTTGAAATTAATCAACCACAGTTCCAATCAATGGACTACTGTCAACTACTAGAGCAGTTTAACCATATGAAGCAAAGCTTTAATGCACTATAAGAGAATAATGCGAACCTTCACAATAAAGTGTAGCAACTTCAATAGGTGCAAAGTATGTTGGAATGATCTTCGAGTGGGAGGAAATTGGAGACTATGAACAACTCTCTTATAGTCGAAGCTCATAGTCTCCACTTAAAAGGGACTTTCCCTATAAAGACTAGGTGCTCCCCCTCTTGGCAATGCATGTCAACTAACTAAATGGCTGAGCTCTCTTTCAAGTGTATTCCTAGTAAGTGTTATGAAATATGCCCATTGAAGAAATTGAGAATCTAATCAAGAAACTTGCAAATATCAAAGAAAGCAAGCAAATTGACTCATGTGATTCGTTTAGCCTAGATCAATACACCTTCACCAAAGAGATCCATGGAAAAACTTTACTTGCCAATATCAAGATACCTTAATTGGAGTTCTACAATGGAACCATCAATCTAGATGAACATGTCAACTCTTATGACTCTTAGATGAGTCTACTTAATGTCTTCAAAGCCATTGCTTGCAAAGCTTTTACTAGCAACCTCAAGAAAGCTACTTAGGTTTGGTATTGAAGCCTAAAGTCTAATAGCATATCATCATACTAGAGTTTTATGATAGAACCACTGACCCAAATGAACATTTCAGCTATTATGGGTCTTAAATGAGTCTACTTAGCATCTCTGAAGCCATTGCCTACAAAGCTTTTTGCTAGCAGCCTCAACAAAGTTGCCCAGTAATGGTACCAAAGCTTGAAGTCTAATAGTATATCTAGCTATGTGGAACTTAGTAAAGCATTTTAACAACATTTTATAACCAATAAGTAACTAGAGAAGCATAGCTTTTAATACACCTGTGAGTTAAGAACTACTTAGGTATCAATGGAATGAATAAACAACTAGAACATAATGTGGGGGTTTCGCTAAATTTGTGAGCTATTTACAAGATATCACGCACCTACAAGTACAACAAAACATAAAATTGCTATTTTATATGATGTATGAGCAACAATACTTAAGGACACTTGCTACAATTCTTACTAAAGGGGTTGAAAAGAGTAAAGACAAACTTGAGAATTAGCAACTTAAGACAAGGTTGAGAAAGTATAAATTTGTATTCAATAATGTTATGATGATGTAGCATACATTTGAAGGGACTATTTATAGTAAATTCCTATGGTTATAAACTAAAAGAGGAAAATTTTTTTAAGTATATAAGAAAGACGCATTCCTAGTATAAAACAAAAGGGTAAAAATGTAAAGAAACAAAAGGAATATTTCTAGGGGCGTGTACTACTGTCAAATGTTAGAGACAAGTGTCATTGCAATATTGAACACATCTCTAGCAAAAGATAACAAACGGTCTAAGTGTTTATTTGAGCTTGGATAACTTTAAGAGGATTGGTAAGAGGTAAGGTAGATCAGTCCATGCTGCTCGAGCTTATAGTTCGTTTGACTATGATTCTTAAGAGAGTCCTAGTTGTTCTTCCTTAGCTCAAAGAGAAATAAGCATTTAATAGCAACTTGATAGATGTTGGAAGTGGAGTTCATGAAGGTAGACAACCTCATACTTAGATGGTTGGCTAGAGAGTATTTTCCATATCGAGTTCTAAAGTCTACACATCCTAACTTCGATAATTAGCTTAGAGGTTGGATTCCTATCATCCCCTCAAGGGTGTTGAGGATTTACCCTCAAATCTAGGGATTTGTCTATATGGTCCTCTTTAGGAACATACAAGGTTAGGTCGTTGATGTTAAAGGTCGGTGAAATTTCATAGCCATTAGGTAGGTCAAGCTTTTAGGCATTATTATTGATCTTCTAAAGAACCTTAAAGGGTCTAATAGCTTGGGTTAATAACTTGTTTGCTCTATAGTTTAAGTACCTATCCTTACTGGGGTAAATCTACACCAACTCTCCAGGCTGAACTTCATAACCTTTCTTCCTTAGTTTTTGAGCTCTTGCAACCTTACTACTACTCTAGTTACTATTTAGATACCTTTTGATGTAACTACTTAACTCTTCTATCTCAATCAACAGCACTAAAGCATTCCTCCTTTGAGGCCAAGGTAAAGATCATACCTATAGGTATAAATGGATTGCTGCCATAAATGACCTAAAACAGAGACTTATTGATGAAACTATGTGCCATTCTATTATAAGTGAACTCAACAATTGGCAAACACAAGTCCTAGTTGGTAAGGTACTTACCAATTGTAGCTTGGAGGAAAGCACCCAGGGTTCTGTTGACGACCTCAGTTTAGCCATGTATTTGTAGGTGGCAAGAAATGCTAAACATCAACTTCATGCCTAATTTCTTTCACAACGTCCTCTAAAAGAAGCTTATAATTTTTTTGTCCCTATTTAAGATGATGCTATAGGGTATTTCATGTAATCTCATGATCTCCTATACAAAATGGTTAGCAACATAGAGCACATCACTGGTTTTGTGGCAAGGGATGAAGTGAGTTATCTTGCCAAATTGATCTTAGGTTTTCTTGTGGATTTCAACCCGAAAATGCATGGAAACATCATTCTCACTTGAATTAAAGCTTGGAACTTCTTATAAAGGTGTTACTCTCTCTATTTGAATCTACATTATGTTGGATGTTGATTTTCTTTGTGTTTTTTTTTATGTTCTTACACTAGATTATGAATCTATTGATGTGTTTGGATGATTATGTGGTGTCTACGTTGTTTATAGTAGGAGTATTGTATATGGCTTGCAGGTTTTGAGTATCAAGTTTGTGTTTTGCCAACTAAGGAATATAAGTAGGTTAGGATTTTGTTACATAATAATGTTTCTAATCTTTCCTATGCCTAGTAATCTAGATTAGTTAATAATACCATTTAACTCAACTAGGGTTTAGCATTTGTAACCAACCTATAATTCATATGCAATAAGAGCTAGTTAGGCAACAAACCATTAAGCCATTTGATTATTTAAGAGACAAGTTCTTGGTCATATTCAATTGAAGTGTTGAAATCCCACGTTTGTTAGAGTAGGTTAATTGTTAGCAGTAGTATAGAAAAAATTAAATCTTTAATTGGTTGCTTAAATTAGAATCGGAACCGCATTCTAGTACTTGGTCAATTTCTTTCCTCTTCAAAAAATTGACCTGGTGAATACTCACTAATTTATTAAAGCATATGTCTTGGCACACTAGTTGGTTAGGCATGTTAGGTATGCTGTGCTTTTTTAAGAGTTCAAAAATTAATTTTCAATTAAATTTTATAATTTGTGCGAGCATACATCACTGCCCAATAGCACTTATAATAATTCGGGTTGACGTACCGATTACTATACATCGCCAATGTAAAAACAAACGAAAATAGAAAAGGTAACGAGAAGACTCAACTATTCTAGGCCTTGATTCGAAGGAGTACTCTCCTTGTCGGCTGAGGTTGGTGCGACCAGCCAAAGGGTCGGACTCATTAGAATCGGGTTCCTTAGGAGGGTCTTCTACAGGAGGAGGGGCAACATTCTCCTCTATGGCTTCGGGAACGTTGCTTGGCCTAGCTTCTAGCATGAGGGTGCTCAACATCTCCCATTCCCGCAGCACCCAGTCCAGCGTCTGATGCTCTTTCATGATGCCAACGAGGCCCTCTGACCCTGCGATACCAAGCTTAGCTACAACTGCTCATACTACTTTCAGTGAAGTTCTGCCATGCCTAGCCATACACGTGGTCTATCACATGGGTCCCCCACTCCTCCAGCTCTTATAGCCGAGCGTTACCCACGTCATGGAACCTCCACAGCCGCTTCAACTCTTCCATTAACTCCCCTGTCCTCTTCTGTTGTTGTTGCAATCAGAACTAAATAGGTTTCCTCTGTTGCAGATCAGTTTCCAATGTTGCTACAAGAATGTGCAGTTATTGTTGTTTGTGTTTTTCTTTTCATTATTTTTTTTTTTTTTTGAAAATCTGATATCTCCATAACTTGCACTGTAGTTAAGTATGGGAGAGCTTGACTTTTGGCTTAGATTTGATAGACAAACTTCTTATCAATCAAGAAAGTTTGATAGGATGAAAAGTGAAGGAGTACGTTGATAGGATCATGAAGATCATCAACCAGATCAAAATGTTAGGAAAGCAGTTGCAAGAAAGGCGAGTTGTGGAGAAAATCATGGTGACTCTTCCAGAACACTTTGAAGCAAAAATTTCCTCCCTTGAAGATACTTGGGATATGTCATAGATTACCTTAGCAAATCTAGCAAATGCTCTATTGGCCATAGAGCAAAGGAAAGCCTTTAGGGAAGAAGAAAATGCAATCGAAAAAGCCCTGGTGGCTGCTCAACCACGAGAATGAGGACTAAAAGGCTAGGTCACTTAAAAAAAGGGAAAAGTTAAGAAACAAGGCAAGTGGAAAAATAAGAGAGACAAATATCCACCTTGCCCCTATTGTAAGAAGATGAATCACATAGAAAAATACTATTGGTTCAAACTTAGGGTGCAATGCAAAAGTTACAAGCAATTTGGCCATGTTATGAAGGGTGTGGAGCCAAACGTGATCAGCAAGCACAATCAACCCCAACAACAAAATGTACAAACCACCATGAAGAGAGCTTGTTCATAGCCACCGAAGTTACAGGACGTCCAAGAGTTGTGAAGCACACTAAAGTTGCAGAACATACCAAAGTTTCCGAGCGTTGTGTTGTTGCTGAAAATTCGAATGTATGGCTGATAGATAGTAGTTGTACACACCATATGATAGCCAATTTGAAAAGCTTTGAAGGCATTGATGAGAGCTATTCATCACAGGTCAAACTTGGAGATGGAAGACTCCTTGACGTCAAAGGGAAGGGAGCTATCCATGTTAAATCTATATTAGGTACAAAAATCATTGATGATGTGTATGTTCCTAATTTATATCTAAATTTGCTATTAGTTGGTATGTTACTAGAAAGCGATTATGAGCTTGTGCTCAAGAATAAAAGTTATGAGATCAAAAAATCAAGTGGCAAGTTGATTTTTTTATTAAGATGAATAATAGAAGCTTTCCTCTAGCTTGGAACATGATAAAAAAATGATTTTTTCTTTAATCTTAAGGAAGAGATGATATTGTGGCATAAAAGATTTGGGCACGTAAATTTTAAGACCTTGGAATTGTTATACAAAAAAGATTTAGTTGTTGGAATGCCACAAATGATAGACGATAGTAGTGTGTGTGAGTCATGTCAGCTTGGGAAACTTAGCCAAAGTTCATTTTTAGTTGGCCAAGCTTAGAGAGCCTCTAAAAAATTAGAGTTAATCCATTCAGATATGTGTGCACCTATGAGTATTTCTTCATATAATGGGAGCAAGTACTTCTTGTTGTTTATTGATGATTACTTTAGATATTGTTAGGTATTTTTCTTAAGCAAAAATCAAAGGCCTTCACCATGTTCAAAAAATTTAAGGTCTTGGTTGAAAAACAATCTAGCTCCGTGATCAAATACTTGAGATCTAATAATGGAATTGAATATACATCAAATCAGATCAAGGAATATTTGGAAGAAGCTAGGATCCATCATCAATTAACTGTTGCTTATATACCTTAACAAAATGGTGTAAACGAAAGGAAGAATAGGTCTATGATGAACATGGCAAGATATCTTTTATTCAACAAAAATTTGCCAAAAATTTTGTGAGTCGAAGCTATCAACACAGTTGTGTATCTTCAATACTGATTGTTGACAACAAGGTTGTCAAAATCGCGATTTTACATAGAATCACTAAGGGGTCCGTAGAATCGGAATGTAGAAACAAAACGTAGAAACGTAAGTTTCTACAACCTATGTAAAATAACTTCCAAATATTATAAATTTACTTACAATAGTCATTAAAAAATATAATGAATAATAGAAATAAGGAAATTCAGCATTTATTTTGGCCATAAATTGCAAATTTGTAATAAAAGTCATAATATAGATAATCAAGCATAAGTTGTATAATATAGATATTTTATTTTTAAAATGATAAATCATGTATAAAGTAAGTTTCACCTAGTTATATATACAAAAGCTAAAAGATTATAGATAAAATTTAAAAATCAATTGTGATTTTAAGAAATTACTAATAAATAAAAGTTGATAACAAAGATATGCCATTAGAAAGGAGTAATATAAAAAAAATGACAAATAATTACTAACCAAAAGTAAATAATAAAGAATATACTATAACAAAAAAAAACTTCAAAATTATATATTACTAGGTAAATATTTGCATTATTCGTGATTATTAATTCAAAATATATTTACTTAACAATATCTCATATTTACTTAACTATGAGATATTGAAAAGATAGAAATATAAATACATTTATACATTTCCTATAAAATTAAAAATCTAAAAAATTCTTATAAAGTTAAAGTTATCTACCATTTATTTTATTTACTATTACAAAAATATTAATTAAAATAAGGAAAGTTGCAGCAATCAAACATAAGTGCTTTAACACGAACATGATCACAAATACGAACAAGAAGATTGACAATCGAGGAACACAAACACAAAGACTTCAATGTAACGCAACATAACAACAAGAGACAAGTGATGACCGACGAACATGTTAGGGTATGGCTCATACTCCCCTACGATAGGAAAGCACGTGGGCAAGGTTGTCAAAATTGCGATTTTACATAGAATCGCTAAGGGGTCCGTAAAATCGGAACGTAGAAATGTAAGTTTCTACAACCTATGTAAAATAACTTCCAAATATTATAAATTTACTTACAATAATCATTAAAAAAATATAATGAATAATAGAAATAAGGAAATTGAGTATTTATTTTAGCCATAAATTGCAAATTTGCAATAAAAGTCATAATATAGATAATTTAGCATAAGTTGTATAATATAGATATTTTATTTCTAAAATGATAAATCATGTATAAAATAAGTTTCACCTAGTTATATATACAAAAGCTAAAAGATAATAGATAAAATTTAAAAATCAATTGTGACTTTAAGAAATTACTAATAAATAAAAATTGATAACGAAGATATACCATTAGAAAGGAGTAATATTAAAAAATGACAAATAACTACTAACCAAAAGTATATAATAAAGAAGATACTATAATAAAAAAAACATTCAAAATTATATATTACCAGGTAAATTTTTGCACTATTCGTGATTATTAATTCAAAATATATTTACTTAACAATATCTCACATTTACTTAACTATGAGAATGATATATTGAAAAGATAAAAATTTAAATACATTTATACATTTCCTATAAAATTAAAAATCTAAAAAATTCTTATAAAATTAAAGTTATCTACCCTTTATTTTATTTACTATTACAAAAATATTAGTTAAAATAAGGAAAGTTGTAGCAATCAAACACAAGTTCTTTAATACGAACATGATCACAAATAGGAACAAGAAGACTAACAGTCGACGAACACAAACACAAAGACTTCAATGCAACGTAACACACTGACAAGAGAGGAGTGATGACCGACGAACATGTTGGGGTATAACTCATACTCTCCTACGATAGTAAAACTAAATTTTACTTAGTTTTGCAATATTGTGGAATCGGTGGAAACGTAGTAAAATCGCGATTTTGACAATTTTACTATTCAAAATCGCAATTTTACTACGATTTTACCTCAAAAACGTTTTTACATGCGAGTTGACTAGGAATGTGCTCACCAACTTGTAAAATCGTAGAAACGTGCGAGTTAACTCGTGATTTTGACAACCATGCACGTAGGTCTATATTTGTTCATTAAAAGTTTGAGCTTGGGCTATGAATAGCTATTATTATATATTCTCTTTTTCACTTGTAATTGCATGATAAAAATGAGAGAGTGAGGTGCTAATTATAGTGGGATCCTCTGGTGAATATAACCTTAGTTAACGGGTGAACCGGGATAAAATCTTGTGCATTTATTTTTTGAATCAAAGTTATAGCCTACAAATTCACTTAAATTTTGGGCTAGACTAGGCTTTTCTGGGTTGCATTTCTTCAACTAGGCCGAGTTACTTCCTCTTCACTCCTTCTACTGATGGAAAATAAGACCTTGTAGTAGAAACGTAAAAACGTTAGTTGAATCGCGATTTTACCAATTCCACGTGTGAAATCATGATTTTACCTCAAAAACGTTTTTATATGCAAGTTGACTAAGAATGTGCTCACCAACTCATAAAATCGTAGAAACGTGCAAGTTAACTCGCAATTTTGACAACTATGGTTGATAAAGGCTATAAAGGAAAAGACTCCATTTGAAGTGTGGTTTAGAGTTAAGCCTAGTATATCACATCTGAAAGTTTTTGGGAGTGTGTCTTACTCTCTAGTTCTTGATGTGAAAAGTGGAAAGTTGGATCAAAGGGCTGAGAAGTAAATTTTGGTAGGCTATAACAGTGAGCCCAAAGGTTATAGAGTCCTAAATCCAATCACTAAGCAAGTGTATATTAGTAAGAGCTTAAAGGTAGATGAAGGAAGTGAGTGGCATTGGAAAAAAATGAATTCGTCAACTCCTAAGCTAGCTGATAGCCACTAGCCATTTCATGAATTTCCTCAAACTGATCTTAAGGATTCTAAAGAAGAAGAAAATGGAGATGTGATCTACAGCCGATGCAATGTTGCCTATTTAGAGCCCTCAATTCCTAATGAAGCATTAAAGATTCCAAAATGGAGAGCTGTGATGGAAGAAGAATTAAGGATGATTGCTAGGAATTTGACATGGATCCTAACTCCTAAACTAGCTGACAAGCAAGTAATTAGAATGAGATGGATCATTAAGCTAAAATTGAATCTACATGGCTCCATCAACAAGCATAAAGCAAGGCTAGTCGTGAAAGGGTATGCGCAACAATATGGAGTGGATTTTTCAAAAACCTTTGCACCTGTTGCGAGGTTTGATACAATTACATTACTCATTGCCTTAGCTGCGAGCAATGGATGGGAAGTCTAGCATCTAGATGTCAAGTTAGCTTTCCTTAATGGCATCTTGGAGGAGCAAGTTTATGTTAAGTAGCCACGTGGTTTCACAATTAGATGTGATCGCATATTGCTATTAAAGAAAGCCTTCTATGGTTTGAAACAAGCACCAAGGGTCTGGTACACAAAAACTAATGACTATTTGTTGGATGCAAGTTCTATAAGGAGCATAAATGAAGTAGCCTTGTATACGAGGCATCAGCAAAATGAAATTGTAATTGTCTCCATTTATGTGAATGATATCCTCGTAATTGGAAACAATTTGAACTCCATTGAAGAATTTAAGTTGAAGATGCAACTAGAATTCGAGATGAGTGATCTAGGGAAGATGCATTATTTCCTTGGATTAGAAGTCGTTCAAAAAAAGTTTGGAATCTTTGTTTCTCAAGCCAAGTATGCACGAGAATTATTGAACAAGTTCTAGCTTGATAAATCTAAATCCATGACTACTCTAGTTGTTCATAGCGAGAAGTTAAAGAAAATAGATGAATCACATCCAGCTAAAGTCACCGTCTACAAAAGCCTTGTTAGTTCACTACTGTATCTACCTAATTCCAGACTAGACATCATATTTGTTACAAGCTTGCTATCGAGATTCATGTATTCTCCATCATAGATTCATGTTATAGCTACTAAATGAATATTGACATATGTTCATGGCACTTGTGACTTTGGTTTGTTCTATAAGAGATCAAATTCGATGAATTTGTTGGGTTTTTTCAGATAGTGATTAGGCTAGAATGGATGAGGACATGAAGAGCATGTCGGGCTATTACTTCTCCCTTAGATCAATTGACATCTATTAGGAAACAAAGAAGCAAATGTGTGTCGTGTAATTAACCAGACCAACTAGTTAAATGAAGAAAATAGATGAATCACATCTAGTTGAGGTCACCATCTACAAAAGCCTTGTTGGTTCACTGCTATATCTACCTAATTCCAAACCAAACATCATGTTCGCTACAAGCTTGCTATCGAGATTCATGAATTCTCCATCATAGATTCATATTATAACTGCTAAATGAATATTGAGATATGTTCGTGGCACTTGTAACTTTGGTTTATTCTATAAGAGATCAAATTTGATGAATTTGTTGGGTTTTTTCTGATAGTGATTGGGCTGGAATGGGTGAGGACATGAAGAGCATGTCAGGCTATTGCTTCTCCCTTAGATTAGTTGACATCTATTAGGGAACAAAGAAGCAAACATGTGTCACGCAATTAACCACAAAGGTAGAGTATTGCCTCTGCTGCTATCAACCAAGCTCTTTGGTTGAGGAAAGTTTTGGTTGATTTAAGAGTTTAGCAAGAGAAGCCAACTAGGATTTGGTGCAATAATAAATCAGCAGTAGCCATGATTAAGAATCCTATGTTCCATGGCAAGACTAAACACATTAATATCAAGTTCCATGCAATTCGTGAAGTAGAAAAGGAAAATGAAGTCTAGATCAAGCATTGCAATGGAGATGATCAAGTAGTCGATACCTTCATGAAGGCTTGGGAAAAGCCACAGTTTGAACTCCTCCGATCATGTCTTGGTGTGTTTGGCGTTTCTTGCATCATGGAGGGGTGTTGTTGCAGGGGTCCTTTGTTGTAGATAAGTTTCCAATGTTGCTGCAAGAACGTGCGGTTGTTGCTACTTGTGTTTTTCTTTTTCTTTTTCTTTTTTTCTTTTTTGAAATTCTTTGCATCCCCATAACTTGCACTATAGATAAGTATGGGAGAGTTTGACTTGTGGCTTAGTGTGATGGACAAAGCTTCCATAAATCAAGGAAGTTTGATTAGCATACTTTGTTATGTATAAAAGTAAAAATTAATTAATGAAATGCAGTAGAACATATCCTCCTTTTCACTCGAGTTTTTTCTTTCTTTACTGCTTGCCTGCTACTGTTCTGCTTCTGGTTGCTTTGTTTTTCCTTTTGTTTGCGTCATCTTCGCTACCACATCCAAAGCCCCCTTCTGAGTAGATCGGTCCCCCTTGGCCCCCGATAGTTCGCCATGAGCTTCAACGGCGTCCCTCGCAACTGTTTCCATCTCCCGATGAACCTGGGACAGCTGAGAGGACAGCCCCGAGACTTTGTCATTAGAAGCCTCAATGTTCCCTCTCAACTTCCAACCTTATACATGAGCTACATGACTTGCTCCTAAGCTACTTGAGCCCTTCCCTCCACAGCAACCGCTTAACCTTTCGCCTTGCCGACCTCCTCACTACACGAGACACGGATGCGCTGGTCTACCTAAGCCTTCCTCATTACCTCTTCCACCTCCAGCACTCACTGCAGAAACTCGAGGTTTTTAGCCTCCATTTTGTCCAGTTGGTTAGACTCAAAGTCACGATAGAAAGCATAGGTTCATACCTGGCCAATCTCAGCCTTCCAGCCTACAGTGGTGGCCTGAGCATTACACAGCAACTGCAATGGCAATGGATATTGTTATAAAGGATAGCATATACAACATTCGAGTAAAACGTAAATACACATGGGGTACAGGTCTTTGTGAAGATGTTCATCAATGTCCTCAAGATCGTGATTCTAAGCGGCCTTCTCGGCCACCTGTTTATCTTTAGGGAGTACCCATCCAACAGCTCGTAGGTTATCTTTTTCTTTACACAGGAGTCGTTGGAACACATCCCTCAGTTGGGTAGAAACCTGTGCCCACGAGTGGCCTTCGGCGATGAGGCAGAGTTGGATGGAGAGGAAGGCCTCTTAGTCCTTTGCTTAGCTTCGAGTCTCGATTGAGCGGCAGTTCGTGCCTCCCGCCTTTGCTTTGCCCACCTCTCTACCTCGGCCTCCTTTCCTCTGAGCTCAGCCTCTTGCTTCTGCACCTGTACTCCCTGTGACTTCTACCTCCAAGTGGCTACCCTAAGCCACTTGTTCTTAGCTTCCTCATGACCGAGCTCCTCAGTGCTCAACAACGCCGACGCAGGGGCCAACCTATCATCTTCCTCCACATCTACGACCTAGACATCAATTACCCTTCGGGGCACTTTCCGGTGTGCCACTTGCTTACTCTCCCGAGCCCTTTTCTGGCACGACGCGTCCCACGCTGTAGCAGCACTAGTGGCCTCCGCGGACCCAATAGGACTAGACTCACCAGTCCCGGCCACCCCATCTAATAGTCAAGCTGACTTCCCTTGACTAGCGGCCCCCTAGTTCCTTCTAGCTCCGCTGCCCATCTTGCGTTGCTTCACCAACAACCCCTCCACAGACAGAGTCCTCTTAAATGGCATCATGCTTGCAAGAAACATCAACGCTAGTCAGTTATGCTGCCAAACCATTCCGACTTACCACGCTGAGTGTGGACCTCAGGGGGCTAGCTTAGCTCGTCAAGTTCCACACGCCTGGCCCTGCACCATACTCCACCATTAGGATTTTATCATTCCAACCTTTGATGGACTAACCCAGATTCACCATTAGCCTCTTGCCTGGCTTGGCCTGAATGCAGTACCAGCCCTTACGAACTCTTAAGCTGAAAAAAGGTTGAAGAGGTCTAATGTTGGAACCTCTTGGAAGTTCCTACAGAGCACCTCGAACGCTGTCAACAGCAAGCACGTGTTCGGTGTAACCTATGCTGGGCTGAATTGATGGCGGTTGAAATACGCCACCAAGAAGTTCGGTAGTAGGTTCCTCATCCCCAAAAACACATGGGAGCCTTACACATAGAACTGGCTCAAGCCTATTTTGGACACCCTCTCGTCCTCATGCGGCAACCTACATAACCACCCGCGAGGAAGTTGGAAGTGGCCCAAGATCCACTCTTCCTCCGCCTTAGTTAATGAGCTGGTAATCACGTCCAAACCCCTGTTAACCACCCTTGTCGTGGCCAGAGACGCCATCACACATTCCTCCTCGTCCTTTACCTCCTCACGAGGCAAGTTCTCTAATGAATGCCTCCACCTCCCCACACATTGCATCCAACGCTTCTTCATCTTCTAATGCCAATGTTGGTTTGGTGGGGGGTTTTGTGGTGGCGACGAGGAGGCACCATGATAGGTACCCCCAAATGATTGACAGAGCCTTGCGAAAGTTTCGAGATTAGCCATTTGATTACTCATTGTAAAATTTTATTGCATCTTCTTGTGAAAATTCAAGGAAATCAGAAAAGCTCAATAGAGTGGCGCTCGAAAGCCTAGGAGGATGAAAAATTCGAAGAAAGCTCTTTCGTAATACACAATGTGTTTTTTATAGTATAGGCCGTACAGTAGACAAGCGAAAAAGGAAGGACGCGCAATGGGATATGGAATCACCTCTCACAAATTATTATACACCATAATTAGATTCAATATTAAATTAATAATTTTTAACTAATGATAATAAGGATGGACTGAAATTATAATTTTGCCTTTCACAAATTCCCTTTAAAGTCCATATCATCGATTTTTCTAAAGAGTCACAATTTTGTGTTCTAAAAACAATTCCAAATATGGGAAAGGTATAATGTGCCAAAAGGGACCTAGTAGAAAAGCTTAGAAATTTTCATATCACATGTATACATGTAATATAAAAATCGCTTTATAAATTAGAGATTGCAAGACTCTAATTAAATTTTTTTAATCATAATACATACAATTGATTAATATATAAAAATAACTATGGGGACTAGTAATTAATAGTTTGTTAGAATCACAAAGAACCGATATCTCCTATCAAATTGTAAAATCGAGTAGTCACAAAAATCTAGGTTTAAATGAGGTATAAAGGAAAATAAACTTTCAAATAAAAGAATGTATAAGCTTTAGATTTCTTAGTGCTTGATCTAAGTTTAGTGTAGCTATTACCCTATCCTACAACTATTCATTGCTATCAGAGTCTGTAACTCTTATCGCTTGGTTCATAGCCCATTCCCAATTTGCATGTCACTTGCAAAGGAAAAACTATTAGGGTATAACCTACATCTAGTATAGTGATATATTCCTCATATTACATTTTCATGCAATAGCAAGAAAGTTCATTAAGAAGCATATGAATGCAATAGTACATACAATCTTTTGAAACATTGTATATAGCACGGATTCAATGCCCTTTATTGCATAGGTTAGGAAATAATTACCAATTTGTTAGCTTCAAGTTCTAATCATCCCAAGCACATCTATCAACATGTATCTCCACACAACAATAATAATTGTAGGTACATATATTATGTATATATATACTAGATTATTAATCACTAAATGCCCTAAGAATGTAGATGTAAGGAACACTCATAGTCTCAGTCACCCTTAATCAACAAATCCTTAGATTTGGCCTCAATCAAATGGTAGAATTTCTAGATGCGAGGTAGTCCCCAAAGGTTAAGGTATGGTTACATATAAAGAATCACCTTCATACGAACTCTCTATACATCTACATAATGCTAACTGCCTTCAAAACATTGATCGTTGCATATGTGATCCAAATTATCTTTAAGCTAAATATAGTTTGAGTTCATTTATTTAGCTAACTAATACAATTATCGTTGACATGCAACCCTACAGTACTAATTCACATATTACCACCCAAACTTGTTCAAATGTATTATAGTGGCTTAGCGTGAGCAGATACAACCATTCAATCACAAGCTAAAGCCTACATATAAAATTAATTCACCTTCATTCAATGGTGCAACTAAATTACAAGAACAAACAATGTAATGGTCATATAAATACTCACTAGACCATGATACCTATTAATCATTAAAATCCTTGGGTAACTTGGGGTCATGATAAGATCACCTAAGAAGGAAAATAATAATATTACTATAATTACTTAGTGAACTATCTAAAGTATTCTAGTTAAATTTGCTATAATTCTTGGTTTTGACTAGTTTCATAATTTAGCTATAACTTTCTCATTTTAAGTCTGATTTTTGCGTTCTTATAGTTGTTTCAAAGGTTTTTAAGTACACTTTCATATGGTGAGTTCAATTTTGTTAAACTAGGTGCAAAATATCTGGTATGGGCTTAAACAGATTCAGTGGTTGGACTTTTGGGCCCGTTTTGGAGTTTTATGTTTCCTTTTATTCCTAAACTTAATGAAATTACATCTATTTGATTCCTAACCATAATCAAGCGTTTATTTGGTGAATTAAGTGTTGAATGAAATATATTTAATTCATGCCCAATTAGTATTTTTGGGGCCTCTTACTGGTTTTGCATGTTTTTAACCTCAAGCTTGAAGATTAGTACCTAACCAAGATGTTTTTTGCCCTAATCCTTTCATAACCATTTTTATCTCATTTGTTGGAAAAATTAAAGAGAGATTTCATTGGTTTATCCTCTATAGGTGTTGGCCTTTGACCTTCTAATAATGGTAATCCATGTCACTTAACTTAATTACACCTAATTGCTTTTAATCATCTTCTAATGCTAGTTAAGAGCATCAAACATTTGTTAAATCAATGTTTGAGTCTCTTGTCCTTATCATATGTCTCGCCCAAGGGTGGGAGGGTACCTATACTTGTGTGTTTTCACATGATCATCCATGATTTGTTAAGAAAACTCATAATAATCAACTCAACACTTGTAATTCTTCCTAACATATTTTCCTTATTATGAAAGTTCATATACACACAAGATAATGTTCTTCATATGCAATATTTTGTCTTACAAGGAATCATTATGTTCAAGAAATCAACTCTATGCAAAACACTATAATACAATTAAGCTCCAAATACAATAGGAATAGATTAAAACTAAAAGTAAAGATGTCTACTATATTAGTTCAAATCTTTACAAGTCCAAGCCTCCCCCACCTTCTTAATACCGCATCTAAGCTAGGATCCCCACCTAGCTTATATCAATTAAGCACCAAAAGATTATATAAAAAAAGTACATAAATGTACAATCAATAAAAAGACATGCAAAATGATTTTACACATATTTGGATATGAATAATAGAATAATAGCTTTTATATATAAGAGATAAGCATACACCGTTTTTTAGCCTTTTATAGCCTGAATTTCTAGAAGGAAAGCAAAGACTATCTTTCTTGAATAACAGGAATCTTATTGGTCATTAAATTATGCAAATTGTTAATGTCTATTAATGATAGAATTAAAGCAAATATAATAATGACATTGTAAAAAAATAAAAATTACACCAAAAAAACCAAGTAGTATCTTTAGTTTAAATAATATGTTTAATAATATATATATAAAAGCTTTACTGATGTATACTATGCTAGTGTCTACATATATATTACATTTGGATGCATGTGGTTGAATGCCAACATAAATATTCCATGTTGATTCTAACTATTTTTGTAAAATAACAAGTTAGTATTTGCAACTTAATGAAATTGCCAAAGTAGCAAATTAATATTAGTAAAAATATATGTTATTTTCAGCATGTTTTACACATGCACACACACATAATATACATGTACAATAAGCACGCACATGCACACATAGGTATGCATAGGTGCAGACTCATAAAGACACACGCATGCATACATACACATACACTTATGGATAAAAATGCATCTACATGCATACATATATATATATACATATGTATACATATGCTTGCACACATACGCACACAAATATGTGCATACATGCGCACAAACCATGTACATACACACCTTAATGTAAGGACACATGTGCACATACATGCCATCTTATTTTTTTGTAGATTTTAGTCCAGTTTTGCTGCCATACTTTTTTTGTTGTGTAGCATGATTATATTGTGGGTTTTGGGTAAAATAACAAATTAAATTAAACTAAAAAACCAAAAATACCAAATAGTGTCTTTAGTTTATATAATATATTAAATTATATATATATATATATATTTAACATACACATTATGGATGTCTACAAATATATTGAAATTGCTATGTTTAGGTGTGCATGGAAGAATTCTAGCATAAGCAATCCACGTGTTTCTCACGCACCTTCTCTCAATCAACTGCTTCATTTCTAACCCATTTTGTAAAATAACAAGTTAATAAATTCTAGAGTTTTAAGGAAACTACCAAAATAGTAAATTAATATTGGCAAGAATATCTGTTACTTTCGGCATGTTTTGCACATTCACGAACACGGCACACGCAACGCATATATGTACGCATAAGTGTGCAGTTGCACGCATAGGTAGACATGTGTGCACACTCATAAAGACACACGCATGCAAAGGAACATGTACAAATATATGGACAAGCACACCTGCAAACACAATTGCACACCCCATGCGCACATGCATAAACATATATCTACACACACAAGCACGCATTTATGATTGAAGATGCATCGATGCGCATGCACGTATATACAAGCGTATGTATACATACGCTCACTACATATATAAATACAAATACATACATATGCGCATGTATACACATATACATATATATACATGCTCATGCATACATATCATCTTATTTTTCTACACTAGTGGTATATGTCATATATAGGTTATGTCTCTTTGTACATATTGGATTACGGATGATCTATCACAGTCACACCACATTTGTGCGATAAAGACTACCTTTCTTGAATTTACAATGATAGGAATATGAACGGTCATTAGTTTCAAAGAATGTGTGAATTATGTAAATTCTCTTCGTCAATTAATGACATAATTAAAGCAAATGTAATAATGATATAACAAACAAATTAAAAATTATACCAAAATATCTTCTTTTAATGCATGATTATATTGAGGGTTATTTTTTTTAAGATAACAAATTAAATTAAACTAAAATACCAAAAACACCAAGTAGTGTCTTTAGTTTTAATAATATAATAAACAATACATATGCATACATTAAGCACACGTATTACCAATGTATACTATGTTAATGGCTACAAATAAATATGTGTACTATGTTAATGCTTATAAATAAATCGAAATTGCTACAAGCGGCTGAATGCCAACATAATAAAATGAGCTATCAGCCCATAAATAAATAATAATAATAATAATAAAAGGTAATATACTGAGCTAATTAGGTTTATTATGAAACTGCAATAAGCTCCCCCAACTTTCCAAAGTTAGGTACAACGTGGACCATACCAAAGCTTGCAGCTGCGAAAACTGGAAATATGCATAATCTAAATCTTTAGACGTTTGAAAAATTATATTATATACATCTATTATATTTTAGTTTTACATTTGGTGTCTAAAATAAATGATATTTGCTAAAAGTCAATGAGTTCATATATTGTCTTAAACTTAAAGTTCGTAATTTTACACAAAATCATGTTTTTTAATTAATATTACATAAATTTGCATATGTTTGTATCTGGACATTATGCTCGTAAATTTATTTTATGGTTCATAACATCATTGAAAACTTTATAATCTCTTTAAAGTTTAATGGTTTTTTTTTTTTTTTGGTTGTTGTATTTTCATTATATAATATTGCATTAAATATATTAAATATTATTATTTTATTAAATTAATTGTTATGGATGAACTGTGATAAACAATTATAAAATATAGGTGTTAAACGTGCAAAAAACTTGAAAATACAAAGTATGCAAAGTAAGAAAGAGCAAAACATATGAATTATATAAATATTGCTATGTTGGAATAATAATTTCCTAACGACATATTCCTTTAAATAATCTGCAGCATGGAGGATGCACCAACGGATAGAAACTATTATAATTCAATAATCACAATCAAAATATCATCAAATAATGTAAGCTGTCACTGCTTAAATACTTCCTATATATGCTTGCACACTATTTTATATATATCCGCAAGCTCATTTCAATTCCAACATAACTGGAGAAGAGACCAAGTGACTGCTAAAGTCCAAAATGCTAAGCGCTTCTTCTCTTCTCAAAACCATTTTGATCTCCTTCATCATCCTTTCCCTCCTCCTTCCAGGAGCACTCTCCGTTGCACCGGAAGAATGCAGCGAAGAGTCTGGAAGTTGCATCAACAAGTCCAAAGCACAGCCTCTAAAGATTATAGCCATAGTGTCCATACTGATTACCAGTACGATTGGTGTGTGTTCACCCCTCTTCACTCGTTCGATCCCGGCTCTAAGCCCCGACCGCGACCTTTTCATCATCTTAAAGTCTTTCGCGGCTGGTATTATTCTAGGTACAGGGTTTATACACGTCTTGCCCGATTCTTTCGACGTGTTATCGTCAGATTGTCTTGAAGAGAATCCTTGGCACAAGTTTCCCTTCACGGGCTTCGTTGCCATGTTATCTGCTATTTTGACTCTAATGGTGGATTCAATTGCTACTAGTGTATATACTAAGAAAAGTGCCGCAGGAGTTAAGCAGGCCGGCGAAACTGAATCCCCCGGGGACCGAGAGATGGGGATGGTGGCTGCAGGTCACATGAATGATGTCGCTGATTCACAATTACTTCGTTATCGCGTTGTTGCCATGGTATTAAGACGTAATTTTTCAACATGTTTCAATTATTTAATTTACTTCTTGGCTAGGCTTGATAATACTGCCACATTTCGTACATATTTTGCGGTTTCTTCAATACTAAATATTACTGTTTTGATATCTAATTATTGTCATTAATGTACTATATGCATGGGTAGATTAGTCTCATGATTTATTACAATGCAAAATTTTTTTCTTACGTACTAATTATCGTCATGAAGTCGGGATGGAGATTTCCTACTCCCAATAATTTTTCATTCAAAATTCCGACTAACCAAAAATATATTCTACTTTTTATTTCCTTTGCTCTAGAAAGTATAGACAACTTAATTCTTATATTGTATATAACATATTGGTGAAAGTTATGGAGAAACCTTCTATAGTGCAGAAGTTATACAATGCATGATTATATCATATGTAACATATTGGTGAAAGCTATCGAGAAACCTTCTATATTGATTTAAAATGTACACAATTCATGATTATATTGTATGTAACATATCGGAGAAAAATTAACTTCTTGAAATGAAAATTTTACAATGGCCTTTTTATATCTTTGTGAAATTATATTGACAACTTATCAGCTTAATTTCTTCATGTACTTTAATTCAAATAAGATTGGTATCGAGATTACTCTAACTAAATTATTTAACTTAAGATCTATAATTGCAAAAATAAATCCAAAGCTTTAAAATTAGCATTAGAAATAAACAAGTTAATACATAAATGGGCAAAATACTAAATTAATATTGGTATGAACATACATTACTTTTAACAAGTTAATGTTGGTAATTCTAGAATTTTATGAAATTGCTAAAATAGTAAAGTAATATTGGCAAGATTATATAATAAATTACTTGCAACATATATGCACACGCTATGCATATGTAGATATAAAATGCACGTGTGAACACTCACAAAGACACACGCATCACATGTATTCGTACACAAATATGCGGACATGCACATATGCAATCACAAGTGCACAAGCCACGCACACGTGCACATATGTGTGCACTCGCAGACACACATTCACATGAAGATGCATCCATTATGCATGCTCGTATATACGCATTTATATGCACATATTGATGCATAGACACAAGCACACATACATGCCAGCATCTCATTTTTCTATAGATTATAGTCTAGTTTTTATTGCCATAAAAAATAAAATAAAATAAAAATTTTACTTTTTCCTTCCACCTCCTTCCTCACTTTAGATCACCTACCATGGTAATTAGTGACTACACTATTGGCACATATCGCATATAGGTTGTCTCTTTGTATATAGGATTTGGAGTTACCTTTCATACGACATTTGTGTGTCTTGCTATTCTAATTTATATAGGATTTGTAAAAGTTTTATTCTTTTAAAACAATCCAAAAATTCTTTATTTTTGTTGACTCTCCGGCTACATTGATTGGTCATACCTCAAGATGGCTGACCAAGGTATGGTTAATTTTTTTTCAATATTGTTCTTTTATCTATTTAATATTTTTTTAAATATGACATTATTCAATTTAATATATTTAACCATTTTTTTAGTTAATTATCATGGGCTACTCAAAACATTGTTTGTATGAAGAGTTGACAAACTTTTAATGAAGTTTATAGAAGTTTTTTAAAATTTTGAAAATGATGATAAATTCAAATAAAAAAGAAGAAGAAGCAGTTATAAAGCTAAAGTGTAAATTTATTATTTTCTATAAATAAATTAGTTCTGCAGATTCGTAAATGATCTTCAAAATAAGGGATAATAATCAATATTATTACTGGATTAGCCTTCAGCCTTTACCAATATTGTCATCTCTACCATCTTCTCTAACACTAGTTAGCAACATTATTTCAAAAGCTGAAGAGTATTTAATCATATAAAATACGAATAAAAGATCTTCAAAAATATTTTCAGTGAAACTACTGCAAAAAATTATCAAAAATAACAGCAACACAAAAAAAATGTCAACTGTGCACTTTACTGCTATTAGGATTAACAATTTTCGACGATACAACAACACAATATGGAAAAATGGTAGAAAAAGTTCGGGGGCATATTGAAATTATTAATAATATTGATCATATCAAACTATATAAGATTTCATAACCATTTATAAAACCAGTAAGTAGTACTTATCATATTTAATTTTTATTCAGTGGTTTCAAAGCATCTATTGCTGGTTGTTTTATAATACCTAGCTGTTCATAATTATTAATAATATTGATCATATATTAAGAAATTCGTTTATGTAGAATCGGGTGTATCTTTTGTCGGTTTTTTTGATAAACAAGAATATTACGGGATCCATATATGGTCAATTTATTCTATAGCACATTTCCAACATCATAACATGAAAAAGTAAATAGAAAACACACCTAAGTCAAAATGTATTCAATAGATATAAAAGGTAACTCAAAGGTGAGGTTGCCTTTTATATATTTCTTTCTAATTTGGAAGAGGTTGCCCGCTTTCACGTTTGATATCCTATTCCTTCAACTAGGGATGCAAAATAATCCATGTTTATGGCTTTGATGAAAGTGCACAAAAAGTGAGAGACTGTACTATTACTTATTCATCATGAACGATGTGCATAAGCAAGAGAGTTTTTTATATTGGGAGACAGGAGTAATATAGAGTTATTGAACGATGATTAAATAAGTGGTCCTAATGAATGAAGTAAAAACTTTCACATCTTATTTATACTAAGAAAAATAATAAAACAATTGTTTTTCAGGTACTGGAATTAGGCATTGTTGTACATTCAGTTGTGATAGGGTTGTCCCTAGGAGCCTCAAATAATGTGTGCTCCATCAGAGGTTTAGTGGCTGCCCTCTGCTTCCATCAAATGTTTGAGGGTATGGGACTTGGTGGATGCATTCTCCAGGTAATTAACCTCCACAAACTCGTATTCTATTAATTAATGTACCTGATTTTCAATTTTCTTTAAAGAATATATTCCATAAAAGCTTTTAGGGATATACGGGCTATACCAACTTTTTTAAATCGATACTTTCCCATGCATGTTTTTTAAAGGCAGGTTTTAGATGTAATATTAATGACGTCTCTGCCAATTCAACTAATTAATAAATATTCCAGAAGAAATATTGAAAAGAAAAATTGATAACTATCAGCACTAAATCTGAATACTTATAATTTCAACACTTTTAATATACGATATACCTATAGCTTGGGTTCTTATTTAATATACCTACGAAGAGTGTGTGGAGATTCAAGTTGGCTATTGTTAAACAGGCAGAATTCAAGTGGGTAAAGAAGATGGTGCTGGTATTTTTCTTCTCCGCGACAACACCATTTGGAATCGCACTTGGAATGGGACTATCAACGACATATAGGGACAATAGCCCAGCTGCGCTTATAACAGTCGGTCTTCTAAACGCATCTTCAGCAGGTCTTTTGATCTACATGGCTTTGGTAGGCCTTCTAGCCGCCGAATTTATGGGACCGAAATTACAAGGCAGCGTCAAGCTTCAGATCAAGACCTATGTTGCTGTTCTTTTGGGTGCCGGTTGCATGTCCCTTATGGCAAAATGGGCATGAAATACATTCATGTTTTTTTCATCAGTATTGTAAACAAAGCGACACTGTAGGCCATATTGTGCAATTTAAGGCTATAAATTCTGTGCTTTTAGCCGACAGAGAGGGACTGCCTTGAGCAAGGGAAAAACAGATGTGAAGCACCTTCATGTTCGGCTCCCTTAGGCTCATATTTTTATTTTTTTACTTTACAGCTACTATTGATAAAGTTATTTTAGCAGAGCCTATCTTTAATTCCGAATGAATGCCTTAAGAACTAACCTTGCCTTACCTTGCCTTGTGGGCTTTCAGTTAGGGCTAGCCTTTCATGTTTGTCTTCTTTGAAGACCCATGTGCATCGGATAGGTTTTACTAATAATGTGTTTGCACTAACCTTAGTTGGTTAGTATTTATGGAGTCTAATGTTTCTCTAGATTTTCTTTAAGAATTACTTCCCTCCACTATTCCCTTTATTATATTGACATCTACTGTCTTTTAAACCATCTTGTGAATCTTTTATAACTTCGATCTTCTAGGCCTTCTTCTTGCTTTTATTTGGCCTTCTCAATCAAATGGGTTGTATTATAAATTATTTCATATGATCCTTAAGCCCCCAGCGAAATGATGAACCAAATATTACAAGTTATTTACTTAACCCGCAAGAACGACAGGTGGGGAGCTGGAATTGTAATTAGGTCTACGATTCAATCACTCTAGGACATGTAGATGGAAAATCATTTAAAGATATGTGCAATTAAACTCAAATCATTTTTTTGTGAAATAGTCGATAATGCGGTTAATACTTCTGAGTACTAAGTTATTCTTATTTATTTCGTTATACCCACGTCAGGTTGTCTAACTTTATAAGTTTTGTTATTTTTTCAATCTTTGATAAGACTTATGAATTTAGTTTAGTTTGTGTAAATTCTTATTTCATAATTCCGTATAGTACTCTCTAGTAAACTATTTCAGGCTTTTCATTAAACGCCATAGGTTTAATGCACTCTGATTCCTACTTTGTACATAAAGACCAAGTTACTAGTGACTATGTACTCAAATAAGACATTATAATTGCACTTTACGGTTGTGTTATTTACTTCAAATAGATAGACAGTTACATTGAAATTAGTTACAAAATAGAACTCTCAAATATTGTGATCATCATAGAGTATAAAATAGAACAAGAGATCAGAAGGGGAGCAACTTTACCCCTCAAGAAAAAGGTACCTCTGGCAAAAAATGACCAAGTCAAACAAGTCAATATCTTTCTCTTTCCACATTATCTTTCACCTCGTAAATCATTCCATAACAAGATAACAAGAATTAGTAAATAATAGAATCAAGATTAAGTGATAAACACACAAACACTAGAGAGAAAGGGAATAGCTAGGGTTTCGTCTTATCTTAGCTATGGTGAGGGAGTGAGAGGATAGAACTATTGACTCAGTTTTACATTAGCTTGAGGGGTAAAACGACTAAACTACCTACATAAAGGATCAAGCTTTCTAACTGGGCCCAGCAATTACACTTTTACTTAAGTAGTATAGATTCCCTTTTATGGTCATTCCGTATGGTTTATTTGATTAGAAGTAGCGAAATCCTAGTCACTCATTTCTTGGTTTAGTATTACTTAATTGGGTCAATAGTCTTTATTTGAAAATTTAGTCGATCTTATGGATCATTAAGGAACAAGAAGTCTAGATTCAAATTCGACACCTAAGCAATTTGTAGGATATAGGCGTGTTCTATATTAAATTTTTAGTGATAGTTACTCCAATGTTTGATTTAGTGGGTATCTTAATCACCATCCGATCCGGCTAGTCCTTAATTGCAACTAAATTCAATTAATTAACTTAGCATGGGCTCACTTATAACTCTAAATTCTGAACTTGCAAAATTTTAGGTCCATATTTTGTGTTTATACTAAATTTACTTAGGTATTTTATTGAATAGTTAAATAGAGTCGCAATTTAAGTCGTTGCATATGTATTGATACATAGAGTCAGTTTAAGGCTTTATTTTCGTAATATATGGGTTATTAGCTCGTTGAAAAACAAAATTTTCAAACTAAAATCAGATTACATACATCTGTTAGTGGCGCCATGAATAGGGGTTCGCTTAGGAATAATTTCAAAACTAAACTTACATATAATGCTTATTTTACTAAATGATTAAACATACTTTAACATGATTATTATTAGGGGTTATAAACACACTTAATTAATCTTTTTCTTCTACTACTCATTGTCGAGTCTAAATTCTAGTTCATTTTTCCTAATTTGATTTACGCTAAACCTTATACCCATTTAATATAAATCCTTGACTAAAATTAAGAAAAATTTTATCTTTATCTAACTTGAAGAAAAGAGGAGTCGCCAACCGATCGAGATCGGGAAAAAATATTAAATTAAGACTAATTGAGTAAATTAGTCTTAATTTAGTTACCAGTCCGTGTAAAATGTTTTAATAAAACCACAGATTTTGGGACCGGGGGCTATCTTATTAAAACCTTATGGTTATCACTTTAACCTTTCAAAAATATATTTTTTTTTTTTGATAAAATGTTTAACTAGAGAGTAAAAAAAATTATTCTTTTCTTTTTTAAAACATGTTTAACTAGAGCAAGTAAAAAAAAAAAAATGGAATATGTTTAACTAGAGAAAGTAAAAAAAAAAAAAATCTTTTTTTGAGAACATGTTTAACAAGTACAAAAAAAAAATTATTTTTTTTAGGTCGCCACGTAGGTGCCTACATACCTACTATTTGGGATTAGATCAGTCGTCATTCATATTAGTTCTAAGTTATTTATTTTATTATTATTTTAATAAGAAAAAAACTAAAATCTTTTAAAAAATTGATTATTATTTTTTTAATTCGTTTTTTTTCTTTTAAAAAATATAAAATATCTAAAAAAATTGTCTTAACATTTTTTTAAAAAAAGAATGAATATTTTTTTATAAAATAAAATATATATATTAATGTCTAAATTTAAAAAAATTAAAATAAAATAAATTAAAATTAAAATTAAAAAAAAATCTTATTTATATAAAAAATATTTATTTTATCTTTGAATAAAACTAAAAAAGGAATGTACTTGATCAAAGATGAGGGTGGATTCCGGCGACGATTTCTGACGATTGATTCGACCAACCAGGAACGTTAAAGCATCACAGTAGAGGAGGATCTATCCACTTTGATTTGGCTTCGTCGAGCTTTAAAAAAAAAACAAAAAATGGGAGCGTAGAGAGTGAAAACGAGAATTTAGAGAGAGAAAGAATTTTGAAGAGTTTTTTAGAAGTAAGAATGAGTCCAATTCTACATTGAATGCATTCTTCGAGGTCTCTTTTATACTGCTCAAGCTTGGATTGATCATGGAAGGTCAATTCTCATAATGAATTTTGAATTTTCAATTTAATGGGTTTAAACCGATTAAGATTCCAATCCCGTAGAATTTGCTTGCAATCACAGTAAATCATTAGTCGGGTTTGATTTCTTGTGCTTTGTTATTACTTAAGATAGTATTTAGAAGCTTTAATTTGCATTAATCAGGTTCAATCCAGCAAATTTATTTTTTAGAAAAAATTATTTTTTTTCCCATTTTTGGACCCATTTTTTATTGCATAAATGAGTGAATCAAGACACGCTAGTGGGTTCTATCCGTAGTAGGTCATGTGATCTATACAATTTTACCATTATTTAGGTGAAATCGTGTAGATATCGTGGCCAAAAATGGCCGAAAACTTAGCATCTTAGAGAGGAAAAACGCAACAAATCAATTGGATGAAGGAAGAAGATGATCCATAGTGTTGTCGATCAACCAGTGGGAGGTTGCCACGTGGTCAAGTGAGGAAAAAAAAATTTAAGACATCTTGCGCCTACTAGGGATCGAACTCCAGACCTTAAAGTTTATTACGCATGAGCTTTCCAATAGGACAATGGCATGTGCCTCGATTTTATTGCACTTAAATTATAGTTATTCCCTTTTCAATTCCAAAAATTAAAGTGCTTCTATACGTACGACGGGGATTTAAACCCTGATTTCCATATATTGCAAGTGTAAGTTTTTCCAACAGGCTATTAGCTTCTACCTCAATCTTATTATGCAATCAAATTGCATTTGTTTTCATTTAGAAAAAACAAAAAATAAATAAATAAATAAATAAAAGATATATATATAAGGAGGGAGCAAAAATTGTATGTTTACAGCTGCTTCTCTTTGCAATGAAGTTTGAGGAAAACTTTACTACAAAGACCGAGGAGATACATGATTTTTACTTACAAGAAATATTTTAATGAACTGGCAAGAGATATTTAGGGTGATATTTTATGGGCTGACTATCCTACATTGGGAATGTCATTACAAAGTAGCAACTCTAAGTAATGATTTTTTATAATAGTGCTCTTATGGGTTGATTTTAATCGGAGAGTGTCTATTACAGACTAACAATCCTAAGAAATGATGATTTTTATAATAGTGCCCCTACAGGTTGACTAACTTGCATAGGAAAGCGTTTATTACAGACTAGCAATCTTAAGAAATGATGAATTTTATAATAGTACTCCTATAGGTTGACTAACTTGCATGGGAAAGCGTCTATTACAGACTAGCAATCCTAAGAAATGATGAATTTTGGAATAATGTCCTTGTGGGCTGACTAACTTGCATGGGAAAGCATCTATTACAGACTGACAATCCTAAGAAATGATGAGTTTTAGAATAGTGCCCCTATAGGCTGACAAAATTACATGGGAAAGCGTTTATTACAAACTAGCAATCATAAAAAATGATGAATTTTTAGAATAGTGCTCCTATAGACTGACTAACTTGTATGAGAAAACGTCTATTACAAATAGGCAATCCTAAGAAATGATGAATTTTTAGAGTAATGTCCCTATAGGCTAACAAACTTGCTTGGGAAAACATCTATTATAGAGTGGCAATCCTAAGAAATGATAAGTTTTAGAATAGTGCCCTTGTGGGCTGACTAACTTACATGTATAATGAAAGATTTTACCCAATTTTGCAGATAGTGCCTAAACAATAAATCCTTTTATCAAAGTTAAAAAAAAAACACCCATTCATCAGCTCTTTCTTCATCGGATGAACCATGCTTGTATGAGATTCATTTTCATTCTAGAGTTCTAACAATTCCAATTCATTTTGCTCAAATTTTATCTCCACTTCTATTTTTCAGGACTTTAACTTGAAATAGCAAATAAAAAACTTCTTTTCAAAACAAATGAAACCATGATAGAGTATTTGAAGAGTTTTCATCATTATCATTGTTTTATTCCTCATAACTTCTCTCATGTTTGAGTGTGTAAGGAAAAACAAGAATATAGGAAGAAGAAACTTATCAATGATGCAATAGATGATCGGTCCAATGCAAACAACCATCGAGGATATCAACTTTGCATGTAAATGATAAAAATTAGACCACCAAGAGACCAATAATTGCTAACATTTTCAATAAACTTAAGTAAGATTCCATTGATTGATTAAGGATTACATTTTAACTGCATCAAAATTTATAGGGTCCTTCAACTTTAGACCATCCATTCATGAAAAAATTAATGCTCCTCTCAATAACACTTTCTTTACAAAATATGCCCCCTCATAATTAGGTGTAAACTTCCCTCTAGGATCTTGCACATTTAGGAGAATCTTTTTTAGAACTAAGTCTCCCTCTTAAAAATTTTCAGTTCGCACTCTTTTATTAAAAGCCCTAACCATTCTTTGTTGGTAACATTAACCAAGGCATAATGCTGCTAACCTCTTTTCATCAATTAAGCTCAATTGATCTACCTGTTTTTTTCACCCAATTAGCTTCATTCAATTGAGTTTCTAACAATACTCTGAGTGATGGAATCTTAACATCAATTGGTAATACTACCTTAATGCCATATACCAAAGAATAAGGTGTAGCTCATGTTGACGTTCTCATGGAGATTCAACATGCCATGAGTGAAAATGGTAACATCTCATACCAGTCTTTATAAGTAACGGCCATCTTTTCAATAATTTGTTTAATATTTTTATTGGCTGCTTCTACAACACCATTCATTTGTGGTTGATATGGAGTAGAAATCCTGTGATTGATTCCAAAATGTTGGCACAATTCTATCATGAGCTTGTTATTCAAGTTCATGCCATTATCTATAATAATTGACTTAGGAGATCCATATTAAGCAATAATGTCCTTTTTGATGAATTTGACAACTACTCCTTTGGTAACATTAGTATATGAGGAAGCTTAAACCCATTTAGTGAAATAATCGATAACCACCAATATGAACTAATGACCATTGGATGCTTTCGGGTTAATTAGTCTACTTATGTTTAGAACCCACATAGAGAATGACCAAGGTAAAGAAACTGTATGAAGTTTCTGAGGTGGAGCATTTATTCTGTTGGCATAAATTTGACATGGATGATAACGTCTCACTTGTTTGATGTAGTCAATTTCCATAGTTAACCAGTAATAACCCAGTCTCATGATTTTCCTAGCCAACATGTAACCATTCATATGAAGACCACATATTCCCTCATATACCTCTTTCATAAGAGTGTTTGCTTCTTTTTCATCCACACATCTCAATAATGTGCTATCAAATGATCACTTATATATTGTGGACCCACTTAGCAGAAAATGACTCGCCAACCTTTTAAGCATTTTTCAATCTTTCCGATTAGCCTTTTCCGAATACCTTCCCTCCTAAAGGAAGATCTTGATATCATGATACCAAGGCTTATCATCATGTGTTTCTTCGACAACTAAATAAAGAGCAGGTTTGTCTTCAATCTCAATCTTAAGAGGTTAGATTTCTACCCCTTCTGACATCTAGGTTAGAGATGTTAATGTAGCTAGGGCATTGGCAAACTGATTCTACACCCTTAGTATATATGTGAATGTGATCTTTTCAAACTTCTCCATTAACCTTGACAAGTGCTTGTAATAAGAGACCAATTTTGGATCTTTTATCTTATATTCTCCTCGAGCCTGACAAATGATGAGTGAGGAGTCCCCATATACGTCTAATTCATGAATTCTCATATCTAAAGCCATTTTGAGACCGAGAATGCATGCTTTATATTCTGCAATGTTGTTGGTATATAGGAATGTAAGCCTCGTTGCTATAGGGAATTGGTTGCCTTCAGTTGAAACCAGCATTGCTCCTATTCCACAACTAAATACATTAGCAGCTCCATTAAAATACAATTTTCATTTGAGAAATTTTTCTTCTTCAGAGTTAAGATCACCTTTAGTTATCAATACTTCTTCATTTGGAAATTGTGTTTGCAGTCCTTAGGAAGTTCCTTCAGGTGGATGTTTAGCCAATTGATCTACTATAGCCTGACCTTTGATTGAACTCTAGTTCATATAGGTGATGTCGAATTCAGACAATAACATTTGTGATTTAGAAATCCTACTAATTAGGGTTGGTTTGTTTGTTAAATACTTCAGAGGATCATGTCTTGTTGATAATTCGATTGAATAGTAGAGTGTGTATTATCTGAGTCAATGCATGACCTAAACTAATGTACACCATGTTCTCTCTATTTCCAAATATTTTTGTTCCCCCTCAGTAAATTTCTTACTCAAGTAGTAAATGGCTTATTCTCTCCTTTCTTCATCTTTTTGACCAAGCATACATCCCATAAATTCAAGTAGTATTGTCAGGTGCAAGAATAACGGTTTCTTGAGTTTAAGAGCTACTAGCGTTGGAGAATTCATGAGATATTGCTTGATTTCAATGAAAGCTATTTCACATTCTTCATTCTACTTAATGGCGGCATTTTTTTAGAGTAGTTTGAATAAAGGTCGGCATTTGTCTATGAGTTGGAAAATGAACCAAGTAATGTAATTCAAGCGTCTAAATAGTCCCCTGACTTCTTTAAGTGTGCGTGGAGGTGGCATTTCCAATATTGCTTTGACCTTATTTGGATCCACTTCGATGCCCTTTTGACTAACCATAAAACCCAATAACTTCCCAGAGGTAACTCCGAAAGTACATTTTTCCGAGTTAAGTTTCAATTGGTATTTTCTTAACCGTTCAAACAACTTTTTCAAAGTGCCTACGTGGTCTTCCCCTTTCTTGGATTTAGCGATCAAATCATCAACACATACCTCAATTTCCTTGTGCATCATGTCATGAAATAATGCAACCAGTGCTCTTTGATATGTTGCCTCAGCATTTTTGAGACCAAAGAGCATAACCTTGTAACAAAAGATACCCCAAGTTGTGTTGAAGGTTGCCTTGGTTTTATCTTCTTCTGACATCTTGATTCGGTTAGACCTTGAAAAACCATCCATGAATGAAAAAATATCGTTTCCAATAGTATTATCTATCGGGGCGTCTATGTGGGATAAAGGGAAATTGTCTTTTGGTGTTGCTTGATTTAGATCTTGAAAATCTACGCATACATGAACTTTCTTATTCTTCATTATTATAGGGACTATGTTAGCTATTTATTCAGGATAATCTGATACTTCAATAAACCCAACCTCCAATAATTTCTTGACTTCTTCCTTGATTTTCAATAAAATATCAGGTCAAAATCGTCTTAATTTTTGTTTCTTGGGTTTGATATCTTCTTGTGTGGGTAGCTTATGGACTACAATTGATGGGCCAAGTCCTGAAATATCTTCATAAGACCATGCAAATACATTAAGGTATTCGGATAATAGTTGGGTCAACCTTCTTTTTTGTTCATTATTAAGATTGCCCCCAATCTTAAGATTCTTAAGGTTTATCTTCATTTCCTAGGTTGATTATTTCAATCAACTCATTAAATGAAATCCTACCTTGTTCATAGCGTTGCTAGTTTTCTTGAATCACTTTGCAATCATTGATACCATCTAAACCAGTAGGGTTAGAGGTGATATTGACATTTTTACCCTCTATGTGTGCGAGATATCCCTGATTTTCATCATTGGATCTAGATTAATGTAAAAAAATAAAAAAATGAATGAGTAGAAGACGTGAATTTGAAATTTTATTGATTTCATTTATGTAGGTTACATTTATTGAATGAAAAATACATGAAAACTCAACAAATACTGAACCATGGTTCACTTTTACTCTAAAACAGCTTTATTGCTATTTAAAGAGAAAGAGAACCAATTTTGAAGTGATTCGGAGTTACGAGATACGCCCATTGATTTTTGTTGTTGCTTATTGGTGAGCTTATTGGACTTGTCTTCTTTTGTTGGTATCGACGTCTTAGTATTGGCCGGATGGATGAATGTTGTTTGGACAGTCTATTACCCCTTCTTCCCTACTTGAGTCTCATATAAAATTCTTCTTCTGAAGCAAGGACGTATCCAAAACCAAATGTCTCTGTTTGACCCTCTTTGAATTGTACCTTTTAGCATCCCTATGCTGATGGAGGCACAAGAGACAGGAGACACACGGGCCGTGCATAGCGACCGTGTATCCAATCCAGAGTTTCACAAAAGTATACACGGCTTCCTTGCACGGCCAGGAGACGACCGTGTATCCGTTGCTGAATTCCATAGAAGTATACACGGCTTACTTACACGGCTAGGAGACGACCATGCATCGCGACCGTGTCTTCAGTCAGATTTCCACAGAAGTATACACGGTCCCCATACACGGCCGTGCATCGTGACCATGTATTCGATCAAGATTTCAACAGAAGCGAACACGGTTTCCTTACATGGCTGGGAACATGACCGTGTACCTAGCCAAGAATATTCATAAAGTCATACACGGCTTACATACACGACCGTGTAAGAGACCGTTTATGACGCGTATTTTATTATTTCTTCCACGTGTACGTTTAGATTTTCCCCCTTTTAGATATTTTACGGGGCCATATAAATACTCTTTTGGTCAGATAGATTAGGGTTACGTTTTATTATACATTTGAATACACGTTGAGAGAGAGTTTTCTCCAATTTCCGGGTTGTGCGCAACCTAATTTGCATCAAAGCGTGTGTCTTTGTTGTGGGAAACCAATCCAATTTCGGATTTGTTTCGATTTCGCTTCCGCGCTGCGTCAGTTGGTATCAGAGCAAGGTAATTTCCTGCGGAGATGTCGGCTAACGACGGTGTTGACGGCGGTCGTGTTCTTGACGGTGTTCAAGATGCGAGGTTTCAAGGGAACCATCAATGGGTTCCTAGGGCAGAGTTCGACGCAATGTATCAGAAGGTCGGGCGTATGGAACGGCGCCTTGATGAACTAATCGAGCGTTTCGATGCTCTAGTGGTAGACCCCAATAGGGTTGGTGGCACCGACAGGAATCCACCACGTGCGGTGGAGGAATTCGGTGGACGCGTCATCCGACATGTTGTTGAGAACAGGTGGGGACGTGTGGAGAGTGAGGAGTCCAGCGAAGAGAGTGATGAGACGTACGAAAGTAGGCCGCGGCGAGGACGTGGTGGAAGAGGCGGTGGTCATCGAATGGCTCCTCATGGAAACTATCCTAGAGAAGGTGATCATAGGAGAAACCGTGGGGGTTATGATCACGGGGATGGCGGAGACTATCCGCTGAAGGTTGATATTCCTTGGTTCGATGGCAGTCTCAACATCGAAGGCTTCCTTGATTGGTTGGCGGAAGTAGACCGGTTCTTCAACTACATGGAAATTCCCGAGGACCGTCGTGTAAGGCTGGTGGCATGCAGGTTGAAGAGTGGTGCTTCGGCATGGTGGGAGAGATTGCAAAGTAGGAGGCAGCGGGAAGGAAAGCACCCAATGAGATCATGGTATCGCATGAAGCAGCTGCTGCAACATGACTTCCTCTCGCCGGATTACGAGCAGATATTGTTCCAACAATATCAGCGGTGCCGCCAAGGACAACGTTCCGTGCATGAGTATACGGCGGAGTTCATGAGGCTGGCAGAACGGAATGATTTGAGGGAGAGCGAGGGTCAGCAAGTTGCGAGGTATGTAGAAGGGTTGAAATTACAAATCAAAGATAAGATTGGGGTGACAATGGTGAGAACCCTCGTTGAAGCAAAGAACTTGGTTCTCCGAGCCGAGCTTGTGTTGCAAGAGCAAGGGAGTAGATACGGGGGAGGATGGAAAGGGTATGTAGGCGAAGCTATAGGTGGTGGTAGTCGACCGGTACTTGAGAAAAGTAGGGTTACACCATATAAACCAACTGAGGACATGTCTAGGAGGGAAGAGAAAAGTGAGGGGAAGAAGCCGATGGAGCCGAAAGGAGCTCAAAGGCCGAACAATCCCTATGCCAAACCCATATTGGGCAAGTGTTTCCGATGCAACCAACCGGGTCATCGGTCAAACGAATGCCCAGCGAGGAAGAGCGTCAACATCTTCGATAGGGAAGATGATGAGGAAATTTGCTGTGAGCCCGATGGAGAGGGAGAGTACTATGAGGAAGAAGAAGAAGCAGCGGAGCCATCATATGTAATTCGGCGCATGATGCTCACCCCAAAGCAAGAAGAGTTCACGCAGAGGCACCAATTATTTCGCACACAGTGTACGATCATGGGGAAGCTATTTAAGTTCATAGTAGACAGCGGCAGTTGCGAGAACATCATAGGAAGGGAGGTTGTGACACAACTGCAGCTGCCCGTTGAGAAGCACCCGAATCCTTATACTATTGGCTGGATCAAGGCCGCCGAGAAAATTGAAGTTAAGGAGAGATGTAGGGTACCTTTCTCAATAGGGAAGTATCGCGATGAAGCATTTTGCGACATTATAGACATGGATGCTTGCCACATCTTGTTTGGGAGGCCATGGCAGTTTGACGTGGACGCGCAACATGTGGGCAAAGAAAATGTCTACCGGTTGGAGAAGGAGGGTGTGAAGTATACCTTATTACCATTGAAGAGGGAAGGACGTGCTAAAGGGAAGAAGGTTGAGAGTCGCTCATTCTTAACTGTCACTCAATCTGAGAAGGAAGTGATGGACGACTTGAAGGAATCGCGAGTGGTACACACCCTCATCGTGAAAGGAGTGACCGAAGGAGGGGAGAAACTTGATAGAGAAGTGCTAGGGGCAGTGAAGGATCTTCTTGAGGAGTTCAAGGAAGTGGTCCCAGACGACCTACCCGAGGGACTACCCCCTTTGAGGAATATTCAACACCAGATAGACCTGATGCCCGGGGCTAGTCTCCCAAACCTCCCACATTACAGAATGAGTCCCAAGGAAGCCGGGATTCTCCAGGAGAAGGTCCAAGAGCTTTTGGACAAAGGTTTCATCCGGGATAGCCTAAGCCCATGTGCGGTTCCAGCATTGCTAACTCCCAAGAAAGATGGGAGCTGGAGGATGTGTGTTGATAGTCGAGCTATCAACAAGATTACCATAGGGTATAAATTCCCTATACCCCGCATTGAGGATATGTTGGACCGTTTGAGTGGCTCTACTATCTTCTCCAAGATAGATTTATGGAGTGGATATCACCAGATTCGAATCCGTCTTGGAGACGAGTGGAAAACGGCGTTTAAGACCAAAGAGGGGCTGTATGAGTGGCTAGTGATGCCATTCGGGCTGAGTAACGCACTGAGCACCTTCATGAGAGTAATGAACCAGGTATTGAAACCTTTCAATGGTCGTTTTCTTGTTGTGTACTTTGACGATATTCTGATATACAGTAAATCCGAAGAAGAACACTTAGAACATCTAAGGTGTGTGTTGTCTACATTAAAGGCGAATAAGTTGTTCGCTGATCTTAAAAAGTGCACATTTATGTCAAGACGACTGTTGTTCCTGGGGTTTGTGGTTAGTAGTGAGGGAGTGATGGTGGATGACGAGAAGGTAAAAGCAATTAGGGAATGGCCCATTCCAAGAACTGTAACGGAATTGAGAAGCTTCCTCGGCTTAGCCAGTTTCTACAAAAGGTTCATTAGGCATTTTAGTACTGTTGCTGCCCCCTTGACCGAATGCCTAAAGAAGGGAAAGTTCCAATGGGGTGACGAATCTAAATTGAGCTTCATGAACTTGAAGCAGAGATTGTGTAGCGCGCCGGTACTAGCTCTACCAGACTTTAAAAAATTGTTCAAAGTGAATTGCGATGCTAGTGGGGTCAGAGTAGGTGCAGCACTATCACAGGAGAAAAGACCAATAGCCTTTTACAGTGAGAAGTTGTGCGAAGCAAGGAGGACTTGGTCTACCTATGATAAGGAGTTCTACGCCGTGGTAAGGGCCCTTAAAGTGTGGGAGCACTACCTGGTCGGGAAAGAGTTCATTTTGTATTCGGATTGTGGGGCTCTTAAACATTTGAGTGGTCAGACCCGAATTAGTAAGGATATGCACACCAGGTGGATTGAGTTCTTGCAGAGGTTTCCTTTCAGGTTGATGCACAAGTCAGGTGTACAAAATAAAGTTGCAGACGCCTTGAGTAGAAGAGCGAATGTCCTGCTTACGTTGAGTACAGACATTGTTGGCTTCGAGAAGCTAAAGGAACTATATGAGGATGATAGCGACTTTAAGGACACTTGGATTAAGTGTGCCAATAGGGAACCGTGTGACGACTATCATATACATGAAGGATATTTGATGAAAGGGAACCAGCTGTGCATTCCCGAATCTTCTTTGCGGGAAAAGCTTATTAGGGACTTGCATGGTGGAGGACTGGCGGGACATATGGGTAGAGATAAGACCCTAGCTACAGTTACCGCCAGATACTTTTGGCCTCGGTTAAGGAGGGATGTGTATCGGATTGTGGAGAGGTGCTACATTTGTCAAGTGTCTAAGGGGCAATCCCACAACACTGGCCTATATACTCCTCTCCCCGTGCCTTCAAACATTTGGGAGGATTTGTCGATGGACTTCATACTAGGTTTGCCTCGTACCCAACGAGGTGCTGACTCTATGTTTGTTATAGTTGACAGGTTTTCCAAGATGGCTCATTTCATCCCATGCAGGAAGACCGCCGACGCACGGGCTATTGCACGGTTGTTCTTCAAGGAAGTGGTGCGGTTGCATGGAGTCCCAAAGTCCATCACATCTGATAGGGATAGCAAATTCCTTAGTCACTTTTGGAAGACCCTCTGGTTTATGTTTGATTCATCCCTGAATTACAGCAGCACCGCTCATCCTCAAACCGACGGACAGACCGAGGTGACTAACAGGACCCTTGGAAACCTCATCAGAAGCATCTGCGGTGAGAAACCGGGACAGTGGGATCAAGCATTGGCTCAAGCCGAATTCGCTTACAATAGTTCTGTCCACCGAACTATTGGAAGGTCTCCATTCTCAGTGGTATACACAAAGACACCACAACATGCGCTGGACTTACTCAAATTACCCAAGGACATGGTGGGTGATGTAGCGGCTAAACATATGGCGGAGCAACACCAAGCCACTACTGAAGAAGTTAAGCGAAAGATAGAGGAATCCAACACACGGTACAAAGGGGATGCAGATAAGCATAGACGGAAGAAGCTCTTTGCAGTGGGCAATCAGGTAATGGTTTACCTTCGAAAAGAGTGATTCCCTGTAGGGAAGTATGGGAAACTTCAACCCAGGAAGTATGGTCGCTATGAAGTTGTACGTAAGATCAATGACAACGCATATGTTGTACAACTCCCGAAAGATATGAATATCTCTTGCACTTTCAATGTGGCGGACTTGTCACCTTTTCATTCCGATGATTCTCCTCTATATTCGGACGAGAACTCGGGGTCGAGTTCTCCAATGGTGGGGGAGAATGATGGAGGCACAAGAGACAGGGGACACACGGCCTGAACACACGGCCGTGCATAGCGACCGTGTATCCAATCCAGAGTTTCACAGAAGTATACACGGCTTCCTTGCACGGCCAGGAGACGACCGTGTATCCGTTGCTGAGTTCCACAGAAGTATACACGGCTTACTTACACGGCTAGGAGACAACCGTGCATCACGACCGTATCTTCAGTCAGATTTCCACAGAAGTATACACGGTCCCCATACACGGCCGTGCATCGTGACCGTGTATTCGATCAAGATTTCAACAGAAGCGAACACGGTTTCCTTACACGGTTGGGAACATGACCGTGTACCTAGCCAAGAATATTCACAGAGTCATACACGGCTTACATATACGGCCGTGTAAGAGACCGTTTATAACGCGTATTTTATTATTTCTTCCACGTGTACGTTTAGATTTTCCCCCTTTTAGATATTTTACGGGGCCATATAAATACTCTTTTGGTCAGATAGATTAGGGTTACGTTTTATTATACATTTGAATACACGTTGAGAGAGAGTTTTCTCCAATTTCCGGGTTGTGCGCAACCTAATTTGCATCAAAGCGTGTGTCTTTGTTGTGGGAAACCAATCCAATTTCGGATTTGTTTCGATTTCGCTTCCGCGCTGCGTCATATGCCTTGGAACTAGTAATCATGTGCACCTCATCAAAGATTTGGAGTCCAAAGTCATTTGGGTCTTCTTCTCCTATGTAAGGTATGGTCGTTTCATTGTAAATGGTGTAATCTTGTTCTCCCAATACAGTGATAATCTGACCATTAAAAATAAATTTGACTTTCTAATAGAGGCTAAAGGGATTGGCCTGTGCTGTATGGATCTAAGGTCTCTTAAGGAGTAAGTTGAAGGACCTTAGGATGTCTAAGACTTGGAAAGGGAATCCAAATAACTACGGGTTGATCTCCACCATTAAGTCAATTTCCCTTATAATTTCCCTCTTGGATCCATCAAAAGCCCTCACTATGGTTGAACTTGCTTTGATGTTAGCTGCAACAACACCTAGCAGTTTAAAAGTAACTAGAGGGCATACATTGAGGGAGGACCCATTATCGATAAGGACTCTAGAAACAATCATGTTATTACATTTTACCACTATGAAAAGTAGTTTGGTGTGTTGATTACCTTCTTCCCCCGGATCTTTTGTTGAAAAGGATATCTGATCAATGGCAAAACTAGAATTGACAATATGTCCTAATTTTTTAGTAAACATTCCCTGTGGCACCTTAACTTCCTTTAAAGTTCTAAACAAGGCTTCTTTGTGAGGCTCGGAAGAGAGTAGAAGACCCATAAGGGAGATTTGAGCTAGGGTCTTTGATAATTGGTCCATGATTTTGTATTCACTAGACTTAATCATCTTTGAAAAGGTTGTCAACCTTTTTTCTGCTACTTCTAGTTTTATGACTTTATTGCTTGATTCACTAGCTTTAGGCTTTTTTGTGGTCTCTTCTTTAGGACTATAGACCTTCCCTAACTAAGTGATTCCTCCAATGATAGAACTTGAAGATTTTTCTTGATTAATCACCTCATAATTAAATGGGTTAGCTTTATAAGTTTTAGGTGCTAAGGGAATATGAAAAGTACATTTCTTAACTTTTGGGACTTTTTGCTCCTACTTAGGCTCTTTGTAACATTTTAGGAGTATTGGTTTAAAATTAGGTCCTATAGTGTTAATTCTTTAATCATTCTCCTTTTCATTTTGGGGGTTCTCTTCCTCTACAAAATCTAAACCTTAACCACTTAGAGTAGGCTCTTCATGAATCGACAGTTGGACCGAGTAATCAACAAAATAATAAAACTTCCCCAAATTTTGCCTTAACAAGCCAATCATGGGATCACCCACATGCTATCTTTTTTTTTTTAAATTCTTTTTTAGTTGTTAATTTGTTAGACTTGGAAACTAACATTTCCCAAATGTATGCTACTTGAATTTTGCCTTCCAATAACGACTGAAAAATGACTAACTCAACTTATACTCTGTTGCTTGGGTTAATTGATAGTGGGAAGCCAACTTATTGCAAGTTCTACACTATTTGTTCTATTGGCAACCTATCTAAATTAATTTCTAGTTCAAGTGCTTCTGAGGTGATCATGTTGATGGTAGGGCCATGATTAAGAAGTGGGTTATTGTTAACATTAGGAGTGGGTGACTAAATAGAATCTAACTAAACTACTCCTACATCAATTAGATCCTGGATTTTATTTTTAAGTCTCTAGCACCTGTTTGTAGAATGCCCTACCTACCCCATATGGTAATCACATTTAAGGTTGGGGTCATAGTTTTTAGGTTTATATCTTTCGTTGGGGATTTCAATGCTAATTAGATTATCAGCCTCGAGGCTAGCAAAAACTTAGCTTAAGGGGATTGGGATATGGGTGAATTTTCTAAGAGGTTTGTTGATTTAGGGTTAGTTGATTAGTTATGGTTAGATTAAAGTGTTTGGTGTTTGGAAAGAAAGGTAAGGGGTTCGCCGATTGTTCCTACTTGAATTAACCATGCCAATGGTGGTTTCTTTTCCTTTGATGTTATTTAAAGGTTTAGGTGATGTTACTCTGGATGTTTCATTGACAGGTAATTTTCCAAAAGTGATAGCATTCTCGATCCTGCATCCTACTGCTATTGCTTTTGCGAAGCTTAAAGAGGACTGCCTAATCAAGTGAGTGAAATAAGGTTTCTCCAATGTATTGGTGAAGATGGATGTCAATTCCTTCTCAGAGATTGGAGTATTGACCCTTGTAGCCTGAGCTCGCCAACGTTGAGCATTTTCCTTAAAGGATTCATTATGTTTCTTACGGATACTCCCTAAATCCCACGTTGAGGGAGCAACTTCAATGTTGAATTTGTACCATTTGTAGAATTCCCGAGCCAGCCTTTCCCAAGTGTTGATTTGGTTAAGGTCCAATTGCACATACCAAGTTAGGGCAAGTCCAATGAGACTGCCTTAGAAAGTTTGTACCATTAGTTGATCATACTGCACATATTTGCCCATTTTTTCGGACATACAATCCAGTATGCATCTTCAGACATCTAATGCCATTGTACTTCTCAAATTCTAGTACTTTAAACTTTTCAAGATAGGCAGTGGCATAAAAAAACTATTAAGTCGGAGGTGCCAATTGGCTCATATCCATCTAGCCCTTCTAGAGTTCTTATTTTGTCAACAAATTGTAGGTAAAGTTTTCTCTCCATCTTTTTCTACCTCTCCTCCTTTTGCCTTTGCAGATTGATATGAGATTCAAACTCTTGATTTGGGTTCTACATCAAATGTTGGATTGATCATAGAGTTGATTTCCTCATTTTCAAGAGGTGGAATTTCAACCTTTTTTCCTTTCTATCCCCTTGAATGGCCTTCTTAATTCATTGAGTGGATCACAAGAGAGTAAGACTTTCCACTAAAAGCTTGAGCTAATCATTGAGATTCTGCGATATTTGTTCCAATGAAATCATTCTTTGATCAACAGCATTGTCACTGGTGTTGTTGTTGTTGTTGCTTGACATCTTGGCTTTGGAATAGGTGTTATATAAACCTCTTACGGGGTTCTGTTGTTTAGGCGCTATCTTGAAACATGATCAGATCAACACTGATATCTTTTATTAATGCATTTTTTTAATAATTTTTCTTTAGAAGAAGATGAGTGCATGTATGTTTTAAGTAGATGCAAGTATGGAAATTAGCAAGTAATCATTAAAGCGGAAAATTATTGAAATTTTATTAAAGCTACAAATCTCAAAGTTTTGATTACATTGTGAAAAAAAAAAACCTAATGTCTAATGTTTTCGATTTTTTTTTGGCTTTTGGTTCTTGCAATGGCTTCCTTTTTCGTCCCTTCACTTGATTGGTTGGGGCTTCTAACTCTTTGATCTTCTAATGAGCTATCCTTAGTTGGGCTTCTAGAGCTTTATTTTTTTGGTGGGACTCGTTAAATCTTTTCGTATAAATATTCGCCTTAGCCTCCACACAATTAAAGTGAACCTCCATTTAAGCTTGCACCTATTCTATATAGGTTTTCATCTCTGGGCATGGATTACTTGGTGCAGGATATGTGATATCAGGAGTTTAGTAGATTCTCTTGCCAATCCTGTACAATTGATTGATGATGAAATCCCTAGTGGACCAATGTTTTCCAACTTTACCTTCAAATTCGCCTACATCAATATTAGAGCTTTCAATTCAAGATTCCCACAAAGCCTTTATTCCCAACAACTTAGCTACCTTATCAGCAATTATCATGCTAGGGTTTTGATACTCGAAAATTGATTATAGTGATGGTTTATGGACTATATCTGGAATAGTGCCACATTGACTCACCATTGAATGTAGATGGTAGCCTACACACCAATTGAGCTCGATTAATGGAACTGCTTGAAAATCTTTGCACTTTAGGATGATTTTGTTATAATTACTCCATCTGGTAGTCCATAAGATGTCATCCATAGTAAAACTTTCAAGTATCTTAACCCAAGAGTAGCTAGGGATGTCATCAGGTGATTTCATTCTTTCTCTACAAGATTCAATGAGATCAATCTAATGAGCTAAGGATCATCTAATCATGTTCAGCTCAAAACATTTGATGTGGCTTATAAACCAGATTAGGATAAAGTTAATGTTGCTTCTGAAGATGGCATGCCTTTTTCTCTTTACGAAGTTCAAGTTGCAAATTTGTTCGACTAAGAGAGCAGGAATATAGGATTTCCCTTCCAGAAACTAGGCCACTGGCTCAACTACCCTATAGTGAATGTAAAAGACCCCAATAAGAAAAAGGGGAGTTCTAAATGTTGATAGTATATAAGTATGAACTATGTTTTGTTTGTAATTTTTAGGGTCTCCACATAGGACGTCTTTCTGATCTTCAGCATCATATTGGGCTCCAAACCATGCTTGCAAGTCTATTAGATGGATGCAATGTCCATTACACTTTCCTAGTGCTTCATTAACTACTAATTTACAAATTCCCAACAGCATGCTGAAAATGCTAACTAGCCCTGATTCTAAATTTGGTACATATACTCCGTTGGCCAGTGGAGGGGCTTAGAGGAGTTGAGTATATTCCTCTATTGTTAGTGTGATTTTATGTGGGCCAAGGAAAAATGCTACAGACTCTGATTTCCAGAAATGTACCATAGCTCGAATTAGGGAAATGTTAGCCTCAATCTTAATGAGAGATAGAATTGGCCTAATGTTCTTGTTGATATAAGCTTGTTTTTTAGGATGGTAGAGGGTAAACCAGAAATCTAGTATGAGCTTTGGGTCTAGTAGTTTCTTGATGCTGGCCATCTAGAAGATTACAAGAGAAAATTACAACTCAAAATCTTTTGTTACAAAAGTTCCTAATTTACATTTTTCTATTAAAAAAATTACATTTCTAACTACGACATAACATTTACAAGAAAGTGCTTCAAAACTCATATTTGCAACTTTGTTTCACATTGCTTTAGCATTTACTTGCCAATTTATGATTTCATGTATGCAAAAGGTAGGTTTTAAAAGTTCCTAAACTCTGTAACCTCTCACATTTTCAAAGAAGCAGATCATAGGCTACATTGAAGTTTGAGTAGGGTAGCCTATTCGACCTCGAGCGATGGTCATTCCACTACACTCGAAACTTACATAATGGCTCTCCTCCTAAGGTCCTAAGAGGGTTCGGGTTTGACCGTATCTAACATACGTTAAAAATAAAATAAATCTTAATCCTACATAAACAAAAGTTAGTACAAAATATAATAGTAAATAATAATAATAACAACAACAACAATAATAATAATAATAAAATTTCAATGAATAACCCTAAAAATAAAATCTATTTTTGGAAGGTTTAAGTGGCTAGCCCACTTGGGGTCCCCAGCAGAGTTGTCATCCTATCGAGTTTAAATTCTAATTCATTTTTCCTAATTTGATTTATACTAAACCTTATACTCATTTAATATAAATTCTCGACTAAAATTTGGAAAAATTTTATCTTTATCTAACTTAGAGAAAAGAGGAGTTGCTACCCGATCAAGTTTGGGAAAAAATATTAAATTAAGACTAATTGAGTATATTAGTCTTAATTTAGCTACCAATCCACATAGAATGTTTCAAATAAAACTAGAGATTTTGGGATCGGGGGCTACTTTATTAAAAACTTATGGTTACCACTTTAACCTTCCCAAAATAATTTTTTTAATTATTTTTTTTTATAAAATGTTTAACTAGAGAAAGTAAAAGAAAATATATTCTTTCTTCTTCTTTTTTTTGAAAATATGTTTAATTAGAGAAAGTAAAAAAAAAAAAAGTTATTGTTTTTTTTAAAACATTTTTAACTAGAGAAAGTAAAAAAGAAAAAATTATTTTTTTTAGAACATGCTTAACTAGAGAAAGTAAAAACAAAACAAAATTCGTTTTTTGAGGCCGCTCCGTAAGTGCCTACATACTCACTATTCAAGATTAGACCAGTCATAGTTCATATTAGTTTTAATTTTTTTATTTTTTTAATAAGAAAATAATTAAAATATTTTTAAAAAATTGATTATTATTATTAATTTTTAAAATACGTTTTTCTTTAAATTTAAATATCTAAAAAATACGTCTTAACATTTTTTTTAAAAAAGAATGATTTTTTTTTATAAAATAAAATATATATTAACATCTAAAATTTAAAAAAAATAAAAAAAATTATCTTTAAAGAAGACTAAAAAAGGAATGTACCTAATCGGAGATGGGGGTGGATTTTGGCAACAATTTTTGAAGATTGATTGACCTACCGGGAAAGTCAAAGCGTCACAGTAGAGGAGGATCTATCTACTTTGATCTGACTTCATTGAGCTTAAAAAAAAAAACAAAACAAAACCAGAGCGTAGAGAGAGAAAACGAGAATATAGAGAGAGAAAAAAGTTTTTTGGAAGTGAGAATGAGTCCAATTCTACCTCAAATGCATTCTCTGAGGTCTCTTTTATACTACTCAAGCTTGAATTAATCATGGAAGGTCAATTTCCGTAATGAATTTTGAATTTTCAATTTAATGGGTTTTGACCGATTAAGATTCAAATCTTGTGGAATTTGCTTGGAATTACAGTAAATCATTGGTCAGGTTTAATTCCTTATGCTTTGTTATTACTTAAGATAGCATGTAGAAGCTTTAATTTGCATTAATCTGGTTTAATCCAGCAAATTTGTTTCACAAAAAAAAAAAGATTTTTTTTCCATTTTTTACTACATAAATGAGTGAATCAAGACGCGCTAGTGAGTTCTATCAGAAGTAGGCCATGTGATCTACATGATTTCACCATTATTTAGGTGAAATCGTATAGATATTGTGGCTAAAAATGGCTGAAAACTGGGCGTCTTAGAGAAGAAAAATGCGGCAAAATCAGGTGGATGAATGAAGAAGATGATCCATAGTGTTTTGGATCAACAAAATAATGGTGAGAAAAACAAAATTTTAAGACATCTTGCGCCTGCTAAGGATCAAGCTCCGGACCTTAAAGTTTATTCTACATGAGCTTTCCAAAAAGCCAGTAGCTTGTGCCTCGATTTTATTGCACTCAAATTATATTTATTCCCTTTTCAATTCCAAAAATTAAAGTGTGTCTATGCGCGTGATGGGGATTTGAAACCTAATCTACATGTATTGCAAGTGTAAGTTTTTCCAACAAGTTGTTGGCCTATGCCTCAGTCTTGTTATGCAATCAAATTGCATTTGTTTCTATTTTTTAAAATATATAAATAAATGAATGAATAAATAAAAATAAAAAAATAAAATAAATATATATATATATAAGGAGGGAGCAAAAATTGTGTGTCTACACTCATCATCATATAAGCATCTTAATCACTAAAACATCAATTTGGCCTCTAAATGATCCTTAGGCACTAGAGATTGAATATACATCATAAGGGATTGAAATGCATGGCTTTAAAACATATATAGCATGCATGAAAGGTGATGAAACATAAATGCCTAAATCTATGTTTAAAATAGAATAGAGAAAATAAAAAAAAATGACAAGATAAACAACATCTACATAGTATAACTTGAAGATAGAGCACCATAGACATGAAGAATCACATTCTAGTAGTGAGATTTTAAGTAGGAAGGATAGTAAAAAACTTTTGGAAGAGTAAGGAGCCTTTTACTTACTTAAATTAAGGTTGTAGGATCTCTAACAAGTTGTGCTACATGGTTCACAAAGGAAAAATCGAAATGAGTTGAATTCGTGAATTATACTAACATATAGGATGCTAATTTGAAGGAACACTTGATGATTTAAGAGCTCTAAAAACAAGTGAAATATGGTCTTGACTCCTCTAATATGGTGTGGAGAAGCTACCAAAAATAAGCTCCAAAGATAGCATGACTTTTTGATGGAAAATAAGGAAAAGTGATAGAAAGTGAAAGAAAAGTGAGAGGGAGTAAGAGAGAGTGAGGGACGATGGTTGAGAGGGAGTGTGAGCTCTTTTGATTTTCGTTGGGAGTTTTTTTTACAAGGTGAAGGATGGATAGGTGTAGATTTTAGCTCGGGAATCAAGATAAGTTAAGCACTAGAGTGGGTAAGTTTTATGAAAAAGGGAGAAATGCATACATGCATGAAAGAGGATTGAGAATAATAGAGATTTTAGGTGGGATTTTCATTATCTTTATGGAAAAATACAATTGATTTGAAATCTAGAAAAAAAAATGATTTATTTTGGGGGCATAGAGGTGTGATCTACACATATTGGGGAAAAATTTCTTCAATAAACTCAATTACTGTAATTATATTAATGGTTTATGTGATAGGATTTCTTATATGTTTTATAGTATTATTAAGCACTTAGAATAAGAATACTTAAGTAGTAGGCACTTTAGAATTTTATATTATGTATATAAATCTTTATTGAGTTAGTTATCTATAAATTGATTGTAGGGTTAAATGATTTCTTAATAATTAAATGAATTGTAAGGCACAAGATATAGTGTAGTAGGGGTATGATCAGTTCTCATTTTTCTTGTGTACTAATTAAATTAGAGCTTCTTAGTTAACACCCATGATGGATGAAATATGAAAACCTCCAAAGAGTTACACCTCTTCATAATGCATGTATGATAGGGTGCATCTATATGATTATGTAAAGATGTGATATTTCTAAAGGACACATAGGTAGAGTTGTAGTCCTTTTAAAAAGGCATATTCTCTTTTATATATAAAAAAGACCATTAAATGGTTTGAAATTTTTTGCCATTTCTTTCATTACATTTTAGAGAAAAATCTAGTAAGATAGTGCCTATAAAAATCCTCTATTATTGTACATTCAAATAAGGAATATAGTTCATGGATAGTGGGTATTTTCTAGTGGTGATTATATTACAACTGTGAGTTCATTTTTAGAGAATCACTGTTTGTGTTAGTTATTCAAACATTGCTTGTTTGTTTTTGCTATGTATCTACAAAAGGTTAGTAGACTTATCGATTTATTTTCATCATCATTGTCGAGTCTAATTTTTTAATTTTCCCATTCCTAATCCGATCTAGACTAGACCCTATGCTCATCTAATATAGATCCTCGACTTGAGTTAGGAATTTCGTTTAATTTTGGAGTCGCCACCTAACTATTGTTGGGAAAGATTGAATTAAGACTAAAGGAGCGGATTAGTCTTAATTTGGACCACTAGTCGTCGTGATTTCCTCTTCTCGTTTTTGGTGAAAAAAGGAAAAGGAAAACCAGAGTTTCTAAGTTCGGAGGCTAACCTATTAAAACCTTACGGTTACCACCTAATCTCCTAAAATTATCTCTATCTAGAAATGTCTTTTATTTTGTTTCTGTTGCTTTTTATTTGTTCTTGAATGAATTATTTGAAAAAAATGATTTTTTTATTTCATTTTATGGGTTGACCCAAATGGGTGCCTATGTACCTGCTATTCATGATCAAACAAGCCATAGTTTGCTTTTCCTGAAAAGATTTAGTGGGTTTGTGAATTTTAATTTTGAAATTTCTTTTGATTTATGTTTTTACCATTTTTGGATTTTTCTAAAAAAATCTAAACCTAAACTTAATAATATGATTTTTGAAAATAATTTTTGGGGAAAACATCCATTTTGGATTTATTTGAGAAAATGATTTTTCTAAGTGATAAAACTCATTTTCTTTCTATTTTTTCTTAATTTTCGAATTTTTTATTATTTTTTGTGATTTTTATGATTTTTTATCATTTTTATGATTCTTTTATTATTTTAAAATTTTTATAAGTTTTTATAATTTTTTTTATTTTTTATTGATTTTTCATAATTTTTGTGCATTTTTGTTTTATTAAAAATTTTTCTCCTAAGTTCTACCCTATTTCAAAATTTAGAGTTTTATTATTATTTTTTCTAATATTTTTATTTTTTTTCTAAATTTTTATTATTTATTATTTTGATTATATTTTTTCTTTTTTTATATATTATTAACTCCTAAAAAAATCTAATTTCTAACATTTTTCTATTTATTGAAATATAAATAACACATAAGTAAATAAAAAAATAAATAAATAGAAAATTAATAAATCAATTCGGAAAAATAAATCAAATAAATAAACAAAATAAAATAAAAAGAAAATCCGACTTACCTGGATCCGGGTCAGTGTGCGGGTCGGGTCGAAGTGGTCGGACACGGCGGCGGGGAATGCTCGTTGACGGCGTTCCGGTGGCCTTTTGCAGCAGTTGAGGTGTCGAATCCTAGGTTATCGAGGGTGAGGAATCCAATGGTGGTGATGGTTTGCTCCAGAAACGCCTCCTGGTGGTTGCTCAACTCTTTATCGGCGATCGCGGCTTCGAACTCCTCCGGTGGACTTCGATTCTCTCTTTTCTCTTACTTTCTCTCGCTTTTGATCTGTGTTCTGGCTTCCTCACTTCATCCTCTATTTATAGGCTCTTGAAATCGAGCTGGATAAGCTCGGATTTCCACCGATCGAGGCAAATCGGATTTGCGGTTAAATGAACCAACTCCGATTCGTGTAAATCCTTCGATTTGTTGAGATTTGATTCCAATTGGATGACGTTTATCTCAATTCTGTTGAAGATCTGTTGGATTTGTGCAAAAAATCGAATCAAAATGGCCGAAATTCGAATTTTTCTCCTCGCCAGCGTTCTCAGACCAAGGTTGAAGACGATCACGCGCCCGACGCGTGCGTTCGCTCTAGCCAATCAGATGCTGCCACGTGTCCCGGGTAAATGAAAAATTTGCAAAACGCAGAATCTGCTTCCCCCTCGTTTCGAACCCTTGACCTCGCACCCGCCAGACCAAGACTCGGACCAGCTGAGCTAGCCCATTTTCCTGATTTTGTTTATTTCGCAAATTGCATATATGCAATGCGGTTTTTTTATTTTTTTTATATTTTTTTAAATTTCAAAAATTTGTAAAAATTATTTATTCCTTATTATTGCCATTTTTGAAATCATTTTTCAAAATTGATGTGTTTTCCTATTTATTTTTATTTTTTTGAATATTTTTCTTATTTTTGCCAAATTAGAGAAAAATTGGAAAAAATTAGGAAAAATTGGAAATTAATTATTATTGATTCTTAGGGCAAAAATGGGGTGTTTACAGCTGCCCCTCTTTGTAGTAAAATTTGAAAAACTTAACTACAAAGATAAGAAAAACGTCATTTTTGGCCTCTTGATTTGGATAGATAACGCCTTGTTTTGGCTGATTATCTGGAAATTGGTTTCTTGCGGGAAAATGCTCTAAGAGCCAATAATCCCACGAGTTTAAAATGGTCCTAACAATTTAGAGTAATGTTCCTTCCCAAAAAGTGCTTTATGGGCTGACTAATTGGCGATAGGAAACATCTCAAACATTGTTTTAGGAGTGTAGAATAAATGATGATAAGAAGCGTCTTATCAGACTAGTAACCTTGAAAAGAAGATTATCTTAGGAAGCGCCTTGATGAGCTGGCTACCTGTCAACAGAAGCGTCTGACTAGACTAGCAACTGTTTGGAAAAATACCTCTAAAAAGTGCTCTATTGAGCTGACTAATCGGTTATTAGAAGTTTGAAAAAGTGCTCCTATGAGTTGATTAATTGATAGATTCGAAAAGTGCTCCTCTGAGCTAACTAATCGATGGGTTCGAAAAGTGCTCCTCTGAGCTAACTAATCGAGGGAGTCTAGGAAAGTGCCCCTTCTTTGGGCTGAATGACCTATAGCGAGAAGTGTCTTCTTAGACTAACGACCCTGGAGGAAATGTCTCAAAAAGTGCCCCTATGGGCTGACCTTGAGACAAGATATTTAGGAAAGTGCCCCTCTTGGGCTGACTAACCTATAGCGGGACGTGTCTTCTTAGACTAACGACCTTGGGGGAAATGTCTCAAAAAGTGCCCCTATGGGCTGACCTTGAGACAAGATATTTAGGAAAGTGCCCTTCTTGGGCTGACTAACCTATAGCGAGACGTGTCTTCTTAGACTAACGACCTTGGGGAAATGTCTCAAAAAGTGCCCCTATGGGCTGACCTTGAGACAATATATTTAGGAAAGTGCCCCTCTTGGGCTGACTAACCTATAGCAGGACATATCTTCTTAGACTAACGACCTTAGGGGAAATGTCTCAAAAAGTGCCCCTATGGGCTGACCTTGAGACAAGATATTTAGGAAAGTGCCCCTCTTGGGCTGACTAACCTATAACGGGACGTGTCTTCTTAGACAAACGACCCTGGGGAAAATGTCTCAAAAAGTGCCCCTATGGGTTGACCTTGAGACAAGATATTTAGGAAAGTGCCCCTCTTGGGCTGACTAACCTATAGCGGGACGTGTCTTCTTAGACTAACAACCCTGGGGGAAATGTCTCAAAAAGTGCCCCTATGGGTTGACCTTGAGACAAGATATTTAGGAAAGTGCCCCTCTTAGGCTGACTAACCTATAGCGGGACGTGTCTTCTTAGACTAATGACCCTGGGGGTAATGTCTTAAAAAGTGTTCCTATAAGCTGATCTTGAGACAAGATATTTAGGAAAGTGTCCCTCTTAGGCTGACTAACCTATAGCGGGACGTGTCTTCTTAGACTAACGACCCTGGGGTAAATGTCTCAAAAAGTGCCTCTATGGGCTGACCTTGAGACAAGAAATTTAGGAAAGTGCCTCTCTTGGGTTGACTAACCTATAGTGGGACGTGTCTTCTTAGACTAACGACCCTGGGGGAAATGTCTCAAAAAGTACCCCTATAAGCTGACCTTGAGACAAGATATTTAGGAAAGTGCCCCTCTTAGGCTGACTAACCTATAGTGGGACATGTCTTCTTAGACTAACGACCTTGGGGGAAATGTCTCAAAAAGTGCCCCTATGGGCTGACCTTGAGACAAGATATTTAGGAAAGTGCCCCTCTTGGGCTGACTAACCTATGATAAAGATATCTCAAAAAGGTGCCTCTATGAGCTGACCTTAAGAGAGAATATTTAGGAAAGTGCCCCTCTTGGGCTGACTAACCTATGATAAAAATGTCTCAAAAAGGTGCCCCTATGGGCTGACCTTAAGAGAGGATGTTAAGGAAAGTGTCCCTCTTGGGCTGACTAACCTGTGATAAAAAATATCTCAAAAAGGTGCCCCTAGGGCTAACCTTAAGAGAGGAGATCTAGGAAAGTGCCCCTTTTTGGGCTGACTACCCTATTAAAGGGGATGTTTAGACAAGTGCCCCACTATGGGCTGACTCATCTTATGTTTTTTTTTTTTTTAAATATGCTTTCTACTGACTGAGCTAAATGATGTGATGCTTTTCATGATATGATGATAGTTATTCATTTTAATATGCTTACCAATTTATCGTGGATGGCAACCAAACAACCGAACCTTCGTGCTTGTTTGCTTCTGCTTCACTTCTTGTCATCTTGACACGGGGTTGAAAATCTTGATGTGCTTCCTTTCTTATGCGCATGGCTCTTTTGCCGGTAGTGTTATCTTACTAATGCGCTAAGTTTTAATGCTCAAGAATAGAATTATATTACAAAATTTATTGAGATTCATTATTATTTTAGTGTTTATCATTTATTGGTGAAGTGATGGGTAATGTGTTTAGGAATATTTGTTGCAATGAGAATTGATTGGGATTATTGACCATTCAGGGACATTAACTTTGCTTGTAAAAAGTAAAAACTCGACTCAACGAAATTTGTATCGAACATTGGCTTTCATAAACATTGGCAGAATTTCAATTCCCTTGCCTAAGGATAGTACATCTTTACAGCATCTGTGTTAATGGGGTCTCTCAATTCCGGACCATCCATTTGAGTTAGTATCAAAGCACCTCCTGACAGAACCTTTTTCACACATAAGAGCCTTTATAGTTTGGGGTAAATTTCCCTCTGGAGTCTTGGGCGTTCGAGAGAACCTTCTTTAGCACCAAATCCCCTTCTTTGAAGTATCGAGGCCTCATTTTCTTATTAAATGCTCGGGCCATCCTTTGTTGGTAACACTGGCCATGACATAGTGCGATAAGTCTTTTTTCATCAATCAGATTCAGCTGATCAAGCCTCTTCTTTACCCAATCTGATTCGGTTAGCTGAGTTTCTGACAAGATTTTGAATGATGGTATTTCGACTTCAACTGGTAGCAGTGCTTCAGTACCATATACCAATGAATATGGGGTAGCTCCAGTAGATGTTCTTATTGAAGTCTTATAAGCCATAAGAGCAAACGGTAACATTTCATGCCAATCTTTGTAAATGGTTGTCATTTTCTCGATGATCTTTTTGATATTCTTGTTAGCTGCTTCTACTGCCCCATTCATTTGAGGTCGGTAGGGAGTTGAATTTCTATGGTTTATGCGAAATTGTTGACATAAACCTGTCATCGATTTGTTGTTAAGATTGGTACCATTGTCAGTGATGATAGACTCAGGAACTCCATATCGGGCTATTATGTCCCTTTTCAAGAAGCAGACTATTACCCCTTTGGTGACATTGGCATATGACGAAGCTTCTACCCATTTGGTGAAGTAATCAATCGCTACCAGTATAAACCTGTGGCCATTAGATGCTGTCGGAGTGATTGGGCCAATTATGTTGATTCCCCACATGGAGAAAGGCCATGGTGCTGACAACAAATGTAGCTCATTGGGCGGAGCATTTATCCGATTCGCGTATACTTGACACAGATGACAGTGCTTGACATATTTTATGCAATCTGATTCCATGGTTAACCAATAGTATCCTAACCTCATGATTTTTCGGGCTAACATGTAGCCATTCATATGAGGTCCACATACTCCTTCGTGTACCTCTTTCATCAATTCGCACGCTTCATTTTTGTCCACACATCTCAACAAGGTGGTATCAGATGATCTTTTGTAGAGTATAGACCCACTTAGTAAGAAATGGCTTGCTAACCTTCTGAGTGTTCTTTGGTCATTCTTGCTAGCCATTTCAGGGTATTTACTTTCTTGGAGAAAGGTCCTGATGTCATGATACCAGGGCTTGTCATCTTGTACTTTTTCAATGGTTAAACAGTAGGCGGGCCGATTTTCGATGTCTATCTTCATTGGTTGGATTTTGGCTCCCCCTGTTATCTGGATCATAGATGCTAGTGTGGCTAGTGCATCTGCAAATTGATTCTGAGTTCTCGGGATGTATGTGAAAGTGATTGCCTTGAATTCTTCAATTAGCTCTGTCAAGTGTTGATGATACGGTACCAGTTTAGGGTCTTTAGTCTTGTATTCCCCTCTTGTCTGTAGTATGATGAGCGACGAATCTCCGTATACTTCTAATTCGCGGATTTCCATTTGGTAGGCCATTTTGAGGCCAAGAATGCATGCCTCATATTCTGCGATATTATTGGTATAGGGAAATGTAAGTCTTGTCATTGCAAGAAATTAAGTGCCATCTGGGGATATCAATACTGCCCCAACTCCGCAACCAAATACGTTGGCGGCTCCATTGAAAAACAGTTTCCATTTCGGGTTCTGCTCTATCCCAAAGTCTTCTACTGGTATATCTTCCACTGTTAATATATTTTCGTCCGGGAATTAGGTTTGTAGTTCTTGGGAATCTATCTCGACAGGGTGTTCTGCCAATTGGTCGGTTAAGGCTTGCCCTTTCATCAAGTTCTGATTTATGTATGTGATGTCAAACTCGGATAGGAGCATTTTCCATTTAGAGATTCTCCCTATCAAAGCTGGTTTCTCTGCCAAATATTTCAAGGGATCATGTTTTGTCAGTAGCTCAATATGATAGTAAAGGGTATATTGCCTTAGTCGATGCATGACCTAAATTAAAGCACAACAAGTCTTCTCCACCTCTGAGTACCTCTGTTCCCCTTCTGTGAATTTCTTGCTCAAGTAATATATGGAACGCTCTCTTCCCTCTTCATCTTTCTGCCCCAACACACAACCCATGGATTCAGAGAGTATAGTGAAGTATAAGAATAAGGGCTTCCCCTGCTTCGGGACTATCAAGACCGGAGGTTTTATAAGGTAGTCTTTGATCGTCCTGAATGCTTCTTTGCATTCGTCGTCCCATTCTATGGTGGCATTCTTTTTCAACAGATGGAATAGTGGCCGGCATTTATCGGTGAGCTATGAGATAAAACGAGCTATATAATTTAATCTTCTCAGCAAGCTTCTTACTTCTTTAACGGAGAGTGGGGAAGGTAACTCTAATATAGACTTTACCTTGTTAAGATCGATTTTAATGCCCTCCTGGCTTATGACAAACCCTAACAATTTTCCCGTTGTGACCCCGAAAGTGCATTTCTCTGGGTTTAACTTGAGTTGGAATTTTCTCAGTCGCTTAAACAATTTCCTCAGGATATCTATATGGCTTTCTCCTTCCTTAGATTTGGCTATCATGTCGTCAACGTATACTTCAACCTCTCAATGCATCATGTCATGAAGTATCGCGACCATGGCTCTCTGATACGTTGCCCTGGCGTTTTTCAAACCGAAGGGCATGACTTTGTAACAGAAAGTTCCCCATGTTGTGATGAAAGTCGTTTTAGTTTTATCTTCTTCAGCCATTTTTATCTAATTATATCCTGAGAAACCATCCATGAATGAGAAAAGATGGTTTCCCGCAGTGTTGTCCACTAAAACATCAATGTGAGGTAGGGGGAAGTTATCCTTTGGCGTAGCTTGGTTTAAGTCCTGGAAGTCTACGCATACGCGTACTTTTCCATTCTTTTTCATAACAGGGACTATATTTGCCACCCATTCCGGGTAATCGGATACTTCGATGAACCCTACTTCTAGCAGTTTCTTGACTTCTTCCTTAATCTTTAGTAAGATGTTGGGCCTAAATCTTCTTAGTTTTTGTTTTTTAGGTTTGACATCTTCTCTTGTGAGAAGCCTATGAACCACTATTAATTGGTCTAGTTCTGGCATGTCGCCATATGACCAGGCGAACACATCTGCATATTCTGTTAATAGCTCGGTTATCTCATACTTTTGCTCGGCACTTAAACTGGTCCCGATTTTGAGTTTTTTAGGTTTTTCCATGCTTCCTAGATTTACTGTCTCCACCGGCTCATCGATCGAAATTCCGCTTTGTTCATGTTTTTGCCAATTTTCTTGTATTATTTCATGGTCAAGGATATTGTCTTCAACAACTGACCCAACAGCGTTGGAAACGATATCAGCGTTTTTATTTTCTACCTGTGCGAAATATCCTTGATGTTCGCTGGTAAGAGATCTGGGTGAAGTAAAGATGAAAGCATGTATATGAGAAAAAAAAAACAGACTGTAATTGAATTGATAAAGAGTCTCAATAAAATTCATTCAATAATTATTCTCTTTTTTTGAACTGACCTAGAACTATTGATAGGATAACAAAACTAATTGTTCAGAGCCGGATGCTTATTGGACGTGTGGGGGGTTGGTTTCCCATTGTTGACGTCACCTTCGTTTATCCGAAGCTCTTGAATAATATTCGCTCTTCGGAAAGATTGTTGGAGTGGTGGAATGCACATCTAGGCGCCGATTGGCTTCTCCTTCATTCTGCCTTTGACACCTTTTGCTTGCACTTCTTCATCGGCTGTGGGAACGTACCCTAGTCCAAACGTCCCTTGCTGCCCCCTCTTTAAACTGAAGGCCCTCCTTGCTGGTCACCACGTTCACTTCATTGAAAATTTGTAGTCCAAGGTCTTCTGAACCTTCCTCCCTAATATATGGTATAGCGGTCTCCTTTTATATGGCGTAATCCTGCTCGCCAAGTACGGTGACTATCTACCCGTTCGCAATGAATTTGACCCTTTGATGGAGACTAGAGGGGATGGCTCCAGCAGCGTGTATCCAAGGTCTTCCCAAAAGTAGGTTGAAAGACCTTGGGATGTCGAGGACCTGGAAAGATATGTGGAATACTTGTGGACCAATTTCCACCGGTAGATTTATCTCCCCTACTATATCTCTTTTTGACCCATCAAAAGCTCTGACCACCATTGAGCTAGGTGTTATATTTCTTGGATCGACCCCCAATAGGTCGAGGGTAGCCAGTGGGCAAGCGTTGAGGGACGATCCGTTGTCGATGAGTACCCAAGAGACAATTGTGACGTTACACCTGACCACTATGAACAGTGGTTTTGTATGTTGGTCTCCCTCCTCCCCTAGCTCTTCTGGAGAGAAAGATATCTAGTCCATGGTGAAAATAGAATCCGCCACGTGACTTATTTTGTCTGTAGCGATGCCTTCTGGGACCTGAATCTGTTTGAGCACTTTGAAGAGTGCTTCCCTGTAGGGCTCAGATGCTGTAAGAAGGCCCATAAGTGATATTTGTGCTGGAACTTTATTTAGTTGTTCCATTATCTTGTATTCACTCGCCTTGACCATCTTTGTAAACGCAGCAAGTCCCTCTTCCTCTTCCTCTCCTTTCTCCACATTGGGTTCTTCGGTCGGGGTTCTATACTTTGGGTCGTATATTCTCCCAGAGCGGGTAATTCCTCCCACCATAGGAGGTCACTCTTGTTTAAAGGCCCGATAGTCGAAAAGTGCGGCCTTATAACTTTCTGTCGGTATCGGGACATTAAATACATATCTTTTCCTTGGGATCTGTATCTCAGTTGATTGTCCCTTGTAGCATTTTATCACCCTGGGCTTCTGATGGGAATTGATCATGTTTATAGTCTTCTCCTCTTCCTTCGGCGGGTTGTCCTCCTTCTCAAACTCTGGCCCCCATCCGCTAAGCGGCCCATACTCAGTTGGGGTGTAAGAATAGTTCACCAAGTATTTAAACCTCCCATGTCATTCTCCCAAAGTGCCGACTGTTGGGTCTCCGGCTAACCATCTTCTTTTGATATGTGACTTTGGGGTTTTCTCTAGGACTTGACGGGACTGCTTTTTCTGTGGGTCCGTCGTCTTCTGCTTAGGGGCTTCCTTGGGAGTTGACTCCTCAGATGTGATCATGTTAATGGTGGGCTTATGATTGGGCAGCGGGTTGGTGTTGACATTGGGTGTTGGGGTGCTCACAAAATCCAGCTGTACGATTCCTGTGTCGATTAGGTCTTGGATTTTATGCCAGAGCCTCCAGCACCTATCTGTAGAATGCCCCTCTTGACCTATATGGTAGTCACATCTGAGGCTTGAGTCGAAATTCTTGGGTTTGTACCGGTCGTTGGGGATCTCAAAGCTGATCAAGTTGTCCGCCCTCAACCGAGCAAAGACTTGACTGAGCGAAATGGGGATTGAAGTGAACTGCCTTGGGACCCTGGTGGCCTAGGTATGACCTATCGTGGATTGTTGGGCTGGGGTACTCATGGTCTGAAATGTCACACGAGTTCCAGCTTTTTCTGCCCTACTGGAATGGACAGTGCTGACGGTAGACTCCTTAGCTTTATTACCTCCTAAGGGCCTTTGTGTTGGTGTGACCCTGGGAGGATCCATCATTTGGAGTCTGCCGGTGGTGATGGCATTTTCAATCCGGCATCCTGCAACTACCACCTCTGCAAAGCTGGATGAGGTCTGGCCTACCATATGTGAAAAGTAGGTCTTGTCTAAGGTGTTGACAAATATGGATGTCAACTCCTTCTCAGAGATTGGGATTGCTATTCTGGTGGCCTGAGCTCTCCAGCGTTGAGCATACTCCTTAAACGGCTCAATATGTCTTTTCTGGAGACTCTCCAAATCAATCACAGAGGGGGCGACCTCAATATTGAACTTATACTGGTCGTAGAACGCCCGAGCCATTTTTTCCCAGGTGTTGACATTATTGAAGTCTAGGTGGGCGTACCAGACCAATGCAGGGCTTGTGAGGCTATCTTGGAAGGTCTGGATCATGAGTTGGTCGTATTGAGCATACTTGCTCATCTTTCGGGCGTATAGCCTGGTATGCATTTTAGGGCACCCGATCCCATCGTATTTTTCAAACTCCGGGGTTTTGAACTTCTCAGGGTATACCTCTTCCCTGTACACTGGCAGACTGGTGATCCCGGCCTGCTCGAAACCATCAGGACCCTCGATTGTTTTCATCTTATCATGGAGCTGTTGGAAGAGTCTCTTCTCCATTTCCTTCTGTCTCTCTTCCATCTCTCTTTTCAGGTCATCAGAGGTTGGCCCCTGGTTGATCTTCGGCTCATATTCAAAGGCCGGGTTAAGGTGGGAATTGATCTCTTCATACTCCGGAGGCTGTCCCTCCACTGCTTTTCCTTTCCTGGCCCCTGAATGTTCTTCTTGGGTTGGCTGAGTGGTGCGAAGGAGGCCGATGCTTTCAGTTAAGAGGTGGACCTGGGCAGCCAATTGTTGGGCCGTTTGTTCTAGGGATACGATCCTGGAGTCTGAAGCAGCTTCAGCATTTGTGTTATTGCGGTTGTCGCTACTATTGGCCATTTTTGTTCTTGAACGTGTGCGAATTGGGCTTCTGGGAGGGTTCGGTTGCTTGGGAGCTATCTTGATACCTGGCGCGCATTTTTTTCTTTTTTAGTATAATGTATGCAAATGTGATGCATGTGTCACACGGATGCTAAAAAGGGTCGACAATTGATTGACGATGTAATATTGAAAATTTATTTTTATTAATATTGAAAATTTTGGAGTTTCGATACAAATGAAAGAGTACAATGATAATCTATTTCCTAACTCTTTTGTTCCTTTGTGGTGGAGACTCAGGCTTCCAACTCGTCCATCCGTATGCAGTACCCGTTACAGTCTGCTAGGGCCTTGTTGACTGCTGTTTTGCGGATACCTAGTAGTCTATTGAAGGTACCGGCTGACCCGGCCTCGAGATCTGGCACATAGATTTGATCAATCAGTGCTGGAGCCTATAGCAGCTGGGTGTACTCTTCCAGGGTAGGGGTGATTTCATGAGGCTCGATAAAGAAGGCTGTAGGCTCGATTTCCCATAATTGGAGCATGGCCCGTACCAAAAGCAAATTCACCTCCATCTTTGTTAGTGAGAGGATGGGCCCTATCTTTTGTTGGATGAAGGCCTGCTCCTCTAGATTGTACAAGGTAAACCAATAGTCCAGTACCAACTTTGGGTCTAAAGGTTTGTACACCCGAATTTCTTTGCGGAGGAGGCGGTTGACTGCGGTGCTAGCCATCTATTACAACAAGAAATTCCCTAATTACAACCAGAACTATGAAAATATTACAGGGAAATAGATCCGAACTCCATGAACAAAACAAAAATTTATTACATTATCATCAATTGTCAACCTATGACTTATGTATGCAAAATAGGTTGGTTCTAACAAGTCCCTAAGCTCTATGGCCTCCCACATTCTCGGAGAAATGGATCTCAGGCCATATCGAAGCATTGGGTGGGGTAGCCTAATCGGTCCCGAACGATGATCAACTCACTTCGCCCGAAACCTACACAATGGCTCCCCATCTTAGGGTTCTACGACGGTCCTGTTTTGACCGCATCTATTCACACAAACATATGCATGCATGCAGACCCCAAAGTAAAGAAAACTAAACTTAGCTAATCCCTGAAAAGTTAGTAACAGAATAATAATTGAAAGACATTTCTTTAAAAGAACATCTTGAGGAGATTCAGGTGGCTAGCCTACTGGAATGAGGGTCCCCAGTGGAGTCGCCATCCTGTCGAGTCTAATTTTTGAATTTTCCCATTCCTAATCCAATCTAGACTAGACCCTATGCTCATCTAATATAGATCCTCGACTTAAGTTAGGAACTTCGTTTAATTTTGGAGTCGCCACCCAACTGTTGTTGGGAAAGATTGAATTAAGACTAAAGGAGCGGATTAGTCTTAATTTAGACCACTAGTCGTCGTGATTTCCTCTTCTCGTTTTTTGGTGAAAAGAGGAAAAGGAAAACCAGAGTTTCTAAGTTCGAAAGCTAACCTATTAAAACCTTACGGTTACCACCTAATCTCCTAAAATTATCTCTATCTAGAAATGTCTTTTATTTTGTTTCTGTTACTTTTTATTATGTTCTTGAATGAATTATTTGAAAAAAAAAAGATTTTTTTACTAAATTTTAAGGGTTGACCCAAATGGGTGCCTACGTACCTGCTATTCAGAATCAAACAAGTCGTAGTTCGCTTTTCTTGAAAAGATTTAGTGGGTTTGTGAATTTTAATTTTGAAATCTCTTTTGATTTATGTTTTTACCATTTTTGGATTTTTCTAAAAAAATCTAAACCTAAACTTAATAATTTGATTTTTGAAAATAATTTTTGGAGAAAACATAAATTTTGGATTTATTTGAGAAAATGATTTTTCTAAGTGATAAAACTCATTTTTTTCTATTTTTTCTTAATTTTTGAATTTTTATTAATTTTTATTATTTTTTTGTGATTTTTATGATTTTTTATTATTTTTATGATTCTTTTATTATTTTAAAATTTTTATAATCTTCATAAGTTTTTATAATTTTTTTATAATTTTTTATTGATTTTTCATAATTTTTGTGCATTTTTGTTTTATTAAAATTTTTTCTCCTAGGTTCTACCCTATTTCAAAATCTAGAGTTTCATTATTATTTTTTCTAATATTTTTATTTTTTTCTAAATTTTTATTATTTATTATTTTGATTGTATTTTTTTCATTTATTTTTTTTTATATTATTAACTCCTAAAAAATCTAATTTCTAACATTTTTCTATTTATTGAAATATAAATAACACATAAGTAAATAAACAAATAAATAAATAGAAAATTAATAAATAAATAACAAAAATAATAAATCAATTCGGAAAAATAAATCAAATAAATAAATAAAATAAAATAAAATAAAATAAAAACGAAAAATCCAACTTACCTGGATCCGTGTCAGTGCGCGGGTCGGGTCGGTTGGGTCGGGTCGGACACGGCGGTGAGGAGTGCTTGTTGACGGCGTTCCGGCGGCCTTTTGCGGCGGTTGAGGTGTCGAATCCTAGGTTATCGAGGGTGAGGAATCCAATGGTGGCGGTAGTTTACTCCAGAAACGCCTCATGGTGGTTGCTCAACTCTTAATCGTCGATCACGGCTTCGAACTCCTCCGGTGGACTTCGATTCTCTCTTTTCTCTCACTTTCTCTCGCTTTTGATTTATGTTCTGGCTTCCTCACTTCATCCTCTATTTATAGGCTCTCAAAATCAAGCTGGATAAGCTCCGATTTCCACCGATCGAGGCAAATCGGATTTACGGTTAAATGAACCAACTCCGATTCGTGTAAATCCTTCGATTTGTTGAGATTTGATTCCAATTGGATGATGTTTATCTCAATTCTGTTGAAGATCTATTGGATTTGTGCAAAAAATTGAATCGAAACGATCGAAATTCGAATTTTTCTCCTTGCCGGCGATCTCGGACCGAGGTTGAAGACGATCACGCGCCCAGCGCATGTGTTCGCTCCAGCCAATCAGATGCTGCCACGTGTCCCGGGTAAATGAAAAATTTGCAAAACGTGGAATCTGCTTCCCCCACGTTTCGAACCCCTGACCTCGCACCCGCACGCACCCGCTAGATCAAGACTCGGACTAGTTGAGCTAGCCCATTTTCCTGATTTTGTTTATTTCGCAAATTGCATATATGCAATGCGATTTTTTTATTTTTTTGTATTTTTTGAAATTTCAAAAAATTTTAAAAATTATTTATTCCTTATTATTGTCATTTCTGAAATCATTTTTTCAAAATTGATGTGTTTTCCTATTTATTTTTATTTTTTTGAATATTTTTCTTATTTTTGTCAAATTAGAGAAAAATTGGAAAAAATTAGGAAAAAATGGAAATTGATTATTATTGATTCTTAGGGCAAAAATGGGGTGTTTACAATCATAAATCAACAAAGGTCATGTATAACTATTTTCATATACTAAGTTTTAGTTCTTATGTTATTAAGGATTTATAACATGATTGTTTGGCATTAATCTTCTTTACCTATTGATATTCGTGATTTCATATTTTATTTTGTGATATCATTTTATGAGGTTTGTAACAATTATGTTGTAGATGATCCATAATATTGATTTTTAAATTAAAGCTATTGTTTTGATATTTATGGATACTTCTTGCAATTTAATATTCAATTAGTCATTGAGGAATTCCATTAGTCTCGATTTTATCATATATTAGTAGGATTTCAATGATTTAATCCTTTTTTCGTTTCTGTTAGAATTAACACCTAAGTCTATGGAAATTTTATGAATCTTGTATTAAAGGAGTCAATGGGTGATATAGGCTAGAGTAGATTAGTGCTAATACAAAAGCAAACTTTGTTTAGGTTGTTGTTGTTGGCACATAAGTATAGGAGATTTTTGGACTTACTATTTTTTTTTGTTTGGTTTTATTTGATATCTTCTCATCTATTAAATCTTTGTTTGCTCTTACTTATGACTCTGATTATGATCTGGTTGAAAAATATGTTTACTTGAGCTTGAGTTAGAAGTTCACGAGAGTTGTTCAATTTTACTATTGTATATTACGTTACTAGTAGCTTTATTTTTTGGGATACTTTGATCAACTAAAGATATATTTAGTATTCAAAGTGCTTATTGGTGTTTAGATTTAGTATTTAAAGTGCTTATTGGTGTTTCCAAAAATCAAGCTTAAAGAATGGCTCATGACATGGGTTGTGGAATGAAAGCATTTTGTAGTAGGTTTTAGCATTAGGGCTTTTGTACTGATTTATGGAGATTACAATATTATGTTTATGAAGTGTAATCTAAGGTTATGATTGTAAAGAGTAAACTCAATTTGAAAGTGATATGTAAATATGAATTATGTTATGTTGCTTTAAATGCAAGTTATGGTTTTTATGAATTTCACTGCAATACTTGGAATTGATGGTAGGAAATTTGAACAATATAAATAATTTGTGGAATTTAGTTAATAATGTTATAACAACTCATCATGCAAGCACTAAGGTTACGACATAGGCTAAGTAGACAATTGGAGGCATGGATATTATAGTCCTCTGTTTAAATTGAATCCACCTAGGATTAGGAGATAGAGATGGTGGTTGTAAGGCACTCCCATGAACATGGACATCACCATGGTCTCAAAGATTGATGCCATAGTGTCATAATTTCTTCCTTGTCGTGTTGATGCCACTATAAGACGTACTTTTTCAACATTGTTAATTATTTTATTAGTTGCTAAAACAAATTGATAATTATCATAATAACATTAACTGCTACATTTCTTATATATTAGGCGATTTCTTCTATATTAATTATTATTGTTTTGTTTACTATCTATCATTATTGTATTGCATGCAAAGATATGTTATATTTTAATATAATAGATATTTTTTTTATTATATCATGATTACACTAGCAAACACGTACTCTTGATATATGTACCAAAAATATATGAATCACACTTAAGTGGAAAAAACATAAATGGAGCATTATATATGAAACTTGCATTGAAAGACAAAACAAATTAGAAATATAAAATTATATAAATATGCGTGCACTTATAAGATAGCTTATAAAGCTAAGCAGTCATATTGCTACATGGTAGAGCTTGTCATCTAATTATAAAATTAGCAACAATAGGACACATTATTATTATGAATTTTGTGATAAGATTCATTCTAGCTAAATGCATTCACAATGATACTACGATTGCTAAATGGATATAGTATAACTTGATTATAATGTTATATCTTAATATAAAAAATATTTTTTTATATTTTTTTGTTTCATTATGATTAACGATAAGAATCCTTCTTAGATTAAGTCTTAAGATAAGAGCAACTCCTTTAAAGAGGATGTCAAGGGTTCGGTGTAGAACTTAACCTCGAGAAATGTCTATAAGAAAAGAAAACTTAATAACTTCTTGAAAAAATTAGCTATGGATGTAGGTGCGATAGTCTTTGAGTGAGAGCTTGTGTAACCCATGGCTCAAACCTATCCATTAGAGCAATGAACTAATTACTCTTCAAGTCGAAGGCAGGAAAGGGGTAGTGAATAGAGGATTAGATGGGCTTGCTTTAAACGGGATAGAGATTTCCCACTCCTATATTTTTTAGTTACATACTATAATTTATATTTTCAAAGGAAATGAATATAAATATATATATATATATATATATATATATATATTGGAAGAATTGTAAATATACAACCTTATATTTGCTTTACATGGGCTTGGCCTCCTAACTATTGTTGAAATTGGGCATTTAAACCTCAAATAATCTTTTTTTTTTTATAAAACACCTCAAGTAATCTTTGAAAGGATATGTTTTTAGATTATTTTCTCACTATTTAATCCTTAGATAAAATATTAAGAAAAATATTGAAATTTAAATAAAAGAATTGCATGAACTCAATGGTCAAATAGTTATACACTAGTCTAAAAGTTTAATTATTTAGAGTTTTATATACTCAATTTTAAAGATAAAAAGTTAAACGCGTATAAAGTAAAATCTATTAAAAAGTATTTGTGATTTTGCAAATATATTGTTCTACTCTTTATTCCATTTGCTCTAAAAGTAAAAACAACATAAGTGTTGTATCATATATTACATATTAGTGAAAATTATAGAGTTACCTTTTAAGATGCAGAAGGGTTTATGATGATGTTTGTATATTTTTGAGAAATTACATTTATACCCCTCATTTTTTGTAACCTTCTAGTTTTCTTAAAGAATTTCAATTTAAATAAGAGTAGTATGGAAACTACTATAACTAAAATCTTTAACTTAAGACCTAAAATCACAAAATAAATCTATTGATATGCTACATTGGGCTTAGGCCCTATGCCCAAGTCAGTTTATAGTACACCATGAAGCTACTAATGCCATGGGGCTCTAAGCCTAGGTTAAGCCTAGGTTAAGCCTAGGACGTTAAGCCCAGCCAGTAAGAGTGAGTGGTTACAAGGTGGTTAGGATATGAGGCTCTATCTATATCTTACCTTATAAGGTATAAGTCCCTAAATTTTATAACCGAAACCTATCCTTTAGTACCCTCAAATCACTATGTACCTTATAACTTGTAAAACCTGCAAGGTACAAGGTATCGTATGAAACTTATAAATTTTTTTTTCTTCTTATAAACTTTAAGTTTATTTCATATTAAAAAAGTAATTTATATGTGACATTATAAATTATTCATATGCAAAATTTATGAAACATATAAGAGAATATGTGAAATTAAAACAAAGTCATTTTGCTACCTTAGTTATTTTAAGTTTTCTAATCTGACTACTTAACAAATGGGAATAAACCAGGCAAAAGAATAGAAAATTTAAAGTTAGAGAGGAAAATGGGAAAAAAATAAGAAAAATAAACTTAAAAGAGTCTTACTACTTAGATTCTTTTTTTCTTTTTTTTTTAACTAAAACATTTATTACCAAAAAAACTATAATACTATCAATTGGTATTTATTTATTAATATTATTTAATAACATTTTATAGAATAAGTATATAGTATCCTAGAACCTATATATATAGGGTGAGTACAAGTTAAGAGAACCTCATACCTATACTTTGTCTTATGAGAATAAGTTTTGGAAAATCTATATCCAAAACCTACTTTGTGACATTTAATACCTACTTAGAACCTACTTGATTTAACAAAGTACTATCTTATACAATGGGGTTACTTGCTCACTCGTACTAGCCACAATATGAATAAAGAGGGAACAATTCTTGCCAGGAACCACCCATGACTCTATTACCCTAGATTCTCTAGGTTATGCCCTAAGTCATGGGTCTCAACCAAATCCTCCTAACTACCCATTTACTTGGCCTATAAATATTAGAGTAAGCCTCAAGGTAAAGGATCTATACTCTCACTTTGAAATCTTGTTGTTATGTTGACCTTACTCTCAACTCTCTCTCTCTCACACACAATTCTAACTTAAGTATCAGATTGATCACACTGAAAACCACCCCATAACCCCTAGAGCTCACATTCTCTTGTCTTTTATAGGTCATTAATTAACATTCAAAGAACAACTAACAACATTTAGTGTTGTCTTTTAGCAAACCATAATAATGTTTGATGGTAAACAATCTAAATTACGCCAAAATGACTAAACCCAAAACCACCTTCATGCCCTTGTCAACACCTCTACCACTCTGCCTTCACAATAACCAATGAGGCAACAAGGTGATGAGGATAAGTTGACACACCTTGAGCAGATGCTCAATAACCTAATGAATGAAAACACATAGCTTCGTGCTTTCGTAGAAGAGTTGTAATGAATGTTGTCAATCTCTTGTTAATGCTATAAAATCATTTCTTTTTTGTCTTCGAAAAAATAATTGTCTTTCCATAAATAACTTGTTCTTCCTAAAGATGAAACTTGAAGTCCCATGATAACTTTATCCAACTTTAGTGGAACGAGTCAAATATATTACCCAAATATATTTAATTAGCCGAGGTGATTCTTAACTTGCAGTAAATTATTTATTTTTTGTTTTTCAACTTTTACTAAAAACATTTCCTTAAAAACACTTATTATTCCAACATTTATCTTCACTAGTTTCTTCAGAGGAATCAACTTGTCTTCATCTTGAGCAAATCAAAGTAGGAATTTCGATCATATACTTCAGTCTTCCTACTTAAGTTGCCTTTGAGAGCCAACGTTTGTTCAAATATATAATCATGTTCCTAAAAACTAAATTTCTACACCTTTAAAAACTAATCAAATATATACAACAAACTTTTACCTTGCTCAATGTTTATTGAACTTATTATTCGAAAAGACTATGTATTTTATTAGCGTCAAAACTTTATTCTACTACATTCTAACTCCCTGAAACCCGATGATGCTATGGCCCACCATGTGTCCTCATTACATGAAGACATGTAAAGGCTTAGATACTACAATTCTCTATACATTACCTTTCAAGTATTCATAACAATAATTAAACTCTTCACATCATTACAGCGAAAGCATTCATGAAATCAAATACTACAACCACATTTGAAGGAAAAATATCTTTAGTACATAATTTATTTCAATGTCCTCAATTTAATACAATAGAAGCTTTCAACACTTAAATAACATAATAGTCTAAAATCACAATTACAAAAATATTCAATATCTCTCCTTTCTCCTCATTGGGATACTACTCATCATAGAATACATATTTTACATTCTCCTCAGTATCTTGATTCATCTCTATTAAGGTCTCATCATACCCTACAACTTCTCCTATAGCACCTGTAACTAAAAAAAGTTCTCACGAGAGGTGAGCTAATGCCCAGCACTATATATACCGACAAACACATACGCATGCTATGATAGAAACAATAACACATGCATGATGCAACATAATATCCATACTCAATTTTATTTATCCTTCACAATCTTTAGCCAATACACAATCACATCATAAACACCATCACACATAACTTTCACAACATCCTTTCAGAATCCTTCCACAAACAATGTATACATACATTCAGAATCCTTTCACAAACAATGTATACATACATACATACATACATACATACATACATATATGACAAAGGGTACTCCCCTTTATCCATAAGTCTATACCATAAATAATAATATATATATATATGATAGTGGGTACTCCCCACTGTCCATGAGTTCATGATTCTTTTCACAATATCCTTCCACAACCAAAGTCCTTTCACAAACTTGAGTCTTTTCACAACATCCTTCTACATACAACTTGAATCATTTTGGTACACAACTACATTAGGGACAACGTCACATATCGATAATCGGGTGGTAGCCTAAGAACACTGACCCACACTTGGTTTCTCGAACCCAGTAATTCACAAACACATGCGCACACAATCAAGTTCACTTATAATAATATTAAATCCACACACAATATCTAACTTAACAAACACAAATAACATCCATGGTATACACATACTTAGATTGCAAAACTTGGTTTCTTTCCACTTTTACAACCTCACAAATCCTCCAAACCGATACACAATCCCAATCACATGCTTTTAGAAATATATTTCAATGAACTAAAATGAAAAAAAGAAGCTTTTCAACCTAACACGATCATGTTGGAGGCCATGTCGATGAACATAAGGTAGTACACGACCGTGTCAAAGGTCATAGATATTTCTTCTCTCTCTCTCTCTCTTCTTTTTTTTTTTTTTACACAAGCAAGACATGGTCATGTTGAGAGGTCATGTACTTTTCTATGTAGTCTAGGTTGACACAAGACACGATACGGTCATGTTAGGAGGTCGTATATCTCTTTGTATAAATTGGGTTTCAACACAGGACACACCATGACCATGTTGGGAGGCCGTATACCTTTCGTATGAACCAGGTTTCGACATAGGACACGATACGATCGTGTTGGGAGGTTGTGTACCTTTCTATATGAATTGGAGTTCAACACAAGGTATGATATGACCATGTTGAGAGCCTATATACCTTACTATTCACTACGAAACCTCTTTTTCCAATTCAAAATCCTTCGTTCTTTCTAATCTTAACCTAATTTTGTAAATGAATATGTCAAATTGACTCCACTTTATACTAATTCTATCATATCAAAATGAATTATGGTACTTACTCATTATGAAATGTGATATAGCCTCTTAGATTATCTGTTCCTATGCACTTTTCACCTCACTCCTCGTTCAAATTCCCGATTCCTAGTTATACATCATCAAACCATCTAAATGCTATGAATTCACAAGCATATGCATGTATTTATTGATTAAAATCCTTACCCGTTTGAATGGATCTAGTCCTTGAGATTATTTTTCTCTAGATCGTCATGAAGGTTCCAAGAGAGTCTCTAGGTATACACTGTAGAAAGGAAAAAAGAATAAACTTAGGTCATAAAAGGGCATATATAATTAAGTTGCAAAATGACCAAATTGACCCCATCTTATTATTTTAATTACCGTCTTATCCCTTACTACATTTTTAATATTATTTATTTATATATATAAATTCATATACTTACATATATCTAACAAAATTGCACCATACCTAACCCTCTAAATGCACCACATTATTTTGCTTACCTTAGTAAACAAATCAAAAGCCTCCCATTTACTTCCAACTACAGCATTGAGACAAGATTTTAACCAAGTATCTAAAGTAGTTATTCTTTTAATGACAAGGCGGATTCCTAGAGTACCAAACCAGACTAACTTCATCCAAGGGTAGCATAACAACATATGTTCGACCGTTTCCTCACATGAACAGAATTTGCATCTCATATTATCAACTACATGCCTCTTCATAAGGTTCCATTGGGTAGCCACTACATTATTCAAGGCCCTCCACATGAAGTGCTTTCTTTTGGTAAACAAGCGTGATGTGACTGAGGTCATTAACCATCAATTCACAACAACTTAGTAAGAATAGGGTTTTATTGTTTTTATAATTTATGGAATGAAAAAAAAAAGAAAAAAAAGAAAGAAATGGATATAAATGGCTTCCTTTTGGATATGACACACCTCAAAGAATCGAACTACGTTTGCTAACTACAATATGATGCATATGATTAACAAATGTTTTGATTGCCACAATTCTGGATGAAGAATAGATAACATCTAAGGTTTAAGAGAACTCTTAGTGAAAAAAAAGTGTAATCTTCAATAATTATTAAAAATAATGTCTTACAACCTTATTAATTCGTAACTAAGGCTAAATAAGAATAAAAATGTAATTAAAAATAAAGCATACGACGTAATAGAGGAAATTAAATAAAATAGGGAAAAATAAAAGACATCACAATCAACATGCTTGCCAACATAACCATGTTAGTGACCGTATATCTCTCTAACCCTTCAATTTCAACATTTCAACACAACATGGTCATGTTGGTGACCATGTTAGCCAACATGCCCATCAACACACTCATATTGGTGGCTGTGTATCTCTCTAATCCTTTGGTTTCAACGTTTTAACTCAACATAGTCATATTAGTGACGGTGTTGACTAACACGCCCATTTTGGTGGCTATGTATCTCTTAAGTCTTCAAATTTCTCACCTTTTGACTCTATTCCATCCCAAACTCCAATGCATACTCAATCATCAAAGCTTTTTATATGAACCACAAAACCTTTAACCATGTGCCTGTCATCCTTACCCAATATGCTATTGATCACTCAATTCAACAAGTTTTGTAAACTACACATTCGAGACCAAGTCATTGGTCCTTAGATCGATTGGTTCTCATCAAAGTGCAAAGCCATACCTAATTATAAGTGGACTTTCAAACCAGCATGATATGCATTGCAGTTGATGAAGTTATAGGTAAAATGCACACTAAACTTCCCTATCCTATCATGTGGCTAAACAAGATGATCATCCATGATGGCATATGATAATGGAATCTTTTATATGGCTCTAATTGTATGGCTCTGAAAACATTGATGCAACTCCTAAACTTTCCAAGATCTAGTTTCTTCATCAATCAGTTCTTAGACTAATGGTTCATAATTCATCATGCTTAGCTTGAAAGAGGCTTATTTCTACTTAAGCCTTAAATCCATTTGTCAAAAGCTGCTCTAATAGATGATCCATCTCCCACCTACCACATAGCACCTTTCAAAAGCTTATCCATTCCATGAAGGATACTTCTACCCTTAGGAATCCCTAAAGCCTTTAGTAACCTGCAAAAATGATGTATTAGGGAAATATGTCTTTCAGCACCCTTACCTAAAGGGCATTTAGGTTTGCATAAATTATCTAAGCAAGCTTAGTTAGAAGAGACAAGTTCAAACTATTAAAGTCATTGAAACCAATACCACTTATAAACTTTGGAAGAGAAATCTTATCCCAACTTAACTAATAGATCTCCCTCTCATCACTAATTTGCCCCTTCCAATACTGACTTATCAATGAGCTAACCTCTCTACTCCACTTTATGGGAACTTAAAACAGCTGATAAAGTAACTTAGAATTGCAATGGCAATAGATTTATAAGTACTTCCCTACCTACATTGGATAGAATACAATTTTTCAATTTAGCTCAAATCCTATCTTCAAGAAAACAAAGTGCTTCTTTCTTGTTTTTGCTCCAAATAGTTAGTAGACCTAAGTATTTCCTTGCCAATGAAACACCTAAAGCCTCTCCAATCTCACTTATTCTCTTTAGTAATATGTTATTGGTGTAAAATAAGGTTGACTTCTAGAAATTGATCTTTTGCCTTGAAGCAATGCAATAATCTTATAAGATATTCCGCAAAACCCGTACATTCAAGGTGGTAGCTTCCACGAAAAACAAAGAGTCATCAACAAATAATAAACATTATAGAGGACAAGACCGCCTAATGCTCATTCAACTAAGTAAGTTTCACCAATTGCTTTTTCAATGCCTCAAGATAATACATTTGCTGCAAGGATCAACAAGTAAGGTGATAGAGGATCACCCTACCTAAAACCTCTAGTAGGATGTATATGACCAACAATCTTTCCATTTAGTAGAACACTATAAGAAACTAAAATGACACACTCCATCACCTACCTAGTCCATACATCACAAAACCTAATCTTAACAAGGACTAAATGTGGAAAATCCCATTCTACCTAAGCATATGCCTTATTCATGTCATGTTTTAGGGCATAATATTGTCAAGCCTAAGTTTTTATTTCCCTTTTCCTCAATTAAGATTACATTAAGCCTAATGCACTCAATATAGGTCTCTTAATCAAATTAAGGAAAAGTTTGTTTTTTAGAATTTTTTTTTTTTTGAAAATGAAGGCACTTCCCAACTTAAGTTTGACAAGTGTGAAATCAGGGTTTATGGGTAGATAAACCATAAATTTGACCACTAGTCTATGAATTTTCATAAAAGAGAAAATTTTAGAAAAAAAAATGGAAAATAGAAATTTCATGAGTTTGGAGACTACCTTTTTAAAACCTTTGTGGTGTCTATTTTCAAAATAATTAAAAAGGCTTTCGAGATTCCTTTATCCAATTTTTCAAAAATTTTCAAAAAGAGTTTCTTTTTTTTTTTTTAGAAAAGAACTATTTTTTAAAAAATAAGGTTTTCATTTATTAAGGTTACCCGAAGTGCCTACATACTCACTAGTTGATATCAAGCTCACATAGTTCTCTTTTTTATTAAAACTTTAGTTTGTTGGCTTATTTTATTTGAAAAAATATTGATTTTACGTTTTTAGCCATTTTACTTTTTTATAAAAAAATCTAAAACCCTTACTTTTTTATTCTTATTTTTTAAAATAAAAAATAAATAAATAAAATTTTTGGAAAAAGAAAATTGAAAAATTTTATTAAAAAAAATCTAAGTGAGAAAAAAAAATGTAAAAGAAAGATTTGAAAGAAACTCTTTATTGAAAAAAATATTCCTTTTAAAAGGAAAAAAAGAAATCTTTATTAATGAGAAAGTAAAAACAAACTTATACCATGGAAAACAAATGAGAATATAAAAGAAATATGGATATTCCAAATATTTTATTAATTTTGGATTTTTAGTTTTTCATACTTTTTTCATATTGCAAACATTATGAAAAGGACATTATTAACATCCAAAAATTACCCAAATACTAATAATATATTAAAACACATCAAACAAACATAAAACAAGTCAAAAGTAATCAAAAATACAATTTTTATCTTTTTGAAAATTTTCTAATTTGTATGTAAATTTCGGATTTTCATATTTTTTATTTTTTCATATATCAAATAACAAGAAAAAGACATCATTTATATCTAAAGGTTATCTAAAATCAACATTATGATAAAACACACCAAATTGAACATAAAACAAACCAAAAGTAATCACAAACACAATTTTTATTTTTTTCTAAAAAATTTCTAATCTTTTTGAATTTTCAATTTTTCTTTAATTTTGTTGGGTTTTTCTACATAAAAAGCCTACATGCAATTTTCATCATACAAAAGCAATCCCATAACATAATCCTAAACAACTTGATACAAATAATAAGGCCTTCAAAAACAGTAAACATGAATTTTAGATTTTAAAAAAAAAAACAAGAAAAATGTACATATTGTTTTTATCTTTTTATCATGAAACATCAAAACAACTAAAGAAAAAAAATCATTAAAAAATATGCAAGAATCATACAACTTCAGCAAAAGCACAAAGATTTCAAACAAATATTTGTTTTATTTTTTTATTTATAAAATAAAAATTAAAAAAAATATTTGCCTCATGTCAAGTGGCTCACGATTGGTTTAGGGGCTTTTAGTTACGATTCATGATGATTCAAGGGTTGAGCCATCTCTTGATGTCATAGGTAAGCAAACCCCCAACCAATTTTAGTATCAAAGGCTTATATCTTAGTCAATTTCACTTGAACCTATTCTTTAAGCTTATAAACCTCAACTTCAATTCTTGATCAAATTGGAGCAATTCCTGATTCTTGAATGTAATTGATGGTTTGGTTTTACTCTACCAATGATGAGTAATAATTCTAAGGTTTTAGTTTGCTTCAATTTGCTCTCAAATAAGAGAAGTTGAAAAAGAGAGGGCAATCATGAGATACTATGCTTAGAGTAAGAAAGTGAGCGATTCATCACTTTAAGAGTTTATTAATTTGTGTTGTGTCCTTGCATTGATGCTAGTGACCCCAATTTGTACTAAAATATGATAAATAGTGCCAAAAAAAAACCCAAAATGTGAACACAAATTGAATCTTTTAAAGAATGCATATTTTTTGTTCTTCAATATTTTTTAGCAAAATTTCTCATGATTTTTGTGTAAATTTTTTGAAATTAATAATGCAAATATGTTCTAAAGGCTTTACTTGATTAATCTATGTCTTTGATTTGTGATTTGCTAGTCAATTTAGTATATAATATCAATTAAAAATTGGATATAATATGTGTATATTTTATTATTTCCAATTTTTATGTTTATTTTTTAAGGCATTTTCCTTTATTATAAAATTCAAATTTGGAGTGCAATGGATAATACCCTAAGTGTATATTTAATTTTCACTTTTTGTTTGATTTAATTTGACTAAAAAATAAGTTTAGTCAATAAAAGATATATGTTATCTACTAGATATTTTAGTTTTCTATTCTGCATATTCAAATTAGAGAAGAACGAGCACTACACACATAGGCTTGAATATAAAGGGGCACACATAATAGGCTTGTGTGGATCAAACCCATGACCTTTAGCTTTCAATCAACAAATATAACCAACAAAGCCATGCTTAGTTTTGGTTTTGATTTAGCTCAAATATAACTTTTTTTTTCTTTTTTTTTTTTGCCTGATTTTTACTAAACACCCCAATTAACTTCAAGCCTTAAATATCGACCCAAGTACCATGGATCATGAAAAAAAATTTTCAACCCTGAGAAATTAATTCCACCCCAAAATGAGCCAAATGGACCACTACACTATAATTTTTCTTATTTTTTATTCTCTCTCTCTTTCTATTTTATGATTTTTTTTTTGTGTTTTCCATTATTCCATTTTTTGTATTTTTTAGGTATTTTTTTCCTTTTTCCTAAAATTATTTTTTTTTTCTAAATTGAACTAAAAAAGGTAAAAATTCAAAGGGACAAAAATGGGGTGTCTACAAGTGCATTTTATTGCCAAATTACTTCATTCTTAGAAAGTTAAATGCCTCATAAGCTATAATTATGTTATCATAAATGACTCTACCTAACACAAAAGAACTTTAGGGTTCCAAGACATTATCTTGAAGGGCCGGTTTCAAACAATTGACTAAGACATTTGAGATTATCTTGAACACAAAATTGCAAAGACTAATAGGATGAAAATCACTTCTTGTGGTGAAGAAACTTTTAAAATGAGCACAATAGCACTAAGGTTAAGAGAAGAGGGGACGACACCTGAATGAAATAAAGATTAGATAGTTTCCACTAGAGATTTACCCATGATGTACCAGTCGTGCTAATAGAAAAGCCATCAGGGCCTTGTGCTTTTAGTGCACCTAGCTGGAAGGTCACACACTTAATCTCATCTATTGACACAATTCATTTTAGCACTAACTAGTGATGGAATAGCATCTAAAACATTACCCCAATTCCTTCCACCATCTAATTTAAAAAGCCTATCATAAAAGTTGCCAAAAGTGCTCATAATTACCTCCTCGTCCTCAAGCTAACCTCCAACACTATCCTTTAGTCTCAATATTTTGTTTTGTTACCTATACATCTAAGTAGATTGATGGACGAATTTAGTACTTTTGCACCCTTCTTTAGCTAACTTATTCTAGATCTTTGATGCTAATACAACTCCTCTCCCTTCCATAATAGTTCTAGCCTATCAATCAATTGATGTTTATGTTCCTTGTCACTAAAGCTACCCCTCTTCTGCACTTCTAAAAGCTCCTTTTATAATTGTTGAATCTCAATTTTGTTGTTTTGGAATTCTCTTCAGCTCTACTCTGTCAATTTCCATCTACACCACTTCAGCCTAAAGCCTAAGGGATAAGGATGTCCATATAAAGGGTTATTAAAACAAGCTAATTTAATTGTATTACCACAGTCCTTCATTATAGTCCACATATTCTCAAATTTAAAGTGTTTCTTCCCTCTTTTATCCACGAAGCATGTGTCAACCACTAGAGCAACGTGATATAAACCCACCATCTTACTATACAAGACTAGAGTGTGTGGAAATTTGTTAAGCTATTCACTAGATCCTAGTGCCCTACCAATTCTTTCCATCATGATTCCACAATTCTATCAACCTACTTTTATTTGACCAAGTGAAATTAGGTCCTTAAAAGCCTAAATCATTAAGGTTAGCATTCATGATCGTGGAACCAAAGAGTTTCATCAACTAAGTGCATTAGGGATTTCCATTTTCTTTTTCATGATTGAACGTAATGTCATTAAAGTCATCAATACAAAGCTCTAAGCCCCTATTGTTCCCAATATGCTCTAATTCATGCCATAGAATTTGTTGAGGCTATGGACCCAGATCCACACAGATTTAAGAAATGTGAGAGAAAAGAGAACCATCTACTAGATAAACCGATGATCTAATGTGATCTTTATTAAACTCCTTAACTTCCATTGTTACATCATCGGACCATCATAATGCTAGGCCCTTAGATAAACCAAATGGAAGGACATAAAACTCATGACCAAACCTCATTCTTCATCTAATATTTACTAACTTTCTAGAGTTATTTTTTAGTTTCCATTAGGAACACGAGTCTCATATTATACTGCTAGATGAGGTCCCAAAGGTTTTAAATTATCAAGCAAGGCCCCACACCCTAACAGTTCCAACTAATAAAGATCATGGCTCCCTTTTAGCTAGTTCTAACTAGCCACCATAACTTTCTTAAGTATCTTCAGCTAAAGTAATAGGAATCTTGATAGAGCCTATAGAGGATAAGTCTAATTAAAGAAGAGTTGATACAACCTTTTGCAATCTTGCCTAACATTTCCTAGGCTTCTACCCTCTTTGAGTGAGCAATTTCTTTTGTTTTGTTTATGTTGAAGCAGCAACCTTTTAAAACTTTAACCATTTTAAAGGCCCCAATAAAGATTCATCAACTGCCTACTTGATTGTTAAAGTCTATAAAGCAAGAATAAGTTGGAAAGGGGATGATTTGGTTTTTATGTGTGAGGTGCTAAAACTATGAGAAAGCTAGAGAGGATAAAGGAGTAGATAAACGCATGCTTGATTTTACGAGAAGCAACTTCTAGTCCTCATTATGGAAAGAGGGATCTATTTTCCTAAGGCTAGTCATTCCTCCTAATCACCCGAAGCAAAGATGGGTTGATTGGGTAGTGTATAGTTTGAAGTTTCTTAGGAGGGTAAAGGACGAGGAGATGCTAGAATAGTAAAGCAAGAGGGAATGCTAGGAAGGTTAACATTATAGCTAAGTGGGCTTCTTTTAAAAGGTAGCATATAGGTTGTTTGATTTAGTTTGATCATGGGGTAAGGGGAAGGTAAGATATCTTCTAGATTAATTCTTGTTATTCCCCTAGCTCTTGAAAGTAACATAGCTAAGCTAGATTTGATGGAGGGTACCTCCATAAAGGATTACTAGGCTAGTGAGGTGCTGCTAGTTGAGTGCTCTCATTTGATTAAGATCTTACTGCGTTAGCTCTTAACCAAGAGCCAAAATTATGACCATTGCCATCTTCACTATATCCTATAGTTGAGCGACCAAATTTTCCACACCCAAATAGATATCGAGTAGTTTCTTATATTTGAAGCTCACAAAATATCTTTCTGTTTTATTTTTACTCACCCAAGTGCCAGCTTTTAGAGGTCGAGTCCAATCTACATTTACTCTAACCCTAAGAAATCCTCTCAATACACCTCCTCTAAACTTAAGAAACTTGATTTAGATAACATCTCTCACATATGCTCCTAATTTTATAGTGTTACTATTTGTCATTTGGTCAAGTTTCAGCCCATAAATTTGCACCTAAAAAGAAGCCTTATCCAAATTTACATCTTCAATATTCTAATGAGATTCCTAGATGTTCAAGACCAATAACTTGCCTATAAAAGCCTAGGGACCATCTTTAATAAGATTTAACACTTGTTGCTTATCCTTAAATGTACATGCATACATGTTATGCTTTGTAAACTCAATTTCACACTTTCCATAACTTCCTTAAGACTTTTTTAAGACCAAAATTAATGCCTCTCTATTCATTGTTCAATCTAAAATCACTTTACACAGCATCATTGCCCTTTCTACAAGATTTACCTCTAACTAATTGTCTAAGTTTACTACTGTTGGAATTCTAACAATGCTTCCACTAGCATCAACTTAAATTAACATCCATGATGGCTGAGCCAACCTACTTTTTTTTTTTTTAAGCTTGGTTGAACTAACTTATTTAACATAGGCAAGGAAACAATGAGTTCTATAAGACAATTAAAGCAGACACAGACAACTAAAACTAAACATAGTTGAGAAACTAACTACGAAGGATCAATAAGAAAACTACACTACCATAATAGAGGAAAAACATCTACTAGGAGACCACCATGACTAAGCAGGAAAGGATCAAAGGTAAACAGAATAAGACAATTACATAAAGGATACCCCATAACGCTAACAGGCACAAAGATAACAAAAAAAAAACTTGAGGATCAACCTTTAAGTAGAGACATAAGGATGAAGAACTTATCTAAAAACAGGTTACATAAGTGAACCACTTTAGAAAAGAAAAACCTCTAACTGCAAAGTGTTGATACCAAGAGGCCTCCAATTATCCCATGTTTTGTGTGTGCAAAGTGAGCAAGAGGTAGAAGGAGCAAATGGTATTAGGGTTTCAAACTTAGGCTGTGAAGAGAGGGCTAGCTAGGTCAAATAAGTTATAGGGTTAAGGTTTAAGTGGTTAGGGTTTGCATATTCGATTATGGAGTTAAGCATATAATACAGTTAGGGATCGATTCACATATTATTAAATAGGACTTATGCAGTTAAGGTTTGAGGAATAAGCAGTAAATGGAATTAGGTTTTAGGAATGTGGCTCAAATAACTGCTAGACTAGAGAAAGAGTTGAAGGATACAAATAAGAATGGGTTCTACAATGCTAATTTCCTTAAAAAGATTGGCAAAAGAAGTTTGGTCATAACCCTTGGTTACAAGGTAAGGCTCTTGATTGGGGAGAGGAAAACTCAAATTATTCTACTATTTCAAGTTGCTAGACAAAGCAATCCCTTAGTTAAGTGCTCAAAAAGTGAGAGATGGTCTTGCAATAATACTATTACTTAGTCATGTAAATGATATGCAAAAGAAGTAACTTTTTACATCTTATTTTATACCAACAAAAAAAATAATAAATAAATATTTTTTTAAGTACTAGAGCTAGGTATCACTGTTCATTCAGTTATGATAGGTTTGTCTCTTAGAGCCTCAAATAATGTGTGCACCATCAAAGGTCTAGTACTCTAGTGGTTACCTTCTACTTCCATCAATTTTTTGAGGATATAGGACTTGGTGGCTATATTCTCCAATTAATTGGCTACCCCTTGCTTCTATCATGTATATTATTTGATGTATTTGATTTTCAATTTCTTCCAAAGAATGTATTACACAAAAGCTTTTAGGAAATATGGGCTATTCCAACTTTTCAAAATCAATCACTTTCCCATGCTTTTCTTATTAATAATTATGCATATGTTTTTTTTAGTCAAAGTACTCATAGATATTTTTATTTAAAATGTAGGTTTTAAATTTAATATTAAAGACATCTTTGCCAACTCAATGAACTAATAGGCTATACTTTAAAAAAAATAAAAATAAAAAAATAAAGATTGAGAGAGAGAGAGAGAGAGAGGAGAAGAAGAAGAAAAATTGAAAAATAGGTCACATGGTAAAAGGAAGAAATAAAACTTAGATGATAATTATCAATACTGGAGAATCTAGTCATATATAATTTCAACACTTTTAAGACAAGATATACCTATAATTTAGGTTGTTATTTGATCATACTTATGAAGAGTGTGTGAACATTTAAAAGGGTTATTACTAAATAAGCAAACTTTGAGTAGGCCAAGAAGCTAGTACTGGTATTTTTCTTCTCCACAATAACACCATTTGGAATCACACTTAAAATGGGGCTATCAACAACATATAGAGAGAATAGCCTAACTCCACTTATAACAATCAACCCTCTAAATGCATCCTTAGCAGGGTTTTTTTACCTACATGGCTTTCTAGCCATAGATTTTATGGGACCAAAATTACAAGGTAGAATCAAGCTTCAGATCATGCCCTATGCTATAGTGTCATTCTTTTAGGTGATGGTGAAATGTCCCTTATAGCAAAATGGGCATGAAATACGTCTTGTGTTAGGTTTAAAAAAGTATTATGCGTTTTTAGGCATTAAGTTCTATATTTTTATCATAAAAAAGATTGGCTTAAATAAGAAAAAACTAATATAAAACCCTCTCATTTCCAGATTATTATAGACTCACATTCTATTATTGCTTTGTTGCTACTCATTGATAAAGGTATTTTGACACTATCTATCCTTAACTCGAATGAATACTATAATCACTAGCCTTGACTTGTAAGCTACTCAAATGGCCTTCCTTGTTTATCTTCTTTGAAAAATCTATCTACGTCATATCGGTTTTATTTTTTTATTTTTTTTTATTTTTTGGTTGAAAGATAATTCATTCAGGGAAAGCAAGATGGTTCACATACAAGCATTAACATCAACACACAACACATCTTGACTAAAAGCATTACTTAGTACCTAACTTAAAATACCAACAAAAGAAATGGGAGTAGAAAGCACCCAATTTGGAGAGCACAAGTCTTTTAAGGTATGCTTGGCTAGCAAATCCACAACCAAATTTGTAGTCCTCTTTACCAGCCTAACTTGAAACAAACTAATATCTCTCATAGAAGCTTTGAAGTCATCCATGTGAGTGTGGAAGTGCTAAGGAGTTAAGTATACAATAGTTAGAATTTCAAATAATTAAGCACTATCTACCTAAAAAATGACATGGTACCACCTCTTTTCTTTTGCTAAAGATACAACATCCATAAAGGTCTCCACCTCTACTGCAAGTGCTAAGTTTACTAAAATATTCTTATTTATAACACCCAAAATAGCTCCTGTGTGATCCCTTGCTATAGTTCCAATGGCTGTGTACACTAAATTTGGGTAGAAAGCTCCATCAAAGTAGATCTTGATGAATGATTCAAATAAAGAATTTGTAAAAAGATCAAAAAGAGAAAAGACAAGCTTTAAGAGAGGAAATAGAAGGATTTAACGCTTGGCCTACAATATCAGCATGTGGAACATGGGAATTAGAGAAGTTATGATCTACAATAAAATGTATTTCCACCAAGGAGAAAGAGACAGACTCCACCACTTGCCTAACATTAATTTTCCTCCCATTGAAAATACTATCACGCCTAACTTTCCAAAGACTCCACAATACAGTGCAAATCTTTGCCAAAAGTAATTTTTTGTCCATTCTACTACCCCCAAACTCATCTATGTAGCTTATTAACTAGGCATCCAAGGTTGTAACTTTTTTTGGAACAATCCTCAAGCCTAAAGTTGCAAACTAAATCAGCTAGGTCCATTCACAACACAACAGAAGATGCCTTGTATTTTCATCAAATTGACAAAAATTGCATCTAGCTAAGCTCTTGATTTTCCATCCAAAAAGATTATGATAGGTGGACAAACCATTGTTCAAAGCACACCAAATAAAATGCTTGATTTTGGGCAAACATGGACATCTCCAAATTTCATTCCAAATGGTTTTATTCATTTGGTGTGAAGAGGAAGTAGAATTACAAACCTATGATTCTTGATTTCTAATGAAATTGTAAGCTAATTTAACAAAAAGAATACCAAATATATTATGAGACCAAATTAACCAATCATGCATTTGTATATTAGGAATGTGAATGTCTTATTGGCATTAACTGTTGCTTGATCAAAATAGCTAGTAAGCTTTTGATTGTTCCAAGTTTTGAAAGTAATCTCCATTAAATCAGCCACCAACAATTTTGGGTTAAACATATTCTGTTGAAAATGTGTTTTCACACCTTGCTTCATTAGTGTTTATGCAATCTATTCTTGCTATTTGAATTTTTGTGACCTTACTTTTCCTCCACTATTCCCTAAATTATTATCTTCAACTCAGGCCATCTTGTAAATCATAGATAACTTCTATCTTCTGGATTTCTTTCATGCTTTTTTTATGTGCCCTACTCAATCAAATCAATCCCACTATAGATTACTTCAAATATTACTTGGGCTCACGGCCTAATGAAAAATAAAAATGAATGGAGCCAAAAATTACAAGTTATTTTCACGAGTCAATCCGACTTGCAGGCCTATTTAACTTAAATCATAAGTGCAATCATTCACATAACGTAACCTTCGGTTCATGATTCATTCACTGTGCAACATGCATACGGAAGATCATACGATAAAATACATGAACAAGACAAGGCGATTTTGTAACTGTCATTAATGCATGCGCTAAAGCCCACAACTCTTGATTTGCCAAAGCCCAACTTTGACTAAGCCCGTGTTGCTAATTGATTTTAATTTACCCAGATATAGTCTACTCTTTATCCTTTGCCCTAAAAAGTTAAAGCAACTTAAGCATTATACCGTATATTACATATTAAAGAGAATTCTCCAGATACCTTCTAGAGTGCAAAAGAATTTAGGATTACCTTTTTTTCTTTTTTACGTTTTTAGAGAAATTTACGTTTCTTTCCCTCATTTTTTTTTTAATAAGTTGCCGGTTTTTCAGGTATTTGATTCAAATAAGAATCGTATGCAAAATACAGTAACTTAAATTATTTAATTTAAGACCTACAACTGAAAAATAAATCCAAAACTTTAATAACAGCATTAGAAATAAATGGCAACGTTCTGACAACATGACTTCAACTCGATATATTTTCAATTGTGCATATATTATATTACCTAAGTCTTGGCCTTTTCAGTCAAAATAATTGAAAAAAAAAATTAACAAGTCATAAGAAAAGGCAATCTATGTAATTTCTTTATAAAGCTCAAGGGCTACTAAATTATTTGATATAAGACCTACAATTGAAAAATAAATCCAAAACTTTAACAACAGCATTAGAAATAAATGGCAACGTTCTGATAACATGACTTCAACTCGACATATTTTCAATTAAGCATATATTATATTACCTAAGTCTTGGTCTTTTGAGTCAAAATAATTGAAAAAAAAAATTAACAAATCATAAGAAATGGCAATCTATGTAATTTCTTTATAAAGCTCAAGGGCTCTTGAATTTTCTTTTATGTCATGCCCCAAAAGGAGAATAATCCACCACAACATAAGTATACTAAGGTCCAAAACTTACTAAAGCCACAATATATGATTTACATCGAATTCTCACATAGCATCTTCTATTTTTAGCAATCTACAACTCCATTTTTATAAAACAACCGGAATAATAAGCTACTTGAACTATATCAAATCAATCTCTTGCTAAATTTCTTTTGATTCATAGGCCTTGATCTAGATCACATGTTATGGTCCTTCACGCAGATCTTTAATAATTTTAGGGTTTTCTTTATTTGGTACTAACGAATAAAAAATGGATATGGATAAAATTACCAATCTATAGATGCCAAGATTGATAAAATTAAACTAGTTCGTAATTAAAACATAGAACGATAGAGACCACGATAGAGATCACGTTCTATAAATTAATCACTAGGGTTAAAGAATTCCAAGAATTCAATAACAATGTTCGCCACAAATTCTATAGGAACCAAGAATCTTATAAGAACAACTAAAATAAAGGGAAATCCAATTCTCAATATTCAAGAACTCTCCAAAGAGGATTCACATACTCAAAGTGTTTTTCTTTTCAACAAAATAACATAATCCCCTTCAAAATACCTAAAAGAAGACTATTTATATCATGCCTAAAAGTAACCTAAGGACATATTAATAAAATAAAGCAGAATAAAGAAAAATTGGTGTGAGACCATTCAAGGCCGACGGCTTATATGTAAGCTAGCACCAAGGCCGGCGGCCTTGAAGCTAATTTGGCCGGCCTTCATTCAAGGCGGACTTAAGGCTAGCCGAATTTCGCCTTGTGTCCTCCCGACGCTTATTTCCTCCCTTTTTGGACCCCGTACTACCACCTATAACTTGGATTGACTTTGATTTCTTTGGTGCTCGTATCTTAACTCTTGAAATCCTATCATTCCCTCCATGTTGAAAAAGATTCGACCTTGAATCTTTATCGTCCATCTTGCTAGACTACATAAACAAACTCCTCTTTCCCTTGGGCTTCTTAAGGCAAATCAACCTTGTTTGTTGTACCTCAATTAGACTCATAGGAAGAAGCTTGTATGCCTTGTCCTGTTGCTGAATGGTATACTCATTGGTGTATCCATCATACTTAGCTCTGAGATCATACTGCTAAGGTCTTCCAAGAATCAAGTGTGTAGCTTCCATGGGAACTACATCACATACAATCTCGTCAGTATAATCACCAATAATTAATGGAACACGAACATGTTTGTGTACATGAATAGCTCCCTGTGGACTCAACCAATGAAGTGCATAAGGTCTTAGATGCTGCTTCACCTGTAAACCCAACTTAGTAACCTAGCTTGCTGAAGCAACATTGGTGCAATTGCTTGTGTCAACCACAATCAAACAAGTCTTCCTTTGCACCATGCCTTGAATATGAACTAAATTGGCTCTCTGATTAGGAACAGCTTCATCTTGCTTAACCATTAACAAGTCTCCCTGTACTGGATATGCTATAATGTCTTCATCTTCCTCTTCTACCTCAGTACCCTTCTATTCTTCTTCTTCACTCTCGACTTTGTCACCCTTTATGACCATAACCCTTTTATTAGGACATTGAGAAGCAATATGGCCAAGTCCTAAACACTTAAAACATTTTATATCCTTGCTCTTCTTTTGTTGTGTTTAGTCAACAGCCTCACCAACTACTACCTTTCCTTTTTCCTTTCTTTCCTCCTCCCTCTCACCATCATCTGACTTATGGTGGTGATATGATTTCTAAGCCCGCCTGCGCTAATGCTGCTCAACCCGATTGGCTAATTTAATCACATCCTCTAGAGTCTGATAATGCTGGAGTTCCAATACATTGGCAATGTCCATCTTCAACTCATTGATGAAACGAGCTATGGATTCATCTGATGATTCCTTAATATCACACCTTGCGATTAGTGTCTCAAACTCCTTTACATACTCTTCTATGCTTTTCTTACCCTACCTCAAGGATTGCAACTCCATCAGCATCTCTTGTTTATAGTAATCTAGCACAAATCTGCGTCTCATCAATCTTTTCATCAAATCCCATGAACGCACTTTCTCCTCATTCGCCCTACGTCTCTCAGTTTGTAGTTTATCCCACCATAGACTAGCATATTCAGAGAATGTTAGAGACGCCATCTTCACCTTCATGCGCTCATCCCACTCATAGCAGTCAAACACCTTCTCAACCCGTGGCACCCAGTCTAGGAATTCCTCTGGTTTACTACTACTAGTGAAAGGTGGAATTTTTAGCTTTATATTTTCAATCCCCTTACACCTGTCATCCTTGTTTCCTCTCCTACTCCTTTCACTACCGGCATCAGATTCATCACTAGAATGTCTCCTCCTGCACCACTATGGCTTCTTCTATCCCTAACCTCCAATCTCTCCATAATCAATGTAATATTTTCTTGGAGTTGATTGAACTCTGCTCTAGTCACAACCTCACCCCCATTATCAGCATTATTCCCATTGTTGTTATTATTAGTGTCATTAACACTTGCATGTGATGACATCTCTACCACTCAAAATTTCAACAATAGATATTCACAAAAACCCCAATTCTCACCAACAGCCTAAAACACCAATTCAACACCCAACAATCGAATTCACAGCAATACTTATCAAAATAAATTCCCAAATTTTCCAACCAACAGTAGTATTGAATTAAAACTTACAATTGAGTTAAGATTCAATAGCCTTGCCAATTTAACCCGCGTTGATTCACAAATCCACCACCTTCACTCTGATACCAAATGTTACGGTCCTTCACGCAGATCTTCAATAATAATGGATTCTTTAATAATTTTAGGGTTTTCTTTATTTGGTACTAACGAATAAAAAAGGGATATGGATAAAATTACCAATCTACAGATGCCAAGATTGATAAAATTAAACTGGTTCGCAATTAAAACATAGAACGATAGAGACCACGTTCTATAAATTAATCACTAGGGTTAAAGAATTCCAAGAATTCAATAACAATGTTCGCCACAAATTCTATAGGAACCAAGAATCTGATAAGAACAACTAGAATAAAGGGAAATCCAATTCTCAATATTCAAGAACTCTCCAAAGAGGATTCACAAACTCAAAGTGTTTTTCTTTTCAACAAAATAACATAATCCCCTTCAAAATACCTAAAAGAAGACTATTTATATCATGCCTAAAAGTAACCTAAGGACATATTAATGAAATATTAATAAAATAAAGCGGAATAAAGAAAAATTGGTGCGAGGCCATTCAAGGCCGGCCAAAGGCTAGCGGCCTATATGTAAGCTGTCACCAAGGCCGGTGGCCTTGAAGCTAATTTGGCCGGCCTTCATTCAAGGCGGACTTAAGGCTAGCCGAATTTCGCCTTGTGTCCTCCCGACGCTTATTTCCTCCCTTTTTGGACCCCGTACTACCACCTATAACTTGGATTGACTTTGATTTCTTTGGTGCTCGTATCTTAACTCTTGGAATCCTATCATCACATGTCTGACGATTTCATCTCTTTTATCTCTTATACCTGAAAGGAAAAAGAAAAAGATTCCACAAAAGAGTGAGGTAGAGCCTGTATGTAATTACCACTTGCACATGTGAGTACCATGCAATCATATCATGCACACAACATACAACTACTATTTAGTATATTTAATTGGATGACTCAATACTATATAATCATGGCATCTCAAGAATCAAAGTAACTCATGACTTCGCAATGCATAAACACATACACATAAATATATACACACATATATTCAATCTTAGGTAGTCCTTAGATACCCATGTGTCCAAACACATATATCCGCGTCATCTTATGGCAACTTTGAAACTAGCTATTACCAATATGAGTCCTCTACTACCATCCATGCAAGCATCCCATACAATTAGTATCATCCAGTCGTATCTTTGTTCCAACACACTTACTGTATTATAATAACCCCTTAGTTAACAACCCAATGAACAATCAACAACTATACCACATCAATATAGTATATTACTCCACCTGGACATTGCAGCTACTGGTTAATGGATGACTAGCCAATCAACAATAGTTTCGAATCTTTTGGCTTCAGTTAAACAAAAGCAGTAAATTATTTAAAGTTTTCAAAATAATTAATTTCATTTATTTAAAGTAATTACATACCTGAGTCATGCTTACCAAAATCAAACTAAAAATCCAAACTATAAACTCCGGAACACAAGTTCACAAGTTCGCTACCATATGCTAATAACATTTTGGATTTATTTTTATTTGTCTAGAGGTTGACTTCACACTTATGTAAGTTTTATTAAGCCAATGCGAGTAATCTAGATTAGGTGTGGTATGACTTCTAGAATTAATGAAGATTTGGCCAGGAGGAGCAACAGTGGCAACATCAACATAACGATATAAGTCCGTCAATATAAGATATAATGTCATGAGTGATAACCATAGTTGAGATATATCAACCAATAGCTTACTAGGAACAACAGTGGTAACACTTGTGGGAGATATGAAGGGAATGTTGAGGTTAAAGACACTGAACAAAGTAAGGGTAGAGATGGGTCTTATAGCTTAAAGGGTGAGGAAAGCTTGTTCATTTGGTGATGGTGATCAAAATTGATATTAAGGTTAAGGTTCATGATGTGGGCAGAGGGAATAAATCACACAATAGGGAGGTGATATCAATGACTAGGTATTTAAAGTTCCTAATGGTGGCTAAGTAGATAAGGGAGGCCATTGTTAGGTTGTATTATGTGAGGGTTTTGGACAATTGGGTCAGAGGAGGTGGATTTCATGCTGGTTAGCAATAGTGGAAGAAGAAGGTTTGATGATGCCGAAGGAGAGCTAATGATAGGAAGTCAGCAACAAAGGTGTTAACTTTCTATTAGTGTTGGACAAAGACGGTCAGCGATGGATTTGAGGTAAACAACTTGCAGCGAGTAAAATTAAACAAAACAAAATCAATTAAGGTTTACCTAGTGGGGTTACATACTTAAATATTGTAATGTTTTTTTAAATTACATAAATATTGTACCCATAATAATTATTACTAAAATAGGTTTTGAATATGCGAATCACGATTGCGATTTTAGGGATATGGAAAAATTGTACGCTGAAGGTGCAGACCTGTTCTACACCTTTGCGCCTTCAAGCAAAACGCTTGTTCACACCTTCAGTATAAATTTTACCCTCCGATCTCACCATCTAATTTTATATTCCATTTACACTCATCATAGATTGGAAAAAAAAAATCATGTGATAACAGTACATAAACTAAAAAATATAAATATACTAATAGTAAAATTTTTTTGTAGAAGCACATAGAAAATACCCATATGAAATCTAGTTTTTCTCTCATTTGCATGAAGAGAAGAGGAAGAAGAAGAAGTGATTTTGCACAGGAAACAAAGGATTTGCCTAGATCTAAGTGGTTTTTGAACAACTAATCAATTGTGGTATTTTTTTTAAGAAAAGTTGAAATTTTTTTTATCTGTGTTTGTGTTTGATATAAGATTTTAGAAAAATATTAATATAATTGTATATTTTATAGAAGAAGTTATTAAGTGTTGTTAGATTATAATTTATTAAATATGATTTATATAGATGTTGTAATACATAACATGTAATATTAATTTTTGTATTAGAATAAGGTTTTGTTGTTGTAAGGAATGTGAATTATGTAGAATATCGAATAATTCTTACAATAATATAAAATAATATGAAATTATTGAAATATTTAGTAGAAAAATATTATTAAAAAATGATTTCGGAAAAATATTTAGAAAAAATTTGTTTGGAAATAATGGGAGAAAAATTAAAATTAAAATCAGAAATGATATGAAATTTTTTTTTGTGTGTAAATACTAAGAATGTTGTTATTGAAAATATAAAAAAAAAAATATTGTGATGAAAATTTATAATATCTAAAATGTGAACTAATTTTTACAATATTGTAAAATGATACGAAAATTGTTACAATTTTTAGTAGCAAAAATATTATTAAAAAATATCATCTGATAAATTTTTAGAAAAAATTTGTTGGGCAATAATGGGGAAAAAATTTAATATTTGAAATTTTACGGAAATTTATTTATTTTTTTAACTTTTAGAATGTTGTTATTGAAAATTTTCATATTTATTTAAAAGCTTATAATTTATATATATTGTGGATAGGGAAAGAATAGTTGATTACGTAAAGTTGATGATCTATGCATTTGAAAATATTGTAACCAATAACTGGGGGGCTGGAATATGACAAGGATCCGGTAAAGAAGTTGAAAATGAAGAAAAAATCAACTACAATGAATTTTTATAAAAAATATGTCACAGCATCAAAGTTGATCCAATCGAAGTAAGAGTTAAGATAATTCACAAGCATCCTATGTTCCATGGGAACAATACATGTTATGCGTTGATGGTAGTCAAAGACGATGAAAATGTTGAAAATTTTATTGAAGTGGGCGAGTCATATGGAGATCGTGGTATACAACAATTATTCATCAAGATTTCTGACAATTCCTAGGGGGGGGGCTCGATAAGGCAAACATTCGATACAAGTAATCAGGCACATTCATCAAATGACATTGCAAAAATGCAGCTAGAACCATCGACATTTTAACCTTCAATTCCAACCCCGATGGAAGTGAATGATGAGGATGAAATAGATAGATTAGTTACTCCAATATTATAACGACTAAACATACGGGATCCATACATGGCTCATGTGGGAGCGAAGGCTGCAATTGACATCGATGGTGGAATAGGTGTTGAGTAGGAGAGTAGCGATAATGAGGAGAGTTAGAGATCATGTTCCCTATTACAATTTTGGGCACAATAGTGATTATATTTATTTTGAGCAAGAGCAAACTAATATTTGCAGTGGTTTGAGTAACAATGGCGATTTCTATAGGAGCATGAGATTCAGGATGAAAGCAGATGTCATTCAAGCAGTAAAGTCTTACCATGTGAAGAACCATTGCAACTTCACTATTGTAGAGTTTAGTCCACTATTGTGGTCTATTTATTGTTTAAGAAGGGACGACAGTTGTAAATGGAGACTTCAAGCCCGAAAGAAGAAATTGGAGGGCATGTTCGTGGTGACGAGATTCGAGGGTCCACACACATGCAATAACTTGTTGATTAGTCATGATCACCCACAATTGGATTCCAGTCTCCTTGCTAGCCAATTTGTAAATCTTCTTAGGGACAATCTTGATATGAAGGTGGTTGAGCTGACTTCTATTGTCAAATAGGAATTTGGCTACAGGATTAATAGGAGATAGGTTTGGGAGGGAAAGAAACGGGTAATCGAGCATGTGTATGAGAATTAAGAGAAGTCTTATGATGAACTGCTAAAACTTTTTAATGTAATAGAAAATAAAAATCCCGAAACACAAATAGATTGAGAGTGGAGTAGATCGAGTACCTCTGGTGTGACTACTTTAAAGTGGGTATTTTGGGCATTTGGGCCATACATCACAGCATGGAGATTCCTTAGACCTGTTGTTACCATTGATTCCACTTTTCTATATAAGAAGTACACCCACAAGTTGCTAGTTGCTTATGGTGTTGATGGCAATAATCATATACTTCCGCTGCCATTCGCTCTTGTTGATTAGGAGACAGTTGAGACATAGGGTTGGTTTTTGAGGAAATTGAAGGAATATGTTGTCGGTGGCCATAAAGGTCATGAAACCATTTGCCTCATATCAGATAAACATGCAAGCATCAGATCAACAGTCCAAAAAGAAGCGAATGGATGGCGGCCTCCATTTATGTGTGGCAGCTATGTCTCCAAGACATTGCGAGCAACTTTAACTGGGTACATAAAAACAACCAGTGCAAGAAGTTGGCGACATATGCTAGGTTGCAAGCATGATCTCACTAGCTTATGATAGTTGTTATTGATTTAGGTATATGACCCCCAATATTGTTGAAAGCTATAATTTCGTGTTGAAGGAGGCTCAAGGGTTACCTGTGGCTGCTTTGATGAAGAAAATGTTCTATAACTGTGTTAGGTACTTTGTCTAGAAGCATACAAAGGCATTGAAGAATATGGCGAATGGTAGAATTTTCACCAAATATACAACCGGAAAAATTGATTGATGGAGTTCACAAGCTAGCAACTATAGGGTCATTAACTATAGTAGGCATGATAGAGTTTTTGAAGTCCTCACCAATAGTCATCACGTCGCTAGCAAGTTAAGGGGTGAGGGTCGAACGCACGTTGTTGACTTTACCCGCAACATATGCAGTTGTTATAAGTGGCAAATATACATATTTTCATGCTCCCATCCATATGCAGTAGCCACCTTGCTTAGGCTTGATATGATGCATTCTCTACCCGATTGGTATAGATGGACACATAAAGATCAAATATATAGGATGCACTTCATGCTTATAGGGGACGAGTTAGATTGGGAGCCAGTGCACTTCCCGTCACTCCGCTCAAGGGGAGACTTAGCACGGAAGAAGGGACAGCTAAGGCGGAAAGATACCACATGGAGATGGACATTAGGGAGCGTCCAGATCAAATCACATGTGGACTTTGCAGAGTAAGGAGGCATAATAGAAGAACGTGCCTATGTCGACGCAATAATGGTAACTAATGGATACCAATACATATTTCATCACGTTCAACATTGAATTTATGATGTTAACGTTAACTTTTTCTCTTTTGCAGCTTAAGTGAATCCTCGACTACTTCATCTAATTTGTTTAAAGACACAGCAGAAGGGGGATGCTTGATATTCTGTATATATACTTGCAATTTTGTCATTTATTGAGAAGTTGTTTTGAATGTCAATTTGTTTAGACATTTGTTAAATGTTATGAAATATTCAAAGTTGTAAAATCGTATATGTACACATTGCATGTGAAAAGGGCAAGGGGTGATAGTGCTGATAGATAGAATGTGTACTAATTTATTACAAATTGTAAAAATACATCAACTTAATCATTGTAGTGGACCATATACATATGAAAAGAATTAAAAAATCATCAATTCCTATCCCTATCCCCTCCTATGCCCTACCCCTAATGAATTGACTAGTTAGCCAAGCGAAGGCATTAGTTGGCCTTACACGCAGAGCTAAAGGAGCTTTAGACTCCTGTGTTAGATGCTAGTGGGGAGTACTGTCGAACACTTGTGGAGGCATGGGACTCCACTTTGTTGGCCGACTGGATGATTCACCCTAATATATAGGTTGTTTTCTAGGGCATTGTTTCTATGGAGCTAGCGGCGTTGGAACAAAACCACTTATAGAATGCCGATGCGATGTCTCATATTAGCTTAACATCGGCCCTAAGCTACCATGTATCACATCAAAATCAATATGCATCTGTTCGTCCTGCCTTGGATTTTCCTATGGCTCACCTTGGTTTTTGGGTCGTCGTCGTCCCCCCGTTCGTTGCCCTACAGGAATCGGTCTTACTCCTCTTAGGTGTTCTATTGTTGCAGTTGCAATTACGGGTACAACATTACCCCCCCCCCCCCCCCCCCCATGATGAAGCATGAACTGAAGACCCTGAGTAGCTATTCCCATGGCAGTGTCTATATCCAACGATAAGCAGATTTGTAGTAAGGTGTCACCCTACAAGTATGAACAAAACGTAAATTAAGGTTAATAGGATCATGTAATTATTTGGACATTATTGAGTTTTTACTTAAATTGTACTTACCAGAAATCCAAGAATAGCTCTCGCGTATCCAATGTATCTCCTACTAATCGATCTATACCATTGCAGGTAACTATCATGCACACCGTAAGGACCATCCATATGAATGACTCAACTTACTCGCTATTCCTACATGTTCAAATACACTACATGCTAGACTATCCAATCAACATCAATCCGGTTACACAGGTCAATTCACGGAGCTCTAGCTGCCTGATCACGGGCTGCGGGATATATTAGAAGCCACTAAACTACCTCGCCACTCGATTTAGGAAATGCCACTCAATAATATGGAAACAAATAAGTGGCACCCAAGCCATCTAAATGTGCATGCTAGCTTTGTAGAAATACGGTAGGAGATTAATTAAATTCCCATCGTATGGCTCCCATTCAACCTGAAAATAAGAAATTATATTGACTTCAAGTAATAAATATGATTTATTGCAAGGAAAAAAAAATTATTACTAAAGTACATGCGACATGTTTTGCTTGTCAAACGCATCTCGATATGTGCCGACTACATGGGTGGGATGATACTATGTATCCTTCCACATGTTCTAATGTCCCACCAGTAGACATCTAGCTTCTACAAATAGTCCGTGTCGACTAACGAATGCGATGTGGGGAAATCTATCCTAGGCTCACACCTATAGCAAAATGGTAGCCCCTCTAATCTCATGTGTCGATAGTGATAATGCGACTCAAAGTTGGTGATACAACCATGCTAGACATGTGGACCCCTAACTATATGTCTTAGTAATGTCGAAATGCTTCAACAAAGGTAACCACATCACATGGACGAGGGCATTGGATTTATCAGCAAAGATAAATCCCCCATATTTGCTTCAACAAAGGTAACCACATCTATGCACAAGTAGCTCAATATATTTGCTCAACATCGGCGTCTAGTGGGATCAATTAGAACATATCACAAAGCCATGTCATACTAATGCAGCCTCCCCTATCATTAGACCCCAGTCTTGCCCCCAACAATTCTTCACATATCGCTCCCCAATCCAGGCAACTACTCCCTTGTAGATAAACAATTTTTGCTCCATTTATATATATATAATATATATATATATATATATATATATATATATATATATATATATATATATATATATATTTATCTATTTATTTATTAATTATTATTATTATCTACTTATTTATTTACTTTCATCTCTTTAAAAAAAAAAAAGGAGGAAGAAAAATGGAAACAAATGCAATTTGATTACATAGTAAAACTAAAGCATAGGCCCATAACCTATTGAAAAGCTCATGTGTGAGAATACCCCACGTCCAAAGTTCAAACCCTAGTAGACACGAAAACATTCAAAAAAATTTTCTCTCCCTCACCTAGATACATGGTAGCCTCCCATTGGACGATCGAAAGTACTGTAGATTGTCTTCTTCCTTCCACCTAATTTCTTGCGATTTTTCTCTTCAAGAAGCCTAGTTTTCAGCCATTTTTTAGCCATGTTATCCAAATGATTTCACTGAAATAATGTTGAAATTGTATAGATCGCATGGCTTACTTTAGATAGAGCCCTTTAACACATCTTGATTCATTCATTGATGCGGTCAAAATTAGGTCCAAAGATGGAAAAAAATCAGCTTTCCTATGAAGCAAATTTGCTATATTGGACTCGATTATTGCAAATTAAAGCTTTTAAATACTATTTTAAGCACAAGGAATCAAACCCAATCAATGATTTACCAAAATTGCAAGCAAATTTCATGGGATTTGGGTATTAATCGATCAAAACCCATTAATTTGAAAATAAAAAATTCATTGTGGAAATTGACCATCTATGCTTAATTCGAGCTTGGGAAGTATAAAAAGGATCCTAAGAAAGGCATTGGGGAAGGAAGGAGAGCGATTCTCACTTCAAAAAACAAAATTTTTCTACTTTCCCTCTCTACGTTCTCATTTTTTTTTCTTCTTCTCTCTTTCTTGTCTTCTCTCGACGACGTCTTTATCACCATTCCCGATCATTGGAAGCTTCACTAGAGGTTGCCATCACAGTTAACGCCGAAGTTGCCACCTCCAATGCCGATCAACAACACCATAGGTTCGTCATTCATTTTTTTTTCTCTTTTATTATTATTATCATTATTAATATATATATATATTCCCCTATAATTTTTATTTATTATAAAAAATAAAAACATAAAAAAATTATTTTTATTATAAGAAAAAAAACATTTTCCTTAAAAAAAAGTTAGAAAAAAAATTCCCTATTTTTTTTTTACAATTTTAGAATTTTCTAAAAATATATATAAAAATAATAATATTTTTTAAGAGCTATTAAAAAATCTAAAAAATATATATTTTTATATAAATAGATTTTGGTCTTTAAAAAAAATAAATAAATAATAATAATTTTTTTTTATGAATTACGATCGATTTGATCTTAAATAGCGGATACGTAGGCACCTATAGGGCAACCTCAAACAATAATTTTTTTATTCTCTCTCTCTCTCTATATATATATATTACTTTCTCTAAAAAAATTAATAAAATAAAATTTAATCTTGGAAGGTTTAAAGTGGTAACCATAGTGCTTTAAAAAATAGCCCTCGAGCATAGAATCTCTAGTTTTTTCTTTTAAAAAAATATTTTTTTGGATTAGTAGCCAAGTTAGAATTAATGCTTGCACTATTAATTCTGACTTTCTATTTCCCCAATTATAATTGGGTGGCGACTCCCTTTTTAAAAAAAATAATTTTTTTTCCCAATCTTAATCGAAGGTTTACATTAAATGAGCATAAGGTTTAGTGTAAATCAAATTAGAAAAGAAAGAAAAAATTTAAGCTCGACAGGATGGCAACTCCACTGGGGACGTCTTTCTAAGTGGGCTAGCCACTTAAACCTTCCAAAAATATTTTGTTTTTATTCATTGAATTTTTATTATTATTATCATTCTTTATTATATTTTGTACTAACTTTTGTTTATGTAGGATTAAGATTTTTTTTTCCAATGTGTGTTATATACAATCAAACCCAAACTATCTTAGGACCTTAAGAGGGGAGCCATCATGTAAGTTTCGAGTGTAGTGGAATGACCACCGCTCAAGGCCGAATAGGCTACCCCACTCAAACTTCGATGTAGCCCATGATGCATTACTTTGAAAACGTAAGAGGTTGTAGAATTTGAGAACTCTTAGAACCTACCTGGTACATACATACCATCATAAATCGGCAAGTAAATGCTAAAGTGATGTGAAACAAAGTTGCAAATACAATTTTTGAAATATTTTCCTTGTAAAAGTAATATTGTAATTAAAGATGTAATTTTTTATATTTTAATAGAAAAATGTAAATTAGGAACTTTTGTAACAAAAGATTTTGAGTTGTAACTTTCTCTTGTAATCTTCCAGATAACTAGTATTGAGAAATCGCTAGACTCAAAGCTCATACTAGATTTCTGGTTTGCCCTCTACCATCTTAAAGAACAGGCTTATATCTACAAGAAGATTAGGCCAATTCTATCTCTCATGAAGATCAAGGCCAACATTTCCCTAATTTGGGCCGTGGTACATTTCTGGAAATCAAAATCTATAGCATTTTTCCTTAGCCCACATGAATCACACTGACAATAGAGGAATATACTCAACTCCTCCAAGCCCCTCCATTGGCAAATGAAGTATATGTACCAAATCTAGAATCAAGGCTAACTAACATTTTCAGCAAGTTGTTAGGAATCCACAAATCAGTAGTTAATGAAGCACTAGGAAAGTGTAATGGACATTGTATTCATCTAATAGACTTGCAAACATGGTTTAGAGCCCAATATGATGCTAAAGATTAGAAAGACTTCTTATGTGGAGACCTTAAAAATTACAAACAAAACAGAGTTCATGCTTATATAGTATCAGCATTTAGAACTCTCCTTTTTCCTATTAGGGTCTTTTACATTCATTATAGGGTAACTGAGCTAGTGGCCCAGTTTTTAGAAGGGTAATCCTATATTCTTGCTCTCTTAGCCGAACAAATTCGCAACTTAAACTTTGTGAAGAGAAAAAGGCATGCCATCTTTAGAAGCAACATCAACCTTATCCTAATCTAGTTTGTAAGCCACATCAAATGTTTTGGGCCAAACATGATTACATGACCATTAGCTTATCAGATCGATCTCATTGAATCTTGTGGAGAAAGGATGAAATTACCTGATGACATCCCTATCTACTCTTAGGTTGAGATACTTGAAAGTTTTACTATGGATGACATCTTATAGACTACCAGATGGAACAATTACAACAAAATCATCCTAAAGTGTAAAGATTTTCAAGTAGTTCCATTAATCGGACTCAATTGGTGTACAAGCTACCATCCACGCTTAGTGATGCGTCAATTTGGCACTATTCAGGATATAGTCCATAAACCATCACTACAGTCAATTACATTTGAGTATCAAAACCCTAACATGATAATTGCTGATAAGGTAGCTAAGTTGTTGGGAATAAAGGTTTTGTGAGAATCCCGAATTGAAAGCCCTAATATTGATTTAGGTGAATTCGAAGGTGAAGTTGAAAAGCATTGGACCATTAAGGACTTCATCATCAATCAACTATACAAGACCGACAAGAGAATCTACTAAGCTCCTGATATCACACATCCTACACCAAGTAATCCATGCCTAAAGATGAAAACCTATATGGAACAGGTGAAAGCTCGAATGGAGGTTCACTTTGATTATATGAAGGTTGAGGCAGATGCCTAGAAGAACAAATTCAAAGAGTCCTACCAAAAAATTAAAGCCCTAGAAGCCCAATTAAGGATAGCTCATCAAAAGATCAAAGAGTTAAAAACCTTAACTAGCCAGGTGAATGGACAAAAAAGGGAGCCATTGCAAGAACCAAGAGCTAAAAAAATTGGAAAGATTAGACATTAGGTTGTTTGGTTTCATTTTTCACAACATAATCAAAACTTTGAGATTTACAACTTTAATAAATTTTCAATGATTTTTTGCTTTAATGATTACTTGCTAATTGCCACATTTGCATATGCTTGAATCATGTATGCATTCATCTTCATAATATATATATATATATAAATAATGCACTAACAAAAGCTACACAATGTTGATACCATAGGTTTCAAGATAGTGCCTAAACAATAGAACCCTATAAGAAGTCCATATAACATCCATTTCAAAGCTAAGATGTCAAGCAACAGCAACACCAGTGACAATGTTGTTAATCAAAGAATGATTTCATTGGAACAAACAGTGGAGAATCTCAATGATCAGGTCACGTTTCTGATGGAAAGTCTTACTCTCTTGCGATCCACTCAACCAAATCAAGAAGGCCATTTAAGGGGATAGAAAGGAAAAAATGTTGAAATTCCACCTCTCGAAAATGAGGAAATCAACTCAATGATCAATCCAACATTTGATGTGGAACCCAAATCAGGAGTTCGAATCTCGTATCATCCTAGAAATTTGCAAAGGCAAATGGAGGAAAGGCAGAAAGAGATGGAGAGAAAACTTTACCAACAATTTTCTAACAAAATAAGAACTATAGAAAGGCTAGATGGATACGAGCCAATCGACATCTCCGACTTGACAGTTTTTTATTCTGCTACCTATCCTGAAAAGTTTAAAGAACTAAAATTTAAGAAGTACAATGGCACCGAATGTCCAAAGATGCATACCATATTATATGTCCGAAAAATGGGCAAATATGTGCAGTACAATTAACTAATGGTACAAAATTTCCAGGACAATCTCATTGGTATGCATAGTTAGACCTTAACCAAATCAACACTTGGGAAAGGTTGGCTCGAGCATTCTATGATTAGTACAAATTCAACATTGAGGTTGCTCCCTCAATGTGGGATTTAGGAAGTATCCATAAGAAACATAATGAGTCATTCAAAGAATATGCTCAGCGTTGGCGAGCTCAAGCTGCAAGGGTCAATACTCCAATCTTTGAGAAGGAATTGACATCCATCTTCATCAATACATTGGAGAAACCCTATTTCACTCACCTGATTAGGCAGACCTCTTCAAGCTTCGTAGAAGTAGTAGCAGCAAAATGCAAAATCGAGAATGCTATCACTTTTGGAAAATTACTATCAATGAAACATCCAAAGAAATCTCATCCAAACCTTTGAATAACATCAAAGGAGAAGAAACCACCATTGGCATGGTTAATTCCAATAGGAACAACTGGCCAACCCCTCACTTTTCTTTCCAAACACCAAACACTTCAATCCAACCATAACCAAACAACTAACCCCAACTCAACAAACCTCCTAGACAATTCACTTGTATCCCAGTCCCATTAAGCCAAGTTTTTGCTAGCCTCAAGGCTGATAATCTAATCAGTTTTGAAATTCCTAATGAAAGATACAAACCTAGAAACTATGACCCTAACCTAAAATGTGAATACCATATAGGGTAGGTAGGACATTCAACAGATAGGTCTTAGAGACTTAAAAATAAGATCCAAGATCTAATTGTTGCAAGAGTAGTGCAATTAGACTTTATTGAGTCTCCCACTCCTAATGTCAACAATAACTCACTTCCCAATTATGGCCCTACTATTAACATGATCACCTCAGAAGCACCTAAACCAGAGATTGATTTAGATAAGTTGCCAATAGAACAAATAACGTAGAACTTGTAGCAAGCTAGCTTCCTACTATTAGTCAATCCAAGTGACAGAATACAAGCTAAGTTAGTCATTTCTTAGTTGTTATTGGAAGACAAAATTCAAGCAGCATACATTTAGGAAATGCTAGTTCCCAAGCCTAGTAAATTAACAACTAAAAAAGAATTAAAAAGAAGATGGCATGTAGGTGATCCCACGATCGGTTTATTAGAGCAATATTCAAGGAAGTTTGATTATTTTGTTGACTACTCTATCTAACTGTTGATTTATGAAGAGCTTACTCTAAGTGGTTGGGGTTCAGATTTTGAAGAGGAAGACAACCCCCAAAATGAAAAAAAAAAAAAGAATGATCAAACAGTTAACATGATAGGACCTGACTTTAAGCCAATACTCCTAAAATGTTACAAAGAGCTTGAACAAGAGCAAAAAATCCCAAAAGTTAGGAAGTATACTTTTCATATTCCCTTACCACCCAAAACTTATAAAAGCTACCCCCATTTAATTATGAGGTGATTAATCAAGAAAAATCTCCGAGTTCTATCATTGGAGGAATCACTAGGTTAGGGAAGGTCTATAATCCTAAAGAAAAGACCACAAAAAAGCCTGAAACTAGTGAATCAAGCAATGAAGTCATAAAGCCAGAAGCAGAAGAAGAAAAGATGATAGCCTTTTCAAAGGTGATTAAGTCCAGTGAATACAAAATCATGGACCAATTATCAAAGACCCCAGCTCAAATATCCCTTATGGGTCTTCTACTCTCTTTCAAGCCTCACAAAGAAGCTTTGTTCAGAACTTTGAAGGAGGTTAAGGTGCTATAGGGAATGTTCATTGAAAATTTGGGACATATTGTCAATTCCATTTTTGCCATTGATCAAATATCCTTTTCAATAGAAAAATTGGGGATAGAAGGTAATCAACACACCAAACCACTTTTCCTAGTGGTAAAATGCAATAACATGATTGTTTCTAGAGTCCTCATTGATAATGGGTCCTCCCTCAATGTATGCCCTCTAACTACTCTTAAACTACTAGGTGTTGATGCAGTTAACATCAAACTAAGTTCTACCACAGTGAGGGCTTTTGATGGATCTGGGAGGAAAATTGTAAGGGGAATTGACTTAATGATGGAGATCGGCCCACAGTTATTTGGAATCCCTTTCCAAGTCTTAGACATCCTAAGGTCCTTCAACTTGCTCCTTGGGAGACCCTGGATCCATGCAGTACAGGCTATTCCCTTTAACCTCCACCAAAAGGTTAAATTCATTTTTAATGATCAGATCATCACTGTATTAGGCAACCAAGATTATGCCATTTATAAAGAAACGACTATACCCTACATTAGAGAAGAAGACCCAAATGACCTTGGACTCCAGATCTTTAATGAGGTGTACAAGATTATTAATCCTAAAAGACAGGGTATGTGGAATGTGTGCGTCTCTAGACGTCATTGCTCCACTAATGCTGTAATCATGTGCTAATTAAGGGGTATGTACGGTAGGTGACTCACACCTTCGAACCCAACCAATTGCAATCATGGCTCCATTCATGCATCAAATGGGATGGTACACTCGTCGCGATGGAGTGACAACTCACACCGTCAAACAACGAGGGTTGCTTGATCCTATGCCAACAACACATAAAATGTTTTCCTATTTCTAATGCAACATAAACTAATTGATAAGTGAAAGGTCAGTTACCTCTCTATCCTAGACGGCTTGGAATTGATGACTCCCTTACTACGTCAAGACTAAAGGATTGAAAGGTCCAGGCTCTATCTATTATGCAAAACCATACAAATAATTTGCATCTGAAACAAATACAAAATTTTTCACTAATTAATTTTATAACAATTAATTAACGAATATTAATAACTAATCTCTTTTTATTAACAGATAATTAATAACTAATTAATTTTATAATTGATTCTACAAAACCATACAAATATTTTCACTTTGCAACTAATACAAAATTTTTCACTAATTAATTTTATAACAATTAATTAACGATATATTAAAGACTAATCACATTTAATTAACTGATAATTAACAACTACTAACTTTTATGACTAATTCAACAAAACCATACAAACATTGTTCATTTGCAACGAATACAAAATTTTTCACTAATTAATTTTATAACAATTAATTAATGACATATTAACGACTAATCACCTTTAATTAATGGATAATTAAAAACTACTTACTTTTATGACTAATTCTACAAAACCATACAAATATTTTACATTTGCAACCAATACAAAATTTTTTACTGATTAATTTTATAGCAATTAATTAATGATATATTAACGACTAATCCCTTTTGATTAACGGATAATTAATAACTAATTAATTTTATAACTGATTCTACAAAACCATACAAATATTTTCATTTTGAAATAAATACAAAATTTTTCACTAATTAATTTTATAACAATTAATTAATGACATATTAATGACTAATCACCTTTAATTAATGGATAATTAATAACTAATAAATTTTATAACTGATTCTACAAAACCATACAAATATTTTTACTTTGCAACAAATACAAAATTTTTTACTAATTAATTTTATAACAATTAATTAATAATATATTAATGACTAATCACCTTTAATTAATGGATAATTAACAACTACTTACTTTCATGACAATTCTACGAAACCATACAAATATTTTTCATTTGCAATGAATACAAAATCTTTTACTAATTAATTTTATAACAATTAATTAACGAAATTTAACAACTAATCACCTTTAATTAACAAATAATTAACAATTACTTACTTTTATGACTAATTTTACAAAACCATTCAAATATTTTACATTTGCAGCCAATAGAAAATTTTTTACTAATTAATTTTATTGCAATTAATTAACGATATATTAACAACTAATCCCTTTTGATTAACAGATAATTAATAACTAATTAATTTTATAGCTGATTTTAAAAAACCATACAAATATTTTCACTTTACAACAAATACAAAATTTTCCACTAATTAACTTTATAGAAATTAATTAACGATATATTAATGATTAATCAACTTTAATTTATGGATAATTAATAACTATTTACTTTCATGACTAATTCTATGAAACCATACAAATATTTTTCATTTGCAACAAATACAAAATTTTTCACTAATTAATTTTATAACAATTAATTAACAACATATTAATGACTAATCACCTTTAATTAATGGATAATTAACAACTACTTACTTTTATGACTAATATATAAAACCATACAAATTTTTACATTTGCAACTAATACAAAATTTTTTACTAATTAATTTTATAACAATTAATAAATGACATATTAATGACTAATCATTGCTAATTAATAATTAATTAATAATAACTTAGTTTAATGATTACATTTACAAAAATAAATTATAATAACATATAAACATAATTCATTTACTAATGTGAATTAATCATATATTAACAATTAATTAATTACTAATTAATAGTTAATTAATAATAATTAATATTTCAATAAAATTTGTGTAGTATATGTAATTACATGTCTTTTTTTTTTTTTTTTACATTTATTCGTAGTATAACAACAACAAAAATAAATTTTTTCTTAAAAAATCATACTAAGATCTTGATGAAAATATTTCTACACATGTATTTTAATAGAGTAAAACCTATGTAAAACACAAATTATGGAAACAAAAATTTGCAAATAATGATATGGAATGAAATTTGTAGAGGAAATTGAAAGATGAAAATGTGAACATAAGAACTAAGGATTTGTATTTATATTAGAAATTTTCGATGCAAATTTTTATTTATGTATTACAAATCACATGTCATGATACTGTGTAAATTTACTATGTTATTTTTATAGGTTTATAAAAGTACTTTTATAATAATTCATAGGTTTGCAATTTCTTTATAGGTTTGCATAATAGGATTGCGAATTGAAAAAAAAAATTGTACTAACGGCGCAAACGTTGTCTACACCTTCAGCGTACAATTTTTTTGTATCCCTAAAGTCGCAAACATGATTCGCGTCTTTGAAACCTATTTTAGTTATAATTATTACAAGTATAATATTTCCATAATTTTTTTTCAAAAATTACAATATTTAAGTATGTAACCTTGACCTAATGCTCCAATACCATGTACAAATGTAATATATTTTTGTATTTGATAATTATGTTTCATCAAATGATTATCAGTATAAAGAAGAGCATATACAAGATATTAGGGTTTAAACCTAAGATGTTAAAAAATTATTCTAAGCCCCGTAATAAACTAAATACATAATATAAAATATACAATATTTTTGCGAACAATGACAAAAATAATTCCAAGATCACAATGTTATCTATAGAGTGGGTTAAAGATGGGCATGGACATCATTGCAATGGATCCTGATCCATGCTAAACCAATGTCCCTCGAAAACACTTTCTATCATCAATTTTGATTCTATCCATATAAGGTTCAATGATATAAAGACCCATTTGGTACCTTATGAAAGATTCTTCTGGATATTCCACTCTTGAAGGTCTGCATTGCTTTAGGTGCCAAAAGTTACACATATTTCAAAGTAGGCATCGGTCAAGAAAATCAGCTCGATATTATAACCAATAGGAATTAGTTGGCAGAAGCTAGATAGAAAATTAGAGATACTAAGACTATTAAGTTAAGTCAAAAGGATTTCATTCATTCAATAAAAAGATCAATAAACAAAGTCAGTCTTCTCTCCCAGAATTGTCACCGGCTATATCGGGTATAACCACAAATTACCTTTTTAACAATGTACAAAGTATGATGTCCTAAAAATTTTGAAAAAATTATATAAAAATTAAAAAAAAAAAAAGCAGAATGATAAATACTTCTAAGTCGAGGTATTGAGAATGACAATCTCGCTATATTAAAAACTTTAAGAAATTTACAACGAAAATTCAAACATCACGATGCGTAAATATTATTTTAATAATTTGCGATAATAATAAATTTTAAAAATAAAACAATTAGAAAGAACAACATTTACAAAGAAAAGAAGATAACAAATGTATCAAATTAAATTATATGAAATATATTACCGAATAAATTTAGGAAGTGAAGTAATTAAAAAATATCCAAATATAGATATATAAATGGATAAATAAAAATAATCTTAAGCCCTAACTTTAGTTTGGATAAATTAAATTAAATGGATAAATTTTTCGAAACATAAATTTCAAATAATATTAGGCTAAATAATGAAATTAATTGAGATCATAGATTTAAGAAATTTAAATGAAAATTTAGAGTAAATGTTTATATTCAGAATAATTAAATTAGCTTAGATATAAGCTTTCGTAATAAAATGCTAAAAATATAAAATTTAAACATATTTTTGTACGCGAGCATAATATTAAAATAGAAGTATTTTTTATACAAAATATAATTATAATATAATATATATATATATATATATATATACAACTGAAAAAAAAAAGATTTTTAAATCTACCACTGTCTCATCCGTCCATCACATCAAGCACAGTAGCAGCTTCTCAGCCATCCTGTCCTGCCCCCTCTCCCTCTTTCCTTTTCTCTTTCTTTTTCTTCTTCTTCTTCTTCGTTTTCTCCCAGATCGCATCTCCCCTACCTTCCCCGCCCCGCGTTTCCCTTCCTTCCTTCGTCTTCCCTCTCGTTTTTCCCAAATCTCCCTTCCTTCTCTTCAGATCATCATCTTCGAGTCAGAAGAAGGAGCCGCGTATAGAGGTTGGGATGTAGGCATGTGCAATCACATGCTTCCTGCGGCGACAGCAATGACGGTGACAGCCACACAACTACCAATAGCCACACAACAATCGACAGCCACACAACGATGGTAGCTACGACGATAACCACAACTGCAACAACAGCGGCAACAGTAACCATGATGACGACACCAACCACGACAGCAACAGCAACCACAATGGCAGCAACACCCTGCGAGCAACGTCCAAGAAGAAATCCATGAGTAACCGTTGCTATGTTTAGTCCCTTGCTTCGATGCGGGTGTGAAGGTGATGTGTGTGTAGGGAATAGAGTTCCGACGAGAGAGAGAGAAGTGTTTGGTGCTTACGAAGTGTGTATGTGTGTACGAGGGAGGAGGAAGATAACAACGACCCAACAGCAGCAGCAGCAACGACCTAACAACTGCAACAATAGTAACCTCAACAGCAGTAGCAATGGCGACCCCAATCGCGGCAGCAACAACGTCCATAACGACAACAGCAACGGCAGCAATGACAACAACCGTGGTGATGACGGCAACGGCCACCACGATGGGAATAGTAGCGTCCGGAGGAGGAATGAAAAAGGGGAAAGGGGAGAAGGAGCCGAGTATGTGTAGTGTGTGTAAGTATGCATGAATGTATATGGAAGGTATGTAGTGTGTGCAGGTCTGTGTGTATGTGTATGAGATGGTGTGTGGGCAAGAATGTGTGTATGCATATGAGGTGGTATGTAGTGAGTGGGGGTATGTGTGTATGTGTATGGGTGGTGTGTGGTGTGTGGTGTGTACGAGAATGTGTATATGTGTATAGATGGTGTGTGATGTGTGCGAGTATGTGTGTATGCGTATGAGGTAGTGTGTGGAAAGTGCGAGTATGAGTGTATGTGTATGGAAGGTGTGTGCTGTGTGGATATGTGTGTGCGTGTGTATGGAAGGTGTGTGTGGTGTATGTGGGTATGAGTACATGTGTATGGAAGGTGTGTGTGGTATATGTATATGGAAGGTGTGTGTAGTGTATGCGAAGTATGTGGATATATACGTATTGGTGGTGTAAGGTGTATGTGGAGTATGTGCGTATGTGTGAGTAAGTGGTGTGAGACGTGTGTGGAGTACGTGTATATGTATGCACTAGTGGTGTGTGTGTGGGTGCATGTGGACTTGAGGAGAAAAGAAGATTGCAAAGTCCAGTTGTGTATGCATGTAAATAGGTGTATAGTATGATTGTGTATATGTGTAGGTGCATGCGTAGTGTGTGCAGAGTGTGTATGTATATGGATAGGAGTATGTTGGTGTGTGTACGTGGTGTGTGGGAATGTGCCAGTGTATGTGCTTGGTGTGGTGTAAGGTATGTAAGTAGGGTTCGGCGAGTAGGAGATATGAACCAAAAAAAAAAGGAAGAAGAAAAGGAAAATGGAAGACGTCTAGAAAGGAGGAAAAACATAGAGGATTAGAAGAGAAGATTTGAAATATACACATGCATAAGTGTGGGCTAGAGAAGAGTGAAGAGGAATGAGAAGAAGAAGTGGGAAATTAGAGAAGTCCGAGGGGTTGAAGGGAGCTCAACAAGGAAATAAGGGGGAAAGTTATGATAAGGGAGTCAAAAGGAAGAGGAGAGTAAGGAGAAAGGAAGAGGAAAAGTTAGAAGAAGGGAAAGTGAGAATTGAAGATGAAAAAGGGTGAGGAAAAGAGAAGAAGAGCTGGAAGATGAAGTCAAGAGGGTATTGATCCTACGTATGTGTGTAGGTGAAACTTGTGTGTAGGTGTGTGTATAATGTTATTACAATGGAGGTGGGCATGTGTGTGTGTGTAAAGGATGGCTAGTGTGTATGTAGTGATGGAAGCGTGAGTAGAGATGGAGACCAGTAGAGAGGAGGGGAAGCCCTGCTGGTGGAGATGTCAACAAATGAGAGAAAAAAGAATGGAAAGGTGAAACCAATGAGGAAGAGAATTGCGTGAAAGAGATGAGTGTGTCTGTATGCGAAAGTAAATGGGAAAAAGAGGTGTCACCGATGTGGTAGCGGTGGCTCTAGTAGCTTGATCAAGTGTTCAAGTTGTAAAATGAAGCCCTGGGAAATGTGATGTGCCATTGGTAAAATGATTGTGAATGTAAGTATAGAAAAAGGCATTAGAGAGTTTGAGAAGAGATGGGAGTTAATGGGAGATCGAAAAATCCAACGAAAATTGCGTGGAGTCGCTGTAGTCAATCCGTCAATACTATGTTCGGTGAAGAGACCATACGTCGAGATCACTTAATGACGATTAGGACTATGATGACCATAAACAGGTGAGCAAGAAACTTAATTATATGTTACAATGTTGTGTTGTGTGTTGATATGCTATGTATGTGAATTCATTTGCTTTGTTGTAGTTATAATTGAATGTGATTTTATAAATTTTGAGTTATATAGTGGGGTTAATTGAGTTTAGGAAAGAAGTTATAAAGAAACTAGTATTTCGGTAAATTACAAAAAGATACGAGTGTATCGATATAGAACTTAGAATGGACTAAGGGTTTAGATATCATTACCTTAAAGATAGCACTTTGTACCATATTGCCAGTGCTATTACTACAAGCCTAACCTAAGATTCAAATTATTTCTTCAAACTAAACCAAAATATATAAACCTAACTTTTCCCTCTATAGCTACCGAGTAGATATGCATAGCTAGAATAGGATATATGAATATCATTATATACACATATCAGAATCTACTTCTGAATATGTATATATGCTTAGGCAAATTTATTTTCCTATTATATCTATAGAATATACTTATGAACATAACTATACAAATCATGAGTGTAACTTTGATTTTGCAACTTAACAATTCTATTTTCTTGCCCTCTTAAGTAAGTGAGGGAAGGTGTCTAGTAAATTGTCCTTTAGTTAAAGCTATGTTACAAACCTATATATATGTATAGATATATATATATATATCATACATAGGTTTATTGAGGATTTTGAAGGGATATACAAGACGACCTTGTTGGCTCTCAAATGTGCGTATAACAGAGCACTTAGGAAGTGCGATGACACAGAGGTGTCACGAATAATAATCGTAAATCATTCCTGAGTGGTTGATTTGACGTTTAAGCTAAATGATACAAAGGTATCAAGTTAACTAAAATCTTGCTTATAGGTGATTGTTTTTACCTGTTTGGTCTAGTTCCTCGTTTACTTTGTGATGTGAAATGCATGATCTTTGTTTATTGTGATAAGTGTGAAAATGAAATGTAGTGGATTGTTTATGGGACTCCACTGGGTCCCTATGGATTGTTCTTGGAGTGGTAGACTTTAAATGCTTGATAGTTATCCTTATTGCCTTGAATGGGAATTAGTTGTGACTATATATTGTTTAGTCACCTCGAATCAATTAATTAAAGAAGTGGACTTAATTAAAACTTGACATGCATTTCCATGAGACATTGCATGAGATTGAAGGTCATCACTGCTACAGGACGTTCCGGAAATGGTCAAAGGATCGTTGTTCCGCCAAGTGCAAACTAAGAGATTAGGGGATTGTCGCGCCTTGACAATTCCAAGTCTGGCCTGTCTCTTAAGGGTGTAATTACTCGATGTATTTAGACACCTGAACCTAAAACATTAAAGCTAAGACATAGTACAAATAATTAATAAGAGTAATAAAGATGTGTGTAAGACCCAGGCACCGATAGTGGCTTCGAAATCCCTAACCCAAGGTCAAGGGGGATGTAAAACCTATACTTCACGTCAGTTACCGAAAGACCACGTGAGATGCTGCATTCATATGATTGTTCATGCATAGCATATGTTTTGATAACTTGATTGAAATTACTTGTGTGTGTAGTATTGAAAGTGTTACCATCTTATTTACTAAACCATAGTCTGCTCACCTTACCATAGACCCTTTTGTAGGTAGCAATTACGAAAGCTCGGGATGAGATAAGATGTGAAGTGTTAAGAGTTTTTAGATGATCCGAACGACAAAGTAAAAATTGTGAATGATATATTATTTAGATGAAATATTAGAACCCTTATGTAAATAAAAATTGAATTTGTGAAACTTAGGATTTATCCTATTTTACTAGTTGGTAAGGGATACCGATTCTCTATGATCTTGGTTGACCATGGAATACAGGATTTATAGTTATATTTTATTATTTGATTATATGTATTATGATTAGTCGTAAATATAATTATTTATTTAAAGTCTTACAATCTTTAACTCATAAGAGGATTATCATGTAACGGGTGCACACATGTCATGATGATTTTAGTAAAAACTTGTAAGCACTTTTGAAATGTGACACAAAGAGAGTTTAATCTAGCTCATATAAGATTTGTGATTATTCATGAAGTCTCTGATATTTTGGTTGAACTTTCCGGGAAAGGGACGACATGAATTAACAAAGGAAAAGTGTGGGTTGTTCACCCATTTCTATGTAAACACGATTCATGAATCATCCGGAATCGAGGGGCACGACGGGAGGTCAAGGCCAGGTTTGTGTAATCCTTTCGGAGCTCCTCGAAGTTCAAGGCATGCGTACTGCCAGAGAAATCGATGTGCAAAATAGAAAGAAAAGGGACCATACTTCTTGAAAGGACCGTGACGGATATTCGAGCTGGCAGAATAGACTGGACCATGATCTTCTCGAGCATGAAATTTGACCGGGAGTGAACTAGATTAGGTTAGCAACTTATCAGGCAACCCAAGTTTATATCTTATTTTATATCGGATGCATATTCGTTGTAAAAATATGAAAATTAAATTGATATTGTGAATAATAATTAATTTACCTTATAATCGATTTTATTTATAAAATAATCATGTCTTTCATATCTTATCTATTAATTTCATATTTTATATTTATAATTGCATTACCAATGATATAAAATTTGTTTTCGTGTTATTATCATATAGGAAGTCATTGGTGTAGCTCTTAGGAACTTTCCTTATTTGAGTTTGGGCCTGCAGTGTAAATCGGGATAGATGTAACCATTTATTTTCTGTATTTTGGTCCATTAAATCACCTCCATAGAGAAGCATAAAAAGAATGAGAAGAATTCACGATAACCCGAATACACGCTCTTTATCTTTTCTTTTACTTTCAAGAATCCCCTTGTCGAGACAACTCGAATCCAAACCATAGCCTTTGTTTAATTTTCAATGCGAAGTCAATGGTATGCATGTGATTGCGTCTGTTGAATTGAGTCCGAGCATTGAACACATATTCATATAGTCTATACCAATTACTATCATCAGTACGTAGTAAATATATAATATAAATTAACTTTTTTCTTTTTTTCTTTTTTTTCCAATTACGCAACAATAGTAATGCACAAGTATGTCGAGTTACACCATAGAAATACATGTTATATACTATGTTACTATCACTATTGTCATAAAATTTACTAATGAAGTGGCAATGGCAATGTTCTTGCTAGTATTGTGCAACTAATCTTGGAATAATATGCGATGGCATACATACAAAAAAAAAATAAATAAATAAATAAAAGAGAATTTCGCTTGTAATTTGAAAATAAGACCTTCACGGTATAATTTTGAAAGGGCATCCCTCGTCTAAGCTTTTGTTTCCTAGAAGCCTCCGAACGAGACAAGTCGGAAATCTTACGCAAAGTGAATACCGAACCACCGACACCAAAACTCGGACAATTTTCAACGACTTTTTTCCCATTCATACTGTCACAATATTATATGCATATTTCACAAATCATAATTTTATTGTTGTCTTGTCCAGTGTCACCACATGTCCTTCCTTTTCCCATGCGGCAGTACTGCTTCTTTAACTTTTCTCTTTTTCCTTTTGTCCTATGAAAACTTACACCAGTAATTTGACTGTTCTACTTCAAGCTCCTAAGTGTTTTCACACTCGATTTTATATAAATTTTGAAAAGAAGCACTCCTTACTAACATGCTAGACTGTCAAATTTTGTCATCTTTTGAATATCTTTCCTTTTTCAAAATAAGTATAATTAATCTTGTAAAATGTGAAAGGTTTCTTTTTTGTGTTTTGCAAGTGCCTTCCATGCGAATTTCGTACAGATATAGGGTTAGCGTGAAAAATGATCCTTAAAAATGAGTGGTTGAAATAGTTATTAGATTAGCCCAGTAGTAAATGTGTACACACAATATGCAATTTTTATTGGAGCAGATTTTTCACCAAATGCATATACACACTCCAAGCATTCTTCACTTAAATATTTTTGGTGAAAACCACACATGATATATGCATTTTCTTTAACTAAATAAATTCTAACCAAAAGCATATATCACATATATGCCTTCACTTAAAAAAATAAAGAGGACATATATTTAATATATTACTTTAGTTAAAATTCTTTTAACTAGTAAAGGGATACTATGATATGCACCTTTGCTTACTCATATATCAAAAACTTGGCCCTTTTCACTTTTCACTTTCACACAAGCATAACTTGTATTCTCTCTTACAATTAAAAAATCTCCACTCTACCCAAGAAGAGACTATCATTTTTGTAGATTTGGTTCATGTTTTTCACTCGATTTTGAATTGAAGTACAGTTTTCCTTTTTGTCATGTTTCTTTTTCATTGATTCAAATACAAATTTAGTCTCCAATATTTACTACCCTTTCAATTTTAGTCTTAATTTTTTTTTCAACATCCAAATCCTTAATGTTTGCAAATATTTACAAACAAAAGGTGTTAACTTTTTCATTAGGGATTGACATGTGCCACAATTCAATTGGTCCATGAATATAATAAAGTTACACAAAATAAATAAATTGTAAAAAAATTAAAAGAAGAAGAAAAATGTAGAAAAATTGATCATAAAAATATAAAAAAATCAATGTATATATTATATGTATATACACACACACACATACACACACATATATAGTATCTAAGTAAATTAATAAAAAATAAAAAAATGATTGAAAAAAAAAAGAAAAAGATATGGAAAAATTACCCAAAAAAAGGGTTTCGACTACCCCATTTTTTTCCTTTTTTAATTTATTTTTCTAGATTTTTTATTAATTTACTTAAATACTTTCTTTTTTTTACTTTTTAATTTTTTTTAGTTTTTAATTAATTTATATATTTTATATAATCATGTAGATTAATTGAATTTTGCCACTATATTTTATATAATTTTATTATATTATTTATTTTATATAATTACATAGATTAATTGAATCGTGCCACATGTTAATCCCTAATGAAAAGCTTAACATCATCATTAAAAGAACTTGTTTACAAACATTAAGGACTTATATGAAAAAATAAATAAATAAATTTAGAACAAAAATAGAAAATGTAGCAAATTGCGGACTAAATTTGTACTTTTCCCATAAAAGTACTTAGACCAATAAGATGCTCTCACGTGTAATTCATAACAGAAAACTAATAGTAAACTTGTTTGCAAACATTTGCAAATATTGAAAATCGAAATTAAAAAAAAAACTAAACTTATAGGACTAAAATAGAAAAGATAGTAAATATTGAGGATTAAATTTATACTTTTCCCTTTCTTTTATAAACCCTAATTTCTCTCTTTATTTTGATTTCTCTCTTTAAAGTATATGAATTATTGGTACTTTTCAAAACATACATCTTGTTTTGATACTGAAGTTTTACCATCATTCTCATACTTGAAAATTCTACATAGGTTTTTTTTTTCATAATTTTAATTTTAAAAAAAGAAAAAAATCCAACTTTGCAATTTTTTTTTTCTATAATTATAAAGCATGTGCAATAGAGTGGTGGGTATTGGAAGACTAATTTGCTACATGTTGTGTTAGATAAGTTGAAAATGCTAGATTTCATCAAACTTATTATCTATGTGCATGAAGACATAAAGCTTGACGATGAGGGGATATATTATAATGTGGCTTTGATTAAGAAGTTGAGAATGAAAGAAGATGTTAAGGAGAATTCTTGAACAACACATATGGAAGCATCATAATCAACCTCATGTAGCCCATATTGAGATATTACATAAATGCCCTACTTACATTGAAAAAGGTACAATGAATGGGTTGATGGCCATTAAAGATGATAATGATGCTAAAAATCTTAATGAAATAGCTAAAGTTTATGAATAGAATCACATAAAACAACCATATATTAAAATTTCTCAAGAATTAAGTGTTCTACTTGAACAAAACATATATTAAACAAAAACTTCCATTCAATCAACATTACAAGAGCAATAAATGATAGTTAATTTGCTAATGCCTCATGTATATGATCAATGCCTGTCTCCAAGCCCTATAAGACCTAATTTGATAATGAAAATTCAATTAAGGAAGAAATAGATCAAGTTCTACAAGATCCTCTAGAAGATTCTAGTAAGGAATGTATTCATGAAAGCATGGAAAATAAGTAGACTTATTAAAATGTTGTCATTGACATGTCACATCATACTCCAACATTGCTTGTAACATACCCTCCAATCTGACTACACACTGTACAACATAAAGAATTGCCCCTTTCCTAAAAACTAACACTAATGATATGACAATTAGAGACCTCATTCCATTTTTTAATACTAGTGGAATGATGGTTATATAACTTTTGAGCAAATTGAGAAGGAAAGGTATAATAAATTGAATGAATGACTTTGAGAAGGAAATGTGATCAAACAACAAATCTAATCTTATTCATACTATTAACATACGTCATATTAAGAATCATTATAACTTTCATGTTGAAGAATCAATTAAAAGCTTGTAGTCGAGTAAAAACATTGGTTATAAGTGGAAACTCAAGGTCTATAAGAAAAAGTTAGAGGGATATTTTATTATCACTATTAATACAGGTAAAAGGTTAAAGAACTCTTAAAGGGAAATTGAAAATATGAAGTAAACAAGCCATTAAGTGTCACACCTACTATAATGTTAGGTTAGGATAATTTTGCATTCATTTTTTGTTTTTTTTTCCCCTTAATTTGTAAGCAATATATGGATAAGTATTTAAGATATTACACACCTAAATTTCTTGAACTCTTCTAATCAAAGTGATAAGATGGATTCTTAGATTAAAAATTGTTATGACAATTTTTTAGAGTTGATAAGACGAAGGATGTGTAAAAACACAAGTTTAGAACAACACTTGATATTTATATAGAAATTATAGCAAATAACTAGACATGACTTGGCTAAGATACATGACTCTTAGGGATTAAAAAGATACAATGAATATAGCAAATGAATAAAAAATAATTTAAAATGACTCAAGATAACTCTTCATGACTTGAATAGACACCATTTGAATCAAAACAATGCAAGTGGCTAGAATTCCATGTCTTCTCTTACACAAATTTCTCTATGTCTTGACTTAAATAGCATGTTTTGAACTTATTTGGATCAAAGAAATTTGAATTGTAATATTTCATGAACCAAAAAGGTGAAAATTCAAACCAAAGCGTTGCGACCTTGAACTAAACTAGCTTAATACGAACCACGCCAACGTGTGACGAAACCCAATACCAATACGTTCGGAATTGCTACCCAAGATGCCAAACAATCGAGTGGAAACCGCGACCCGTTGCCTATAAGTGAGACAAGAACCTTGGTATATTATGTAGACGCCACAATCGGGATGAAAGACCAATTGATAAGTCGGGATGAACGCCACGGAAGAAAATCCGATAAGTTCTAGAGTAGTCCTTTAAAGAACCAAGAGAGGAATTCTCTCCAAAGTGTTTTCAAACTTGTATGTTGTATAATATGTATTGTATGTTGTATCTAAACCCTAGGAGCTTTATATTAGGGTTTACAATTAGTAACAATGATGCCCCAAAACGACATAACTTCAATAAGTTGCATAAAATAACAAAACAATGACTTAAAGGCCGACGACGTGGGAATGAAGGCCGGTGGCCTTGGAGCCGGCGTTGAGATATACATGATCGTGTACTTCTAGTCGTGTATCTTTCTGTGGAAATTCTTGACACCATACACGGCCGTGCCTTTGAACCGTGTATACGACCGTGTATGATTCTGTGTAACCTCCAGACTCCTACACGGTCGTGCCTTGTAAAGACACGCCCTCTTCAACCCGTATCCGTTATGACTTGTACAAGAGCAAGGGCATTCCCATGGTTGTTCCAATCCTTTCCAACTTCATGATTGCTCCAATCCTTTCCGGCTTCGTGGACATCCTTTATCAACCCGTTAAGTACTTCCTTGAATCGTTTTGCTCGAGTTCTTATGATCGATCCAGGTGGCACTTCAAGAGGATCCACATTCCATCTTCTGGCTTGGCTCTCATCATGGCTCTCATCATTCCCCTCCTCTTGAAAAGGATTTATCCTCAAATCATCACCTTTATCAAAAGGACTCAAATCAGTAACATTAAATGTAGCACTTACTTGATACTCACCTGGTAAATCTATCTTGTATGCATTATCATTGATGCGCTCAAGAACTTGAAATGGTCCATCGCCTCTAGGAAGTAGTTTAGATCGACGCTGCACAGGAAACCGCTCTTTGCGCATGTGAACCCAAACCTAGTCTCCAGGTTCAAAGACAGCTTGTCGACGACCCTTGTTGGCTTGTTTCACATACTGCTCTGTTCTTTGCTCAATGTTTAGCCTTGCCTTCTCATGGATTTGTTTAACAAATTCTGCTTTCTTCTTGCCATCTAGATTAACATACTTAGAAATAGGCAGAGGTGATAAATCCAAAGGAGTTAGTGGATTAAAACCATACACAATTTCAAAAGGAGTAAACTTAGTAGAAGAATGCATTGTGCGATTATAGGCAAATTCAACATGCGGCAAACAATCCTCCCAACTTTTAATGTTTTTTTAATGACAGCCCTCAACAAAGTAGATAAAGTTCGATTTACTACCTCAGTTTGACCATCAGTCTGTGGATGACAAGTAGTAGAAAACAATAACTTAGTTCCTAACTTAACCCACAAGGTCTTCCAGAAGTAGCTCAAGAACTTAGCATCTCTATCCGATACGATTGTTTTAGGCATACCATGTAATCTCACAACTTCCCTAAAGAACAAATTAGCAATATTGCAAGCATAATCTGTTTTGTGACAAGGAATGAAATGTGCCATTTTAGAGAATCTATCCACGACTACAAAAATAAAATCTCGACCATATCTAGACCTAGGTAATCCTAACACAAAATCTATGGAAATATCTACCTAAGGCTCATGAGGAATGGGAAGTGGGGTATAAAGCCCTTGAGGTTAGACTCTAGATTTTGCTTGCTTACACGTGACACATCGCTCACAAATCCTCTCAACATCTCGTTTCATGTGAGGCCAATAGAAGTGTTCCTGCAATACCCCTAAGGTTTTAGCTACTCCAAAATGTCCCATTAAACCTCCTCCATGAGACTCCCTCACTAGTAATTCTCTTAAAGAACAAATTGGAATGCATAGTCTACTCTCCCTAAACAAGAATCCTTCATGTTTATAAAACTTACCATGACCACTCTTCTCACAATGCACATACTCTTCACAAAAATCTCTATCAGTAGCATACAATTCCTTAATGTGCTCAAAACCAAGCAGTCTAGAACTAAGAGTAGAGATAAGAGCATACCTTCTAGAAAGTGCATTAGCAACGACATTCTCTTTACCTTGCTTGTAGTGGATGACATAGGGAAATGTTTCAATGAACTCCACCCAACGAGCATGCCTTTTGTTTAGCTTATGTTGTCCCTTCAAGTACTTCAAGGATTCATGGTCAGTGTGGATCATGAACTCTTTTGGCCAAAGATAGTGTTGTCAAGTCTCCAGTGCTCGAACCAAGGCATATAACTCCTTGTCATAAGTAGGGTAGTTCAAGGTTGCCCCACTTAGCTTCTCACTGAAGAATGCAATTGGTCTTCTCTCTTGCATGAGCACTGCTCCAATACCTAATCCTGAAGCATCACACTCAATTTCAAACGTTTTAGCGAAATTAGGTAAAGCAAGTAATGACGCCTGAGTCAGCTTATTTTTAAGCGTCTGAAAGGCCTTCTCTTGTTGCTCTCCCCATCTGAACCCCACGTTCTTCTTAATTACCTCAGTAAGTGGTGCTGCAATGGTACTGAAATCCTTTACAAACCTCCTGTAAAAGCTCGCTAGTCCATGGAAACTCTGCACATTACCTACATTAGTTGGACTAGGCCATTCTTAGATTGCACGAATCTTTTCTTCATCAACCTGTATCCCCTGTGCACTAACAACAAAACCAAGAAACACAAGTTTGTCTGTGCAAAAAGTGCACTTCTTGAGGTTAGCATATAATTGCACCTTTCGAAGCACTTCTAAAACATCCCTCAAGTGAGATATATGGTCCTCCAAACTCTTGCTGTAAATGAGGATATCATCAAAATAGACAACCACAAATTTGCCAATAAAAGTCCTCAAAACATGGTTCATAAGTCTCATAAAAGTACTAGGTGCGTTAGTTAAACCGAAAGGCATTATTAACCACTCATACAATCCATATTTTGTCTTAAATGCGGTTTTCCATTCATCACCTTCTTTCATTCTAATTTGGTGATATCCACTTTTCAAATCAATTTTGGAAAAGACACTAGACCCATGTAACTCATCTAACATGTCATCTAAACGAGGAATGGGATGACGATACTTTACCGTGATGTTGTTGATGGCACGGCAGTCAACACACATTCTCCATGACCCATCCTTCTTAGGCACAAAAATCACAGGCACCGCACATGGACTCATGCTTTCTCTCACGTACCCCTTCTCCATTAATTCATCGACCTGCCTTTGGAGTTCCTTTGTCTCCTCTGGATTGCTCCTATAAGCTGGTTTGTTTGGAATCGATGCTCCGGGTACTAGGTCAATCTAGTGCTCAATACCACGAATAGGTGGTAATCCCTTTGGAATCTCCTCAGGGAAGACATCTTCAAAGTCCTGAACAATAGACACAACCACACTAGGCAAAGAGTTAAATAGTTCGTTAGTATTCAAACAAGTTTCCTTAAAAACCAGCAATAACATAGGTTGCTTCATCACTAACGCTCTCCTCACTACACTCGCTCTTGCCACACAACTCTCCTTTTGCAAGGCTGCACTCTCCTTTTCACTCACCACCAAAGTTGATCCCCCTTCAACTTGGTCTCTCACACTCTTTCCAGCCTTCCTCTCTTTTTCCTTTTGATATCGACTTTTATGTTCCTTTTCTTTCTCGTTGTCTTTTGCACTCTCACTCTCCCTCTGTTTTTCACTCACCTTATATTTTGCAAAAGACTGTTGTAGCTGCAACTGATCCTCATACACTTGTTTAGGTGTTAAGGGTTTAAGATTAAAGCTTTTCCCTTGGTGAACAAGCGTATACTTATTAGAAAAGCCATCATGAACAACCTTCCTATCAAATTGCCATGGTCTCCCCAACAACACATGACACGCTTGCATCGGCACTACATCGCATAACACCTCATCCTCATACCTACCGATGCGAAAAGCAATCAAGGCTTGCTTACTCACCTTAGTCTCGCCACTATCATTCAACCACTGCAATTTATATGGACTAAGGTGTTTAGTAGTCTTGAGTCCCAGCCTCTCGACAATAAAATTACTCACCACATTAGTGCAACTTCCTCCATCAATGATCAAACTACAAATATGATTACCTAGATAACATCTATATGAAAGATATTCTCTCATTGCACCTCATCTTCTTCATTCACTGCACATTCAAAGCTCTCTTCACTACTGCCACTAACCTCCCTACTGTAGGCTCCTCATCATCACTAATGTCCTCTAATGGAGGCATATCATCCTCTTCACTATCCCCCTCAATCTCATACTCACCATCATCACGCAGAATCACAACACGCCTATTCGGACATTGACTAGCAATATGGCCTCTACCTTGGCATTTAAAACATCTAATGTCACGATTTCTAGGAGTAGAAGAATTAGGTTTAACTTGGTTACCGGGAGTAGAACCCGCTTGCCTCTGCTCTCCTTTTGGTTTGGTGGGTAAAGTCTTTTCTTCCTTCTTTCATTGGTTAGTCTTCCAGGCGATGAACCAGCACCCTGTTGAAACCGTGCAGTACTACTACCTTTCCTCCTATGTTGGTTCTCAACCTTTATAGCCATATGAACCATATCTTCCAATTCTACATAATGCTGCAATTCCACGACATTTTGAATTTCTCTATTCAATCCAGCAAGAAACCTAGCCATGGTAGCCTCTCTATCCTCCTCTACATTCGCCCTAATCATAGTAACTTCCATCTCCTTGAAATACTCATCCACACTTCGGCTTCCCTGCCTAAGAGTTTGCAATTTGTTGTGTAATTCACGATAGTAATATGCAAGCACAAACCGCTTTTTCATCACCCTCTTCATCTCTTCCCACGACTCAATAGGTGGTTCGCCATTCCTTCTTCGATTTAACATTAGTTGATCCCACCACATTATAGCATAATCCGAAAATTCAATGGCAGCAAGTTTCACTTTCTTTCTCCCACTATAGTTGTGACAATCAAACACCATCTCTACCTTCTTCTCCTACTCTAAGTACGCCTCGAGATCATTCTTCCCTTGGAAATGAGGAATCTTCATCTTTATACTACTTAATTGATTATCCTCTCTATTCCTATCTCCTCTATCTTCCCAATCCCTAGTTCCTCTATTCCTACCACTATAACCTCTATAACTCCCGACAGAAGGTTCATCAAATTCATTATCAGACATTTCATCTCCACCCCTTTATACTCTCCTAGAACAACTCTCCCTCTTACACCCTTGGAAGACGTTTTTAGATTGCTCTAGTCTTTGTTCCACCGTCTCATGAATTTGTTCCATGCCCTCCTGAAACATCCTCTTCATCTCACCCCTCAACGCCTCAATCATTAACCTAGCATCAAACCTTCCCCTCTCACTTTCAGGAGAATGTTGCCTCGACATAGTTCCTGTAGAAAAAGATTAGTACTAACACAAATATATATAATTAAGCCTCACGATACACTCCCTTATGTGTTTCGCTCCAAAGATGATATCGCATAGTCACTCGTGTATTCTCACAAGCAATAATGATATCAATTCACCAATTCTTCTTCTCAATTCTCTCGGAACTAACCCAAACTACACCAATCCCCTTCCGTAGAATTCAAAACAACTCTAGGGCTCGAAATTTTCCTCTTTTTCTTTCAGATTTTTTTTTTGTTGCCTTTGTTTGTTGCTCTTGATCACGTTCCTTTTTTTCTTTTGTCGTGATTCTTCCTTCTTTTTTTTTTTTTGTAACAAAATTGAATAGAAGGCACTACACTTTCAATAGACAATTAACACTAAGAAATTGATATGAACGATGGAGTTAGGTTTTTGATGTTACCTTCCTCAAACCGAACTGATGGTTTAACAAACCTAGGCTCTGATACCAAACTGATACGAACCACGCCAACGTGTGACGGAACCCAATACCAATACGTTCGGAATTGCTACGCAAGATGCCAAACAATCAAGTGGAAACCGCGACCCATTGCCTATAAGTGAGATAAGAACCTTGGTATATTCATGTAGACGCCACAATCGAGATGAAAGACCAATTGATAAGTCGGGATGAACACCACGGAAGAAAATCCGATAAGTTCTAAAGTAGTCCTTTAAAGAACCAAGAGAGGAATTCTCTCTAAAGTGTTTTCAAACTTGTATGTTGTATATTCTGTATTGTATGTTGTATCTAAACCCTAAGATCTTTATATTAAGGTTTACAATTCGTAACAATGATGCCCCAAAATGACATAACTTCAATAAGTTGCGTAAAATAACAAAACAATGACTTAAAGGCCAGCGGTGTGGGAATGAAGGCCGGCGGCCTTGGAGCCGGCGTTGGAGATATACACGATCGTGTACTTCTAGTCATGTATCTTTCTGTGGAAATTCTTGACACCATACACGGCCGTGCCTTTGAACCGTGTATACGACCATGTATGATTCTATGTAACCTCTAGACTCCTACACGGCCGTGCTTTGTAAAGACACGCCCTCTTTAACCCGTATCCATTATGACTTGTACAAGAGCAAGGGCATTCCCATGGTTGTTCCAATCCTTTCCAACTTCATGATTGCTCCAATCCTTTCCGGCTTCATGGACATCCTTTATCAACCCGTTAAGTGCTTCCTTAAATCGTTTTGCTCGAGTTCTTGTGATCGGTCCAGGTGGCACTTCGAGAGGATCCACATTCCATCTTCTGGCTTGGCTCCCATCATGGCTCTCATCACAGCTACATGCATTTGGTAATTGAAACAAGAAGGTTTTTTCTTCTTCTTCTTTTTTTAACCAATTTGACTTGAAATGACTTACAATAGCTAAATTATTCTTAATATTAACTCTTGAAGAGAAATAACCTTCTATGACATGAATTGACACTTCCTAACTCAAAACTCTTCAAATATTCTAGAAAATTCAAATTCTTGGATTGAAATGACCCATACATAACTAAACCAACACAAACAATCACAAAAATAATTAACTCTTACACAAAACACCTCTTCATGGACTAAACCGACACCAAAGGAATTTGGTTGTCTCCACCCCCTCATGCACACCTCGACACCTTGTGCTAGTCAATGTTGAACTAGTTTTGACCTTATGCTAACCTTTAACCAATAGAGTTGTCGACCAAGTCAAATTCTACACCTTGCACATAGTTCACTTGAGTTGCTTCACTTAATCCATTTTCTTCACAATTTTAAGTGTCTTTAGCTCATTTGAAAGTTAAATAGCATAACTTTGACCTAAGCTAAGGTGTATGTGACTTCAAAAAGCATTAAAGTAAACACACTCATTAGCATTAGAAGTGCATAATAAAACTCGAAATACAAATCTTTGTAAACCTTTGACACTACCTTGAGTAAAAGGTCCTATAGGCATTTGATGCCCATTTACTATTATCGTAGAATCCCACATATGCATCAATCGAATGCTAAACCAAAATCATCCATAATATATATGACTCTCTAAAATTTCAATTAACAAAATTTTATTGAATAGACCTCGGATCGGAAGATACATTTAAAATATAGTTCCAAATAAACCTGAGATAAATTCAAAAACTAGAGATAACTCAATATACTATAAGTTTACTTAAGTCAACTTAGATTAAAAATCAACTAAAGTCAACTAACTTAAAAACTTAAGTCTCCCATTCGACATCCCTAAGAAGACTTAAGTAAACTTAAAGTATTAGAGTTAAAACTTGATATAACTTAGGATAGACTTAGAAGATAAGATGTTGTAAATTTATATGATACCCTTTCCCTATGAAATTGTTGGATTTGACTCAATGAAATTTCAGTAAAAAACCATCAACTACACTAATCACCACTAAACTCTTTACCCAATGATTTAGTCTTAATCTCAAGATTTTATCTAGTAAACTAAACTCGAATTTGATCAAATTTTATCTCTAAGACCAATACTCAACCCTAAGTATTTCTAGAGTATTGGATCTAAAAATTCAAATATGATTGATTAAAGTCCACTCTAAATTCACCAAAGTCAACTTTCACCGGATAATTAGACAACTTAAGAAAACTAGCTTTAACTTAAATCAAATCCATTCAACCATACCCTAATCATAAAGGATTAACATTATAAAACTTAGATTAGTAAGAATAAGTGCAAATGAATAACACACCCAATTATAAATGCACACTCAAAATCGAAAGTCCTTAAACTTCAACCTAGAAACACTTGAGCAATTAAGTTTGAAATCACTCTCAAATCCTAATATATTTTAACTAATTCTTTTTCATAATTCATTATTACACCTTTAATTACCTAATAACACACAAAAAATAAGGAAATTCACTCAAAATCAAACCAGTTACACTCCCTCTAGGTGGCATCACTATTAAGTGGAAATTTCCATAAAAAAATCTTAGATTTTTCAAACCTTATCTTATCTTATCAAACCCTATCTAATCCTATCAAATCTTATCTTTATCCTACCCTATTTTATCTTGTCTAACCTAAGAATAAGATATGGAATTGATGAGGATAATTACATAGGTGACTGGTTCAAAGAAGGAACATTAAGCATGTGTTTTTATCCAATTTGCAATAATTTCTCTGACCTCATCTTGTCTTATCCTTTCCTTATCATATCTTACCCTATTATACCCTAATTTTATCTTGTCTACTTAGGAAAATGACATGAAAATGATGGGAAAAAGATAAACCAAAACTGGTGCAAATTCTTCTTCTATTCGCGTGTGCTTTCCTCCACTTTCACCTATTAAGTCTTTATCTAATTTACCCCATCTTATCTTAACTTAATCCAACCTAATTTACCTCAATTTATCTTGATTAAACTAGGAAAAAGATCTACAAATATCATGGAAAAATTTAAGTCACATGGCTGGCTAAGCAAGCAGAATTTTCCATGTAAATCTTATCTTCAAACACATTATTGCCCTTCCTTATCTTACCTCATCCTAAGACCATCATTCCTAATCTATTCTATCCTATATTTAGGCATCATTGCTACCCTAAATCTTCCATTAACACCCTCTCTTTAGGTGTGGAAAATGGTGTCACGATTATGTACAAATAACAAAACAAAACGATTATACCAAGGAGGTTAAAAAGCTTAAGTTACCTAAATACATTTCCCTCCATTCTACATGTCACACCCCGAAAGAGGACCTAGAAGTTTCCACTAAAATCATCATAGTACGTGTGCACCCGTTACATGATAATCATTTTACGAGCCAGAGATCGTAAGACTTTAAGTAAATAATTACATTTACGACTAATCATAGTTCATAGTATCCTAAGAGTCCTCATCATATAGGAGTCCTAAGTCGACCTTTGGCTTCCAATCATATATCCCCCTCCTATATCTCTGGTTTTGGAAGTGACGGAGGGCACTAGTACTTGTTGGGGATACCTCCTCCCCAAGTCAAATCGGGCTATAAACTTTATCTCATAAGGTATCTCTAGCTTACCCTTCATCTGCACAAATCTAGCCTCAAGAGCAGGTATAGCTATATACCTACTATATCTATCGTCGAGATTCTCACTCAACTTATCTAACTACTCTCACCAATACTTGGTCAATCCTATTCTCTAGTCCTCAATTAATTCATCAACCATCTTGTAATGAGAAAAGTAATCATAATGGCATAGTAATATCTCCATCTTCAGTCGATAGTTGATCAAGTTGTCGTCATCCCTCATACAACAAATGTTCCACTTCCTATCAAGATGGTGAAGCATACCCTACATTTCGGCGAATACAAGGAAATCATAAGCTTTTAAGTTAGTTAATCCAACTCCCAAGTTTAACCCACTCTCTCATACTATGGTAGGTTTTCTTCTATCTAACGGGTTACTAAATCAATATCTTAAGAAGTTGACTCTCAACCTCTTGTATCCTCAATTTATATCCTATTCCTAACCTAAACCAAGCTCCGATACCAACAAAAGTTGTCATGCCCCACTTTGAGGGCTCTTAGTGATAACCCGCCACGATCACTTAACCCTTCGTTAAGCAACCACGAAGTGTCTTATCTTCAACATTGTACTTGTTAATTAGAGTAATAATACTCCCTACTCATAAGATAATTAATTACAAAAATTATCACTAGGCCTCATATGGGTCCCATTACACCACCATAAGTACACCCAAGATCATATCAGGTCACTCAATTACATTTTCATCAATTACAAGAATCCACTCTAATGATGTCTACCTTGATCTAGGTCTCACATCCTTTCCACAACCATGCCCACCAGTGATGCAACAAGTACTCACCTTGGTTTGTCGGTTCATTAGGAAGTTTAGGTAGTCTCGTCCTACAAGGCAAAACCTATAGGAGGGTAAGCCAAGGCTTACTGAGGTGGGGTGCAATATCTTAGTGTTGCAACAAACACAAAAAATTCAAGCAAGTTATCAAACAAGTGCTATGCATGAATGGTCACATGAATGTAGCATCTCATGTGGTCTTCCGATAACCGACGTGAAGTCTAAGGTTTACGCTTCCCCTTGACCTTGGGTTGGGGATTCCGAAGCTACCATCAGAGATTAGGTCTTACACACAATTTAATTACTCTTATCACTTTATTGTATTTATGTCTTAGCTTTAATGATCTAGGCTTAGGTGCCTCAATAAACCGAACATTTATACCCTCAAGAGACAGGCCAGACTCGGAACCGTCAAGGCGCGACAATCCCCTAATCACTTAGTTCGCACTTGGCGAAATAGTGATCATCTGATCACTTCCGACACATCTTGTAGCTATGATGGCGTTGAACAATGCAATGTTCGTGCAATGCATGCTAGGTTATTAATTAAATCTCATAATTATTTAAAGTTTTAAGAGTGATCATCCAAGGTCAAGTATATGTGCAATCAATTCATAACACATGGAATCATTCCAAAGAGCAAGGCACAACTTAACACAAATAAAAAGACAACATACCTACAGTTGAAGCAATGGATTGTTAAGCAAGGGAGTACTAATATAACTTCCATCGTTGCATTCCTCTTTCCTCGCTCACCTCCATATCTTACGTTCATAACTATAACTACATGTCTTACCTTTGGATATGCCTATATATATACCGATAGCGTATGGAGGTTGAATTAGGCTCCCATGCCTCTTTTGGCCATATACACCTCATATGGATATATGTATGTTGTGTTTGTGGTCATGTAAGACCACCCTTCCTACCTTACTCTTATATAGCCAACATAACCATAACATACGTCACATGCAACATCTTATCTTTCTATCTCACTTGCGCACAACATATGTATATACATGTGTATGGACTTAGATTATTGGAGCCTAGAATTCCTTCCCCACAATTTGTAATGTACGTATAGGCTTGTCTACATTCTTTACATCAATTATCACAACCCGCACAACATACATGCCATAGTAATTTCCTTTCCTACTACTTGTAAATTCACACCTACTCACATTAAGGGAATAGACCCCACATTTACATACTCCTACATGTTGTCTCATAATCTCATTCATGAATTTTCTCCCTTCTTCCCATTCCTCAACACATGAACTCACAAGAACTAATGCCCATGTAATCCCAACTCCTAACTCCATTCCACCTAAAGCCCACATCCTCAAGTTAACCTTCTAATTCCACTTCCATCATACCACTTACGGACATATACACATAAAAAGTTGTCAACCACAACTAGCAAGGAAGGAAAGGAAGCACACTATAACCATTACACGCTTACGTATACCTCCATGTTCACTCCGCAGCATAATGGAAGGAAATTTTTAGCTTCGGCCAACAACCAAGGAAACACACAATTACATATATTTACATGTTGTTGCAACAGCCAACGCCACACACATGCCAAATGGACAAGGAAAAGAAAAAAAGAAAAAAAAAAAAAGAAGAAGACGTCCATACCACCAGCGGCTCCACGTCTAAGATGTATATGTATATATATATATATATATATTTGTGGCCATTTGCATCGCAAGTTTTCCACACACTCATGCACCAGGGAAGGGATTTCATTCGCCAATTCCAGCACAGCGCCAAGCCACATGTATTTATATATATATTTTTCCTTTTCCGACAAGATGGAATTCCGACCTTGTCACAAGTAATACATACATACATACATACATACATATATATATAAATTCCATTCATAGTGATAGAACCTATTGCATATATATATTTTTTCCTCCTTCAGCTAAAGTCAACTACTCCTCACGCACACAATAAACAAAACAGCTCACTTGCAATATATATATACTATCTATACAACTCCACGACCGCAATCAGGATTCATTTTCCTTCATTGCCCAGTACTCACATATATACATGTCTATATCTATATCCCACATAGGCTAGCCTCCAAAACGTGATTATGTGTACGTTACCACGGCAAGACTTGAAACCCTTGGACGCATTTAAAACGTAGAGAATAAACATATATTCATAGTAAACACACGTGATACAACAATAATACGCACAATACAACACATCACGGAGTCCTACTCATATTAATCTCATTTTATCAGGGTTTACTTGAAATAGTCTTTAAGAATCTCCAAATCAAAACTTTCTTCACCTAAAAAAATTAGGGAAAAATACATTATTACACTATATATATAATCTAGATCATTTTATCTAGTATTTTCTTCGATATTACAATCAATTTTAAATAAAGTACTAAGTTTTATACCTATTTGTTTATTGTACACAACTTTTAGAAACTAACTCTCTTTCACAAAAAGTTAGTCTAGTTGAGTCGCACTCACCTCATGGAACACGTTGGTGGTCTCCGATCGTCAATCGAAGGTCATAAGTGCGAGATATGATTTTTTTTTTTCACTCTCCCCTTTTTTCTTCCCTTCCGTTCTCGTACTGTCCTCTTCTTCTTTCCCCCCCTTTTTTTTTCTTTTCTGTTTTGTTACTAGTGTGCGTGTGTGTGGAATGTGGCCAAGGGTCCTCACGCATGCCACCCCATATATGTATTATTATTGTTGTTGTTGTTGTTGTTGTTATTTAATACTTTATTACATTAAGGTTTAAAAAATTATAGTATATTTGTATGCGCGCGACAGCCTCAATAAAATTTAAGATTTTAACATTTTATTATGAAAATTTTATGCTTAAGCTAATTTGATTATTCCGAGCGTGAATATCCACTCGAAATTCCTATTTAACAATCCTAAGTCTATAATTTTAATCTATTCTATCATTTAACCAAAAATTTCTTATGGTTTGCCTTTAGTGCAATTATTTCTTTTATTTTAACTTTATACGAAGTGTGTTTAAGGCTTTTAATACAATCTTTTAATTATTCCACTATTATACGCGTTTAAAATTTCGTTGGTTTTACACTACAAGCCACTCTAAACCATTTTCATATGATTTTTCTCACCTAATTTTCCACTAAAATCACCTAACATTCAATTGAAATAAAAAAGAAATCATATCCTCAAGTAGCCCCACACTTATCTCCAAAACCAATAAAAGTTTTGGTACCACTCTTTCGAAGTATCAAAGTGAGAAACTTCTAGGAAGTTTGAATACTTTCCATGTTTCTTAAGAAAGTTACTAATCTTACCTATTTTATATGTTTTAGGACCTTTATTATAGGTTTCAAAGGATTTCCATCCAATCAAGGTAATCTCGATTAACCTTTGTTATCTTCATAGTACACTCTCTAAGTAGTATACTAACAACCCCTATTTGTAAATGTTATAGGTTCCATCAATTACTCCACCTCAAGAAACCCTACCTTCATAAGATTATTCCATTTTTCTTTCCTTTAGAATGTCTTTGGGGGTAGTTAGATATATTTTCAAGCCCTTAACAATTACAAAAGTTCAAAGAAAGGATATTAAGGCTATTTTCCCGAACCTTGAGGACTTATGATTATTCATGACTATTTTGACCTATTAGACTCTATTGAACATATTCTTGAATACATACTTGCCTTATTATGACATCAATTGAGAATAGGACTTTTCATAAGAAGGACCTAAGCATGGACCTTGACAATGGACTGATTCTTAAACAAAGGACCTAATACTAAAACACTCTAAAAGACTTTAATAAGTTTTGAGGTTAGAATTGTGATATTAGAACAGTTTATCTTGATAATAGTTATTCTTATATGTATTTTTCATGTTTAATTATTTAGGTTTTTCATAAGATCCCCAAAATTTTTACCTGAAGATTATTACGATGCTTGAAAAAAATGGCAAGGTGAGTACTAACAATAATTGCAACTTGATTTATGCTTGTAACAGTAGTAACACTTAAAGTTAAATACTAATAAACCATGTATATGCTTAACTTGGTTTATTCATCTATTTGATGACGTAAAGGAAAAAAAAGAGAGTAAAATTGCTTATATTCATGATTATTCTTTTAGTTAGTTGAGTCTCTACGAATTGATTGGTCACCCTTCAATTTATGCTAAGTATATCACAACTCTTGACTTGAAATGGATCATGCATAGCATATTTTGCATATTCTTATTATATTCCATCACAATTACATAGGTAATGGAATGATGTCCAAATGGAGTATCTTATTCTAATAAGACAAAAATGACTCGATGATTGTCATGTGTCAATATGAATTCATGTTCATTATTTTTTTTTATGCATACATTTGGAGGTGTGTGTGTAGGGAAAACATTATTTTTATTTAGTTTGTCTTAAGTCTTTACTTAGAAAATTCTTCTTTTATCATAATTTTTTATATATGTAAAGCATAGTTCTAAGTTCTGTGTAGCCAAGAATGTATGCAAATGTATCAAAATTGGTAGCCTAAACTCTAATGGAATTTTAAAAGATCCTCAACCTAAGGTCAAAGGAGGGGTAAAATGGTCAAAAATATCCTTAGACTTCTTATAGTTTCTAGTAAACTACATGAGATGATTGGCATATATTTGTTTATGTATTCATGTATTAAAATAATAACTTCTTTAACTTACGTGAAATGTGGTTTTGAGTTAGGACCTCACTAAGCTAGATGTAGCTTACACCCCTACAATTTTCCCTTTTTGCAGGCATCGTTATGATTTTACCCTAGTAGAATCTAACCAGCATTGAGAATCCTCAAGATAGTATTGAGAGGGCTAGTTAATTTTGAATAGACTTTTTCGAATATATGAATGTAATATTAATTATCTAAACTTATCTCTCCTCTTATTATGTCTATAAAACTCTATGTTTTACCTTATTTATAAATTAGAATCTATTATCTTACTACTTATAAATTGTTATCTTCTTGGTGGTTTCTAAAGTAATGATGCCTTATGTACCATGTTGAAGTTTATGTGTGCTAGAATACGGCAAATCATGGACTTCAATACTGGCAGGCTATTACAACTTAGTTATCCTTTAAGGCATGACAATAGATCCTAATTTGATAAGTTGCTTTCTCAAATATGTTTGAAAACATCACGATAATGAAGGTTGCCTTCTTCAATATTGTGGCTAAAAAAAACTTTGACTATATGGCTTCTAAGAGAAGGTTATTCATGATGATTGATATTATTCTACAATGATCTATTGAAATTCCTCAATATAATTAAACATGGTAATTTGGGGATATGGGTTTAAGAGTGATGGCATCAATCTAAATAAAATTGCTAGGGAAGTGATTTTCAAGTGGGTTTTCTAGACTATCCATCTATACATGGAGGCCTTCAAGTATTGTAAGCCTTATATTAGTATCAATGATACATTTTTATATGGGAAGTAAGATTACAAATTGTTGATTGCCTATAGCATGGATGAAAACAACGATATAGTCCATTTAGCATTTACCCTAATAAACTAAGAATCAGTTAAAACGTAAAAATAGTTTTTATAAATCCTAAAAGAACATATAATGGGCTAGTACGCAAAAACCATTTGTTTTTCTTTTCTTATTGAAATAGTAGTATTAATTTATCTATAGGATACAAAAGTGTAGCTTGGCTTTCCAATTGATGAAGTAGTGGTTACAAGGAGCATTAGTTTCAACTAGGCATATGAATGCGAGTGTTTGATGGGAGTGAGACCGAGGGCCTAACATATTAGAGGAGGGCGTGTCAATCAACCTCTCATGGCTATCACACACATTTAGAGTGTTGCCTAATGAGGCTGATAAATCAACTCAATATAATAGAATAGTACTTTCCAAACTATGTAGTGTATTAGCTTAGTACTTAATAGCAAGTTCTATCAAATGTCAATATAGAGACTTTACTACATTAGATCGACTAACAAGTTACAAGGGATGGCTGATATAGATTAGACAACACAAAACACACTTTATATAGGCTTGTTGAATAAGTGCATGCACTTTTGGTGTAGCTAAAGCCTAGTAATGGAGTCCATACTAAAGATATTTCATGGTATAGACACATGAGCAAGCAATATGTAGGTTGCACAAAACCTATGCGTAGATAATAGGCAATTAAAACATCTTTTACAACCCATTTAATACTTGTAAATGATTGATTTATGAAATTTTTCCCTCTTAATTTTCAATTTTTAGCTTAGATTAGTTTTTAAGTCAAAAATCCCAAAAAAATAAAACCAACAAAAAGGCAAAGAATTCAAAATTTGAGAAAAGAAATGAAAAAGAAAATTAAAAAAAATAAAATAATGGGGAAGAACACATTTTTTGGGGGGTTGAGAAACATTTTTTAAGGTGAAATATGATTTTTAGAATCACAAAACGCATAAGCAATTTAACAAATTTTGAGTTCACAAGACGAATCACAAGTTTTTTAGAATAAAATTTTGCTCAAGCACACTCCAGCTTGCTCACTTTTAAAAGCTAAAAATTAATTTCAATCTAAGCCAAACTCAAATAATGTTTCAGTAGGCTTCTAAATTTTTATTTTAAGCAAAAATAAATTTTTGTAGATGTCCAATTGAGAACGAACAAAGGTCCAAAAATCCACTAAATGAGCTTCATTTTACTTATGCATACTATAGTGATTGGTGACCCATGGTCTAAAATAGAAATTTCGAGAACAGTTTGACACAAGCTCAATTATGGCTTAAAGTGCATCTTAGGTTGAAATTACCCCAGGCTAGTTTATGTCCTTATGTGCAATTTTACTACCCATAAGAATTTGAGTTCACCAGCAATAAGATAAGGCTTATGTTTACAAGATTTCTTGAGTTTAACCTATGGCATGCACTTGTCTACATTACTTAGATTGATTGTTCAAACACATGATAGGAAACTTGCCTCTTTTATTCCTTACCTAAATTGATCTTTATTAGCAAGTCTTTTGAATTAGATCATGCAATAAAGGCAAAGACATATTCTAAATTGGTTTACATAAATTAATCAAATCAAACATTGATAAAATCAATAAAAAAGGGACAAATTTGGGCACATACAATCAATTCAAGAATGGGTCCTAACTTTAGTTGTATACTGTTTCTAGTAAATTTGATGCTCAAATCTTACTCTATAAATAGGGAGCTTAATTTTATAAACAATTTACCCAAAATCTCATTGAACACTAAGTAATTTAAATTTTCTCTCTCTAAACCCATTTACTTGCAAACCTTAGGTTCTCTCTTTTGTAATTCACACCCATTCAACCAAAGTTAGATAAAATTAAACCCACCAATCAAATCCCTATCATCTGAATTGTAAAAACCTTAAACCAATTTCAAGAAAAGCAACCAACTACAATTTTAATTTCATGTGTTAAATTTATGGAATTTAGAGCATTATTGGCTAGCTTCAATTAATGCCCTTACATGCAACTGAGCAAGGATTTGATAGAGGGCTTTGAGTAAGTACCCCCAAGGAGGTAAGCCAACAACACCATCGCCACATATGGAAACCATAGCACCTCCATTTGAACCTTGCCACCATCACATGCTAGGTAAGTCTAATTTCCCAATTTTTGTTATATTTTTTTGCTTTTATGAAAAATGAATAAATAAAATGGCAAAATTTTGTAGAATTTTTTTTAAATTCTTTTTTTTTCTTGGATTATTTTGCATGCTTCCATAACTTCATGCATGTTTTAAAATTTTATGTATTTTGATATTTTTTTGCTTGACTTTGTACAAATTTGGAAAAAAGGAAAAAACTTTTGTGAGTTTTAAATGATTGATTTGCATGTTTTATGGTAGTTCACATATTTAAGGGATTTTAATGAATTTTAATGATTAAGTTGTATATTTTTCATGTTTTTAGATAATTATCACATTTTGATAATTAAATTGCATATTTTGTGACAACTTGCATATTTAGGGTTTGTAGTGGATTTTGATGTGTAACAACATGTTCATATGTTTCTTGGTGATATTTACATTTTTTTTATTTAAAATTTTTATGGTTTTGAAAAAATTAAAAAATAAAATGTTATTTTGATTATGATTGCATATTGCATGTTTACATATTCAATGTTTGAATTCTTATAAGATTAGCAAAATTTTTGCATGTTCAATTGCATAACTTATGGTTTGCTACATGATCATGTATCTAAGGTTTTTTCTTAAAATATCAATTTTCTCAAAAATTAGGGTTTTCTTAAAAGATTGATAATCTCACATTAAGGTTTTTCTCAAAAGTTAGGCTTTTTCTTTCCTTTTTTAAAAAATTAATTTTTTTTAGGGTTTCTTTAAACAAACTAGTTTTTTCAAAAAAAATATAGTGGTTTGTAAAATTAGTCTCTTTCATCAAATTAAGGTTTCTTTTAGTGTTTTTCTACAAAAAGAACAAATAAAATTGAAAAATTTGTAAAAACCATGTAAATTGAAATTTTTTGAAAATTAAAAAGACCCACCAATTACAGAGGCTTTTTTTTTTAAGAAAAAAAAAAAGGAACTACTATGGCTTGATCTTAAATAGCAAGTACGTAGCATCCTCTAGCAAGGCTAAAAATATTTAAGATTTCCCTTTTCTTTAGTTGATTATATTTTGCTTTCTTTTGGTTTGTCAACTTGTTAAGGAAAGTAAAACAACTCTTTTATTGAAAAGGTTTACCTAGTAACAAATTGTTCTCAAACCTCAATTTTTTTTTTTTTAACGAATGGCTAAGTTAGGATCATTCTCAGAACCTCCTTATTTTTCCAAAAGATATAAATATTTTCTTTAATAATATACTTTTAAATGCGAATAAATTAAAGACTAAAAATCTTACATGTATATACTTTTGTCAATGTGAAAACACTCAAACTTAATGGAACATGTTGTTATATAAATTATTACAATTTTTTACTATCAAATCAATAAAATTCAAAATTGGAAAGGATAAGTAAAATTGGTATTTACAACAATAGTCAAAATATAAAAAGGCAATTATTAGTGCAAAAATCTATATAGATATACACACATATATACTAATGAAATTAAAATATTGGATAAAAGTATATTTTTTGAGTCACGTTAAGTATGTACAAATATATTAAAATTCAAAAATCTTATATATATTTGTTGATTTAAAAGATCCAATTAGATTAATGTGTTATTTTCTCTTCTATATAAATTGATGTAATACTTATTGCCAAATCTATGTATTTTTAACTTTTAAAGATGATTAACTTGAGTTTTACTATAAGTAATCAAAATTTAGATGGAAAGACTATAAATAATAATTAAGGAGGAAAAAAAGCAAGAGGCGAAAATCAAAAGAAAGAAAAAGTTCAAAAAGAAGCAGTTCCCTATTGATAGCTTACAAAGTAATAAGAAAAACGATAACACAATATAGTCACTTTAAAAAAGAGAATACATTTTGACCTCTTTCATTATAGTATAAACAACTTCTACTATGAGGTGAAGTAACTAAAATTAGTAATGCTTTTAATTTATTTGAAGAATGGATCTGATAGCTTAAAACTTAAGACATTACAATTTGTCATATGTTATTATTATATAATGACATTTAAAGGCTCCCTGTCCAAACATAACCACAAAACCTTTGATAACTAAAAATATATCACACTGAAATAATCTCTAAGCATCTATATAGTTAAGTGGCTCATTAGAGTCTCATTCTATCTAATGAAACTACAAACAAACATAAACATGTTAGTAGAGTACATATCAACTTTGAGAACAATTGGAAACACTAATACAAGTAATTGATCAAACTAACATAATTGAATATGACAAAACACAAAGGAGATTGATCTCTAAATACAACTAAACCACTAAACATCACATCAATATAATGAGGTCACACACTATCAACTTCTTGTAGTAAACATACTCCACATTATCTTCTAGACTATAATACGAGTCATGACTTAGCTCATTAGTATAGTCAACATCGATAAAAGTACCTACAACTAAAACAAAAGATTTCCACAAGGCATAAGTCGAGTCTAGTATGTGAAAATCATCAAGTGCATGCCGAGGTCATACATGTCATTCACACAAGCACACAACCAAAACAATTAACATACAATCATTTTATTTCATCGTCTCATTTAGTTATCTTTTATTTAAGCAACACAATCTTGGCATATCAAGACTTGGGATATCTCATGACCCTACAACACGTATATAATAATACACATATATGGTGGTGGAACTCACTAGATTATTTTGGTGTACAACTTCACTCGAAACATTGTTACACACTACTCATTAGGGTGCCATGCTGACACCATCGATACTCTCGGTCCATCAAGCATAACCAAACACAAGCAATACATTAATTATAAGGTGGATACTCATTAAGTTCATTGAATTCTAATCCTAACACATGCATGCATCAAACAAAGTAATATTGTACTCGGATTAGGTGGCTCAACTAATTAATTCTTTTATTTCCTAAACTCTAACACTTGATATAAAACATAAATATGTTTACTTAGTGCTTTATTCAAGTTGGTTATAAATCAATTTTCTCTCTTTAACCATTCATTTGACCTTATGTCTAAGACTTTGCCTAACTTTTACTTCCCTTAACCCTTCAATGAACCTTCTCCTTTACCCTCAAATTAATTTTCACTCTCCTTATCCTTTTACTAAACCTTTTGCTTTACCCTCTAATTAACTTTTACTCTCCTTATCCCTTTGCTAAACCTTCTAATTAACATTCTTATTGATCTTTACTCTACTTAACGCATCACTAAACCTTCTTACTAACCTTTACTCCACTTAACCCAATAGTAATACTTGAAACTATTCTTTACTCCACTTAACCCTTTGCTAAACCTTCTTATTAACATGTACTCCCTTTAGCCCTTTCCAACACCTTTTGAATAACCTTCTAACTACTTGTTACTCTATGGTTTTCAACTTTTAGAGAAATATTTTGGGACAACATATAAAAATTTTAGTAACAAAAGATAGGAAAACATTTAGAATTCAATTTTAGTTAAATAGAAATGTAGATCAATTAAAAGAAAAGAGAAAAAAAAATGGATTCACATCATACAATTGAATCTTCATCTTTTGAAAACCCTCCATGGGACTTAAGAATACAAACTAAAATCCTTTCTTCCACACACCATTTAACACCCATGTGTTCCAAACATAACCCAATGTTCAATACTCAAATTTCAACATTCACTCCTCCCTTAGTATTAGTAAAAAGATCCTTTCACAATAAATTCCATGATTTAACAAAGAATTTAAAAGTGGATATTAGCAACTACTTGATTTCTTGAATATGATTCTTCTACGCCTTAAGACTGCTTCTTTTGCACTTATCAAATTAAAATTCGAAGAGAGGCACACCATTTATACACTAAAAGTGTTTTTGTTGTTTCTTGTTTTTTACCATAACTTTTTTAATTACAAGATTTTTTTTATCACATTCATAAAAGAGAGAGAGAGCTAACTTTCTAGAAAATTATGTTTTAACTTGATGATTTTACCTTAAATTTAAAAGGAGAAGAAAGGTGGCAATTTGGCTTGTGAAACGATGGAAGCTTTCAAGAGTTGGACAGAGGCAAGAGAAAGAAAGAAAAAAGAGAATCACATTTAAATAAATTTTGGCAGTTAAGATTTAATTTAAAATCTTTTGCCGCTTTTTTTTTTAAATAATGAAAATAAAATTACAAGAACACAACAAGCTTTAAAATAATAATCCATTTAAAAGGAATTCTTTAATAAAAGGTATAAAAGTTATAATTTGGAGCATTTCAATGGGGTTGCTCATATTTTGTGGAGTTATATCTTTATTTTCTTTTCTCATTCTTTTAAATATCATTCATATGTACATTCTATTAGATTGTGTGCCCTTTGATTGTGTGATTATTTCATGTTTTCAATTTGACAATGTCGATATATTTAATTTTGTATATATTACGAGTACGTTGTTTACTAACACCTTTTTAATAAAGTAACATAATTAGTGTTTTAAAAAATGCACCTTGATTATAAAAAAAATGATTTTTTTTTTGCCAAATTAGTATCTAACTAGAAACAGTGCACTTTATGGAGTGATCAATCTTACAAGGATTACTTCTTCTGTTGTTAAATATAGTTGATTAATGTTCTAAGGAGTGTTATAAAAATGGTTTCCTTATTTGCTAATGAGCATTAACGTACTTTTTAATGATAAAATAAAATTTCTATTCTTAACAATCATTGCACACTTTAAAAAAAAAATTGTAAAGAAAGTTAAAAAAGAAAAAAAAATCTTATTATTATCTTCTAGCTAGTAGTCCCTACTCATTTATATCTTTCTTATTAAAATTAAAAAAAAAATTGAAAATATATTTGAAAGCGTTGGAGTGGAACCCAGCGGACATCCGAAACAGGAAACTTAAAGAAAACCACATATAAAAACCCGAAACGAGCTTTGACGAAATTACCCGACGTGAGGTCAGGAGCGGTCGACAACAAGACCTGACGCGGATGACAACGTAAGCCAAAGGGATCTCCACACGCTGACACCATCACGCTCGTCACCAAAACGACTTCACACACACCGACCCTTTTCTTATGCCTAATCATGATACGTTTGCAACATGGACATGTCATTTGCTTCATCGGTTCCTTTTTTTTCTTTTTCTTTTTTTTTTTCCCTATTCGACAACATTTTAATGGTATTATTATGTACACTATTACTATTATTTAATTCTTCCTGTCCATATCCATGTTCTCTATCTGTAGCTTTGAAAGCGAAAAATGAAATTTCGTTGTTGACACATTTTGGGTTTCCTCCATTCACGTTACTTCCTCTTTTCTTCCTTATCTTTCAAATGTTTCTTCAACTTCACCACTTCAATTCGATCTAATTCTTGTTCTCCCTAGTTTAATTGCTTTTACCCACCAAATAATTTTTATTAAATTCCTATTTATTTAGTAAAATTGCTAGCTAAAAAGGGCAAAAGAAAATTTCTTGTGATTTGCATGGATAGCAGTTGTTTTCTAGTTTAAATTCCATTGCTTAGAATTAAGTATCAGTTACTGGACTAAAATTTCCCTTCTTAGCTAATTACCCAGGTGGGGGCAACGTTCTAGTAAGAGAAAGTAGTTTTCTGGGATGTTTGTTTGCTTCAATTGGTTTTTCCTATCTGTTTGCTTGTTTATTAAATTTCACGATCTTGATACGGATCTTGATAAGTGCTTGTGATAGATCTTCATAGATTTAGTATGAATCACCTTTTTCTTTTTTCTCACTGATTTAATTCAAAAGTTCGACGCTTGAGCCTAGTGCTACGTATTTTGTCTAATTCAATGAAATATCACCAGGGTTGTATATACTGATTCTGACAGCAAAATTAGATCTTTCTCATTCTCTTTTTCTTTTTCCTACTTATGCAGTATAATTCTTATAATGGGTATGTGTAAATTATGTGCCTTTAATAATTGACAGTTTTATCAGTAGCTTTGACACCCATCTTGTTCCTATATATATGGATAGGGCTTAGGATATGGTAATTAGAGAGGATTTAGTTTATTTTTTGGGAGCTTGAAGCTGACGTTGATTGGGGCTCTAGATGATAGCTTCTTGAGATCAATAACCTAGCTGTTGGATCAGGTTTATGGCTCAGTTGAACGAACCATCATCTTCTTTGAGCTTTACTTCATCATCCTATTTGTCCAACGGCTCAGTAACCAACAATCTATCAGGTTCTCCTGGGTCGGAGTCTGGCCCGGTACCCGAGGTCATTAGTCTAAGCAGACTCAGTTCTAATTTAGAGCTGCTTCTTAGTGATACGGGTTCAGATTACAGTGATGCTGACATTATTGTAGAGAATAAATCTGTGGGTGTTCATCGATGTGTTTTGGCTGCTAGGAGCGAGTTTTTCCATGATCTTTTTAAGAATGAAACGGGGTCTAGTGAGGAGAAACCAAAATATTACATGAAGGATCTTTTGCCCTATGGAGATGTTGGATATGAGGCCTTGTTAATTTTCTTGAGCTATGTGTACACTGGGAAGCTGAAGCCTTTTCCAGTGGAGGTATGTACCTGTGTGGACGGTTCATGTAGCCATAATGCTTGTAGACCGGCGATTATTTTTTCTGTGGAGTTGCTGTATGCATCATCAATCTTCCGAATTCTGGAGCTTGTCTCTTTGCTTCAGGTCAGTGTTCCAAATAGTTTGATCCAAAGACTCCTGGGAAAATTGAAAGAATTATTACACTTTGACCTCCACAACATGCCATAAATAATAGCTTCCACAACAGTGGCCGTACATTCATTTCATATACTCTTTTAGGCCAGATATTCCTTATATGTCGAATGTCACTTTCCACACAATTTGGTTCATGGGATGCAATCTCCTGTGGTTGAGTATCTTGAATTAAACATAGTGCTTTAGATGTTGATTATAAATTGGATATTGTGTTGAAAGGAACTGCAATACTGCAGTCATGGCAGCCTTCAGAGTACTGTAGAGGAGCTAGTAAATTTTCTTAGCATGCGAGGTGGGTTGTCTACCCTTTTAAAGGGTTTAAAATCTGAAGATGTTATCAGTTGTAATATTATTTGAAGTTTATTCGAAAACATTGGCATGGTCACACAATATCTAGTAAAAGCATTCATTGTTCCGAACACTGAAGTAACAGTAAAAAACAAATCAACTATAATGGTTTTGGCTAGAGATATGTAGTTAATTATTGTGAAAATCATTTTGAGTTTTGGTCAAAACTGGTGCTCTTGATGGTCATTTGTTTCTCACAACACCACAGAGTTTGTGCTGATTTCCATAAAAATTGTTTTTTGGTACATTGTTTCTTTGTTTCATAGTTTTTGCTTAAAGGTCACATCAGAGTGATGGCGATAGACCTGTTTGTAATGACTAAAATGTTGAGATGATGAGCAAGAACACGATCCATTCTTGTTTTGCTTTCACTGTGCATATGTTAAAATGTTTTTCTTTTGTCATCCACAGCGTCTGCTTCATAACTTTGTTCTGAAAGCTGATACAGAAGACATTGTTCCAATCCTTTTAGCTGCTTCCCACTGTCAGTTAAAGCCACTTGCCAAGGGATGTGTTGATAAAGTGGCTCAGTCTGAAATTGATAGTGTATCACTTGAGAAAGAGCTTCCACAGGAAGTCAGTGAAGAGATACGATTGCTGCGCCTGAAGTATCAATTGAAGGATGAAAAGAACAGTGAAGTTGTGGATCCCTTACGTGTGAAAAGCATTAGGAGAGTCCACAAAGCATTAGATTCTGATGATGTTGAACTTGTGGAACTTCTCTTGTCAGAATCAGGTATTAGCTTAGATGATGCAAAAGCTCTCCACTATGCTGCAGCTTACTGTGACCCCAAGGTTGTTTCCGAGTTGCTTGCTTTGGGTTCAGCCAATGTCAACCTCAGAAACTCGAGGGGATTTACTGTGCTTCATGTTGCAGCAATGAGGAAAGAACCTAAAGTTATAATGTCATTAATAGAGAAGGGGGCATGTGCATCAGAATTGACATTGGACGGGAGAAGTGCTGTATCAATTTGCAGGAGGTTGACGAGGCCGAAGGATTATCATGCAAAAACAGAGAAGGGACAGCAAACAAACAAAGATAGGATTTGTATTGATGTTCTAGAGAGGGAAATGTGGAGGATTCCGTCCACTGAAGTTCCGTCAGTGTCAGGCCCTATTGTTGCTGATGATTTGCACATGAAATTATTGTATCTGGAAAACAGAGGTATTATTCTTCAGCTTGTCAGTTGTTCCTTTCGGCTTATGATTCTTTTGCTAGATGATTAGGGTATAGCTAGCTATATTTTGTCTTTCATTTGTCCTAGCTTTGAGGAGATAACCATCTTAGAGTTCACGTCTTTGGTTTCCTCACTACTTCAATCTTCCAGGTAGGTGGCAACCATTTAGTGCAAAGGCCTTTCTCCCACAGTACTTTTTTTTGGGGGTAAATTCTCCCATAGTATTTTGTGTTGCTGATACATGTGAAAGTGAACGTTGGTGAATTTTTCTTTTCTTTTGGATAAGGGTGAATTTTTCTTTTCCTTTTGATATAGAAAGAGAGGATATTCCCAAGCAAAATTTAGACTAACAAATGGATGAGTTGTTTAACGGGATGGATCAAGTAAAAAAGATTTCATGTTAGTGAAGCCGGGAGAAGAATTATACATGCAACAACAGTTCTAGTAGTGTATGAGCATCATAAACTATCTAATTCAGTTTTATCTGGCAATAGGTAGTTCAAACCAGGTGGGTCAATCCCAACTCTTAATGTGGTAAACTTGCATCCAATATACTTAATTTATCTTTTATATATCCAACTTATATGCTTTGCAGCATCAATGAGGTAATCTAGTCAGTTGCTTTGTAGTAAATGAAGAAGTTGTACTCATGGGCTTCTATAGTGATCAAGATAAAACCAGGGAATCATTCTGAAGTTTGTGTGATATTATAATGAAAATTTGTTTGGCTTTTAAAAGCTCACCATATATGGAGCTTTAGGAAAAAAAGATGCTTGTCATGTTAGTTCCTTTTCTAAAACTCAATTGTCCTGATTATCTCAATGTAAGGTTTTATGCTGTATTTCAATTTTATCCTTGAATATCTGTGGTTGGATTTTTTTTTTGTATTGTAGCTGTACCTTTTTCTTGTTTAAGTTTCTTACTGTATTTGTTTTTGCAACTACTTTATCTTATTTGTTTTCGCTTTTAAGGTTTTCCAGCCTTATAATATTGGCAATTGAATGACTACCTACAAGATAGAAAAGATGTAGATAATGGGAGATAAATGCACTTTCTGTATCACTAACCCACTTCTGTTTACTAAATGTTAATAAATAAAACTAATGGTCCGTTGGTATAATATCATGAAAGTTGCAAAATTCACTAAAAACTGTAATATCACCTTTATCATTTCCTGTATCATTTACGTAGGATAGAGTTCTTAGATTATCTATATTTTTCTAGATTCCACAGAAATTACCATATCTAGTGCCGATGCTTTCAAGTTTAAAATTTCGATATCTGCTAACTAGGATTATCATTATCTCATCATAGTGTTTTTTTTTTTTTTCTTCAGCCAGCTTGAGCAAATGCATAAGATATTATTAATATTGAGAAATCCATGATATGTTAACACTTGTGACTGCTTTTTCAACCTCAATGCCATCTTTTGTATGGGACCATCAGGGATTATATAGTGAAATCTTTTCTGTTTCTTTTTGAAACTATTTGCAGGTTACTAGTTTAAAATATTAAAAGTGGAAATTTGCGTAAAATAAAAAGATTGAAGTGGAATAATGGTTGTTCTCATACCCTTTTCAGCTATTATAGGTCATTTGTTAATTGGCATTTTGACTAAATTATGATTACAAGCTTTGAAGAAATCTGCATATGAAGTTATAGCAAATATGCTTTTGTATTCTGCCACTGACACTTTTTAGTGTGTCATTCAATATCAAATTTTTGGAACATTGCTCACCCATATGAAAAGATTTATGCCCATGTTGTTTCATCAACAGGACTCCATGATTTCTTTTATTGTATGCAGTTGCATTCGCAAGGTTGTTCTTCCCCACAGAAGCTAAGCTGGCCATGGATATTGCACATGCTGAGAAGACAAGAGAGTTTGCTGGCCTTTCTTCATCAGGAGGCTCCACTGGAAATTTAAGGGAGGTGGACTTAAACGAGACACCATCAGGGCAAAACAAAAGACTCTTTTCTAGGATGGAAGCCCTCCAGAGAACAGGTAGTGTGACATCCCTTTTCCTAGTCTGTCTAAATGAACACTGAAACAAGCACAATGGCTGATAAACGGAACGAACAGTGTAATCAGATGTCTGTTTTTAAATTTCTTGGCCATTTAGCTTTCACATTTCCCAAATAACTCTTTCATTCAGCTGGTGAAAATGATCCCCGATGGATGATGGACATGAAATTATGATTTCATTCAATGAATTGATGATTCTAACGTTTAGCATCATTGCATGCATATGTTGATGCTTATATGAAGGCACTTTTGGTCTCTCATGCCTATTCACACACATTCCCACAAAACTCGTATACACCCATGAGCATGCATAATTTTTCATCTACATTGCCATAGCGTGCCGCTCACAGGGACATAAAGTTCGTTTTAATTTTATGCGTTCTAGGAACATATTGAGTTTCACTGCACTGTGGTTTAATTTTTGGATATTTGATATTGACAGTGGATAAGGGTAGGCGCTATTTTCCCCATTGCTCGGAAGTGCTCGATAAGTTTATGGATGATGATCTACCTGATCTGTGCTACCTTGAGAAGGGTACTAGAGATGAACAAAGAATAAAAACAAGGCGGTTCATGGAACTCAAAGATGATGTCCAGAAAGCCTTCTCCAGGGACAAGGAACTAAGCCGAACCTTCTTGTCTGCTTCATCGTCCTTCTCTCCCCTGAGGGCTAGTGTGAGTTTCAGAAGTAGAAAATCGTGAGTAGGCATGTTAGACTCCTTCCATATACCACCTGTGAAGTACAATTTATAGCTTGTTATGATTTGGATGGCAAGAATCATGTTGTATTGTAATTCTGTTCATTATATGACTTGTATACGTGATTAATCCGTTTTGGTCGCTCCAAATCTTGACCAAAGGCTAATTTTGTCTGGCTGGTATTTCCTTATAATTAATGAAATATAATTCTTTGTTTAAAAGTATTTGGAATAACGTTTGTATGTAACATGTACTGTAGATATGGGTTTACCATTTTCGCCTACCGCTCTTTCCTAATGATGTCCAAGAAAACTTAGAAGTTATTGCTTTGTTCTTCAGTCTTAACAATGATCAATCATTCTCATGACATTCTCTGTACAGATAAAATAACAATTCATTCTCAAAAATATCCATCTCAAGCACCCCGAAACTTTTAGGATATGGCCTCTGCGAGCCAAATTCCCTATTCTTAATATTGTTGGTATTGTTCAATTGGTTCGGCGCTTTGGGAGTGACGATTGTTGGTAAAAGTTTGAAGATTTGAAGAACCAAGAGTTGCTGAAGGCGAAAGATCTCGGCTTGTTGGGGGAAAGGGATTGGAGTGTATGTTTGGATGGGTAGCGTGGGGGACACGAAGGGGCGATGCCAAGCCATTTATGAAAGTGAAACCCTAGATTCAAAGGTTGTGGTGAATGGATTGCCGGTTTATTTTTTATTTTTTGGTACTTCTGGTGAAAGTTGTATGAACGATTTCGGATGGTAATGGAATGGAAGTTTCTATTTGGCCCCCCAAAGTATATAAATAAAAAATAAGTAAAAGGACCATGTTATCACCTACCTTATTAGATATTTAGAGTATTAGAAATTTTTTATAGTTTCATTCATGATTTTAATAAGATAGATTTAATTTTTAATTTTATTATTAATTTACGTATTAACGGTCATTAATGATGAATTGCTTTGTTTCTATTTATTAGGAAGTATGACAACAACAATTAACAAAAAAAAAAAAAAAGAACGATAATTGCATTTGACCATTTGCGATCAAATATGGAGTCATTGCGATTTTCTTCATTTTCTAAAACTGAGAAAATTCCCTTCTGGTACATTTGGGATCTCTATCTTTACCGTAGCTAGACTTTGATGTGGATCGTATGCAGTCGGATAATGAAAAATCAAAGAAAGAGAAGGATTGAAATAAAATAAATATATATGTAAAAAAAAGCAAGTACGAATCAAAATTAGGTATATAAAATCTAATGACTAGAGTTAAACTCATAAATATTTTAAAAATTACTCTCAAATCCGATTAAATCTAAGATACAAATAAGTGGTTTACACTGTAAAAAATAAAATAAAATAAAATAGATACGTATATATAAAAATTATATATTAATGAGTTGTACAGAAACAAAAAGAAAAGTTATATCTAATAACCGAAAAAATATTTAAACTGCCCTACTATTATGAATTGAGATTCCAGATGCTATTCATCTAACATAAATATGAATTGAGAAAAATAAAAAAGAGAGAGAAGAAGCTCATTTCCATCTAGCTTAAATGGGTGATGTGGTAAAAACAATTGTAACACGACCCCTTTTATCAACTTAGACCCCAAAACTCGATGGTAATGTAGACCAAGATCCACCAAAGATGGGGATTGATTGGTCAGGCGGTCGATTAGATAGTAGAAGGTGGTCCATCGGTTTATGCAATCAACTAAACCCAAAAGCCGGTCAACCGGGTAATCAATTAATCACACTATTTTCTGCGCGTTTCATTTATTTTCATAGCTTCTTAACTGTTTTAGTTTCTATAATTAGCTCGTATTTTCATTTTCTTACTTAATATTTTCTTTAATCATGTAATCCCTAGCCATTGGGTTGTTAATTAATTTCCTTTTTTATTTTATATTTTCCTTTATAGCAATTAGGATTAATTATTCTTACCTATATAAAGGTCTCCTATGTTACATAACACAAGTTAAGATTTTAATATTTTTCTCCCTTAATGAATTGATAAATTTTCTCACAACCTTTTGTTCTTATCAACCTTTATAGATAATGGTAAATACTTTGTTATTGTGATTTGTATATAATGTTGAATTCCTTTAATATTTGTTATTAAAATTTATGAGCATATTAGATTCTTTCGGTGGCCCAATTATCTTTTATGATTATAAATCATATCAATCTTAAGATTTAATCAAATTCATTTTGTTTTATCCTTTGACATGTAATATCCAACTAATAATTCATTGATATCCCTTTTCCTTTATTAGTGTAGTTAAACATGAAAGAATCATAAAAATATATCTTTTTATTAAATTTACCAATTTCAAACCCCTATTGAGCTAACCCAATCCATTAGAATTAGCCCCCATCACACTTGGTATAAAAGCTTTTAGGGAAGAGTTATTGGTGAATGTCGCTGGAAAACTGATTCATTGGTATTAATGGTCTAATTAGTTGTTGGGGATTTAAATTGTATGTGGTAGTTATTGATGGAGTTGAATTGAATATAATATTAGTTTTGTTTTAAGAGATTGATTTTCATGAAGTATTGGCATTGGACTTGGGAGGAATTTAAATTTTTTTAATTAATTTAAATAAAATAATATAATATAATAAAATTAACTAAATTGGTAGAAATAATAAAGAAAAATCTATATATATATATATAAAAAAGAAATAATAAAAAATTAAAGTAAAAAAAATAAAAAATAAAACCGGCAAAAGATCAGTCACCAGACTCAATAACAAATGATTAACCACACCTGGCCCTTCTTTACACATAATCATCCATCCACCGTTCTAACATTGGATCAAATCCAACCCTTTTACTTCTACATCTCTTGAAAACCAATTTGCCCTCATTCCCAAATCCTTCTTCTTCAATTTGTCTGTACAAATTCCTCTTGAAAACTCCTCAAGAAAAACCAATCTTAATCTCTCTCTCACTCTTTTCCATTTATGATGCTTCTCTTTCCAGGCTACTCTCCGCACCAACTCTCTACACCGTCCCTATCCTTACACACTCCCAATGATTCCCCCGCACTTCAATCACACTCTAAAAACCCTAACCCTAACCTTAGAAAATGCCACATAGTTGTCGATGAAGACACATACGTCGCTGCGATCGAGAAGATCATTGAGCACGGCTTCTTCCCAGATATCTCGAAGCTTCGTGAGTGGCTGTATTGGCTCAAGGCGATCGAAACCGGCGACCCAATCCAAATCTGCAATGCCCAGTTGAAAAGCAACAAACACTTTGGCATTGGTCTGAGTTTTATGTGAAATTTCACTTCCTTGATGAGCTCGATGGCAAAGCGCCCAATATTTTTGTTTCCAAGTTTGATGGATAGTGGAGAATCGAATGAAAAAGATGGGAATGATGAGAATAATGTCGATGAAAAAATGAATGATGGGAATAATGGGGTAATATTTTAAAATATTGTAATTTTAAAAAAATTATAAATGTTGTAATCGAAATAATTATTTCTAAAATAGGTTTCGAAAGTGTGGATAGGAATTGTAACTTTAAAGTTAAATTTTCTTTTGAAACTTGTACGGGGAATATTTTTTCAAGCATTATGGAATCCTAAAATTATTATAAAATAATATTGTAAACCTATAAAAATTATAATAAAATGATACAATAAATTTATATATTATCATAATATGTGATTTTCAATGCACAAAAAAAAATGTATTAACAATTTATAATATAAATATAAATTCTCAGTTCATATGTTTGTTTTTACATATTTGAATTTTCTCCATAAGTTTTATTTTATCTCAGGTTTGAAAATTTTTGTTTTATTAATTTCTATTTTAAGCAGGTTTTAACTTGTTGAAGTACGTATATAGAAAAATCTATAAGACATTTTTCAATTCCTACGGCAAAGCAAGATTTCGATATTTTTTTTTTTATTAATATACTAGTTCGTATGAATGCATAAAAAAGTAAGTACAATTATTTGTACTATACTATTTTTATTGAAATAGCAATGGTTATTAATTAATTATTAATTAGTTGTTAATATATTATTAATTAATATTAGTAAATGAAATAGTAAAAAACTTTAGCATTTTCGTAAATGAAATGTCTTAATTTTTAGTTGTGAAAATTATTATAAAAATAATTATTAATGATGAAGTAATTAGTCCTTAATTATTCATTATTTAATTATTAGAAAAATAATTATAAAAAAACTTTGTATTGATTATAATGATTTATCTTTATGTATTATTATAATATATTTTTGTAAAAAGTAGTTATTAAATTAAATTGTTGTTAATTAATTATTAATTAGTAGTAATTAATTGTTCATATGTAAGTAATTAATTATTAGAAAATTAATTAATGAAAAATTTTGTGTTGATTACAAATGTAAACTATTTGTATGTTTCTGTATAATTAGTTATGAAATTAAGAAATTATTAATGATCCATTAATTAAATATGATTAGTTGTTAATATGTCATTAATTTATTTTTATAAAATTAATTAATAAAAAAATTTGTATCGATTGCAAATGTAATATGTTTATGTATTTTTGTACAAGTAGTTATAAAATTACATTGTTATTAATTAATCATTACTTAACAGTAATTAGTCGTTAATATATCATTGATTAATTATTAGAAAATTAAGTAGTAAAAAATTTTGTGTTGATTATAAATGTAATATGTTAGTTTGTTATTGTAGAAACTGTTGTAAAATTAAGTCGTTAATTAACTATTAACTAAGAATAATTAATCGTTAATATGTCATTAAGTATAATTAATGAGAAATTTTATATTAATTGTAAATGTATTTATGTTTGTGTGTTTTTTGTGAAAATAGTTGTAAATTTAACTTGTTATTGATTAACAGTTAATTAATAGTAATTAGTCGTTGATATGTTATTAATTAATCGTCGTAAAATTAATTACTAAAAAAATTTTAATTGCTTATACATGTAATATCTTTGTTTATTATTATAAAAGTAGGTGTAAACTTTAGTTGCTATTAATTAACTGTTAATTAGATAGTAAATAGTCAGTACTAAATCGTTAATTAATATTTTGACATCAATGGTAACATATACTAATTTTTTTAATATATATATTTTTTACATAATAGATGGAGCTTGAACCCTTCAATCTTTTAGTCTTGATACAGCAGGATCGATCACAGGTCGTCTGGGATGGAGAGGTAAATGACCTTTCACTTATTGATTAGTTTATGTTACATTATGAATGGTATAATGTTTCACTTGTTATCATTATAGAATCAATCAACCCTCGCAGTTTGATGGCATGAGTTGTTACTTTATCGCGATGAGCGCACCATCCCCCTCAATCCTCGAATGCAGTCATACCTACATTTGGAGGGATTCGAAGGTGTGAGCCGCTTGCCGTTCATTTCATTAGATTGGTACATGATTACAACATTGTTAGAGTGATGGAGGTTAGAGACGTATACATTCCATATGCCAACAAAAGAGTTTACTATCACCCTACAAGATGTAAAGATCTAGTTAGGACTCCTCGTTGATGGTCGGGTAGTTACAAGGAGTAGTTGCTTAGATTGGAGTGCGATATACGAAGAATTGTTGGGACAAAGCCGGGGCCTAGTGGTAGGCGGGCCACATTAACATGACATAGCTGTGCGATATGTTTTGAATGCTCCCACCTAACGCCGATATTGAGAAAATCTATCGATATATGTGTGTACATAATGCAACTAATGGGGGGATTTATCTTTGCTAATAAATCCAACGCTCTCATCCATGCGATGTGGTTATCTCTGTTGGAGTATTTTAACATTATTGGGATGCATAGCTGGGGGTCCACATGTTTAGCATGGTTATATCACTAACCTTGTATCGTGCCATTGCCGTTGGCACACAAGATTGGAGGGGTCGCCATTCTCCTACAAGTGTAGGCTTTGAATAGATTTCCTAACATAGCACTCCTTAGCCAACACGGACTATATATAGAATCTGGCAGTCCATTGGTGGCACTTTGGAACATAAAGAGGGGCACTCAGTATCACTCGACCTATATTGTCAGCATATATCAAAATGCGTTTAACAGGCAAAACATGTCATGGGTATTTTGGTAACCTTTTTTTTTTTCCTTCAAATTCATCATATTGATCGTTTGTACTAAATATAATTTTCTATCCTTTAGGTAGAATGTGAGCCTACGATGAGAATGTAATAAATCTCTTACCCGATTTCTACAAAGGTGGCATGCGCCTTCAGTTTTAAAATTTTTTCTAACCTTAAAGTTACAAACTGTATCAATATTTTCAAAACCTATTTTAGGAATAGTTATTTTGAGTACAATATTTGCAGAATTTTTTAAAAACATTGCAATATTTTAGAATTTTGCCTGGGAATAATGTCAATGTCTAATTTTTTATTGATGGTTCTATTTTTTTCCTTTAACTTTCTACTATTTTTTCTTTTTCATTTATAGATTTTTCTTTATTATTTTTACTAATTTAGTTATTTTTATTATATTATTTATTTAAATTAAATTATTTAGACCAATACATGTCAAACACTAACAGATAAGTTAACAATGTTAAAAGAAATCTTAATAATTTGTATGGAAGTTGCCGTTAGTAGTGATTTTTAAATTTATTATTTTTTTGTTAAATATTCTAAGGAAACAGTTGAAGAATTTATACATATAAAAAATGATAACGATGGAAATATATAATATTGAAAATTTTATCATAATAGCTTAGTTTATTACAAATTTTATTAAAAAGAACTTCTACAATTTCTTATTTTAATAAGCTACAATGTTGATCAAGGATTTGACTTTCGATATTAAATGCAGATTCTAAAGCTACCATAAATATTGATATACCTAACATATCACATGTCATTTTCATAACTTGAGGATATTGAAATTTCATTTTTTAGTTGGTATTTATGCATGTAAGATTTTGTAAAAATTACTCTTAGGAAAGAAGAAAGAGCATAAGGGCTTTTGGCTATTATTTCCAAAATTGTTTATGAAAATGGTTGTTTTGTATAGAGGTGGACATTAAATTTTAGATGAAACACTTGCATACAGAAACCAGTTGGATTTAAGAAATTTATTAGAAGACTAATTGGTTACATATTACGTCAATAGGTTAAAAATGGTTAAATTTGTAAAATTTATCATATATGCTCATAGAAACACTTTGAATGACAATAAGGGCCGACATGTGACAAGGATGTGATTAAGAAGTTGAAAGTGAAAAAGAATTCCAACTATAGTGAATTCTTACATAAGATATGTGAAAGCATTATAATCAATCTTACTATAGTTCATGTTGAAATATTATATAGGCACCCTTACTATTATCACGACAGTGTATTATATTAGTTAATGGTTATTAAGGATAATGATGAAGTTGATAACCTTATTGAAATAGCTGAAGCATTTGGGGAAAATCGCATTCAAGACTTATATGTTAAATTTTATGAAGAATTGAGTTCTCCACTTAAACAATACACATTTTAACCAAACACATTAATTCATGGGGAATAACAAGAATAATATGTGATTACTGATTCTCTAATGTCCGCTGCATTTGATTCCATGTCGGTTTCTAAACTCTTCTATGATGAGGAAAAATCTAATTGATTGGATTCTCTAAGGTCTAACTCAAGATGATATTGATGTGGAATGTATTGTAATAGGCTAAGATGATGGAGTTCTTTTGAAAAGGAGGAGGGAAATCATGAAAATGTTGTAAATGATATGCTTAACGCACATCCTCCAATTTGAAAATATACCATGTAAGGACCACAACACCCAAAAGAAATTTAGATGATTGACATTGGGGTTAGAGATCCCATTCTATTAGTTATATCACTTTTGAGGAAAATATAAACAAGATGTATAGTATCTTGGGTTATAATGATGAGTTTAAGGACATGGATTAAACACCAAAGTCGATTTCATTTAAATTTGCTAAGATGTACCATTTTAAAAATCATTATAACTTCAATGTTGAAGAATTAAACAAGTCCCAATGGTTTTTTTTTTTTTTTTGTGAAGAAGGACAATGTTTGGAAATGGAAATTTTAGGCTTGTAAGAAGAAGTTGCAAGAGCTTTTTACTATTGATATCTTTTAGGACACCACATGTGTAAATGCGGTAATTAACCAAGATCATTCAAAGTTAAATTATAATATGATGGTGAGAATATTTATTGATCGTGTTAAGAAAAATCCCGATATGAAGGTTGCCAACCTAAAGGTAAATTGCCTAGTTCCCTTATAAATAGCCTTCCTAATCCTCAACTCCATTCATATGTAGGAGTACAAAAGCCCTTCGAAGCTCATTCCTCTCAACCTAAGGCTATTAAGAAAGATAATGTTAGTTTAGAAGACAATAACCAAACAAGGTAAGAATGAATCCTAACATGTTTAGAGATTATGGGAAGTTGTTTGATTTAGAGTTTATTGATTTAAAGGTATACATTGAGTAGGGTTTAAAAGGATTTCTATCCTTAGCACATTAGGTATTCGCTAAGTGATTACAAGGTAAACCATTGAACAATCTTCTCTATTTTAATCAAGTTTCAATTTTGGAAAAACCTAGAAATTGAATTTGGAGATAGAAGCGTTAGATGCTAAGTTGAATTAAGAGAGTTGGAGAAGGTTGGATGCTAAGTTGGTTGACTTCCCGATCAATAGAGTTGTGTAAGTAGGGTAGGTTATGCAGGCTAGCCTATTTAATCCATAGAAAGGAAAAAAAAAAGTTAGAGTTGAAAATTTCGACCCAGTTAAAAGATGAATTACTTGACCCATCCTACTTAACCCATTGGTTCAAATAGACCAATCCACTACAAGTCAAGTTCACCCGCAAACCCACAAAAAAAAAAAAAAAATGAAAGAGTAATAAATTGTTTAGTTATGACTCTATTTCAAATTCCATTTCAAATTATTTTATTCACTTATGAAGAGTGAAATGATGGTATTCGATCATATTGCTAATTAGGACTAAGATGGAAGTAAAAATTCATACATATATATTTGCTAGCCATATATAAATAGTTTGTTAAAAACCCCAAGTCTCATAAGAATCATAAGCTCTAAACAAAAATGTTATATTTCCATTTGGGAGATGCCTTAGACTCTAAATATTGTACCTTCTTGTGATTTAAATTTCTAATAACCTTTTCTAAATTCAATAGAGGATATAACTTTATCATGTGAAGTAGTGCTTTTATTCTTAGTTTTTTTCTTATTCTTGCAAACTTTTCAATGATCATATATAAGGAGTGTTTAATGGTACTTTGTATCACAACATAGGAAAGACGTCTTTTTCTTTTTTTAATTAATTTATCAGTGTGGGGACATAGCTAAGATGACCTAAGAGAACTCAACTAGAGTACAATAATTAACATTTATTTTAAGAGGTCTATTTTATAACATTAAATTTTTGCATTAAAAAAACTTAGCATGTTAGCGAGTTACCTCGCCTAATCTACCAACTTATGGTAGGGTAGGTCAAGTCTAAAGTTCTATCCCACTTATTAAATGAATTGTAGTAAGCTAACTCATTTAGCCAGTAGGTTAAAGTAGCTCGAGGTAGGTTGGTCTTGTTTAACCCACTTGTAGAGCTCTATCCACCAGTTAACCTCCAAGTTGATCGTATGACCTATAAGAATATCCATTTTTAACTAATAAGTTCATTTTCAAGATTGCAATTTGAGATAAACCTAAAACTAAGCATAGACTATGAAATCTCTAATTTATAGGTATCTAATTGATGTTATCTTATGAAGTAGGAACTCGTTCTGGATTTATTGAGGACCTAAGCGTATTGTAGGTACATAAGCTACTACTTATTTGCTGGTTGTAAGTGTAAGATTAGAATTTTATTATCAATTTTTTATGAGTTGTGTTTGTTGAATGATTTGGTTTCAAGTTAGTAATTGGGGGATAATGAAGTCTTAGAATTTTTATAGTTTGATTGATTATGCCAATGAGATCTTGAAATCTTCAAATTCGTTATTATATAGTAAGGTCTTAGAATTTTCAAATTCACCGTTGTGCTAATGAGGTCTTAAAATCTTTAAATTCATTATTATATAGTTAGAATTTTCAAATTCATTGTTGTGCATATTGAGGCCTTGAGATCTTCAGATTCATCATTATATTGAGGTCTTGAGAATTTCAAATTCATCATTACATATTCATGGGATTAGTACCCAGTTTATCATTAGTTTAGTTTTATGAGTGATGGATATTTTTGCATTATGATTTATATGATAATTAAAATGTTATGTGTTTATGATTGTCGATTGATATGTATGCTGCATTTAGTATATCTGTTTAGGAATGTATGCAATGCAACATTTGTGTGTGTATGTGTGAAATATCTCCATATTTGGTTTCACAGCTTACCTATTTGGAATTTAAACATTTTAGGCACAAAGGATACTTACAAGTTCCTAATGAATTGAAAATTCATATAGTATTATAATTTTATATTTTAAAAGTTTTCTAGTTTCGATACATTAAATTTCAACTATTAGTTTAACTGATGAAATTTTACAAGTAAATTTGTTTCTAAGAGATTTAGAGATTTATGAGTTGAAAGGTTAATTGTGGTTTTTAGTTGGATTTTTACCCTTGCATGCTTTTCTTGTGGTAAGAGTGTATATTGGACTACAACACACCTAGGTTTGGAATATGAAATTAAAAGACAAAATAAAGTAGATATGAAACGGGTATAAGGAGTATATTTGCAATTTACTTAACTTAATACAATACCATAAGCATATTAAAAAGAAAAAAGAAAAGAAGAGAAGAAAAGAAAAGAAAACCCTTTAGAACTAACACTTGTACTAATAATAAGTATATTTATGAGAATACCATCATAAATTTATTAAAGTTTTTATTTAATACTATTTACCATTATTTACTTATTCCAAGCATCACCTTCCAAATATAACATTTTATTCTAAATAATATTATGCCATTCCAAATGTAATATTTTATTTACAACAAACCTATACTAATCGAATGTATCTAACTAGTAGTAGGTTTAGTAATACTACTACATCTAATAGGAACATCTAAAAGTAACTACTAAACCATATAATACTATTATTATCACCAAAGAAGTAATAAGAAGTTCACTAATAATAACAATATCATAGACAATATTCATATATGACACTCATGTATCTTTGGCTAAGTGGAGAAGAAGATTAACACCTAACTAGAATCCTGCTAGTTTGAGGTGAGTGATGGTATAAGGAGCTATGTTGTTCATAATTTTAAGATGGCTCTTAATGTGTTGGTGCTATGGATGTGCCAAAATGTTTACAATGTGATGTAACTGGCAATATAATAGGCATATTCTAATCAAGTGCTTTTGCAGCTTATTTTAGTTATGCTTTTTCTTTTTCTTTTTGTTTGTAAATATATGAGTTAATGTCTATTAGAACTAAAGAAGAATGAAATACATATACATAGCATGTGATGTTGCATGCATTAGATGAAATCCACACTACATAATGAGAGTGAGACTAGGAGGTGTTGAAAAGGGCCTTTCTTGATCCCCATCAACTAAGTAGCAATCCAAGGGGCCCAAATAAGATAAAGATTAACATGTTGCAAAACCCATATTGAGACTGGCGTTTTATTGCATGAACCCAAATAAGATAAAGATTAACATGTTGCAAAACCCATATTGAGACTGGCGTTTTATTGCATGAAGTATTGTGATACAAAGCTCATAATGGTTGAAAAAACAAAAGAGCACATATAGAGGAATTTGTAGGTCATACTAAAATACCTATTTAGACCACATAGAAATATTGAAAAACCCCAAATTCCCAAACAAGATCAATGGGATTAAGAAGGAAAATTTAAAGTTAATTAAGAAAGAATTTATAAAATTTAGGGCCAGATATTTTTCAAAATAACCATTATGTTCATGAACTCACTTTATCAAAATTAGTTTTGAAATAACCTAGTGACTTTACGTAAAATTCCAAGACTCTAATTAAGTAAATAAAATCATAAGGGAATTATTTAAAGTCAACTAAAAAGGAAAAAATGGAGGTTGGAGATTAATTTTGCAAAATGATCATTTTGCACTTAGACTCGATTTAGTCTCTTAAGTTGGCTAAAATCACAAAAAAAAAAAAAACTTAAATTAAGGTCATTAGGAGTCATTTTAAATTATTGGGAGTGACCTTTTGAAATTTGGAGATAAATTACCAAAAATAACCATTTTTGTCCTTTAGAGACGATTGTATTGAATTTAAACTCAAAATTTCTTAGAAACCTTAAATATAACTCTAAGACCTTAATTAGGTAAATAAAATCAATTAAAAATTATTTGGAAACAAGTGGAAAAAGAAGATTTAAATTTGGATGTCAATGCCCTTAAGCTCGATTTTACTAAAGGATGCCCAAATTGTGAGACTATTAAACCAAATTTGGAGAATATGGTGACAAAGTTTCAGCCAAATTAATTGGGAAATAAACTAGAATAAGAATGTTTTGCATGTCACAAAATAAGTGACACTTGGCTATTAAATATACACCTTGTGGTCCCCCCTCATGTACCTTTAAACCCTAGGGTTTTAGCACACTATAAAAACCCTTTTTCCACCATGTAACCAGCAGCCTCTCTTCCTTCTTTTTTTTTTTTTTCTTGAAAAACCTCTCAAGGTAAGGTCCTAAACCTGTCTAAACCTTAAACCCTCCATTCAAACCTTAATAACTAAACATTAGAGCTTAATCTTACCCTAATATACTTACTAACCAAGCTTTATAATCCGATTTTCTTTTTGGTTTAAGCAAGAAAAAGGATCCTAAAGGGGGGCTCAAGTATGAAGATATGGGTAACTTAAGGGGTTAAGTGAGCTTTGTTGAGTTTTAGTAAGAATAAGTGCTATAATTTTAGTTATAAATACTAATTAGATAATGATATGACTAGAAATTTTGTTGAAGTGAGGAAAACATCCTCTTATCACACTTGGAGATTCATGACTAGCTTGTGACAAAGAAAGAGTGAGTGATCATCAACATGGTAAAGAGACTCAATTAAGGTAACTTGTGGATTGATGAGGTTTTAAAATGTTTAGAGTTCCAAATTGTAGATTAATGGGCTTGAGTTTGATTGATGAATGATTTCATGATGAATTGCCACTTGACGCTTTTATTTGGATACTTTTGGGTATTTTAGATGATGATTGATTGTTTAATGTACTGAGTTAGATGCAAGATATAATTTTGAATGATTGGAAGTAAGTCTAGGGCAAAAGATTTCAAAATAAGGATGTGTATAGATATGTTGCCACTTAAAAGAATGGATGCAGGATTTCTTTTCCTAACTTCAAATCTAGTTTGGATGTTATTATATGATAAATCAACTTTTGGCACAATGATTTGTTGTTTAGAGAGTATTTTAAGTGATGATTTTTAAGTATATAGTGATCACATGTTGAGATTGATTAACCTTTAATGAATTGATATGTAAACAAGGTGATTAGGGCTATAATTTAAAATTTCCAACATGGTTGAAGTATAGTGGAAGTAGAACAATCTAATTAAATTTGAGGTTGTATGGGGGATATAAGGTTTAGCTAAATTAGAAGATGAATTGTGGTGAAAATAGGTTGAAATTGGATCAATAGGAATGCATATGGGTGTTTGAGCCTTGGTGCCACCACTAGGATTGAGATGTTGTGAGTGTGACTTGATGATTTAAAATGTAATCTATGAATTATTATGCATTATGTGTTATTGGGTATTGGAAATGTAGTTAGAAGTTAAGTTTGATGTACTTAAATGGAGATTATGTTGAACCATGTATAACCACTACTATGATAATGAATTTGAGGCTTAATTTGTTCTTGTTAAATCTGGTTTGAGTGTTAATTGGTGATAATTTAAGGGTTGGAGTGAGAACTCATGACATCTATATTGATTTTGGTGATTAAATGGCATATATACAAGGTTAAGAGTGGAAATTAGTGCGATAGTTGAACTAGGCGGTTGAATGGAATCATTTGATGATTTAATTATTAATTCCTAACATGTTGATATGCTTTTGATGTGACTAATTTGATAGAAATTGAAGTTATAAGATGAGTATTGGGTTTAGCAAGAATTGAGGATGAATTGCATTGAATTGTACAATGGTGTGAACTTGAAAATTTTAATTTCTTGCATATTTTGGTATGATGTTTGGTTTCAGAAAAAAAAAAAAGAAGAAGTGATAATTATGTTTATTTTGGGTTAATTTAGTAGATTACGATTTAATCATGAATGGGAATTTGTTTGGATATGAAATGAGGCCTAGAGGTGATAATGTGTTAAATTGAACCAAAGAATGGATGAAATTTTAAGTTGGGGCATGTCCTATACTATTTGCTCTGTTTTGATGGTATTTTAGGCTTGAAAATGACAAATAAATGATGCATTAGACATTAGGAAGGAGTATAAACAAGTGGTCTTTGGTTTAAAGTGATTTGAATCTAAGTTGAATAAGTTATGTGCTCTTAAAGTTAGAAACTTTAAGAGCATATATACAAGGTTAAGAGTGGAAATTAGTGCGATAGTTGAACTAGGCGGTTGAATGGAATCATTTGATTATTTAATTATTAATTCCTAACATGTTGATATGCTTTTGATGTGACTAATTTGATAGAAATTGAAGTTATAAGATGAGTATTGGGTTTAGCAAGAATTGAGGATGAATTGCATTGAATTGTACAATGGTGTGAACTTGAAAATTTTAATTTCTTGCATATTTTGGTATGATGTTTGGTTTCAGAAAAAAAAAAAAAAGAAGAAGTGATAATTATGTTTATTTTGGGTTAATTTAGTAGATTACGATTTAATCATGAATGGGAATTTGTTTGGATATGAAATGAGGCCTAGAGGTGATAATGTGTTAAATTGAACCAAAGAATGGATGAAATTTTAAGTTGGGGCATGTCCTATACTATTTGCTCTGTTTTGATGGTATTTTAGGCTTGAAAATGACAAATAAATGATGCATTAGACATTAGGAAGGAGTATAAACAAGTGGTCTTTGGTTTAAAGTGATTTGAATCTAAGTTGAATAAGTTATGTGCTCTTAAAGTTAGAAACTTTAAGAGCATATATACAAGGTTAAGAGTGGAAATTAGTGCGATAGTTGAACTAGGCGGTTGAATGGAATCATTTGATTATTTAATTATTAATTCCTAACATGTTGATATGCTTTTGATGTGACTAATTTGATAGAAATTGAAGTTATAAGATGAGTATTGGGTTTAGCAAGAATTGAGGATGAATTGCATTGAATTGTACAATGGTGTGAACTTGAAAATTTTAATTTCTTGCATATTTTGGTATGATGTTTGGTTTCAGAAAAAAAAAAAGAAGAAGTGATAATTATGTTTATTTTGGGTTAATTTAGTAGATTACGATTTAATCATGAATGGGAATTTGTTTGGATATGAAATGAGGCCTAGAGGTGATAATGTGTTAAATTGAACCAAAGAATGGATGAAATTTTAAGTTGGGGCATGTCCTATACTATTTGCTCTGTTTTGATGGTATTTTAGGCTTGAAAATGACAAATAAATGATGCATTAGACATTAGGAAGGAGTATAAACAAGTGGTCTTTGGTTTAAAGTGATTTGAATCTAAGTTGAATAAGTTATGTGCTCTTAAAGTTAGAAATTCATAATTAAAATTGGTTTGGTAATTCAAGAGTCTTGAATTAAATTAGATTCCCCCCACCCCTTATAAAATAGGTAATAGAAGTGATAAGGAGACAAATGGCTTTGGTTTTACCTAATTTGAGGTCAAATTGAGTAAGTTATGGCCTTTTAAAATTAAAGCCTTAATTTATGATGAGTTAAAAATAAATTGGACCATGGTTTAATTAAGTCAGACCAAGGCTAACCTAACCACAAGTCTACCTAACTAAAATAGACTCAAGGATCACCCTCTTACCCTCCCTTAGATGGCTCATGAAATTTAACATAATTTGTTTAAATAGGCTTGATTAATTAAACCATCCTACTTATGCTGAAATAAAATTTGACATGATAATGTTGACCTAATAACCTAAATGGGCCTAAGACCCAAATTCAAATATGTAGTTGGGCCTAATTTTTTCCTAAGGCTTATACTTTTAAATAGGCCTCAGCATGATGAATAACTCAATCAAACCTCAAATCAATTCAAAGCATGAATCAAATTAACTAATTAAAATAAATTAGGCTTAGGTATGATAAATAAAATAGGTTTATCTAATTGCAATGAAACTCAAATGGGTTTAAGACCTAAACATACTTCCCCCCATTAAACTTTAGGGTCTATACTTTAAAATGGGCTGTAATTAACATATTAAATTTAATTGGGTTTTGAGCCTATTAAGGCTCTAAATTAGCTAAAGGCCTAAAATGCAATTATAATGAGACTTAATAAATTAACTTAGCTTAGGACACAATTGATGGAATAAAGTAAATACAGTAGACCTATATCAATTTAAAATAGATAGAATTAATTTAATTTGACTTGAATTGTAATTAATAATTATAATTGGATTCAACTAAATCAATTAAAGCTAGTGGGCTTAATTTTAAACATAATTAGGTCTACTATACTTAAAGGGTCCAAATACCTTAATTAGACCTTAAACCCAACTATACTTCAAAATTTAAATAACTTATTAGATTTAATTAAATAAACTCTAAATGGTTCAAGTCATAGTTCGCTAAAAGTTAATCGGGCCTAAATAACCTTAATTGGACTCATAATTAGTATGGGCCTAAGTAGCCCAAACTAAACCTAGAATAAAATTCAATCACTAAAATAATCTACTGACTTATAATTTTCTTTTGATGTATAAAATCAACTCAATTGGAATTGGATTGCGATTCGGGATCATCGACCTTTCAAGTATATTGTAACGTGCATTGTGTGTTAGGTTAGAAAATTGAATTGGACTAAATCAAATTTAATTAAGTATCCACTTGCTGCTTGTGCATGGTTACTTAAGCCAATATGTGGCAAACCTTTGATTGGGACTATAGTTGTGTCATATATTTTGAGATGATACGATAGTTAGATGCTTAGATCACTAAGAGTGTTTTGGCGGGTAGTTAATAAGTGAAAATGCATTGGATAACAAACATTGTAAGTGAAAAGAAGGTATACCAAGCATACTCTAGAGATATAGGTTTGTCAAGTTTAGTTTTTTTTTTTATCATTTTTCTTAATTTTAATCTATACTAAATCTACCCAGTTAATATAGATTACTTGACTAAATTAAGAAAAATTAATTTTTAAAAGGAGTAGCCACCAACTTAAGTTGGAAAATAAAGTTAAGGTTAATTGGATGGATTAATCTTAACTAGATACTAGTTTACGAATTTTCTTGAAAAATATTTTAGAAAGATATGAACTAGAGATAGTGGATTTAAGAGCTAATATATTAAAACCTAAATAGTTACCACGTAGAATTTTTAAGAATATCTACTAAATGGCCTTTATATTTTTACTTTTTATTTATCTACTACTATGTACTATAATGTACTATTTATTATATTATTTTCATGTTTTTATAAGATTTTGAATTTATGTAAAAAAAAATCTAAAGTCTAGGGTTTATTATACTAATTTTTCTAAAGCTTTTATTATATTTATTGTTAATAACCTAAAATTTTTATTTTATTATGATTATTTTTCTAAATTCTTTTTTTTTTTTAGTTTTTCTTTTATTTAACTTTTTTTTAATTATTCATAAGCTAAAGTTTTTATTTTATTATGGTTGTCTCGAACGTGCCTGTCACGCCCTAAAGGGGACCTTAGAAGTTTCCGCTAAAATTATCATGGCACGTGTGCACCCGTTACATGATAATCGTCTTACCATCTAGAGATCGTAAGACTCTAAATAATTAATTATATTCACGACTAATCATATTACATATAATTATATAATAAAATATAACTATGGATTTCGTATCCCACAATTAACCATGATTGTAGAGAGTCGATATCCCTTACCAACCAGTAAAATGGAATAAAATCCTAAGTTTCACAAATTCAAAATTTGCATTAGGGTCTTAAAATAACATTTCATCTAAATAATCTATCTTTCACAATTCTTACTTTATCGTTCTTGGTTCTCAAAAATTCTCGACACTTCACATCTTATCCTATCTTGAGCCTTTATAATCTTTACCTGCAAAATGGTATGTGGAGGGGTAAGCACACTACAACTCAGTGAATGGGAGTGCAATACTTTCAATGCTACACATGCACAAGCAATTTCAAATCAAGTTATTAAATCATATGCTATGCATGAACAACCATATGAATGCAGCATCTCATGTGGTCTTCTAGTAACTGACGTGAAGTCTAGGGTTTACACCCCCTTTGACCTTAGGTTGGGGATTCTGAAGCTACCATCAATGCCCGAGTCTTACATATAGTCTCATTACTCTTATCACTTATTTATATTATGTCTTAGCTTTAGTGATCTAGGCTTAGGTACCTCTCTACACCGAGCATTTACACCCTCAAGAGACAGGCCAGACTTGAAACCTTCAAAGCCTGACAATTCCCTAATCACTTAGTTCGCACTTGGCGGAACAGTGATCCTCTGATCACTTCCAATGCATCCTGTAGCAGTGATGGCCTTCAATCTCATGTAGTGTCTCGCGTAAATGCATGTCAAATTTTAATTGAGTCCACTTGTTTAATTAATTGGTTCGGGGTGATCAAACAATATATGGTTGCAAACCAATTCCCATTCAAGGCAATAAGGTAAACTATCAAGCATTTAAAGAATACAATTCCTAGGACAAATAATAGGAACCAAGCGAAATCTGTTACACCTCATATTCACATTTACCATAATAAGAAGAGATCATGTGTTTCACATCACAGGTAAAGTAAGGAAAACCAAACCAAATGGATAGAAACAATCAAGCTATACACAAAATTTTAGTTAAATAATAGTGTAATATAGTTCGAATCTCCTCGCTCGTCAAATCAACCACTAGGGATTGATTTACTATTACCATTCCTTGAACGTCCATGTAATTGCATTTTTCAAGTACTCGATTCTATACCTTCAAGGGTCGAGCAGGGTAATGCCAAATGTATCCTTCCAAGTCCTCAAGTATCATATATATATATATATATATAATAACAGTATATACATATTTATAGGTTTATAACTTGTTTTTAACCAAAGGATAATTTGTTAAATGTTTTTCCCTCATGTACTTAAGAGAAGTAAAGGGATATAACTATTTCATTGAAAAATAAGGGCTTTCATTAATGATTTGTATTATTATAGGTATAAATGTTACCTATATAAATATATTAAGAAAGTCGTTTCGTCCAAGCATATATATATATATATATGTATTCAAAATTAGATTCTTATACATATACATAATGATACATATATATTTAGAAAGGTTAAGTTTACATGTATTGATTTAGTTTATGAAAATAAAGCTAAATTTGGATGTTAAATCTATAATGGTATTAGCAAAATAGGGCAAGGTGCTATCATCAAGATAGTGATATCTGCCCTTAGCCCATTCTATTCTTTATTTTGTTATAATAGTATCCATCTGTAATCTATTTAATTACTAGTTTCTTCATATGACTTCCCTTCCACTTCTTTACCCCATTGTTTACTATGGAAATAATAAAATTTACAACAATTGCAGTCATAACCAAATAAGGCAAGACATACATACAACATACTAGGATTCAACACAACATATCAACCAATCACATCATTGTAGCATATCATAAAGTTTCCCACTCACCCATTTAAGGTAGTCATAGTTCTAACTGAAATCGAGTGATTCCAGCAAGTAATCTCTTTACTTTCCTCTTGAAATTAGTGTCCTTCTACAATGCTTCCTCAACCAAATCATAGAAAGCAACATCTCCACTTGACTTTGGTAGTTTCTTAACACCTGATATGTGTACTCTACTCATTATACGTTTGATGGCAAGACGTGAAGTTTTCACCTGAAGATACTTTGGGTGAACAAGATTCAAAATGTTGGTCACTTCTTCAACGTGATTCTGATATAGGGTTCCAAAAAGAACAACCTTCCTAGGAATCATTGCTTCAACACCTCAAGTTGTTGTGATCGACTGTCTGCTTTCTTATGTAGAAGTTAAGCAATGGATCGTCTTCGACCTACCAAATTTGGAATTCCTTCCACGTAGGTAAGATACCCTTAGTGATAGGAATCATATACCTATAGGACTCATCACCAGGACAAGAGCTAAAGGATTACAAAATTTGGCGATGATGGTCCTCTTTGAACAATTAGACCTTGAGGATATTTGTTTAGTATCTTCTTTTCTATTGTATATTTGTTGTGAATTCCGACAGGTACATTTGTTGGTTTTTATAAGACAGTGGGTAAATTCACTAATGCTCAGTTTGTGGGTTATTCATAGACCTACATAAATCAAAGAAGAACTAGTCCTACATTGCTCCATGGAGGTGAAGAAACTGGCCACATATGATCTTTTCATTTGTAATTTCCTTTTTGTTAGAAACCGACCACATTTTGTTGTTTTTACTTGTAATTTTCTTTGTTAAATTTACCTTATTTAGAGCAAGTATAAATACTTGCAAATTAGGGTTAGAAGGGGACTTTTTTGAACATTATACACTTGACTTTTGTTGCCATGGGAGTGCTCTCTTCACGCTACCTTACTCTTATCAATTTCACTTGTGGAATTGTGGCGAGTTGGCTTAAAGAATTCTTGCTAGTGAGTAATATCTAGTTATAATTGGTTGATCTTTGTTTGTTCCTTTCACGCCAAATTAGGGTTCATGTATTGCTAGGTTTTCACACCAATTGTAAGGATTGGAATTGAATTGTTCATTTGTAATTGATTGGTATTGGAATCTACTTATAGCACTTCTAATTTGGTTCATGCCATTTAGGGTTGTTGGTCCTTGTTTTCATGCCATTTGGGGATTTTGTCTTCAATTTGTTCACACCATTTTTTAATTAAAATTGGAATCAAGTGTGTGTGTTCTTATTGATTGGTATTGAGATCCCTTAAGCACATCATAATTTTTGGTATCAAAGCAAAGGTTTTGAGAAGGGATTTGCGTGATCTTCAATTTGGGATTTAGGGTTCTTATTCATCCATTTCTTATTTGAAGTAATTGTATGTGATTTTATTACGATATACCTTTGTTGTTGCGGAATTGGAAGTGGAATTTCAGAATTAATCCTTGTAGTCTTCATCTTGCCGTGAGTTGATTGTTTGTGGAAGAAGGGGAAGTTCTTGAATTGAATTCCATAATTTGGAATTCTACAAATTGAAGTAGTGTGATTGGTGTTTGTTGTTTCCTTGAGGATTTTGGAATTGGAAGTGCATTTTCATTTTAGATTTGCTCTTCTTGCGTGGAGGATTAGGAAACATTTTGAATTTCAAAACTAATCATTAAGTTGAGGGAGTTATTGTGTATTGATCATCATAATGCACTTTGACTAGTTGGAATCATTAGCTTGCCATTTGGAGAAGTATCCATAATTACTTCCATTTGCATTTGTTGCCGTGATTGTGAAGTGTGCCGTGGGTGTGTGAAGTTTAGGTGGAGTGCACTTTGTGTTTTGAAGTGAGTGAAAATGTGGAGTAGGGCGTTGCACCGTAAGTGTGTGTGTGGCGTAGAGTGTGTGTTGTGGTTCATTTTGAATTTCAAAATCAATAATTAAGTAAGGGAGTTATTGTGTATTGATCATCATAATGCACTTTGACTAGTTGGAATTATTTGCTTGCCATTTGGAGAAGTGTTTATAATTGTTTCCATTTACATTTTGATATCGTGATTGGAAGTGGAGTCGTGGTGTGTATGCTGCGCTATAAGTGTGTGTGTGTGGCATAGAGTGTGTGTTGTGGTTTGAAGGTTACTGCACCGTGAGTGTGTGTGTGTATCATGGAGTGATTGTTGTACGTTATGGGTATGCAGTAGTAGTTGTGTATTGAAGTGTGGAAGTGTGTGTTGAAGATTGAAAAGGGGTGTTGTGTGTATTGTACTTGACGTAAAGTGTATAGTAGTTGTCTTGAATTGTTTTTATGTATCAACAAATAAATTCATTAACCATGTCGAATGGTAGTATGAATGGGGGACTTGGCAATGAGGCCAATAGTCAAGTTGGAGGTGATCTGTATTTATCTATTAATGTACTACGCCAAACTTTGACTCCATTTCCTATTAATGATGATGAGCAGAGAGAAAATTTGTTCTACACCTCTTGCAGAGTACAAGTCAATCTATGTGCTATTATTATTGATGGTGGTAGTTGTACTAATGTAGTGGCTGCATCATTAGTATCGAAATTGAAACTTGTAACTACCCCATATCCAAAACTCTATAAATTACATTGGCTGAGTGAGTATGGTAGTCTATATGTTACTCAGAGGGCTAAGGTACCTCTCAGCATAAGGGATAAATATCATGATGAGATTGTATGTGATATCCTTCCCATGTGTGCATTCCATATATTGCTTGGCAGGCCTTGGTTATATGACAGGAGGGTTTTGCATGATAGCTTCAGAAATACTTATATGTTCCAAAAAGAGGGTAAACGTATAGTGTTGAATCCAATGTCACCTTTAGAGGTCCAAGAGGTTTAAAAGCAGATAAGTAAATCTTCAGAGGACCAAGAGGTTCGGAGGCAGCTAAGTAAACCTTTAGAGATCTAAGAGGTTTAAAGGTAGATAAGTAAACCTTCAAAAGACCAAGAGGTTCAAAGGCAGATAAGTAAACCTTCAGAGATCCAAGAGGTTCAAAGGCAGATAAATAAAACTGGGAAGAAGAAGACCTTATTGGTGGAACAGTATGAGTTAGGGGAGGCCATAGCAATAAGAGACCAGTATATTTATTTCAAATGAGGTATACCCTAAAGATAGAAGGGCGTAAGCCAAAATACCCCTTGTGGTATCTCAGGTACTGGATGACTACCATGATCTTTTTACATATAAATTGCTAGGAAGATACAACATCTCTACTACATTTAATTTTGCAGATCCGTCACCCTATTTACCCGATGATGTTCATGAAGACCTATCAGATTTAAGGGTAAATCTTCCACAAGCTCGAGGAGATGATAGGAATCATATACCTACATGACTCATCACCAGGACAAGAGCCAAAGGATTACAAAATTTGGCGATGAGGGTCCTCTTTAAACAATTAGACCCCGAGGATATCTGTTTAGTATCTTCTTTTCTATTGTATATTTGTTGTGCATTCCAACAAGTACATTTGTTGGTTTTTATAGGACGGTGGGTAAATTCACTAATGCTCAGTTTGTGGGTTATTCATGGACCTACATAAATCAAAGAAGAACCGATCCTACATTGCTCCATAGAGGTGAAGAAATTGGCCACATATGATCTTTTCATTTGTAATTTCCTTTTTGTTAGAAATCGGCCACATTTGTTGTTTTTACTTGTAATTTTCTTTGTTGAATTTACCCTATTTAAAGCAAGTATAAACACTTGCAAAGTAAGGTTAGAAGGGGCTTTTTTGAACATTATACACTTGACTTTTGTTGCCATAGGAGTGCTCTCTTCATGCCACCTTACTCTTATTAATTTCACTTGTGGAATTGTGGCGAGTTGCCTTAGGGAATTCTTGTGAGTCATATCAAGATTTTCTTAAGTTGCATCCGATTATTGCTAGTGAGTAATATCTACTTATAATTGGTTGATCTTTGTTTGTTCCTTTCATGCCAAATTAGGGTTCATGTATTGCTAGGTTTTCACACCAATTGTAAGGATTGGAATTGAATTGTTTCTTTGTAATTGATTGGTATTGGAATCCACTTGTAGTACTTCTAATTTGGTTCATGCCATTTAGGGTTGTTGGTCTTTGTTTTCATGCTATTTGGGCATTTTGTCTTCAATTTGTTTACGCCATTTTTTAATTGAAATTGGAATCAATTGTGTGTGTTCTTGTTGATTGGTATTGAGATCCCTTGAGCACATCACTTAGGAAGGACAACTAAAGGTTTTGTATTAAGGTATTTGGCCAAGAATGATCTTCCTCAATATCCTTTGAACATTCCATTGCGAAATTTATTTCATTCCAAATATCCCCCAGGCCATCATCTTGGACATTACTCGAATTATTCTCTTCACCATCTACACCAACATAAACACCTTTTTTTCCCCGTTTAATTTGACATACAGATACAGTCACCTCCTTTACGCAAGTCCCTCTTCCTCCTTGACCTCACCTTTACATGAAGCATCTTTAAACCTTCGTTATCAATTTCTCTAATATCTTCCATTGAACTACTTGTAGGATAACCCGTAAGATTAGTAGTCACTAAAGATTTTGTATCACCTTCTTTCTTCTCTCCTTTGTTGACATCTCCACCTATAAGGTTCTCTCCCCCCCCCCCAAATACTGGTCTTCATCCTCCCTTACACTTCCACCACCATGCATACACCGGCTATCCTTTACACACATACATGCCCATCTCTATTGTAATAACACCATACACACATGTACACACAAGTTTCACCTATGCACATACATAAGATCAATACCCTCTTGCCTCTATTTTTTTGCTCTTCTCCTTTTTTCCTCACCCTTTTTTCGTTTTCAATTCTTGCTTTCTCCTTCTTCCAACTTTTCCTTTTCCTTTCTCCTTATTCTTCTCTTCCTTTTGGCTCTTTTACCCATAACTTCCCTCCTTGTTTCCTTGCTAGACCCTCCTCACCCCTTGGACTTCTCCACTTTCTTACTTCTTCTTCTTCTCATTTCTTTTCACTCTCCTCTAGGTCACCTTTAGGAATGTACATATTTCAAATCTTTCCATTTAACTCTCTAGGTTTTTCCTTCTTCCTAGACACCTTCCATTCTCCTTTTCTTCTCCTTCATTTCCCAACCCAATTCTTTTCCCTTTTTCTGCTTCTTATTTCTTTCACATTGAACCCCACATACATACCGTACACACATACACCATACACCCACACCAGCACACTCTTACCATACACATACACATACACATACACTACTCCCTCCTTAGCTTTCTTCCCCTTACTACTCACCCCCTTTCATGCTCGCCTAGAGTGCTTGGATGTCGCTGCTTGTTGCGGTTCTCTTCACTTGGGCGTTGCCACTTGTCTCCTCATCGGCTAAGGAAAATGAGGAAGCGAAAACTTCTGATGGAGCTCTCCATTGCTGGTGAGAAGGCCCGAACCCTATCTTGCAGTGCCAACCTCAACCCATGTAGCAATTTAACGAAGAGAGTGACACCTTATCAAAAATCAACAAGAAGAAGCCTAGCAACTCTTAACCCCAAAAGCATTGATGTCACATGACTTCCATCACCTCCAAGGCCTCTATGCTAAGGGCTCTCCATACACTCTTTCTTTTTCTTTTTTCTTGGTATGAGGAGGAAGAACTCCGCCCATTATGCAACGAAGACTTGTATTCAAAAGATGTATATTTGTTAGCATTTGCAAGTGGTGATTCCTGATGCTAGTCAATTATAAACTCAATTTTCTCCTTCCACGCCAATGCATCCTCTATGTTAAATGATGCCATTGTAATACATTTGTTCTTCTCTGTCTTGTTATAGATGTACAACACATAAACCATAATTCTATGTGCAGTCGAGCTTCCATCCTCCACTCTACAATTACCATTCATCAACAAGCTCTTGATCTGCACTTGTTTACCCTAGAGCTTCTTTTTATAAATAAAAAAAAGCAAGTAAATGGCGATCCAATACAAAGTAACGCATGTGAAGGTTTGATCGACCGATCATCCTTCTACATACATACCAGAGCATCAGCCCTTCATAGACTACCCTTGAGTTTGACATCTTTAATCACAACCTAAACAACAATAACAACAACACAATACAAAATTCCACTTTCTCTCTCTCTCTTAGGGAATCATATAAACCGAAGCAAGTTGACATTATTCTTCATTGTAGAGAGAGAGAGACAAAGGGTTGGTGGTCTATTTCGTGTTTAGTTCGTGTGTGCGTGTAGTATAGAGAGGAAGAAAAGACAGCAAGAGAGAGAGGCAAGGAATGACGACTACTCTATTTCTATGTTAGAAAACATGAGGAAAGGGAAAAGAAAATGAGGAAGGAAAGGGAGTAAGAGCAAGGGTTATTAGGGATGATGCAAGAAGTGGGGACTGAAGAAGAAATCAATTTGCTGATTGGCAAACGTGAGGAGGTCTCGAATAGCAAAGTCTCACCGGCGAGAGGGAATTATCAAAGGAGTCAGTTCCGGCATCACAACGGAAGAAAAAAGATTGAGAATCGAAGGGTTTGGAAAGTGAGCTTACGTGGTGTGATTGAAGAAGCCATATGTTCTTTTTCCATTTTCTTGGTTGTATCATGAAAGTGAGAGAGATTGAGAGAGAGATAAGGACCGAGAACAGGAGTTCATCGATGACCAGGGAAGAGATGACGAGAAAAAGAAAGGGAAGAAGGTGGAAGGAAAAGAAGAAAGAAGGAAAAGGGGAAAGGACAACGGGGCAGTGTGTTGATGTGATGGAGCAAGCGAGGAGAGGACATCCGAAAAACAAAGAAAAGAAAAGAAAAAGAAGAAAAGTGAGAAAAAGAAAAAAGGAAAAAAAAAAGAAAGAAGAAAAAAAATCATATAAGATAAGGAAAATTTTTCTATTTACGGGTTTATTTAGTATGCACATTTATATTTTATTAAGTTATTTAAATGATGATATTCTTATACAAAATTTACGTGTACATTAAATAAAATATTTTGAGTATAATTATTTACATAAAAAAAATTCTATTTAACTAGTAAAAACTTAAAACTTTAATTCTTACTTTTCATTTATTATAATTACTTAACCGATCATGTTCCTTTCTTATTATTATTATTATTATTAATTTAATTTAATTATATATATATATATTTTTTTTTGTGGGTGTTGTAGTACCTACATACCTACTAGCTAGGATTAAATTGTCTGTAATTCGCTTTTTCTTTTATAAAAGTTTTAATTTTTTGGTTAATTTTATTTAATAAAAAGTATCGGGTTTACATTATTTAATCATATTAATTTTTATTAAGAAAATAATTAAGTGGCTTAGATTATTAAATGATTAATTTTGGAAAATCTAAAACAACCTAAGTTTGGGAAAACCTCATATTAAATTTTTATTTTTTTATAGAAAATTCTAAGTAATAAAACCTTAAAATACTAGATTTTAATAAAAAGTATTTTTATCTTTATTTTTTATCATTTATTTATTCCCATTAAAAACATTATACTTAAATAAAAACTTTATTTACTCTTTTTTGTGTTTTTATCATTTTTATTTTTATTTATACTATGATTTTTATTTATTTATTTTTATTATTTTGATTTTTCTAAATTTTTCATTTTATTATTTTTACTTTTATTTATTTTTTACTTTTATTTTATTTTTTATTATTTACTTATATATATATTTTAAATCCTAGCTTATAAAAAAACTAATTTATTTTATTTATTATTTATTTATTTATTTTTATTATTTTTGTGGTAAAGACTTTTAATTAATAATTATTTTTATTTTTATTTTTTGCCATCGAGCAATGATATATACCATGACAACCTAATGGGTACCTTATTATTTATTTATTTTTAACTATAGATAAGTCTAAAAAAAACTAATAATAATCATATAAAAAAGAAATAAAATAAAATAAAAAATCACCAACCGGATTGTTGGGTATATGCGGGTTAGGTTGTAGGTCAGGTGAGATCAAGTTGCGGGTTACGTGGTGGGGCTCTTCATTGGTGACAATCCGACAGTTGTTGAGGGTGGTTGATGGGTGTTTTCTTAGGTTTCTAGGGGTGATGAATCGATTGGTGGTGTCATTTTGGCCTAAAAACTAACTTAGGGTAGTGTTTTGAAAGTGGTTGGTGGTGATGGCAATGGTGTTTTCCTATCTGCGCTTTTAGCAAGTCCTTGCCTCATGAAACCAACCTTTTCTTACTCCTTGCAACCTAAGGGAACTAATGGCACCTAAACCTAGGCTTAAGGTTGAGTATAAATGGTGAAATCCTAGAGAGAAGGTGGCAGTTAGTGGCGACATTCTAGAGAGAGAAAATATAAGGTTGAAGCTTACGTGTGTGGTTTTTGGTGATTTTTGTTTTCCAATCTCCTTACTTCTGGTGCTTCTATGGTATTTATAGGGGTCATTAACAAGCTTGGGAGTCTTAGATAGGCATAGATGGGGCATTAGATGACAACAGCCACTCAACCATATTCGACTCAATCCTCTCTTTTTTTGTTGAGATTTGTGTTTATCTTTTTTTTTTTTGCTAAATTTTAGTAGATTTGTGTAAAAAAAAAAGCTTGAAACGGCTAGATTCGCATTCATCTTCTCCCCATGGTCGTCGACTGGAGGTTGAAGATGATTGCATGCTGGGTATGCGACTATATCCAGCCAATCAGAGGTTGCCATGTGTCCACTTGGAGGGAAAAGAAGAAAAACAACACAAAGTGCCTTGGGTGGGATTTGAACTCGTGACTTACCCCTTCCCTGCGCCCACCAAACCAACACACGGACTAGTTGAGCCAGCCCATTTCTCGGTTTATTATTGCACTTGACTTACATATAAGTTAACGGTTCTAATTAATTTTTATTGATTTGAGATTCTCAAACTTAATTTAGAGTCTCATATTTCCTTATTTTTATTGAAAATATTCACAATCTTTATTAATTTTTGTTATTTGTTATTTTTTTTATCATTTTTTAAAAGTTGTTCATTTACTTTCATTTTTATTCATTTTTTCTTTTTCTTTTCTCTTCTTCTTTTTTTTTATTATATATTTTTTGTAAACCAGGCTTTTTATTACTATATTTTTTATTATTTATTTATTTTTCTTTAAAAAAAAATTAGACAGAGGCAAAAATGGGATGCCTACAAGGTCCCAATGGATTATATAGTATAATTGGAATGTGATTGATAGGGGAGCATAATGATGGGTTCACTTAGATAAGGCTACTTAGGTATATTGGTTTTCGGCAACATGGAATTTGTTTGCTCCTATCAACCCTTGATATCTATTGTAGTGGAATCAAACCCTTTATCCCCCATCATGATGTCCGGAATCATGAATATTCCCATGTTGAATGTTTAATTAAGATAATTAATTGAATGAAGTGATTGACCGCTGAAGTAGTTGTAGACTCATTTAACATGCACACATATGTTTGTGTTATTCTGTATAGGGCCCTCATGCCTCACTCTCCCTTCGTCCTTTTTCTTTCTTTGTTTTTTTTTTAGGTGAGAATTTTATCGATCCATTGTACAACTCATTGGGTTATAGCTCTAAGGTAGAGATATGGGATGAGATCACTAAAATAGATCACATTGATCATTTTTATAACTAAAATCTGTTGTGATCAAACTATATTTTTATATTTTCAATTATATTAAAACTTATTGGGAGTCGTTTGTAGCTCAATGACCTATTACTTATGGATTTATCTTTTGTGAGCTCAATAGGCCTTAGAATCTAGGTTATTTTCTCTAATCTTACCATGTGTTTTCATGACCAATAATCACTCAAATGTTTTCAAAAATCCAATATTTCTTTAAAATATTTTCAAAATGTAAAGAACGATTTCACAGTCTTAAAATTGATTTAAAAATCTACTTAATAATTATAGCCTTACATATTTTGTTTAAGTATGATATGTAGCAAACTGTTAGTGTTATAATGATTTCAAGATGTGACACATGATAAATTATGTATCTCCCACGAAGGTAAGGAACTCAATCAATAGCTTACCATTTTGATTACTTGGAACAACTTGATGAGTCCAGTAAAGCATCCTAGGAAGACCGTATGACCGTAGGTCAAACCCATCCAAATTTTACAAAGTGATAACTGGATGTTCACGAACTCCCCGTACCAACGGTTTCTTTCTCGGGTTCAATATCAACAGCGCATTCCATCCAACATTAAGCCCAATTAAATATCGTGCAAATGTCTCTTTTCCATATGGAGGGTTATTTCTCATTAATTATTTAGGAACCTAACGATAAACTTTAGAACTAGACTTTCTTCTGCGTATATACCTATTTAAAGAAAAACTAGAACCTGCCTATAATTGCTTCTTATGTGTGCAATAGAGTCCAGTATCTCACGTAAAAGCCTCTTATCTCTCAACAAACACAATCTTCAAGTTCAGTAAACTGAAGGCAATTAACAAAAAAAAAATAGAACATTTATTGGCCAAAGTTAAAAAAAAAAGAAAGGACCCCCATGTTTCATCAAATGAGCATGCAAGGAACACTGGGCAACTAACCAGTTTACTTCTACTTAAAAAAGTCTAATGACAGGATAGGAGTGTTTCCACAGAAAGTCTCCTGTATCACGCAGGTGCTACCAAAGTCCATTCTGGTATATGAGGAAGAAAAAGAAGTGTATTATAGATGGCACTAGTAAGAACCTCACAATTATCTTATACCAGCATAAGCCTTTGGAACTAGAGAACAGGATCCATTGTTGAGCAAACAAGGAAAAGACTGAAATAATGAAGAAAGGAATGAATGCTCCATACTGGCTGAAGATCTTCTATTCAGTTGACGTGGCCAACAGAGATTACCAAATCAGACAAGACCTACAACGGGGAAAAGTACATATGGCCACCTCCTTTAGCAAATTGAACAAACATGTGTGAACTCCAGCATTTGCATTAAAGTAATTTCTCAGGTTTATAAAAGAGTGATTAGTGAGGAAGTTCTATATTATGTTCAGACAGCAAAACACAATAAAGAAGGTAATAAGTAAGACTGGATTAAAGATAATATTCATTAATATTTCCACAGAGCCTGCATCGAGTAACTATGTCATGAATTTAACAGAAGATATCCGGCAGACATGATATAATTAAGGAAATAAAAGCTTAGAGCTGCATCACAAATCCAAACAGCCATGAAGAGGCTGCATTAGTATATATTTCCTATTATTTAAACATGTCCAACTAATTGGAGGAGAGAGAGAGAGAGAGCACGTCTAGCTAACCTTAGCAGACAAAATCATGTCTGGCAAAGAATTATAACTAGGATTACACAGATATGCATTTATTATTCAAGTGGTTACTGTTTACTACTTTGTTGAGAAGAAGTGCATAAACACAAACATCTAGCAATTATAAATTTCTTCCATTAAGTACTAAACTCAATATCTATTTTGCATGTCTAATGTTCAAACAATAGTCCCAACAGATCAGAATCAAAATCTGCAATAAAAGACAACAGAAGATGGAAAAGAAATTTGTATCCAAGAATAAAACAAGATGGCAAAGAGATGAAGTGAGAGAAGAGAGGAGAAGCATAATATCTACCACAGAAGTGTAAACAGGATGGCATTACAATAGGATCAAGGTAATATGTGCACAGTCAATGTTTGAAATGGAGTATACCCTGGAAACCATATCAAAATGCTCTCAGAGCATGTCTAGGGCTACATATCCAAACCAAGCAACATACATTATTCAGCTGCCTTGAAGACTGCTCCACACAGGGAGGTACAGCTGGGTGTAGTTCTCTTTTCTTTTGGCTTTCAGAAAAGAAAAGTAGAAAATGTATTTGACTTGCATAGAAAATTCAAGAATATAAGATCAGAATTTTTACACTTTAAACAACTTTTTCAGACTACTACTCCCAGCCAGCCTCAGAATGTTGGAAGACCATGCTTCAACAATATCATATCTCTAAGAGAGAACAATAGATCATTAGTAACAATTAAGCACCATTCACCCTCTAAATAAAGTATAGAAGGGGGCTGAGTTTCCCAGAAGCAAGAGACTACTAGCATGATGCCTCAACACGGGGAACCACAAACCATTTACAGACAATGCTGCAAGGGACAGAGTCTTATGTTCCCTGCTAAGATGACTGAGTTAGAGTTTCCCAGATTGTGGAACCTTCAGGATGGATATCAACAAAATATTTTACAAAACGGGGATTTGAAGATGCAAGAATTGAACTTAAAGACATTGATTTTACTGCACCTCTTTCCCTTAACCATGCATACATAGAAAATCGGCGATTTATTCTCTCCATATCATAGCACAAATATGTTGGAAAGTCCACAACTGTATCCAGTGGATAGCCTAAGTGTTTTGTTAAGTAATTAATCTTCTCCTGTATAACGTCTTTGCTCTGATTTAACACTGCAGGAGCTTGTCTGACAATGTATGAAGCATCGTAAAAGTTCAAACCAGCCTGTAAGAGACAGTCAAAACGTTCCTGTAATAGATCCCCTCTTCCTCGAAATTGTTTTGATGCATTTCTCAGCTCTTCTGAGTTTTCAACAAAGCCCAACCTCTGTAAGAAATTTATTTTCTCCATATGTTTCATTTGATCTTGGTGAACTTTTTCATCACTCTTAGCCATTGGTTTAGAAGCCAACTGCAAGAACTTCATTGGATCATCCCTTATGATTTGAAGCAAGCTATGCCTTCCACCCTTGACTTGTTTGCACACTGTTACTGGTTGTTTCAATGAACATGAACTAACAAGATTTGGTTGGGTAAAAACTATATTTGCAATAACTTCAACTTCCATTCCAATCTCAAACAGAAAACTCACAGCCCTCGACAAATTTTTCACAGACTGGTCTGACAAAATTAGTGGATTTTTGGCAAACAATTGATGAGCTTCATTCTCATTAATTCCTAATTTCAACAGTTGGCCAAAAAGTACATATACTTTCTTCCCAGAACCATCGAACAGTAAAGTAGGGTTTGCCTTGAATAACATTGCCACATTTTCTTTTCCATAACCTATGTTCCCAAGAAACTCGATGGTGTCAAGTATTCTACACCAACTGTAACATTTCTTATCAGAAAATCCGGCGACAAAATCGTTTTCAATACCTAAACCCTTCATTTTCTCCACAACCTGGGAAAACAGTAGATTCGTGCTACCAATCAAAAGTGAAGGACAACAACTCACAAGTTTAACTACAGCCAATCTATCGAATCCCAAATTTTCAATATCCTGCAACTTTGAAATCAATACACCGCGTTCATAGTAGAAGATATCCCTTGCTTCTGCCAAAATCTTGCCCATCTTACAACGCGGAATTCCATATTCACATAAAGTATGAAAATTCATCATCATTGTATCATCATCGTTCAAGAACATCAAATCTGCAGGTAGAAGCTTCCTCATCTTAAATGGGCTCAAACCCAAGCTCTCGAAAAATGGTTCAAACTCGTTAATAGGGTTGTATCTGAGATACTTCATCAGCGACCGACTAACATCCTTAATATTATCAATCTTTGAAAGCAGCTTCTCAACGAAACGCGGGCAATTCTTGCTAATATACTCAGCATCAGGGGAACTGAATCCCCGTGTACAATGCAAGTAATCAAAAAGCACCGATTGCGCCTCACTTCTTACAAAACGCGACACACGGTGAGTGGTACTGGAACAAGATAACACATTCAACTCCCCACATGAACTGTTCTTAGGATTACTACTCGAACTTACCAGAGAGCACAAGCATCGAACATTTCGCACAGACGAAGACAGTTTTTGCAAATGACAGGTGGGTTTTTCATTAAGAGAAACATACAAAAATGGGGTGTTTTGGGTGCAGACTTTTGTGATCATTTTGTAAAAAGACCCTATCTTTCTATAAAAATTGAGCTTAATCATGGAAACTTTGTACGAAATAGAAAATTTTTACTCCATTGTTAATCAGGACAAGTCCGTAGCAGTGTTTGTACAAGAAAAAGAAAAGCCAGATTACAAATATAATTATGTAGGCTTAATAAAGTAATGAAAAAGGTTTCAGAAAACGGATTGCTTTACCCAAAAGGAAAAAAAAAAAAAACAAAGTAATCAAGGTACGATGAGTTGAATTTCACTTTACGTGAATGTCTGGGAAGTCTGAGGAGAAGATGGGGGTTCGGTTGTAAACCCTAGAAACTAAACTCAGAGGGTTTAAGCGGGATGTTGCGGATGGTCTGAATAAATTTTTGTGTACAATAATCCTAGTTCCAGAATATTTTAATGATATAAATTTAGAAAAACATTATATTCGTTCAAACATCAAATATAAAAAAGTTATTTATAAAAATAATATTAATATATATAACATATAATTGGGATAACATGAATCTATAAAGTTGGACATTAATAATTTTTTTTTTAAAGATTGGTGAATATGGCTATTCTATAGAATTGTTAGTATTAAAAAATGAAGAATTATTTTTTTATATAAAATAAAAGGAATAGTTATTATTTGATTTTTTAAATATATTTTTATATCTATTCATGAGATATTAAAATAATTTTAAAAATTAATTAGTACTTTTTTATTTAATTTCTAAAGAATTTCAATTCTATTCTTATGTTATTCTATTTCATAAATTAAACGTATCATTAGTGTCCCACTTTTTAAAATTAACTTTTTATTTTCCTATATATTACATTTTCTACTTTAGGTTATGAGACTAAATTTCAACAGCTCAAGGTGTGGGCATCGGAATAATTTCTATCTCTTATGAAAATTTTTATTTTTAACATAGATATATTTTATTTCTTGCACACATGTCGCGATTATATTTCCATTTAGTTTATATACAAATGCTTCCAAACAATTATATACTTTTATATTAAACCGTAAAATTAATATGAAAAATATTTTAAAATTATATACATATGTCTATTGTGATTTAAGGTTCATATATAAGATACTAGAAGAAAATTGCAAGTGAGAGAATCAACATTTATCAAGTTCAAATAGAGAATTAAATTTTAAATAGTTAAAATAGAGAATTATTGTTATACTAAATAGTTAAAATAAATTATTGAACTTTTAAGTGATTAAAATATATTATTAACATTATACTAAGTAGTTCAGATATAAAATCTATTGCTGCTCATAACAATACAATAATGGAATTCCCTATATGAATTATTGAGCGTAATATTGATATTTTATTTTAATTACTTAAAAATTTTAATTCTTTATTTGAACTTGATTTTATAAATTGATTCCCTTACTTATAATTTTCTCGGGATACAGTATTACTTAAATAATCATCAATAGATTTTTATTTGACTAAATTTGACCTCTTTATACACCAATCAAACTTGTTTAAATCACTTTATAACTATGTATTAACTATGATAACAACTAATATTAATTTTTTAATATAGCAAAATGATGCATAAATTCCCAAATATGAACGAAAACACATTTTTGCCCTTGAAAGGGAGAAAAATCAATATTCCTCTCCTTTCTATATGAAAAACACCTAGAAAAAGGGTTAATTTAATTTTCATTAAAATTTTGGATCCAAAGTCCATGCGAATATGATTCTTTTCTTTTTCTCTTTTATGTTCTTAATTTTATTCAAAACTTTGTTGCATTTTCACCAAGTAGACATCACAACATAATGGTTTCACTTGAAGTATGTACGAGATGAATGGCTACATTATTGAAAGTAGTCTAATAGGTTTGCTTGGTGTTATAAACAAACCAAGGAAGAATCGACAATTCTTAAGGCCAAGAAATATGTGTTTTAGAAAATTACAAAGGTGTACCTTTTAACTATTAAGTCACTAATCAACAAAGCCCTTCAACTTTTTTAATTGGAGAAATTACTAGATTTAGTAAGGTTTATGAAATACATGTTTCAATATATATTATATTATATATATATAAAAATATAATAAGTGGCAATATCGTAAATAAGCAAGTGGGATAAGGGGTAAATTTATCTTTTCCTGGTTAGATTATAAAAGCAAAAATAACCTAGGGTTTCATCCTTTTGCTCACTTGTTAATTGCTATCTAGAAAACTAAAGAGGGAGAGAGAGAGAACCCTATAGGAAAACTTAAGAAGACCTAAAGGAGAATTAAGCCGGCTAATCAAACAGGTAAGGATCGTAGTAGTAAATAAGGGTCTATTCTAACCATTGAAATAAAAAATCACAAATTGACTTGGTTGTTCATAGGGATCGAATTGAAGGATAAGGTTAAATAAGCAAGGAATAAACCAAATTCAACATTCTAAGTGCAAATCTAAGCTAAGTGAGTATCTTATAACCTAACTTTATGTTAGATGTGGTTAGTATAATGATTAGTTAGATTAAAAAGCATAGCAATTAGGATTTAAGAGGAATTAGGATAGAAGAATTAGGTTTCATAGGACATACTGAGAGATACATGACCTTCCAATATGGTTGTGTTACTTTTGTGTTGAATGCAAAGACATACCGAGAGATACACGACCTCCCAACCTGATCGTGTTCCAACCTTATTGAATGCAAGATATACCAAGAGATACATGGCTTGTCTATACAGTCGTGTTCCAACCACGTTGAACCAAAAACCCAGTGAAAGATACATAACCTTTTGACATGGTCGTGTAATAGCTGTGTTGAGCTACACAACCTCCAACATGGCCGTGTTGAGTGAAAAAAAAAATTCATTTTATATTATTTAACTCCTAATTAAACTAATTTCCACACAACCTAGATAATTAGTAAGACCTTAGATAACCTAATAGATTAAGAAAAATAAAGAGAATTCTTATATTAGCACTAAGAAGGATGTATTGATGATTGTATAGATTTCAACTTAGCTTACGTTCAAGTTAAGATGTGCTTAAGGCTAGGATTTCAAGTATGTGTTTACCTTATTTGTTGGTTGTGATTGTTAGATAGTTATTAAATAAATTGGTTATAAGAATTATGTGTTGTAATGTGAAATGTGAATGAAAGGGTGCATGTTGCTTATGTTTGGCTTGATTTAAGGGTCTATAGTGGCAGATCCCTAAGGGGTACCTTGATGATCGGTATGCCGCGTTGTTCCTAGTTGAGCCATGTATTGAAATGATCTAAGGTAGATTAGGGTTAGATGAGGCCTATAGTAGCAATTCCCACTAGGGCAAACTTTTGTGTGTGTTAGGGTCATGAGTACCCCTATGTAGTATAATTAATTTGGAGATTGGTGTGTAAGCTAATGTATAAATGTACTATGGATAAATGTTGCATATATGCATGTGTTATTGATGTGGAGTATCATGTGTATGTAGGTGTAGTACTCACGTACTGAGCTTAGGCTTACCTTCCTTCCTATATTTTTTTTAGCTGCAAGTGAGAATAATGAGCAAGTATAATATGATGAGAATGGGAATTTGGTAAGACATTACATGGATGAGACGGGAAGAGAACATTATTATTATGTGGAGGAAGAGTGATGGAAATTTTGAATATTTGTAATTTGAAGTTTTGTTAGTTGAATTTAAGTTATGGAGATAATAGCAAACTCTTAATTATGATAAGTAGTATAAGGAAATATTTGTTTATTTTGGGATTATTTTTATTAAATTTCGAGAGTTAGAATGACTTAATTGAAATGTATTGATTTTATACTATTGAAGTTATATTAATATGATTGTTATCAGAAATGAACAGGTTTTAAAGTTTCATATGAAAACCAACTATAGATACGAAATTTTCAAGATTAAAGATAAGATACTTACTAATAAAGATGGCACCTTTACACCTAAATCTACATGAATTTTGATCACAAATCTTGCACTGTTGAATGCCCTGTTGTAACCTTCCCTAAGAAACCAAGATGAAACAGGAAGATCTCATATATTGAGTGTCATGCCCTATAACTTAGATAAATGGTCTGGCCATGCTTGCTAACTGCTATGATAGCTTTAGACTATCTTCTATCACAATTAGTTGGAAGACACAAGGCTTTCAATCCATACATTGTCACTTGAGGAATATTTCTCCATACATTTCAACTTTAGTACAAAGGGAGTTAGGGATTCATTTAACTACCCTACTCTAGATTACATATGATTATTTACTCTTGTTTACCTCACTTATCCCCATTTTTGTCATCTTTTATGTACTACATTATGTCCTAGCATCTTTAACTTAATCCTTACATACTTACAAAAAGTTTATAAAGGTATGAGCAAAACCACAACTTTGTAAGTGGCAAGGGATAAATATTATATGTAGTTGACATATAAATCAAGTCCTTTAAGGTAAGTGCAATAGTAAAAAGGTGCCATTTGCATGACGTTGACCAGTTCGTAGTGAGACTAAAGAAAACAACCTCAATTAGACTAGGTTTTGAGTATTTTTGCCACAATATTAAAAACCTCCCACCAAATCTTAGGATGTGCAATGGACTCCTATGTCCCATCTATAGCCATTTTAGATTATCCTTATAATAGCTTTTAACTTATAGTGTGGCTTCCCCTCTTGTCACTTAGTTTAGTAAGGCTAGAAGAAGGAAACACCTAGTCTTTCTCAAAATGGGTGGTGTTTGGTGGGCATAAGCTATGAAATTAATGTAATAGATGCAATGCACAAATTGGTTTATAAAGCTAAATATAACATTAGTCCATATTAGGAGGTGATTAAGGAGTATCTACATTCTATAACATATAGATCACAATAAGTTACAATAACCAAGTAGACTCAACTATTGCAATTGGGGCAATCATATACTTTGCGTGTGCACACAATATTAAGTTACAAGCACAACTAGTATAATGACTTATAATTCCTTGTTAGCATAATGAAAATTGCTATGAAGTAAGCCACTTTCTTAGCTTAAGAAGTGCTTTGCAACCTCAAAGTGATCACAGATTCCTATAAAAAATTATAATTAAGCTAGTGCAAAAGAAATTGGAAAAGTTTCTAGGTTCTATAGTAGGCTTTTTATTAGATTTCATCTATGATTTAGGCTATGACAATCACTTTTGGTACTTCTTAAGTTAAAGTCTTACTACATTTCTTGAGAAAACTTAAGTTCATCATGTATTATAGAGGTTAAATGGAAAATATAGTAAAAGTGCATGCAAAAATCTTATGATATTTTACTGAATTGTTTTGCAAATCCTGATATAGTAGTTGTAATAATACTAAGCATCTTTGCATTTAACAAAGACTTGCAATTTTATGACTATAACTTGCTGAATTCCTTAAGATAATGAAAATGGAGGTCATGTAGAGTTAAATAGTGCTTAGTTTATATAGGATGGTAAACTTGTTGTGTATAACAATAATGGTTTATAAAAGAATCATGAAATAAGATGCTATTATTTTAATGTTGAGTATAAGTGTTAAAGCTCAAAGCAAAAGAGGGAGTAAAGGGACCTCTATGTTTGTAATAATTTGATATAAAACTATTTTGTAAAAACTTATATAAAGAAATATGTATATAGTCATAATAATGAAATTAATAATAGTAATCTCAATTAGAATAAAATAAGAGTTTAATGATAAGATTTGAAAATAATTATTTAATGCAAGTGCTCATTAAAATAATTAGGATGATTTCTCCATCCCGGATTGGAGGTGATAATATAAGGGTTGTTTTGTGGCCTAGAGGGGTTTCCTAAATAGTTTGCCTATTCCCACTAACCGTTTACATCCACCTCTCCTGAGTTGCACTTGGGATTGATGGAAAGTGTATCCAACTTTCTACTAATGGTATCAACTTTATTGACTAAAGTTATCACTGTATCTAATTTGTAGATGCTTGTTACTTTATTTCTTACCTTAGCACCTTCCCATTGAGAGCTGTTCATAGTGATGTCATCAATTAAGGATTGAAGCTCTTTGGGTGTCTTCTTGTTCAATGTTTATCTTGCAACGGCATTTATTATTTATCTTGTTGATGGATTCAAACCATTGTAGAAATTTTAAATCTACATCTAAAGGGGTAGGCTATGATGTGGGTATCTCCTCAATAATTCCTTATATCTCTCCCAAATGTCATATAAGGTCTCAGTTTTGAGTGTAGGATGATATGTCCTTCTTAAGTTTGGCGGTCTTAGCAGGTGAAAAGTATTTTCTTAGAAACTTTTGAGCTATATTAACCCAAGTTGTGATAGATCCCCTTGGGAGTGAATTCAACCATTGTTTTGCCCAACTTCTGAGTAAAAAGGGAAAGAGTCGCAATTTTATCACATCATCTATAGCTCAATTGATCTTGAAAGTGTTATAAATTTCTAGAAAATTAGATATGTGAGAATTGGGGTCTTCATCTTATAGTTCATCAAATTGGAAAAATTGCTAAACTATTTGTATGATATGAGGTTGAATTTGAAAGTTATTGGTAGCGACAGGTGGCCTCGACAATACTCAAGTCGACTCTAACTAAAGAAGGTTTAGAGTAATCAAACATAGTCTACTATTGATTCTGATTTTCATCACCTATGATTTCTAACTCTTCCTCTTCCTCTTCCGTCTTAATTCTCAGAAGAGATCCTTGATTTAGTTCCTCCACTATTCGTTGACTAGTTCTCCACAATCTCTTGGTTGTCTTTTCAATTTTTGAATAAAAAATTAGCACATCTAGTGGATTATTTCTAGTCATGCACTACAAAAAGAAAATAAAACAAATAAATAAAACATGAAACAGAAAAAATAGTTAAATTAATAAAGTGATTAATATTCTTAATATTGAAATCCCTAACAGCAGCACCAAAAACTTGATTTAAAGCAATTGTATCTATCAAATTTTTTAATATAGTGTATTAAATATGGATATTATCCCACATGGATTACAATTACTAATACTAATCTACACCTTATTATCTGACTAGTAAATTATAGAGATTGATTTATTTAAGTGTTATAACGAATTATTAACTAAATAGCTAAGATTTTATTAAAAGATAGAAAAGCAAAACAATTTAAAATTAACTTCAAGATGGTAAAACTAGTTTTTAGACTTTGTTTTTTCTAGGAATTATTATGTGACATTAATAAAAAATTCAAGTCCTTTTTAAATTTCATTAATTGGAGGAATTCCTAATTTAGTTTAATAACTTTCTCAAGCTTATTAAACCCTAATTTTAAAATTACCTATTTGAATTTCTTTAAAATAGCATAATTCAAAGACTGTATTAAAAAGACCATAAATTCCCGTAACTAATGTAATTAAATCTGAAAGAATTATGTAATTTATCTCTGAGATTACATCAATTCTTTTCAAACATGCAAGATCTAATTATACATGAGATTTTTCAATCTCAATGTATAATATCAAATAGATAGAATAATACCCTAGAAATATTAAGCCAATCCAAATTAAGAGCACATTTATGAATCAAGAAACATAAGAATTCATTGAATATTAAAAGAGAATTCCAAGTCACATAATAAACCTTTGTTTCACAAGTTTAGATACTAAGAAAAATTAAGCATTAAGCATATTGGAAATCAAATTCGTTAATGATGTATGAACATGCATTATCAAGGAAATCAATTAGAACAAATAAAAACCTTAGATACTTGAAGTGTACAAGGCAACTGTCTTTTTTTGATATTAAATCCTCTTCTATTTACATTATGTGCATAAAAAAACCTTATGTTTTAGGCCAACACACTGTCTAACATGGTTGTGCTTCTAGTCGTGTCCAATTTGTAACTCAAAATCATGTAAAACATGATACTTTAGTAGACACGACCTTAGATAAGATCGTGTTTATAGGTCATGTCTAAATCCATCAAATCAAAGGGATAGATGACCAATGAATACAGTCGTGTTTAGAGGTCATGTCTGGATCTGTTAGATCAGAAAGATACTGGACCTTTAGACACGGTTGTGTCTAGAGGTTATGTCTAATTTCAAAACTTCATAACTTCTTCAATTTAGCTTTAAATTAAGTAAAATTGGATTCATTTTCTTTCTTTTTAATTCTATTATCCATCAAAGCCCTAAAATCAAAATATTACTTAATCAAAATTTAAATTCTTCAAAAACATGCCAAAATCAAGAGAAAAACATGCTAAATCTCACTATATATATATATATATATATATATATAATTTAATTGAGCACTTATCAAATATCTTAATTTATGTCCACTCTTTCCATAGGTATAGCATTTAAACTAGCTAACTTTTAGATAATCTCTCACTTATGTTGGTCACTATGATGGATATAACATTTACCCCTTAATTGTTTACACTTACTAGGGGCATATCCATTGCTACATTTCCAACACTTTATGGTAGTACTACTTCTTATGTGACTACTTTTTGGGGTATTACCTATAATTCTTCTACTCTTCCCTAGCCCCTAAAGCCAGGATGTAATCTTTTGCATGAGCTACTAGTACCTAGCCCCTAGTTCCCTTTGGTCAAGATTGTAATTATAAGAGATAATTTTTCAATTGCCTCACCTTATCTACTACTGCTACATAGGTTAAAACATCATAATCTTCCAATTTGCATTGCATAGTGGATTTAAAACTGATGAGATCCATGATGAGAGCTAAGTCGGAAGAAGAAATGTGGATCTTCTTGAAGTGCCGCTTGGACCGATCACAAGAAATCAAGCAAAATGATTCAAGGAAGCACTTAACGGGTTGATAAAGGTTGTCCATGAAGCCGGAAAGGATTGGAGCAATCATGAAGTTGGAACAGATTGGAACAACCATGGGAAGACCCTTGCTTTTATACAAGTCACACCGGACACGGGTTGAAGAGGGCGTGTATGTTCAAGGCACGGCCGTGTAGGAATTCCGAGATTGCACAAAATCATACACGGCTAGACACATGGCTAAAAGGCACGGTCGTGTATGGAGACAAGCAAATCCACAGAAAGATACACGACCAAAAGTACACGGTCGTGTATGTGACCGGAATGTGCACAGAAAAGTACACGGCCAAAGTACATGGTCGTGTACACGACCGTGTATCCCCTACCGACCAGCTTGTTCTGTTTTCGTGTTTTTACGCAACTTATCTAAGTTACGTCGTTTTGGACTTGTTTTTCACGAATTGTAACCCTAGTATAAAAGCTCCTAGGGTTTAGAACAACAAAGAATTTACATCTTTGAACATTAAACACTTTTGAGAGGCACCTCTCTTGGTTCTTCAAAAAGTAACTAGAACTTATCAGATTAATTTCCGTGGCATTCATCCCGACTTATCAATCGGTCTTTCATCCCGATTGTGACGTCTTCACATTATACAAGGTTCTTGTCTCGCTTATAGACAACGGGTCACGGTTTCCACTTTAGGTGTTTGGGTGTCTTAGGTAATGAATTTCTGAACGTATTGGTATTGGGTTTGTCACGGGTTGGCGTGGTTTGTATTAGTTTGGTATTAGAGCTTAGTTTTGTCAAAACATCAAGTTCGGTTGAGGAAGGTAATATCAAAAACCCTAACTCCAATCATTCATATCAATTATCGTATTCAATTTCGTAGTATTGATTGTCTTTTGATAGTGTAATATCGACTAGGCGATTGTTAAAAAAAAAAGAGAGTAAAAATCACGACAAAAAAAAAAGAGAAAGAAAAGAAAAACGTGATCAAAAGCAACAACCAAGACAAAAAAAAAAAAAAGTTCGGATAGAAAAAATAGAGGAAAATTTACGAACCCTAGAGTTGTTTTGAATTCTACGGAAGGAAATTGGTGTAGTTCGGGTTAGTTCCAAGAGAATTGAGAAGAGGAATTGGTAAGTTGATATCATCATTGTTTGTGAGAATACACGAGTGACTGTGTGATATCATCATTTGAGCGAAACACGTAAGGGAGTGTATCGTGAGGTTTAATTTTATATATATATTTGTATTAGTACTAATCTTTTCTGCAGGGACAATGTCGAGACAACATTCTCCTGAAGGTGAGAGGGGGAGGTTTGATGCTAGGTTAGTAATTGAGGCGTTGAGGGGTGAAATGAAAAAGATGTTACAAGAGGGAATGGAACAAATTCATGAGACGGTAGAGTAAACACTAGAGCAATCCACAAATGTATTCCAAGGGCGTAAGAGGGAGAGTCGTTCTAGGAGAGTACTGAGGGGTGGAGATGAAATGTCGGATGATGACTTTGATGAGCCTTCTGTCGGAAGTTATAGAGGATATAGTGGTCGGAATAGAGAAATTAGGGATTGGGAAGATAGAGGAGATAGGAATAGAGAGGATGATCAATTGAGTAGCATAAAGATGAAGATTCCTCCTTTCCAAGGGAAGAATGATCTCAAGGTGTACTTAGAATGGGAGAAAAAGGTAAAGATGGTGTTTGATTGTCACAACTATAGTGGGAGAAAGAAAGTAAAACTTGCTGCCATTGAGTTTTCGGATTATGATATAGTGTGGTGGGATCAACTAATGTTGAATAGGAGAAGGAGTGGCGAGCCACCTATTGAGTCTTGGGAAGAGATGAAAAGAGTGATGAAGAAGCGGTTTGTGCCTGCGTATTACTATCGTGAATTGCACAACAAGTTGCAAACTCTGAGGTAGGGAAGCCGAAGTGTAGATGAGTATTTCAAGGAGATGGAAGTCACTATGATTAGGGCGAATGTAGAGGAGGATAGAGAGGCTACAATGGCTAGGTTTCTTGCGGGGTTGAATAGAGAAATCCAAAATGTGGTTGAATTGTAGCATTATGTAGAATTGGAGGATATAGTTCACATGGCTATAAAGGTTGAGAACCAGCACAAGAGGAAAGGTAGTAGTAATGCACGGTTTCAACAGGGTAATGGTTCATCCACTTGGAAGACTAATCAATGGAAGAAGGAAGAAAAGTCTTTACCCACCAAACCAAAAGGGGAGCTGAGGCAAGCGGGTTCTACTCCTGGTAATCAAGGTAACCCTGATTCTTCTACTTCTAGAAATCGTGACATTAGATATTTTAAATGCAAGGTAGAGGCCATATTGCTAGTCAATGTCCAAATAGGCGTGTGATGATTTTGCATGATGATGGAGAGTATGAGACTGAGGGGGTTAGTGAAGAAGATGATATGCCTCCATTAGAGGATGCTAGTGATGATGAGGAGCCTGCAATGGGAAGGCTAGTGGCAGTAGTGAAGCGAGCTTTGAATGTGCAGGTGAAGGAAGAAGAAGAGGTGCAAAGAGAGAATATATTTCATACTAGATGTTATCTAGGAGATCACATTTGTAGTTTGATCATTGATGGAGGGAGTTGCACCAATGTAGTGAGTAATTTTATTGTTGAGAGGCTGGGGCTCAAAACTGTTAGACACCCTAATCCATATAAATTGTAGTGGTTGAATGATAGTGGTGAGACTAAGGTGAGTAAGCAAGCCTTGATTGGTTTTCGCATTGGAAGGTATGAGGATGAGGTGTTATGTGATGTAGTGCCAATGCAAGCATGTCATGTGTTGTTGGGGAGGCCATGACAATTTGATAGGAATGTTGTTCATGATGGCTTTTCTAACAAGTATACGCTTGTTCACCAAGGGAAAAGCTTTAATCTTAAACCGTTAACACCCAAACAAGTGTATGAGGACCAGTTGCAGCTACAACAGTCTTTTGCAAAACATAAGGTGAGTGAAAAGCAGAGTGAGAGTGAGAGAGCAAAAGACAATGAGAAGAAAAAGGAATATAAGAGTCAAGATCAAAAGGAAAAGGAGAGGAAGGCTGGAAAGAGTGTGAGAGGCCAAGTTGAAGGGGGACCAACTTTAGTGGTGAGTGAAAAGGAGAGGGCAGCCTTGCAAAAGGAGAGTTGTGTGGCGAGAGTGAGTGTAGTAAGGAGAGCGTTAGTGATGAGGTAACCTATGTTGTTTTTGGTTTTTAAAGAAACATGTTTGACTACTAACGAATTATCTAATGCTTTACCTAGTGTGGTTGTGTCTCTTGTGCAGGATTTTGAAAATGTCTTTCCGAAGGAACTCCAAAGGCAAGTAGATGAGTTAATGGAGAAGGGATACGTGAGAGAAGGCATGAGTCCATGTGCAGTGCCTGTGATTTTGGTGCCTAAGAAGGATGGGACATGGAGAATGTGTGTTGACTGCCGTGCCATCAACAACCTTACGGTAAAGTATCGTCATCCTATTCCTTGTTTAGATGACTTCTTAGATTGGTTATATGAGTATAGTGTCATTCCTCGTGAGCCATGGATAAACATTTCCATAGATTTTGTGTTAGGATTATCTAGGCCTAGGCATGGTCGAGATTCTAATTTTGTGGTTGTGGATAGGATTTTTAAAACGGTTCATTTCATTACTTGTCATAAAACTGATGATGCTATACACATTGTTGATTTTTTCTTTAGAAAGGTAGTGCGTTCGCATGGTATACCTAGAAGCATTGTTCGTGATCAAGATGAGAAATTTTTTAGTCATTTTTGGAGAGTATTGTGGGAAAAGTTGGAACTAAATGGATGTTTTCAACTATCTGTCACCCACAAATTGATGGGCAAATTGATGTGGTTAATAGGACTTTAATTCAATTGTTAGGGGCAATCATAGAGAAGAACATTAGGACTTGGAAGGATTGTCTACCATTTGTGGAGTTTGCATATAACAGGGCTTTATATAACACTACTCATTGTTCACCATTTGAGATTGTGTATGGTTTTAACCCATTGGTTTCTATTTATTTATTGCCATTGCCACTTAACAAGTTTGTGAGTTTTGATGCTGATTCTAAGGCAGATTTCGTGAGAAAGCTACATGCACAAGTAAAGAGTAGGATTGAAAAACAAAATGCCAGGGTCGCTTCGAGGGTGAACAAGGGTAGGAGACCCAAGATTTTTCAGCCTGGAGATTGGGTTTGGGTGCATTTTCGCAAGGAGAGTTTTCCATTGTAGAGGAGATCCAAGTTGAACCCTAGGGGAGACGGTCCATTTCCGATGCTTGAGAAAATCAATGATAATGCCTACAAAAAAAATTTACCAGGTGAGTATCTAGTAAGTGTCACATTTTATGTTACTGATCTGAGTCCATTTGATGCAGGCAATGATTTGAGGACAAATCCTTTTCAAGAGGAGGGGAATGATGAGATCCATGATGAGAGCCAAGCCGGGAGAAGAAATGTGGATCCTCTTGAAGTGCCGCCTGGACCGATCACAAGAAATCAAGCGAAACAATTCAAGGAAGCACTTAACGGGTTGATAAAGGTTGTCCATGAAGCCGGAAAGGATTGGAGCAATCATGAAGTTGGAACGGATTGGAACAACCATGGGAAGACCCTTGCTTTTATACAAGTCACACCGGACACGGGTTGAAGAGGGCGTGTATGTTCAAGGCACAGCCGTGTAGGAATTCCGAGATTGCACAAAATCATACTAACGGCTAAAAGGCACGGCCGTGTATGGAGACAAGCAAATCCACAGAAAGATACACGGCCAGAAGTACACGGTCGTATATGTGACCAGAATGTGCACAGAAAAGTATACGGCCAAAGTACACGGTCGTGTACACAGCCGTGTATCTCCTGCCGGCCAGCTTGTTTTGTTTTCGTGTTTTTACGCAACTTATCTAAGCTATGTCGTTTTGGACTTGTTTTTCACGAATTGTAACCCTAGTATAAAAGCTCCTAGGGTTTAGAACAACAAAGAATTTACATCTTTGAACATTAAACACTTTTGAGAGGCACCTCTCTTGGTTCTTCAAGAACTAACTAGAACTTATCGGATTAATTTTCGTGGAATTCATCCCGACTTATCAATCGGTCTTTCATCCCGATTGTAGGCGTCTTCACATTATACCAAGGTTCTTGTCTCGCTTATAGACAACGGATGCGGTTTCCACTTTAGGTGTTTAGGTGTCTTAGGTAACGAATTTCCGAACGTATTGGTATTGGGTTTCGTCACGGGTTGGTGTGGTTCGTATCAAAAACCCCTAATGAACAAGCTCTTTTTGAGAGTGCCATCATCCTTATATGAGGGGGCAGTGTATTGTAGTAATGATTGAGCTTTAACTCATTTTGGGCTATAGTCATATTACCTTTCTTTAAAGAGAACAGGTTTGATACCATCTTGGTTTACATACTGTTGGGATAATGTTCCCTTTTGAATTCTTCCTCAAATCATTTTAAGTAATTGTTGCCGCACCCCTTTATAGGGTATCTAGAAAAAATTTCCAATTCTCCTCTTGCCTTAACCCTCTATGGGGAGGGGGGTGGTGATCTGTGATTCGATAGGAACTTCTTAAAGTTGTCATATCGCATGTGTATCCGTAATATGAAAACAGCCTTACAAGACTCTATCTACATAATCTTTTTTTTATATATATATATACATTTATTGATAATACATAAATTGATTATCGAGAGAATATTTTATGAAATCCGATATTCCATAGCCCACCATTATATCAAGATTTTAGAGAATCGGTATTATCCTACCAAATAATAAAATTGGATGATAAAAACAATTAAAGAGCATTAGATCTAATGATAAGGTTACAAATCTTTTAATATCCATCCTAAGTTTTAACAATTTCCTAGTTCTTCTATCTCTTAAGTCTTGAATTTGGAACACTTGTCTCTTGATCCTAACCTAATCCCAACTTTCATATTAACTTGTGATAAAAGTTGTTGGGGGTGTAAGCTATAAATAACTAAGTGATTCAGTCAAGCAAAACACTGCAAACAATTTTTTAGTTATTAAGTGATGTGGAACAATAATAAAATGTAACATCGCATGTGGGTTAGAGCCCACATGAAGTCTAAGGATATTTTATTTTTATCCCTCCTTTGACCTTGAATTGAGGATCTTTGGTAGTTCCATCAAAGTCTAGGTGTTGAATCTATAACTTTAACCAAACATATATCTTTGGCTACTTAGGTCTTTCAGAGTTACTAGACAAACTCTAAAGATAAATAAAATGCACCTCGAGATAATAATCTCCTTAGCTACTTGCACCTCCTGACGTATGTTGCCCAAAACTGAATAATGGACTCAAATTCCATCAATACATAATGATCCTCATATCACTTAGTTTATATTGACAAAATAGGATCTCGACTCAAGACATCCCTTTATTACTTGTAAGATTATGAAGGCAAGAATTTGAGATGTAATATGCTATGCATATCTCATTTTTTTCTTGAATTTTGATATGCTTACTTTTGATTGAGTAGGTGACCAACTAGATTTGCTATAAACCAAATCACAATTCACAAACACATCAAACATCATCAAATAATTGTCACTTTTCATAAATAAGCTTCTATCAATCACAATCACACATGTTGCATACATGGGTTGATTAATTTTTATAATTTAAGTGCAACTACAACTACAAGCACAAACAAGGTGAACATCCTTGATGGTTTTCACCTAGCCATCTTCAAGAATCGAAATAATCTTTAAAAAAAAACAAACTTTTTGTGTGTTTCACCTAAATGAGTAAACATAAAAGAATATATGTAAAAATAGCTAAGATATACTAAACTAGTACTCCTGTTGCTAAATCCTAAGTCTTTAAAAGTTTTTTAGTTTAATCTTTTAAAGTTTTGTTTTGATAATTAATCTAAGGTTAAGAATTGTCCAAAGTTCATAGTCATAGGTCTATATGGTTAGGTCCATGTCTACAATCCTTGCTTAGATCCTTGTATACGGCAGTTCTTATTCTCAAATCATGTCATATGGGTCCACTCATATATCTTGCAATAAGTTTGATATCATCAAGAAGTCTAGGAATAGGTCCAAGATCCTTAAGTCCAAGATCATGTCATAAGTCCTTGTATGTCTAGGAATCAAGAATAGGTCTAAGATCATCAACAAGTTTAGAATTCAATCATAGGTCTTCCTCCATCCAAAATTAGAAATAAGTCCAATCGAAAAATGATTAGTCTTTTAAGAATAGTTTTAAAATTCTTATAAAGATGCTACTTTAGAGACTTTTCCTTATGATTTGAGTAAAATGATATACTAATGTTTTAAGTTAGAATAAGGTATTTCTTGAGTCTTTTAATTAACTTTTGGAAGCTTAATGGATATGTATTCAAATAGTAATATGCTAAATACATCATAAGTGCTAATTTATCATATGAAACTAGAAGAGATTTGATTTAATCTTATGGTTTTGAAGATAGTAGAATTAGAGATATGAAAGTTGAAATTTCCTACAAAACTTATCAAATTCAAAGTATTTGAGTTCTAATCAAGCATTGGCATATAGAGATAATTGAGATAGGTAAGGTTAACAATATGGATTAACTTTTTGTTAATAAACATAAGAGATGCTTAAGAAATTGGCTTCTTAATGTTGGAATGACTTTAGAACTCACATGGAACTTTCTTATGTTGTGTGATACTCTCATTTTAGAAGAGTGTTTTGAGGGAAGATGAAGGTGAATGGAAGTGAGATGGATGAGAAATGAATGGTGAGAAAAGGGCATGAGATGGGTCTTATATAGGAGGTTTGTAAGGTTAGAATTTGGCTTCAAATTAACGCTAAGGAGGAAGAATGTTGGACTATCTAAGCTTGATGATTAATGATGCAAAATTGGCTTCAATTTCATGCCAAGAAGAGGGAAGAAAAGTAAAGTTGCTTGTGTGGAAAATTTGGCATACTTTCCATGCCAAAAGAAGAAGAAAATTCAAGAAGGAAAATGTCTTTTTCAAGGAGTTTGAACAAGGTTGCAAGAGAAGACATGTGGGCTTGATTCTCACACCACTTTGAAGGTGAATTAGTCACACTTAGATGGCAATAATTAATGAGAAAATTCAAATAACATATGACAATTTCTAGCCTAAGTTTCTTAGATGATGTCAAGGAAAAATTTGTCTAATATTTGAATATGATATTCTTATGTTATGATAATAAGGCATGGTTTAAGGTCTTAATTTTCTAGAATTTTTGAAAGATATGTACTTACCCTTATCAAATATTTGATAAGTGGATTGAGTGGGCATTTAATTATGTAGGTTTGGTAGGATGGAAGAAGAAATTTCCTTGAAAATGATGAAAACTTAATGTGTTGATGGGAATCTTGTTAGTGTTGGTTGGTGGAGAAATTTTGGACAAGTTTTCAAGGGAAGTTTTAGTGGAAAAAGGAGAGTGGAGATGTAATTTTTACCAAGGTAAGTTTGCTATTTATACATGCATATGTCCTTTTCAAAATAATGAGAAGAAGGACACTTGGTTAGAGGGGGTTTAAGGGCCAATTTGGTCTTGATTTAAGGGGGGAATAATGTGTCACTTTCATCTTGATTTTGTGATCAATAATTGTGGGTTTGTGGGAGTTGCAATTTGCCATTATATGCTTGATACGAAGAAGTCATTTTCACAAAAATTTCATTGGATTTGTCACATGCTTCTTCAAGAAATTTATGGGAAATATTTGAGCATTCCCTTACTATGCTTTATTTATTAGGTAAGGGTCATTTTCATGAACAGTTTGATGAGTTTTAACACATAAATCTAAAAGACTTTAGATAATTAAGACATCTCCAATTATTGATGCTTTTTGTGTGTGTTGTGCTCTTTTTCCTCTTGCTTGGACCGGTTAGATTTAGGGTATAATTCATTATGTAATATTTTGTAAAATTATACTTAACTTTAGTTAAAATTTCAAGTATTATGATGTTGTTTTAAGGACATGTGTTTAGGGGAAATTTTGATTCATACATGTTTAGGTTTTTCTTTTGATTTTAGAGTACATGAAGGATGGGAAAAGTGTAAGGTTCATGGTCTTACTTTAGGATGTTGATATGTATAAGAAGTTGATCGATTTTGATTTGATAATTTCCTTCAATAATTGGAATAAAAACTGATGGAGTCTTGATGAAATAGTAGGTGTATGTGTTGATTTTTTGTTGATGCCATCTTCAATCATTGATGGCTTGAGTGTGGGTGTAAAATTCTCATGATTGGAATTAAGCTGGTATTGGTTGTGCTTGACTTGGCTTAGGAGCCTATAGTGGTAAATCCCTAAGGGGCACTTTAATGATCCTTGTATGACGCTGTCTCTAATAGAATCTTGCATGGAAATGATTTAGGTAGGTTTAATGACTCATGGGAATTGAGGCCTGTAGTAGCAATTTCCAACACTGTACTATATATTAAGTATGTAATATGGTTTGACTGGGTCATGAGTATTCCATTGTTGTTTTGTTGAATAAATGAAATAATAACTTGTTGTATGATTTTAATGTCTACATTGATGTATGTGATTTATCTTATGCTTGATCATGTGTGTGTGTTTATAGGCTATACGTATTGGGTGTTAGCTCACCTCTTGGGATATATATATATATTTAGTTGTAGGTATAGATGAATATGCTACCCATGATGAAGACCTAGGGTCAAAAGTGCAGGACAAGGATGACATAGATTTCTTTTATTACTATGGTGACTAAGTGAAGATTTACCTTTGAAGCCATTAAAACAGTAATGGGGAATATTTTGATATTTGAGAATTTGAATATTTAGAATAGATGATAACTAGAGTAGTTTGAATTGATGTATTTTGAAACTCTTTAAATAAGTACATAGATTGTGAATGGGATGTAATTGAGTCATTTAATTATAATGTCAAAGGTTTATCGTGATTGTGGTTAGCAAATATTATAGATTTTATAGTATAGAGTAGTTAAGAGCCTTAATATGTCTTTACCTGATAAGGATACGTGATGGGCCATAGCGTCATAGGACTTTTGCTAAGTCCATTAGAAAAAATTTATCCTTGCTTAGCACGTGTAAGTACTAATTTGCCCATGATAATTGATTAAATAAATAATATTATAAAACATATTAAATTAAATATTATAATTAACAATAATAAAAAATTACAAAACCCTTTGGCCTTTAGTCAGCTGCCCAAGTTTTGGATGACTGTCCGAGGGCGAGAAGTGAGCGGTAAATCATGACTCACCATTAAGTGTTTGACTTGATGTAAAAAAAGATGGTTTTTTTTTTTTTTTAATTAGAAGTTGGAATGTATCAAAAGTGAACAGATTTTTTAATGGACTTCACGGTTGTCCTCTTTTTAAAAAATTACAAAACATTGATAACTGAAATAAAAAAAAATGTGTCAAGGGCTTAAATAAAAAATAGAGAACGATGTGAGAAATATAATATTGTTTATGATATTGGCATATTGAGGATTTAGCAGGTTTCTAGACTCAATATACACTACGGTGCAAGTTTGTGACGGGTTGTTCTCGATTTAAGGACGTGATATATAATCGTAGAAAACTGTAGAGTGGCCATCCACTAGGACTCGCCAGATGCTACCTGTCCATTGTCATCATCTTGTCGATGTACAGATCACGAATTATGAAGCTTTGATATGTTCGTCAAGCTTGAGCCCTGCACCACTACCAAAACTCATATACAAATGGTTTCGATAGAAGCGTTTTGGCACTCAATTTGTTAGGTTCGAATCCAAGTTTGGTCACTGATTAACAAAACACATGCTAACAAGAAATTAAGAAGGCAATAGAAAAGTAACGCACATGATTTTTCTTAGAATACCTTAAAATCTAGATAGAAAGCCACAGGCAAAACCTACAAATAGACACATCAATATATCGACAATGATATAGGGTTCTCTTCCATGTATAATCACATAAAGCACAATTTAGACAATGGAGTTTTATAATTTGTCACAACTCTCCTGCTCTCACCGATACCTAAACCCTAGCACGCAATACTAGGCTTTAAATATGGGAATGACACGTCTGCCATGCCCCCTTTTGTCGTGTATTAACCAAAACTTTCGAATGGCAGACCTCTTTGATAGGCTAATTTGAAGGAGAAAACAAATAATGTTGTCATGCGCCAAGAAGGTGTGTTTGATTCAGAGCTAAGATTGCAAGCTGTGTTGGTGAAGATGGACAAGGATTACAATCAAGTTCGATGGCTCTGTAATATGGATAGTTGAAGAACAAGGAAGTGTTTCATGTTTGAATCAGTTCCTCCATAAGATGCTTCAGGCTCCAGTCTAAAACAACGAGTAAATTTCAGAATGCCAAAAGCTTAGAAAAAGTTCAGACATTCATATAAGAAAGAGTAGTTTTCAAACTTTTACTAAAGAAGTAATTAGAAAATATATAGTTTAAAGAAGAGGAATGAATCGAAATTCGTAGGAAGAAGGAATAGAATAGCCAGACTAGTGTTCGACTACCAAAGCTGGACAATGTAAAGAGAACAAGATAGTACAATACCAATAATATAACCTCTTGTATTGTCTTTAATATATGATTTTAGAAAATAAGAAAATTATTTTATGAGAGTTCTACAAATCTTTTATTTTATTTAATGACAAGAGTCTTATATCACTGTTAAATTGTACAAAATTTTTAAGTTTGTCCAGTCTTTTAATAGGCATTTTGCCTAGTAATATATGGTGGCGAGAAATTCGCACTTCCGAAAGTCATGGCTCGGTCATAGGGTACATTGTTCTCAAGGTGGGGTTGAAATTGCACTTTAGTAGGATTCCTAAGATTAATGACAACAGTAACGCCATGAGTCGCTCGCCAATCCAGCTCAGAAAGGGAAGGGCGATACATGTTTTCTTTAATTTGAACTATCTTTTCTTTTGCAATCGGAGATGTATCCTTTTTCCTTTTTTTCTTTTCATTTGTGTAAATTTATATTATTAAGCTAAAAGATTGAGTTTTGAACTCTATATATATCTGTCAATTACTATTTTAACCTTCTTATATCACAATTATCTAACTTAAATATATTGTATATTATATTGTGTATATTCTTTCCTTAACCATCATTTCTTTAAATACATTCCATACATTACTAATATTTTGGTATCTTTTTTTTTTCTTGGTATTTGTTTTAAAGAATATTTTTATTTTTACTATATCACTCATATTCTTTTTTTTATCCATAGTCTCTTTAAATATATTCTGTAACTTATTCATTTTTTTTCATATCATTTTTTTAGACGAATACCAACATCATTAAAACAAGTAATCTATCTAATTCTTTTTCTTCTTTGGTATTTATTTTTTTCATTGTTCTTATAGTCACATTCTATTAAATTTCATTAACCATCGTCTATTTAAGTGTATTCTATAACTTTATAATTTTTTCTTTTTCTTTTTTTAAGACGACCATCAACACCATTAAAATACGCAAATTATCTAATTCTTTTTCTTCTCATTTCGTTTGTCTTCTTCTTTGGTATATATTTTTTTCTTTGTTTTCAGTTATATTCTGTTACTTCATAATTTTTTATATCTTTGTTTTTAATTTTTTTTCTAGATAGTTAACACCACTATCATTAAAATAGCTAACATTTCTAATTTTCTTTTATTTCATTTCACTTTTGTGATTGCATTCCGTAACATACTAATTCTCTATAATTTTTTTTAGATGCCCTACACTGTTATTAAACTAGATACTTTATCTTATTTTCATTTTCTTCATCTAAAAGTTTTGTTTGATTGCTATTTCGTATTTTTTTTTATATATTTCAATTTATTTTTTGCTAACTTTATTATATATTTTCTTTATAAGACTATTTGCATCTAATAGAGATTGAAGTGCTTTTGTGAGAGTGTATTAAGAGTGAAAAGAAACCATCCTTTTTCCTCTTTGTATAAGGAAGTCAATGTTTTTTCTTTTTCTTTTTTCTTTTTCCTTTTTTTGTTTATTCTCTTGATGGAAGAAGACATATATCTTTTTACTTCAGTAAATGCATGATTGTTTTTGCTATTGTAATTACAATTTTGACAATAGGTAATAGTACATGAGTGGATCGTGGGGGAAATTAATGTAGAATTGTCATATTTACAATTTTGAAAAAATAGTTGGAAAATCATTTTTTTTTTCGCGGCAAAAGTTCAACAATGCAGGTAGCTTGCTAAAAGGGAGAGTTAAATAGAAAAATGCATAATTTAATTATGCTATTATTGTAAATATTCATTCATTTGCAAACAAAAGGATAATATATGAATACAACATGGAGGCAATGAAAAAAGTCTTTTAATATCTTCTATCCAACGTAATCCTTTTTGTTTAATGTCTTCTTTTTGATCCCATATTATTAATTTCAAAAAGGTGTACCACAAAAAAGTCTCTTCCCAACTTAAGAGAATTTTCCTTCTCACCAAAAGAAGAAGATAATTATATCATGCAACTAATTTTACCATAATTCATGCCTATAAATGTTGGGTGGTTTCTGACATTGAATTCAATTAACATTAGGATTTTGTTTTACTATTTATGTCCCTTTTCACTTTATCAATTTTGTATGATATAAGTTTTATTACTTCACTTATATGTTCTTTACACACATTTCGCGAGTGTGTCATCTGCTAGTATATTTTAACTTAACAAATTAGGAAGGGATTATCTTCTTCTTTTTTTTTTTTTTTTGAAGAATATGTTTAAATAGTTAATATACCCTCTAAATTATTGGTTTGTTGTAGATAACATCTTTAAACTCCTAAAGTATAATTTCACCCCTTCCTAGTTTTTTAAAATATACATATAAATCCCATATCATCTCTTTTTCCTAAAATTTATAGCTATTTATGGTTGCTTTCACAATGGGTTTAGGGTTTAATACAAAAAAATTAATTAGACTTGCTGCAGCTAAGAATTTTTAGGGAATAAAATTTTAGCAGCAAATATAATTTTTTAAAATTTTATTTAAGATAGGAAAAATATCCTTTTGAGAGTGTAGAGGGCTAAAAATATTATGTAAATATATTAGGCTAAGCTCATTGACTATTTGGCTTAACTCATTGGGCTAGGTGATAGGGCCTAATGAGTTCGGTCCAATTATTGGGATGACTTAGGAAGAATTGACTTAGTGGGCTTGGAATAGGGATCGTTGGATCAATTTATCAGCATCTAACTTTTCTTAGGTAGGCTCATGTATTTATGAGAAAGGCTACCGGTCTTAGGCCTATGGCAAGCTCATTAGGATAACCTTAAATTGAGCAAAATCTATCTCGACTATTGATTGTTAAAGCGATCTAACGGATGTCATTAGGTCTAAGAGTCTATAAATACTCAATCATTTCTCCCCATTAAGGGACCTTTTTTCCCGAATTCCAAATATTAGAGAAACAATATTCCACTAAGAGTTCTCAGCTCTCAAAGATCAAATAAGAGATTAGGCAAAGAATGATCTCTATTGCCTAAGAACTACAAGGTTAACGCTTGAGGTCATCTTAGCTCCCTTGTTTGTCACTTGTGCATTTGAGATGCTTGAGATTACCTATTCCTTCTCCCTATCTCTCTCTTCCCAATCATCCCATCACGTGCTATCTTTAAATTGCTTTTCTCTAAATTCACGTGCAGTGTAGTACTTGCGTGATATGTATGTGACTAGGGCCGGTAATGCGGGCCAAATGGGCCGGCCCGCGGGTCGTTGCGGGCTGGCCCACAAGTCTGGCGGGTCAGGAAAGTCTGCCCGCCCCGCCCCGCGGGCCATGCGAGCTGGCCCGCGGACCCGCAAAATTTTTTTTTAATGTAAAACAGGCCGCGGCGGCCTTCTTCAGCGACGATGGCAGTGCCGTCACTTCAGTCGACGTCGGCATCGTCAGTCACGGTCCTCGCGGGTCGCGGTTATGCTGCACAGTAGTCGCCAATCGCCAGTCGTCAGTCGTCGGTTGCGGTCACGGTCACGGTCGCAGGTCCTCCGTCCTCAGTCGTGGGTCGCGGTTGCGGTCACCGTCGCAAGTCCTCAGTCCAAGGGAAGTGCTGCGCTTTTCACTCGTTACCACTAAACGACGAAGCCAGGAGCGGAAGGAGGGACTTGAACCCTCAACCTCAGCCTTGGCAAAGCTGCTGTAGCGATCCGCAGATGTCTTCATCGGTCGCGGTCCTCGCGGGTCGCAGTCGTGCTATACAGTAGTCACCAGTCGTCAGTCGTCGGTCGTGGTCGAACCCTCAACCTCAGCCTTGGCAAGGCTGCTGTAGCGATCCGTAGATGTCTTCATCGGTCGCGGTCCTCGTGGGTCGCGGTCGTGCTACACAGTATTCACCAGTCGTCAGTCGTCGGTCGCGGTCGTGTTGCACAGCAGTCGCCAGTCGTCGATCGCGGTCACGGTCACGTCGCAGCAGGTCCTCAGTCCTCAGTCGCGGTCCTCGCGGGTTGCAGTCGGCGACGGCGGTGTAGGGCATGGCAGCTCATCATGTCGTCCTCGTCATGTCCAGGTCCAGCAGGTCCGACGTCCGCTCCAGCAGGCAGCCGTTGCACCTGTGCAGAACTGCAGAAGTTCCGGCGGGTTGGCCCGCCGCCCGCGGGGATTGCCCACCTCGCCCTGCGGGTCAAAATTTTTTTGCCCGCCCCGCATATTTTTGCGGGTGGGGCGGGTCAGCCCTCGGACCCGCCCCGCAATTCCCACCCTTATATGTGACCACTCCTATTGGGACCCTCATCTACATTTTGGTGACTCCATTAGGGAAAGAGCTAGTAACAGAAGAGTAATGGCAACCCCTAAGAAGATAGGACCATTTAACAATATCTATCAAGAATAAGATCCTAACATTGAACTGGTGGAGCAAAACTTGCCTTAAATGGCACAAAATACTAGTCAAGGCAATTCATAGCTTGAGGCTCCTATAGATCCTACACAAATGATGTAGACTATGCAGGAGAACACAAGGGCTTTGAATCAACTTATGACCATGCTTTCTCTACTCGTCATAGGGTTGGCTACCATCGCTGTTGTGCAACAAGGTGTGGCTTCGCTAAACACCAACATTGCTACACAATAAGGTACCGCCCATGCAACTCCGTCACATGCAGGTCATCCCATTAACCCTCCCATGGATAAGGAGAACATTCCTCAAAAGCAAACCACTTAACTAGATGTCCCACCTCTTAATGCTCTCGGTGGATTTAGCCGTCAGCCTATACTTACACCTACACATGTTTCCATGGTATCTACCCTAAGGACTTCCTTCGTAACGAAGGAAGACTTAGACATATACTTAAAAGAAATACAAGTAAAGTTGATTGTGGGAGTACTAGAGTTAAGACTCTCTTACCATCAGCACATTGCTAAAAAGCCATATCCTAAAAACAATGTTAGTCCTAAGTTCATTTTGTTCAATAGCAAAACAGGAGCGCCAAAGAACATTTACTTAAGTTTATTGAGACCTTGGAATTATACAGGCTGAATGATGACCTGAAACTCAAAGAATTTTCCAAATCATTGACAAAAAAGGCATACACTCGGTATGCCAATCTCTCTACAGGGTCAGTTGATTCATGAGGGTTTATGTGTAAGCTATTCTTAGAGAAATTCTTCTCTACTCAAGAATGAGTCATGATCATGGACATGGAAGAACACAGCAGTACCCTAAGGAAGACTTGATGGATTATATAGAATGCTTTAGGGAGCAAACACTAGACATTCAAGATGTATGTGATGAGAGGGAATTAGTGAAGATTTGCATCCAAGGGATGTTCATTGAGTACGCAATCCACTTAGAAAATCTCAATATAAGTTCCTTTTCTGCACTAGTCGAGACTGCAAGGAGAACTAACAATTCTATTGCAAGACAACAAGAAGAAAATGGGAGGTTTGGGAAATAAGCAATATCTGCTAGTTCGGCCCATGTTGAGACCCCTAGAGACAATAAAAAACCAAGAAATGATACATCCCAAGGATCTACATCAATCCTACCTTTCTCATGCCTGATGAAAAAGGTACATGCTTTGTTTAACCAATGTTATGAGATGGGAATATCAAGCTCTCAAGAGTGGATCATATACCAACATAAAATGAGAAGAATAATCCTAAGTTTTGCAAGTATCACATATTCCTAGGTCACCTTACGAAAGAGTGTTGGACTTTGAAGAAGATTTTCTATGATAGGGTCTATAATGGGGAACTTATCATAGAAAATAATGATATCCACAATAATTCACTTCTTGCTCACAATAATCAATAGGGTATTGCAAGTACCATCAGTCACAATCCTAGTACTGAAGGAGATATATCACAAGCTGAGATGCGTAATGTATAAGAAGCTATGACTGGGAATAATGAGGATGCATGTACGCCTGAAGTAGCCACCCTAATGAAGACAGCTAACTTTAGAAATTTTTTTAACTTACTGGGGTTTAACGAAGATGCATGTCTTGTAGCAACAACTGCCCTTACCCAAATCATAGAGAGACAATATGGGGAGTGCAATCTAGCGTAGGCTATACGAAGAATGGAAAAGGCACATGAGAATGCAATTCTCTTTACTGATGTGGACATGTGCACTAAGAACCCCAATCATAACCGTCCTCTTTATGTGGAGAGCATGCTAAATGGGCATCCCATTAAGAGGACATTCATAGACAGTGGCTCTTCCATAAACATAATGCCATTGTCTACACTAAAGACTATAAGAATAGACAATTAGTGCCTAGTGAGACAACCTATGGCCGTCAATAGTTTCATTGACACATATACAAACATAGTAGTATATGTTAATATAAGCTTTAAAGTGGGCCCTATACAAAGCTCTACATGGTTCCATGTGATAGATGCGCCTATATCCTACCACCTACTAATTGGAAGAAAGTGGCTGCACGATCACAATCTCATACCCTTAACATGACATTAGTGTATTAAGGGCTATTGGAAGGGAAATGACATATTTATTCCATCTATGAACAATCCATTTGAGCATAACAAGGTATACTTTACCAAAGTTGCATTCTTTAATGAATATGTCGAAGAGAGAGAAACTGCTATTGCTACACCCTCTAGCACACCACTGCCCACTTGGGAAGAGACTCAAGAGAAGCCTACAAGAAAGAAGAGAATGCGAGGCTCTTGTGGGGGCCAAAAGAAGTAAAAGAGAAATGAAGTGATAGAAAGTTTCATTAAAGAAGATGGGCGGAGGGTATACTATTTATGATGGTCTACAGAATTTGAAGGAGATGCACCTAAAGATGCTTGTTCATCTTTTTCAGATCCCATACTAATACAAGAAACCTAACCTGCCCCCTTAGAGATGCAATATCAACTCAAGCCACAAGTTGATGAAATTCAAGATTTAGGTCTAGCGAACCTAGGCGTCTTTGAGACCTATCTTCATTAGTAAGAATCTTTTGCAAGAGCTTAAGGTCCACCTAATGGAATTACTATGGAAGTATCGAGACGTATTTGCATAGACTTATGATGAAATGCTAGACTGGACCCCACTCTAGTGGTACATAGATTAAACATTGCAGCTAAGGTTAAGCTATTAAAACAAGGACAACGAATTTTTCGCTCAGAAGTTGAGGTCCAAATTAAAGAAGAGATTAAGAAGTTGCTCAAAGTTGGCTTCATCAAGCCAATTGTGCACCTATTGTGGTTGGCCAATATCATGCTAGTGAGGAAGAAAAATGACCAAATACAAGTTTGTATAGATTTTCATGATCTCAACAAGGGTTACCCAAAAGATGACTTCCCATTGCCAAATATTGATATGTTAGTAGATGCCATAGCTGGACATGAGAAGTTCTCACTTATGGATGGTTTTAGCGGCTACAATCAAATTAAAATGGCCATTGGAGACACTAAGTTTACTGCTTTTAGGACACTAGTCAGGAATTTTTACTATATAGCCATGCCCTTCAAGCTTAAGAATGCAGCAGCTACTTACCAAAGAGCAATGACTGCCATTTTCCATGATATGATGCACGACTTCATGGAAGATTATGTGGATGACACCGTTATCAAGTCGAGGTAGGCATCAGATCACTTGGTACACTTGCAGAAGGTTTTCGAGCATTGCTGGTTGTATAAGCTACGCATGAACCTACTAAAGTGCATCTTTGGTGTAGCGTCTGACAAATTCCTTGGATTTTTAGTTCACAGAAAAGGGATCGATGTTGATCCAACAAAGGTGTAAGCTATACAATCCATACCTTCACCCACTAATCCGAAGGAATTAAAAAGGTTCATGGGGAAGGTCTCTTATATCAGGCAATTCATCCTAGCACTAGCCAAGATCTCTTATCCCCTACAGCAGCTCATGAAGAAAGGAGCATTGTTTGAGTGGAGGCAACTACAAGAGGAGGCCATTGAGAAGGTAAAAGATATACTCACATCTCCATAGATGATGACAATGCCGATCAAGGGTTTACCAATGATTCTCTACCTGACATCCATTGACAAGTCCATTGGTGCTTTACTTTCACAAGAACTTAAGGGAAAGGAGTGACTTGTATATTACCTAAGTCGATCCCTCTAAGGGAGTGAAATCAATTATTCAACCTGTGAGAAGCATTGTCTTACGCTGATATTTACTACATAGAAGTTGTGTCATTACTTCTTAGTGCATAAAGTCAATCTTATCACTCACTTCAACTCGATAAAGTACTTGCTATCATGGCCGGCACTATCTGGACGAATCGCAAAACGATTACTTCTCCTATTAGAGTTTGACATTACGTTTATGCCACCTAAGGTTATCAAATCTCAAGCTCTAGTAGACCTCTTGGCTCATTTTCCTATGGAAAATGAGACTCACTCCACAGATACGATCCTGGTAAAGTTTCATGAGGATTCCATGAGGACAGAATTGGATAAGGAATGGAAATTATAGTTTGACGGCTCATCTACTAGTACCGGGAAAGGAGCTAGGATAGTATTGATAACCCTTGAAGGCCAAGAGATACCACTAGCATTTAAGTTAGATTTTCATTGCACCAATAATGAGGTTGAGTACGAGGCTCTACTACGCGGACTCATTTCGGCGCAAAGTGTTGGGGCATCTCACTTGTGCATTCGTGGTGATTCAAAATTGATTATCAAATAAGCCAATGGTGAATTTGTTCTCAAAGAACCAACACTAGCGCCTTATAGTGCAGTAATACAATCTTTGGTTAGCAAATTCAATTCAGTGAGATATGGACATACCAAACGATCAACCAACCGTTATGCAGACACACTTGCAACTTTGGCATCCAAAGTTCCTATTCAAGCTAAAGAATATGGTTCAAGTATTCAGGTTATTAAAAAATCGATTCTATGCATAGCTTTGCAATTGCTAGATGAGGAAGAAGAAACTCTAGATGACTCCCATCAAAGGTCAGCTAGCGCATCCTAAAGCAGCTTCTTTAGCAACCTTGAAAACTTTTCTCCTCATTAATGGCATTTTATACTTCAAAGGTCCAGAGGGCATCCTATCACCATGTATTGGTGTAAAGCAAGCGTAGTTGATGTTGGACGAGTATCACAAAATCTAGTGTAGAGAAGAAGGCCCATCCCTATATCACTGCATACAACGTGTAGGCTATTATTGCCTAACTATGGCCAAAGATGCTTCTCAAATGCAAATGAGTTGCCTAAAATGCTCCAAGATTCCTAATCAAGGAGAATGCCACTTCATGGTAAGTACCAACGATTAGAGACGCCCTTACATAGACTATTTGTAGAATGGCACCTTACCTACAAATGGCACTGATGCCCGTATAGTAAAACGTAAGGTAAGGAGGTATATCATGCATGAAGACTAACTATACAAGGTATCATTCATGAGACAACCCCTTAAGTGTGTCGCACCACCTAAAATGGAAACTATACTAGTTTAAGCCCATTTTAGAGAAGGTAGAGAACATCAAGAAGGAAGGAAGTTGTACTACCACCTATTAAGCTTAGGGTATTATTCCCTACAATGGAAAATGATGCATTCAACTTTGCCAGGAGATGTGTCAAATGCTAGTAACATGAGAATACCATCCACGCTCCTATCGTTACACTACATAGCTTGACTACTCTATGGCCTTTCCATACGTGGGCATTTGACTTGATCGACCCAATACATCCACCATATAGGGGATTTATTTAGATCTTGGTAGGTATTGAATGCTTCACCAAGTGGGTGGAGGCAATCTTGTTAAAGAAAGCTACAGGACAAGCAATAGCAAGCTTCATGAAAGAACATGTCATCTGTCGCTTTGGAATCCTAAAACACATTCTTTTAGATAATGGTACACCCTTTATCAACTCACATGTACAATAACTATTAGCCTCCTATGGTATCGATCATGTGAAGTTCACACCTTATTACCCAAAAGGAAACGACCAAGCAGAAGCAATGAATAAGACTCTTCTAAAAGCACTTAGTCATATAGTTTATGAAAATCACAAAGAATGGCATGAAAAGCTGCCATTGGCACTATAGGCATACAGGACATCTAAACGAAGCCCCACTCAGGCTACCCCTTTTTCTTTAGTATATGGATGTGAAGCGATGATGCTTATAGAAGTTTTGATCCCATTTGCAAGACTGGCCATTAATGTTGAATTTAAACCAGATACTTTACGTATTTCGATCTCGAACCTCTAGAAGAGAGACGGGCCACCGCCAAGTGTCACTTGGCTAACTATCGATAGTGGTTAAGTGCGGCTTATGATCGTTTGGTCAAGAAGTAAACCTTTCAAGAAGGTGATGTGGTACTTCACGTAATAAAGCATGTGTAGTGAGGTATTCCAGCACTAAATTTCACACTAAAGTGGGAAGGCCCCTTCATTATTCATGAGGTTCATGGCAATGGTTACTGCAAGCTTCTGAAACCAATAACTGATAACACCATTACACCTATAATTTTCAATAGATTAAAAAAATTCATTTGTGAAATGAATGATGTATTTGCAAATTATCATGAATCATATGCATGACTCACATTGTTAGAGCCTTTTCATTGCTTTTCTTTTTTAATACTCACTTATCTTGTTGCTGTAAAGTTAGAGAGTTATCTCCTTAGCGCACAAACATGATTAACCATCACCTCTTATGTTGCTGTCACATGGTTAGAGCATGTGCTTCCAAGTGCATAATGAAATACTTAGCCCACAAAAACATATCTACAAATTAAAAAATAAAGAATAAATGGTTACGTATTAGGTAATACCCTCTTAACCATCAATGCTAGTATGTTGAACTATGCAATAAACACCACTATCGTTGCTTAATTGCGATTGATCGTTTCAACCATTTAATGTATTGTTGCTAGTAAGTGAAAGCTTTGCTTTGATGCGCGACATAATAACTTAACTAAATAATGTGATTGTGACTAACATCACTCATGGCAAGTACATGTGAATAAGTCATGATCACACATATATGAAAACAAAATAAAGATGAACAACTTAATTGATTTCAATGTAATACTTTAGAATGAAAACAAAAGCATAGTATTGAATTACGGAAGACAATCCAGGCTTACTGAGGACTTAAGATCTGAGTCTCCTAAAAGTGCCTTCATCTCAAGATCGGATGCTTTAACTACTTCTTATAACTCTTGTACTTTACTCATTAGTTCATCATGCCACCTCTTAACAGTGTAGTAATTCAACACCCTCTTGGCTTTAGCAGCAACAAGTTTTAAGCTGTTAATTTTGAACCTTAAAAGGCCGACCCCTTTAATGCATTTAATTACCTACTCAAGTTTTGCCTTTGACAAGGAATTCTAAGGCCTGTTCAACAATAACACGGTCTCCCCTAGCATCTTCACCATAATGTAAGCTAGCTTAGTCCCCAACATAAGAGACTCAGCCCAAAAGTCTATGTCCATAGCATCAAGGTTCTCTAATGAGTCCAATAGCCGGGAAAGCACAGTGAATCCTCAAAAGGATGCAGTCTCCTATACTATAGCATAAACCCTTAGAGTCGCTTCCTTATCTCGAGGAGACATCATAGTGACTGAGAGAGGAAGGATATCCATAGGAGCTACATATAACTCATCTTCATATGTACTAGAGCAAAGCAGTGCATTAGCATGGTCACTAACATCGGTGTTATCATTATCTTCATTTATCTCTATGATTGACTCATCAGTACTAGTAGCAAGTGCTCTAACACCAACAAAGTCATGAAGCTCTTCAAAATCATCATCATCGCTTTTTCCATCTTCAATTGGTGATTTTGCACAATTCACTAAGTCTTGATCATCGCTAACTTGAATTGAAACAATCACTGAATTAGTAAAAGTGCTAGAGCAAACTTCAGAGCCCATCTCAACCTGCACATATATAATAGATTAGGGTGATTAGTAAAAAAGACTACATATACATACATAATGACAAGAAATATACAAGGATGCTACCTTATGAATAAAGGTATGCTTGACCTGTCTATCCTCTATCAATGGAAGAAATGGGCGTTTATTCTTAGAGGATCTCCCTAATCCCACATCAGTAGGAGATGCTGATCACTGATCCACTCATTCAATAGTCTCTTAGGCATCACTAATAAGCTTAGGCTTGGGCTTAGGCGGTAATTTAAGGCAGAATCCCTAATGGCACACAATAGGCACACAAAGTGTATCATCTATTGAAGTTAAAGCATACACTTGGAAGTCTTGCAAGCAATTTGACCAATATATTAGCTGGCCAGGAGAAGCAACCCCGAAGTGACTTATAGAAGGAAAGTATAATTGATGCACTTATTGATGAATATTTCTGCAGTCACTTAGCATGAATGACCAAAAACACAACTTAAAGTTGTTAGTAATATTAATCACGCGAGGTAACCTTTGGTTAAACCCAAGTTGGCTACAACCTTTTGCTCCAGATAGCACTTAGAGGAGTCTTTGTTATCTAGGAGGGAAGGTAGACTTTCTGGAGTACACCATAGAATAAATCTAGCCTCAGAATTGTGGAGGCCCTTACACCTATCTACCAATGTCACCTCATCCTTTGAACTTAGTGGATATAATTCAACCTTATCTTCATAACTAGTAAGCTGTTTCACATAAGGACGAAATGTGAATTTTAACTCAACGTCGATAAGCGGCAAAAGTGCCCACTCAATAGTTCCTTCAACCCAAGCCTATGCTCTAGGAAGAACAAGGTTAGATTTAACACTATTGAGAGGAGGTGTAAAGTGTTTCCGGAACTGATTGCAAAAGAAGAGTTGAAGAAATACTAGGTCTACATGTGACACGTTCAAATAGCAGCCCTTTGAACAAACGGAAGCCTCGTGGTATAAATCTAAACGTTGTACAAAGAGCCTAGGTAAAAGAGACCTAATGTGAAGAACTCACTTTGAGCAATTTGTAGGGCTATGGGAAACAGTTAGGGGATCACACCTTCTTTTGGTCCACCAAGGAACACAAACAAAGAGAGCCAATACGCTATAAAAGTTGCAAGCTCATACTTGCAAAAATGAAAAAAAGAAGAAGTGAGAAAGGTATAAGTATACAATTATAAAAGTATGCTTGAAAATGAATGAGAGTACTTAATCTGTCTATGACTTGGGCTAGAAACTCGAGATCTCCTCAAAGAAGTATGCGAGCCAGGAAGAGAAACAAGACTTTCTCTTGTTGTTGCGAGTAGCTTTCAAGAGTCAAGTTTAGGAGAAAGACCACGTCCTCAAGTATCAAAGTGATTTCTCCCTAAGAAGTGATGAATGTATGAGTTTGAGTACTCTAGCGATAGATGATCGCCCACTACACTTCCGACCTGCTCATATGTGGGAACCATAGGTGGGTGGAAGTAGTAATGGCACGAAAGACGCCAGCCTTTTCCAAAAGAGTCACATACTCTGACTTTGAGATGATATGTTCTACCCAAAATTTCCATCCGGAGGGTAGCTATCTAAGGAATGCAAATTGGGTGGTTGAGAAGGGAAGTTCCTTCCTTTCATTCCTAAAGTGCAAAATCGAACTCGCGTTGATGACATCTCTCAATCTAGCATGAGGCTTGCATCTAATAAAGTGAAGCATACCATCAGTGTGAGCTGTTGCACAGAGCTCTCATTGTTTGATTTTGACCCAGAAGGTACTTCAGAGATAGTTTCATCCAACCACACATCCCAAGGACTCAGGATTGGTGGTGGATGCCCATCTGAGTGCTCTAGTAAGTCTTTTTGCTTGATTATTTCCGTACCTTTCCCTATCGATGCACAATATTACTGATGTTAGAATGGAACATGAAATAAAAAAAAAAAAGAGAGGTGAAAAAGATTACATATATAGACAAAAGAAAAAAAAAATTACAGGCTCTTAATGCAACTCGATTCAATGATATTCGTGACTATTACACGACACTACTTCAAAAAAAAAAAAAATTGCAATCAAAGTAGAAGAAGGCAAAAAGGAGATGAAAGTCGTAAGGCTAAACAGGAAGGTTGAAAAATGGGGACTAGCAGTTCGATGCACTACAATTTTAGTTGCAATAATTATTAGAGGAAATTCATAGCACTGTTGGAATCGTTACAGTGCCTGTATTAGTGGCTTGCACTTTGCTTTTTTTTTTTTTTTTTTGTTGATGGCCAAAAGCACTACACCAAAACCTAAAAGGACGACCAATGCCCATGATGGATTGAGTGCACAGCTTGATCAGGTTGCAAAGGGCATATTTGTGTTAATTAATTATCTTGATACAATGAATAGTTTGCTAAGAAGATTGCAGAGGAGGTGGACCACATAAAAGTTACCGTGAATGTCAAGTAGGTGCGGAGAAAGACCATAAGATAGCTATCAAGATGGATATATGAAGATAAGGCCAAAATTTCGTAGTTTGAAGTTCGGCGAGAGACTGCTTATTGTGATTCCTAAAGTATCAAGACTCAAGCCCCACCAATCCCCATCTATGACACCACGAGCATTCAATATGTCCCTCTCAAACGCCGAGACAACCGCCTGCCAATTCTCTGGCTAAGTATCCAAAACCTTCCCAAATTCATTCCTTGACCCGTCCCTCTCCTAATGCCACCAAGAACGATACTCCCTCCCATCAAGAACGATACTCCACTTGTGTTTGAGAGACTACCAGAGGTAAATCAAGAGGGATCTCAGTGGACCGACTATGAAATTAGCGATGCTATTGACTTGATTTACCAGAACCTATACAAGCTTGATTCCAATTTATTATGTAATATTTACAAATACAAGAAGCGAAGAAAAGTAACTCCGTATTGGATACGCTATACAGGTGGAGCCATCGGTATTGCTACTTCTTCAGCATGGCTTGTTAGGCATAGTAACTTGAAGGGAAGTTCTGACATTGACAATTGGATTTGTGAAGCGAGGACTCAATGTACACCCAAAAATCCTTGTGCGAAATTAGTCATCTCCTCTGGAGCCTTTGGTCTAATCAACAATTGAAAGTGAGTCCAAAGCTCAAAGGGAAGAAGAGGTGGATTTGCCTATTGCTGTAAGGAAAGGAAAGAGGGATGCCGAAGAAAAGGGACGAAGTAGAATTGCTCATGTGCAAAGGAGGTTACTGCTAGGGGAAATTGAAAAAACAGCTAATGGAATACTAAGTCTCGATTGATCAAGGATTGGAAAATGAGGCTCAATGCATGTATGGTTTGATGCTGTACGGTGTAGATCGATTGCACCATGCTATTGAGCGGCATGCAAAAAGAACTGGCGAATGGTATTGATTGAGGCCTCGACATACTGAGCAGGCCATCACTCAACATCTAATGATTCTACAAAGTATCATCCAGTAGATGAGATTGAATAGTGAAGAATGACAGGAAATCCTATTGATAGATTCAGAAGATGGATTGAAAAACAATGATTGGTGGAGTGAAACCACAGACGTAGAGCTCAGAAGCAGAGTGAGAAGCCAAATTCTACATGCGATTCAAGTGGCAAAGAAAGTTGACAAGCCACCTGTTGCAGATCTTTGTACAGTAACTTAAAGAGCTCTTTCATAGAAGAGTAGACATGGGATTCTTCGATTATAAGTGCTTGAAGCTAGCATTTGCTGAACTTACTACAGCTCTAATGGTAGTTGGTAGGTGAAACCTGGATCAATAAAAAAAAAAAAAAACTGATGAGCTTGATAGATGAAATCGATAAATGACGCTCGATGAAACCGTAAGTGCCGGCAGCATTGGATATTTGACAAAATACACCTCTTCTCCAGGCGAGGCAAATGTCTTGCAAACCCAAAAGAAAAAAAAAAAAAAAAAAAAAAACAAGGCATTTAGCCTCATTGCCAATCATCGTATAACCATCCAACATAGTATGATATATGTCAATGGGAGCAGCTATGCCATCTTCTAGAAAGAGGCAATTTAAGGCACATAGGACTTTCAAGCTCTATGATGAAACCGGTGACCCCGAAATAACCGCTGGACCAACATCAGTTCTAGAGACATCCAAACCCAACTAAGTTAGGCGGCTTATGCCATATATGTGAAACCACACCCCAATTCACGTTTGACGTTCCTGCAACTTAACAAGATTCTCAATAATGCTATATTTCCTAACACTTAACATTCGAAGTTCCTTTAATCTAGGACAGCAGAGGGTTGTTGCTTTGATGGCATCACTGGTGATCCTCCCGCGAAATTCAGGCCCAAGTTTGAGACACTCGGGTGTCTCATGCCGAGCAACAATGACAGAAGGAGTTGCATCAGTTGGTGCACCGTGAGGCAAGCGTAGATGCCATTGAATGCCCTCCACGTCCTACAGGTTGATGCCGAGCTTGCCCGATCACGGAACCTCCTGGGAAAAGGATGAGGAAGATAGGCAGAGAGGTGTCTTCACGTGGAAGGGAAGATGGTGCTGGACAGGTTGGTCAGAGCTGCTGTTTAGACACGATGAAGCTAGTAATTTGGAAGAGTCTCTTAATTCAGTTGCTGAGGAGGTCGTAAAGGATATGGAACCTGAAGACGCGAAGCCTGAAAATGATACCGAATCCTTGTTAAAGATGTTAGGCATTGATGTAGATGCTGGAGCAGTTGATGATGTCGCAGACGCTTCAACTTGGGCTAAATGGTCGGAGGAAGATTTACCATTCTTTTAGAGCTCCAATTGAAAAAAAGAAAGGCAATAGCAACACCTTGCCACCATGTCAAAAAACACAATTGACTTAACAGCCAAAAAACTTTGCCAAGGGTTTAATTGGCTCAAGTTTGTCCTTGATGACAGAGTAGAACTGTACAAGGCAATACAAGGCCCGGGTCTGACTAAAATTGAGAACCACTGCCAAGTAAGGATAGCTAGCACAGCAAAGAAAGCGAATGGTGAAAAAACAAACTTCAACAGTCCTGTTCCGACTAGATTGATCCTAGAAGATCCCTTTGTTTTGACTTACGATTGTTGAAGTCTTCCATTTATGACCTGTGGATTGTTTTGGGAGACTTCAATGAATGTTATCATCTAAATGATAAGTTTGGAGGTAATATGATGTTGTCTGGTGGAATGGATGAAGTCAACGAATTTTGTTTTGAGGCGTGCTTGGAGGATGCACACCATACAAGTGTTTTCTTGGACGACTAACTGTCCTTCTAATCCTATCGTTGGGTGGCTAGATTGTGTTTTGGTAAATCGGATTTCAAATTCATGATGCAGCGAGTGTGGGTACACAAATTAATGGAACGCCTATGTTCCAAGTTGTTTTTAAGTTTAAGTTGATTAAAAGAGAGCTTACAAATTTAAATGGCTGTAATTAAGGGACGAGTGCAAAGAAAGAATATTCCACTCCCAACTTGCGGCAAAGAAAGAACAAAATCTTACTTGCAATTGAGGGACGAGTGCGACCGATATCACAAGACTGAAACCCGACTATCTTCAAAACAAGAATTGAACCTGCAGTGTCTTTATCTCGGAATCGAACTTGCAACGGCTGGCGAAGCAAAATTCGATGGCTGGAATGAGATTATGCTGGAGTTAGATTAAATAATAATAATAATAATAACAATAATAATAAAAATATGAAGAAAACCTGATGTCACGTGGTTTGAAACGGGTAAAAGTTAAGAGCCGTAGTGTACATATATATATCGCTGATTGCATGGATGAAATAGTATGAAGCTCAAAGATTTAAATTTGGAAATTAATAGATTCAGATTATCTTATTAGTAATTAAAGATTGAGTTTGGTGTTTATTGGGATATAGTAATAAAGCTCAAGAATTTAAATTTAGTAACTAATGGATTCCGAAGATCTTATTAATATGTAAAGTTGGACTTAATATTTATTATGATATATATATATGTTAGAATGGGAAAGTAAATTCTCATTGAAATGTATTTAGTCAAGTGAAGATATTTTATTAGATATTTGCTTCAAAGCATATTTGGTATGATATTGAAAATATGTATGGAATAATAATTTGAAGGGCTTATTGGTGATATGTCAAGAATATACGACGTGTTAAGGTAGCGTCAAACATGAAGCTATTGCTAGTATCCAAAATTTCTACTGCTGCCAAAATTATGTGTGCATAATATATGAATTTACTGGTGTATTTTTATGGATTAGAATCAGCAACTCAATTGAAGTCATTAACGAAAAATGGAGACATTGAAGACAACTTAACGAGCTAGATACTCCATAAAAATGGAAGACAATTTGACAAGCCAGATACTCCAAAATATATATATATATATATGGATTGTCTATTAAAGAAAATTTATGCATGTGTTGTTTTATGAGCAAAGTCATTTCAATGAGCTTAAAGGAGACATGTGTAATTAAATGGTGCTGCAGGCTTACGCACTCACCAAAAAAAAAAAAAAAAACTAAATTATATGTAGCGTTGGTTCCAAGCTCTTGTAATATGAATCACACAAATCATGTATGCGGTAGTAGTACAACTATTCAACAAGCACACATGCACCAAGCAATTTCATAGCCATTAAAAAGGCTTATCTAATATCTAAACTCCTTCGACCTCATTTAAAGGATTTTGGTCAGGGGATAAAATGTAGAAGGCTAAAAATATTATGTAAATATATTAGGTTAAGCCCATTAATTATTTGGCTTGACTCGTTAGGCTAGTTGACAGTACCTAATGAGTCCAGTCCAATTATTGTGATTATTCAGGGAGAATTTGCTTGGTAGGCTTGGAACATGGATCATTAGATCGATCCATTTGCATCTAACTTTTCTCAAGTAGGCTTATGTACTTATGAGAAAGACTACTGGTGTTTGGTCTATAGCAAGCTCATTAAGATAACCTTAAATTGAGCAAACTCTATCTTACTCGTTGATCGCTAAAGTGATTTAATGGATGTCATTAGGCCCAAGAGTCTATAAATACTCAGTCATTCCTCCCTATTAAAGAACCTTTGTTTCTTGAATTCCTAAAATCAGAGAAACGACATTCCACCAAAAGTTTTTTACTCTCAAAGATCAAACAAGAGATTAAGCGAAAAACGATCTCCATTGCCCAAGAACTGCAAGATTTACGCTAAAGGTCCCATTAGCTCTCTTGTCTGTCACTTATGCATTTGAGACGGTTAGAATTGCCTATTCCTCCTTCCTGTCTCTCTCTTTCTAGTCATATCATCACATGCCATCTCTGAATTCACATATAGTGTGCTACTCATGTGATACACATGTGACCACTCTTATCGGAACCCCCATCTACAGAGAACACTTTGTAATATATATTTTTTCAATTCTTTTCCAATTAAAAGAAAATTATTGCATAATTATGGAGCTGAAGCTGCCTGCGACAATTCGTATGCACTTGCCTAACTATCAACGACACTGATGACAAGAGTAGATAAAGTTATGCGACTTTTGTCGATAATAATCTGGTACATAAGGTCAAATAAGTGTTTAACTTACATATTTAACGTATTCTATGCCACTTACATGTCTTCTTTTGTGCATTTTTTTTTTCTAATAAAGAAAACTAAAAGGAGCAAGCATGGATCAGTACATGGGAGTTAAGCGCTTATATGCAATAAGGAAAAACACTTTTTTTAACTTGCTTTGTGCTTATAACACTTAAATCCTTTCGAGTGATTTAAATTTTTCTTCAATTGGTTAATTTGGAGAAGTTCGATGCCATTGATTTATCTGCGTGTACCCATCAGCATTGAGGCAGCTCCAGTCGAGGGATCAATGAATTAGTGAGAGATGCTCATGAAAGTATGATTTTTGTTTATTAAAAATAATACCTTATCTTACTATTATAATAATTATAACTGACTTCGTTTTTTATAGTTGTAGGAAAGGATGATATAGAAGAAAGCTGTATACCAGCATCGATAAATAGAAACTGGGCTGGAACTTGTGTCTAAGATTTCTATTATACGTGTGAGATGGGTCACTGTGGACCCACACCATCATTTCGGTGTGTTGGATATGGCTTTGATAATAATCCCTAATGATACAACAACAGATAATTAGCCAGTTTGCAGCAAAATATGATGCGCTGAATCAGCGGATGGAGTAGATGCAGTAGCAGGAGCAGCTAGATCGAGTTATTGGGGCTTCATGCTGCCGTATCTTAGATGGTTAAATGGAGTATGATAGATATCTTTTAGTACAATAGCCTTGTTTTCGTCAAAGTAAAATTATGTGTGCTTAGTAAGGAGCACTTCTAGGAGGGGAAACTTATTAGGATGCAGCTGGTATTAAAGATAAAACCGTTGCCAAAGTAAACAATATACCTATTTTAAGTTTTGGTCATTAGAAATGATATTAGAACAGTTCACCAACTACAAGAAGAGAGCTAAATGCCATGCAAAGCAAAGTGCGGCCGTATGAAAACACTTTTAAGTCTGCAAGGAAGTACCGTTAGAGTCTTCCTGCATGATGTAGTTGTGAACTTGTGTAATCAAACTTATTATGACACTAATTCTATAGTATTGTATGTGAGAGAAGGTAGGTGTTTTAATTTCATTGTTTATTATGATTTCATATTATCGCTTCTAGTGTTGGTTAATGTGATTGTTTGTTGAGATGATATGTACGAGTGTTAGATGTACGGAGAGATGCTGTATTTTTTGTTGTTTGATCTGAATTTTTGGGTTAATTCTTCGTTATGAATTTTGTTGTAAATTTGAAATAAAAATGGGTGTATATATGGAAAAAAAATAAGATGTTATGTGAATTCCTTGACCATGATTTGAAATACAATGTTATCTATGCAATTTAGTTTACTTTAAATCTATTTAATATAACTTTATGTTTTTAACAGTAGCATTGGCCTGCAGTCATCAACGTGGAAAACAAGAACTAGAAGTACTTCACCTACACAGCTAGCGCATAATCGTTTATGCATCACAAGATAACCAAGGTATGTTATTCTGCACGTTTATGTTTACGTCGATGAATGATAAATAAAGGTCCTAATCATTGCCTTTTTTTTTTTAAAAAAAAAAAAAGAAAATATCTACCACATCTGCGTTTACACACCAACAAGAGGAAGGGAGAGAGTTCCACATGGATAGACCTGGAGGCCGAGCAACCATATATAAGGATATAAACTATAATTTTTCTGAAGACTGATTTTTTTTTCTAACAAGTATACTCTGCTATGCAAAACAAAATAGTGTAGAAGCGAGCTGAGGATGACGCCTGCATGTAAGAGAGTAGACGAGAGCACAACAGCGACATAGTCACTATGGAGGAGAATCTTGGACACAGGTCAAGCTACTCCCATGAATTGGGGTGTAGAGGATAGGACTGCCCCCAGTAGCAGCCATACTATGAAATTGAAGTCTCCACGAGGTCCAGATGTGACAATCTGTATTGGCAAAAGGTTGTAAGCTTAAAATAGGAGGTTGCTAAACTTAGGAGCTTGCTTACTCAATGTACCATGCCATTTTTTCCATGGCCTACATTATCAGTGTCTGCCCACAAGTTTTTCCTCCACGAGCTAGACACTGTAACAGTATCCCCTAGGAGCACTGTCCGTGACTGCCGTCGACAACCTCCCTAGGTGGCCAAATCTAATAACAGCTTCCCCTCGGTTCATTAGCCTAACCTCTCCCTTCCTCCACATCATTCTAGGTGGCTAGAAGTAACAGTAATCGCCCTTTCGTATCATATTCGTAGCTTCCCCCCTGCTCCGTCCATAGCTTTCCTAGTGGTTAGCCGTCCCGACAATCATATCCATATTATTACTACCTCTGCTAGGTCTATATTATTATAATTGGTAGATGAATTTCGATATTGCTTCCACACACGTAACGGTCAGATTACCGCTAAAGGTAAACATACTAGATTAGTTAGATAGGTTTGTTTTTTTTTTTTTGGAGCTATTTGTATTAACTATTTTATTATCTTTTTTGTTGGACTTCGATATGTTATGGTATATTTGTTTTCCGTATTTTGTACCATGCACTTGTTACGATAGTTTCATCTTCTATTTAAGTTCATTCCGATGTTTATTAAATTATTACTTAATCCACCAAAATATTATTATTATATTTATTTATTTTCATTAATGATATATTATTTTAGATAATAATATTATTAATTTAACAAAAGTTTCCAGCTAAAATAACAAATACTACATTGAAAAAGAAAAAAGAAAAAGAAAAACTAACTAAGTGGCAAATGATTGCCACATTTGCAACCAGCAAAAAAAAATCACTAGTTTTCACATTTTGGGCAACTCATAATTTTAGCGAGTTTCAACGGCCATTTTTTTTACCAGTTATATGTTTGACTAGTGATTATTTTCCTACATGAGCAATTTTTTTTTCTTTTTTGGTGAGATAAAACAATTATTTTTTTGTAGTGAATCGTGTTTTTGGCGTTGTGTTAGATCGTTTTTAGACTTTTCCTCTATAATTATAACACTTATCATTTTGGATCCATATTTGTGTTATAATGTGGGGGTTTTTTTAATGAATATGGGGCCATTTTTTTAAATAATTATTAAAATGGAGCTTTTTTAAAACTAATTATGTGAACGTGAGAATGAAAATGCATACAGCATATGTGCTTTTAGTTCAAAATTAATTTAAATAGAAGACACATTTGTTGAATGCGCCTTCAATTATATACTTGTAGACTTAAAAAAGTAAACACAACAACCTCCTATGCAAAACATAGCAACTTAAACAACATAAACACAATACATCTTTGTTATCAAACTAACATATCGGTATCCAAACCAACTTAAACCCCAACCTCCATCAATTTAAATTGGTATTAATGTGAATACCACGAGAACTTTCATAATAATAATAAAAAAAAAAAAACGTGTTACCACTTTGAATATATTAAGTTTGCTTGAAATGTACAAAAGGGCAAAGTAAAGTTATAAAGAAAGATCTATCTCCTAATACTCCTCGAGAAAATGCACATAATATGTGTTGTAATGCACTATCTACATTCTCAACTATCTCTATGGGAAGAAGCAAGCATCTCTTGTGTCAAGTACTATTGTGTAGGTATCTCATCAAAGTCTCGATGAGGTATTGGACTCTATTAATTAGAACTTTCACCATGTTATAAGTCATGGCATATCTTTTGTAGAGCTGGTGATTACCATGATAGTCGAGAAAGAGTTTGAAATGGCTTAAAGTTGGGCATTGTGGTGCCAGTCATATACTAAATTCTGTAAGTGCTACTATGTGGCTCCGTATGCTGAGGTGTAACATCATGAGATGCTCTCGATGGTGCAGGATAACTCAATAACTCGAGTACATCCACTTGTTTTCGACCTTAGCTAAGTGTTTGCTTTAGTACTCTGACTCTAATCTTACCCCCTCGCTGAGGTGATGCAAATTATTCATCTTGAACATGTTACTAATTAATTGCTACAATAACATCCTCTTGTTGATGTTTATGGTAAGGTCCTTGGAACAACTGAACCTTAACATCCCACTCTCAACCAAAGATACAGCTGCCGTGTGATTAGGAGATAGTTATATTCTTTCGAATGTATCAACCTGGATAGAAAGATGGACATAAGAGGGCTAGTACAAGTTTAGTTATTAAGTTACCAGTCGGACTAGATAATTAACTTGCTAGTTGGCCAAGAATGGCTCTAGTATAACCCACATAGCACCTGCTTATCCATTTGTACCATCTAATGTACTCTGGATTGACATAGAAAATACCCCCTATTTGCACTAGGTAGACATGGTGCTCATTCCACATGGCAATGTATGGGCCATGGAGGCTAAGCTAGTTAGTATTTGCCTTCCCTTGTAAATTAATATTGTGCAGTCCTACATCCATGCTAACTAGTTATGGGATCAACTAGTAACCGCCAAACTAGAGAACTATATGATCGGGGTAATAGAACTCTACAATGTGGAGGTAGATAAGTGGAACCTTAGTTATCTAAATGCACCTCCTGGCTCTATAGAAGGGTGGGAGGATTGAAATGGTCTCCTTAGGGTACGGTTTCTCAAGATCAAAATTTTAATATGTAAGAGTTAGTGCTAAGTCACTATATGTTAAAACATGAGAATAATTCAACAATACACTTATGATACCTAATGTCTCATTTACCTATTGAAGGTGTTACGATAGGAGGACACTACATGAGTGGGCTGATAGATCCATTCTCCATTAAGTAGCTAAGGGTCTCTCATCATCTATATAAATACCATGGTGACTTTGAGGGGCTACATGTAGGAATCTATTATAGGCCTACACCTATAGTAGGAATGTTGCACCACTTCCCTCTCCCCTCCAACCCTAAATTTCTTGTGCATCGGGCAATGACGCATTGTAAGGTTATTAATAGAACCAAGCTAAGTAGGTAGACCCCCAACTGTACTGCCCTACAATGGTGAAGTCTTCTAAAAGCAGTAAAAACATGATAAGAGCCTTTGTGTTTATCTCCATGTGAGGCTTACCTTTTTATGCAGGATGTTTAGATGTAGTAGGAGATATGGAAAGGTAAGTCATGCCCTGTTAATCTCATTTTTGATCAACATAAAGTGGATCTGATACATTTGTAGTTGATGTTTCCACTTTTACCAAGGCTCAATAGCAGGCATGAAGTCAACCCTTAAATATGTTGCTGCTATACATGCATGTGAACATGAAATCCTATATATTTGCCATTTGTTACATGTGCATATGCTATTCTTGAAGTTAACTATGAGTTTTGCCCCCTCTCTTTACTCCATTTGCTACTTGTTGGCTTCTAGTTACCACCTCAAACACTCTCTTGTGTCTATTATAGGTGACCATCTTATGGGAGCTAGCTCACTGGCTCCAATTTTCAATAAACTTAGATGTGTATTTTGTAAATGCCTTACTCTCTACTATTGCTTCTGTGGCATTGTTGTACCATTTTTCTTAATTGATAACACAATAATAGAAAATCTTCTTCACAAGGGCTACCATCGGTAAGCCTTGGGCATTTTTAAAAATTAAACTACATGCTTTAGCAATATTTGTAGTCATATTACCAAAATGGTGCCCACCATCATGCATAGGTGTCCACTACTCTAAGGCAATGTTATTGAACCAAGCTGAGGCATCTTCCTTTATTACTCCCACACATTGTATGATATGTTCAAATTTTCTTACTTGTGCTCACATCTCTACATATGTTATCAACTTCTTACATTGTATACTCTTATAGGTTATCTTAAAATTGCTTACAATGTGGCGCATATAGAACCTCCATACTGCAAATGGAGGCCTCCATCCAATAAATCCTTTGATAATTGTGAAGTCAACACCTTTGTGTCTATAAAAAAGGAGGTAGATAGTTTAATGTTCCTTTCACTTGCCAACAACATGTTACCTTAAGTGTCTTAGAAACCATCCCCATATCTCGTCCACTTCCTCATTAACTAAGGTGAGGCCAAGGGGACTATATCGTTTTTTCCATCAATGTTGCAACTAAAAAGCAATTTATGTGTGTATTTTCTATATATAAAAAAAAGTACCATCAATACATATCACCGGCCTGCATAAATGGACTGACTGTCTAAAAGACCTACTTCAAATATGACAACCTAAGTATTGGTGATCTATACCACCCCCATTCAACTCGTGTTCCAGGATTACTATTCTTTATTGTATTAAGAAGTTTCGATGGCTTGTTGTATGATTTTGCTCAATTTCCCTATAAAATCTCGTTTGCCTTTCACTTGCCTTCCCACACTCTTCTTATAGATACCATGTAACTAAAGTGGTCTTCCACTATAGTCTTAACAATTGCGATCCTCGTGTCGGGTTCTTTCTTGGTAACATTAGCCATCATATTTCAATTAAGTTTAGGATGATCCTGGTTTATAATAGGATTTACACATTTGTGGGGTCCCTCGCATTTTATTATAACAAAAAGTCTTTCCGACTTCTTTTTGCATGCCTAAAGCCTCTAACTTTTGTTGTCCCCTTTTGCACAAAATACCAACCACACGGCACTCTCTGATTCTTCAACATTAAAGTTGTAGTGGTCGTTTATGTTGTACATCTTAATTGCTTCAATGATATTTTTCTTTGTGTTGAATCTTATCCCTTTATTGAGTTCTTTACTATTACTCAAGTTACTACACATTGTGTTCTCTATTTTCTTGAAACTTATGGTCACCACCTCTACTAGCATTGAAGAATGGAATAGCATCTCAAACTTCCACATTCGCCATCTCATTTTCAAATGGATTAATTGATGCTTCCATGGATTGCAATGAGCTAGAAGGGTTTGCTAGTGGCACCTTAAAAGCAATATTTTCATGTGTTTGATCATCATCTTTGGAACTATTGCCATCACCATTAAACTTAAGATCATCTGGAATAGGCTCATAGAGGACCGGACCAATTTCTACATCAACATCATTTTCAACCTCATTTGACTACTAAAACACAGGCATTAAATCATACTCTTCAACTACTTGTGGATCAGCGATCACTTATTACACATACAATGTTGTAAGAGCAAAAGTTCTTGCTCTTAATGTGCAATGATGAGGATGAGGCCTTGATTCCTCATTAATCTTGACATACAAGTGTTGGATGCACTCTTCCTTCAGAATTTTAGCCATTTCAATAAGATTTTCAATATCGTCATCACCCTTAATGGCCATTAAGTAATATGATATACTAGCATTGTGATAGTGAGGGTGCTTGTGTAGTATCTCTATTGTAATTGTACTAGGATTGATACAAATGCTTCCACATATCCTATGGAGAAATTTTGCATATTTCACCTTTTTTTTATTTTCAGTTTCTTGACCTCACCTTTATTGTATTCTAGACCCCACTTCCCACTCACAATTCCAAGTGCATAAATAATAAACTTGACAAATTCAACCATTTTTAACATAATGATATGAGAATGTTACTTATTACTCTAAGCCTACTAAAATGTACAACATTTCTAAGCTTTACAAACATGTGGAATAGTTCACTTAGGCATTTTAACAAACACATTGTATATGACATCAACTTATACACATATAATGCTTTATCTAATGTGCAACAACAACCAATGTACATAAATTAGTTGCCACACACTATATACTAAAAAATTATGTGGTATATTCAATGATTTTACTAAATAATTACACACGTGTGTACAATATGCAACAATTAGGGTTCATGTGTATTTTTCATGTAAATGTGAATAGATTAAGTTAAATCTAAATAAATAAAAGTAGTAGGATGATTGATTTACCTATTTTTGAGTGAAAATTTGACAATTTAGAGGGATTGAAGGTTTGTATTTGAAGAACTTCGAAGAGGAGGGGTAATGGGTTTTGAGTAGGTTTTTCTCATGTTTACTTTCGTGGTACATTGTTTTGTTCATGCTGCTTCGTTTATGTAGGGCCTGATGAAGGCTTATACATTATATGCATCTTCTATTCTAAAAAAACAAACAAAAGGCACATATAATGTATGCAATTTTTGTTCAAATTATTCAGAGTAGTAGAAACACATACATTGTATGTGTTTTTACTCCCCTATTCTTATAATTAGTTTTAAAAAAATCCCATTTTATTGATTAGTTTTAAAATTGGCTCTATATTCATTAAGAAACCTATCATGTGGTATCAAAATTTGCCATCTTGACATGTTGAAATTGATTGCATTAATTTGTACATGGGATAATAATAATAATAATTTATGATATAGTAAACTTCATGGGCTATGATCAACTTTAATGGATACTACATAATGAAATAATTTATTAAAATACTATATTTTAATAGGAATAATACATAGGGAAGGATCAATATGCTTGTGATATGCCCATCTTCCCTAAAATCCATTCTTTGTTTTCATAGCCTTGTCAAACCTCACAAACCCTAGCTTAAAGTTGATGAGTTGCATTGAGAATGAAACACTACCAAAATGTCTATAAATATGAGGCACAACAAGCCTCTTGCACATTCTTTCATGGTGAGTGAAACTAAACATAAGAAAGCTACAATGGTAAGAGCAACTAGCTTTCTCTCATTTATTCTCATCTTCTCTATTTCATTTCTTTCCAATTGCCCTATAAAGTGCCATGCAAAGCGAAGAAGCAAGCCTAAATCACTTGTTCTTGGTCTTATTCATTCCCAAGAAAAAATGCCTCTTCCAAAAGACTCATATGTTTCTTCCTTGAAAAAACCATTAGATATGGTAGACATTATAGAACCTTTAAAGGAAGTTAGAGATGGTTACCTTATGTCTCTTAACTTAGGCACTCCACCTCAAGCCACTCAAGTTTACATGGACACTGGTAGTGACCTAACTTGGGTTCCATGTGGGAATCCATCATTCAATTGCATCAATTGTGATGATTATCGAAACAAACCAAACACTACATTCTCTCCGTCATACTCTTCTTCCTCACTTAGGGACCTTTGTGCTAGCTCTCTCTGCATGGATATTCATAGCTCTGACAACCCCTATGACCCGTGCATCATTGCAGGGTGCTCCTTGAGCTCAACACTACAAGGCACTTGTGCTAGGCCTTGTCCTTCGTTTGCATACACATATGGTGCTGGAGGGGTTGTAACAGGTATCCTAACTCGTGATACCCTTAGGGTTCATTCAAGCAATAATCCTAGTACAATGAAGGATGTACCAAAATTTACTTTTGGATGTGTGGGATCCACATATCATGAGCCAATAGGAATTGCAGGCTTTGGAAGGGGTTCATTATCACTACCAGCACAACTAGGGCTTCTTCAAATGGGCTTTTCCCATTGTTTCTTGCCTTTCAAGTATGCAAATAACCCTAACATCTCAAGCCCTTTAGTTATTGGTAAAGTTGCCGAAGCTCCACAAGATCACTTGCAGTTTACCCCTCTACTGAAAAGTCCAATGTACCCTAATTACTATTACATTGGTCTAGAGGCCATAACAATAGGCGATGCCAACACAACCCAAGTCCCACAAATACTTAAAGAATTCGATTCATCGGGTAACGGGGGCTTACTGATTGACTCGGGAACAACTTATACACACTTGCCTGAACCTTGCTACTCGCAATTACTCTCAATCCTTCAGTCCGTAATAATCCATCCTCGAGCCAAGGAAGTTGAGGATAGAACCGGATTTGATCTTTGCTATAGGGTTCCATTTTTGAACAACACGATCGCTGATGATGAGCTTCCTTCCATCACGTTTCGATTTTTGAACAACGTGAGTGTTTCTCTACCACATGGAAATAGCTTTTATGCAATGGGAGCTCCAGCTAACTCAAGTGTGGTGAAATGCTTGTTGTTTCAAAGCATGGAAGATGGAGATTATGGACCTGCAGGGGTTTTCGGGAGTTTCCAACAACAGAATATTCAAGTAGTGTATGACTTGCAAAATGAAAGAATGGGGTTTCGACAGATGGACTGTACTACGTTCGCAGCTTCACAAGGACTTCACAAAAGCTGGCATTCCCATCGGTAGTTAATAACGGCACATTTCGCTGTGAACTATTAGCCTTTTAGCTAGTGTGATGCCAGCTACTCCTACATCAACAAGATTCGAATGATGGTTTTCTCTTTTTCTATGCTTTGTTTCGTTTGATGGATTTCAGATGTGCCTAGGTTGCAAACTACAATAATATAATTACAAATGCCAGTATGGCATGCATGGTTTTCACAGATTGGTCTCTCAGGGAATGGGGACACTTCAAGAACAGAATATATTCTGGTATGCTGTATTTCAAATAAAATAAGCCGAAGAACTGCTTAGCAATAGGCTCTTGTCTAGCCATTTTTGTGAACATCCTAAAGTGGGACTCAGGTGATGACTCAATATTGAATGATTATACATGTTTCCCCAAATTCCTTAAGATATCACAAGTTGTCCTTTATCGGTTCCATTCCAAATTTTATAATATGAGAACTAAGATATCTTATTATTTAAAAATGTTTCTTATAGTGCAATGGCAACATGCATTTTCTAGCGGCGTTTACATCACAAATTCTTAGTAGTATCCCTAAATTATAAGCTATTACTACAATCAAAACGAAGAAGAAAATTGTTATAATTAATAACAATGACGACCATTATTGATAACAGCCAGAATTTTTTTTTTCTTGTCCTCGTCTTTTTATGTTTATATTGTTTTTGTCACGTTATCACTATGGACAAAATAGCTTGTCAACCATGTGTTTGCAATCCTTATATTATTGAGACCCTCTATTTTTCATGTTTGATCCTGTAAAAAAAACCCAAAATACGTTGTCTAGGTAGACCGCGTCTGGGAAAGAAAAGTCAACTTAATGAGATGTTAGCTTTATAACTCAAAGGAATCAAATTTGTGTAACATCCACCACCTATTTGCAACAATGACAGTATATATCACCATTTTTGCAACCACATTTTGTAATGTTGAGCAACGAATCGCAGATCTAAGAACATACATCTTTTTGCACTTGACCTTGTCCATACATCATTTCTGATGTAACTATCTGTAAAGAAAAACCTTGTCCGAGACTCTCCGAAATAGATCGGAGTTCAAACAAAAAAGAAAAGAAAGACTCTCTTAATGGAAGAAATTGAAGAACTTGTTAAAGACAATCTACGTTTTAAGAGAAATTACAAGAGTATTTAAAAAAAAAAAAACCAACCTAACAACAGACCAATAGGAGGAAGCCTAGAGAGTAACGGAACATTGAAAAACTCCTTGGAAGAGAACAACTCATAAACTTAACAGTAAAAGACCTAGGAAAACAACACATAAAACAACTCAACAATAAATATCCAACACCAACATCCTAAAATTAAATTAGCCTCCTAGAACATTACTTTAAAATCTCAACACTCCCCCTTAAAGTGATGTTCTTTCAACCAAACCAAGCTTTGATCGTAGATCTTCGAGTAAGCCCTTCGGAAGTGATTTTGTAAAGATATCCGCAATATTGTCTTCACTTCTTACTGCGACCATTTCAATAATCCCATCCAACACTTTTTCACGAATGAAATGGTGTTCCAGTTCAATATGCTTTGTCCTCGCGTGAAAGACCGGGTTTGACGTAAGCTTGATGGCACTTAGATTATCACCGTGAATAGGAACAGACTGATCAATGGGCATATGTAAATCCTCAAAGAGTCTTCGAAGCCAAATGCACTCTTGAGCGGCATGAGCCGATGCTTTGTACTCGGCTTCAGTTGTGGATAGAGACACCGAACCTTGCTTTTTGCTGCACCATGAGATACTTGTAGTTCCGCAGAGGAAAACAAAACCAGAAGTCGATCTTCGATCATCTAAGTTACCGGCAAAATCAGCATCCGCAAATCCTTGCAAGGAAAATTCTACACCCTTTTTGTAAAATAAGCCCATGTTAAAAGTAGAATTAACATACTTCAAAATCTTCTTTGCCTCTTCAAAGTGTGGCTTCCTCGGCTCCTGCATATAGCGGCTGACCACACCAACTGAGAAAGCGATATCCAGCCTTGTTATTGTCAAATAAATCAGACTTCCCACAAGAGCACGAAAGGGACGAGGATCGGACAAAGATGTTCCTTCGTTACGTTGAAGTTTCACGCTCACATCAAGCGGTGTAGAACGCTTCTTCCCATCAATCATCCTAAACTTCTCGACGAGCCGTTTGGCGTAGCAGTGTTGAGACACAAAAATTCCATTATCTAAATTTTCAATTTGCAGCCCAAGGAAATTACTCAGCTCCCCTAACTTCTTCATATCAAAGCGTAATGAAAGTTCTTCTTGAAGGAGAGAAATCTCTGCATAATTGCTGCCCGTTAAAATTATGTCGTCCACGTACAAGAGAACGACAACTATAAGCCCTTGATGTTTCTTAATGAAGAGACTCGAATCTGATTCAGAAGTTGTGTAACCACAGAATCTTAAATATTCTGCAATTTTTCCGTACCACGCACGCGGAGCTTGCTTTAATCCATAGAGGGCCTTCTTCAGCTTACATACAAAATTCGGGTGATGCGCAGACACAAATCCAAGCGGTTGCTCCATATAAATATGCTTATTAAGCTCCCCATATAGGAAAGCATTTTTAACATCCAACTGCCACAACTTCCAGCCAAGGCTAGCCGCTAACGCTAAAATAGTACGTACTAAAGTCATTTTTGCCACAGGACTAAAAGTTTCTTCATAATCTTCCCCATATTTTTGAGAGAAGCCTCGAGCTACCAGCCTAGCTTTGAATCGATCTATGGTCCCGTCGGCCTTCCTTTTGATTCGAAAGACCCATTTGCACGAAACCGGTTGCACTTCAGGAGGTTTCGGAACCAAGTCCCACGTCTGATTTTTCTGCAAGGCATTCACCTCTTCCTTCATAGCAGCTTCCCATTCTTTCACTCCTTTAGCTTCATCATATGAAGAAGGTTCTTCATCATCAATCGGATTTGCGAAGAAGCAAGAAAATGTTGTAACAAAATTATCATCTCTATAACGTGAAGGCCGCACAACATTTCTTTTAGGGCGTTGGCTGATTATATCCTCTTGAGAACCGTCGTTTTAGATAGAACCTGGTCTCCCCCTTTCTCCTTGGTTTTCTTCCGAAGAATCTTCTAAAAACTGAGATAACGGCAAGGTTACCGTATCATTTTCTTCAAGAGAAGCATCTTTTGAATAATGGGAAGAGATCTCATCGAAGATAACATCACGAGATACAACACATTTATTGGTTGTAGGATCCATACATCGCCAGCCCTTCCTTCGTTCGTCGTAACCGACGAAAATACATTTAATTGCTTTAGCATCCAGCTTGCTCCTTTGAGAATCAGATACATGAACATAACAGATTGAGCCAAAGACTCGAAGATACTTCACATTCGGTTTAACACCGAAGAGCAACTCATAAGGCGCTTTCAGATTGGTCGGACTTAGCAGCACCCGATTAATTACATAAGCAGCACATTTCATGCCCTCTGCCCATAATGCTTTGGGCAGATTTTTTGCATGTAACCAGCACTTGCAGGTCTCCACAAGATGTCGAATTTTTCGTTCAGCCACGCCATTTTGCTGCGGCGTCTCTAGACAAGATAACTCTCTTTTAATGCCATTTTTCTGGCAAAAAGAGAAGAACTCATTCGAACAAAATTCCCCTCCGTTATCTGTCCGTAGAATTTTTATTTTCCTGCATAATTCTCCTTCGACAGCTTCCTTAAATTCTAGAAATCTCGAAAACACCTCAGATTTGTGTTTCACAAAATAAACCCATGTGAATCGTGTGTAATCATCCACAAATAGCAACATATAATTGGATCCAGAATAAGAAGCAATTCGAGTTAGTCCCATCAAATCACTATGGATTTGCTCCAAAGGAACCGTGCACCGAGAACTTGAGCTCTCGAAAGGTAGTCTATGTGCCTTACCAAATTGACAGCCTTCACAAATTCTTTCATCCTCAAACTTTGATAGTTCGGGCAAACCTTCTACCAATTTTTTTTTAGCCATAACCCTCAACTTAGTCATATTTAGATGACCAAGTCTCGCATGCCACAGCGAGGTGGTGTCATTGTTGCTCAACTTCTCAACGTATGAATTCGAGGCAAATAAAACAAATAGATCATTCACGCGCGTACCTGTGCGAACAACGTCAGCTTTAATTTCTTTGACGTTCCGTAAGAATTTCACATCTCGCGGTCCGAAGAGCACAAGATTTCCAGCATCCACTGCATTTGCGACGGAGAAAAGATTCTTTTGTATCCCCGGCACATGATATACGCTTTTTAGCGTGATTGATTCTCCATGATCGTTGTCGATAACAACGGTGCCTTCTTTCAGGATTTTATGAGCCGTATTGTCAGCGGTGATGATACCACTGCCGCTATCATGAAGTTGAGAGCATGAGAAAATTGATTCGTCTCCGGTAAGATGATGACCACACCCAGAATCCACGATCCATTCATTGTTAGTTGAATGCTTCGTGCGAGAAGTTCCTTCGACCATAAAGCATGTCTCCCGTTAAATATTTTCATCAACTATATCGACAAGAAAACAATTCTTCCAATCTTCTTCTTTCGATTGTTCAGACTTCTCGGCCACACCAGCCAAATTAGCAAAATTTCCTGACTTCAATTTAACTTGATAATATTTTTTAATATGACCGAGTTTGCCGCACCTGTAACATTTGAATGTCTTCTTAGGCGCATTAGAATATTCCGACGCAGCTTCATCCATTTTTCCTTTTCCTCGGTGAGCGCTTCCCTTCTTCACAAATAAGGCACTCTTCGAGTCCTCCTTAATGCTAGTTCCGGCCATTTGCATGGCCAATGACTCTTGAGATGACAAGAGATTTTCCAGCTCTTCGAGTGAGGGTTGTTGAGTCCATCCTTGAATCGAAGTAATAAAAGGCGTGTACTCTGGTAGGAGACCTCGAATGATGTACCTTTTCGTTCGAGCTTCCGAGATTCGCTCTTCAGGATTTAATAGCGAAATTTCCGAACACAGGTTCTTGACTTTGAGAAAATACTCCGAAATAGGACCAGTTTGTTTCGCAGCCACCAACTCATTCTCGAGCATCTGCAGACGAGCCTCGTTCCTCTTGTTAAATAGACGATCGAGTGTTTGCCAGATCTCACGAGCAGACCCACATCCGATTATGTGCTCGAACAATCCATGAGAGATAGATCTCTTCAACACAAATTCTGCCTTTGCATTTAACTGCTTCCACTTCTTCAACTCTTCCGCATTCTCGGCGACGTTCTCCGGAGCGGCAACACCATCAACCACGACAACATCCCACAAATCTTCGCCAACCAAATACGATTTCATACAAGTCTTCCATATCCGGTAGTTAGACTGGTTCAATAATTCCAAACCAAGTCCGGCTACACGACTGACACCTTCCATATCGAGAGAGCACCGATGTTCCTCACGAGCTCAACCCGAGCTCTGATACCATGTAAAGAAAAACCTTGTCCGAGACTCTCCGAAATAGATCGGAGTTCAAACAGAAAAGAAAAGAAAGACTCTCTTAATGGAAGAAATTGAAGAAATTGTTAAAGACAATCTACATTTTAAGAGAAATTACAAGAGTATTTAAAAAAAAAAACCCAACCTAACAACAGACCAATAGGAGGAAGCCTAGAGAGTAACGGAACATTGAAAAACTCCTCGGAAGAGAACAACTCATAAACTTAACAGTAAAAGACCTAGGAAAACAACACATAAAACAACTCAACAATAAATATCCAACACCAACATCCTAAAATTAAATTAGCCTCCTAGAACATTACTTTAAAATCTCAACACTATCCTCTTGATACAATTGAAGCTAAGTTTTCTTCAATTTTAAGCCTACATGTGTAGGTCAAATTATAATGACAATCATACTTTGCTAGTAATAACTCTCAAGAATTCTTGTATTGATTAGCTGTATTACCTTATATTTCCAAGTTATGAAATTCAACGAAGAATCAATCTAAAGCGAGATATTCAAAGCAATGTCATTGAAGACAAATTTGTGGAGCTAAGACAAGCTCAAAACAAAGTCTAATCAAGGAAGTGATTGGAAATCCCAAAGTAAGAAAAGTTTAATAACAATAATGCCAACGGATTTAAAATGCTAAAAGCTTAAGCATGGAAGTGTCTGGTGATGAAGAGAATCCGACGGATACTGAGAGGACCTCGAACAATCAAGATATATAGCCGAATGCCACGAAATGGGGACCTTATGAAACTTAAATCCTGAGTTATATTCCAATTTCTTATAGTTATTTCATAAGTAAGAATACATGGGACATGGTCATCTTTGCATAAGGAGACCAAGTACATTGTATGCGTGAGTTCCTCAGTTCCGCTCACCTTCAGTTGATAGCTCTCTCTCTCTCTCTCTACCTCATTATTTCACTGACACACTCTATAGTTAGAGGAAGTAAGAACCTCTCTAACTAGCCCTCTCTTCCTATCGACTAGGCAATGCACCACCACGACTTTCAGATCTCTATATCTCTTTCCCTCTCTTTTTAGATTTCTTACCCACCCAAAATAATCATCACGCTTTAAGATATCTCCCCAACCTCTTGAATGATGAATGGCAACCATGACCTACCACCCACATCCGTCAAAGATTAGATTTAGACGTTAAAAATAGGAAACTATTGTTGACGACCAACTGTTCTCATTGGAAAAGTGAAGAACCACTACAACGAAGATGTGTTCTTCCTCAATTTAGCAAGATTTTTTAGGAACAGGAATTGCTCTAGAAGGTTATTGCCAATTTGATTAGTGATCACAGTGTGCATTTTATATAATCAAACATGCACATGAAATTTATTAATGAAGGTTATAGGTAGATTATACAACTTTTTGGTGGATTTGGGATACTATTGATGTTTATTAGCACGTTGAAAAGGTACATGTTCTTGCATCGAGTAATTTAGGTACTTAATTTAAGTTTTGATTGCACTTGTGTGATAAAAAAACTGATTGAATTGGTACGATTGCATATGAATTTAGATTAAGATTCCATTTTTCCCCACTTTGCTGAGGTATTATGATGTTTCAGAGCTTTTTTATCAAAGTAATCACAGCAACATTGCCTAAATGTAGTGATTTTTGGATGTATGTCCAAGAGGAGTAGGTGTGACTTTGATCGGATCATGTTGTCAATTGATGGGGAAAAGTGTCCTTGATGTTTTATTTAGTTTTGTGAACATTCCTAGATCAAGTTAATATAAAAACATGCAAAAAAAAAAAAAAAAGGATTTAGTGATTTATAAGAGCATAGGTGAACGATTTGTCGTAGGGACATTTTTGTAATTTTATAATGTGTTAAGTTTTTTATAATACAATATTTAGATAGTACACTATAAATTGTTGTTTGAGCTCTAAGTTTGTTAAAATCTGATAAGAAACACACAAGGTATGCCTGTTAGAGGTTTTAGGAGTAAAATCATAAAAGTCACTATGTAAGCGTGAATATAGGAAGGTAATTTATGGTTATGAATATAATTGTCATTAATAAGTATTTATTGATAAATAGGTGAGCTCACTACCATAGCATAGAGCTAAAAAAGTGAGGCTTGTGTGATTTTTTTTTTCACTCTTCTCTAGACTGTGATGGTCGAAAAGTTTGCAACATATTTGATACCCTTGCAGAGCTCACTTAAGTAAACTACTTAGCTCGGCATGAATGTTGAAGCATGTTGGATATACATTAGTGATTGTGATGTCGACAGAGAATATTAATTATTGATCATAGCTTAGTATATAAAATTCAAAGACTTAAGGAAGAGCATATAGGTCAACAGCTTGGTTTGTGGTTAGGAGAAATATGGACTTGAGTACATCTCCACATGGGTTGTTCTATGCTTGGTTATTTAGTTTAGTAACACTTTTGTTCTGAACTATGCTTGTCAATCCTCATCTTTGATTTAATGTCAATTTCACGTAATTGGTTCAATGAGTATATACGTGCATATGTGGCATGGATATTACAAAATAGATCTTTATAGTAAGACTCAAAAGTAAAGTTTAGTTTTCCTAAGTACATGGTTTTATAAAACTATTTTGTCATTCATCATACTGTTACATGTTAATTCACAGTCTTGTCCTAAAGGAAACTTCATATCTTGGCATAGTGGTACAATGGTTAAAGTAAAATGGGCATCATCTTATAGTGGCAAACTAAGATGGCTTGATCCCTTTGTAGTGTTATAAAGTCTAATCATAAGAATTGCTAATTCATGTGCATGAGCATAACACATATAGGCTATAGTATAGCATTGAATTTCTAAGTGGACAATGAAAATACTTTATAATATGGACTTATGTATACTCATCAACTTTGGTATACAATAAACCCATGCAAATCCTTAGTTTATTATGCTATTTTGTTAAGTTATTTCTCTTTTTAATTTTTTTATAGCTCACTTTGTTGTTGAGCTAAAGGAACATTTGTTCATAATCAAAGGTTTGTAGGTAAAGAAATCATTATGGCTTCAAGAATTTTCTAAGAATATTAAACTCTATTTTTTATATGAGTATAAATATTGCAACAAAATATATTGTGCACTGTTGATAGGCCTTTCACCACAGACCTTAAAGCTTAACTCGACAAGCCCATTGAGAGTCTCATAAACATGACTAAGGTTAATTAGGATAAATTAGGAAAGTACATCAAATCCTTAAGATACAGTCCACCATATTTTTGCATGATAAAAGTGGATATATTTAGAAGAGATACACTTGTCACAAATATCTTACTATACACTCTATTATAAATACTCAGCTAATCCACAAGGTAAGGGGCCAAAATCTTAATTGCATGCTTTCTCTCTTGTCATCACTACATTCTTTAAGCATTTGTTTGACTTGAGAAATAGAGTCTAAACACTAGAGACAACTCTAGCACTTGACAGCTCACATTTGCTCTTTTATAGGTCTCATCGTTTTTAATTTGAAGATTAAACTAGGTCTAAGATCCAAGTAGTAAGAACAACAATTAACATATACCTCTTTATGAAAAGAGGAGTGGAATGTACTTATCTAATGAGATATTAATAAGTTTACAAGAAATGTGAAATTTATGTTTAGTAATCATGCTTTTACTTGTTAATTTAAAGTTTAAATGAGATTGAGAATTTTATGCTATTAGAATGTGCTTAAAATTAACTTTTAGGCTCATTCCTTATTCTAGGATCCTTTAATTCTAGGATAGCTATGGAGGGATCAATTACCAAAAATTTGATCTATTCAAAGTCCTTGTGTGGGGAGTTATAACACCATATTAATAGGTTTATGTTTCATAGAATAATGATAAATATGTTAAATGTCAAAAGATTTATAGAACATTGTTAAAAAAAAAAAAAAAGTTTATAATAGAACAAATATTCATCAAAATAAAAAGCAATGGACTAAAGCTCATTAAAGAGATCATGAAGAAAGATCATGAAAGACATTAAAGTATAAAGTTTTGTACATCAAGTTATTCATATACAATCTTTCAACAAATTGATCGTGAGTGTAACTACATTAAATGACACATACATATTTAAAGGAGCAATTTCAAGACCTTAAAAAAGCAATCTTGATAAAAATTCTATGTGTGTGGATAGAATTTGATAACTTTCTTATCAGTAGAACTTTTTTTAGGAGATTTTGCCACTATAAATTAAATCAAAAGGTAAACTAGGCCTACTATCAGTTACTGAAATTAAAATTTGTCCCAAAAGTGTGTTTATATGAATCAATGAGATCTCTTGAGGATCATGAGAACAAAATTTTCAAGTTTTCTAATTAAGCCTAAAACAAAATTTCCACAATGCCAATATATCAACAAATAAGAGAATTCAAAATATGTTGTTTAAAATATGGAAATCCCAATTGCTAACAAGAGGTTTTTATTATTAGGATTATTAGCAACAATATCAAATATCTTTGGAAAAATGAAGAAAGCAAGTGTTTATGATATGCCTAATTCCTATTCAGAACCAAGCAATCGTAAACCTAAACGACGAATCACAACAAACACAATTCTAATAATCAAACGAACAATAATAACAAGATAAAACCTTAAACCCTTACCAGATATGATGCACTAGCAAGAGAATAGTCCTAGTATGGTATTGTTGATATGACGCATAATAATTCTTGATACCATCACTCGCAACGATCCACAGATTGATAAGAGTATAAGAAAATGAAGTAAACTCCACTTTGTGTATTTCTCAAATGTCTAAAGTCTCCATCTTTCTATTCCTTAAAGTATATAAAGGAAGAAAATGTTCTATTACAAGACAATTGGTTCGAAAACAACATAAGCAACCAGCCTAAATTGGACATCTATTAATCTAAGCCATCGGCCTTTATGGCTGGCCTAAATGGTGCATCGCCATCCTTGAAATTTCATGCCTGCTTGAGTCATCACTTGTTGTCTTGAAACAATTGATAGATGCATTTGTAGTCGAGATGATTTGATTCCCATCATATCCTCAGACTTGTGGAAGATTTGTCCTCAAATTTGATGCTTCTTCCGTTTTAGGTGAAAATTTTTTAGTCACCTAGATTGAAAATCTTGGTCTACATATGTTTGTTACCCTAAAGTCATAGCTACCTTTAAGTCTTCTTAAGATGTTCAGAAGCCTTTTGATGAAGCTTCTGAATCTCCTAGGACTGTTCCACCCTACTCAAGTTTTCTTCCAGTTCCTTTCTCCCCACGAATAAAGACTTTTTTCCAGTGGTTTTATTGATCTATTTCTGGGCTTCTTACACCTCAGTTGGTGACATAGGATTCAACACAATTCGCACACCATCCTTTTGAAACATATATGTTTTCCTAAACCCATCATGCAATACTCTCCTTTTAAATAACCACAGTCTACTAAGTAGCATATGTGATGCATACATAGGAAGAACATCGCAAACAATCTCATCTTGGTACTTCTCCCCTATGCTAAATAGAACCTTAGCCCTTTGAGTGACATGTAAACTATCTTGTTCACTCAACCAATGCAGTTTATATGGCTTAGGGTATAGGGTAGTGACTAGTTTCAATTTATTCACTAGTGAAGCAATTACTACATTAGTGCAACTACCACCATCAATAAGAAGAGCACAAAGGTTACCTTGAACCCTATAGGAAATATAGAATAGGTTTTCCTTTGTTCTTCCTCAATAGTTGGAAAGGTAGTCATTACCCTGTACATCATGTTAATAGCCAAATACTGATCATTTCCTTTGTCTTTATGTGTCTCAGCATCTACATCCTCATAATACTCATTTAGCACTACCGACAAATCTGTTGGCTTATGTATCTCTTACTCACCATCTTTACTCCCCACTTTTATAGTAGTCATCACCCTTTTGTTTAGACATTAATCAGCCATATGTTCAAAACCTAAACATTTGAAGCATTGGATTTGACGAGTCTTCCCACCTGATGACCCAGCTACTATCTGCCTAATGTCAACTCTAGCAATTTCTTTCCTTTTTCCAAAAAATTCTTTCTCCCCTCCATTGTCAATAACAACTACATTCTCTTCCTCATTCTTATCAACCCCCCCTTTGTCAACCCATTTATTATCTGACCAATATAGTTTAGTAGATGATCCATACCTATTACTTGTTGCTCCATACGGACTAAAACGCCTTTGTCTCTCAACTTTTAAAGTTAACCGAATGGCCTCATCAAAGGTGTCATATTGCTACAACTTTATTATATAGGTGATCTCATATTTTAGACTGGACACAAATCATATCATAGTTTGTTCAGGAGGGTCAACTGCTCCATATCTAATCATTAGAGTCTCAAACTCTCGGGCATACTCATCCTCAGTTTTGCTTCCCTATCTCAATGTTTGGAGGTGTATGGATAGCTCATGTCTATAATATTCTAGTATAAACCTACTCCTTAGAACTCGTTTTATCTCCTACTAAGTACGAATTTCAGCATCTTCATCTCTCCTCCTACTAGCCACAATGTTCTTCCACCATAAGGTAGTATACCCTGTAAATTCAACAGTTGTCAAATGTACTTGAGTGTGGTCATTAATCTCATAGCACTCATAAAGTCCTTACACCTTGTCCTCCCAATCAAGATATTCTTCTACAAATCCCCTTCTAGCAAATGAAAGCACATGTAATTTCACATATTCTAAACCCCTAGGTGGTATGAACTTATGGTTAAGATGGAATTCATCCTCAAAATTATCATCTCTTCCTTTTGGTTGGGCAAGGTAATTTCCTACAATTCGCCTTCCTCTATATCTCCTAATGCTCCTTCCCTACGTACATCATTAAGGGCTACCTAAGGTGGGGGGTGCTTATGGATTTGCCACTAATTGTTGGGGCAATGTCATTTAATTGACCCATGTTGCTAGATTAGCAACAATAGTGGTTAGGTACTGCAACTATTCTTCCAAATTTCTCCTACCACCTACAACACGATGTCCCTAACCTCCTCCTCTAACCTGACTGTTGGCTTCTTTCCCAATTCCTCCATTCACACTTTCGTTCGAGATTCTTTATTGAATTGTATTCTCAACATAGGAATTCCCAAATCATAATCACACACCGTAATAATCCCCAACGACACAATTTGTAAATTTCAATCTCCACTTAATTCCCAATTTAATTCTAATCAAATCACAAAATAATTGATAATATAACCTTAACTTCAATTCACTATCGATAACCACGTCACAAACCTTAATTACAATCACACACAAATTACAACGCAATCTAAACATCAAACCTCGTTCAATTCCAATTCAAATTCAATCAATCCACGATGCAATTCACAATATAAACCCTAATTTCAATTCACTAACAAACAACCACGTCACAATCCCTTCTCTCAACCAATGCTCTAATACCAAAATATGATATACCTAATTCCTATTCAAACCAAGCAATTGTAAAACCAAACGACGAATCGCAACAAACACAATTTTGATAATTAAATGAACAATAATAACAAGATAAAACCCTAAACTCTTACTAGATATGATGCACTAACAAGAGAATAGTCCTAGCATGGTATTGTTAATATGACGCACAACAATCTTGATGTCGTCACTTGCTACAACCCACAGATTGATAAGAGTATAAGAAAATGAAGTAAACTCCACTTTATGTATTTCTCAAATGTCTAAAGTCTCTCCATCTCTATATTCCCTAAAGTATATAAAGGAAGCAAATGTTCTATTACAACATAAGCAGTTGGCCTAAATTAGATGTTTATTAATTTAGGCCGCCAACCTTTATAGTCGACCTTCATTTTAAGCCATCAACCTTTGTGGCTGGCCTTCACTTTATGTCACCGGCCTTTGTGGACGGCCCTCACTTACACCATTAGCCTTTATAGCCGGCCTAAATGGGGCATCGCCATCCTTGAAATTTCATGCCTGCTTGAGTCATCACTTGTTATCCTGAAATAATTGATAGATGCATTTATAGTCAAGATGATTTGATTTCCATCGGTTTATCTATGCTAAGATGATAAACAACCATTTAAAAATAGTACTTTAAGCTATAACATCATTGAGAACAAACTTCTTTTTTATTTTAATATGTTGGTCCATGTGAAATGAAGCTTGGGAATGAGAAGATTCGAATTATTATTAGAAAAGGTGCATTGTTTCTAGTGGAAAGGAGATTACTTTAAGGCTTTCCTTATTTAATTTCATGGAATAGGGCTCCATCAAATATAAATTACTATTACTTTTTTTGTGGGAACCCATTAAAATTGCAAGGATGATGATGATCAAACTTTATCAACTCCAATATAGCATTAAATTACTTAAAATCTGGATGATAGGAAGAGAGGATTTCAATTACAATATTTAAGAGCCTTTTGAGTCACAATTTTCCATTATTACATCGATTACTTTTGAAGAAATAATCTATTGAATGTCAATAGATGTTTCATTTTAGTTGTGGATTAATAGAATCTTGTGTGGTCTGATCATATGAAGAAGAAAATGATATCATCTTTAGTTTGAGCCTAAGACCAACTGGTACAAAATTTGAAGAAGAAGAAGAAGAAGAAGAAAGGGTTCTAGAAAAAGACTTCTTGAATTTGATTATCAATCAAATGCATAACTTTAGCTCATACAATCAATCTTTTATAATATTTCCTGCAACTACTAATTTTCTAACATATCCTGTTAGTTATAACTATTTACTAATTTTCCCAATACAAAATTGTAATATTTTGACAAAAGCCTTACTCTCAAGGTTTATGAGAACTATAAAATTAAACAAAATAAGAATTAAGTAATTTTATCTAACAAAAGTAAAAGCTCATCAATGGTATTCAACAGTTTGTCATGATAGAATGATCGCTATTTCTTATGGCTTGGCCCTTCAACACCCTTGAGTACTTTCTATAAGGTTGATTGCAAGCTCTTACGAAAAGCATACAGGTCAAGAGGAAGACAAGGAATCAATGACTTGAATCACTCTTATAGATGTACTAGAATTGATGCTAAGGAGATAATTACTAACCACTTTCATACTTTGATTTCTCAAAATCCAAAAGGTTGAAGTGCTAAAATTTCTTAATCATAATGGAAATTGCCTTCGATATTAATCTTGGAAATCACCTCTAAATCTTCCTTCATGGCAACCTTTTCTTGATAATTTGTCAGAACATTTCCTATAATAGACTCTGGCATGAAATCCTTCATTTTAATAGTATCCATCATGATAGTAGCTTCTTGCATCAATTCTTGACCATTTGTTTCATCTACCACTTATATGGTTAGAGTGATTTATTTTCTTATTGTTTTTATCGGTTTTCTCTTCTTCCATACATCTAGGAGTCGATTATTGTAAATATTTATGATTTCAACTAGTTTACTTATATGTAATTCCATGTGTTATTTTGTACAATTTATTGATCTTTTTTATCATTTACACCAACAATGATTCCATTTGCCTCCATTTTCTAATGATAATAAGATCTTGAAAATTGACCATGACTATAAATCAAGTACTCAACTGATTAAACAAATAAAATGAAATGAAATTGAAAAATTGTTAGTAGTGAATGAAAGGAAACAATTGAATTGAAATGAGAATGTATCAATAAGAGAAGAATGAGAATGGATCAACGAAGATGGATCAATTAGAGCACCATTAATAGAATCTTGTTTAAACCAATCATAGAAATAAGAAAAAAATAATATCTTTAGTTCGAGTTAAAACCAACTGCAAGAAAATTTGAGAAGAATAAAGAATTTTAAAACAAGATTTCTCAAATTTGATTATCAATTGAACGCATACTTTCTACTCCTACATCAATCTTTTATGATATTTCCTATAACTATAATTTCCTACTTAATCCTACTAATTGTAATTATTCACTAATTTGCCCAATATATGATCATAACATAGACATAGAATTCTAAGAGGTTCTATATGTTATTATAGAAAGGAAAATTGGAGATATTGGTTGAAATTTCTTCAATGGATCATGATAGGGGGTTCCTGTTAAATGGTGTTGAAAAATTTGTAAAGATAAGATATAGAAGGCAACTATGAAAAATGATACTTTGTGAAATGTGATGTTATTTTAGAGTACAAAAATCACACTATTTCTAGATGGCTAGGAGAAAATTGAGTAGAAAATGGGGCTTTCAAGTAGTTATTAGATCTAATATATAGCAATTTACAAAATTTAAAGATCTACAAGACAAGGAGGTTCAATAAACTCATGTACAATATGTAATAAGTGAAAGCCTCATGTAAAATATCTAAGATTTTAGATGAACTACAAATAATTCTTCATTATTAGCCATTGTCAAAAGCTGGAGAAAGTCGGTGAACATGATCGTTTAAATTGCGAGTCAAGTTATACAATTTTATGAGGTTTTAGTTTATGAGGTTTTTCCTATTTAAAGTGGAAGAAAAATCATTTAAATGTAGATCATGTATAATTATGAATTTAGGTATACAATCTTATAAGTTTCAAATCTTTCAGTTTTATACAATTTTATTGATATTAAGTGTTTCAATCTTAAGTATAATGGCAAATTCTATAATCATGTTGGTGAGGGAGTTTTAAAATAAAATGGTACCTTTGTGGCATTGAGTCTAAAGGATATTACCCATTAAAAGACAAACGAGTATAATCCTTCTTTAGTGAATTTAGCTAAAGATTAATGAATTTTAACTCCCTTCAAATTAAGTATGCAAAAACTTCCTCTTTCTAAATTCTTGGTATTTAAATTTCGATGGAATGGATTTTAACTTTGTATGTTAAATACCCTCTTTTTTCTCTATAAGCTCCTTAACAAACCCTTATAAGGGGTAACCATGCAGCCATCCCTCCTTCATTTTACATCCTTAAATCCATAGGTCTACCATTGTTGATCTTAATATCCATGGATCCACTACCATTAATCTTGGATTTGCTTGTTTTTTCTACGATTTCCTATTAGTGTTACAATTCCACCTATCACAATTGTACTTCTATGGATCTAGTTAATTTAAAGATTGCAGTGATGAGGCTAATATTAGTTTGAAAGGGGCCTCAGGAATATATTTAATTAAATTTATTTTTAAATATATATATATTTTATTTATATTTTTAAGTATAAAATTTAACATAGTTTAGTGGTTAGACGGTTGTTTTTATATACTTAAAGTCATGGGTTTGATTTCTATTAGAGTCACTTTTACTTTTTTAAGTTACATTTATCACTTGTCTCTCAATAAATGAATTTTATTCCCTCTCTTTTTCTTCTTCTTCTTCTTCTTCTGTTTTTTTTTTTTTTTTTTGCTATAACTAGTAAAATTGAATTTCATTAATAAAAAAGATGATAGTTAACAAAATAAATTCTCAATAGACACTATTTATTTATTAGTAACTTTACGATAAATAATAACTATATTCAATGCTATAATTGGTTTTAATCATATTCTATAAAATATTAGTAAATAATAATATTATATATTATTTAAAGTACTAGCATTTTCTTTAAGTGTTAATAATATAAAAAGGAATAAGCATTATTAAATAATCAATTACCTAATCACTTATATATAAATATATATATGTATATATCTAAAGAGAAAATTGATATTATATAATCATTAGAGTAAGTACTTTAGTAAACTCATTACAAAATGATGAATCACAAACATGGCATGAATCAATCACCAAAATTGACTCTAAATCAAGTGAGGGATGGTAAACCCATAAACTAGAACACATCCCAACAAGAGTTTAAGTAGCAATCTAATTTTTTCCTTGATTGGCTTCTCTTTTAACTAGATTAAAGTGCACTAAGCTAAAATTTAGAAGAACAAAGACTAAATCTTGGATTAAGGCTAATAGATACTAGGCAACATTTGAGGGTATTGTTATAGCTTGATAAACTACAAGGCAATCAAGCTCAAATATGACATCTTTCCAACCTTTTAGACAAGCGCATTTAGTTACCTCTAATACTACTAATAATTCTAAAAATGCTAAATAAAGCTTATGGAATGGAATTTTCTTAAGGTAGTACTGGTCAAGCTAGGTTTTTGTGAAGTCTAGATAAGATGGGTAATGGAATGTGTCACAACAGTGCCTTACAAGATCTTACTCAATGGAAACATTAGTGGCCAAGTGCATCTACTAGGGGACTTAGACAAGGTAATCCCTTATCACCTTATTTATTTATTTTAGTAGCAGATGTATTGTCATGAAATATTAAAAATGTTGTTGACAGTAATTAGTTAAAAGGGATGAACTTAGACGAGCATGTCTTACTCTATCTCATTTTCTTTTTGTTGACGAGTCACTCTTTTTTGTGGAAGCATCTGTTTTAAATGTCTAGGTCTTAAAGAACATCCTATAGGACTATTGTATGCATCAGAGTAAAAGATCAACTTTCAAAAAACAAGCCTATTTTCAATAAAAATACTTCAATTGATTGTGAGATAGGTAAAGCTTTAGGTATGCCAAAAGCAGCCATCCCAAGAAAGTATTTGGGTATCCCAACCATTTAGGAGAAATAAATATGAGTTGCTAAGGTTAATAAAAGACAAGATTTGTTTAAAGCTCAAATGTTAGAAGTAGTGCATTATATTGAATGCTAGAAGAGAGGTTCTCATCAAAGTAGTAGCAAGTGCCATACCCACATACTTCATGAACTACTTTAAGTTTTTAGCAAAATGGTGTAATGAAATAAGTTCAATGGTTGCTTAGTATTTGTGGGGGCAAGTGGTTGATGAGAAAAGAATTCATTAGCTGAGTAGGGCAAAGATGTCCTTACCAAAATTAAAAGGAAGTCTTGGATTTAAAGACCTTAAAGATTTTAATTCATCTTTACTTACCAAACTTGCCTATAGAATATAATCTAACCTAAATGCCTTATAGGTAAGAATACTTAAGAGCATTTGTTTTCCTAAAAAGACCCTTTTTAAAGGCTGTAAGAGGATCCTAGGACTCATGGGGCTAGGCTAAAATTTTACATGGTAAGAAAATCTTCTTAAAGGGTGCTTTGTGGTAAGTAGGTGATGGTAAGTCAATCTTAGCAAGTTCAGATAGATGGTCCCTAGCTTAAGTGGCTATAAAATTTCTTTTAAAACTAATTTGGAAAATAACTAGCTATTGATATCAAACTTAATTGATGAAGAAAGTAGGATTTGGAAAGTTTAGGCTTTGAATAGATGGTTTGAGGGGTAGTTGATTAGAGCAATACAGCAAATTCATCTCTCTCATGTTAAGCTGTGTGACCATCCTGTTTGGCCTTATGAGAAGAGCATAAGGTGTTTAGTGCGATCAACTCATAAGTTGATTAGATGTTGTCACTATCAAGCTAACCAAGGTGCTTCTACCTCTTATCACATTAACAAGTCCATGTGAAACCAAGTATGTCACTACCCATGTAATCCTAAAGTCAAACATTTTATTTGAAGAGCTATGAATAATACAATCACAACATAAACCAATCTTATGAAGAAGCATGTCTCTGAAAATTTATCATGCAAGTTTTGTTCACATAAAGAAGTAATAGAACATGTGTTATTATGTTGCTTCTAGAAAAAAGCTAGTATGGTTTGTGACTTTAGGCATCAAGGTTGATGTAGAGGTGGTGTCCACTTTAGACTTATGGTTAGAATTTATTCAAGAGGCTATAAATTTTAGTAAGCATGAGGCTCTAGAATTTTTTGCCAAGTTATGTACTTTAATGTGGTGTATATGGAAAGCTAGGTGTAAAGTCATTTTTATTGACAAGGATCTTAATATCAACCATACTATTAAGTGTTGCAAGTGAACTATTGTAGAGATTTAGGTTGGCAATAGATTGTGTTGTTAGTGCATTTATTTTTATGTATATAAAATATATTATAATTACATTGATAAGTAAATATTTTTCTACAAGTAATTCTAATATTAATTTTAATATTGTAGATCTAACCTCCTTAGTAGTACAATTTTATGTCTAGCCCTACTTATAGAATAGGTGATTTTTTTTTCTTTTTATTTTCATTCCCTATTGATTTATGTGATGATCTTAATTATTGTAATGAACTACATTTATATAAACATCCCTTGAATACTTAAAGTTATAGAAAATGGAGAAAGACAAATAATTCTCTTCATTTCTAGCTATTTGTAGAACATATGTCATGAAATATTCAAATAATGCTCAAAAACTCTTGAAAAAGTTACCAACTATTTTCACAAATGGATCACATTTAATAATAAACACTTAGATATACTTCAAAATAGAGCTTTAGTGAACTAAATTGTAAGTTAAGGATTAATACATGCTTTGTAAAATTATTCCAAGGAGTAGCATCGAAAATACCCTCATAAATTCTCACTTGATAAATATGTTAGCATAAATTGTGACTCAACCATAGGGGGTTAGGTTGGGGGTGTAAATTGGTTATATAACTCTCTAAATTTTCATTAGATAGAACTCTATTGAAAAGGTCTTGAATAGGAAAATACACTTAGGAAATAGCTCCAAATGAACCTAAGTAAGGTTTAGGAGCTAAGGATAACTTAATGTACCATAAGTTGACTTAAGTTAACTTAACTAGATTATAAGTCGACTTGAGTCAACTAGCTTAACCTAACTTAGTAACTTAAGTCTTTCATTCATTATCCCTAAGAAGACTTGAGTAGACTTAAGGTATTAAAGTTTAGACCTAATATGACTTATGATAGACTTGGAAGATAAGATGCTATAGATTTATTTAATACCCTATCTCAATAGAATCAATTGATTTAATTCAGTAAAAGTTCAATTGAAAATCATCAATTACACTAATTTCCATTGAACACCTTACCTGAAGGTTCAGCCTTATTCTCAAAATTCCACCTACTAGCATAAATTTGAATTTAGTCAAAATTTATCTATAGAACTAGTACTTAACCCCAAGTATTCTTTGAGTATTCGATCTAAAAATTCAAACACGGTTGATTAAAGCATTCTCCGATTTGACTTAAGTCAACTTTTGATAAATCATTAGACAACTTGAGAAAACTTATTTTGACTTAAGTCAATTCCTTTCTAATTTCATTCATTCTTACCACAATCATAAGGATTAACACTATAAAAACTAGATTATCAAGATAAAGTCCAACTTGATAATGAATCAAACCTCAAACGTACTCAAAATAGAAAGTTTCTAAACTTTGACATAGACATGCCTAATCAACTAAGCTTGAAACCCACCCTTAATCTTAATCCATATTAACTAGTTTTTCCCATAATTCATCATTTCATCCTTAATGACTTAATAACACACAAAATACAAAGAAAAAACCACCTAAATGAACCGGTTTACACCTTCCCTAGGAGAAAACCCTACAAGTACAATTTTTACATGGAATCCTTTAAAAATTAACCCTATCTTATCCTATCTAATCCTATCTTATCTCCATCATATCTTATCTTATCCTATCCAATTCTCATCATGTCTAACATAGGAAAATGACTTAGATGGGGACATTTAGTGAAAGGTTTAAAGAAAGGAAGAATAGGCATGTGATTTTATCCATTTACAATGATTTATCTTATCCATCTGATCTTATCTTATCCCCATCACTTCCTATCCTATTCTACTATAATCTTATCATGTTTAACTAGGAAAATGACTTGAAAATAATATGATTTGACCAAGCCAAAACTAGTATAAATGCCCTAATTCTTCACTTATACAATCCTTTAATATCACCCATCAAGTCTCCATTTATTTCACCTTATCTTATCATACCCCAACCACTCCTAATTTACCTTTAATTATCTTGTCTAAACTAGGAAAAGGACTTGGACATAATATGGAAAATTTTGACTCAAAGGGTTGGCCAAAGCTCATGAAAAATAGCCATGTGATCTTATCTAATTCTCAATTAAATACCCTACATTATCTTACCTTATCCTAACTCATCATTCCCTAACCTATCTTACTCTATCCTAAGGTAATAATGCACCCTAAAACCAGCCAATAATTCCTCAAAATAGGTGTGGAAATGTAAGCTTTAATGATAACAAAACAACAAAATAAAACATTATAAAAAGGGAAGTGAAAGCCATAAGTTACTTCGATAAAATTTTACTTCATTTCTCTTTCTTTTTCCTCATGCCAACTACACCTATTCCACTTGACTTTCTCACCTAACATTCCACTGAATCAAAATAAAATCACACTCTCATTTAACCTCACACTTATCTCTAAAACCAAAAAAAAGTTAGGAAACCACTTTTCTAAGAATCAAGGTAAGAAACTTTTAAGAAGTTTGTGAAACTTCCAGTGAGATTTTAGGAGAACTAACTAACCCTATCTATTTCCTATGTTTTAGGATCATTATCATAGATTTTAATCAAGAACGATAATCTTGAATCACCATAGTTATCTTTGTAACATAGCTTTTAGATAGTACACTAATAATTCATATTTTAGAAAGTTATAGGTTCCATCAATCATTCCAAATCAAGGAATCCTATTCCAAAATCATAAGATCATTCCACTACTCTATCCCTTAGAATAACTATTGGGATATCTTGCTATGAAATTCTAACCTTCAATAATACAAAAGTTTAAAGAAAAGATGTCAATGGCATTTTCCTAAACCTCTAGGACTTCTGACCATTTTTTACTTACTTCAAACTTTATTAGCCTTATTCTTAGACATATATTTTCTCTTATATGACATGATTTGAGAATAGGATTTTCCCTAACAAGGACCTAAGTGTGGATCTTAACTAGAGTCGGGAATTATAGGGTGGGCAACTTGTCTTGGGCACGAGTTGGCCAGCTGGCCCGTAAAAAAAAAAAAAAAACGGCAAGGCAAATTTGCAATTCACATCCGCACAAGTACAACAAACGGGGAGAGGACGATGGGACACTAAATAGTGACTGACATCGGCGTGGCAGTGAGACAAGGACGGGATGCGGACGGTGGTGGGATAAGGATGATGGGATAAACAGATAATGCAGCAGGCCTCTAGTGCTCCGTAGTTCTTCTCTTTCTCTTTGTCTTCCTCTTCTATTCCAAATTTCTAGTCTTCCTTCTCCTTCTGCACTCTGCTATTCGCAGTTCCACACTTCTGCTTTGGCTCTTCGCCTTTCCCCTATGCTGTCTCCTACCTAGTGCATATAATCTCCCGTATCTTCCTCTCCCCTACACTTCCGCTTGCATACAATCTCCTGCCCAGTCTCGACTCTTACCCACTGCCCACCCCAGTCCACACTCCACAGCCTCTTTCGGTCTTCCCCCTCCCCCATGCTGCTTACCGTACTTGCCTAAACGAGATTGGACCCTGACCGGACCAGACCAAACCAGACCAGTCATCCTTGCCTTGATAACTATAAGTTATCCTCCTATTTATTTATGATCTTTTTCTATGTCGTTTCTTGTGGTTGTGGTTGTTTGTGGAGTGTGGAGTGTGGACCGAATGTTAGCTTGGAGAATGTGGTGTGGCTGCCGAGCGTGGCTTTCTTTGTCATTGCTGTCCCATCGGTTACTATACTGTTATGGTCTGGTTATTAACCGGCTGGGGATTGTGGCGTCGGCAATAAGTGACGTCATGACAGTAATAAACCAATGATGGTCAGTGCAGTGATGCCGTGACGGTGGCCGGTAGGGTGACGTCAATGCAGTGACTATATTTTATAAATTATAATATATATATATATATATATATATAAAGAATTTGTAAAATAAGTATACTACTACTAATAACATTTTCTATATTATCATAAGAAGGAATTTTTAATTTTTTTATGTTACAATATATATATTAATGTTAAAATATATTTACAGAATGGATCCTCCAAGTAATGAGACTGCAATGGAACTTATTAATGTGGATGATGTGTCTAAAGTTGGTGGGTGTAACGATAATCTACAACCAGGATCTTCTCAATCTGAAGAACATGTAGGTAAGAAGGCTCGAGTAGGTAGCTCTTCTTCTGAGGTTTGGGAAATATTTAAAAAATTGGTATTGGGAAGGATGGTAAAAATAGGGCTAAGTGTAAAGCATGCGGGAAGGAATATGTTATTGGAGCACATTCACATGGAACTTCATCTTTACGTCGACATAAAGAAAAGTGTCGCTTGAGTCAAATTCCTAGATATAGTGATGTTGGTGATATGATAATTGATCATGTTGGCAAGTTAAGATTAAGAAAACCAAATCCTAAATTTGCTCATGAGGTAATGGCTATGGTTACTATTAAACATGATCTGCCATTTTCATTTGTTGAGTATAGGAGGATCACACAATTTATAAGGCTATATAATCCTGATTATAAGCCAATTAGTAGAAAAACTGCTACATCAGATGTTTAAAATTTATATTTTACTTAAAAAAAGAATTTGAAACAAATATTGTAAAAAATTCTAGGAAAAAGAATGTTTGAATTTTAATGTATTAACTGCTTCCACCGGTGAGGGATATATTTGTTTGACTGGACATTATGTAGATGACAATTAGAAATTGAATAATAAAATTCTTGCTTTTTGTAAAATGCCCCCTCCTCACTCAGGGTTTGAGTTGTCGAAAAAAGTATTTGAATTTTTGAAAGATTGGGGCATAGATAGGAAGACATTCTCCCTTACATTGGATAATGCATCTGCAAATGATTGTATGCAAGATTTTCTTAAAGAGCAATTGAACTTAAAACATAATTTGTTATGTGGTGGTGAGTTTTTTCATATTAGATGTTGTGATCATATTCTTCATTTGATCGTTAAAGAAGAATTGACTGTAAGTAGTAAAGCGTTACATAAAGTAAGGGAAAGTGTCAAGTATGTGAAGGGCTCCGAGAATAGAAAGAAACACTTTTTGTAGTGTATTGAACAAGTTGGCAACATTGATACCAATCTTGGTTTGCACTTGGATGTAACTACTAGATGGAATTCCACTTATCTTATACTTGATAGCGCACTCAAGTATCGACATGCTTTTTCTTTCTTTCAATTGAATTATCGTCATTATAAATATTATCCGACCATTGATGAGTGGGAAAGAGCAGAAAAGATATGCAAGTTTTTGAGCCCCTTTCATAGTGTCACCAATTTGATGTCAGGGTCATCATATCCAACTTCAAACCATTATTTTTTGCAAGTATGGAGGATTGAATGTTTGCTGAATGACAATTTAAGTAGTGAAGATCATGTCATAAGGGAGATATCTATTAGAATGAAATAGAAGTTCAATAAGTATTTGGAGTGATTATAGTATTATCCTTGCACTTGGAGCAATCTTTGATCCTCGAATGAAGTTTGATTTTTTGAACTTCTGTTTTAATAAACTTGATCCCCTCACTTGTGAAGAGAAGTTGTCTCACATAAAGAGCAAGTTATATAAACTCTATGGAGAATATGAGGAGCAAAACAGATCACATATCTAGAATTAGAAGCCATCAGGTTGGATTATCTTCTTAGGGACAAGACACATCTGGAGGTAGCAGCAGTAAAGGAGCAGCAACACATAGAGTTGGGAAGGGCTTAGAGATTGATTTTGCTACTTTGGTGGTAAGTTTAATAATTTTATTTTTAATTTTTTTAATTGTATTTTTATCGTATTATATATCAGTATTTAATTAATTTTTTCCTTAATAATGTAGGAATTTCGATACAGTCAAGTAGAAGTATAAAGTTGTGGTAAATCTTCTTTGTATATTTATCTAGATGAGCTAGTAATGGATATGGACTTCTACTTGGAATTGGATGTGTTACAACATTGGAAGAGTCAAAGCTAGAGATATTTTAATTTATCTATCATGACCTCCGATGTGCTTAGCATTCCAATTACTACTGTACCGTTAGAGTCAGCTTTTAGTATTAGCTGGTGTACTTAATAAGTATCGCAATTCTATGCTCCTAGCTAATGTAGAAGCTCTAATTTGAACACGTAATTGGTTACAAGGATTTGCATATGAAGGTAATTTATTTTTTTCTGTTAGTAATATTTTCTTTTATTGTATTGTTTCAAGCTTAAGCATTTATTATCTAATTTAATTATATGTGTAATGTCATGAATTTTAGATCAAGAAGAAGACAATGGGAGTGGGGGTAGGAGTGAGACTACTTCATCAAAGGGAGACTCCAATTTGGTTATTGACGATAATGATGATAGTGATAACTGATGTGATGATTAATTTGTATATGTGATTTTATCTTCTTTATTATTGACTTTGTTTTTCCTATATAATTAGTGAAAAGTACTTTATGATAATTGCTACATTTGCTTCACTATCATTTTAGGGTTTTTTTTTTTCTATCGTATAAGAATGAGATTTAAGAGTAAGTACGTATAAATTGAAATAGTTTGTTTAACTATTATAAGTTTAAGCCTACATATACATCTCCTATTTCTATTCAATAAGAATTTTATAATATTTACTATTACATTTCCATTAGACCAAATCAATAATAAATTACTAGCTTTCATAAGTTTAACTTAAAGAATTTAGAATACTAAATTTGTGAAAAAAACAAAATTGCAGGCGAGGTGGGCCAACCTGAATTGGCACGCGAGGTGGGGCGGGCTGATTTTTTCAACCTGTAACTTTTGCAGGCCACTATGGCCGCATTCCTGGCTCTAATCTCAACAATAGACGAAACCTAAATAAAGGACTTAATACTAAAATACCCTAAAAGACTTTAGCAAGATTTGGGGTTAAGATTGGGATGTTAGAATAGTATATTTTAGTAATAGTTTTTCTTATGTGTATTTAGGTTTTTCAAAAGATTCTTAGTCTCTATTCGAGAATTATTATGATCTTTGAAAAATGGCTAGGTGAGTACCAATAATGATTGCCACTTGACTCATACTTGTAATATTAGTTACACTTAAAGTTGGAAACTAATAAAACCATGTGTGCGATTGATTTGTTTGATTTGATTGCTTGATAAGAAATAAAGTAAAAGAGGAAAAACAGCTTGTATTTATGATTATTTCATTGATTGATTGAGTGTTTGCAAGTTAGTTGATCACCTATCAAATTATATTAAGTATATCACAATCTTGACTTAAAATGGATCATGTATAGTGTCTCTTGCATATTCCTATTATATTCCATTAGAATCACATAGGTAATGGAAGGATGTTCTAAGGGAGTGTTCTATTTTAACAATACAAAAATGATTTGAGAATTATCATGTATTGGTAAGAATTTGTGTTCATTATTCTATTTTGGCTACATACATCTAGAGGTGTGCAACAAAGAAAAACATCATTTTGTCTTGGGTCCTTGCGTAGAAGATCCTTCTTTTGGCATAACTTTTGGTAGATATAAATATATATGAGCATGGCTTTGAGATTTGTGCAGCTAAGGATGTGTGCAAGTACTTTGAAATTGGTTGCTTAGAATCTGATGGAATTTCAAAATATCTTTAACCCAAGGTCAAAGAAGGGATAAAATGGTCAAAAATATCTATAAACTTCATGTAGTTTCTTGTTAACTACATAATATGATTGGCATATGCTTGTTCATGCATTCAAGCGATAATTTGTTTATTTTGTGTAAAAGGTGGTTTTAAGCTAAGATCTCACTAATCTGGATGCAGCTTACACCTTAATAGTTTTCCATTTTTATAGGTACCGTATTAGCTTTACCCTAATAGAATCCAACCAATGGTAAGAATCTTCAAGAGAATCATGGGCAGGTGAGTGAGGATGAAGATCAATAGAATAGATATTTATAATTTTGAATAGACTTTTACAATTATAGATTAATGTAATATTTAATCTTGAGACTTACATTTTTACATAATTATGTCTATAAGATATATTCTATCATATTTACGAAGTAGTACTTATTTTCAGTTATCATATAATTATTGATTTTTTATCTTTTTGGAGGTTTCTAGAGTAACTTCTTAATACCATGTTGAAGCTTATGTATGGTAGAATACGGTTAATCATGGACTTCAATATAGTATATGGTGGGCTATTATGACTAAGGTACCCCTTAAGGCATGGCAAGTTATTTCACAATTTAAAGATTAAATTCATTCATTCCCTTAATTCAATTTAGTATGCAAAAACTATTATATTTTATCAAAGTTAAGCGTATCTATCTACTTTTGTCATAAGTTTATTAGCATGAATTCACAACTTACAATAGAGTAAACAATAAATAGTAAGATAAAATAAAGTGAAGAGAGAGAGAGAGAGAATTAGGCCCAAATGTATAGAGGTTTAGCCTTGTGCTTATGTTCTTTCTTCTAGTATTACTAGCTCAACTACTAAAAATGCACTATAAAACTCTAATAAAGTGCACACAAGGATTTTTGATATTGTGAAAAGCACCACTAAGCTTAGTAGAAGCTATTGTTGCCAAGAAACATGACCTTAGTTTCACCTAACTCTCACTAGCCTACCCCCTAATAGCCTAACCACTCACACATAACACCTTCACTTGTCTAACATTAAGCTTATGATCAAGCTCACAATTAAAACATCCCCAGTTACTCTGTTGGAAATTAATAGAAGTAATCCCTAAATTTTGCTAGATTACTAAAGAGAGAGAACATAATAATCTTGAAAGCACAAATTCTCTTGAATGCTTTTTCTTGCTAACTATACTTTGGTCATTTAGGTAATCATGTGTTCACTCCTTTTCTCTTCCATCTTCGTGGTCATCGTCTTTTATAAGGTTGAGCTCTCCAAGTTTATTTAGGAAAATTTCTTGCATACCATTGATAAAACTACTTTTTCAAATTAACATTAATTCAAAAATCCTTTAATGTTTAAACATGTAAGAAAAAATTAGTGAAAAAAGATTTGTGAAAGATCACAAATGCTAGCAAGTCTACTTTCCAAAAATATAAGATTCATTCCTTGATAAAGTTACTTCTATAAAATTTCTTTTTGAAAACTCCTAATGAAACTTAGTAAACTCCTAAACAAGACATTTTTGATGTAAAATCCTTTTGATAAACTGCATCTTTTTATTGGAAAAATATTTTATTAAACATGTGCCATATATAAAAACTTATTAAGATTATATTTTAAGAAAAATATTTTACCCATTAAACTTAACATGAGATATCCCATTTTATTTCTCTTTCATAAGTATATTACCTAAATACACTTAGTTAATAAGTATTAGGTCTTGTAATATGCTTCTACCAGATTTTCCCATTATTGCTTCTACCAAATCCTACAAATAAGTTAATAACTTATAGTAACATATATGCACACACATGTTTCATCAAAAACTAGATTTCCCACAATAATATAGAGTAGTAATCCTACACTGAAGAGAAAATGAGGGAGTGGAGTGTGTATAAGGTCAATTATAGATCAATTGTAGGCCAGTTGCAAGTTAGTTGCAAAGTGGTTTCTAGTTAGTTGTAAGGCTAATTGTAGGTCGATTACTGATTGGTTGCTAAATGATTTTTGATTGGTTCCTAATCAGTTGTTGGATAGCTATTAACAATTTATGAAACACCATGTCTATTAAATAAATGGACATAAACTAATGAATATATTTTGTTTAAATTAAATAGTTGTGTCTTTCCAATGAAAATAAATGTGTTGGATAGTTACAAAAGAGAGTTTGAGAGAGCTTTTTATATCTTAAGGGTGACTTATTCTCTATAGTAGGGGTAATACAACCTTTGGAAAGTTGACTTTTCATGCCTCAAAGCAAATATTTTCTATCTTCAACAATTATGTTCTAATAATCTAAGGTGATATTATGGAGACAAAAAAGGATTCTAGTTCTTTTTTTAAAGTGATGAATCAAGACTTTACAAACTTGATCATCTTGATGGCATAAAATTTTCAAGATACAAGCACAAGATGGAACTTCTTCTAATTGCAGTCAATGTCTTTTATAACCTTGATCCAGACTTACAACCTCTACCTGTTCCTAAGCTTAGAGATAATGTTTTTGTGAAGGAGGCATGGAAGAAACATGAGAATGATGAAAAGGTCTACTGTGGTCATATTCTAAATTCTCTAACTAATCGTTTATATGATCCATATTCTAGTTTAAAGTCTCTTAGAGAAATTTAAGTAGCCTTAGAGACTAAGTAGCAGAAGGAGAAAAAAGGTACAGATAAATTCCTAGCACCGATTACTTTGAATTTAAGATGACTGATAATTTACCAATAATGGAGCAAGTACACAATTGCAAATTTTAGTTACTAAAATGAGTGACTTAGAGAACAAGATTCTTGATGCAATCTAAGTGGGTGTGATTTTGTCTAAAACATCCTCCCTCTTAGAATGGATATAAGAAAAAGGTGTTATATTCTCCTAGAAATTTCACCGTTGAAGAGTTTCAAACTCACCTACAAATTGAAATTGAAACTAATAGTCTTGTACATAATAGAATTTCTTCTAAAAGAACACATATTTTACCTTATGAAGTTATGAATGGTAGAAAGCCCAATCTAGAATATCTTAAAGTGTGGGGGGTATCTTATATTTTATAAAGTTTTTGATCCATAAAAGAACAAGTTAGGATCAAGAGGTATCAAAAGCATGTTTGTTGGTTATGCACAAAATTCCAAAGCATATAGATTATTAGGTTTGAATCAAATGTAATTGTTGAATGTATAGATGTTGAATTCTTTGAGGATAGAAGCATATGTGATTTTGTTGATAATATGAAAAAGAAAGAAATTGTTTTTACTCTTAACACAATTGTGAGTGAGAAATGAAAGAAAAGTGATAGTTCCATTAAACCAAGATGTTAAATAATCAAGAAAGAGAAATCTTTAAATTTTGACTTTATTTCTCACGCCTTTATTATCTTCATTATTAAGAGGAATAGAACTCAAGTATTAAACAAATTCCCAATTCTCTTTCATAATGAAGAAGATTATAAAACATTTAATGGTGCAATGCCATCTAGAGGTGCTTCATTTTGGAAGAAGGCAATAAACGATAAAATGAATTCAATTATGTCCAACAATACATGGATATTAGTGAAGGAGCTGTTAGTTGGTGACCTAAGGAACAAACTTGTCTAGCACATTCGATAATGGAGTTTAAGTTTATTACCCTAACAGCAATAAGTAAGGAAGTAGATTGGTTAAGAAATTTATTACAATATAGAGTTGTGGCCACAACTAATACTAGTTGTTTCCTTGTATTATGATAATGCAATGTATCAAGCATATAATAAGATCTATAATGACAAGTCTAGACATATAAGCTTAAGACATAAGTTTGTTCGCATATTGATCTTAGGTGGTATCACTACTATTATCTATCTAAAAATTTGATGAGATCAACAATAAGTCCATTAGAGCTTAAATTGAAATCCACTAATGACACTTGTAATATAACCTAACTTCAAATAAGAATAACTAATTTTAAATTTTATTGTGTAAAAACAAGCTACTGTAAAGCATCTATTTTAGTACTAAATTTAGAGTCCCATTTAAATTAATAAGAGTAGTGCTACATTAATGGAATTGGAGAATGAGTAAATAAAGCTCTTAATAAAGTTAAATAAAGAAGTTTGTCTTTACCTATATGAACATAGAAGTGGTGCCACTTCAACAAGAGCATATTAGGTCCACTCTAGTAAATGTTCATGAATATTAGGATTAGCACATGGCCATGATCATATTAAAAGCAGTTATAAACCTCTTAATAAATTGATAAATATTATTTGTGCAGTATTTTTTTTTTTAATACTAGAAGTATTGGTTTAATTGATAGGACACCATTTAATTCATTAAGACTTTAAAACACTTACACTTATTGAAGGTTTAAATTAAGAGAAAAGTCTATATTACAATTTTGTAGGGAATTGTTAGTGTAAACTGTAATATAAGTAGTAATCTTATATTGAAGAGAAAAGGAGAGAGAAAAGTCTATATGAGGTTAGTTACAAATCGGTTGCAGGCTAGTTGCAAGTCGGTTGTAGAATGGTTCCTAGTTGGCTTAAGGCTAGTTGCAGGCTAATTATGAAAAGTCATGTTTGTTAAATAAATGGGTATAAACTAATGGATATATCTATTTAAATTGTTTGGTTTTGTGTCTCTAACAAAAATAAATATGGCTTTTCTTTTCAATTATTATAATATATGATATTTCACAAATTTACAAAAAGGAGAGTTTGAGATAGCTTTGTTGTATCTTGAGGGTAACTTATTCTCTATAATGGGAACAATATCACCTTAGGAAAATTAATTTTTCACACCTCAAATAAATTATTTTATGTCTCTAACAATTCTATTATGATAAAATATGAGATGCACTACAATATAATTCGCCTATTCCACAAAAGAAGTTCATAGAATAGGTTGAAATCTCACCAAAATAGACCTATATAGCCACGAGGTCGGTAGCTAGTAAGGATGGTTAAAATAAACATGGCAAGGCCTAGCAACGAACATACCCATCGCTCTACCGTCTAACTATGGTGGCAAATTCGCTTATCGCTATAGGAGTGTCAAACATTTATTGTGGTTTGGTAGACTTATATCATAGTGGCCAGCCAACTTCAGGAAAAGCCCTCCATGCTAAAATAATAATAATAATATATTAAAATATTATTATTATTAAAATTCATTAAAAAATGGAAATTTATTTATATTATATGTGTGCATTTTAAGAGAAACATTTAACAAAATATTATATGATAGTGGTAAGACACATGAATTTTAAAAAAGAGGTCATGAGTTCACTTTTCATTTTTCTTTCTTTTACATTTTTTTCTGCACAATAATTGATAATATCATGCTTAACTAAATATTTTTTTAAGATACTATTTAGTTATAAGTGATACACCATAAATAATAATTATATTATCAATAATACAAATATTTCGTCTTATAGTATAAAGTTTTAGTAAATAGTAATAATTAAATTACTTAATGTGCTTTTCTTACGGTCAATGTATAATGCACAAAGAGTGCTTGAGTTACCAATATATCCAAGGCACCGTCCCTTTTGTTATCAAAAATCATTCTGTTTATGCAGGTGAGGCATAAATTCACAATTTCAGCCATATAGACTACTCATAATGTACTCTCAAAACTTGTTTTTGTAATTAGTAATAAATATATAATATTGACAAGCGATAAGTAGGTCTTTGCGTAATTATTTTCTATTTAATCCTAGCAAACTTTTAATAAAATTCAAGAGAAGATTATTTGAATAAAAAAACATTTATATCATGTCATTTTTCTTTTTTTTTTTCTCCGTTTGTAATTTTTTATTTACCTATTTTTTGGTGTTATGTTTCTGTTAATAATAAAATTTATATAAGTTTTATGTATTGATTTTATTTCTTTATAGAGTGATTATTAATTTTCATTAATATATATATCATAACAAAAATATAAAAAATTCATTCTTTTAGCTTTTATTGAACACATTGAGTATCCTTAATTGTTTTTTTTTTTAAATTAAAACTTTCTTCTTATTAAATATTTAAAAATATTATAAGTGCCGTTATCTATAATATTTTTTTATATGTGTAAAATGCATGTGATTAATTCTTCCCTCATGGGAATGTGAAAACTTCTTCCATCAACCATTGAATTAAGAAACTACGTGGCTCTTCTCCCTTACATATTCAAATGGTTATGCAGCTCATAGGTCAATAATTTAGAAAATTAAAACAAAAGAAAAAATATTGATGGGCCATTTGGAAAAGCTCTACTGGGTATGCTATGATTTTTTATAGTGCTCCTTAGTAGTTTGCTCTATGAAAGTCCTAATGGTCCACTTATACGTGAGGTATCCAGTGTACAACAACTACTTGCCATTGCTCGATTGGAAGAATTTGAAAAATAACCATGTAGTCTGTAGTATATATTCCAGCCCATATTTGATTCACTCTACTCTTATTGTGATCTATTTAGAGTTATATAAGTAGGATAAGTTATAAAGATCAACTCATTTAATAAAAAAATTAAAATTTTTAACTCATTTAAAAAGCGAACCACCTTGTGGTGTGCCTTATTAGATTCGCTTGTTAAGGTAGACCAACTTATTGTAGGTTAAGTTGGCTCACAAATCCATAATATTTAATTATTTATGTATAATATTATTTTAGATTTCACTTTTATATTAACCTTAGAGTAATTTATTATTGTTGAAATACAACTACATAAACAACTCTGATTACCACTACATTAATTAATCAATATGAACAAAATCATTATATATTCACTTTTAATCCTTGTCTCTACTAAAATATAATTGTATAATAAATGAAAACATTAGTAATAGAAAATACAAATATAAATGCATTACTAACTATATATAATAGTTTATAATAATTATTTTCTTTTTAATAATCTAAATATATTACATATTAGATATTAGATATTAGAAAGTTGGTGGGTTGAAGCACTTAATCCACCAAATTGTATAATTAAATTAAATATTGTAGGTTGTTGGGTTGGTGAGTTGGCATGCTTAACCCATCAATTGGTAGTGGAGTGGGTTTAGTCTAAAATTCTAGCTAGCTTTATTAAACGGATTACCATAGGTTAGCTAGTTTAACTCACGAGTTAAAGCAGGTTGGAAGAGGTTGGCCTATTTAATCTACTTACACAACTTTAAAGATATTATAAACTGAAAAGAATTAAATAAATAAAATAGAAGTTGTTTCACTTAAAATAAATTAAGGATACTAAGGAATAGTATTAAAAAAAGTAATGAATTGAAAATAGTAATAACCATAATAAATAAGAGGTGTCAAGAGAATATCTTTTAATAAAATAGAAAACAAATAGGGAAATACATCTCTCACTCACTTCGGTAAATGGCATTTGTCACCTTCTCCTCACAATTCCTAAGGACTTTTTGCCATGATAAGGAGTTGGAGAGGATGGAAAATTCCTAAATAAGTATATGCCTATGCCTAAACTCTATTCCTTTCAATAAGTAATAAGTAATAGAATCATGAAAAAGAAAATGAAAGAAAGACTTAGAAACACAGCTTATAAAGAGAATTATAACAACACACGTATTAGATTTTTGGTAAAAAGACTTTGAAATAGATAAACTAGTGCTACACATAGTAGACTGATAGACTAATGGCTTGTAAACCTCATAGAAAGAATTTATAAATCATGAAAAGAAACTTAAAACGATTAGGGAAGGCAAATTATGAAAATCAAACCTTAGAGAATTAGTTAAAAAATGAAGTCTTTTAAAATATAAAGATTATGGCTTTAAAAGGAGGAATGAATTCATTAAAACCTTAAAATTTGATTTAGAATGAGATGAAAAAGGAATAATATAAAGAAAAGGATGAGGAAACCAAATTGCATGCAAGAACCAGTTGAACCCTTTTCCTTTAAGCCAGTTGACCTCTTTAGGTAGACCCCATGTTATGACTCTAATTCATGGAATTCCTTTGTTAATTAATTTAGAATTTTTTAAAACTTTAACTTAATGAGCATTAAGAGAAACATAGAGATAAAAAAGAATAATTGAAGAAGAATTTACGATTAAGTGATTTAATTTGTCATTATAGAATAGAAAAAAGATTAGGAAATTAGAACGACATTTCATGAAAACAAAGGTGAGTTTTATGTTGTTTGTTTGTTATTTGTGTACGATGGGATAGTTAGAATCCAACTAATAAATATTGAACAATTAAAATTTATGTATGACCACACCTGTAGATAACAGTCATTAACAAAAGGATGGTGGTTTTAGAATGCTTAGATGATGTGGTTAGATTATATCTGGAAATCACTAAGGTGATCAAATGGGTCATTGATATGAGAGAATTGTGAGTAATACAAATCAGTTGTGCAGGAAAGAAGTCTCAGAAGGACCAATTGGAGGAATGGAATACCAGTTCGAGCATCATAGATGAAATTTATTGGCCTTTTTCCTCACCCTGTTAGAAAATTTTGTTTTTTGGGTTTTTGAAATATGGACTTAAAAAACTTAGAAAGTATAGGAGAAGAGTTTTGCATATTTCTATCCACATAGAAAATATGTGGTGGACTGGTCAGGGCATGACACAATGTATGTGGGCTAAATTGAAGTGGTTCAAGTTTTAAATAATAAAAATTTTAATGGCACCTTCTTTAAATTTATATTATTAAAATTAAAATATCAGCAATATTTTAATAGATTTATAATCCTAATTGGCCGAGTTGAACCACTCGATATTGAACTCAGCCTGGTGAGGATCAAAGTAGGATTCGATTTCGAAAATATTGGTGCTTTCGCTATTGCATGTCTAAACACGTACGAGGATGGGATAAAGAGGAATCCGCAAAGAAAACTTAAAAAGGACAAACCACTAGTGCTGACAAGGACATGATGCGACATCATCAACGGGCATCTCGGCATAGATTGCCTCCAATTTTACTAAAATTGTTCGCATGATTTTGCCACTTCTGGTCTGGAACTTTTTTATTTCGTGCTTAGGTTGGATTAGAATCGCATCCCACTCATCTGATTTTAATAAACTTACTTTAGTCCCATCAATAGCACCAATTTTATTTTATTTTTATATACTCATAAAGCTGATTAGAGGGTACCATGATTTTTGTACTTTGATTGATTCTTTATTCTATATATATATATATATATGTATATAAACATTAATATTAATTTAAAATATCACCTCAATAGGAGTACAAGAAGATAATCATTCAACGCTATCGCTGATCTAGCTAAAAATAAAGCCCTTTTATTTTTTATTTGTATCAGGACATTACAACTTTTCACCGAAATTTTATTGACGACGCACCATATTCTTCGAAAAGTTTTGTCATACTATGGCATTCAATAAGATTGTGGGGACGTGCGGCTGGTTCATCCACTTGAGGTATTAATGACAGAAATAAATGGAAAGAATGCAGTAGGGCGAAAAGGCATATAATATAATTTTATTTTTAAATTTGAGCAATTTAATACATAATAAAAATACTATATTATATATTATTTCAAAGTATGAATACTAAATTATTAATGAATAAAACTGGATACACTAAATTACTCAAATTTAAAAATATTAATATTTCGTATATTTTTATCCCATATAGTAAATGCTAGATCAGTTTCTTAGGTAGGCAATATGTTGAGGAGGAAGATATGCCTACCTAATTAATCTTCCAGAAAGAACATGCAATTACTTATGCTCATCCAACTTATTCAATTCTTGAACCGATACTTAGGATCTATTAGATATTATGATGAATATTGACAATTGGATGTTACTTTTGTTTGTAGCATTTTACAGCACAACAATTTATTTGACTTATACTATCAATTTTATTGATTCATAAGTTACACATGATGCTCTATAACTCATAATTTTTAATATAAAGGTTCCAATGTGGTTACAAATTGTCTAGCTAGAGCCTTCAATTCTACTCTACCTAGTCTCTATCATCCCTAGTGTCATATTTTCATACACAATAATGGTTAATAGTGGAATGGAATTAGTTGGATGGATTCGAGATTGGAATAATAACGATTCTACTCGTATGTTTCATAATAATTGTAAAATCATGATGCTACTCTAGTGGTTTGTTTGATTTAAGTATAATCGAAGTGGAATCGGTTGAGTATAAACTTATATTTCTCAAATATACTCTTAGACTCTTGAAGATGTATAAATATAATATAATGTGCATATGTATATCTATTTATTTATTACAAAATATGCACTAGCAATGATATAATTCATTTAAAATAGTAATACACATCCATCACATACTTAGTCAACCTTTGCATTTATTTAATGGTAGCAAAATCTCCCCAAAAAAGTCCTATTGATAAGAAAATTATCAACTTTTGTCCACACCCACAATGGATTTTAATCAATATTACATTATCAAGGTCTCTTGCTCCTTTAGTTATTTGTATGCATCATTGATGTAATTCCACTCATGATTGATTTGTGGAAGGATTGAATACAAATGACTTAATGTACCAAAAATAATGCTTTAAATTCTTTCATGATCTCTTTTATAAGCTTTGGTCCACTACTTTTTGTTTTGACTAATAGTGGTTGTATTATAAACTTTTGCTAATAACATTCTACAGATCTTTTGACATTTAACATATGTATCATAATTCTCCATAAAACATAAATTCTATTGATATAATGTTACAACTCCCCACTCAAGGACTTTGAATGGGTTAGAATTCTAGTCGTTTAAACTTTAAATTAGCAACAATAGTAGAAGCATGATTACTATACATAGCATTCACTTTTCTCGTAAGACAATTAATATCTCATTGGATGAGTATGTTCCACTTCTCTTTACATAAAAAGGTACATAATATATTTGTCTTTCTACTCACATTGAAAATAAAGTTCAATGCTCTCAGAAAATTCTCCAAGCCATAGTGGCATCCATCTCCTTACCTACAAACCTTGCAATACAAATAAATATTTGCTCAACCCAACAAGTAAAGTGAGTTGAAAAAAAAAAAAATAGAAATAACTAAATAGAATAATGGAATAAAGCAAGGATTTGCATAGGTTTACGTATTGAAATTGATGAGCATGGACAAGTCCATATTATAAACCCATTTCTATGCCAACTAGCTTAAGTACTTTCTTATTTTGTGATTTACTTAAATGAGATGGCCTCTTGGGCCCTAAGCCAATTTGGGCCTATAACACTTGCCTCCCACTCTCATTAGTGGTAGGGCACTAATGAGAGTAGAAGCTAAGGTGAATTGCTTCCTCAAAACAGTGCCTAGATGTCTTAGATAAGCTATGATTCGACTAGGAGGCATTAACCCAACTTAAGGGAGGGGGTGGTGTATTTCAACTGACCTCAACGTTCAAGGCACTTGAACTTAAGCCTTTTAGCAAGCTACCCCTCAAGTTACACCACTTTGCCTAGCTAAGCCAAGCTAATGAGTAACTCATCTAGACTAAAAAGTGCCTAGTCAAGCTAATTAAGGGGATCTAACCTAAGGTTTGCTCAATCAAGCTACACTCATGTCAACAAGCCATGGAGAGAAAGTATCGAGTTCTGGGTTGCCCCTAAGCTCAAGAAAGGAGAGAAGATTATACGATACACTTCTATTTTTTTCAATTGTCAAACTCAAATCTTATTTATGCGATCACAAATTTGTGCATTTAATGCATAAAGACACATGGCAAAATGGGGTAAGGGATAGCCATAGAGGATAAAAAATTGTAGCCCTTTATTTCAATAGTGGAACACGTGGCATAATCCATGGCATCCTTGGAAATTGCACACACGGGAACAAATGACCTCATTCACACTCTTTTCGCATTTTGTCACTAAAAAACTCTATCAAATTTCATCACATCCTTAAGTCTTTAGAGTCCTTCATCTTGCATTATCAAAATTTTCCAATCATTTGCAAGTATGGCTAACTCTTCATCTGTATAGACCTTCTTGGATCTTGTTTGAGGGGTCATTCCCTACCGCTACCCCCCAACACCACCTACCCCTACTCCATGTTGTGACTCTTGATGTTGCAAGGCCTTCAAGTTAACCCTAAAATTCAACAATGTAGGTTAAGAAGGTAAATAGTGCAATTTTGCAATCATTTAAGGGGGGTGAGGAAGTTGTAGTTCTTTAGATGTTCATCTAGACAATGGGAAGTTTTGCAAACCACTTTAGCCATGTTTTGATGAGCTTGCTTCATCAAGTTCAGGCCCAGAGGCTATCAAAAACAAGGTCTGCTAGGTAGATGCTGATGTCATAGGATTTTATAGTGCACCACTCCTCGAGGTTTAAATCATTTAACTAGCCTATGAGCACGAGCAAGTGGCAATACTTAAGGGTGACAAATTATGTGTTTGCAGCTGGTTCTTTGAGTTCGATCTTTAGCTTCCTTTCATGGAGTTTCAGAAGTAAGTCTTCAATTACCACAGTGTCAATCCATGCTAGTTGATTATGAATGCTTACTACTTATGGCATTCAATAGTTTATGTGAATCCTAAGGGATTAGGCTAACTTTATAGTTATTTCGATTTTTCTATAGCATGAAGTGCTTGGGGCCTTCTTGAGGGTAGTATCATCCATCGAGCCACAAGAGTGTAAAGCTTATGGATGGGTTGACTTCCTCATTGCATGATTTGAAAGACAAATACATCATGATCAATACTACTAACGAGTCGGACTTCTAGATCGTCAATCGGAATTTTGCGAACATCAAAATCAGTGATGTAAGCTCAGATCACAAGAGCGTCATCATGGGGGAACATGATGCTGTCAAGATCATCATTCGGAAAGGTGATGGTAATGTTAACTTTTGGTTGCTTTAACTAAGTACTAAGTATACTCTGGTAATTTCTATATTAGTTGTAAGCTTCGCTCAGGGAGATTGATCATCCCCCAACAGTTGGTCCTCCCACTATTGTGTTAATTGTTCCTTTAGTAAGATGAGCTTCCTACTTCTATTATATTGCCTTTAATGCCTTTCATGATCTCTTTTATAAGCTTTAGTCCACTACTTTTTGTTTTGACTAATAGTTGTTGTATTATAAACTTTTGTTGACAATATTCCATAGATCTTTTGACATTTAACATATTTATCGTAATTGTCCATAAAACATAAATTCTATTAATATAGTGTTATGACACCCCACTTGAGAACTTTGAATCGGTTAGAATTCTAGTCATTGATGCCACTATGGTTTTCCTTGAATCAAAGACTACTTGAGGGTTAAGCCTAAATCTTAATTTTAAGTGAATTTTTAATAACAAAAATTTTTCAATCTCATTTAAACTTTAAATTATCAACAATAGTAGAAGCATGATTACTATACATAGCTTTCACTTTTCTCGTAAGACAATTAATATCTCATCATATGAGTATGTTCCACTTCTCTTTACATAAAGAGGTACATAATATATTTTTCTTTCTACTCACTTTGAAAATAAAGCTCAATGCTCTCAAAAAATTCTCCAAGCTATAGTGGCATCTATCTCTTTACCTACAAACCTTGTGGTACAAACAAATATTTGCTCAACCTAACAAGCAAAGAGAGTTGAAAAAAAAAAGAAAAATAGAAATAACTAAATAGAATAATGGAATAAACCATAGGTTTACGTATTGAAATTGATGAGCATAGACAAGTCCATATTATAAACCCTTTTCAATGTCAAATTAGATAGCCAATGCTTTACTATATGTTATATGTGCTATGCTTATGCACATGACTTAACCAATCTTATGATCTAACTCTATTACACTATGAAGTATACTGGACCATCTCAATTTAACACTAAGGGATGATGCCAATTTCACTTTAGCTATTACACGACTATGCCCAAGATATTAAGTTTCCATTGTGACATGAACACAAATTGACATATGATAGTATGATGAATGACAAAACAGTTTTATAAAGGTGTTGATTACTCTACTTGCCTCAAATTGGTCTTGAGCTAGATTGAGCCCTCAAACTCACAAATTCTAACCTATAAGATGAATAAACATGAGTTATCGAGGTGCCAAATATGTCTCCAGCACTTAGACTCTAATACTCAAGTTAGAGAAATAGCGTAAGGGTATGGCAATCAAAGTTAGTGGGTGGCATTAAATTCCTTACTTGGTTAAAGGGACCACCAGTTTATAATATTGTTATGGTGTTATAGTTTAACTTAGTAAACCTTCCTTGAAGATATCTTATTTATTCTAGGAAAGATTCAATAGGACATATTCTTCAAATGAGTTAAATTACTTTTCTAATCTATGCCAACTAACTTAAATACTTTCTTATTTTGTGATTTTACTTAAATGGGATGGCCACTTGGGCCCCAAGTTAATTTGGACCTATAGCACTTACCCCTCACTCTCATTAATGGTAAGGCACTAATGAGAGTAAAAGCTAGGGTGAATTTCTTCCTTAAAATAGTGCCTCGATGTCTTAGATGAGGCATGATTCGACTAGGAGATGTTAACCCAACTTGGCATATTTCAACTAACCTTAGTGTTCAAGGCACTTGAACTCAAGCTTTTTAACAAGCTGCCCTTCAAGTCACACCACCTTGCCTGGCTAAGTTAAGTTAATGAGTAACTCATCTAGACTAAAAAGTGCTTAATCAAGTTGATTAAAGGGATCTGACCTTGGGTTTGCTCAATCAAGCTACACTCATGTCAACGAGCTATGGAGAGCAAGTATCGAGTTCTAAGTTACCCCTAAGCTCATGAAAGGAGAGAAGCTTTTATGATACACTTATGTTTTTTTCAATTGTCAAATTCAAATCTTATTTATGCGCATACAAATTTATACATTCAATGTGTAAAGACACATAGCAAAATAGGGGAAGAGATAACTATAGAGGCTAAAAAATTATAGCCCTTTATTTCAATAGTGGAACATGTGGCAAAATCCAAGGCGTCCTTAGAAATTGTGCGCGTGGGAACAGACGACCTCATTAACACTCTTTTCGCATTTTTCTATTAAAAAACTCTATCAAATTTCATCACATTCTTAAGTCTTTGGATTCCTTCATCTTGCATTATCAAATTTTTCTAATCATTTGCATGTATGGCTAGCTCTTCATCTATATAAACCTTATTGGATCTTGTTTTAAGCGGTCATTCCCCCCCAAAGTTGTGACAGTTGATGTTACAGGGCCTTCAAGACAACCCTAAAATTCGACAATGTAGTTTAAGGAGGTAAACAGTGCAATTTTGCAATCATTCAAAGGGGTGAGGAAGTTATAGTTGGCAAACTCGCTTTAGATGTTTGTTTAGATAATGGGGAGGTTTGCAAACCACTCTAACCATGTTTTAATGAGCTTGCTTCATCAAGTTTAAGCTCGGAGGCTATCAAAAACAAGGTCTGGTAGGTAGATGTTAATGCCGTAGGATTTTATAGTGCACTACTCCCCATGGGTTAGATCATCTGACTAACCTCTAAGCATGAGCAAGTGGCCATACTTGAGGGTAACAAATTATGTGTTTATAGTTAGTTCTTTATGTTAAGTCTTTAGCTTCCTTTCATGAAGTTTCAAAAGTAATTCTTCAATTACCTTAGTGTCAATCTATGCTAGTTCATTCTGAATGCCTACACTTTACTTGTGGCATTTAATAGTCTATGTGAATCGTAAGGGATTAGGCCAACTCCATAGTTATTTCATTTTTTTCTACAACATAAAGTGCTTGGGGCCTTCTCGAGGGCAATATCATCCATCAAGCCACAAGAGTGTAAAGCTTATGGACGAGTTGACTTCCTCAATGCATGATTTGAAAGACAAATACATCGTGATCAAAACTACTGAAGAGCCACACTTCTAGATTTTATAAGTGAATCCAATAAGAATAATACCCATTAGATTGCTGTCAAATGACTTATGATAGGCTGAGATCTTACTTGAAGCCCTAGAGGAGAATGGAAAGCCTTTCAATGCTCCAAGCTTACTAGAGCCAAAGAGCTCATTATCGTAGGATTTTAGCTTTGATCTAGTCTTTCATCTTGATGTATGCTTTCTTGTATATTATGTCCACCAAACTTTGATTGTCAATCGAAATTTTGCGAACAACAAAATCAATTATGCGAGCACAAATCACAAGAGCATCATCATAAGGAAACATGATGCTGTCAAGATCATCATCTAAAAAGGTGATGGTAGTGTTAACTTTTGTTTGCTTTGACTAAGTACTTAGTATACTCTAGTAATTACTCTATCAATTGTAAGCTTTACTTAAGGAGGTCGATCGTCCCCCAACAGCTAGTCCTCCCACTATTGTATTAATTGTTCCTTTATTAAGGCAAGCTTCCTACTTCTATTGTATTTCCCCTTCATCTCAGCAACCTCGCTTTGGAGGTCAATCATTTTCTATAAAGTACTCATGTAGATAGCTTTGCCAAATGAGATCGTTAAGGGCATTCTTTAATTGAGTATAGTTTTTAGTACTGTGACCCCTATCTTAATGGAAATCACAATATCTGTTCATGTTTCTTCTAGAAGGACTAATCCCCATCTTATCAAGCCAAGTGACGATGCCTAGGTCTTGTATCTCCTTGAAGATGACAACCTAGGGCTTATTAAAAGGGGCGTGATGCTCATAAAAGGAATGGTGCGCTTTTTACTACTATTATCATTTCGAGTAGAGCCATTACTCTTCGCAATGAGGTCTAGCCTATCCTTTGTAGAAAGTTAGTCTATAGCCATTCTTCTTTTTGTTGTATTATTCTTACTCAACTTGCTACCCCACCGATATGGCATCTTCCTAAGTGATATAATCTATGGCCCTTTCTTATAATTCCTTAAAATTTTTTGGCTTGTGTAAGGTAAGGGAGCACAAGAACTAGGACCTATCATTTACTTTGTTAACAACTACATTCAAGGTAATGCTCATATCAGCATTAGAGATTTCAAGCATTACTCAACTGAACATAGAGATGTAATCTTTGAGCATCTCGTCTTGCTTCTATTTGACAAGATTGTTGAAGAATCTCACTTAAGTGTCTTGCTCGTAAGATAATGCTGGTAAAATTGCATGGCGAACTCTTAAAAACTGGGAATAGAATTTAGCTTAAGGCCTTAGAATCATATGTGCACAGTTTCTTAGTGTGCTGAAAGCTTACAAATTGTGGCATCAAATACACCAAGGAGGTTCATCTGAGCTACATAATAGGTTAGATGCTTGATGGGATTAGTGGTCCCATCATAAAACTCTTATTTTAGAATTTAAATGTAGGCTAAGAGTTACTTGTCTTAGATTACTTATGTAAAGGGAGAATTTTCTATAGTGAACATATCCTACGGCTCGAGTTTTTTAGTATCTTTCAATTTGTTCAGGCGCTTGATCATGTTGTCTATATTATCAATTGACTTATCAGCTAAAGACCTTATGGAGCCAAAGACCATATGGCATGTGCCTCATAGTTATCATTCTTATTGTTGTTTTAGTCCCCCTTTAGATTAGGACCTCTATTTAGGTTTGTGGTATATTCTCATTATGTTGTGAGAACACTTTGCCCTGCTACTCACTATGGGGTTGAGAATGACATTAGGAGTGTTCATTAATTTCATTGACTTAGTCTTGTAAACGACGACTCTAATCACTAAATCAGCCAATTGTTTCCTAAGTTACGTAACCCTATCCTTAGTGCCTTGCTATACATTTGATGGTGCAGACGGCACCTAAGGATAGCTATTTTCAATAGTTAGAGGATTGCAATCATTGGGAACATTCTTGTCAAAATTTCTTCCAAATCTTATACCAGTCATGAGTCACTATTAGCCTTAAGATGGTGGGCACCAATTATTGATTGCTCTACTTGCCTCAAATTGGTCTTAAGTTGAATTAAGCCTTTGAACTCACGAATTCAAACCTGTAAGATGAATAAGTGTAAGCTATTAGGGTGCTTGAGATGTCTTTGGCATTTAGACTCTAACATTCAAGTTAAAAAGCAACATAAGGGTATGTTAATCAAAGTTAGTGGGTGGTATTAGATGCCTTTTACCTAGTTGGAGAGATCACCTATTTATAGTATTTGCATGATATTATATTTTAAGCAAATAAACCTTCCTCGAAGACATCATGTTTACTCTAAAAAAGATTCAACATGACATGTTTCTCAAAAGAGTTAGATTGTTTTCCTAATTTATGCCAACTAGCTTGGATACTTTTCTATTTTATATTTTACTCAAATGAAATGGGCTCTTGAGCACCAAGCTAATTTGGGCATATAAGAAAGGGGAATTAATTAATAAGAGTAAAACTTTATTTTGACCTTAATTCAAAGATCCTCTATGTGATATCCATGACACAAGTGCATGCAAATGCTCATTAAATCATGTAAGTAAAATTGACATTTGAGTCAAATATATGGATTCACAAGCATAGCACACAACAGTGTTATTGAACTAAATAATCAAACATTGAAGAACTCTTGGTGAGATGAACTTAAATCCATAATTCTCCCAACCACAAACCAAGCTAATGAACTATGCAATATTTTTGAGTCCTTGGGCTTTATATACTAAGCTAATATTCTCTATTTGCAACATAATCACTAACTTTCATTATATCTCAATATTTATAGAGTATGCTTTGTAGCATGATCCTTCTATTTAACAAATTGAGCTTACATAGCATTATTCCTCTATCTCACAATTGCTAAGTACTTAGTTATACTTCACACCTTGCATATCCAAATACCTATGACTTGAATCATTCGTATATTTATAACGAGCAATACTTGTTGAAAGAAGTGATCCCAGTTAACTGGATACTAGTTAAGGGTTGTAAGCTTTCAAGAATATACTATGAATTAAAGGTTAGAGACTTGATAATATATATATATATAACTTTATATTACATTATACTTTTAATAGGAAAATATACAGATTCAAAAAATATATAAAAAAAGTCGATTCCAAATACAAAAATTACATAGAAAAGGTGATCGAAAAGTGAATTAAAGCACAATTCTTTGTCAAAGCCAATGGCATGTTCAATTGATAGGGCAATTTGTCGACGTGCTACGAATATGAAGCCAAATCCCAGTTCGAAGAACCATTGTTCTTGCAATTTAAGAAGCCCATCGTCCAATAGCCATGCCATGAAATAAATTCCATCGCAAGCCTACATCTGGGGTCCTCAGTCCAATTTATGCAAGCCCATCCATGTATTAATTATTTGATTTTTTTTTTCCTTCAACTGACTTTATGAAAAAAAAAAAAAAAAAGAGATTCACGCAGAGGAAAGGGAGGCGACTTGGGAAACAAGGAGAATCACAACGAGACGAAGAAGACATCCTTGAGCACGACTTGGGAGAACGGAACGAAGAGAACTCGAAATCCACGCACGCGAACGAAGAGAACGACAAAAGGACCCACGAACGCGAACGCCGAACTCGGATACAGTGATAATTCCCATTAGAGATTTAATTCTTTATCATTTTGGGTGATTTATTTACACCATTATAATTAGAAACATTACTAGTTAATAAAATTCTTCAATGAATTATTTTATAAATTGTTTTTATTAGTGTATATGTTTGTTTAATTTACATGCGTTAGAAATTTTGTGTGGAAGATTGTTGCTAATTGCCAATAATAATACTTTATTATAATATATTTAAATATTTGAATTATTCTTTTTTTGAATTTTGATATTATAATTGTATGTTTAGGACTCAAAATATATAATTATATAATGTTTTATTGAATTGGAAGATTATTTATGATTAGTTAAGATTTTTGTTTAATTAATTTAGTGAAATTAGAAGATTATAACTAATGTTAATCAAATTGAATTTGCATATAAGGCTAATGCAGTATTTCTATTAATTTCTAACTAAAGGAATTTAGAAAAAAAATTAATTTAAGACACTAATCAATTACAAAGAAAAAGAGTAGTTATAAATTTGAATCGATGTTAATTTGAGTAGAGGAATCTAGATGGTTAGCTGATAATTTAATAATTCAGAAAATGATTTAAATCATTATATTTTAAAAGAACTTTAGGACTTGAATAGGAAATAAATAACTTTAGCAAATTTAGAAAAATAACTAAGTAGCTAAATATAATTATAATTCAGTTGCAATATAATTAGTATATTATGGTAGATTTAACTTTCCCACATTATTATTGATGAGATCAAGAAAAGTGTTTCTTGGTGATCATCTTAATTTTCTTAGTTGGTTTTAATTAGTATTTTATTATTTAGATAATAATAAAATTGATATTAGTTTAGTATTTAATGTAATTTAATTTTCGTAGAAATGATAATCCTACTATTTCTATATTACTTAATCGACCTAGCATACTTACTAATAATCCACAAATTTGTAAAATTTTCACAATTCAAAACCCTCTCTCTTATAGCATATGAGAGACTTACATACTCATAATTGATAAACCAATTTTCAACTAGTAACGTATAATATCCAACATACTTCAATATCATTCACCCAAAAAAGAAAAAAAAAATCAATATTCATACCGAGCTAAGTGGTTTACTCAAGTGAGCTTTATATGGGGTACGTAGTAGAAATGTCGTGACCTTTTTGGCCATTGTACACGAGAGTAGATAGAGGGGGAGAAAAACTCACACGGGACTCACTTTTTGAGCTTTTTGCTCATGATAGCAAGCTCACCTATTTATCCATGAATACTTGTCTATAACTTTATATATATGGTCATGGCCATCAACTACTTTCATAAATTCATGCTTACACAATTACTTTGTGATTTTAGTCTGAAACTTCTATCGATCGCAACTTTTTTTTTTTTTTGTTTCTTATCAGATTTTGAAAAACGTAAACGACCATTCATAATGGAACATCTAAATATCATATCATCAAAAACTTAACTTATTACAAAATTACAAAAATTCCACTACAACAAACTATTCACCTATGCCCCTATAAACCTGTAACTCAGTTTTTGTTGTTTCATATTTTAATATTAACTCGATCTAGGCATCTTCACTGGACGAAATAAAATTATAAAACATCAAGGACACTTTTAACCATCAAATGACAATATGATCCGATCAAACTTACACCTCTCCTCATTAAGTAGACTTTTGTTTTCTAGATGTGATCTTCTTGGACAAAGTACTTTGGGTTATTTTTATAAGACCAGATGTGAAATATAGAGGGTCTCAATGATATAAAGGTTGAAAACAGATGGTTGACAAACTATTTGGTCCATGGTAGAAACATGACAAAAACAATATAAACATATAAAAATGAGGACAGATGCTATTTATCAATAATGGTTGTCATTGTTATTATGTTATAACAATTTTCATTCTTACTTTTGATCGTGGTAATAACTTATAATTTCGTGATACGATTAAAAATTTGTGGAGTAAAAGTAGCTAGAACATGCATGTTGCCATTGCACTCTATGCAATACTCTTAAATAGTTGCCACTTTCTCAAGTTTCAAAAGAGCTACATATATTATATAAATAAGATATTAGTAGTTATACATTCATAATACGTGTGCAAAAATTATATATAAAGATATAATCAAATTTAAAGCACATGGTATTTATTGAATCAAGTTACACATACAACCACAAATTTAAAAAGGACAAAAGAATTATGCATCGGCAATCTTAAAAATGCATAAAAGAAAATAAAAAATATACAGACATTATAAATGTAATCATTAAAATAAACTAAAAATATGCTTGTCGCAATTAATTTATGTCTTCGAACAAGTTGCCATGGACCTACAAAAATAACAAAGAGAATATTAATTGGCAAATGTTGTATATGTAGCAATGTAATATATCAATTTATGGTAAGCTTTTGATCCTAAAAAACTACCAAAGAAAAAAGAAAAGAAATGAAATGATGCGTGAAAACTGAAATAATGGCGAAATCTTTATATGGGAATGAAAGTTGCGGCTTGACTTTGCAAGGAAATAATCAACTTGCGGTCCAAAAATAGGAAACAATACCAACACACGAAAACCCAATTAAACATGCCCATCAAGAATGGTATTGTATAAAACCCAGCTAAACATTATCAATAAAGAATTAGTATTAAATAAAATATTCCCTTTACCGGAACTTTAAAATAAAACTTCAAAAATAAATAGAAGAGCCAAATAGTTTTCACGTATGGTTATTTATGAAAAATGAGCATACTTTTGGCTTTGCTTAAAATTTAAAAACGAAAATTTATCATTTCAACTTTCGGGTAGTTTTTTTTACAGACAATGATTTTAGTTGCAAACATTTCCTGTGTAGGCATAGAAAATGGATAACATTTGTGGGTCCATTAAAATTGAAACTTTATATTTTGCATTGACATGGTCCATGAATTTGGACATGCATGTACAAATTTATAATAGCTAAAGATGAGAAATAGACAACATATTGTAGTAGTATGTTTCTATTCAATTAAGTTACTATAAATGTTTTCTAGAAACAGCAATCAAATTATCCGGGAAACCCAATGAGTGTGATAATGACATCGGCATTTAACTGCAAAGAGGATTTGCATACTCACTAGAATAATCGGCCTTAATGGAAGATAGAATTATATTCGAAATATTATTAACACACAGGCCATTGAAACTTTAGAAAGGCGCACAACTATTGATAGCCAAAATATATGAAAAAGATCATGCAAAATTGTTCTCTTGCTTGGGAGATAGAATTTGAAAATCAATTGAAATATGTAATTAAAGCAAACCACAAATGGAGAGAATATGGTATGTGTTATGTGCGGGAAATAATTATAATGAGCTATAATTGGGAGGGAATAGAAATATGAGAAACTTAACATATACACCAAATCTATACATCCCTTTTAGAATATTGATAAATCCTTAATGCTACAACTGAAATGGACAACCACACGTTAAATATCTCTTCAAATATTTCGTGAACATTTAATATAAACAATAGTTACATCAGAGAATTCCCTTTGTAAATCATTCCAAATCGGTTCATTTAGCCCAAGTCAATATATCAAAAATGCTTAGCATTTACTAACCATCCCATTGCTTTCTCACCTTCGTCAAGCATATATGAATTATAGCGACAAAGGTAAGGTACACGAAACATTTACTGTAGCGTAAAATTCTAAATATAATAATATAATATATAAAATATTTGCATTGCTATGGACTTTTTATTTTACGTTTTTTGCTAAACCGTAGTGTGCAATTCTGAAGACAATATAATAAATATATCCAGTTTTCGTAACATCATCCTAAAGATTACTGTATCCAACCTCTTTCTTCAACTCCAGTTGGAAATCAAATATGATTTTCTTCTGGTGAAGCTTTCACCACAAATAAACAACTTAAGCCCATTTTGTTAAAAGAGAAGACATCGAAAGGTAATGATCCAAAAGGGTGCAGATTTTTTATGCTATATTCTTTTGGTAGCAAATAATCAGAATTGATATTCCAAAAATCTACTACGAAGAGAACGTTCTTGTTAATAAGTTAAAGATATTCATCTTTCATTTGTCAAATTGGTTTAATGATACAGTTTGAATTTCATGAGTTGGAGATGAATTTTTTTAAAAAACTAATTGTGTAATTGTAAATTTGATTACATTAAATTTAAATTAAAAAATTAAAAAAAAAACTTGATGCAAATCAAGAAAGATGATGATTTTCTTACATAAATATTATTTCATTTTATGTTATTAGACTAGATATGATTTCATTGTAATCTAGATTTATTTTCTTACTTTAGATTCGGTTTCTTAGGATCATTAGTATCTTATTTTAAAATAATAAATCTTTTAATTTCCAAGAATATTAGATTAGATTACAATTATAAATAGGCAAAACATGAAATCGTTTATGACACAATAACTTGATATTGAATATAGATATTATTTTCCAAAAGTTGGTGTGATACTTTCTTTTCACCAATGGTGTAAGAGTAAGACCATACTAATCAAGAGTGATGTAAAGTCATCATTTATCAATTTGGCAATGTGAAGCTACCAGATATATCCTTTCCAAATTATGGTTTCTTTTCATAAAAAAATTAAAAAAATTATTATATATTCTTAATAATCTTTTCAGCATTCTTAGTATAATCATTGTTTTGATTAAGTATTCTTATTGATTTTTGTGCTTTTCATAATTTTCTATCCCTTTCATAATTAATTGCTTCTGTTATCCTACATCAAATTTAGTATCATATCCTACTCTTAGATTTCTTCTTAGAGCCTAGATTTTAACATTCAATTCTTAGCACTAAATTTTCTCCTATATGTTTCTAAAATTGTCTTTCTAAAATATGAGTGGGGAGAAGTAATGGTTAAATTAATCACAATTAAGCTTAAAGGTTGTGTTAGTGCTCTAGAAGCCGATACTTTTCCTGTTGGTCAAATAAATGTAAAAACTAAAATCCTAGTTTGGCATAATATCCAAGAAAATAACATAGAGCACAATTCCTTTGAAACTGACCCTAAACATGAAAAAACACAAAATAGTACACTTGAGGAAATAGATAAGGTAGTTCACAAGTCTTTTGTTTTTGTTACTAAAGAAAATCTTGTTGAGAATGTAAATGAAGAATTTTGCAAACCTTATGAACTTTCTCCTAAAAGTGGTGTTTGTGAGATTTTACTACTTCTACCTGCTATTCAATCTTTAAATCTTACCGATTTAACTATTGTCCAACCTCATGAAAAGTCTATGAAAATTAAGAAAAAAATAATTTAAACAATAAATTATGTGAGTCTGCAATAGAATTGTATCATAGGGATCTAAATTATTCAAAAGAAGACATCATGATTATGAGTAGACAACAAGAAGAGGTCATTGATATTGTTAGAAACTAAAGTAAAGATTACATCAATTTACCAAAGATTAATTTTCTCAAGTAAAAAAGAATTAATGGGGAACATAGAGAGCTGTTTTATCATAAGTTCAATATTAGTTTTTGCATATTGCAATATGATCCAGGGTAATTTAGAGAAAATCATAGAAATTCAAGGATGAATCTTTTTAAGAGAAGTGGAATGATGTGGACCAAGAGAGATGATAATTTTATTACATAAATATTATTTTACTTAGTTATTGAAATGAGTTAGACTCAATAAAATTTGCCGTGGCCATAGACTTATGAGTGACTTTTATTTCAACCATGTGGCCATGGATATTGACTCCCTAATCCAAGAGAGTGATGAATTCTATCTTGTCTTATTACTATCATCTATATTTCATATCGTACTCAATAACTGTATTATTCGCAATCTAAATTAAGTTTGTATTTAACAACATCAAAATGCAACATTCCATATATAACATATATGAAAGTCTCAAGTTTAAGGACTATTTATACTCTCATTCATATAGAGAAGGGACCAATGATATTAAACATGTAGTATTCTCTATTTACTAGTCATGTCTAATATACCCACTTATATAACTTGGATATATTTCCCTCAATCTAATGAGAATAACCTTAGTCATATAATGTATTGGTTCAAATATTCATGTCCACTCTAGATTTTTTTCCAACTAAGGAAAATTTTAGATAATAAGATATCATAGAATCTCACTAATAATATATCTTTATTATTATTTTGAACATATTCTAATTATCTATGGGACTTTATTATAAAATATATATAAACAAAAAAATCAAATAAAATAAATACTTGTCTTTTATTAATAACATTCATAAATACATAAAAGATGTCTTGGCACATTGTGCACAAACTACAACAATATATACATGAATGTTTATATATTACTTGTATTTACAAAATCTACTAGTAAATGTACTAAGAAATGAATAAAAAAGGTGATGAATGCAAATATTATCAACGAAAGCAAACAAGGTGGGACTTAAAGAATTTCAATTGGTTCTCGTGGAACAAGGTAAGTACCTATTAATTGGAATGTTTACAATAGATTGTAATGAAGTGTATGCGCGGCAAAATTTACACCTAAAATAACATGAGTTATAACTTGAAGAGGAAAACAAAAAAAAAAAAAAAAAATTGTTTTTCCTGTTGTGATTGGACCAAAATAAAAGGTGGAACGGGTGTAGAACTAAATCAATTTACAATTAGAAGAAGAAGAAAATAATAAAAAGAAATTGAACACCTAGCTAGTCAGAACGATTTCTAAAAAATAACACCTAACCAATCCCTCACCTTAGCGTGGAGTTCCACCATCTTGGCCTCCTTTACTTGCAAATTATCAGAAACAAGGGAGGAAAAATGAAATTAGGAGAAAAAAAATAGAAAGAAAAATGGAAGAAAAAAAAAGAAAAAAAAAAAAAAAGAGAAAAGAAATGAGAGAAAAAAAACCTTCTCTAAAATCTTTCCGTATGAGCTGGAGGAAAATAGGAAGGCGTGAAAAGACCAAAGAGACTAGTTGTATCCCCCTATTGTTGCTACTACAAATCTGTTAAGATGACTTTCCTGATGTTGCAAGGAGTTTCTCACCGTAAAACAAGCTAGTAGAGTTGTTTTTATTGAATAATCCAAGTAAACTGAACATATTATATGGTTATATTTATTTCCTGGCGAGATGCGGAAAGAATCAGCAATATGTGGATGATCTGGAGACTTGAACAGCTATATTTAATATCTTAAGGGTATGATTATGCTTAAGGAATGTTTAAAAAGTCATCCGATTTAAGTTTTATAAGCTAAAACATGAGATTAAACGAAAACTAAGCTAACTGATAAATCGTGTAGAAAAGCAATGTTTTAAACTTACTTTTATGCAACTTATCCTTGTTAGACAATCTGATGCGACTACAATATTGATGTTATTAATTTTATATTTTGGAGATTATATTATTTTAAGACTCAAGGTGAAGTTTAAATTAACTTAAAATAGGCTTTACACAACGACATGCAAAAATAAGTGTAAAATAGTATCGTACCAGGAAGAGGTAGGGGAGATTCTACTTTGATGATGCATTTGCTACTATTTTAAGATTACTGATGTGTTGAAGTGATATGTATAGCCACTAGCAAACCTAGGATCAAGCTTATGTTAAAATATTCAAAGATGCGAAAGTTGAAAATTAAGAATCGAAAAGGACAAATTATAAAAGGGTAATTCTAGAATTTCCTATGTCTATTCATGTTGGTATCCTAATGTTTTTGTGTAATTCTTAAAATAACAAATGTGGCGATATCAAGAACACTAAAATCAAATAAGAAATAAAGAAGTTTTGCCTATTCGAAGTTGTTAGTATAAAATCAATACGATAATCTGCAACTTAAGTCATATGTAATTATGTCTTGAATGACTTATGACAATACTAAGGTTGTAAATGTGACAACACTTAAATTACACAATTATTCCTAGTTGGAAAGTTGTACTTGTGCATAATTTTGAACTGATTTCAATCAATTTCATGAGAAAAGCATAAACTATGCACAAAATGGATCAATCGTGCATCAAATTGTAAAAATACTAAAAAATATTACATTTTATTGAAAACTATTGATTTTAGATGTTGTGTACAAGTGTATAAGGGCTACGATTACATTAGTAGCCCCACTATTGGATTGAAGAAGAACTAAAGAAAGAAAAAAGGAACAAAGCATGCTAATCAACCAATACACCTAACACCATCCAATGGTAGCCTTAAATCAAAGCCATCTAACTGTTGCATCTAGAGGTCAAAGATGGCTCCATGATGGTGGGTTACCATCTAAAGCATCATTAGCTACACCGTCTGATTGCCACCCTTTAAGCCCTAATTGCTCAAAACCCTAGCAAGCCGATGGATGACACATGTCTACCAACCAAACAATACACTAATATATTGTCTATTCAGTATGTTGCGGTTATAAAAAGCTGCATTTTGCGAATTACAGGAGAAGAGTCACAATTGCAACACATTTCTCTCTCGTTTCTTAGTAGGAACTTAGGGTTTTAGTTGTAGCTAAGGTAGCCTTAGTAGATTTTACGATTTCCTTATCATTTTAAGCTTTGGGAACACGATCACAAGCATTAGAAGCAGGGATTTACACCTAGAGATTTGGCTTTTGTTGTAACTCCAACACTATTCACTCTAAACTCTTCTCAATGACTATTTTGATGTTAGTTATCTATTTCCATTGTATTATTTATGTTTCTATAAGTATCCAAGTAGTTGGGTTTGTGATGTTTTGATGGAAGTGTTGGCGTTAGTGTAGATTGAGTATAAATGTATATATTAAATTGGGGTTTTAGTGTAGTTGCAGTTAAATGTGTATTAAATTGCATGACCATTGAGTTTAGTACATTTAGGAAATTTAGAATGCTTAACCAAGGATTTAAACTCTATTAGATACAACTAGGATATTTTTGGAAAAATCTTACAACCAATAGGTTTTATTGAACTCACTTGAATACACTCACTGACTACAATTGTAAATATGAATTATGAGGCTAGCCATATGATCAATCCATATCTATAACTAAGGTATTTGGTTAGTGATATTAGCCAAATATCTAACTGAACATATAGCAAAATGCATCGTAACTAGAGTTTTCACTATACAACGAATTTCATTTGCCCAACTAAGGAGATGAGTTCAAGTGATTCCACTAAAACCCAATTAAATACCATGTTCAATATTTAATCTAACACAGTTTGTTAATAATTTCAAAGGATAAGTTACTGCAAATCGACACTTTTATGCTTTAGTACCTTAGACTTTAATTTTTGTTAATTAACTTCATAATTTCCAATCATTCTCATCATTTGGTTTGCTTATATTAGAGCCATAAGCCAAATCTAGTACTTAGCTAACCCCTTTCCTCCTCAAAAGATTGACCTAGTGAGTACTAGCATATTACATTTGTCCTAACACAATGGTTAGTAAGGTACGCACTACTCTTCAAAAGGTTTTAAAGATCAACTTTCACTAAATTTTATTAGTACCAGCATATGTCAAAATGCTAGGTAAAGAAGAAGAATACTTTGATTAGAAAATGGTATTGGCTAAGTGAGTATCTAGGTCTTTCAACTTCGTTAAGATTTAGACTTATCATTGTTTACATGTGTAATATCATTAGCTAATGTATATTGTTGTTAGTCTAACACTCGATGTTAGGAATGAGCTGGTGAGGTGGTGTATTAAGGTAAAATTTATCGATCTCTTGGTATGTTTTATTTCTATAGGACTTTACTTAAGTGAACTCCTAAATGGAATATTTAGTTGATTTTTTGCTACTAGATTAAGTTTGCTTAGCTGCTCTTGAATGGTCATTTGATTGCCATAGCTCTATTCTCAATTGTTTTAAAAGTTTGCTTGATTGAGATTATATGACCACTTGATTGTCTCAGATGCCCTTCAATTGTCTATTTTGCTTAGGATTTATGTATATGTTCGGAGACTACATGATTTCATTCATGGCATAGCATGAAGGATCTAAAGGTCATATTTTGGAACTGCTGACTTAGCTATTAAACCTAAAGGGTCTTACTTTGATAAATTTGGTTTAAAGATCTAGGTTTCTGCATATAAAGTGCATGAATCTCTCTAGACTCTCTAGGTCTTTAGCTTTCACGATTCTCTAGGTTAAGTTCATTAAGTCTTCTGCAACTCCCCAAGTCCAATTCACTAAGTCTTCCACAACTCTCTAGATTAATTTCTATGAGTATTTTCAAAATATCCTAGGTATAGAGGATATTGGCTAGCACATTTCAATTTCACATGCATTAACATGACATCCATGTGTGGTAAAAGCATTCGAGATTGTGCTTAGGTTTCAAAATGTGAGCTCGAATATGTTTTTGCTTGGCTTAGTTATATTTGTTTTTGTTTCTTTTTTTTTTTACATACAACCAATGGTTTTGCTTTAGTTTTGCCCACTTAACTCGAAACATGAGCTAAAGGGTTAGTTTTCAATATATAAAGCTATAAAATAGGGTATAAGAATAGCTAAGATGCAAGTACTAACTAGAGTTGTGTAAATCTTGAAGTGGGTATAGGTGAATTTATAGTCAAGATAGAACTCTTAAGATAGAAATGGATCTATGAACTAAATAGCCTTATCAATAGTGATATATTGTATATGTTTATGGAGAAGAGGTATAGGTGTTAAAAGAAAAACCTTGGTATGGTAAATAATATATAGGGTTCTAACTATATATGGGCAATAAAATGCACACTTGACACTAGTGTAGGCGATTGAATTAATGTTTCCACAATAGTTTTGAAATGTCTATAATGGAGCAAAGCAAGTTCTAATCGAAAATTTTGGATAAGCCTTATCCTTATGTCAGCTATAGCATAATGATTCAATTTCCACGTACCTTATTTGAGAAGAATATTGATAGTTAAATAGGTTAAAACAAACACATGAAGGTAGGTTTTAATCATCTAATAACCAAATTTTAATGAAAAGAAGAATTATGTTTGTATGGATGAAATAAGCACAATAATGTCATTTTGGACATGAGATATAGTTTATAGAAGAGCCAATTGGGGATGGTATTGATGTAAATATATATAAAAGTGAAGATAAAATCTTTAATGTGTTTTTTTTTAAAGGAATAGGCAACCAAATGTCAAGTTTTGGCTCAATAAGATGTTAGTTTTCATATTGCAAAATTTGAAATGTACCTCCTAATTTACATTCTATTTCTATAATCAAAACAAAAACCACTACCACGTGTACTTATAAAAAATAAACTTATAATAGATCAACAATATGACAATTATTAGCGGTAAGTCACCACTAATTATTTACCTTTGTTTTTCTATATTTTTAATGAAATTTTCTTAGGAAATTTAGCTGTTCTGCCTTCAAACTAGTCATTAAGGCCAGTTGAAAAAAAAATTAAATTTTTGACTAATGAAGTAATGAAAATTTAATAATATTCAGTTCAAAGGAAGTAGCAGCGTGAGTGAATATTTTTATAGAGCATTATTTCACTAGGACATGAAAAACTGAAATCTTTTTTTTTTAGTACTGTGAGAATCGGAACCGACAAATGACAACTTGAGATATCTTACGGAATTTGGGGAAACACGTATGATCATTCAATATTGAGTCGCCACGTGAGTCCCACTTTGGCATGTTCACGGAAACGGCTAGACAAGAGCCTTTTTCTACGCAGTTCTTCGGTTTATTTTATTTGAAATGAAGCATACGAGAATATATTCCGTTCTTGAAGCGTCCCCAGCCAGTCCATGAGTGACCAGTCTGTAGAAGCGATAAAAGCAATACTGGAATTTGTAATTATATTATTGTAGTTTGCAGTAAAGACAACTCTGAAATCCATCTGATGAAACAAAGCATCATAGAAAAGATAACCACCATTCGAATCTTCTTGATGTAGGACTAGTTGGCATCACACTAGCTAAAAGGCTAAAAGTTCACAGCGAAAGTGCCATTATTAACTACCAATGGGTCTGGCAAGAATGTCAGCTTTTGTGAAGTCCTTGGGAAGCTGCGATCATAGCACAGTCCATCTGTTGAAACCCTATTCTTTCATTTTGCAAGTCATACACTACTTGAATATTCTGTTGTTGGAAACTCCCAAAAACCCCAGCAGGTCCATAATCCCCATCTTGCATGCTTTGAAACAACAAGCATTTCACCACACTTGAGTTAGCTGGAGCGCCCATTGCATAAAAGCTATTTCCATGTGGTAAAGGAACGCTCACGTTGTTCAAAAACCGAAACGTGATGGAAGGAAGCTCATCATCAGCGATCGTGCTGTTCAGAAACGGAACCCTATAGCAAAGATCGAATCCGGTTCGGTCCTCAACTTCCTTGGCTCGAGGATGGATTATTACGGACTGAAGGATAGACAGTAATTGCGAGTAGAAGGGTTCAGGTAAGTGTGTATAGGTTGTTCCTGAGTCAATCAACAACCCCCCGTTACCCGATGAATCGAATTCTTTAAGTATTTGTGGAACTTGGGTTGTGCTGCCATTGCCTATTGTTATGGCCTCTAGACCAATGTAATAATAATTAGGGTACATTGGGCTTTTCAATAGTGAGGTAAACTGCAAGCGATCTTGTGGAGCTTTGGCAACGTTACCAATAACTAAAGGGCTTGAGAAGTTAGGATTATTTGCATACTTAAAAGGCAAGAAACAATGGGAAAAGCCCATTTTAAGAAACCCTAACTGTGCTAGAAGTGATAATGAACCCCTTCCAAAGCCTGCAATTCCTATTGGCTCATGATATGTGGATCCTGCACATCCAAAAGTAAATTTTGGTACATCCTTCAATATGTTAGGATTATTGCTTGAATGTACCCTAAGGTTATCACAAGTTAGGGTTCCCGTTACAACCCCTCCAACACCGTATGTGTATGCAAATGAAGGACAAGGCCTAGCACAAGTGCCTTTTAATGTTGAGCTCAAGGAGCACCCGGCAATGATGCACAAGTCGTAGGGGTTGTCAGAGCTGTGAATATCCATGCAAAGAGAGCTGGCACAATGGTCCCTAAGTGAGGAAGAAGAGTATGATGGAGAGAATGCAATGTTTGGCTTATTTCGATAATCATCACAGCCGATGCAATCGAATGATAGATTCCCACATGGAACCCAAGTTAGGTCACTACCAGTGTCCATGTAAACTTGAATGGCTTGAGGAGGAGTGCCTAAGTTAAGCGATATAAGGTAACCATCTCTAACTTCCTTTAAAGGTTCTATGAAATCAACCATATCTGATGGTTTTTTCAAGGAAGAAACATACGAGTCTTTTGGAAGAGGAATTTTTGTTTGGGAATAATGAGTAAGACCAAGAACAAGTGACTTAGGATTGCTTCTCTGCTTTGCATGGCACTTTGTAGGGTATTTGAAAAGAAACAAAATAGAGAAAATGAGAATAAACGAGAGAAAGCTAGCTATTCTTACCATTGTGGCTTCCTTATGTTTCATTTCACTCACTATGAACGAATGCAAAAGAGGGTCCTTGTGCCTCATATTTATAGAGGAATTTTGCTAGTGTTTCATTCTCAAGGTCTCTCATGAACTTTAAGCTAAGGTTTGTTAGATTTAACAACAATGCTTCTCCTCTTACATTAAAAAAAAAAAAAAATGGTGTACAAAGGGAGAGAGAGAGAGAGAAGTTTCAAAGCTCCTTGCACATTTAACACACACAAAATTTCTTAAAAATATAAAAAATTGGAAATAAAAAACATTACTTGTTTAAAATAAGTTATAAAGATTAATAAGGGGAATATAGATTATACAAAGGTTTTAACCTTAATCTTATATATAGATGAGACTAACTTAAATCTTATACATTGATGAGACTGGTGTATATATAATTTGTTAAACATGAAGCCGAAATATTAAAGTATTCTCATACATTGTAATGCAGCTTATTAGTCATTTATAATGGTAAAGTGCAATAGACTAGTTTTCATGTTACACTCTAAAAGTTAACCTTTCATTATTTCTTTAATAACCCTTTCAAATTGTATTTGCTTCATAAGCAATTGAAAATTAATTTTAGTAAATCAACAAATCTTCTTTACTTTAGTAGTTTTAACTTTCTTTTACATTATGATGGCCACTTTAGATAAGGTGAATGAGTAAATCAAGGTATAAAACATAAAAAAGTTTATAAATTATAACTCTTCTAGTGTTTTCTATTGTTTGCATATACAATGTTTGAACATTTTCATTTGAGGCACAAACATGTGTCTATCTATTATAAAATATAGTTTTGGTATTCTATAGTTCCATTAGTTACATTTGTTTATATTGTCCTTATATTAGTAATTAATGATATGTTTTAGTTCACATAAATAATTCCAATTTGAAATAAATATAAATGCTTAATGGCATTAGTATTGAGTATCTTATGTATAAATAGACTAGAGTAATTATCATTTATAAGCCATGATGATAAGTCATTCAATTTTGATTCTTTAAATTGCATAAGTGATCTCTTAATGCATTCTATCCATTTGGTAAAACCCTTTCAAAGTTTGTTAAATGCATAGACATTTTCTATTTAAAAACCATGATAAATAATAGCTAATAATGAAACATTAGTAATCATTCATTTCTAAAAAATTGAATTACATAAGTAATTGTAAATTCACATTAAATTGTGCTCGTATTAGTAAAATTAAGTGTGTCTCAATTTATCTTGCCTAATCAAGTAGGTTATAAGCGAGTATTAAGCGTCATAGGATAAGTTTTAGATACGGATTTTCTGAAACTTACCCCCACAAGGTAAGTATAGCTACAAGATGTTTCTAAACTATAACCACCCTAAAACTTATACTCTAAGTATACAAAGTATAGATTCCAAGATACTTTGTATCCACCCAAAAAAATATTAAATAAGATTATAAATAAATAATAAATGATAGTTTATATTTTTAGCCAATAAATATTTTATCAAAAGGAAAAAAAGAAATGAAAAAAGAAGCCCAAACCCATAAGTTAATAATCCTAAATGGATAAACTTGAATGCCACCTCTATCACTTTATGCTTTTCATTCTTGTCCTTATTCTTCCCCATTTCCCTCTTTTACTTTGAATTTTCCATTCTATTCTCTTATTCTTTATCATTTGCTTAGTAAGATTACATAAAATTGAAATAATGAAAGTAGGACAAAATACCTTTTTTTTTTTCAATTTCATAATTTTTCTTATAGGTTCCATAGGTTTTGTATAAAAAAGTTTGTACTATCATATATAAAATACTTTTTAATATTACATAAATTTGAAATTTATGAGAAGAAAAATAAAATTTATGAGTTTCATAAATACTTCATACCATGTAGGTTTTACGAAGTATAGGTTTGTGATGATTACAAAATGATACAGGAAAGGTTTTGATTCCAAAATTCGGAAACCAGTACCTTATAGGGTAGATTACAGGTAAAGCCCCATACGTTCCAGTTCTAAAATTTGGAAACCAGTAACTTATAAGATGGATTACAAGTAAAACTTCATACTCTACCCATCTTGTACTCTTTCACCTCTAAATCTCAATTCCTATAAATAATTCAAATTTACATATAAAGTAAATATTTGTCATCATCATGTTAATTGTCTATATTTTAAGAAATATAGAGTAATTTTATTATTTGTAAACCAAGATTAGTGAGTGATTCATTTATGGAACCTATGCATTTTAGTTTTTTTTTTAATGTGTTTTTTTTTTCATTTTCAAACTATGATAAATAATAGTAAATAACTAAGACATTCTGAATCATTTATTTATTTATGAAAACTTGATTCCTTAAATAATTTCCTAACGCATTTTGAATTGTGCTCGGTAGAACTACATAACATTACTTATCATTAAAAATTAAGAATACTAATGACATAAGGGTGTGACCCTTTATTTGTGGTGGGTGGATGATATGAAGCAAGTGTACCTATCAAATTTTGCAATGTACTGTATAAAAATATGGAAATCGTCCCAGAATTTCGAGTACTAATACTAACAATACTCTATTATCTAATCGGTAAATTATGGAATTGGATTAAATTAAAAACTATAATGAAATACTAACTAAAGAACTGAGAGTTTGTGAAAAGACAAAAAAGCAAATTAAATTAAAATTAACTTTAAGTTGGTAAAACTAGTATTTAGACTTTTTTTCTCCTAGTATTATTATGTGACAATAACAAAACGCATTCCATTCCTTCAAGATCATTAACTAGAATTATTAATAACACTTTCTCATTACTAACCAATCTATAAATCTCTTCAGCATATAAAAATGCATAAGACAAAATTCCTAACTAACATTAATTTAAGAACTATAATTTCTCTAAGATTACATCAATCCTCTCACACAGCAAACTAATATGCATCCTATCTGATATAAGCATAGATGATTAATACATACTATACCATCAAATAAGACCATCAGAATATAACATAGAATCATTGAATATACAAAAAATCTAAATCACAAATAAACCAGTTCCACATCTAGATACTAAGAAAGTCTAACATGTTATAATGAATTCACAATGATAAATGACATGAATCAAGAATCAATAAACAAGTAAAACAATTTAAGTAATATATTTTCCCCTCAAAACCTGAACAATTAACATAAATCTTCTCATGTGGATGTCTCTTCTATTATAAATTTGTTTAAAAACTAGCATTTTGGTGTCAATATCTTATACACGTCGTCTCAAGCATTCCATTTCGTAGCTCAATTCGTGTAAAATGATTTCTGTAAATACACCTAATACAGTCGTCTATAGTTGTTCTAAATCATTAGATCAAAAAATACACAACCTTTAGAAACAGTCTATCTAGATACTAAACCTATAACTTCAATCAACAACATGATATCATCATGCATCAGTCAATCAAACTATACTCTCATTACACAAATGAAAATTGATTCATTTCTTTTTCATTCACATCTCAACCTAATCAAATATACATAATTAATTTAAATCTCAAAATCAAGGAAAAAAACATGTAATCTCACTTAATATATATACACTATGAGCACTTTTGTGGAGAAAATGGATAATTTGATTAAACTAAATATATATATATATATATATATATTATGATTATTACTCTCAAATCATGTCAATTGGATCAAATTTTTAATTTAATACATACAAAGACTAATTACTCAAGCTTATTGTTCAACATTTAATGGAAAGAAATGTTAAATAAATATGTTCAAATCAAATTAATAGTATGTCTTCCTTCTTGGTTTAATTACTTTGTTTGGAAATGAATTAGAAAACAATCTAATAAAGTAGGTTTATTGGGGCAAGTAGAGATGCAATATGTCATTGCTTTTTCATATTTTGAGTAGTCGGTTTCTTCAATATTATTTTTCTTAGACAGTTTTGTTAATATGATATGATGAGTTTAGACATGGGGAATATGAATATCAAATGTGGGAGAATGTAGAAAGTGTAATAGTATCTACAGGCTTACATAGAAAATGCAATTGTCCTCATAAAATAATCAATAAAACTTCAAATTTAGGAGTATATAAGATAAATACAGTCATTCAGCTTGAAAATTGGAAATGATTAGCCACAATTGGCTATTGTATAAATATTTTACTCATTCATCCTATGAATATTAAACAACCACAATCTGTTCAAAACATAAATGTTCTGCTACAGTACGCATAGTATAATAGTTGCAAAATCATCTACCAAATATAAAAGGAAAACAACAACAACAAATCTCAAAACAAAGTTTGTGAAGCATTTGAAAGTTCCGAAAAGGAAATTTTTCAAGCCTTCTATTTCTCATTTATTATGTTCATATTAAAAATTTTCTTCTCATTTTAAAGCTTTTAATTCGTTCACTTTTCAAAGTATATGCAAAACTAACATGATTCTTTCCTTTAAACAGATTAAAACCGTACATGTTTACTTTTAAGTTAAGGCATGTTGAATATAATCTAAAATTCAATGCAAAGTAGTAGAACCTACGTACATTATGGATGTAACGATTATTTAATTCACCCATTTGGAAAGAATAAAAAAAATGAATATTATTGTCAACAGACATGATACATTAATTAATTGAAAAAATAGTTGATTTAGTTTTACCATCGAGAGGACATAATTTGATGAAATACAAATTGCTACTTGTGACAAAGTGACCTTTCAATGAAGAATATAATACGTGACTTAAAAGAATGTACAAAAACCAAATATGCAATAAAACAAACACTTGTTCACAAAAAGTAAAACCTTGTAATTAACAATTTATTTAGAATGATTAGCATTGCTAAAAAAATATATAATCATTTGTTATTAATTATGAAATAATTTAGACAACTGAAAAAAAAAGGTGTTTCAGAAAAGTTTACATTTGATAGAACATTGCATAAACATTACATCATACAAACTTGTGTCGATTGATAAATTAAGATCATAAAATAATGTATTAAGCATCTTTTTGAAAGCCTCACCAGCTTGGCTAGGCATTTCTTTCATGGTTTCTTCCGTATTGCTCTTCTAATCTACATTAAAGGCAGTATAGATTATAGTCATTAATGAAAAAAAATTAATCTAAGATAAACATCCTTATTTACTTCATTTTAAACCTAACATCTGCACTTATGAAAAGAAAAAAGATATATTTTAAACCAAACGATAAGGGACTTGGATTTTGAATGCTTTACGATGGTGCAAGTTGTGATGCGGATTTGGATTTCAAAGGCCAAGATCGGTGGAATTTCTCAAAATCTTGTACCAGATTTTGTAAAACAAATTGCTATAAGCAAAAAAAGCTATAATTAGAAATTGAGATAGGAGATACACAAAATCGTGCCAACTGATAGATTAAAATTACAAAATAATAAATCAAAAATGTTTTAAAAGTTTCAGCACCATGTTTATGCGTTTCATCGTAACCATCTTCAATTTAGTAATTTTACTTTTTCCATAGTTTACTCCACTATACTCCTATAATCTGCAACAAAGGTAATATATACTTTAATCTTTTATGAATAAATAAATATATATATATATATATATTAATTTAAGAGAACATCCCTATTTCCTTCATTTTGAACGCTTTAAAATGATGCAAGCTGCGACCATGGATATGGATTTTGAAGGCCAAGATTGGTGAAATTTCTCAATATCTGATTTTGTAAAACTAAACGTTATTAACAAAAAGCTGTAATTGGAAGTGGAGATAGAAGATATACAAAATTGTGACAATTGATAGATTAAAATTACAAAAAAATAAATCAAATATATTCTAAAAGTTTTCACCATCTTGGTTATGCATTTCACTGTAATCGTCTTTCAGCTATGTAATTTTGTGCTTCCATATTTTGTTCCACAATGCTCTTGTAATATGCATTGAAGGCAATATATATTTTAATCTTTCATGAAAAAAAAAAAAGAGATATCGATATAAGAGAACATTATTTCTATTATTTCAACTAGATTTGGATTCAAAAAGCCGAGATTAAAGGAAGGTTGCTCCGTATGTTTTACCTTGTTGTTGATTGCTCTTGCAATCATAGGTTGATCGCAGATCAAGTTAAGCCTTCAATTTGACAGAATTCAGTTTGCATGATGAATAAACATGATCTATTGGACACTAAAGATGTCTTCGGCACTTAAACTCCAACGCACAAATCAGAGAATCAACGTAATGGCACAGCAATCAAACTTATAGAGAGTATTAGATGCTTTACTAATTGGTATAATCCCCCATTCATAGCATTGGAATGACGTTATATTTATGGTAAGTAGATCTTTCTTAAAGACATTCAGTTTATTTTAGGAAAAATTCAATAGTGTGTTCGTAAGGAAGTTAAATTACTTTCCACATCTATCTCAACCAATTTAGACTCTTACATAATCTAGCATTGTACTTGATAAAGTGGGTCTTAGGGCCTAATGCCATATTGGCCTATAATACTTTCCCCTCTCATTAGTGTAAGGCACTGATGAAAGTAGAGGCCAAGATTATCCTCATTCATGTGTAACAAGGCCCAAATATGTTGGGTGGCCTATGCTTTGGCTAAAAGGCACTAATCCAAACGGAGGAGTTTCTTAATTGACCTTAACATTCAAAGTACATCAACTTAGCCTTTTTAGCAACTTGTCTCTCAAGCCATGATGCCTTGCTTATGCCTTTCTAAGTCAAGGAGCAACTTAATCAAACTAGAAGGTGTTTTGTTGAGCTATCCAAGGGGTTTGAATTTAAGCTTACTCAAACTAGCCACGTCTATGTTAGCTAGTGATGAGCAGGACCTATGCTCTGGCTTGCCCCCTAAGCTCAATAGGGTAAGGAAACTTGCTGGACATGCTTTCGTCATTTCAAATATCAATTTTCAAATCCTTTATGCGTGCACAAATCAACATAAACACATGTCGCTTCAGGAAAAAAGGTAACCACATATGCTAGAAGATTATAGCCCTTTGTCTTGGTATTAGGACATGTAGTGCAATCTGACATGCTCTTAGAGATTGTATATGCCTTCCATAACTACCTATATAAGTATATTAAATGGCCACATTTTCCACTTTTGCATTCTCTTGTTTTCTTATGCCATCAAAATTTTCAGACCTCTCTCGAATTTCTATACATGCTCTTACATATTTGCAACTTCCTTATTTCACTTTCATTAAATTTTATCTTTCCATTTACAAGTTCAATATGAAGGTATACCTAGGTCTTCCTCTTTTCAAACCTTATTAGACCTTATTCAAAAGGTTATCCCCACCCACTAAGTTGTGGTAGTGGACATAGAAGGAGCTTCAAGTCAACCTTAGATTCCAATGGCATAGGCTGAGGAGGTAGATAGTGCAATTTTAAGATCTTTTGAGGAAAAAATAGATGAGTATGTTTGTGGGAGCTCACCTTGTATATTTATCCAAATGATGGAGAGGATTATAAGCCCATCAAACCTTGTTTTAATGGGCTAATGACTTTAAGATCAGGCCTAGGTGCAATAAAGAGCACAATGTACAAGGAAGATATAGACGCTATTGGTTTATATAACACGCCCCTTCCAAAAGGCTACATCATCAAACCTGCCTTCAAACGTAAGCAAGTTGCTGTGATGGAAGGTGTTAAGTTCTATATTTACCTTAGGTTCTTTGAGTTTAGGCTATGGCTTCCCTTCACAGACTTTCAAATATAATTCTTCAATTACCACCGGGTTAACTTGTGCCACCTTATTCCAAACGCGTACATGCTGCTCGTAGCATTGAGAGCTTATGTGAATCATATGGTGTTATTCGTACTCCACAACTATTCTATTATTTCTGTAGTGAAGTCCTTAAGACCCTCTCCAAGGTAGTACTACTTGTCAAGCTAAAGAGGCATGAAGTCAATGGATGGACTAACATCCTCGGTACACAACTAGAAAGAGATACTATTAAGGAGCTAGACTTTTGGGTTTGATAGGTGAACCCAACAAGAATAAAGGCAATCAAGTTGTTACTTAATCACCAATGCTAGGCTAACATCCTGACCTAGGCCATGTAGGACAACAAAAAGCCTTTCGATGCTATGAATTTGATGCGAAGTTTTTTTGGTATTACAATTGGGATAAGATTAAAACTAGGTAAAGGAAGTGAAGCTCAAGAAGTTAGAGTGAGATTGGGGAGGGTCATGGTAAAGGTAAGGGTCTACACTTGAGATGGGGTTAGCTTGAGGGGTGTGCTCATCTACTATGGCTTGAAGGTATAGTCCCCTTGTAAAATTTATATTTAGTAAGTCTTATGCATTTTTTTTTAACTAAATTTGTCTCCTCTATGTTGCAAATATGCCTCTTTTAAGGCCATTGCGTATATCCTATCTTGTTGCTCACCAATTTAGGTAAGGCAAGAAGGATATGAAGGGAGCAAAGAAAGTTGTGTAAGGAGTGCCTCCATAGAAGAGGGCCCTATCTGGAGGAATCACTATCTAAGGTCCAAAGCCTCCACAAACTACTCCTCTAGTTCCTATTGCTATAACTAGGAGAGGAAAGGAGAAAGCCACCAAAGTCGAAGGTCACCATGGCCACAAGCAAGGAGTTGTTGTAACTAAGAGGCCCTAGACAAATGATATAATCCCTATTCCAAGCAAGATCGAGGCAAGACCTATTTCTTTGATTAGGGAGGTTGAGACTCCTACCTTTTAGAGGTGCCAAAAAAGGAGGCATGATGCCCTATAAGGGGGAAAAAAAGTGAAGGAAAAGCAATGATCCAATGAGGACACCCAAATTCACCTTCTCTAAGGTCCCATTGCTATTAGCGACTCATGAGTTGAAGGCTGAGATAGGTCAAATTAACCTATTGGAGAACATCCTTAGCCCTAAGGAGTAAAGGAAGGTTAAGGAGGTCATGGCTAGATTTTCAGCTTGTCATATGTAAAGTCACTTTTCTACTTAACTTGGAAAGGTAAATTCTTTATGGTTGCTAACGGTAGTCACTTCTCCTGTTGATTTTCTATCTCCTTTTTTTTTTCTTTTAACATTAGTCTTGCTTTATAGATAATAAAGGTTGCATATGGCATCCTTTATGCATACGCCAAAGGGGATCAGTAGGTATGAGATCACTCTATTGATTATGATTACCTGTTTAGGCTATATAGCCATATGTTCACTTGTAACCATCTTCACCTACGAAGGCAATTGGCAACCAAAACCAAGTAGAGGAGCGCTTGAGAGGAACTCGAAACAATCTACGAAGATTGTAGGAAAAGGGTAGTTGAGGCCAAAGAGCAAGCTAGGAAGACTTCAATCGAGCTAGAGAAGGCATGGCAAGAGCTCAAAGGAGATGTCAACCACATCAACAGCCTCTTTGAGGAGGTTGTCAACTACTAAGAGAAAGTGGCCTACCTTACCAATGAGCGTCGATAGGTGAAGGCTATGGTAGTGGACTACAAGTAAGATAAGGACATAGTGCAAAACTTTTTCGATAAGTCAACTAAAATAGAGTAGATCCTCAAAGAGTAAGTTGCAAGGCTCAAGGAGCATGTGCTACAACATGATGCACATATCCAAGAGTTAAAGGAGCTTGAGAGGACGACAAGGGATCGGTATTATAAAGAGATCCAACATAACAACTAATATGTTAAGTAGTTGGTCACTATAATAGAGGGAGGCCAACAAAAGATGAAGTAATAGATCTATAAAAGGGATTTAGGGTACAACCTAAGCTAGCTCACTGACAAGTTGTGGGAGCCCAATTCCCCTCTAATAAAGAGGGACGAGTTAGAAGTTGAGAAGGTTGTGGTAGAGGCAAAATCCCAAGATGATAATGGAACACCTCTACCGCCTAATTAAGATGAACAACCTCCTCCTTCTCCTCCTGCAGTTGAGGAAGAGTTGCCCCCACCTACTCCTCATGAAGAAGTGCCACCTCCTCCCATCGAACAACAACCAAGCAAGACCCATGTGCTTCCTACCAAAGATTTTCTTGAGTCAACTCTAACTCTAGGCAATGAACAACTATGTTAATTACCTCTTTCATTTACCTTTGTACTTTTGTATTTTTCTTTTATTTTTTGTCATTAGACTTGTATGAGGTTAGTTTACCATCCCCGAAGACTTGTAATTGTACCTTTCAAAAATATCAATGGAAGAAGTTGGTTTTATCCTTTCCTCTTTCCTTATTCATGTTATTATTAATACATGCTTATTAAGTACTATACGTAATCCATATATTAAGTTATGTTTTGATCGAAAAATATGTGTAACTAAGGGTCATGTCCATTTTCGAGAGTATCTTTAACATTTAAGCTTAAGCTTGCTCAATGAAGATATCCCTTTATTCTAACACAAATTAAAAGTCTGCTCAACTCAGCCTCTTGGGGCCTAAGGGCTTGTACACTTGGTTGATTAATGGGGCCCCTTAAATGTCCTATTACCTTGATGAAGCTTAGGACTTTACTTATTAATCACATTTATGTGATTAAGCTCTAGATTCATGTACTTTATAAATCAAATTAAGGTAAAACATAAACTTGGAAATCATTAAAGCAACTTGTAATTCCATTAAGTAATATGAATGTTTACAATAAGCAAAACACTTCAAATATGCTCTAATTCAAAATATAAACGTAAATTTTCCATGTTCCATGTCCTCAAGATTAGGAGTCTATTGAGTCTCTCTCTAACTCATATGCCCCACGAATGACCACTCTTCAAATGTGGACTAGGTCTTCCCAATTCAAGGCTAATTTGCTTTGGTCTTTCCTTGATCTGATGCTTTGAACTTCCTACAAACCAAGTCTTTAGGTTAGAAGGCTTTATATTTCACCTTCTTGTCATAGTATCTAGTTACTCGCTATTAGCATGCTACCACTTGTTAATGAGCTTGGTCTCTCAACTCTTCAAGGAAGTCAGGGTTAGCTTAAAGACTAATCTCATTAACTTATAGGTCTAGGTTGCACATGCAGAGGTTAGGAAGCTCGAGCTTAATTAATAAAATTGCCTTAATTCCAAATGCCAAATTGACAGAATTCTCACTAGTGGTTATACATAGAGTTATTTGGTAGCCCTATAATATGTAAAGGAGCTCATCAACCCACTTCCCCTTCACTTGGTCAACCCTCTTCTTGAGGCTCTAAAGGATAACTTTCTTTGTGGCCTTAGCCTACTCATTTGACTATGGATAAGCTACCGAGGTATATTGGATCTTAATCCCATACTTGACATAAAAGTCTCTGAACCTTAGATTGTCGAACTAAGTGTCATTGTCAATGAAGATGGCACCCGATATGCCAAAGCAACATAATACAGCTTGATTGACAAGTCTCTCACATTATGTTCAGTAATCTTAACTACAATTTCAGCTTCTATCCATTTAATGAAATAGTTAACTACAACTATGATGTACTAGCGTTAGCCCATCACCTTGGGGAATGGTTTGAGGATATCAAGTCCCCACTAAGCAAAAGGCCACGGGCTCATAATTGGTATGAGAGGATTGCTTGGTAACTTGGTAACTAGGGAATGTTTCTAACACTTGTTGCACCACGACACTATCACCTTGGCATCTTTCTTCATAGTAGGCCAATAATACCCTACCTAGAGTGCCTTAATGACTAAGGTGTGGCTCATAATGTGGTTACTACAGATTTTGGCATGGAGCTCAACCAATAAGTTCTCAGCCTCGGAAGGTCAAAGAAACTTAAGGAGTAGTTAGCCGTATGCGCTTCTATAGAGTTGCCCATTGAGGAGTGCATACTTAGCTACCTTTTGCATCTAAGCCATAGCCTTTTTCCTTTCTTCAAGCAAGTTATTGCTTGTAAGGTACATTATGATTAGGTCCATCCAGCATAACTTTAACGTAGGTTAAGTCTCATTAACAAGGCACTATTGTTGAGACCTACTAGTGCTCTTCTCAGGCAAGAATTCCATTAATACTTTCTTATCTAAGTTAGAGAGGCATTATGAGGCCAACTTTGATAGTGCATTTGCTTTGGTGTTCTCAGCTTAGGGAATCCTTGTGATACTCTATGTGGGAAGTTAGAGTATAGGGATCTAATGGCCTCTAAATATTTAGTCATCCCTTCATCGTTAACCACATACTCTCTACTGACCTATTGGACTATAAGTTATGAATCTAAAAAATTTTCAACCTATTCTACTCAAATTCCCTTAGCAATTTTTAATCCAGTGATTAATGTTTTGTATTTTGCCTCATTATTACTAACTAGGAATTCAAACTTTAAAGCATATTGGAGCTCAACGCCATGTTGCCAACACAATACAAGCTTTGCTCTGCTCCCCACTTGAGTGGATAAGCTATCCATATGAAGAGTCTAAGTAAGCTTCTCATGAACTTCAATGGGCACTTCATCTTCTACTATTGATTCAACGATGAAATTAGCTAATACTTCTACCTTCACTACCTTGTGTGGTCGGTATTGGACACCACTTGGTAGGCTTTAAAGTAAGGGGCAACTTCCTCACAAAGATGACCACTATTAGGGCAAGCTTTTCTATTTTGAATATCTAAATTTCAAGCCTTGTAAGATGTTGCTTACATTATAAACAATCGATGGTCCTGTCTATCTACTCGAATAAAGACTAAGGAGAGGCCATGACCACTAATGGAGAGGTAGAGAGAAAGCTCTTCTCTAAGGATTGGTTTTGAAAGAATAAGTAGTGTAGTGAGGAAATGTTTCAACTCATCGAATGCTCTTTGGCAATCCTCTATCCACTAGAATTCCACTGGATTCTTCAAGATCTTGAAAAAATTCTACACATTCATTCGCAAATTTAGACACAAGCCTACTCATGCTACAATCCATCCTATAAGTCTCTGAAACTTCTTTAATTGTCTTAAGAGGTTGCATGTCTAATATGGCCTTGATTTTCTCAAAGTAGCTTCTATTCCTCAAGAAGTGACCATATAACTAAGAAATTTCCCAATGCTACCCTAAATATACCCTTCTAGGGGTTCATCTTCATACTATATTGACGAATCATTTTGAAAGTCTCTTCTAAATCTATTAAATGTTCTCCAAGCTCTTTGCTTTTTACTATCATTCATCAACATGTGCTTCTACATTGCAACTAATTTAGTGCCCAAACATCTTCATTACTAGTCTTTAATATGTTGCCCCAACATTTTTTAAGCTTAAAAGGCATAATATTATAGCAGTATGTCCCGAAGTTAGTAGACCTAGTTAGGTTCATGCATCTTGATTTGATCGTAGTCTAAAAAGGTATTCATAAAGCTAAGGAGTGTTTGGTTCGAGGTTGAGTTGACTAGTTAGTTAGTCCTAGGGAGAGGAAAACAATATTTTGGGTAGGTTTTGTTAAGTTTAGTTTAGTTGATACACATCCACCACTTTCCATTGGATTTTTTTACTAGCACATAGCTTGTTAACTAAGTGGGGTAAGGTTCCTCTCTTATGAATCTTGCTTTCAACCATTTTTCCACCTCTCTTCTACTACAACTTGGTGGCCTAAGTGCCTTTTCTTTTGTTTTACAACCTTAATGGTCATATCAATGTTAAGTTAATGTGTCATCACTTCTAGGTGGAATTCTAAGCATGTCTAAAGGGGACCATGCAAAGATATTTGCATTTACTCAAAGGTAATTAATTAGCTATTGGCATAGCTCTACTAAGATCACTGTTCTAACCTTTGTGATCTGTTCAAGAGAGTTGGAATTTGTATTATTTTAATTCCTTCAATTGGTTCCTCCCTTGATCTTGGTTTTTTGTTAAGGGCAGCTTCAATGGTAAACACTTCTCGTAGTGAGAGGGCTTAGAGATAGCAATTTTTGAGCTATTTGCTGAACTCCTTTACCAATTCCAACCTTGTGGGAATAATGAATTTAGCCTTCAAATGCTTAGTTGAGGTAACCATTCTCCCTATATTTTATAATGGTCATCCTAGGATGACATTGTATGGTGACCACATATTAATGACAATAAATTCAACAAGCACTTGGGTTGTAAGGGCCCGTCACCATGCTTTAGAGGACAACTTATAACACCTTCTAGTTTGATAGGTTAATTATTGAAATTATAGAGCTCGTGGTTATGTGGTTTCAACTTTGCCTAACCTATATAATGTTCACAAAGCTATCATTATCAATCAATACCTTGCAAAACCCAAAGTCAACTATCCTTACTCAAATGACAAGGCATCATCATGAGGAGTCATGATACCCTGTAAATCATCATCAGCACAGTTGTCAAAATCACGATTCTACTGATTTATGATTTTATAAAGGTTTTCTGAGTTAAATTGCATATAAAATCGTTTTTGTATAAACTCAGTAGAATTGTAAATTTAAGTTTACGATTCTACAAGTTTACGATTCCACCGATTCTATGCGACTCCATACAATTCTATACAATTCTACTTAATTTAAGTTTAATAGGCTATTAAAACTAAGAAAAAAATAAGTTTTTATAATTTAAAGTAAAATCATCAAATTGTGAGTGAACTGACACTATATTTGTTTTTTAACTTAAATTGATTTCATTACTTCACTATTGAAGACCATTCATTTGGATAGTTGAGGAAGAAAATATTTAATCTATCAAATGATGATTGGTTAGATATCATTTCAAATGAAAGAGATAAGGAAAACATGAAAATAATATTATGGAGGAAATTGATGCACTTATAAATTTAGAGAGTTATGGTCTAGAAAAGTTGAAATTAAGATATTTTATATATTCATGACTTTGATGCTATTAAAAACAAAATATGAATGAATACTTCAAAAAAAAGAAAGAAAATATTGATATTATCAGTGGTAGTACAATAACGGTATTGACAATAACGATAATGATAAAGTTGATTATGATTACAGTTGAGAGAGATTGTGACAGTTTTGATAATTTATGACAGTTGATAATTAATGTTTTGTTTTTAATTTAACTTTTTTACCATGATGATTTATTTTGTAGTGTAATTTATATCGACACTAATATATATGTTTTAGTTTTATGTATTAATATAATGATTTATAATTAACTATTTATACTATAACTTATATTGTGATGGAATCAACTCTATGGTTCCAACAGTAGGGAAATCAAATTAGATACATGAGCCCAGATATCCACATGTTTTCATATTTATCTAATAAAACTTTATCTTTGCATTACAGTAAGTACATTTATTAGTTTTACAGGATGGCAAATAAAATACACTAAGGATCAAATTGGGGACATTCTTGAACTTACATCCAACGGTCCACAATGTGTTCAATTGAAGTGAAGAACTAGCCATTTGAATACTTATTTGTACTTGTAATTTTTTGTTTTAGAACCGGTCATTTGGAGTGGCGTATTTGTAATTTATTTTGTTGTTTTTACCCTAATTGGAGCAAGTATAAATACTTGCTAAGTAGGGTTTTGAATGAGCTTTTTGAACACTTGAAAAGCATACACCTTTTTGCCATGAGGAAGGGTCCTTGCATGCAAAAATTCTCTTATCAATTTCTAAAGTTAAATTATGGCGAGAATAGCTTGAAGAGATTGTGAGTAATATCAATCTTTCTCTAGTTGTTTCAAATTGTATTCTAGTGCATCATATCTAGGTATAATTTGTTTGTGCTACTTGTTGTTCTTCACATGAATTAGGGTTCATCAATTTCAAATTTGAAACAAGTCAATTTGAGTGGAATTTTAATTCATTTATATTGTTATCCATTGCTTTTTAAACAATTGCATTGTTCATCAACACCATTTAGTATCATTGCCATTTGGTTCCATGTAAATTAGGGATCAAAGGAGTGTTGTTGATCACGCATTTTGTTTTAATGTGTATGCAATTGGAATTATAAGGCACATCATATTGTGACCAAAATTTATATTGAGTTTCTTTATTTATAGCATATATTTTAAGTTTTTTATAACTTTTCTAAACATATTTAGTCTTTTACTACTAATTTTCATAGGTTATAGAAATTTACGTTTCTACCATTCGATTTTATATTTCGATTCTACAGACCCTTTGGCAATTCTAAGTAAAATCGCAATTTTGACAACCTTGGTCATCGAAGAACAAAATGGCAATATTTATTTTAAATCTCTTTACTTGTGCATTGAGCATGCTTTGATAGTTCCTTGATCGAGCATAGGCTTTGCTCAAGAGCTCGATTGCCCTCCTGCTACTGATCCACCCACTATCATGTTAATTATTCCTCACATGGGTTAGGCTTCTAGCTCTTGCTCACTTTTACCTTCTCCATGGCAGCCTCATTTTGGAGGTCATTCAACCTTAATAATATACTCATGAAGGTAGCCTTATCAAATAAGATCCTCTAAGGCGTTCTTTAGTTGTGTGCAATTTTTGTTTGTGGCCTCTATCTTGGTGAAAGTCGTAATACTTGTTTGAATTTCTTCTTAATGGATTACTTCTCATTTTATTTGGCTATGTGATAATGCCCCTATCTCGAATTTCCATGAAGATGTTAGCCTAGAGCTTTCTGAGAGGGGTGTGCTACTCGTAGAAAGAAATAGTTCCCTTTCTATTGCCTTCTCCATTTCAAGCAAACCTATTGTTGTCAACCTTACCACCTCCCCCCCCCCCCCCCATTTTTCTTATTTAAAGACTCTTGCTCAACTTGTCTCCTTGCTAATATGGTGTCTTCATGGGCAATGTAGTCTATTTCCCATTCTTAAAACTCTTTAAAATTCTTTGGCTTATGGAATGTTAGAGAATAAAAGAATTGGGATCGATCTTTACCCCATTGACAGTTATGTTTAGGGCAATGCTCATATCCACATTGGGAATTTTAAGCATAGCTTTATCGAACCTCGAGATATAGTCTCGAAGTGCTTCATCTTACTTTTGTCTTATCAAGTTGAAGGTTAAGGAGTCATGATCTACAATTATTCTCATTAGAAAATGCTGGTAAAACTACATAGCAAGCTCCTTAAAACTTCAAATGGAATTAGGCTTAAGGCCTCTATACCAAGTATAAGCTACTTTCTTGAGGGTACCTAGAAAGGCCTTGCAAGCGATGGTGTCAAAGATACTAAGGAGGTTCATCTAAGCAATATAGCAGATTAAGTGCTTAGATGGGTTGGTAATTCCATCGTAGAACTCCATCGCTCTAAATGTGTCTTAGGAGCAATTCATCTTAGATTTCCTATATAAAAGGAGAATTTCCAATGGTGAACATGTCCCATAGCTTAAGTTTCTTTGTATTTTTTATTTCATTTAGGCATTTAATCATGTTATCAATATCATCCAGTGATGATTCAACTAAAGAAAGTGTTAATTGTGTGTATTATTGTGCACCTCACCCCATGGAGGAAAAGCTTAGTTCTAGTGTTGTGGCATGTTCCCATTACATTGTAACACACTATCATCTTGTTATTCACTAGATGGTTGAGAGTTGTGCTGAGAGTGTTCGTGAATTTTGTTCTCTAGTCACATAGCCACCAATTTAGCCAATTGTCGCTCAAGACATCCAACCTTGTCTTCACCGCCTTATGTATCAGTTTATTGCACTATAGGAATGGGGTAATATAGGGGGTGGACTGTTCGATTCAACTAGTGGAATGTAGTCATCAATAATGTTCTTATTGGAATTTCTTTCGAATCTTGTGATGGTTTTTGTGCTAGCCATAATGAATTTTCAAGCCATAAACGATTGGGGGGGGAGGCAATTGTTGATTTCTCTTGACACTGTAGATTAATCTTAGACTAAGTTAAGTCTTCAATTTGACAAAATCCAACCTGCAAAATGAAAAAACATGAGTTATTAAATGTTAGAGATGTCTTTAGCACTTGGACTTTAATGCACAAGTTAGAGAAGTAGCATAATAGCGTAGCAATTAAACTTATGGAAAGTGTTAGATGCCTTACCTGGTTAGAGTAATCTCCCATTTATAGTGTTTGAGTGATGTTATATTTATGTTAAGTAGATTTCCCTAAAGATATTCAATTATTTTAGGAAATATTCAATAGAGTGTGTTTCTAAGGGAGTTAGATTACTTTTCATATCTATCTCAACTAGCTTAGGCTCTTACCCAATCTAACACTATGCTTGACCAAGGTGGGCTTTAGGGCCTAAGGTGGTATTAGCCTATAACACTTATTTTGTAAAATAAAAAAAAATAATGTAAGAAATTAAGTTTGGAGATATTAATTACCATTACACATTAGTTGATGTGATGAAATTAGGAACAATCTTTCCTTCTATGAAATAGAAATCTACCTTATAGTGATCATGTTGAGAAAGTGATTTTTTTTATTTATTTTTTTTGAAGAAAGTAGAGTAATATACAAAGAGGAGGGACATAGAGAGAAAGAGAGGTTCTTAAGTTAACATATATCAATGTATGTTATTGTAATTTGACAATATGGGGTCTATTAATCTATATTGATAGGTATTATTATAGTTTGACTATAGAGTGAAGGTTTGTTTAAGAATATTGTAAGTTAAATTATGAAAATTACTAGTAAATTCTTAACTAAATTTTGAGGCGAAAAGATAGGTGATAAATATCTTAAGGGAAAATAATAGAATATTTTGGATAAAAATCTATTTTAGAAGTGTGTAGCTAAAAGAGAGTTTTCGCTTAGTATAGTTGTAAATACATATATATAATTATTTAATATTTATTAAAATTAGACCAAGGTTAATTGTGTAAGTAGCCTAAAGAGATAGAGGCGGTTTGATCATTTTCGAGTCAACATATTTAAATCCCCACTTAACCTAATGCTCCTCTTTTCTCACTTTCACATAGTTACAATTTCATAAACCCTCTTAGAGACCCATAAAGCAACTTAACGGAAAGCAGTAAGAATCAACCTCTTTCTACCAGGTAAGGGTTTCAATCATTAAAGTACATGATTAGGATTATGGATCAATAGTTCTAAGACAATCTAATAATGTATTGTTAGAAATCAAAGCAAGAAGTGAGATGGAACGAGCATAGGAATAGGCAATTCGGGAATCTCAATCGTAATTTGAAACTTTTAAGTACATAATTCCCTGTGATGTTTTAGGATTGGAAAATTTATTAATCAATTAGGCTTAGAAGTGGGGAATTTCACTTAGGATCTAAAAAATTAGGAATTGGTGAATTGGAAAAATGAATTTGTGATTGAACAAAGCACGACATGGTCAGGTACACACCCACGTACCTTCTCATGTCAAAACGCGAATGTACACAAAAAGGTAAGTGATCACCAAACACGTCCACGTACTTGAGCATGTCAAATCATACAAAATCACATAACGGTACACAACTACTATACACAACCATATACCCTACCATGTTGAAGTATATGGCCAAATACATAACTGTGTACTTAGGCATGCTAAATTAAACAAAAATACACAAAAAGATACATGGCCTCTAACACAACTGTGTTCATTCCCATGTCCCTCTATAGAGTCGTGTTCACTCCCATATCCCTCTGTACGGCCACCTATTACACCTGAAAGGGGGCTTAAAAGTCTCCACTAAAACCATCATGGCACGTGTGCATTCATTACATGATGATCGTCTTACAAGTTAAAGATTGTAAGACTCTAAATAAATAATTGCATTTACAGCGAATCATAGTATATATAATTGGATAATAAAATACAACTATGGATCCCATACCCCATGGTCAACCATGATCGTAGAGAATTAGTATCCCCTACCAATTAGTAAAATAGGATAAACCCTAAGTTTCTCAATTTCAAATTCTATTCACATGGGGATCCTAACATTTCATCTAAGTAAATCTATCCCTCACAAATCTTACTTTGTCGTTTTGGTCTTCCAAAATTCTCAACACTTTACATCTTATCCCATCCTGTACTTTCGTAATCGCTAACTGCAAAAGAGTCTATGAGGGGGTGAGCATACTATGGCTCAATGAATAGGATGGTAACACTTTCAATGCTATGTACACACAAGAAAATTACAATTCAAGTTATCAAACATATGCTATACATGAGCAACCATATGAATGCAGCATCCCATGTGGTCTTCCGGTAATCGACGTAAAGTCTAGTGTTTATGCCCCTGTTAACCTTGGGTTGGGGATTCCAAAGCCACCATCAGTGCCCAAGTCATTACCTAGTTTATTTATCTTATCACTTTGTTAATTATGATATTTTCTTAACTCAATAGTGAATGCTCTCGTGCTTCTCTACACCAAATGGAGCAAAACCCTCAAGGACAGGCCAAACTCAGAACCATCAAGGCGTGACAATCCCCTAATCACTTAGTTCGCACTTGGCAGAACAGTGATCCTCTTGATCACTTCCGACACATCCTATGACAATGATGGCCTTCAATCTCATGCAATGTCTCATGAAAATGCATGTTAAGTTTTAATCTCATCTACTTCGTACTTTAATTGATTAATTTAAAGTGATCAAACAACATATATAATTAAAATCAATTCTCAACCATACCACAGAGGTAAACATCAAACATTCCATTTCACACTCATCACAACAAGCATAAATCATGTCTTTCTTATCACTCAAGATAGACACTAAACCCAGACCTCGTGGACATAGACTTATCTAGTCTTACAATAGATTAAATTATCTCGGCACCTCTCTCTACCATTTCTTTTAAATGTCAACCACTCGAGTTGATTTACAATCATCATCTTTGACACCTCTATGTCATCACACTTCTCAAGTGCTCTATCATTTTTACTTCTGAGAGCCAACAAGGTCATCTCGTTTTCTCTTTCGATGTCCTCAAGACATTTGTATATGACATATATATGTGTGTGTGTGTGTGTGTGTGTGTGTGTGTGTGTGTATCGTGACACATGTTTACTTAAAGATAATTTACTAAATACTTTCGCTTACGAACTTAAGAGGGTAAGAAAATAAGGATCATTAGGTTATAAAAAACCAAGGTTGCACTCATGATTTATATGATTAAGTTCATGAGTGTACTCTGTAAATATAATATGAAAATAAGTTTGGTTAAGTATATGTATACACATTCAGGAACCAACTCTAACATGTATACATAATGATACCTATACACCCTATTCCAACTAAGCATACCTGCTTGGTAGCTATAGAAGGAAAAGCTAAGTTTCTATGTTATGGTTTGTTTTGGAAGAAAACAATTTTTAAAACATAGGTTAAGCTTTTGGTTATAGCACTAACGATTGGCACTAGGTGCTATCATTAAGGTAATGACACCTAAACCATCGACCATTCATTCCTCTATATTCTTTATGACTTTCTCCCTAACTCATCAATCCCCACTATGACTTAACTCAACAACAATCACATCAAATAGCAACATAACAAACAGCAAATTCACATGCATAACATTCAACATCCAACATAATATAGTAGCATATCATTAAGTTTCCCACTCACTTGTTTAAGGTTGTCGTAGTCCTAACCGGAGTCAAGCGATTCCAACGAGTAACTCCTTTGTGTTCCTCTTGAAGTCGGTATCCTTCTACGATGCTTCCTCAACCTAATCATAGAAAGCCCCATCTCCACTTGACTTTGATAGTCTTCTAGCACCTGGTATGTATACTCTGCTCATCTTGCAGTTGATGGCAAGGCGTGAAGTTTCCTCCTTAAGGAACTTTAGGCGAACAAGATTTGAATGTTGAACTCCCTATGAATTTGTGTTTCTAATGCCCTAAGTTGTTGTGATCGACTGTTTGCTTTCCTTGTGTAGAAGTCGAGCAATAGAATGTCTTTAACTTATCAAATTTGGAATTCCTTCTTCTGCATATGTAAGACACCCTTGGAAAGGACAACTGGAGATCTTGTATTAGGGTATTTAGCCAAAAATGATCTTCCTCAACATCCTTTAAACATTCCATTGTGAAATCTATTTCATTCCAAATATTCCCCAGGCCATCATCTTGGATGTTGCTTGAATCATTCCCTTCACCATCTACACCATCATAGATGCTTCTCTTGTCCATGAGCATCTTTGAACCTTGCATTTATTCAATTGTCTCTAATATCTTCCAACGAACTACTTGTAGGATAGCTCGCAAGATTTAGCAGTCCTTAAAGGTTTTATATTATCTTTTTTCTTCTCTTCTTTATTGATATTTCTTCCTACGGGTTCCTCATACTTTCTACCGGTTTTCATCCTCACTCACGCTTCCATCATACATATACCAACCTTTCCTACACATCACATGTGTACCAACATATTCTTATCCATATACATACACACCCTGTACACCATGCACACACTTATACATATATACACACATACTCCACATACATTCCACACCACCGACATACACATACGCTTATACTCCATTTACACCTCACACCACCAATACATACTTGCCCACATACTCTACACACATTACACACCTCCCATATACATATTCACATACCCACACATACATGTTCACACTCCACACATCATCTCATATTCATACATACACATTCTACATACATCATCCTCAGCTTCCATACTTACATACACACATGTCCATACACCATACACTATTTCACACACGCATATACATACCCATACACATTACTCCTTCCTTATACATATATACATACCCACATACCACATGTCTTCTATACATACACACACAAATTGCACCTACCACACATTGTCCATATGTATATACCCCCCTTTCACACACACCACATATCGTCCTACACACACATGCCGCACACAACACACCACCTATATACACACACATGCCGCATACTCCACACCTTCCATACTCCTACACACATACTCCATACATCCCACACCTTCAATACGCCTACATACCCTCTCGCACACACCACGTATCATCACCAACACATAAAACTACTCACCATCACCTACACATACACGTATCTCCATATGCATCACACCCGCTGTCACATACACCATCTTCACATACATTACACACTTTCATTCCCCTACACACACATACACCTCCTTACAAACACACCATGCACCATTATTCACACACATACACACTTTCCACATTCATCACACACATTCGCATACACATCCTCATACATACATACTCATACACATCTCCGTCATACACACACTTACTCATCTTCATTCCTACACATACACACACACACTTGGCCTCCATTTACGCACACCCACACACTCTCACATACACCCACGTCCTTCACATGCACACACATATCCTCACAGACATCACACCATCCTTCACCTTACACGCACCACACCTTCACCCGCGCTAAGGACTTCCTTCTCCACATTCTCACCGCACCAGCTTGCTACCACTATTGTGTTGCCGTTGCTGCTGTCGTTAAGCTGTCGGTTGTTGTTGAAGTTGCTACCATCATGGTCGTCACTTGGGGTAATCATTGCTATTCTTCCCCTTCACACACACACACGGTTGCATAGACCGGCTCCACCTCACGCACACACCAACACACCCTTGCACACATTATCCACTGCCGCATACACCTTCTCACACACATCATCCTTTTCTCATCCTCTTCCCTCACTTGTCTTCATAGTTTTTGTCGTCGTTCGGTGTTGTCATTGCTAGGCCACTATTACTGGGTTTGAGGTCGTCATGCTTGTTGTCGTTGCAGTTGTGGCTACAGTCGTTGTTGGGTTTGTTTTTGTACTGTGGGTCATCGTTGCTGTCATTATGGTTGCCGTCACCACTGTCCTTTGGCTAGATGCTACCGTCACCATCATTGTTGCCATTGCCACACACACGTCCTCACACCCACTCACATACAAACACCAGCACTCCCTCACGCACACACCATCCACCGCCATTACTGTAGCTGTTGAGGGCCGTCCTTGTTGCTGCCATTGTTGTCACTATTAAGGGTCGTGGCTGCTATCGTCGTGGTTGTCGAGAATGTCGGCGTGGTTGATGCCGCCGCTGTTGTTGTGGTCCTCTTCCCTCACGCGCACACACACTACACACTCAACCACCACCGTGCACTTCCTTTAGCACCACACCACCGGAGTATCCGTAGCCCCTATTGTCTCTGTTTCCAATCGTTGCACCTCGCATGGGTGTCGTCTGTCATTGTTGTCCATTGCTGAGTTGTCGATGCCACTACCGTTGTTGTTGCTGTTGCTTCTGTCGTTGTCCTCCTCGCCGTCATTGTTCCTTTGCTGCGTCATTTGTTGCCACCGAAAGCTATTAAGAAGACACAGCTCAGAGGTGAGGGAGAAGGATGCAGCCAGAAGAGGAAGAAAGGAAAAATAAAAAGAAAAGGAAGAGGGAAAAAAGATACGGCCAGGACAAACGAGAAGGAAGAAAAAAAAAAAGGGGGGGGGAAGAAGAAGAAAAGGAAAAGTAAGCCGAGAAGAAGAGAAAAGAAGGGAAGGCAGAAGGGGCAAGGATGGCACAGCGTTGCTGCGGCCGCCTACTGCTGCCGTCCCTGATGTGAAGAACGAATAGGATGGCGGCAGGTTTAAAAAAAAAATTAACTGTATTTTTGTGTATATATATATATAATTTCTATTACATTTTTCACATGCGTATAACGGTCTTTAAATTTTAAAATTTTTTGTAATTTATACGAAAACTTACGTCTATATTAATTTGATTATTCCGAACATAAATTTTTACTCGAAATTTTCATTTAAAATTCCTAGATCTATAATTTAAATTAATTTTGTTATTTAATCTAATATCTTTTGAAAATTACATTTCGATAATTTATTATTCTATTTATTTTCTTTAATGGTTTATATAATTTTTCAAAATTTTTCGGACTTCACACCACCCATACGGCTATGTTGATCAAGGGACACTCACTATTCTAATATATTTCGTTAACTTGCGATTCTAAGTGTACATAATTATAGATGTGAATAGGTTTGAGGACTGAGAGATTGTAGAAGTGTGAAGAGATCAGTTGTTGCTTATCAGGTACATATATACTATGACTATTGCTTGTGCCTATTAGGTTAGAATGTAATAGTGGTTGGATTGAGAACTTTACCACTATACCAAATGCTATAGTTGATGGTGGTATGCAACTCAAAATTGCTTTCAATCATATAGTAATCTAAGCACCATATTTGATTATTACTTAGCCTATCTTAACCTTGACCACAAGTGAGATGCTAACACACCTTGCCAACAATTCCATCCCTACCCTACCACCACAAACAATTACCCAACATACCTTGGCTCTGATACCAATTGCCAAATTGAGAGTTTTACCACTGCACCAAAAGCTATAAGTAATGAAGATATGTAACTCAAATCTTTTTAATTATATAATAAACCAAGCGTCATGTTTGATTATGACTTAACGATCCTAACCTCTACCACAATTGAAATGCTAGCACACCCTTACCAACAAACATTTCTTTTCTATGACTTCACAGTCTGGTCAAATGATTTATTTACATAAGTGAGATTTTCTTTTTCTTTGTTGTAAATTCTTTATTTATTTTTTTTATCCTCATATCCATCAACAAAATTTTCCTTTTACTTCAACTTGAGCACATTTTCATAATCTTTTTGAGTTCAGTACACATTTCTCCTAGAAAACAAGTTTCTATTTCACTAAACTCAAATTTTGAATCACTATGCCTCTTCCTTTTTTATACACTATGCTTCTTGCTCTTTCTTAGTATCTTTTATATATTCAAATCCCATAAGACATAGATTCTTCTTCTCTAACTATATCAAATTCTTCCTCTAAGTAAGTTTCTTTTATAGTCATTAACTCCTTATTCAATTTTAGAGGGAACTTTTTGCACTTCCTTAATATCCTCTCAATCCATAAATCCTATATAATAAAATTTTGCATCTTTTGTATTTGTAACATATTACACCTCCAAATCATCAAAAGTTACCCTTTATAATTAATTTGCTTTTCCCAAAAGCAATTATTTTGTTACAGAAGGGCAATCAAACTTGATATGACATAGTTTTTGTATCCATGAAAATCAAAATTTATAGACTTTGATGTAACTTCTACTGAAATAAAGACTTTAACATAACATATGTAAAAAAAAAAAAGGAGGGAACTAGAAGAAACTAGATACAAAAAGTGGAGATGAGATTGAAACTAGAGGAAACTTGAAGGAGTTAATTTGGTCAATTGCCAAATACAAGGCATCTTTTAGTCTGAAGGGGCCTAACCAATAATCACCAGGCCCATTACATCTAAATGATTAAATAATTGGCCAATATGTGAGGCCTTAGTTAATATCATATGATATCCTACTGTCCACTAATTAGTTTTATCCATACTTAGTCAACAATTTAGTATAATTGTAATTCACATGCACTGTAATAGAAATTGGTGATGTGGCACATAAGCACATGCACCAGAATATTCCTAATTATTTATAAGGGAGGCCTTCTTTAATATACATTACAAACTAACATATAAATATATATATAAATATACAAAAATATTTAACTGCTAAGCTTGTATTAGAGCTTAGCCTATATTTAGGCCTTCTTAAGTTCATCTTCTAAACTTTTATCGAATTTTAACCTTAATTTCAATAACAATGCCACATTGATATTGGAGCCTCTAAAGGTGGATGCCATAGATTCACTTGATACTGATAAGTTTGATGAAAAGTTGCAACCTCAACTAAACCCAATTATGAAGATCCTCAAACAATTGCAAGAATGCATGGTTAAGTAGCAAATCGCAATTACATAGTTAAATGCATAGCAGGTGGACAACCTTATGCCTTCCACTTCACCAACCCCTAAGTATGGGAAAACTCTTACAACATACATAGATTATAGGTTAGAAATTGGAAAAACCCCTATACTAAACAAAGCTTATAGATTAGAAAATTTAGTTTAAACTATATCTAAACTTCCTTTAAAAGCTCAAGTACCTCATCAATTTAAATTTCCCAACTTTAATGGTCATGGAATTAAAGACTAAATAAATAAGGTGGAATAATACTTTGACTTAGATGCAACTTTAGATGAATGGAAAGTTAGGTTAGCATCTATGCATTTGAATGGGTTAACTCTAAAACGGTATCACCAATCACCACTATGTGCAAAATCTCAATAACCTATAGGCATTTACTTGGAATGTAATGGTTGCGATCATGCTCGAAAGGTTTGGGGAAAAAGTGTATGAGGATCCCATGGCTAAACTAAAAGAATTACAGCAAACAAGAACACTACAAGAATACTTAGAGGAATTTTAGTGTTTGACCACAAAGTTCAACTTTCTAAATTAAACCTGATCAATTGTTTTTTGAGTGAATTAGACCCATCTCTTCAATACCCCGTTTGAATGTTCCAACCTACAACCCTATAAGATGTTTATTCCTTAGCCAAATCACAAGAAGCTTCCTTACTCTATTGGGAACATAATCTAAAAAACATCCAAAACATCATCTACCCACCCTATCTCCTATTTTCCTAAAACCCTAAACCCATTTAGAACCTCTAAAGATTAGCCGCAACCTACGGCCCACTGTTGCTATCCACACACTATCCCATAGACACACCATAGCTTTATAAAACAATACTTAGAATGCCCTTTGCATTAACCTTGAAGAGTTGGAAGAAAAAAAATGTGTTTTTGGTGTGATGAGCCTTTTAAACCCCTCTATGGGTGCAAGAACAAGCACTTGAATATGCTCATTATGGAAAATGAAGGAGAACAAGAAATACAGATAGTGAAGAACCAACAAAAACCTTGGATACTGAGCAATCTAAACCCACTCTATGTGCCTTGAAGGAAGACAAGCATAATGACTAGTTATATTAGGGTCATAAGAAATTTTAAAAATAGAAGTTGGATATTTTGATCGACATAGAAGGCTTGTTGAACATTGTTGATGCCAGATTGATTAAGGGGTTTAACTATCCATTGATAAAGGTTCCTTCTATTAAAGTCACACTTGCTATTGGAACAAGTTTAAATAGCTATGCTAAGATGGAAACTTTTACTTGGTGGATGCAAGGGAGGGAATTTGAAGCTAAAGTGTACTTACTAGCTTTAATTTTCTATGATCTTATTTTAGGGATGCCTTAGTTGGCAAAGTTGTGTACCATCAAATGGAACTTTAAGCAACTCACCATTTAATGTGAATGGAGGTAGCAAAACCACATTTGAAAACTGAACATGAATCGGTCTAAGAAACCAAAGGTAAGACCTTAACTAAGCTTCTAACTGCTAGAAATAACATCATTGTTCAATGTTACGTAGTTTGTGGAAGGGAGTTATAAGAGGAAAGAGAGCACAGCAAACACTTGAGCTATGGTATGGTTGATTTACTAGAATAATTTCATGATTTGTTTGGAGAAGCTACTTAGTTACCTCCTATTAGAAAGCTCCTAACTACTGGAAACAACATCACTATTCAATGTTGGGTAGTTTGTGGAAGGAAGTTAAAAGAGGAAAGAGAGCATAGCGAACATTTGAGTTATGGCATGGTTGATTTACTAGAAGAATTTCATGATTTGTTTGAAGAATCTACTAGGTTACCACCTATTAGAAATTTTGACCATAGGATGTCTACAAAAGGGGATTGAACCCATTAATATCAAGCCATACAAACACTCAACAATATAAAAGAATATTTTGAAAGCTATGGTGAAGGAAATGCTAGAAAATGGGGCAATTGGACCAGGTCACAATCAATGGTGTTAATGATGAAGAAAGACAACACCTAAAGGATGTGAATCGATTTATAGATAGCTCAACAAATATACAATCAAATATCAATTTCCTATACCCATCATTGAGGATCTTTTTAATGAGTTATATAGTGTCAACTTGTTCATTAAAATGGACATATAATTGGGTTATAATCAAATACGGATGAATTCTGAAGACATTTACAAAACTACTTTTAGGGTACATGAAGGGCACTATAAATATGTTGTGATGCCCTTTGGATTGATTAACATATGTTCCACCTTCCAAGGGATGATGAATTATATTCTTAAAGAGCAATTGAGAAAGTTTGTCTCGGTGTTCTTTGATGACATTTTAGTCTAGAAAAAAATTACAAGTGAAGGAATCAACATTTAGAGTCAAGTTCAAATAGAGAATCAAACTTTCAAGTGATTAAAATAGATGACTGACATTACACTAAGTGGTTAAAATAGAGAATCAAACTCTTAAGTGATTAAAATAAATTATTAACATTATACTAAGTAGTTCAAACTGAGGATTCATTATTATCCCATATATATATTAAGTTATTTAAATAGAAGATTTGTTATTGCCTGTAATAGCACTATAATAAGATTCCATGTTTAAACTACTTAATGTAACGTTAATCATATATTTTAACCACTTAAAAATTTGATCATCTATTTGAACTTAACTTCAAATGCCGATCCCTTTGCTTATAATTTTCCTTTTTAGTTTATAGCAAGATGTGGAAGAGCATATTGCTCATTTTACGGGTTGTATTTGAAATCTTAAGAGAAGCAAGTGCATTGTTGGAACCACTCAAGTTGAATATTTAGGCCACGTTATCACAAGAGGAGTAGCGACATACCTAAAAATGATTGAAGTAGCTACCAACTAGCCAATCCCTAGAGCACTCAAGGAGTTGAGGATTTTCTTAACCTTAGAGGGTTATTACTACTATTTCATCCGGGGATATGGAGCAATGTCATAGCCTCTTTCTACCCTCTTAAAGAAGAGACAGTTTGAGTGGAGTGGTGCAATCACTATTGCCTTCAACAAATTGACGTGTGCACTCACTAGCTCACTAGTTTTAAAGCTTCCTAACTACTCTCAAGAGTTCATGATTAAGACAAACATTTGTGCTGATGGAATTGGTGCAGTTTTAATGCAAATGGACATCCAATTGCATACTCCAGCATAGAGTTGCCACTTAGTAGCTTGGTTTGTTAACTTATGAAAAGGAACTATCAAGGTTGTCAAACTCACAATTCTACTTAGACTTGGTAGAGGGTCTATATAATCAAAATGTAGAAACATAAGTTTCTACAACATGTGTGAATTGCTTTCAAAAGCTATAAATATCTTTACTATAGTCATTTAAAAAAACATAAAATATAACACAGAATAAAGAAATTTAATATAAATTTTAATTACAATTTATAATAAAAATTATATACTTATAATACAAATAAATTAGTATAAGTTGTTAAGCTAATATATAAAACTATAATATAAATAACAATACTAATATGAAATGAATTACAACATAAATTATAATAATAAAATACAATGCTAAAAAAAATCACCAACTCCTTTATCATCATCAAAAGTCATAATTATTACCAACTCTCTCTTCACCATCATCATCATTATTATCATCTTCATCATCAATACCAACATCATTATTGGTACTACTATCAACATTACCTTATATTATAATTCCAATTCTTTCAAAAAAACTAATAATATTCATATCTTATGAAAGTTAAGCTGCATTTTTTAATTTTTAACCCATTTGACTTAAATATGTAGAATTGGTAAACTTAGTTAAAAACGTAAGGTTTTACCAATTTTATGTGTTGACTTGTAATTCTTCTATGAGTCTATATGAAAGTGATTTTATACCCAAATCAACTTGAAAAGGTCTCTTAAAATTGTAAACTCATAGAACGGTATGAGTAGAACGTGATTTTAACAACTCTGGGAACTACTAGTAATGTGATCCAAGGCACCATGCATAGGGATACATGTTCTTTAAGCCTTAAGAAGTATGGCAAACATATTAAGGAACCGCAAAGTAAAGGAAATCATCATTTAGAAGAATGGGATCGCAGGAAATGGAAGTCAAAGAGGTACAAGACCAAGGTTTACTCTCATATACTTGGTATGTTGAAGAACATGCATATGGCTAAAGGAAATATGATCATGTTAATGGGGCAACATGGAGATAAGAAGACAGAGAGGAACACAGGAAGGTACATGCCCATGTACCAAGTCATGAAGATGTAGATGGTCTTATACACGCCTGTGTGCATGCCATAATACTTATTTGATATTTTATTTTGTTTATTTTACTAAGACTTGCATTAATTACAATATTTTCATTCCATTAAGGTTGGTATTTAAATGTTATTTTGTTTTTCTTTTAGAGAGCTGAGGTGACACTTTGACAATTAGCCATATTCATAGAGTTATAAACCTTTTATTTCTCCTATTGAAAGATCTTTCAAAAAATCCACTAAAGTAAGTTTTCTTAATATAATTAGATTGATTCATGAGTTTACAAGTCTTCTAATTATATTGCTTATTGATTTTTGTTATCATGAGGATATTGAAACAAGATTCAATACCTTAGTTCAATTATCTGTGAATAATTGTTCATATCCAATTTATTTATTTGTTATTTTATATAAAAATCCAAAAGGACATTAACTTTGGATTGTTGTGCTACAATAGATCATGCTTGTATTCAATCCTAAGATTTGAGCCACATCACTATTTAGTATTAGACCAAAAGGTTGCAACAAGCAACTGTTAAATTGTCAGGCAGTATGTGCTAAAATTGACAAAAGGTAACTTTTGAGTATTTTGTTGATTAAATTAATATTACTAGAATTGTGGTGATTACGTTGTTATTTGTAACAATGGGAGATCAATTAGGGTTCTGAGAAGTGAGTGATGAGAGGAATAATGAGAGACTAGAATCACGGTGTTAGAGATCCCCCATAGAATATATGACTGAGTTGAATGACATGATGCAAACTCTTTTGGATAGGTAAGATGAAAATTTTCACAATCTAGGAGCTTAGATAGCAAGTGCTATTAGGGATGTTGTAGGAGAGAGTGTTGCCAATGCTTTGGGGAGTATGTTAGAAATAAAATTTAGGAGATTGAAGAGTAGCTCAAGGTTATAAGCACAAAAATGAAGCACATGTTAGTAATGTTAGATAAGGTACAAGTCAAAGAGAAGTTGTTAATAATCCTATGTTTAGTGAGGAAGATAATGAGTTGAATGATTTGCAAGTTAGGAGGCCCAAGCAAAATAGAGGTTTGGGTTTAGTGTAATTAAAGGTTCCTTCCCACAATGGTATAAGTAATGTAGATAAGTACTTTAAGTGGGAAGATAAAGTAGAGAAGCTTTTTTACTACTATGATTGTGATGAAGAGGTGTGAGTGAAATTGGCCACCCTCAAATTTACTAGTTACATAACAATGTGGTCAAAGAATGTTCTAAATAATAGGCAACATATGGGGGGGAGGAGAAATTACTACCTAGAGGAAGATGAAGAATTTGTTACTTCATCACTTTGTACCTAACTATTACAAGCAGGACTTATATAAGAGGCTACAAACTTTGAGGCAAGAAATCTTAAGTGTTAAAAGTACATTCAAGAATTTGAGATGATGAGTATTAGGTGTGCTTCAACTAAACCCCCTAAGCAAATAATTGTAAGATTTTATGACTAGGTTGAAATTTGAGATAGCCAATATGGTTGAATTGCAAAGATTTGATACTTTACAAGAAGCAATACAGACGTCATTAAAGGGGAGTAGTAAAGGTATAGAAATCCTAATAGATCACAAGTGTCTTCTAAATCTCATGCTTATAGTAGAGAGATTGAAGCTAAGAAGAAGATTGATGACCAAGTGAGTGAGAGGGTTGATGACAAGTGCAATGATCGATCTTTAGAGAAGGGTAAGGTTCAAGTTATGGGTGGTCAATTTAGAGAGAGTTATAAGTGGAAATCTAAGTAGGTGTAGTGTTTCAAGTGCCAAGGGTATAGACCTCTTATAACTCAATGTCTAATTGCTGGGTTGTGGTTCTTAAAGGGGAAGAAGTAGTTTATCAAGACAATGAAGAAGGGATAAAGGACACTAAAGAAAAGTTATTTTGTTCAAATTATGAGACAATTGAACTTAATGGGGACTCTAATGGAGAGATATAGCCTATTATGCTAGTGGATCAATAATGTGTGACTACTAATGAATCTAGGGGAGCATAACATAAGGAAAAATTTTATTTTAGATCCAAGGGACAATAAAAGGTAAGCCAAGTTCTTTTATAGTTGATGGGAGAAGTTGTGCTAATTTAGTTTCTACATCCTTTGTTCATGGTGTTGGGTTAAAGATTGAGACACTTTCAAGACGTTATGGTCTACATTAATTCGGGAAGAAGGGAATGGTGTAAGTCAAAAAGTGGATTAAGGTGCCAAACTCTATAAGGAAGTATAGTGATAAGATCTTGTGTGAAGTGGTGCCCATGGATGCGACAATGTTTTACCAAGAAGGTCATGGCAATCAGATTGTTGAGTAATTTTTTATGGCTACAAGAATTCATATGTCTTTACAAAGGATGATAAAAAAATTACATTGAAGGCCATGAGTCTAATTACAACGAAGAGAGTTTGGAATCTAAAAGAAAATTCAAGGACAACATAGAAGAGTTTGTTCGCAAGAAGAGGAATCTAGCAAATTTTTAGGAAATTTATCGATTCAAGAGTGAATCCTTTCCAACAAAGGGGGAATGATGTGATCTAAGGAGCTATGCATAGAAATACGCTCTTTAGGCCTTAGGAAATGTGGCAAGTATGTCAAAGAACCCCCAAGTAAAGGAGATCATCATTTAGAAGCATAGGATCATGGGAAATGGAAGTTAAAAAGGTACACTACCAAGGTTTATGTCTATATACTTAGGCATGTTGAAGAACACACATATGGCTAAAGGAAGCATGACCATGTTAATGGGACAATGTGGAGATGAGAAGAACAGAGAGGAACATAGGAAAGTACATGCCCTTATGCCTAGCCATGAAGATGTATATGACCATGTACACACCCGCGTACACACCATGATACTTATTTGATGTTTTATTTTGTTTAATTTAATGAGACTTGCATTAATTACAATATTTCCGTTATATTATAGTTAGTATTTAAACGTTATTTTTTTTTTCTATTAGAGAACAAAGGACACTTTAATAGTTACCCATATTCATAGAGTAGTAAACTCCAGCAAAGCAAGTTTTCTTAATATAATTAGATTGATTCATGAGTTCATCAGTATTCTAATTATACTATTTATTGATTTCTATTATTGTAAGAATATCAAAACAGGATTTAATATCTTAGTTAGGTTATCTGTAGATAATTGTTTATATTCGTTTTATTTAGCTATTGTTTCATATAAAAATCTAAAAAGACATCAACTTTGGATCACTGTGCATCATGGACCATGCCTAGATTCAATCCTATTATCTAGGCCACATCAACTAGCCTTAGTACATGCAGTGGAAAAATGGAGGCAATATCTAATAGAAGGCGTTTCATAGTAAAGACTAGCCATCATAGCTTAAAGTATCTCTTAAAGCAACATCTGGTCACCACAAGTCAACAAAAGTGGCTGACCAAGTTTTTACGGCTTAACCATGAGATTCAATATAAGAGTGGATGAATTAGCAATGCCACTGATGTGTTATCAAGAGCATGATAAGCTATTCTATAAACCATGAGAATTTCATTGGTGGTTCATGATGATAACAGCATATTATTTCATGATTTATCTTGTGATTTGGAGGTTGTTATTGTTAAATTTGAAAACAAATCACCAAGATAAAGATACTGAAGTGCTTGTATTTTGATATTTTAGGAATCAATGGACTCCGCAGGAAAAGAGTGCATTAGGAGCTGAAAAAAATGAAGAAATGAAGAAAATCAGTAGGCAAGACTTATCATATGGCCATGCCTCAAGTGGTGGTGGAAAAACCACTTATCATACGGTCGTGCCTCATGTGGTGGAACATCTACGAAAGATATTGAGAAGCCTATGGGGTGAGACCACGGCCATGCCTCATGTGGTGGTGGAAAAACCACTTATAATACGGTCGTGCCTCATGTGGTGGAACATCTGCGAAAGATACCGAAGAGCCTATGGGGTAAGACCACGGCCATGCCTCATGTGGTGGTGGAAACACCACTTATCATATGGTCGTGCCTCATGTGGTGGAACACCTGCGAAAAATGCGACTCTTCATTTTCCTGACTATTTTTATATATTCCTTTGAGAAGAAACGTAAAGTAGGGGACTTTTGGTAATTTCCAGTTTTCAGACTTTTGTTCTTTGAGAGAATATTTCATTTTGATAGCAAGAACAAGAGATTGAAACAAGTTTTCCTTGTGATCAATTGAGAAGTATTTATAGTTGGCTTTGGGAAGTGATCTCTGGAGTTTTTGTGTTCGAATTCTCTCCAACTGTATCGCAAAATTGGTGATTTCTGATCTCTATTTATTTATGCAATTTTGTGATTTGTGTTTATATTATTCATGAATTCTCTCAAATATTCCATTGTAACTTGTGCATTCATTGTTAAATCTATGGCTGGCTAGATTCAATTGGTGGGAAGAAGAATGAAACCCTAGATTGCTAAAGTGATAATTGTAGTCATGTTATTAGATTAAGGTATTTGTGGATTATTCATAATTGCAATTCCTATAATTTCAATTGAAATTCTTAAAGGTTTTAATTGTTAGAAATTTTATCAATACGGGAGTTGAGATAGAATTTGTTAGGGATTCTTAATTGGATTAATATAACAAAGTGGAAGCGGGGTTAATTAATTGAATTATGGTTTATCTGGAATTTAAAGCAATGTTTTAATTAATTATCCACTAAGGAATTAAGGGTAATTGCATTAGGGTATTAGGCAATCATAGCACTGGGAAGTGTATGGATGTAATTTAGAATCCTTTGTTAATTAGAGATACAGAAGTTGACTAATTAATTGAAGGTTTATGGTTATAAACCCATTTGAATAACCATACATAAGTTACTCTAAATAACATGATGGCAATTTGATTAGCATGTCTAGGGTGAATTCTTAATTCCCACCTTCTCAATTGAAAGGTTTACTTTATAATACTCTCATAGTTCTTGTTTGAGTAGATTTTATTTTAGTTTTTAATTAAGTAGTTAAAAGAATCTTTCTTTGAATTGCCTAGATATCAGTAAAAGTTATTATAGATTTAGTAATCTCTTCAGTCCTCGAGGGATCGATACTCTACTTACTTCTATATTACTTGATTCCGACCTAGTATACTTGCTAGAAAATTCACTATTATTTTATATATACGGTTGACAGTGATCACATGAAGTTCTTGAAGAAATTAGAGATAGCTAAACCCTACCCAATGGGTATAGAAATGTTCTTAAGAAGCTAGAAAAGGGCTAAACTTGTGGTCATTTTACCCAAGATGGGGGAATATTGAAGAGAAACAGTAAAATAGTAGTAGGACCATAACCTAAATTAAGTTGAAACTATTGCAAGTTTACCATGATGGAGCAATGGGGGATCATGCTGGAGCTCAAACGACCTTCAAGAGACTTAGTTCCATCTATTATTGGATAAAAATGGAAGGGAAGTTAGGCAATATGTGAGAGAATGTGATGTGTGCAAATAACATAAATTGAAAATTTTTGCTTATATATGGTTCTTATAGTCCTTACCAAAATCCAAAGTTAAGGATGTGATCATGGTTATAGTAGATTGATTGAGCAAACATGGACATTTCATCGAGCTTACACATCCCTATATAGCTTAATAAGTTACATAGGCATACATGGATAATGTTTTCAAGCTACATGGGCTTCTTAAAAATATAGTGAGTGATAGACACCCAATATTCATAAGCTTATTCTAGCAAGAATTTTTTAAACTGTAGGGGGTAGAGTTAAATTTGAGCACAGCTTATCACCCTTAAAGTTACGGCCAAACAAAGGTGATCAACAAGTGCTTAGAAATTTACCTTCGATGCATGACTAATGAGAACCTTAAGAAGTGGAGCCAATACATAGCTCTGGCAAAATGGTGATACAATACGAACTATCATAATAGCACAAAATGCACCCCCTTTGAAATACTATATAATTACTCGCCCCCAATTCATCTATCGTTACATCACAAGAGACTCTAGGAACCAAGCAATGGACACCATCCTATCTAATAGGGAAGACATAATCAAGTGCTCAAATTCCATTTAAAACAAGCACAAAACCAAGTGAAACAAGTTGATAAGAAGCAAAGTGAGAGAACTTTCAAAATTGGTGAATGGATTCTATTAAAGTTGCAATCATACAAGCAATCAAGTATAGAAGAGAAGCAAGAACAAAGCTCATGGCCAAATACTTTGGGCTATACAAGATAGTCAATAAGGTGTGGGAGATAGCCTACTGCTTAGATCTACCACCTAAAGCTTCCATTCATCCCACCTTCCATGTCTCCTGATTGAAGTGCTATCATGGGTCTTTACCCAATTCCACCATTGATCTACCAGGAGATAAAGACACTAATTTAAAGCTTGAAAGAATTATAAAGATTAAGGATATAAATCTACAATTATAAGAATAAACCATATCATAGTAAGGAGGAGTTAGAGACATTAAATTCAAATGGGAAAATATTTAGAACTTGAATAAGGAAATTAATGAATTTAGGAAATATATCTAAAGAAGTCAGTGCATGTGGATTTTTATGTAGGTAATGAGCAATGATAGGCAATCTAATTTGAATCTTAAAGTTAAAATTTAATGAGCAGTATAATGTAAGACTGTTTAATGCTACTTAAGAGATTTGATAGATCTTTGCCTTTGATTTCTAGATTCTTCTCTTATGGACAAGAGATGAGATTGAGATTGAGATTGAGATTGAGATTGGAAGTAACTAGAGGGAGTTAAGCTAGTTAGTTGCCAAACACAAGGCATCTTTTAGTCTAAAGGGACCAAGCCAATAATCACCAGGCACATTATGTCCATAATGATTAAATAATTAGAAACATGTGAGGCCTTAGTTAATAGCATATGATATCCTATATTCCACTAATTAGTCTTATCCATACTTAGTCAGCATTTAGTATAGCTATAATTCACATGCGTTATAACAAAATATGGTAACATGGCACATAAGCACACACACACTAGAATATTCCTAGTTATTCATAAGGGAGGTCTTCTTCAATATATATTACAAACTCATGTCCAAATAAAAAAGATATAGTAAAATACAAAAATATTTTCCTCCCAAGCTTGCATACAAGCTTAGCCTGTATTTAGGTCTCCTTGTGTACTTTTTCTAAACTTCCATCAAATCTAACCTTAATTTCAATAACCATGGCACATAAATTACTTAAACATAGGTTGAAACCTTTCGTTTAATACCATACAATAGTTATTTTGATACCTCACAAAAGTCACTATCCATTCTTCTTAAATTTCTCTTAGTTATGCATGCTAAAATGTTTAAAATATCTTAATTCATAGTGTTATTAAAAGGAGATCTCTTTATAAGGAACCTAAGCTGAACAAGGAATATTACCTTTATTGGTTCATGGAAAAAGTCTTTGCAAAATCTTTCTTAAAAATGCTATTCAGAAATATTAAATTTCAAAAGTTTTACGTCAAAGCATAAGATAATCAATTTCACTATCTTAAAAAGTTAAAAAAAAAATAGATCTTTTTATAAAAGATATGTGGTGAAATAAAATCTTCTTAATATATTTTAAATATCCTTAGTTAAAAAAATCTTTCCAAAGTTAAAAAAAAAAATAGATCTTTTTATAAAAGATATGTGGTGAAATAAAATCTTCTTAATATATTTTAAATATCCTTAGTTAAAAAAATCTTTCCAAATTATGACTTTTGATATACATTGCAAATGCAATTCCAATATTCTTTTTTGTCTTGTGGTTAGATAGCATATATCATCATGTCTTGTCTTGATTTATTAAGATTATTTTGAGAATTTGTCTTCTTGATGTACTGGAAAAAGTGAGTCTCTAATGCTTACCAATTTTGTTCATAAAATTTGCGCAAAACTAACAAAGGTAAACAACTTCAAATATTTAATAGAAGAATTCTAATTCTCCTTGTGAAATATATATTTTTATACAAAATCGAGACTTGAAACAATCCTTGTGATTTTTTTTATTTTTTTTTACTTATCCTATTAGTAAGATCCTCAAGAAATTGGAAATTAATAAAGATATTAATTCAATCAATAAAAATAGACAAGGTCAAGGAAGGCCCAAGCCCAAAATAAGTGGTGCCTAGCCCATGATGTAAGAGGGAGATGAAAACATTATTATTTTAGTTAACTGCACATATGTGTGTGCATGTACATGCACGTAAGGAGCTAACAAGGCATTTGTGGGTTAGTGGGATTACATGCATGCTTAAGATTAACAAAAAATTATACAAGCAATGAATTGTGATCATGAGTCATGCATTTTCATAATTTAAAGGCTTAAATTCTATTAATCAAGTTTTGTGAGCATGATAAAACACATTAGTGGCCAATCTTACTCGCACACAAATATCTAGAACATGCTTTGAGCAAATGTACATTCTTGAATTTGACATATCACTCACCTACTTCATCCATGATGTAAGAGACAAATGAAAGCATTATTATGTTATCTAGCTACATATTTATCCATGCATGTGTGAAATATGTGGAGATAACAAGGCATTAATGTGTTTGTGGAACTAATTGAATGACTAAGATTGAAAAGATAATAGTGCATTTATATATTCTTGAATTTGACATTGTAGAGGGCTAAATTTGTTATATTAAGATATTAGGCTAAGCTCAATGCAAACTTAAGCTTACTACTTGGGCTAAGTGACAAGACTTAAGTAGTTTGGTTCGCATTTTGGGATGACTCAAGAAGAATTTACTTAATAGGCTTAAAACAAGGATCGTTGGATCGATTTATCCATAATTAACCATTCTCAAACAAATTTATAACTCATAAGAATGGCTATTAGCCTTGACTCATTAGCAAACTCTTTCAAGATAACCATGAAATGAGCAAACTCCATTTTATCCATCAATCACTAAGATAATTGAACGGTTGTCATCAAACGTAGGAGCCTATAAATACTCAGTCACTCCTCTTCATTTGATACTTTCTCGAAGAGATTAGAGAAATAGTAATCTATTGTATAGTCTCTGCTTTCAAAGATCAAATAAGCAATTTAGGCAATCATTAATCTCAATCGCTTCCACCTCTTTATCATTCTCTCCAAACTATCCCACCAAGTGTTATCTCCATGTTAATATTTTGAGACATGTGCTACACGCAACACTTGCATGATCTACACATGATCACTTTAGCTAGATCTCCACATCCACAAGCATATTATATGTTTGTGATATCCATTTGCATAATTTGTGCATTCTATTAATTTAGTTTGTGAGTGAATATAATATATATATATATATATATATATATATATATTATATACTATTATTATCCAAATAAGAATGCATTTTGTACTCTTACTGCCTACTTGCTATTTTAGCTTACTGTACATGTGTGCGTAAATGTGTATACACATGTGGATATAACAAGACCTTTTCTTGGGATTATGTGAAAGACAAAGATTGAAGAAAAATATAGAATTCACGAATTTTTTTGACGTGAACATCCATGTGCACATATTATATGTATTTTGTATTCTTACTCCCTACTAACACAAATATGTAGAACATTCTTTGACCAAATGGACTACTGTAGAATTTGATACGTCATCCGTTGCTATTATACACAAAATGGCATCTCTCTCGTTCTCTAGATTTTCTTGCACTGATTTTTCTTTGTTCAGTTCACTCTCTAGATAAATTATAAAATCGTTTCATAAGTTAGAGCTGGGAGATATAGCACTTGGTGCTTTGCTTCAATCGCAAAGTTATTGTTTTGTGCAAGCCACGAAATTCTTATCCAAGTCTATTTTCTTATTGGATCGATTCAAATTAATTAAATTTGGTTAATTGGTTTTTGTTGGTTATCTTTTCAGCTTAAGGAGCTTGTTGGCGATTCGTTCTAGCTCCAGTTTTGTGGATTCGGCCTGGTCGTGTAATGTTATGGTGAAGTGGTGATCAAAGAAATCCTAGCGGGGTAGAGTCAATTTTATCTTTGATAATTGAATACTCAATCAAAGTATTTTAAGTAGGTATATCTTCTCACTTATTTGTCACATAAAAAGCAAACAGACCATAGCATAGTGAGCAATCTCTTCTTACTATTGAACACAACTACACCATGTGACTAGAGACAACCATATAAATGCAGCAGCTCACATTGGTTTATCTGTAACTAATGCAAGGTGGACTTGAAGACCCCCATTAACGAAGTTAGGGAATCAGCATCTACCATTGATCTCATACAATACAAGCCACAAGAAGTAAAACCTTAAACAACGGCATCCCTTCGTCACATAAAGTCACTATCCATGCCTTGTAATGGCTTCCCTGTGTCACTTCATTTGAATTATATCGATATGTAGATCCTGCAATGAAAGCGGTTTAACTGAGGGTACTACGAAAAAACACGCTCAGACCGGTGCAACTGCATTTTCTTGTATTAAGTGGGCAGAGAACTGATCATGGAAGAGGTCAATGATTCTATGAGGACACGGTAGGGCAAGCCAATCAGTACCAAAGAGGCTGTTGCTTGATTTATAACCCCCATCACCATGGAAGTTGAGAATGATGAGAAGCGACATGGCAATAGTTGTGTATTTTTCTGTTATGCTTCAGCCAAAAAAAGTGATATTATCAACCAGAATTGTATTCCCCGTAGCTTTAGTAAGCATGAGATTTATCATGCATATGGGTGTTAATGCTTCAGCAGCAAACTATGACTCCATATACATATGGACTTCTCTATCATTCAGTGTCCTAAGTCACCTTCCCACGGTACATATATTGCCCTATGATTAAAGGAGCAGCGTGAAATTCCAAATGGTGTCTCGTTCCGCGTCCCCTTCTATGTTGTGATTTCTAAAAATATTTTAAGGTGTATCTCACATTTTGATTTATGTTATATATACAGGACAACGGGAGGAAATTTGGAAGGAAACACCATCTAGAACAGGAAAACTTTGTCCAACTTTGCCCAAATAACATAATATGGACAGGAGCCAAAGAGAGACTTAAAAAAATTCATCCCCAGATATAATTAATCAGACCATTTTATTCTTACCTTTCATGTGCAAATTACAGCAGAAACCAAAGCATGGAAAAACCACATCATATGCATTTAATTAATTCATAATTTCATCACTGTGAATAAGAACCTAAACACGCATGTACATTTCTGAGGGAACGGTACATAACTGCAAGTCAAAGTTGACAATAAATTTTTAATCCCATCAGTACAACGCAGGTACAAGGATATAGCATTCAGCTCCTTAAGAACAACATGATGCAGCTGCTGTCCTTTCTGCAGGTCTATCCATAAGAACCATCCCTGATGGGTTCTGTGCTGGCTGCACTCTAGGTAGCCTCTTTGCTGTATCAATTAAGAACAGAACATTACTTTTATGATGACAAAAAAATTACATTTCATATGGTACTTCTCTAGTAGAGGGGCATATTTGTCGTAACAATAGGTCTTTCTTAATAATTAAGACACACTATCAGTAAAAACTCTCCAGATATCAATTCTCGATGAAGAATTTTTGGAGTCATAATGACCAAGAAGAATCTTTAGACTAATGCACAAGCACTCCCAAAAATATCCAAAATAATCACCAGAGTAGACAAGAACAATCATAAAGAGCCATATCCAAAGAACTGAAAAAGAGCAATCATAAAGCAATTACTTTACAAGCTGTATATAACAAGCTAACATTCTTAACACTTTCAGATTCCTTGCATTAGCCAAGAACATTCATACCTATTTCATAAAATATGTCATTGACGTTAGTGGCAGTCTTTGCAGAAGTTTCCATAAAGAAAAGCCCATTTTCTTGAGCATATGTTTGTGCTTCCTGCAAAAAAAAAACTGAGTTACATCAACTCCCAAAAATATAAACAAAATAACTGTCATCTCCCAAGACTAGTCATCCAGATGAGAAAAGCTATCAGATACCACTTCATGTTAGACAATAATCAGACTTCATTTGACAACATTATGGGTGCGTTTGCTTTGTAGAGAACACTTTTCGGACTTCTTTTCAGTATCTACCACAATCAAAGCTTAATTGTTATTAAATTTTATCATAGAAGTCTCAAGAGGCTGTAACTACTGTCTTGTAGTGGTAGTGATAATGGTAGGCGACAGTAGGGACTAGCCACTACTGATGGTGGTCAGCAATTAGGAAAATGTCAATGGAAAAGGAGGAAAATGATTCCCATTGTATTTTCCATAGATACCTAAAGCTGCTAGTAGCCAGTCATCTGAGATTACTATGATAAAATATCTCATGATTCCAAAGCTGTGATTATAATAAATGTCAAAAAAAATTCAGAAAACAGGTGCCGCAAAACAAACACATCATATGTTTCCCCCTCATTCTAAACCCAGAATTTTGAAGCATACAAAATAGGAAATTGAACTTCAACTGCACTACCGCCAGTCAATCAAGGTACTGAACAAGATCATGCTTGAGTTGCAGAGTGAATAAGCACGTTAACAAAACTAAAGGATACCATCTTTCTTCAAGAGTATCCCACCAACTGCCAAAGAGTTGAAAATGGAAGAATAAAACTGTCAAGTTTTGGTCCCGCTTAAGCAAACAAGAAAAGGGTTTCAATTGAATGCTAAGCAAATTAAAAACTTTTTGCAAATTCCCTTCTTTAACTTTTATCCAGCCAAAGACTCATCAAATAGGCAAATAACAAATAGTTAAAATGCAAAAGATAGGGAAGACTAAAATCAAGCAAGTAATATATAGTAGTTATTCCTTGTGTGTCAATTCACTCTTCTAGCTCCATGTTAGGATCCAATTGTCCATACCAATCAATAGTGAGAGACTCAGCTATAGCCACAAGCTACAGTCACGTTACTACTCTATTTCACAACTCTTCAAAAGCTTCATAGACTATTACACTCCTCTCGAAAATACAAACAAATCAACTACTCTGCCTTACACTTTCACTAAGAGCTACACAAGTTAAAATAACACTCCCAAATGTTAAAAAGTTAAAACACAAAAGATGAGGAAAAGAATAAAAAAATCCTCAAAATTTCACTCAAGATCAAAAGCTTCTATGTTGGACTCTGGATCCATGTTCTCAAAGTTTTAGAGCAACCTAAAAGATTAGAAGAGAAATCAATGAATCTCATTATTTTTCTAGCTATTCTTGTTGGAGACACATATCCTACATATAAGATGCTTCCCAACTTCAAATCCCACAAAATAAGCTCAAATTTGAATATTTTTCAAACTTAGCCATTGGAGTCAAAATGTGGTTGAAAGAACTTCCTTGGATTTCCCTCTAACTTCCTTCTTTGAATAATTTCAAATTTTTCATCTTATTTTAGCTTAACTGACGATGTCATATGCTTCAAATTCGAAATTTAGTAATCCTAGGTTGTTTTCCAAAAAATATATAGCAAATCTTGACTTGGACTTGATCTTAGTTATTGAAATTCAGCCAACAAAAAAAAAGCTGATACAGTTCTTGATATTTTCCACTAAAACCTCCAAGATATTTGCTAAAACCTTATCTCAAGATAGATATATGACTCCTACTTGATTTAAATTTGAAATCCATGAAAATTTCTAAGAAATTTGAATAAAATATCCAAAATTCAAATTTTAAATTTCTAAAACTTATCTTGAACATATGCCATAAAAGTCAAAACTTTATCACCAAACTTGTAGAGTTTTATCTAAAAATTTGTAATAAAGTGGTTGGTTATATTTAAATTTTCTTAGCAATCAATTCAATGCCCCTTGCTGGATTTGCCTAATAGGACCAACAAGAAGAGCATTTAGAACATCATAGACAGGGTAATATCCAAACATCCTATTATATTAGCAAGACAAGGGGTTGTCTCAGTTCTCTCTCTCTTAAAGAGATTCAAAGTCATAATTCTCCAAACAGATCGCATATTGCTTCACTAAGCTACAAGGAAAAGTACAAGTAGCTTGACATTGCAGTGTAAGATGTGGCAAACTTAAAAAATAAGAGAAATAATTGCTACTCCAAAAAAGAATATTAGAAGAAAGAACACAAGATTTAAAAATTCAAAGAGAGAGATTTGCAGTATTGGAGATTGTGGAATACATACATAATCTGTTTGCCATACAATCCCCCATTGCAAGTGAGGTTTTTTTCTAAGATTTCATACATTATGAAATAGATCTTATTCCATCTACAGTGGTATCGAATTCAAATTCAATCCACAATATTTCAGTTGAGAGTGCTACTCAATATTCATAGAGCACACAAAATGTTCTGTTGTCTCATGGTCTAATGCCTTTACAGAGAGAACTCAGCAGCCAATTCTTAAAAAGAAGGGAAAATCTCCCCACAAAAAGGCAAATATTTACAGAGCACTTTTTGCTACTGACACCCATTTGCTAAGAATGTCTTCCTTGTTATAAGCCCTTTACATGCTGATAGAACTTTCAATGCATCCATGAAAATTTCTTCATTTATTAACTAACTAATATATGTCAACAATATTTTATCACCATGAAAATCCTTTTCTCAACAAGAGGGGGTGGGGGGGGGGGGCGGGTGGAGTTGGGAGTTGGTTTGAACACAGATTCAATTACCTCTGCTCCCACCTTCCTTGTATCTAAAAGATCTGATTTGTTTCCAGCAAGAGCCATAACCATATTTGGATTGCCTAAAGAATCAGGTGAATGACAGCAGATAACACATAGTTAATTAACTGAACAATAAAGCAACTGGAAAGCTGTCTAGCATTCTTCACATTTATAAAGGTAAAAGCCAGCAATTGAAGCTGATTTTTTTTTTTTTTGTGTGTGTCAATTAATTGAAGCTGATATTTCTGTGAAACAAAGCCAGATTCTATGACTATCTGATCTATAGTTACTGCAGTAACAGAAGAAAGATATAAATGCCAACAAGCAACTGAAAGAATAAATTACCCTGGGCTTGAAGTTCTTGGACCCATTTTTTTGCCCGGTCAAACGATTGCTGCAGAGAAAAGGATATGTCGGTCACTTCAATTGTCAAGTTAACTACATTTATATACATAAGAGAACAACATGGCACCATAATCTAGCAAATTTCAACCACCACCAAATCTTTCACAATGTACAGTAAAGATATAATATTTAACTACATACTAAAGGCTTGATCACTAAATTAAGCATAAATCATTTTAATGAAATTTAAACCAACAAATAAAGGCCAACTTCACAATTTCATTTCAAAAAGCGAGAGAGAGAGAGACCCCAAAAAATAAATTCATATTTATATAGTACCATCTTTGTTCCCACACCATAATCCACTCTCCTAAAATCACCTCATTACATGAATTACAGTTTCACTTACTTGGTTGGTGATATCATACACAATGATGGCAGCAGCCGCTCCCCTGTAGTACATTGGGGCCAAACTGTGATATCTCTCTTGACCAGCTGTATCCCAGATTTCAAACTTCACTGTGGCATCATTTACGGCCAGTGTTTGGGAGAAAAAGGCAGCACCAATAGTTGATTCCTAGAAGTTATGGAGCAAATTAGTGAAGAAAAATTCAGTAAGAACTAAACCCAACCGGAGTTACTCTAAATGATATGTAAAATAACTAACCTGAAATTCAACAAATTGCCCTTTTACAAATCGCAACACCAGGCTTGACTTACCTGCTCCAACATCTCCAAGCAGCACCTAAAGTACAAAGTTTTGCAGTGAAAAGAGAGGGTTATTAATGTCTGAAAAATAGGACTACTGGCATCGAGCATATGGACATGACAAAAAAGACTGCTGTCCACATCCGCCAGATGTCAGAAGAAAATTAAAATTCACAATAAGCTTTTCTTACTTCAAATTTTTAAGCACCAACTGTACACCAAGGTACTAAAAGGTCAAAGCACATAAAATCGAAGTTAAAAGTTAACTACAAACACATTAAATCCATTGTCATTGAAAATTAGTAAGAAGAGCATAAACTATAGCAGACAAAACCTCCCTAACCATATATGTTCCTGCCATCCATGTTCCAGCCAATCTCATATCATCACATACTGGACCAGTATTAAACGTCCATCATATATCGCAGCAGAGCATGATTGACAGGGACATGAACGATATGAGAATTTCTCCACAGAGGAAGGACTGAATTAAAGACTAGTAATATTTTACTTATGAACAAATTCTATATGATCTATAAAGTCACGGTGGCATTTTAACCGTCCATAGCACCCGAACTCTATCACAAGAAACCCTAAAACCCAAATTGTTAAACCAAGAGACACAACCAAATGATTTAACACGAGCATAATTGCAAATCAGCAAAAAGAAAATAACAAAAAAACAATTTATCCGCTATTCAAGACGCATATCATCTATTTCACCTAAACTCTAATTAATAATGCAAGCCTACAGACTGAGTAAAAAATAATAATTAACTTGATCGAATTTGATACAAATAAAAAATAATAATAAAAAAATCTTCAAATCGGAATCAAAATACATGATAAACACGTCGAAAGATCGCCCATCAAAATCTCAGTCAAAGAAAGCAATTCCAAAAGCATGCAAAAGAGTCAAGAAGAAAACCAAGATATGCTAAAGCAGTTGTAAATTCACCAAGGAAAAGAAAAACTGAGAAATCGAGAATAAGAAAGCAGTATATGTACCAATTTGGCGTTGATGTTCTTATTACCAGTAGTGGCCATGGAAAAGAAGGAGAAATCGAAAATAAGAAGGGGTTAAATTTCTGGAGGATCGGAATTGTATAGGCGTTGACGAGAAAGAGTGAAAGAAAAGAGAAGGAAGAAAAGAAGAAGGAAGGATCGTGATTATAAGATGTGATCGTCCCAACCAACTAAAACAACACCTCTCGTCTCTCTGTCTGTCTCTATCTCTCTTCCCTTTTCTACCCCCAAAGCAAAGCCCAAACCGATGACTCCAAAGCTACACGAAAGCGATGGGATTTCCTTTTTCCTTTTTTTTTTAAAAAAAAATCTCATTTACGGCAATACATGTATTTTGGGTTTTGCTAAAGTTTATAATTCCATTTCTTCACTTGGCGTGGCATTATACGTTTGCGAAATCGTGTTCGTCTCGTCGGTGGGTCGGTGAAGCTGTGCTCCAAAGTATAATTTAAAAATAAATAAATAATAACAATAAGAATTTATTTTCCAAGGTTGAATTTATGGATTATGATATTATATCTATATATATATATATATATATGTATATGTATATGTATATTTTATATAATGATAAAGTAGGAACCTCAGTTTTAATTTTTCATTTTACCAACCCCAATATAAACATGTAATATTTGAAAAGGGATATATTAGCAAAGTACTCACTAAACTAAAATTACCACTATTCTAAATAACTATCTACTGGTAGTATTTTATTATATATTTTCAGTATATTTTATGACTTTTTCATTTTGTTTGTTGTGTTTTATTTTTTCATTTTTCTCCTTTATCATCAGTCTCCTTTTTATTAAATTTGTTGTTGTTTTTAATTCTTTTTCTTTTTTGGTTTTTAGCACTCCTGATACAATATAACGTTTCCTAGTTACAGTATCAAAGGTAAAAAATTTATTTTAAATTTTATATTACATGATTAACTTCTCTTCTGCACGTTAAAAAAGCTATCGTGTCCTACCATTTCTTGTGATTGATGTTATCCAACCATTTCACTATCCACAATGATAATAAATGCGGATGCAAATTTGAATATCATTTTCTTACAAATTATTCGACATGTTACCCAATTGAGAAAATGAAAAAAAAAATTCCTTTTCTTAAATTAAAAAATCATAAAATATATCACATTTAGAATTAAAATCTGATTTTAAATTACACTAAGATTGAAATCCCAATATCTTTTGGTGAAATCAGAAACTAAACACTTAATTTATTTATTATTGTATTTAATGAAATCGGATATTGAACACTCAATTTTAATGCTGACAATAATACCAAGTTTCTAACACTAATTTTTTTTTTTTTCATTTTAAAATCGATTCGATTTTAAGTGTATAATTTTATAATTATTTTTTATAGTGGCTACTATGACAAATAACCTACATTTATGTTATTAACAAAGTGATATTTAGAGTTTTCTCATCTAAGAGTTTGACATAAAAGAATACTTGGTCAACCTAGAGGAATGCATGGTCAACCTAGTAAAAGCTAGGGTTGATTGCACCTAAGAAGCTAAGTTTGGCTGAACTATTTCATAAATAGGTGGGTTGAGCCCTTAGCTAGGTTCACTATGACATATACCAAGTTGATTATGTTGAGTTTGTGAGATCTTGATTGACCTTCTTGGATCATGATTCACTAGGTAAGTTTAAAACCATTTAGATTCATGTAAAAAATGAAATCTTTTAGCAGTATTAGGTTATTAACCAATTGATTAATGATAGGAGCTAATTGTAAAACCTTTCTTATTGGATTCATGAGGAATTGTTAGGTATGTAGCTGCTGTTGTATAATGGATGTGCATGTAAGCTAACTTAAAGGACTAATGAATATTAGACCCCTAATAATGCATGTTCCACGAGCAATGGTTGGAAGGATGAAAAATCGATGGCTAATCCCTTGGAATAGATCCCTTCCACTTTCAAACGTCGAAAAGTTGGCTTGACCAACAAAAAAAAAAAAGAAACGAAGAAGGAAAAAGTATAGTAGGATTTGAATTTTCTATCCGTTGCAAATAAATCTCTCGAAATGACTCCATCCCCATCAATACGACAGTGGAATCAAGTCCAACGAAAACTTGGTAAAAAGAATTCAAGGAAACCATAAGTGCCTTGCCCGTCAATGTGGAACAGCTTATGTGGGACTGAAGGTTTCTGGATCGATCAATGTGGAGCAGCTTCATTGTTCTAGAATCTCCCTACTAGTCTTCCATCCACAAAAGACTACGTTTCTAATGAACTCTTAACATTACTGCATGGCGGTTTTCCTTTGACCACTGTTGGTAGTAAATGAATTCTGTATACAATGTTAGAAATTGCATGCCTAACGCGCAAATAATGACGAAAAGCAAGTTTAGCTAAATTAGTACTATAAATTTTTTTTTTTTCCCCTCCTCTCACCATTATATCAAAACTCAAAATTTGTTGCATCAGCATTAGCTCACCATCAACCATATCATAAAATCTAGAAATCCTTTTCCTTTGAATTGCCCAATAAGGATAGGTACAAAATCTTATAAAACCACATACCTAACCAGACAAAATATTATCGGTTCAGTTTGGAATGAGTCCTGCCATTTACTGTGCAAATTAAGTAGTTGAAGCAAACCAAATCATAATTTTCTTTGCACATTGAACAAAACAGTACCCACCCCAATAGTGCATATTGAAATCAAACAATTAAATTAGTTGGCACGGAGATATCATAACTGTACTGAACCACTTGTCTGCTGCAGATATTCCACCTGACCAGAAATATTAAAACCGGTTCAGTATTAGACCAAACCACGAACCTGGTTTGCATAATTAGCCTCTCCATAAATTGTTGAGGATTTCCTCACTTCATTGTGCTATGTAAGTTGATAAGATATATAATAGAATCCTAGTCTGAACATTCAAATGTCAAAACATTGCTCATTAACAAAAGACATATAAGAATAGGGAAGTGGTAAGTGTAAACTACATCCATCATCATTTACAATATATGTTCAGCCATGTCTGCAGCATGGACCATATTGTATCTACTTCAACTATAATTCATCTCGCACATATTTTGTTTCTCACCATGTACAAAAACCCAAGTTTCCATTAGACACAACTATACAATAATGTTTCATATTCACCGCTTTTTAATCAGAGTCTTCTTCAAGCCCTTGAGGATTTTTCCAAACCACATCAAGTTCATGATTGCAAGGACTGATGGCACCACGAAAACCAACAGATATCCATATATATGCAACTGGATGATCTGACAATCAAAAAATCCATCTAACAAAGTCAGGATACTACTAAATAAACGTTGCAGAAAGAGAGTAAAATTTACGGATAAAAACACTCAAGAAAATTTTCATTCAAAACTCCATTTTTATGCTTAAAAAACTTAAGGAAAACACTTAAAACTAGCTCCTTTCTTTTGCGCCAATCAAATACTGCTGCATCAACTTCAAGGACCAATGAAATCGCACCACATCATTGAATGAATAGAATAGTGCCATGTGGATCCTAAAGCTAATAGAACCACGCCATCTCAAATTTCTAAGAACCAAAGCAGTGATGACAACTCAGCACTTGTATGTCATCAAAACCAATCATCATGCACCATCTTATGCTTATTTGGACCAATCAAATTGCACCACCTCATATTTGCCTTTGTCATCAAGGCCTTTAGAATCATGACACCTCATCCTAGTAGACTAAAACCTAGCATCAAAGATGATGAAACATAGCACATCATTCCCTTTGCTACTACTGGGGTCATTTGAAAATACAAAGCAAAATCCTCCCCCAAAAACCTAAAGAAAACTGCTATCATCAGGGAGCCAACAAACACCTAGCTTCTAGCCACCATACCCCTCTCCAATCTGCCCTAGCCCCGCCCTGAATCACCATTCCATACTCATAAATACCCTATAGGAGAGATCCGTGTCAAATACAAGCCAAAACCCACCTAAATTCTAAGAAAAATAAACATGAAATCCAAAGCCACCAAGAGTAGAAGAGGAGCCCTCAAGCACCTCACCGGCTCACCCTTAGCCACCCTTGTCTTGAGTTAAGCCACCCACCCAAGTCTCCTTAACCAAATATCAACTCTCTCCTTAGAATTACAACCCTAATCTATCAAGCTTAGGTAGCCAAAAGTACCTAAGATTCGCCTTAATTCTAGGCTACTTGAATATCCAAAATAAGGAGTTATAAGAAGCATCTTAAAGAAGAAGATGAATTGAAGAGCTTAGCCAAGGTAAACTGGAGAGAAACCAACTTTAGATCTCAGGAGGATCTTAAAGAGTAATCAAGGTCAGAATCATCTATAAACCATAGGCATAAATCAAGGTGAGTTTCATTCAACTTTCCTCTTGTTCTTAAAGCTATTGTTTTAACTACATAGTCCTTGATGAATTCAAGTAAGACATGAACTTCTTTATGGAAGAATTTGTTGAGTTTTCTAGTTCATTTGGCATGTATGAGTCAGTTGCTCCAAAAGGAAAGCCTGTAAACTCCTGATCAAAGATTTCTAAGCAAAAGTTTTTAAAAAAGACCAAATAGAGCGAACTGATAACAAACTTGAAAGTTTGAGCTAATGAACCTTAAGTTATCCTGAGAATTTTGACCAAATATGACCTGATGAAATGAGAAATAAGCTGATGAAGTTTGAACATGTTTTAGGTGATATATCTAGCTTTTATGGAAACCCTAGGATCTAGAAAAAAGAGGAATAAGTGAAATTCATGTAGTTTGGAATGTGGCAATCAAGCAAGCCAGCCTGGAATCGCATTCAAGGGTCTTGGTAGCCCTAAAGGAAGTTGAGGATCATTAGAAAGTAATTGACTACAACCATGAATCTAGGTTTAATTGCTAGGTTGTACTAAAAGAATATGAACTAAAGACTATTTCCTGAAGAGTTGTTTCTTGGTTCATTACAACAGGATCATTGCTTGGTTCATCTCCATAAGTTGTTGAGTGGATTACCTTTAATGTGAGTAGAATTTAATATGACTGTCAATAGTCTTATGTCTACTTATGTGTGCATGTCTGATGATATTGTAAGTATGCTTGTTTTGTATACTGTAGAAATGCTAGGGACACAATCTTTGTATAGTACCCCAACAGGGCTCCACTTGAACGAAACTCTGTACCGGGGTTATACTTGTTATATTTGGATGGTATGCTTAGAGGCTCGACTCGTGCTAGGTTTGGCTTCGTTAAATCTGAGTATGATTTCTGCTATAATATACCATAAATATGCTTAGATTATTTGCTTGGTGCATTCATGAAGAGGTATGAAGGTCAGATTTCAAAAGCTTGGTTTTTGTTAGGTGAAATGCTCAATTCGGAAAACATGGTTTTTATGCAAATAGAATTGCATTGATTTTAAGGTCACACTCCCAGACCATCCATTACATTGTAATATTTTTGGTTATATGCCTAATATATCTTGGTTATATGCTTGACTATATGATTGTGGCTTGGAGACTATTTTCCTTTTACAACTCACTTAGCTCAAATATGAGATGAGGAGATTTTTGTGCTGCATCCCTAGGTCACAGGTCCAGAAATGGGTGCTACTATGGCATAGAAAGGGTCTCAAATGCATACTAGAAAAAGATTAGAGATTTTTCTATTAAAAAGTTTTTCTTTTTATAAAGTAGAAAAGTAGATACTATCCCTAGAGAAAGGCTACTACTCTGATGCATCTTTGCATTTTAGTTATGGTGTTAAGCTTTTGCTGTTGTATTTGTAGTTGTTAAATGAAAAGCTCAACAAAGTCCTATATTTTGATGTTTTAGTTACATGCCCGAATATAAGAAAGGCCTTGCCCTCATCTTGGGGACTGCAAGGACTCAGTGAAAAGCCTTAGGAAGCAGGATGTTGCAGAACCTTTTAATAAATATAAACATCTAAGGTTGTAGTTACCACCAATTAGAAATGCACTCACAAGACATTATTCGGTACTACAATTTATCTCATCAAGCAGCAGAAGAAAAGAACTGCTGAGATCTATATTCATTTCAAGATTTGGGCACTTACAATTTTGCTGAATCTATGGGCATGAAAGGGAAGAAAAAGTTAAAATCACCTGATTATAGTGCAAGTAGACATGGTAGAACATGTAAGCAAACAGCAAGAGTCTTGCGACCTGCAGCAAACACAAAAATTATGACCACGATAACAAGCAATGCGGGAGAATTTTTTTTTTTTTAATTTATTTTGTTTATTTTCATTTCTAAGGCATCTTGATGAAACAATTGGAAACTTCAACCAGGTTGCCAGTGCCTACAATCTAGAACATCAACCAATTGTGAAAAGGAAAATAAAATAATGAGAGAATACAAACTTACCACCCAAGCAACAAAAAGAAGGATGCCATTTATGAGATAACAGCAAGACTTCTTCATACCAGCAGTGTCGAGAAACCTTCAGAAACATCATTTATAGTTAACAATTGAAACTTAATGATCACACAGGATGTGGTGAACATACCATCGCATATTGATCTCTGGGGTTGTGACCTCAGAGATGAGGACCATGTATGTATAAAGCTGACCTTCTCCAGAAAACAAACAATATGCTACTGAAACCGCAGAAAGAGAATGGTGTAGACCTGAATTCAGATGCCACCAACTGATTAGTTCCATTGCTACACCACCACTCATTCATTTTTTATATTTCCATTTTGTTCAAGTAAAATCTCTGGCATGAGTGAACTTCTATGAAAGCTTCTTTGTGTAACAACTCCAGCAATTGTGTGCTCCATTTTATTTGGCCATTCATTATTTGACTAGACCAATGATCTTAATGAACAAATTAAGAGTCAGAACTGCTCAAATTATTTTTTGTCCCGCCATTTTCCATTTGACTTAGCCATGGATTTCATTAAAAGTTCTGATCAAAATTTCCAGCAATCTCAATTACTATCAAAAAAGCTACCTAACAATCTAAACTCTCCATGATAACTTATAAGATTGTTTGTTTGCACAGCATATTTTATTTTCCAACAAGATTACATACTCTTAGTTTTTTCTTCCATCTTTTCCTTGGAAGGAATATGCTTAAGTTGATAATGTAAAAATGGAATACTGGACATGTGTAAGGACTTAAGGGCAAAAAAGCAGGAACAACAACCCTTAATTGAGAAAATTCAAGGGATATACCGACATACTCGATTCCACCCAAAGAAGGGTAAGACCAAATTATCATTGCTAGATCTGAAAGAAAGTAGCCAACTGAGACCTGTAAAGGAATATGTACACCATCAGAATACTACTGAAATTGATCAACAAAGCCAATATATGGGGCAATAGATGCATGCTATGCATACATCCTTCAAATTTACTCTTGTTCTGAATCAAAAAGCAAGGATCATTAGGAACCATACACCTGACTATAATAAACTCTTTTCTTCAGATGACAAAGAACCATTAACATATAAGGATGCAGTTGTGTCCATATCACTATATGGATTATAAACATCTGACTATCTAATTAAGGATCGAAGTAATAACAGCTTTTGCCTTGTGTTGTGCTCAGGGAAGCTCATTTAGAGGAAAGATAATCATGGGAAGTGATCTAGCTAAAGGTAATATTTGAAGTTAAAGATATCCCAAGTATTATTTTTGTCATGTGGATTGTTTGGTTAGAAAGGGGGAAAAGGAGCATTTAGAAAGTAAAATTTTATTCTTACAGTAGCTTTTCAATTGGTTAATTTTATTAAATTCTCTAGGTTTTTATGCTCTGAGCTGATTGCAACATTCTTTGATGCTCTTTTACTCTTTTCCTTGTAATTGAAGGGTTGGTACCCCCTGGTACCACTGTTATATTATTATTAAAAACAAACATGCTAGAAACATCAAAGAATCATGTAGGAGTCAGACAGATTAATCTTAGTCATAACATCAATAGAAAGAACGTACAAGGCAGATATCCTGACAAGAATGAAAATCATCCATGCTCAGAACTAAACTGTCAACAGCTGAAGCTAAAAAAAATTCATCCAAATGTAATTAAACAAGATATGAATATATTAGCTTAAAGTTGAGTTGTCATAGAAAAGCTGTATGTAATACACTCCTTTATGGCACTTAGGCACTCCCTAAGGTTAGATTGTTAAGTCAGCCTAGGATACAAAACATACACAAATTCAAGGCAAGAATGATATAGAGAGAAACTATGGACTATAATGTATTTCACTCAAATATGAATATTTTTGAAGTGAGGGAAGTCCTCTTTATATGCAAAAGACCTTTTCAATTGAATGGCTGAGAACCCACTTCAATTCCACCTACTATTACTCACCTACCATGATAGATTGAATTTGGACAAATAGATAAGTGGGTTTATAAACTCAGCCCCTAATGAGCTCAAAAAGATGGGCCAGCAGGATAGGCCCTGGTGACTGCAAGATGGGGTTCTGGAAAGTACCTTAATAACGTGACCTCCACTTAAAGATCTATTTCCCTAACAGGCTACCCAAGGCACACTTATTAATAGTCACTTCAAGAACTTTTGTTAGTTCACTATAAGAAATTTTCAGCCAATCATTTTTGGGTAAACAAAAGTACAAAAGGCCCTAAAAAACATTGGAAATTTTTTACCACATACTATAATCCTTTTTGTATCAGCAAGTGCCCTATAAGGTACTAGACAAAACACCCTCTAAGGGCATTCATTCTTTTATTATTTTAGCTAGTCGTTATTCCGCACCACCTAATGGCTCCTTGCTGCTTTCAAAGCTACACTTGCTTCCTTCCATTATAAGCTAATAATAAATTATATTCTTCTACATTGACTGTACTACACTTCTTATTAGTTATTATAATCATACTCATACCCTACAGGTTGACTTGCCATAACATGCGCTTCTTCAGGGGAGGAATTTTCCATGACTGCTTGTTCAAAAGAAATCCTTCCTTCTTTGGACTGGATACATCCCTTTGGTCCTTCAAAAGTATGTATAGTATTGTAGCATAAATATCAAAAACTTTCCCTCTCCTTTCTCTTGGATAAAGTTCACTTCCATACATGAAAATGCTTTCTGTGCAATTTATAAGGGATTAGAGGGTCACAAGCAATACCAACTTAGAAGCAGGGATTTGTTTCAAAGAATGATGTGACAATGTCGTAATAATTGAAACCAAATTATATTGACCCTTTTTCCCATTCTAAGCATAGTTTCTATTGTATTGATATTTAAAGAACACAGAGAAATGATATGCAAAAATGTGTAAGCTAGATCGTGCCAGTAAAAGTTATGGGGTAGCAAGCATCACTTCTAAATTTGAATACAAGAGTCTGACAATTATAACAACAGCTATGAGAGAATTACAAAGGCTCCTTGTGCTTCCAAGATTTTTATTCAGAAAGAATTCAACATATAAATGCCCTTCTTGTGCTGCCAAGATTTTAAGTGTAGTAAGGTTTTTGAGATGTCTGCATAATTCTCCCACAGCTGTTGTTATAGTTGTCAGATTCTTGTATGCAAATGTAGAAGAATTATGTAGACCCCTCAAAATCTTATTTAAATTAAAATCTTACAGCAAAAGGAGGATGTTCATGTTTTTAATATTTTTATAAATTAAAATTTTGACAGCATAAGGAGGCTATTTATATGCCTATTCTTATTTTTTAGGCCAAGTACAAGGAATTATTAATAGCATTTTATTACCAGAAAAAAATATATATTTATGGCATTTTGTCCATTCTGTAGCTTTCAGTATTCTAAACAGAAATTTTGTGCATATGACTGTAAATGAACAGGAAAAAGTTACCCCCAGAACAAAATTAGAGAGAGGTGAACTTCGAAATATGATGGGGCCCGCGACCTGATCGGAGAAGAGATGTGACCAAAAAACAAAGTACAATGACATTGTTGTGATAAAAATGGCATGAACTGTGGACATCCCGCTGTCAAAGGAGACATATTATCAATGGCCATAAAAACTCCTGATTATAGATTGACAGATAACAGGATTCATGCACCAACCGATTGTTCCACTCAGTGCGTTGTATTTTTGTTAGACCAGAATAACTTCTGAAGTAAGAACTGCAAATTAAGTGAGTGAGATCATATACCTACAATGGCAAGAGCAGAAACCAAAGAGGTTAGCACATAACACATCTCATTAAATTAAAGGCAGAACTACTGATGACTGAGCAAACAGATTAAAAAATTCCAATATTTGGTTCAAGATCTTAACAATGATATAGCACTATGTTAGATAAAATTGCCATACAGAAGATTTTTATGCAGAATGGAAAATACCATTTTGCAAGCAAACACACCACTGATAATGGAGGTGTATGGGATAAAGGGATCTGCCAATACATAGCTCTTTAGCAGCCCTTGGGCCTGGCTTCTGTAAGACCCAATGGACATTACCATAGCTTTGGAAGTCCTCACCATCTTGTATTATTTTGAGTACATATGGTAAGCTCGATTTCCTTTTTTCCAACTTCCACTGTTATCTGCCTCTACTTCATTGCTTTGGCTTCAGTAAAAAAGAGAAGGATTAACCAACTGTTAGATCTCCCGTGCAAGATAGTTTATCAAAAGTCATCTTCCAAATGGAAAATAAATCAAACAAGCCAGGCAAAGAAAACATTTTTACCGTTAAACACGATTCACACAAGTTAAGGAGAATCAAAATTCAGTAGAACAATTCAAATTGGTATCTATTTTCACCAGAATCAGATCTTCTAAACATAACGTCAAAGTCTCAAATCACTACTTTGGTTGATATCTTTGACTAATGATTTCATACTGATCGAAGTAGTTGATATCTTTGACTAAAGATTTCCTACAGATCGAGAAGAAGTGGCTCCATCTAAAGACAAATTACAGGTAGAACTTCCACATACTTATGCATCATATTAAAGCAAGATGAAGAACTTCACCCCATAAATGGGATGTATTGAGTGAAAATGGCAGTAGGTATGAATATAACATCTAACTGCTCAATTGTACACATGTGGACACTGCACCTTCTGTTTAAGTGGTCTACAGGCAACCAAGAGTTTCAAGAACAAAGGCTATTTTTCTTGAAGCTCCCTCTTCCTCCCTTTGCAATCATATTATTGACAATAGGGAAAGTCCCAAAGCAGTAGGCTGCAATAAAATTATGCTGTAACTAGAACATTCTGATAATTTGTTACAGGATCTTAAATAACTCCCAGTTGCTGGCCTAGAAATAATAAAATCAAGTTCTAAGTTGTGTTTAATGCTTTTTCTACCATGTTTGCCAATTTTGAATTAACATAATTTTGGGCTCATTTGAGAGAATCCAATAATCTCACAAGACACTCAAACTTTTGGAAAGAGGACTTACTGATTTTTCATCAATTTTCTCAATATAACAACAGTACAAACAGCAGTTATTTTCTCCCAATAACTGCCCCTATTCCTCTCTTGTCACATAACCGCTCATACATAACTTTCCACGTAACAACTGACATCATATTTAATTTACAAACACTGAAACCAATTAAATAAAGACAACACAAATACATCAACACCAGACGTGCCACTGCCATCTACTCACACTACTGCAGACGCACACAAACCACAGTTGCTGCACAGACACACAAACACACTGCTCACAGCTTTTCCATATGTTTTATTTTCCTTTTTTGTGTGTGTAAACATGCTTAAAGGGAATTACCTCATACTGCTTAGTGGTAACATTACTCCCTGCCTGAAGAATGGGCATGGACTCATGTGCAAAGCACAGATATCATTGACAAATCATGTCAGCATCTTCCTGTGTCAGCTGGAGATTAGTTGTCCCAATGCACCAAAACCTCAGGAATAGCACAATTCAGTGCACATTTAAGACTACTCTAGGTGTAGGAATAACATGTCCTTGATGAATATCAGGAATAGTAGGCAGTGCAGGCACACTTCATATTTTTTTTTAAGATATGACACATGAAAAGCAAGATGAATCTATCATTCCAACCTTAGCTTCAATGGAAAAAGAACAAGGAGAAAGTTTTTGGTTCCTCTTTGCTGCCAAAGTAGTTTGTCGACATGGCTGAAGCTTGAGGAGAACCAAATTGCCAAATTGAAAATTGACTTCTCCATGTTTAGCATCATAAGCCACTTTTATTACTTCTTGTGCTTGCAATAACCTCTTCCTTAAGTCACTCAAGGCTTGATCTCAATCTACAAAAGCCTGCTCTACTGCTTCCAGCTTAGTTAAGCCCATAAAATAGGTAAGAAGCCTTGGGAGCTCGTCCATACACAACTTCAAAGGGTGTTGCTTTGTGAGATGAGAAAAAACCTATATTATAGCAATATTCCACCCAAGAAACCCATTGATCCAACATTAGGATGATCACTAGTGAAGCATCTTATCTACATTCTGATCTTACAGTTGACCACTTCCATTTGTCCATCACTTTGTGAGATGATAAGTAGATGAAAATGACAACTGAGTACCACTAAGCTTGAAAAGCTCTTGCCAAAATGCACTTATAAACATCACGTCACTATCAATCACAATTGTCTCTGGCAAACCATGTAAAGAAAACCTTAGCAACTATTACAGCAATATAAGTATGATTCATTGGTTTGAAATAACCTCTTCATTTTCATATGCGTGCAGCCTAAGGTGTCAACGAGTAAATGGTCGACAGAAAAAATGATATAGGCTGGTTATTTCATTGTAACACTGCTCCTACTCCAAAATTTTGATGCATGCACTCTACAACAGAGATTTGGGTAAAATCAAGCAATGCAAGAATAGGAGTCTTACTCTAGCTACTCTCAAATCCAAGAAAGCTTGCTCCAAACCCTTGTTACAATAAATTGCCCTTACAGCATTTGTGTCAAAGGTTCCAATATAATTCACATATCTTCTATAATGCCCCATCAAACCCAAAAACCCTCTCAAAGCTTTTATGGTGGCTGGTTTCAGCCAGCTGAACATGGCCTCTACTTTCTTTGTCTCAGCTTCTACCCTTTTTCCGAAATCAAGTGCCGAAGATATGAAACTTGTGATTAACCAAAAGCAACACTTGGAATTTGAGGAAAAGTTTGGTTTTCAGAAAAGCATGAATATAGTTCACATCAATCAATCCATCCCAAAGTATCTACGGATAGGTCCTATTTTGGGAAATAGTTTAGAAAATTTAGACTCCTCTCTCCACCTTGCTGTTATTGCTCATGATTTGACTCAAACCATCCCTACAAAACACAGCTCTAATACATCCCTTGTCAATGATGCAATATTAGCTAAAATTTACTGCTAGCATGCTTCAATCTGGGTTCAATCTTCCTTGCACATCAACAAGAAGACTCCAAGTTGTTGCTATAAGGTCTTAATTGCTCTGAAAACATGTTTCTAATGCCAAATCATTATGGATCTTAAATAACTCCTAGTTGCTAGCCTAAAAATACTAAAACTAGGTTCTCGGTTGTAATCAATGCCTTTTCTACCTTGTTTGCCTATTACAAATTAACACAATTATGGACTTGGTTGAGAGAATCCAGCAACCTCATAAAACACTCAATTTCAGTACAAACAACAGTTATTTTCTTCCCATAACTGCTCCTACATCCTCTCTTATTACACAACTGCTCATTCATACCTTCCCACATAAAAACTAACATCTTATTTAAATTACAAACAATAACCAATTAATAAAGACAACACAAACACATAAACACCAGACGTGCCACTGTATCCACTCACACTAGTGCACACACCCACAAACCACAGCTGCTGCACACACACACACTACTGATAACAGCTTGTCCTTACGTTTTATTTTCCCTTTCTTGGTGTAGAAACATTCTTAAAGGAAATTATTTCATACTGCTTAGTGGTAACATAATTTCCTTGTGTCAACTTGGTACATGCATATTCCTAGATGTGCCTGAAGAGGTAAGATAAATGTGTCAAAGAAAATTGGGGCGGATGTTGTCATGTCAAGCTATTAATGACAAGAACTTTGGAAGAAGAAATGTAGGTCTAAAGTTGTTGGCTATATTGAATTCTACTTTAATATCAGCAATGATTTTTTCCGGACAGATCCTCCTTGGGCAGGTAGTGACAATTAGCACTTCCAAGGTTAAGAAGAAACTTGGACAGTTTACCCCTTCAGCCAGCAGGAGTCACAGTAGAATATGGAGCTCCAAGAGAGTGTTATTGCTTAGGAAACATTTCAATGCTGACAACAGTGGTGTTGAGCCATGCCAACTCTTTGGTGAACAGTCTCAGATCCATTGGGTGGCTAAAAGAAAGCTGATGTGTCCAACATGGAAGGATTTATATTCAATGTCTATTAAAGTGGCAGAATCAGATCTTACAATCTAGGATCAAGTGAATATCACCCTTACTTTAGTAGTGAATATCACCTTACTTTAGTAAGGGCTGTGTTTCCATGGCCATGTTCACCATGTTAAGGAGGAAGAACAAAAGCAGGAGCAAGCTGCATCTTAGGGAAAGATTGTAGAAACAGAGATAACAAGAAGGAAAAATAATTTATTTTTCACTAATTATGATGTTACATTACACGTCCTTAAAAGGAGAAATCTATCACTTAGATAAGGAATATATAGATACATAAAGATATGCAAGAATATAAAATATTCTCAAAGAATATTATACCACCAGACTTTACTAAAATATCTACACTAAATATGGACCCTATCTCACGCATACACAAATAAGATACATGACATAGATGTACAACAAAGATACATAGGCTTATTGACCCTGGCACTATATCTCTAGAGCTTTCTCAGCTAGCAGGACATGGATTATAAGGATCCTTACCACTTGTTAGGATAACCACTGGAATAGGCCCAGATCTGGTGGCTTTGCATGTTCATGACTAGTGACCCTATAATTAGGTAGGTACCTATTTTCCTATCATTACATGTTCATGGCAAGTGATCCCACAAATTAATTGGTACTTGTTTTTCTCTATCATTGCTGATTTATGGCACAAGAGGTTGCAGCTCATCAAGTAGCATCATAATCTGGGGACCCTCCAATACAAGCTGGAGTCTTCCCTGACAAGGAAAATTTGGTAGTATTTTCTACATTCACGCTGCAATGTCTTTCGAAGAAAATCCTCAAGATGCACTAATACCGTTGAACTGGAGCTATTTAAGGGCAAAAGAAAGAAAAAACCCCTCCTCTACTTCTTGGCTTCCTTCCTTGCCTATTAAGTTCATGCAAATCTGGAGGTGCTTGTAATCCTGCCATGGCTGATGAAAGTGTAATTAACAAATATAATGGGGGCAATATCTGCTGTTGATCCTGCACTTGCAAGACATGCAATGGGAGAGAAAGCCTCTGATATTGGGGATATTGCTCCGTGTATTAAGACATCAAGAGTTTTTTATGTGTTTCCACTTCCATACTCATTACTCCTTCCATCATCAATGTTACTTGTAATAATAATGACGAAGCTGGTTCTGCAATAGCTACATCTTCCAGGCTGCAGTATTATGGATCTGCAAGTAGCTGGATCATCTGATGTTAGTTTAAATTTAATTACAGTGCCAATTCTAGTCTCCACTCATTGGGAGGGCAAGCTTTTTTTTTTTCTTTTTCCTTTTTTTGGGGTGGGGAGGCTGGGTGGCCAGGGGGGTAGGGGTAAGACACTTTTTTACTAGTAATCCCAGAAGACATGGATTTTAGAAGGGCAAGAAATCATCATGTCCCAGAGGTTAGAATAGGAATATTCTATTTTCCCTAAGATATACATTGCACATGGTTATAAAGTATTCTGTTATAAATATTGCTGGCATGGCTCTAGCATCCTATATCTAGACTGGCCCTCTCATGAGGAAAGCGTATTGTTGACAATGAAATGGTTGTGTCTTCATTCAGTGACATCTCTCTACTTCTCTTCTTCACTCTCAGGATTTCCTTCTCTCTCATTCTTCTTCTATTCTTCTCTATACCCTTTTCAAGGTCATTGTCCACTACATCTCCTTTGGTAACTGCTGGCTAACCATTTGTTCAAGGATCATTAGAAGTTCCTCACTGTCCTAACTCCTAACCGTATTAACTATCATTGTAACTGCAAGCTGTCTAAGTAAACTACTTGCTGCAACTATCTTACAAATAACTCAAATGTCTATGGAACAGTGTATCCAGTATATTTTTTCCATGATTTTGAATTCCTCCTAGCTCTTTTCACAGATTTAACTTGTACATTCACATCACGACTAATACAAGATGTTTTTTCCTTTTCTGTGCACTGAAAAGTGATCAAATGCGAGTATTCAGCAAGTACAAACAATGTTGTAACAAGAACAATGCCTCCTAACTGTCAAGATGATAGTGCAACGTTGAAACCAAGCAATCTACTATCACAACAAAACCAGACAATCCAGATCTAAGTTTGAGATCAAAACCTCAAAACCATGCCGCGCTTCCACTAGAAGTGTCAATGCTAGTTGCAACCACTGTTCATGAAAGATTCTCTTGTAAAGATCAGAAAATTTCACCACCAACACCATGGATAGCCACAATTAGCTAGTTAACACTAACATTTAAATTTCTAAGCACCCAACACCACTTACAAGCAAAGAAAAAGGGAAAAAGAGCAAACTAGATCAAAACTAAGAACAAAAAGAATTGAAGAGAAATCATATACACTTGTCCCAAAAACGGTGGTAAGCAATTTGAGATGAAGTTTCCAAATAATGGGGTTTGTTATAACACAGAGACAAAAGGGCTCAAGAACAAGCAAAGAATCAATAAAAGGAGAGATCAAAGTAATAAGAGAACAATGGGCATATTCCCAAAAGATGCAAATCGCAACAGGAAATTGAGTTGAAAGACACATTTTAAGTCAAACGTAACGAACAATACAAGAACAAGGATTAGAATAAGAACGTAATTACCATACCAAGCACAACGGCCCAATTGCAAGAAGCTGAAACAAAGTCCTAAGATAACGATGGAAATTCCTAGTCTACAAGGAAAAATGATAAGGGAAGGATGCAATGTAAGATGCAACAGCCAACCTATGAGAGAGAAGAGAGTGGCGTTGATGGATGAAGTTAATATATGTATATATCCAAAACTAACCGATGGATGATGATTGGAAATTGGATTTCTATTATAAGCTTAACATGATACATTACATATAATATATATATATATATATATATAATTAGGTTGGTGTATGAAATGGAATAACGAGGGAATATTTTTCAGAGAGAGAGCAAAAGAGAGGGAAAGCGGGACCCAGAGGAGTATGTGATTCGTGGAGCGGTGTGGTGGAGAGAGTTCTACATTTTGTGTATTTGTGGCCTGTGGATGGGTGGCTGGTGGTTGGGTTTATTCGGCCAATGGGTCATTCAAGATAGTGGATGGGATCCGCGTTTTGGTTTGTTGGGTGTTCACGGGATAGCGTCCCTTTCCTTCCCTTTAACCAACGCAGCTGTGTGTGTCCGTGAGCAGCCCGTCGGTATGTTCAATCTCGGATTGTGCATGGTTTTGTTTCATTCGGTATAAGTTCATTCTTTTAAATTGAACCAAACATAATATTACAATTTGGTTCCCTTGTTCTTTTTTTTTTTTTTTTTGTTCGAACATAACCGAACCGGTTCAAAGAGCTACAAAATATAAACCAAATATTTAAAATATTTAATTTCATATCATTCATTCGCATTTTTATTTAAAGGTGAAAATATAGACAGATGAACAAAAGAAATTTATATTTTTTGGAGAAGGGAATTATTATCAAATTTTTATGATTAGCATAGTGAAAACCCTATTTTTTACTTCTTACAGTTCAAATCAATTCATAATTTTTTTCGAACGAAAAAAAAAAGAAGTTCAAACCTATTTATGATTCATTTAAGTTTGATTTGATTTAATTTACAATTTATGGGTTATTTGCTCGATTCTTGTTTCATAGGTGGAAGTCCCCTAAGAGTGGGTTACAAAAAATAGGGCAACATTACCAAGTTTTTGAGGAATTTTACTAAATTTAAAATTATGAACTATTATGAAATTTTGACTAAATTTACAATGTTAGGGTAAAATTATGAAAAATAAGTGATTTTACAAAATATATAGCGAGTTTACAAACTATTGCTATTATAATAGAAGCGAAACCTCATGACAACAATAACTTATGAAAGTTCGGGTGAAGTCAGTTTTCTAGAGTAGTTTTATGAATTTCTATGAAGCAATGAGGTCTATGTAGTACAAAATTGTGAACATAATTAAATTTTGAATAACCAAAATCATGAACTTTAAGCGCATTTTCGAAATATAATGTGAATTTAAGGGGGAAAAAACTCGATTTTACAAAGTTTACTAGATTGCACAAAATTAGGAGAAGTTAAGAAGTTTTATGTGAAATTACAAATTATAAGGTAAACTTATGAAATAATGAGAATCTACAAAGTATTAAGTTTTGTTATGAATATTTGCAAGAAATTTTTTTACAAATCAAGAAATGTATGTGAATTTCAATATTTTCATAGCAATTTATGAAAGCATTTATTTTTATGAATATCTAATTTCAGTTATGAAAGATAAGAGAAGATATGGGATTTTAAGTCACTTTATTGTGAAATTATGAATATTTAAGGTTTTCTATGAAAAATTTATGTGAAATTGTTAAGTGGAGTTTCGAAAAACTTATTAGTTCTATGAACATATACAGTAAGTTATAAATATTTAAGGTAAGTTATGAACATTTAAGGCAAGTTGCGAATATTTAAAGGTTGTTACGAGCATTTAAGACAAGTTGTGAATCTTTAAGGTTTTTTATGAACCAAAGCATATATATATATATAATGAAATATATGCAATGGTACAAATTTTAGAGTGCACTTATGAGTTCAAAGCAAATTTAGGAAAATATGTTAAGCTTCAACCTTTATGAAAAGTCGCAATCATTAAAGGTAGTTACGATTGATTTTTTGGAAATTTGGGTTCATTAATATTTCTCATAATTAATAGAATAGTATTATAAAATTAAAGAATAGTTATAAAACTCTTAAGTAAAGTTGCAATTTTGATAATGAAGTTACGAAAATTTTGGGAAATGACAAAGTATCCAATTGACTAGCGTGGCATTAGTTAAATCAAATCACCTTTTCAAGTTATAAATACTATTAGCAATGTTATGAACATCTATTTTAATATATAATTTTATAAACTTTTTTTATTATCGTCATACCGATTTGTTATAACTTTTTTTTCTAATATTATCACTTCAGTATTAATTAGAATTTCATTAAAAAAAACATTTTTTTCTACAAAAAGTTATGATCTTTTAAAATATAAAAATAAAACATCACAACTGCAAAGAATTGTATTATTTTGTATTAATTTACTCAAACATTACAACTACTCGTAAAGCTACATCAAGGGTGAGCAGATACAAAATAGGTAAGATATAAGACTTTACTCATACCCTACTATAAGGTATAACTCCCTAAATTTTAGAATTAAAATCTATTACTCAAACATTACAACTACAGTGAAGCAGGTACAAAGTAAGTAGAGTATAAGACTTTTCTGGTACCCTACTCTATAAGGTATAAATCCCTAAATTTTGGAATTAAAACCTACTATGTAAGAATTTAAAACCACCCAATATCCTATATCCAATAAAACCTACATAATATAGAGTACATGTGGAATTTCTAAATTTTATTTTCCTTCTTATAAATTTTATGCTCATATAATATTAAAAAGGTAATTTAGTTGTGATATAATAAGTCTTTTATACGTAAAACTTATAAAATTTATAGAAAAATCTATAAAATTAAAAAATAATAATAATAACCTATATAAACAAAATTGAATCATTTACTTATTGCAGAAAATCATGTATAACATATTCCCATTCCCAAAGCTTTGATCACTTTTGACATATTGGAGTGTATTGATGCAACTTGATTCATGAAACCAAGTATGCGTCGAGGTGAAATTTTTTGTTAATATCTTCCTATTCTAGTACCATGACAAAATTGAATCTCTCCCGAACATAAAGGCCAACAAAATCGAGATGTCTGCTGGTCGATTTAATTGTTTTTTAAACATTCATATTTCTTAGTTCTTACTCCTATCTTAATATTATTGCTTATGGACCCTGCATGTCAATTGAATCATTTGATATTATAACTTAGAATTTGGATTTTTTCTTTTTTTTTTTTAGTAAAGTTGAAATCTGGAAATTTTGTAACTACTAACATTATTAATAATACGAATGTTATTACTTTTATTATCAAAACTTTGTAGATTCTTAGATAAAATTATCTTCAATTAAAAATTTTATTCATTGGTTTTGATATAAAAATACTTATATTTCTAGTGGAATTTTATTAGATCCTAAACTAGGATATCAGAATTAGAGATATTATTTCATCTAACACAGTTGACCGAATACTCTGGGTCAAAATGCATTTCCTACTTTAATTACTATTGAAACCGTTTTCATACGGTGGCATAACCTACCAATCAGAAAAGGACAACACTCTAAAATATTATATTTTTCTTTTAAATTCTAAATATTGTATCTAAAATAATTATTCCTAAAATAGGTTTTAAATGCATAAATGTAATTTACGACTTCAGTTTTACAAAAATGTCCAAAACTAAAGGCGCATACAGGGTTTGTGCCTTCAGTGCAATTGTACTGAGGAATATTTTTTTTAACCATGATGAAATCCTGCAAACCTATAAAAGTTATTACAAAATAATACTGTAAGCCTATAAAAATTATTATAAAGTGATACTATAAATTTACACAGTATCATAACATATGATGTTTGTCAAGTCTAATTTTTTATTTTCCCATTCCTAATCCGATCTATACTAGACCATATGCTCATCTAATGTAGACCCTCGATTTAAGTTAGGAATTTCGTTTTGTTTTGGAGTCGCCACTCAACTGTGGTTGGAAAATATTGAATTAGGACTAATTGAGCAGATCAATCCTAATTTAGGTCATTGGTCAGCGTAATTTCCTCTTTTTTGTTTTTTGTGAAAAGAGGAAAGGGAAAACCAAAGTTTCTGGATTCGGAGGCTAACCTATTAAAACCCTAAGGTTACCACCCTAATCTCCTAAAATCTAAACTTTATTCGAAATGTCTTTTTTTTTTTGTTTTTGAATAAATTATTCTAAGAAAATATTTTTTTTTGTTTTTTTTAGGGTTGCCCCAAATGGGTACCTACATACCTGCTACTCATGATCAAACAGGCCGTAGTTCACTTTTCCTGAAAAATTTTAATGTGTTGGTGATTTTTAATTATGAAATTTTTTTTGATTTACGTTTTTATCATTTTAGTATTTTTCTAAAAAAAATCTAAACCTAAGCTTGATTATTTGATCTTTTTGAAAAAATAATAGTTTTTAGGAAAAAAAAACAATGTTGGATTTATTTAAGAAAATGATTTTTCTAAGTGATAAAAATTTCATTTTTTTTCTATTTTTCAATCCATTTCCATTATTATAAGTTTTCATTGATTTTTATTAATTTTTATTAATTTTATTAATTTCTTATAATTTTTATTGAATAATTTTCTCCTATATTATTTATCTATCCTATTCTAAAATCTAAATTTTTATTATTTTTCTAATACTTTTTCTATCATTTTCTTTATATATTTTCACATTTTTATTATTTATTATTATAATTATTATTTTTATTTTATTATTCATCCTAAATTAAATCCTAAAAAAAAACTAATCTAAATTCCAACATTTTTTCTATTTTTGAATTATAAATAAGAAATAAGTAAATAAATAAATTCGAAATAAATAAAATAAATAAATAAATAATCGGAAAATCGGATTTACCTGGATCCGGGTCGGTGAGCAGGTCGAGTCGGTCGGGTCGGATCGGGTTGAAGCGGGTCAGGTCGTGCACGGCGGCTGGGAGTGCTCGTTGACGGTGTTCCAATGGCTTTCTGCAGTGTTTAAAGGTGGCTTCCAAGCTTTTAAGAGATGGGGAACTCAACCGTAGCGGTGGTTTTCTTCAAGATTGCCTCTAGATGGTGGTTTCGAGCTCAATTGGTGGTCGCGGGTTTAAGAATTCCTGCGAGGCTTCGATTCTCTCTCTTTCCCTCACTTTTGATCCGTGATCCTGCCTCTTCTCTTCATCCTCTATTTATAGGCGTAAGAAATCGAGCTGGATAAGCTCGGATTTCCACCAATTGAGGCAAATCGGATTTCGGTTGAAACCCATCTCCGATTTGTGCAAATCCTTTTATTTGTTTCAATTTAATTCCAATTAGATAATGTTTATCTTATTTCTATTGAAGATCTGCTGGATTTGTGCAAAAAAAATTGAATCAAATCGGCTGAAATTTGATTTTTCCTCCTCGCCGACGATCTCGCACGAAGGTTAAAGATGATCACGCGCTCGGTGCGTGCGTCTGCTCTAGCCAATCAACTGCTGACACGTGTCCCAAGTGATGAAAAAAATTGCAAAACGCGGATTCTGCCTCCCCCGTGTTTCGAACCTAAGACCTGACCCACTCCCACGCGCACCAGACCAAGGTTCGGACCAGCTGGGCTAGCCCACTTTCACAATTTTTTTTATTTTCGCAATTTGCATATATGCAATGTGATTTTTTTATATTTTTTTGTATTTTTTGAAATTCCAAAAATTTGTAAAAATTATTTAATCCTTTTTATTTCCATTTCTGCAATCATTTTCCAAAATTGATGTATTTTTCCTATTTATTTTATTTTTTGAATATTTTTCCTATTTTTGCTAAATTAGAGAAAAAATTGAAAATTGATTATTGTTGATTATTATTGATCATTAGGGGCAAAAATGGGGTGTTTACAATGTTCAGTGCATAGAAAAAAAATTTGCACCGACAATTTGTAATATAAATACGAATCCTCAATTCATATGTTCATTTTTATATATTTGAATTTCCTCTTCAAGTGTCATTCTTTCTCACAGTTTCAAATATTTTGTTTTCTTAATTTCTGTTTTACGTAAGTTTAGCTTATTGAACTACATATGTAGAAATATCTAAAAGACATTTTTCAACTTTTTCGACAAAGCAAGATTTTGGTATTTTTTTGGAGAAAAAATTATTTTTTTTTGTTATTATATTACTTCGTGTGAATGCATAAAAAAGGAAATGTTTGTACTTCACTATTTTTTTGTTGAAGTAGCAATAGTTGTTAAACAACCTTTCACTTATTGATTAGTGTATGTTACATTATGAATAGTATAACATTTCACTTGTTATCATTATAAGATCAATCAACCCTCACTATTCGACATCGTGAGTTGTTATTCTGTCATGACGACCACACCATCCCTCTTGATCCTCGAATGGAGCCATACCTGCATTTAGTGAGATTCGAAGGTGCGAGCCACCTACTGTTCATTTTATTGGATTGGCACATGATTATAGCATTGGTAAAACGATGGAAGCTAGAGATGCACACATTCCATATGCTAATATAGGAGTTTACTATCACCCTACAGGATATGGAGATCCAGTTAAGACTCTTGATTGATGGTCGGGCAGTTACAAAGAGTAGTTGCCTAAATTGGGGTGCAATATGTGAACAATTGTTGGGGGCAAGGCCGAAACCTAGTGATAGGGGGGCCGCATTAGCATATCGTAACTATGTGATATGTTTTGGATGCTCCCACTTGACGCGATGCTAAGCAAATCCATCGATATACACATGCATATATAATATAGCTACTAGGGGGATTTATCTTTTCCAATAAATCCAATGCTCTCGTCCACGCGATGCAGTTACCTATGTTAGAGCATTTTGACATTGCTGAGACTTGTAGCTAAGGGTCCGCTTGTCTAGCATGGTTATATCGCTAACTTTATGTCGCGTCATTGCTGTTGGCACAGGAGCTTAGAGGGGCTACCATTCTCTTACAAGTGTAGGCCTGAGATAGATTTCCCCACATAGTACCCCTTAGCTGACACAAACTATATATAAAATCTGGTAATCCATTGACAACTCGTTGGAGCACGAGGATGGACACTCAGTATCACCCAACCCACATTGTAGGCACATATCGGGATGTATTCGATAGGCAAAACATGACACAGGTATTTCATTAACCTATTTTTTTTTCTTCCAATTCATCATATTGATTGCTTATACTTAATATAATTTCCTATCCTTCAAATGGAATGGGAGTCATATGATGGGAATGTAATTGATCTCCTACCAAATTTCTACAAAGGCGTCATGCACATTTGGATGGCTCAAGTGCTACTAATATGTTTCCACATTGTTGAGTGGCATTTCCCCAACCAAGTGGCCAAGCACTTTAGTGAGTTCCAATATATCCCACAGCTGGTGAACACATAACCGAAGCTCCATCAAATTGACCTACAAAGGAGGATTGATGTTGATTAATCGGTGCAGCATGTAGTATTTATACGCATGTGGGAACAATGTGTCGATCAAGTGGTTCACAAAGAGGGGACACTATACCTATAGGTGCAACAGTAGAATACCTAGGAGGTAGAGGTAGAGACATAATTGATTCTTTGCATAGCGAAGGACGATAGGACGTCAATGACCCCGAAAGTAGGGTGAGACACAACAGAATCCAATACAAGACCAACAGTTCCTAATGGATTATGATGTGCTATACGATAGCATGGGGCCGATTTTCAGCATATACGAGATACTACATCGGCATTCCATAAGTGGTCCTATCCCAACACCAGCGGCTCCACAGAAGAAATGCTTTGGAAAACAACCTATGTACTAAGGTAAATCATCAACTCATCCTACAGAGTAGAGTCCCATGCCTCCCTCAACGTTCGATGATACTCCTTAGCAGCATTAAACACAAGAGTCTCAAGCTCCTCCTACTCTACGTCTAAGGCCATCACGGGAACCAATCAACACATTTTCCCAACTAGTTAGACAATTCACCAAGGGAAAGAGATAGGATGGGATAGGAATCGATAATTTGTTATTCATTTCATATATATATGTTCCATTTAAACGATCAAGTTGATGTATTTTAATATTCTATAATGAATTTCTACGCATTTTATCTAATAGATAATGTTAGCATTTACTCGTTATACATGTAATGTATAGAAATACAATATTACAACTTAGAATATGTGAAAAAAAAATTAAGAAAGGTCTAAAGAAATTAACATTTAATACAACTTCTCAGTAAATTATAAAACTGTAAACATAAATGCAAAAGAATTGTCAACCTTCATGAAGGATCTCCCTTTTACTACATCAAAACAAAGTCGATGAAGTGGTTGAGGCTTCACCTAAGTTGCACAATGGAAAAAAGGTAATGTTAGCATTACAAATGCAATGTGAAACGTCATGAAATATGTATTGGTATCCATCATTTACCATTATCCCATCAATGTGGGCACGTTCTTCTATCATGTACCCCCCCTGGCCAGTCGGTAAAGTCCACATGCGATTTGATTTGGACGCTCCCTAATATCCATCTCCATATGGTATCATTTCTACCTTGATTTTCCATTCTTTCGTGTGAAGTCTCCCATTGGGTGAAGTGATGGGAAGTGTATCTGCTCCTAATCCAACTCATGCCTATAGGCATGAAGTGCATCCTATATGTGAGCTCCTAATGTGTCTATCCGTACCAATTAGGTATAGAGTGTGTCATATCGAGCTTTAGTAAGGCAGCTACTATAGGCATGGGAACATGAAATTCTATATATTTGCCACTTTTGGCAACTGCATTTGTTATGGGCAAAGTCAATCATGTGTGTCCGATCCCCTCCCTTTAACTCGCTTACGATGCGATGACTACTAGTAAGTACTTCGAAAAGTCTGTCCTACATGCTATAGTTGATAACCTTGTAGTTGTTAACTTGTGAACTCTATCTATCAATTTTTTTTCGATTGCATATTTAGTGAAAATTTTATCATTCACCATATTCTTCAAAGCCTTTGAATGCTTTTTAATGAAGTACCCTATATAGTTGTAGAGCGTCTTCCTCACAAAAGCAGTCATAGGTAACCCCCAAGCCCCCTTTCACATGAAATTATAGCTTTCAACAATGTTGGAAGTCATATACCAAATCAATAGCAACTGTCATAAGCCAACATCTACATATCTAACAACACATTGTCAAACCAGTCTAACATATCATGCTTAATGATCCCCACCTACTCCATCACATAGTTCAACTTGCGAGATTGTGCTTGCAACCCAACGTATGTAACCAACCTCTTACATTGCATGTTTTTATATGCCGAGCTAAAGTTGCTTATAAGGTATCATAGAAAAAACCGCTACACTGCAAATGGAGGGCACCATCCATTAGCTTCTTCTTCAATTGCCAACTTGATGCTCACGTGTCTATCCGATATTAGGCAAATGGTTTCACAACCTATAAAATTGTCAACAACATATTCCTTCAATTTTGTCAAAAAGCAGCCCTATGTCTTAGCCATTTCCTAATCCACGAAAGAGATATGGTTGTTGCCATCAATGCCACAAGCAATTAGCAATTTGTGAGTGCACTTCTTACGCAAAAACGTTGAGTCAATAGTAACAACCGGTTTAAGGAATCTCTACGCTACAATGCACGGCCCAAATGCCCAGAATACCTACTTTAGAGTAGACACCCTAGGGTTAGTTAATCTGCTCCACCCCTAATCAATTCATGTTCCGAGACTTGTATTTTCTATCATATTCAGAAGTTTAGGGAGTTCATTGTAAGACTTCTCCCAATTCTCATACACATGCTCTATAGCTCGTTTCTTCCCCTCCCAAACCTATCTTCTACTGATCCTGTAGCCAAATCCCTGTTCGACAACAAAAGCCAACTCTGCTACCTTCATATTTGGATTGTCCCTAACAAGATTTATAAACCGACTAGCAAGAAGATTGCAATCTAGCTGTAGGTAATCTTGACTAATCCGTAGGTTATTGCATGTGTGTGGACCCTTGAATCACGTCACTACAAACATTACCTCCAACTTCTTCTTTTGGGCCCGAAGCCTTCGTTTACAATCGTCGTCTCTTCTTAAATAATAAATAGACCACAACAATGGACTAAACTTTACAACAACGAAGTTACAATGGTTCTTTACATTGTAAGCCTTCACTACTTGAATCACATCTGCTTTTGTTCTGAATCTCATGCCCTTGTAAAAATCGTAACTATTGCTTGAACCATTGTAAAGTTTGCTCCTGCTCAAAATAAACGTAACCATCATTACCACCGACGTTGTAATATGGAACAAGATCTCTAACTGTCATGCGTAGTAGTTCAGTCTGCTTTGATTGATATATTGCCTATCTTAAGTACGTAGGTACAGTTGGAGAGTCTTCTTCAGGTATTTCATTTCCATCATTTTCACTTTCCCTATTTTCCTCCTCAAAACTCTCATCGTTATTGTTACTCTCCTCCTCAATACCCATTCCTACATCGATGTTAGTTGTAGTCTCCACTCCCAAACAAACCATGAACGAATCACATGTGTCCGGCCGTTGCAATATTGAAGTAATTGCTCTATCTATTTCATTTTCATCATTGCCTTCCATTGGGGTTGGAATTGAGGGTTTAAATGTCGACGACTCGAGCTGCATTTCTACAATGTTATGTGACAAATGTGGCTAATTACTTGTATCGAATGTCTGCCTTATGAAGGGGCCCCTTAAATCATAAGAAATTTTGATGTACAATTGTTGTATGCCTCAAGTTCCATATGATTCGGTTGTTTCAATGAAATTTTCAATGTCTTCATCATTTCTAATTACCATCAACACATAACATGTACTGTCCCTATGGAATACAAGATGCTTGTAAATTATCTCAACCTCCACTTTGGTTGAATCTACTCCGATACTTTGGCATATTCTGTATAAGAATTCGTTGTAGTTGACATTTTCAACTTCTTCATCGGATCCTTATCATATTTCGGCCCCCAGTTGTTAGCCACAATACTTCCAAATGTATAGATCATCAATTTGATGTAGTTACCAATTGTTTCCTTATAAATAGTATATTTAAATTATGAGCTTTTAAAAAAATGATAATTTTCAATAACAATATTGTAAAAATTAGCCAAAAAAAAAATTGTATCATTTTTAATTTTAATTTTTTTCCATTATTTCCCAAAAAAATGCAAATTTAATTAACAACACTGTAAAATTTTGTTCGCAAACTAGATATTACAAATTTCTATCACAATATTTTTTTATAAGATAATATTTTCAATTTAATAATTACAAATAATATTAAATTTTTTGTCATAATAAAGTATTCTCTTACTAACACAAAAATTAATATCGCATATTATGTATTACAAGATCTACATAAATCATATCTAACAGACTATAAACTAACAATAAGCAGTAATATTTTCTACATAACATAACATTACAACAACATTTTCCTCAATTAATAATATCAAACACAGTAAAAAAAAAACCTCAAAATTTTCTAAAAAAATACTACAATTGATTAATCATTGAGGAAATGCTAGATCTCAGTGTATTCGTTCAAATTCCTCCTTTTTGCTCTACACAAATACTTCTTCTTTTTCCTACGAATGAGAGAAAAAAAAAAACAGATGGAGTCTATATTTATATTATTAAATTTGTATACTGTTATCGCATGAGTTGCTTTTTACATTGACGATGGATGTTAAAGTAGAAAAAAAAAAGATGGTGGGATTACTTGGGGTGGCAAAACTAAAGGTGTAGACCGGGTTTATACTTTCAGTTTTAGAAATTTTCATAAAACTAAAGTCACAAACCGCGTCCGTGCCTTCAAAACCTATTTTCGGAATAATTATTTTTGGTACAATATTTGAGAATTTAAAAAAAAATGCAATATTTTAGAGTGTTGCCTAAACATTAAAGTTTCTTTTAAAGGTAATCCTACTATTTTATTGACATAAGGCTTGCTTTTGAAGACTTGTGAGATATTTGAATGATTTATTTTATTTATTTTGTGTCATTTTCTATTTTACACTTGGCAAATATAGTTGACAGTTACTACATATGAGTTTAAGAGATTAGCAGTTGTGAGATATTTCTTGTAACATTTAGTCTCTTGATATGCAAATTCAAAAACTTTAGGACTCAAGCATGGATGTATAAACAAAAAATTATCTAAATTCGATTGAAGATTAATTAAATATGAATCATTTATATCTAAATATGATAATCTTGGTATGATGATCGGAAATATTGTGTTTAATGGTATGAATTTCCTAAGATGAAACTGTTCAATTAAGATGGGATTGGGGGCAAAATTGAAATTAGGTATTATAGATGACAATTTTTTTTTGGCCAAAAATGACAAATTTCCTTCAATAGAAAGAAATTATTTCAATTAAATTTATCAATATAAGACAAATGATAGTGCGAAAAGTTTGGGGTACAAATACCCAATCAAATAAACGGGCACATCTTTTCTAAAGTCATGTCCCACATAGGAATATCACCATTTCTCTTAAGAGAACAAAATCCAACTAACTGGTGAGTATAATAAATCCCATAAAAGAGATAGTATAATCCAAGGTGGGAGATAGAAAGAAAAAAAAACATAAAAAGAAGAAGAAAAAACCCACTTATTCTAAAAGCTACTATTAAAATAATATCAAGCCAATCACCATGATCTTCAAACTAACAAGATCGATGGACATAGAATTGTATCGGTGCAAATGTGATGCCAATAAATCTGTGATGATGAGAAAGGTAGGAAAACTCAAATTTGATATCAAATATGATAGATCTATGGATAATGAGACCAGTTGTGGTGGAACTACTAATTATAGTGGTGAACGAAGTAAAGGATACCCCTCTATATTAAGGTTTGTTAGGAATTTTGTGTGTATTCATTGTTATGAAAAATTGGTAGTATTTTAAGGTCCAATGATAATTTTTTTTTTATTTAGTTTGGTGGACTAGATGCAACTACAAAATTAGATGCTAGATCTTAATTTCTATGCATAGTGATTTTTCTCAAGATTATTTGTTGGACAATTTGCTTTAGAACTCTAGTCAGAAATTAGTGAATAATATGGACAATCAAATGGACCACTTGTGTTTTAAATTCAACACGAAACAAGTAATCTAAGATGAGGAAACCAAAGTGTATTACAATCGATTAAAAAGGTGTTTAGATGAAATTCAACTTTTGAATGGCCTTCTTATGAGTGTAGGCAAATGAACTACTGCACATGTAATATAAAGGAAAAACTTTTGAACTTTGAGTCTCAAAATTGACTTATGCAATTTTTCATAGGATTGTCAAAGACATCTGAAATGGTAAGGAGTTAGATTCTTGCTATGGAACTTTTGCCATTACTTAATGGTATCTTGTTTAACAAGTGGAGAAGCAATGTCAAGTCACTTCTATGACATCTTTAGACATAGAAGTTTTAGTACATTATGTGAATAACTGACATTTGCATAGAGCAATAGTCGATAAAAGAAAAGGAAAAGGTTTGAAAGGGAGTATATTGTTTTTAAACATTGTAAAAATGAGTGGCATGCCATTGATAATTGTTTTCAAATCATTAGTTATCCTAAATATTATAAAGGAAAGAGATTCGATAGAGCAAACAAAGGTGAAATGGTTGTTCATGTTCTTTCTAGTATAGAAAAAGTAAACCTAATAATAGAAACTCCATTTGAACACACATAATTTACTAGTGATTGATCAAGAATTGATTCACAAGATGTGTCAAGAAATGCTTTGTGTGATAAAAGGAAAAGGCTCACAAGAAGGAGGTATGGCCAATATGATTAATTATTCAAATATAGCTAAATCTATTACTTGTTTTAACTCTTTGCATATTGTTGGAAGTTCTTAGATAATTGACATAAGTGTTATAGATCATATGACTCCATTTGAGTCTTTTCTACATAATAATCATATGTTCATAGCACCAATTTCATCAAATTGCCCAATTATACTACAGAGCTTGTGTACCATATAGGCTCAATTCCTTCAAATCAACATATTGTTCTTCATGATGTCTTTTACAAATTAGATTTTTCTCACAACTTATTTATTGGTAGTCAATAAAATCTTGTGTGATAGTTATCTTATAGCTTCCATTGATACTTCTGTCAAGTTTCAGCACCAAAAACTAACGAGTGCATTACATTAGCTAAAGCATATTATAGGTTATATGTCATGAAGTTGGAGGCTATAAAGGATTTTTTTTCCTTAAAAGATGATAAATAGTTGGTATATTCTTCTCATAGTCTTTCATGTAATAAAACAAACTCGATCCATTTGATTCATGCAAGACTAAGTCATAATTTTCTTTCAAAGTCACAATATTTACAATGATGTAAAGGTTTTAGTACTAATGGTTTCTTATGTGAAACTTATTATGAAGCTAAGATATATAGATTACCTTTCTCACAAAGTTTGCAATTTACTTTCCAATTGTTAGATATTGATATTTAGGAACTATATTATGTTCCTTCAATATTTGGTTCTCAATTTCTCTTTATAAGGTTTTTTTTTTCTTTTTTGGCCAAAGTATCTCTTTGCTATTTATAATGATTACACAAGGTGCACTTAGACTTATCAAAAGTATTTTTAAAAGTCTCTTATGAAATTTAAATTTCAAATTAGATTAAATGGAAAAAAGGGGTTATTATTAATCATGGCAACCACTAGATATTGTGTCAAATAGAGATGGACTATTGTGTAGCTTTTTCATGTTTTGAGCAATTGGTTTCTTTAATATCATTTTTCTTAGGCAGTTCAATTAATGACATGGTGAGATTAGATAAGGGGAACATGTAAATCAAATATGGGGAATATGAAAATCAGATATAGGGAATGTGGAAAGTGTAATAGCATATGCAAACTTGCATAGAAATTGCAAGCATCCTCAATTATACTTCTTAATAAATGAAATGACCAATAAAAGTTCAAATTTAGGAGTATATGAGATAAATATTATCATTCAACTTAAAAATTGGAAATGATTAGCCACAGTTAACTATTGTATAAATATTTTACCCATTCATCTTACAAATATTATCCCAACCATAATATGTTGAAAACATAAATGTTCTACTGCAACGTGCATACTATGGAAATGGGGGGAAAATACACTAGGACTTAAGTTTTTCAAATTTTTTGTTTTAGGACCTATGTCTTCATCTTTTTCATTTTAGGATATAAATTATAAAAAATGATTCAAAGTAAAATCTTAATTTTTTTTTGTTATAAGTATCATTAAAAACTAGGTCCTAAAATAAAAAAAAACATAAAAATATAGATCCTAAAATAAAAAGTGATAAAAATATAGACCATTCTATTATCTTTTAGTATTTTCATTTTAGGATATATATTTTTAATTTTATTTCTATTTTAGGATCAAACTTTAATGGCCTTATAATAGAGGAAAAATGAAGACCCTATTTTGACACATTTTTAGAAAGTTAGGTCTTAAAATAAAAATATTGAAAAAATATGTCCTAAAATAAAAAAAGGAAAAAATTATATTCTCTTAGTGTGTTTTTACCAAGAAATGGACCAAAATCACCCACCAAACATAAAAGGAAAGCAACAATAACAAATCCCAAAACTAAAGTTTGATGAAGCATTTGAAATGAAAAGGGAAATTTTTCAAGCATTGTATTTCTCATGTATTATGTTCATATGAGAATTTTCCTTCTTGTTTTATAACTTTTAACTCATTCACTTTTGAAAGTATGTGCATGAAAAATCCCAAATGAATAAATGACATCAATGGAATTCAAAAAAGAAAAATTTGAAATCAATTAGGAAGGAATTACGAAGTTTTTTTTCAAAATAATCTTTTTGCCCTTAAACTCAGATTTTATTGAAGTTAACCCCAAATTAGTTTAGAGACCATAAAGATAGTTTTAAGAACTTAATTAGGTAAATAAAATCATTAACAAATTATTTGGGGTCAGTTAGAAGAGGAGAATTTAGGTTTGAAGATCAATTATGAAAAATAACTAAAATGCCCCTAAGCTTGGTTTTACAAAAGGATGGCTAAATTTTTTAGACTATTGGATTAAATTGGAGACTAGAAATGAAATATTTTTCAGCCCACAAAAAGGAGGAAATAAAATAGAAGATAAGGGTTTTTCTTTATGCTAAAGGTTGTGGAACCCTTTAAAAGCCCTCCCAAAACCGTGAGCCACCTACCTCCTTCACTATTCCTTACTACAAAGTGTACCACACACAATAAAGATGTTCTCTTTTATGAGGATGTTTTTTCTTGCCAAGATACAATTTATGTTTTACCTTTTGACTATCATTTAGACAATTCAAAATTCCAACGTCTTAATTTCAAAGATTCTTTCATTTCTTTTTATTGTCAAACACTTTCTCATACACACTTTGATGTTAATGATTCCTTAGATTTTGATTGTCAAATGCGTGCTCATACACATTCTAATGTTAATGATTCTTTAGCTTTTCATTAGTCACATTCTCATTCCGATCCTTCTTATTCTTATAATTATGTTGTGCCTACTACTCGTAAATCCAATAGAGCTAGAAAGGTACTTGTATGGCTTCAAGACTATATTCATTCACTCGTAATACTATGGTTAGTACTAAAGCATCATATTTGTTGATACTCATTCATCTTTCATTTCATATCCTTTATTTTCATCCCAAACATTCACTCTTTACCTACTTAATTATGTAGCATCTTTCATGTTAGTTACGCATGAACCTCATGCTTATTCACAAGTAGCTAAGCATCAAGAATGGATTGGGGCTATTGATAAAGAAATAAAAGCCTTAGAAATTAATTATACCTATAAGCCTTGTAATTTACCCATTAGAAAGAAAGCAATTAGATGCATATAGATTTATAAAGCCAAATATAGGCTTAATGGTAATGTTAAGTGCTATAAGCATGCGTAGTAGCAAAAGGTTACAACCAAATAAATGGGAGGATTACCATGATACTTTTTCACATATAGTTAAGTTAGGCATAGTGAGCTAATTGCACTTGTTGCAACTAAGAATTGGCATTTACATCGAGCTAGCATAAACAATGCCCTCTTATATGGTTATCTAAATGAGGAGATTTACATATTTCCCCCATATGGATAAAACTAAATCAAGCCAAATTTGTAAGCACGTAAGGTCTCTTTATAGGTTGAAGTAGGCCAATAGAAATTGGAACTATGAAATATCTTACTTTCTTCTTCACAAGGATTTATTGCAATCCAAGAGTGATTATTCACTCTTTACTCAACATAGTTTCAATGGGCTTCTTATGGTTTTATTATATGTTGATGACTTGCTTATTATTGAAACTAATGATAATTCCATTCATGATTTGAAGAGAGAATTAGATCACAGGTTCATCATTAAGAATCTTTGCTTAGCACTATTTTTTTGTGGGATAGAGATTTGATGAACATCTTACGGCACCCTATTGAATCAATGGTAATTTATTTTAGATATTCTCAAAATATGGGCATGATAGCTTGAAAATTAGCTATTACACCTTTTCAGTCTAGTGTTAAGCTGACAAATGATTTAGGTGAACTTCTTGATCAGCCTTTATTATACAAACGCATTGTAGGTCGACTGTTGTATTTGACATTTACATGACCTAATATGTTTTTTGCTATTCACATACTTAATTAATTTCTAGCTCATCAAAGGTCTACTCATTTCTAAGTTGTTGTTCATCTCATTTTCTATCTAAAAGGAACCTCTTCTTTTACTTCTATTATTTGTTAGATAGTCTTCTTCAATTATTAGCTTATTTTGATACAGACTAGGATTCACTTTTGGATTGTAAATCTCTTACTAGGTATTGCATTTTACTTAATAACGCATAGGTGTCATGGAAAACTAAGAAGCAAAAGACAGTTAGCACATCCACGATTGAAGAGTATCAAAGCATGGTAGCCACTACAAAAGGACAACTTTAGATTTCATACATTTTGCGTGACTCAGATGTTTCAATCTCTTTACTAGCAACTTTATGCTATGATGACAAAACAACACTTCTTACTGTAACCAATCCTTATCTTCATGGAGAGATTGATTTGCACTTCACTTGACATCAAATTTCTTATGGATTTCTCTCTACAATTCGTGTTCCTTCTAAATTATTGCTTGCAGATCTTCTTACTAAAGCTTTTTAGGTGGTTTAATTTCAATTTTTATGTTCTAAGTAGGGCCTTTAAGATGCTCCAATTTAAGGGGGATGTGAGATATTTTGAGTGACCCCAATTCAAAATCGTATGTTGCCTTATTAACTAATAACTCAAAATGATAGCCGGTTGAGGTGGGAGCTTTTGAACTTCCCTTGAATAGTTGTCACATAATGAAAATTGTATTGAGATATCTTCACCATAATTTGATATTTTTTTTGCCCTATTATTTATAATTAATATATTAAAACATTAACAAAATTTTCAAACCCAGTTTAAAGTTGGTTTGACTCTAATTGAACCTTGTAGATGTGGGATTTTGATTGATTTTGTTACATATATACTCTGCAGGTCTCATGCTACACGTGGTCTTGGAAAAGTAACATGGAAATAACATTTAGAGGGATGACTTTGAGAGTAGTGGTGTAAGGAGTAAAAGGAGGTTTAGTGGCTTCAGACACACGAGTTGCATCAATGTCATTACTCTTGATTGGAGCCTTGGTTCATTCTTTGTTTGGGTTTTATTTGATATTTGAGAATAGAAATTTTATGAACTTGTATTGTTTCTTTGATCTCTAGAGTTTTGAAAGAAAAAAAAATGTTAAGTGAGGAGGTATAGCCAAGTATTTATAGACTTTTGAGCTTGATATTATTCGTCTGTTGATGATCAACGATGAGATTAACTTTACTCATTTCAAAATTATTCTTAATGAGTTTGTTATGGACTTAAAGTTATTTGTCATCCTTATTTAGTGCATGAACAAACCTAAGAGAGGTTAATGTGAACAGATTGATCTAACGATCCATATCCTAAACCCATCAAGTTAAATCTATTTAGATCATCCTAAATACGAATCGGTGAGCTTTGTCACCTAACCTAATGAATTAAGCCAAATAGAGAACATATTTATCTCAATATTTCAATATAACAAATTTCGCTTTCTACAAACCTTTAACCTTTAACCCCATATCTTGTTGTTAAGTCTAATTTTTCCATTTTTTTAAATCTAATTTACATTAAACTCTATGATCATTTAATGTAAATCCTCAATTAAGATTAGAAAAAAAAATATTTATTTTTTAAAGAAGGAGTCGCCACCCAATCGAATTTGGGAAAAGTGTTAAAAGCAAGACTAATTGAGCGGATTAGTCTTAATTTGATTACTAATCTACGAAAAAAAAAATCTTTTATAATAGAAATTTTAGGATTCAGGGACTATCTTATTAAAACTTTACGTTACCACTTTTTAACTTTCCAAATTATTTTTTTTGAGAAAAAAATAAAAAAGAAAAGGAAAGAAAGAAAAAAAAATTACAAATGAGGTTACCCCAAGGGTGCCTATGTATCCAATATCTGGGATTAGACTCATCGTAGTTCACATAGGTTATTATATATATATATATTTTTAATTTTTATATAAAATAAAATAAAATAAAATCTTAAAGACTTATAATTCTTTAAAAAAATTATATCTAAAATATTTTTTTTAGATAAAATTTTTAATTTTGCTATTATGTCTTAAAAATATATAAAATAACTAAAAATAAATAATTTTTTGTAATTTTTTAAAAATAAAAAATCTAAAATTTCTTATTTATATAAAATAACTATTTTTTTAAAAATCTAAATGTCTTAACTAAAAAATATTAAAATAACTAATTTTTTTATTTAAACAAAAATGAATCTAAAATGTCTAAACATATATATATATATATAATTTTTTTAATAAAAAATCTACCTATCTAAAAAATAAAATAAATAAAATTATTTAGAAGAATTTAAAAAAAAAAATTGTTTCTAAAAAACAAAGTACGATGGCAATTATCTGTGACAATGGTGGAAAGCTAGCAATGGATTTGCAGCAGACTCGAGGTTGTTGTTTGACCTCGGGTTGGTGTTGAAATAGCTTGGTGATGGAAAAATAGAGAGAGCCTCGCTGGAAATTTCTAGAGAGAGGGAGAGAGAGAACTTCATCTGAAAATCGAAGAAAAAAGAAAAATTTGACTTTGGATCAAATGAATTTTTTTTGTCACTCATTTAAGCAGGATGAGGCTCTATTTATAGATTGATGTGGGTTGAAACACATAGGGGAGAAGAAAAGCCAAAGGTAAAAAATTTTAATGGAAGAGACATTTTGTGATTTTAATTTCTTTGTGATTAATGCTTTTATTACACCTTTAATTTGATTCCAGAAGTATTTGCTTCTTGAATCACGTCTTTTAATCTTTTATAAGCTTTGAAACATCTAAAAGAAAAAAAAAAATCCAAGCTCCACATGTTCTTCCATGACAAACTATAGGAGGTAGGAGACGATGAAAATGTAGGTTCAACACATATTTTTCATTGTGACAAAAATGTAAATACAAAAGAAAATGTAGGTTCAACCCATTTTTTCTCTTTCTTAATATAAAAGAAAATTTTAAAATTGTTGGTTCAACCTACGTTTTCCACCGAGAAAAAAAAAAACTCTCACATAATGCACGAGCGAGAATTCAAACTTGAGACCAAGGAGATTGTGTGTGTGTGTTTTCCATTAGACCATTGGCCTCTATCTCGATTATATAATACAACTAAATTGTATTTATTTTATTCTTTTTTTTTAATAATAAAAATAAAAATAAGTAAATAAATAAATTTAAAAAATAGAAATAGAATAAAAATGGTGTGTCTACACTTGTTTACATCAAAAGGATTTTCGATTCTAAAATCCTTAGAATTTTTTTGTTTAATTTAGATATTATCATGGTTCAAGTTGAACCTGTAATTTGGCTCAAAACCAGTATAACAATTCCGACCTAAAACTATGACCTGGAGTAATAGGTTTTGACCAATATAGAAATTGCTAGTTTCATAGGTCCATGGCATGTCCACCCATTGGAATCGGCAATTTCGACCTATAAAAAAAAGAAAGAAAAAAAAAAGAAAAAACTATAAGAATTAAAAAAATAGTTATTAACATAATTACAAAATATGTATATTTAAATTTTAACATTTTAGTAATTAAATAATTTTTTTGGGGCACCCTAGTTTTAAGAAAAAAAAATTAGGGAAATTATTGTACAATAAGCTATATGGAAATACGTACCTTTCGTACTTGTATCCCGTTATTTTAAGCAAAGTTCGTCGATAACGTGGCAAAAGATCCATCAATCAAGGGAAGCCAAACTCCGGTAAAAGACAAAGCTGCCTCCAATGGCATTTGACTTTTCCCCCTAAAGATTCTTTAACATGATATCAATGATATTATCATATTACTTTCATTTCAATCTTTTAATTTGACCATCTACCCTTTTATAGTGGCCATTCTATTTTATATTTCACGTATCCTAAAAAAGGGAAAAAGAAATTCATGAATAATACACCGTATTTAATACTGTTAACTGACTAGTTGTTGCTTGGTCGGTCACAGTTGTTCTTCTATAAATTTATAGGAGCAAGTTAGGTGTTTGAATTCACTGCTTTCATATAATATTTTCGTCCAACTTCTTTTATATATATATATCCATTTACTATTATAACTATAATACTTCTTATATGTATAAAAGGAATTTATTAGTTAGTGCACACTCATGGCATTTTCTAATATTCAATACAAAGAGAACTTACTTTTTTTTAGGGAATGATTATGTACTTTATAAAAAGTCAAAAAAAAAAATTACGTTTCCATTTGGATATATATATGCTAGTTGAACCTTAACTATAAATTTATTCTTAATAAAAAAAAAAAGGAATTGGACACATAAAACTCACGTTAGTTTTGTTACAAATCAACGAAAATAAATTGCAAAAAGCACTTAAACAAAAAAATTTATAAGTAGAATAAAAAGAACAACATAACAAAATGATAAGTATTTTATAACTTTTTTATGATGACTTTACAAGATCATTGCATTAGTAATACTTTGAAAAATATATTTTTTGATATAAGTGAGTTGTTCAATAATACTTATTTATTTTTATAATATTAATTGTGAAAGAGAAAATGTTTTTAATTTGATCATTATTATTTATCAATGTTTTATGCTATAAGATCCAAACATTACAATATAAATATTAATCACGGTATAATTACTCAAATGAAAATTTATTTAATTAACTATTATTTATCAATAAAATAAAATTGTATTTTATTAATTACAGGGGAAAAAGATCAAAACCCATTATCAAGGGACAAACAAATATACAACTTAAAAATGTAAAATAACTCCAATAGTACTTGAACCCACGACCGCATGTATACAAAATGATGCACTTAACTACTAATTATACCTAATATTATAACATAATTTACTCTTTAAAATATAAATATAATATGTATTTTCTCTCATTTTAATGAATTTCAATAATTAACCTTTTTTTTTTGGAACCCCTTTAAGCCCCCTTCGGTTGGTCCGTCCATGTCCGTCACAAATGTGAGTACATGTACATGAAATGCGTTTGACACAACTTACTTCATTTGATTTTTAAGGGGGAAAAATCTAGCCAAATGAGATTGAACGACCGATTACACCGTAGTTTTAGCAAATAAATATAAAATTATGATCGAGATAACATGGTAGATTGTCGTTCAAAATACGTATCATTTTCGGCAACTTCCACATTATAAAACTCCATTTGAGCAACAATACTTAAAATGTTATCTGACATTCCAATGTTGTTTTCATTTTCCTGCATATGTTACTCTAAGTTTTAAGCTAACATGGTGTGTGGACGTGGTGCATATATATTAATGACATGGCTTTAATTAGCCCTCTACTTGCAATCTGATGGTAATAATTTAATGATAGGAAAGACTGGTTGCATTTATCATTGAAATAAAAAAAATGTCGAAGGAATCTCCTTTGGCTCAGAAGTATACAGTTGTTATTTAGCTTCGGGAATGGAGTAACCGGAAGGACGGCTTTGCATGATCCAAGAAGCTCCAAAAGTCTAACATTGGAGATATCTCTCGCTTTCTCTTTCCCTCTCCAGTCTCCACGTAAACTACGATTGGAAAGTGTGACAACGAGGAAGATGACAAGTTCTAGGATTTACATGTTATAAAAGCAGCAACAGTCGACATAGTTGTTTCTTGACTTCTGCCTAAACACCCAGATTCAGGGTTATCATGTGAAGAAGTTATGGATACAGCTAATATGTAGGAGTGTTTTTTGTTGAGGCAAAGAAGACTTACAACTCCAAATGAAATGGCAGAGTCATCAGGAAGAAGAAAAGTGAAGATAAGATGGAGCAAACTCTATACATTTTCGTGTTTCCGGCCGCCCGCTGTCGGTGGCTGTCCTGTTCACCATCTTCTTGGTCAGCCAGGATTCTCCCGGGTGGTTTACTGTAATCAATCCTATTTGCATAAAACTAAACCTCACAAGTACCCAAGTAACTATGTATCCACAACCAAATATAATGCTGCGACGTTTCTTCCTAGAGCACTTTTCGAGCAATTTCGTAGAGTTGCTAATCTATATTTTCTCCTGGCTGCAATTTTGTCTGTCACTTCTATTGCACCTTTCTATCCTGCTAGTCTAATTATTCCGTTGATTTTCGTTGTCGGAGTCAGCATGGTGAAAGAGGCAGTGGAGGACTGGCATAGATTTTTGCAGGTGACTATTTTAATCCCAGCAATTTATCATCTCCTCACTTTTTTACTATAAATGCCTTAAGATTTTTTTTCTTTTCTTGTTTCTTTTTTTTTTTTTTTTTGTGTGGGTAAATTTAGGAAACTAATGTTGCTTGTGTCATGTCTAAAAAGTTTCATCTCATTCTTCAATTGTTGGAAATGCATTTATTTTCTAGATTGGCATTCCCTTACTTATATTATTATTATGCTGACATTGAATTCTTGCATTGAATTTGCTTTTTTTTATTTTATATCTGACCTTGTTCAGGATTTGCATGTGAATTCTCGTCCAGTCATGTCTCATTTAGGAAATGGGATTTTTTTGAACAAAACTTGGCGACAAATTTCAGTAGGAGATGTTGTTAAAGTCCATAAAAATGAGTATTTCCCTAGTGATCTTCTTTTACTATCTTCAAGCTACGAGGACGGTGTTTGTTATGTCGAAACCATGAATCTTGATGGAGAAACCAATTTGAAAGTGAAGAGATGTTTGGAAGCTACTTTATTATTGAACAAGGATGACAAAATGAGCAATTTCAAAGCCACCGTTCGGTGTGAGGACCCAAACCCGAATCTCTATTCATTTGTGGGGAATTTAGAATATGAAAGTGAACCACACCCAGTTAGCCCTGCCCAAGTGCTTCTCAGAGATTCAAAACTGCAGAATACCGACTACATTTATGGAGTGGTGATTTTTACTGGTCCTGACACAAAGGCTGTAAGGAATTCCACAGAATCGCCATCCAAGCGAAGTAGGATAGAGAGAAAGATGGATCATGTGATTTATGTTCTTTTCTCGATGCTTGTTTTGATATCCTTAGTGACATCAGTCGGTTGTGCGTTGTCCATTAAGTCTGAAATGGTTAGATGGTGGTTTCTCAGTCTAGAGGATAGTGATTTATTCTTCGATCCTGATAAGCCTGTCATGTCAGGAATTCTACAATTTATAAGATCTCTTGTACTATATGGCTACTTGATCCCCATCTCTCTATATGTTTCCATAGAAGTTGTTAAAGTGTTACAAGTTGTTTTCGTTAACAACGATGTAGAAATGTATGATGAGATGACTGGTAAATCGGTTAGAGCACAAACTTCAAACTTGAATGAAGAACTCGGTCAGGTGGAAATTATTCTCACGGATAAAACAGGAACACTGACTTGTAATCAGATGGAATTCCGGAAGTGCTCTATTGCGGGAATTTCGTATGGGGGTGACATGAATGAGGTTGATCTTGCTGCATTTACGAGAATCGATGCAGATATTCATCCATACAGATCAAGTGTTGATGAGTATGACTCGATGTGTGAAAGCTCTGATGGCTGTGAAATAACTGAAAAAGATCATCGTACCCAAGAAAATTTTGGGAGTCCTGGAGGATTGGACAATCTTATTCCTAACCTTGAAGAGACAAAAGCCGGTAAAGCAAATGTTATCAAGGGCTTTAATTTCACAGATAGCAGGCTTACAAACCAAAAATGGATTCACGGATCCAATACACACGATATGACAATGTTCTTCCGCGTCATGTCTCTATGTCACACTGGCATACCAGTTGATGATGGTGATGATGCTGCCGAGAAGCTGAAATATGAGGCTGAATCACCGGAAGAAGTGGCTTTCTTGATTGCTTCACAAGAGTTTGGTTTCAAGTTTTATAAGAGGACTCAATCAGTTATGGTTCTTAAGGAAATCAACCCTTCTGGAAATGAAGTAGACAGGTAGTCTATAAACCTTATTTCGTATTTTCTTTTTCCTTTATACTTATAGATGATGTTTGTGATTTTGATCTTATAATGATAACTAAATATCATGTGTTAGTGACATCCAGGGAATACAAGCTTTTAAATCTGTTGGAGTTTAGTAGTTCTCGAAAGAGGATGTCCGTGATAGTGAAATGTGAAGACGGGCAGATCCTTCTCCTTTGCAAAGGGGCAGACAGGTATTTTATCAACCGAATTCTTGAGTAGGAAAGCCCTAGATACTGCAACTCTTGTATCACATGAACCAAACTTCCAATTCTTTTGCCTTCATAGTAACTACCATAAGAAGTATTGTCAAGCACTTGACCTTCAATATACAATTTCTTTTGTTTCCAGCATAATTTTGGAGAGGCTTGCAGATAGTGGTAGATCCTACAAGGAGGCAGCGACTTCACACCTTTCAAGTTATGCCGAGGATGGTCTTCGCACTCTAGCCTTTGCATATCGCACAATTGATCACAAAGAGTACGAAGAATGGAGCCAAGAGTTTACGAAGGCAAAGACCACAATTGGTCCGGAAAGGGACGAATTACTAGAAAAGGCATGTGAAACGATTGAGGAGGACTTGATTTTATTAGGGGTTGCAGCTGTTGAAGATAAGCTACAAAAAGGGGTCAGTTGTTCCTTGCTCTTCGGTTTTACCCTATGAATTGTGTTGACTGATCATGTAGCCGCAGTTTTCCATTGTCTTGGTTCGTGTTCGAAATTTACAACTCACCACTTAATGCAACATCAGATTCTAGAAACGTAGCTGACATATGAGCAACTATTTCAGCGATATAAGCTGCTCTAACTCCATGTTATTCTACTTGTCCAATGCACTACACTCCTTGACATGACAAGCCTTGCACTCTTCGATTGCATTGTAACTCTTATACGGGGATCTTAATGTGCTTCTACTATCAAGAAGAAAAATATTTCTGTGTTGTGATGGGGTAATCATGTTAAGTCTTTGCATGGTATGATTTTCTTTTTGCTTGAATCAGGTCCCAGAATGCATAGATAAACTTGCTCAAGCAGGCCTGAAGATATGGCTACTTACTGGCGACAAAAAGGAGACAGCAGTAAACATAGGGTAACTAAATTCTGCTTTCAATACAAATTCTAATATTATTCATATTTTTATTGCTTTCAACATCTAGATTTTAGTGAGGCAAAACATTCATGGTTTTCCCTTCTTCATTTTTGTTGCTAGATTTGCATGTAGCTTACTGCGCCAAGATATGAAACAGTTTCATTTGAGTGTTGGCGAATACTTGGGAAGCGATGACCAGATGAAGGTGAAAACAGCAGGATCATAGTATAAAAATGTTAATTGCATTTGAAAATTCAATCATCAATTACAGTCTAAAAGGCAATACATGTAAATTATTCTCATTTCCTTTTGATTTATACGCTTGCAAACCATGCTCATCAATAGACACTATCTCAACAAGAATAGTTATTTATCTTTTCTATCTTAAATATTTTATCATCCACAATGAGGAATTACTGCTATAACTTGATTTTCAGGCTGCCAAGAAAGCAATCATATATCAGATTGAAAGTTTTTTCCAAGAAATGCACGAAGAAAGCAACAAACATATGCCCTTTGCTCTGGTAGTTGATGGAAAGTCCCTTGAAGTAGCTTTAACAGGTGATGTGAAGGCTCATTTCCTCAAGTTAGCTGTTAAGTGTGCCTCGGTTATATGCTGCAGAGTATCTCCAAAGCAGAAAGCTCTGGTATAACCCACATCGCTTTTTCAATACATATATGCTGATCTTCTGGTTATAACATGCTATAGCAGCAACCCTGAAAAACATTTGTATCGTTTTGCATCGTTTGAATGACAAAATATTTACGAGAAAAGAAAAAAAGGGACGGCTGATACATGTTACGTTCAGGTTACTCAGCTGGTAAAGGAGTATACGGGTAAGACTACCTTGGCAATAGGAGATGGGGCAAACGATGTTGGGATGATTCAAGAGGCAGATATTGGAGTTGGAATCAGTGGCATGGAAGGAATGCAGGTATATGTATTTATATATGCATTAGTTAGGGATGAAATTGTCAGGGTGTCATTTCTCTTCTTCTTAATCAGTCATGTTTGCTCTTGTTTACAACGGAAACAAGGTGAGGGTGCTGGGGTCAGGTAGGATAAAAAAAGGGTATCCCATGCCTTCCAAATCCATGTAATCCCAATAACTTTTGGGGTTGGGAAATCTAACTCCAGGAAATTTGGACGTGCTGGAGCAAAAATTTTAATCAACTTGCATATGTATCTCCCCAGTCTCTTACCAAAATCCTCAGCAAGTTGGTATTCCTGGAATTCAGTTTTGCATAATGCACTAAACATTATAAAACAACAATCTGCGAAGGATATACGAAGGGGAAAAAAAAAAGGTTTTAGGCATCAGCTTTCATTTATTTCACATCTAAAACCTTGTGTATAACGAGCGGATTCCTTCCAGCATGCTTGTATTCACATGGTACCATGTAGGAAGAATCCTCTTCATTTGATAATTAGTAGTAAATTGATACTTTGGCTAAATCCGGTTTGAAATACTAGCTTTAGTTGAATAGAAAAGACTGAAAGTGTCATGTCAAGCAATTCATTGGTGCATTACCTGCAGGCTGTCATGGCTAGCGATTTTTCATTGCCCCAGTTCCGGTTCTTGGAGCGGCTCTTGATTGTTCATGGACACTGGTGCTACAAAAGAATATCCAAGATGGTAATCTGACAATCCAATCATTCTGTTGTTACCAAATTAAAGCATTATATATCCTGATTCTAGACTCTCGGTTCATTTGCCCCCTCCAGATTCTTTACTTTGTCTACAAGAACATCACTTTTGGAATGACTTTATTCTACTATGAGCTGTGGACATCATTCTCTGGGGAGATTCTATATGATGATTGGTATCTGGCAGTCTTCAATGTTATCTTGACATCCTTGCCAGTCATATCCTTGGGAGTTCTTGAGCAAGATGTTCCTTCTGATGTTTGCCTCCAGGTAAATTAAGATCTTTCAATCTAAAATCTTTTTCCATGTTTTATTTAGCAAAAACATCACCCATATGTGAAGCTAAGTATTCTTATACTGCTTTTGGAATTAGTTTCCAACCCTATACCAACAGGGACAAAGGAATATGTATTTCACATGGAGCCGTATAATCGGTTGGATTCTCAATGGAATTGTGGCTTCCTTAATCATCTTCCCGTCATGTACATACATACTCTCTCCTGCTGCGTTCAGGGAGGATGGAAAAATAGCCGATCTTGCACAACTTGGAGCTGTCACATACACATGCGTAATCTGGACAGTTAACTGCCAAATTGCTTTGATAATTAACCACTTCACTTGGATTCAACATATGGTCATATGGGGTAGCATATTGCTCTGGTACATTTTCCTAGTGATTTATGGTGCACTTCCACCGAGTTATTCAGGAAGAGGATTTCAAATCTTCGTCGAAGCGATCGGGTTTGCCCCGGTTTTTTGGATGGTGACATTGCTAGTAGTAGTTGCTTCACTGCTTCCATATTTTATCCACATTGTGATTCAACGTCTGTTCTACCCAATGGACAATCATGTAATCCAAGAGATGAAATACTGCAAGAAGGACGTTGGGGACAAGAGAATTTGGATGAGGGAACAGAGGAACTCCAACAAAACGATACAAGTTGGGTTTTCTGCTAGAGTTGATGCTAAAATTCGTGATTCGAAGGAAAGTTTGCACCGAAAGGGATTCTATATATATAAATCAGTGACAAACAGTCCCATTTATAGGTCACTTAGATGCAGGCCTCTTTTCTCTCAAAACTGTACACTACACTCCTAGAGATAAAAAGGTGGTTTGGCTTACACTTTTTTATTCAAAATTTATTCATTTCATATTCATATTAAAGCAAAACGATAATTAAGAATCGTTGGTTGTAATAAGTTTAATGGAAGCAGTCATACAAGTTTCAAGATAAGTGAATTACTAGTGCTATGTTGGGGGAAAAGTATATCGCCTCCATATCATAACTCAATAATATATATATAGTGCTCAAACTACCAATTTTTTTTTTCTTTTTAATTTTAGTACCTCAACCTTTCAAAATAAGTCAAATTAGTATATCTCTTGTAATGGCCATTATTTGAAATGGGATAATAATAGTAAAAATATCTCAAATTTTGCCTTTATTCCATTTTATTGTCTAAAACTTTTTTTTTTCCCTTCTCATACCACAATTTCTAAAGTGAGAGAAATAATTGACTCATTTATAACAACCATTATAAAAATATTATAAAAGGATCAAAAAATGATAAATGACCATAATAAATTGAAAAAAATTGGAAAAAAAAAAACAATCTAGGTCTAAAAAGTTTAACTGCGCATGGCTTTTATGGATGATATTTGATTTTTGCATGTTTACACTGCAAAAAAAAAAAAAAAAAAAACTATGACACTTAATATTATTATCATCTCATCATAATTATCATTTCTCAAATCTAATAAGCTGATTTTTATGAGCTTTATAATAGTTTGCAATTTAAATTTGTCAATCAAGATAAAATTTTAAATCAAAATGGTCCCTCGTTTTATTTTAAATTTTTATTAAATTGACCAATTTCAAAATACATTTTTGATCACTTCATCTATAAGGACCCTTAAGCCGTTTGAAAATGCAATAACAATAATATAAGGAAAAAAAAGGTATTAAAAGTTATTTCATGGTGATATAATAATTGGAATATGATTATGAAACTTGGTTAACAATTACAACGATCAAATGGAAATTAGAAAAAGAACTTTGGGAGGAATCTACTTAAATAGCACACTTTAAAAAAATTAAATGCAAAAAGAGTTACTCGACGAACATATTCCGAAAATAGCTGATGAAGGTACATATTCGAAATGCAAGTTTAGTTGAGCTAAATTTGACCAATTGAAAGAGCATACTGGGTATATGCCTTTAGTACAATTTGTATTGAAGGCACGTACCTAAAATGCGCCTTCAAGTATATTGCTTATAGGCACACATTGGGTATACGTCTTTAGTTAACGATATAAATAATTTGTGCAGACCCCCACCCCCACCATTAAATAATTTTGTTCATAACCTAACCCCACGTTCTAATAATTTCGTATAACACACTGCACACACACCTCACTTAAGACTCCCACCATAGATTTAATTGGTCAACATTCCACACTCTTTCCCCAACCATTTACGAATGTTCACATTACATATGGAAACAAATAACTACTCATTCCTTACGCAAGTTAGAAGTTAAAGAAAAGACTTTAGATCCAGAAGCTTAAGTCTTTGCTCATCAACTCCTTTCACCGAAATCTTTCCATTTCTTTAACAAAAAAACTCAATCAAGGCACATTTTGGTATGTATTTTCATTTGTGACTAAAATTTTTCTCTTCATTGTGTTATTTTTCATCATTTTAGAAAACCATAGAATATTGATGTTGTGATTGTTTGTAATGACTTTTTTTTCCCCAAATTTTAGTATTTGTTGTTAGTTTATAGTATGTTAGACTTGATTTATGTAAATTTTGTAGCATATAACATGAGGTAGTTAGTTATTCTCTTATTATGTAAAATGTTCATGTATAATATGTGTTTGAGAAAATGTGTCAAAGGAGTTTACATGGGAAGAAGATGAATATTGTTATAACTCAAAATTTTCACCTCATTGCATTATTTTTATCAATTTAGAAAACCTTAGAATATTGATGTTGTAATTGTTTGGAGTGATTTTTTTTTTTAAACATTAGTACTTGTTGTCCGTTTGTAGTGTATTAAAGTTGATCTATGTAAATTTTGTAACATATAATATGAGGTAGTTAGTTCATCTCTTGTTATGTTGGTGCACAATACGTGTTTGAAAAAATGTATCAAAGGAGTTTAAATAGGGAGAAGATGAATATTGTGAAGTGATGTGAACATTGAACAACCATTGTTAACTGTTATTGTAAATTAGCCGATTATTTATTTATGTTACGAATATGATAATAATGGATAACTATGTAAAAATTTTTATCTACTCATTTGGAAATATTGTAAGTGACAACTAGGGACCAGAATATGATAGAGATACGATTAAGAAGCTAAAAATAAAGAAAAATGTCAACTATACTAAATTTTTGCATAGAATATGTCAAAGTATTGGAATAGATCCAAGTGCAGTGGGGGTTGAGATAATACATAAGTATCCTACTTTCCATGGGGGTAGTGCATCTTACGTGTTGATAGCAATTAGAGATGATGATGATGTGGAAATTTTAGTTGAAATGGTTGAATCCTTTATAGAGTTTGGCATACAGTAGTTGCATGTTAGGATATCCGAAGAATTGGGGGGTCCTTTTGAACTATAGACATTCCAAGAAAATAGGCATACACATTCATCACCAAATAGGGAAGAGAAGATGACCGAGTTGCTAGTGTATGAAGCATATGATCCAACCCTTATAAAAGAGGCTCTATTCAATGATGAAGCTAAAATAGACAGAGTAGTTATTCTAATTTTCTAACGACTAAGTACACTTGATCTCTATATGGTGCGTGTGGAGGTGGAAATTGTAACAGATATGGAAATGGGAATGGGTGTTGAGGAGGAAAGTTTTGAAGAGGACGAAAGTTTCGGGGAGGATGGGGAGAGAAATGTAAATGTAGGAGATGATATAACTGTAGGAGATTGTCCAATTACACCAATGCACTCTAAATAAGCATTAGATTAGCCAGTGCAAGATAAGCCAATTAATATGAAAGTTAGAGATCCTATTCGCCAACTAATGTGGTAGTTAAAGATCCTGTTCCCTTTTACAATGCTGGTGGTGATGATCTTTACATATATTTCGAGTAGGAATACAATGCAATGTGTAGTAACTTGAGTAATAATGAGGAATTCAATAAAGGCATGAGATTTAACACAAAGGTAGATGTTATTCAAACAGTTAAGGCATACCATGTGAAAAACCACTATATTTTCAATGTTGATGAATCTAATACAACGTTGTGGTTAGTTTATGGTTCAAGAAAGAAAGACAATTGTAAGTGAAAGCTTTAAGCTTGTAAGAAGAAGTTAGAGGGGATATTTGTAGTTACTAAATTTGAAGGACCACACATATGCATCAATTTGATGATAAGGTAAGATCACCTATAGTTGGTTGTAATCTTCTTACCAACCGGTTTATGAATTTTGTTAGGAATAATCTTGACATGAAGGTTGCCAAGCTCACTTCTATTGTTGAATAAGAACTTGGTTATAAGATGTCAAGGAGAAAGGTCTAGGAAAGCAAGAAAAGGACAATTGAAAATTTATATCTTTCTACCATTTTGAACTAGATCGGAGGAGGGTAGAGGCTAGTTAAGGCCAAATGGTCCAGACTGCTTATCTTACTAAGGGAATAAAAAAACCATCACTTTAGCCCAGCATGTCGCAAAGCTGCTCTCTAAGTCCTAACACTCTAGCATGAGGCCCAATCTACATTTCAAGTTAGGATGTGCGTATAGGGGATGGGGCAATGGGAAACCCGGAGCTATGCTACTAGGTTATGTACCACATAGGGTTGGGAATGTTGGGTGGGTCGTACAGGCCTGCTCGCCTAACTCGCGAGGCAAGCTAAAAAATTTTGGCCCGCAACATATGCGGGCTGTTTTAGCCCGCCCTTCGTAGCCCGCAGGTCGAGGCAGGCCACGCAGTACAAGCGCAGGTTGGCCCGCCTAGCCCACACAATTTAAAAAAAAAAAGAAAAAGAAAAATAGGAATGGATTGAATTAGAAGACCGCAGCTGGACTGGACCATAATTTTCCTCTACTCTCCATTCTCTATCTCCAATCCTCCTTCTCTCACTCTCACACTCACCGTCACTCTCAAGACTCCACGTAGAATATTTTTTTTTTAACAAAATATGTATTGCCTCATTTTTAAAATTATATTAAACTTCAAATTTGATTCAAACTTATTATTATAAATATCTCAGATTAAATATCAAATGGATGCAATTTGAAGTATTAATCCACCACATTAATTTTCTATTTTTGTAATAAAAAAAATTATGTGCGGGGTGGAGCGGGTCGACTTCTTTAACCCGCATCATGTGCGGGCCATCGCAGGCTGGCCTACTTCGACTCGTGGGCTAGTGCGGGTTGGGGTAGGCCGGCTCGTTGCGCTCACTTTCCCAGCTCTAGTCCCACGTCGTACTCATCGGCACACTAAGGTGCAAGGTGACACACAATAATATGGAGACTTTAGTGTAGGTGAAGCTATATAAGAATAGTCTCCCACACTTTTTCATTTTATCTTTATATCTTCATTTCCTCCTAACACCTTTATTCGTTTTTTCAAACCAAAACTCTTGTGTCTATGTTATATCACGCCCTTAAAGAGGAAAGAAGGAAGGTAAGTGCTCTTTGCCTCGACTATGAAGATGTTTGGGGTGAAGAAATAACATTTCTTTAAACAGACTATGAATCTCTTGCAAAGAGCTCAAGATGCAAGGAATGCCAAGGCTCTACATAAAAAGAAAGTGGTTACCTTAAAGGAGCTTGTGAATCAAAACCAAGCTCAAGTGGAGGATCTTGATTGCTAAGAAAATGCCGCTATTTGCAAGAACAACACACTTCAAGATAAGTTATAGAAGACTCAAAAAGAGAGGGATAAGCTCTCGAAGAAAACAACTGAACTTTCTTAGCAATTGTTAGAAGCAAGGGGCTAACTAATTGTCTTAAAGTTGTTAGTAAGCTCCTTTGAGGATAAGGAGAGGATTGCAGGCCTAAAGGATGATCTTAGATGCCATTAAGACCAAATTGAGTAAGAGCATGGCACTCCAAAGGAGAAGATTCATCATGAAATCATTAACAGTGATGAATGGGTGCACTACAAGGAGAGGTGTACAACAATGACTTCGAGGTAGCTAAGGAAGCTATCCTCAAATGCTACCTAAACCTCAACCTTCTAAAGGATGCTCCTACTAACAAAGTTCCTCCACCTCCAAGCTCAGATCCCCTAGAAGATCCTACTCCTACTTAAGAAGTTCCTCTTGAGCTCTTAAGGTGGTTGCTGATGAAAAGAAGGCTAAGGCTTTTTAAGATCTTCCATTTTTTGATCATCAATCATGATTTTTCTTCTTCTTTAGATTACTTAGGGATTCAATTGTAATTTTCTTTAAGTTGGCATGTTAACCCTTGATTATAATTTGTCGAACTCCTATCCTCTTATTAAAAATGTAAATATTTTTTATCATGTACTCATTTATTTCACTTAATTGCTTTCACTTCATTAATTAACTACATGCTCATTGATATTGTTGTCTTTACTTTATTGATTTATTACATGCGATTTGAAACAATTTCGTCTAGATAATTCATTATTTAAGACTACTTGCCCCTTCTAATAACACTTTAGATGTTCAAGATCAAACATGATCAACAAAGTGATCTTAGGTTTCATCCACCCTAGCAAACTTGATCTATTAAGACTAGTGTGCCCTATGTTCACTTAAGGTTAACTCATTTACTCTCTTGGAGTTGGGTCATTTGTCACCTCAAAAGTGGTTATTGGTCAACCTCCTTTTTCAAAAGGAGTTATGGAGACTTGGCCATTAGTTTACCTCGTGTAAAGTTTGAGATATTTAGCTTATGAAACTAGTATTTCGAAAGCCCGTTAGCTGCATTTTAAGTAACTAAGCTTAATGAATTCAACAAATATGACTACTTGAAACAAATAGTTATTCCATTATGTACAATACCCTTACAAATGGTTCTCATTTAAATTACAACTTGAGATTACTAATATTCCAAGTCTTAAGGATCGATTGGCCATTTAATCTTTCAAGCCTATATATGCCATGGCCTATGGCTAACTTCTTCTTTAACTCTAACTGGATCGTCTCAATTAGGTGTCAACTTACCTTATCCTTCTTGTGATCCTGTAACTTCTAACTTACTGCATACTAAGTCTTTAAGTCTAAAAGCCTTATGTTTAACTTTCTTGTCATAGTACCACACCGACCTTTATTGATAGGCTACTACACAAGTACTTGCCAAATCTTAGTCCTCTTCGATTATATTTAAGTTAACTTATATACCAATTTTGTTCATCAATACATTTATTGCCTAGGTGTATGCATTTGGGAGTTCTAATTCGATTGGAAGGATTGTTTCCAAACCAAAGGCAAGCTTGAAGGGCATCTCCCTAGTTGATGTCCTGTGTGTGGTTTGATATCCCCACAAAATGTAGAGGAGCTCGTCTACCCACCTGCCTTTTGCATGGTCCATCCTTTTTCTTCAAACCGCTTAATATGGTCTTATTTATTACTTCAAGCTATCCATTGAACTGGGGTGGGCCACCAAGGTGTAATGGATTCTAATCCCTAAACTTAACATTGTCGAATTATGTTCCATTGTCAATGATAAGGGTATATGGCATACTAAACCTACTTAATATGTTATTCAAGATGAAGTTTTTCATGCTTTTCTTGATTATTTTGGCATTGCTTCTACTTCTATCCATTTAGTAAAATAGTCAATAGCTACAATGATGTATTGATAAAATATCAATCCCCCACTAAGCAAAAGGCTAGGGTCTTGAAGATTATTGCTCAACGATTGGTCTATAAGTGCATACTTTAGGCATTGAACACACTTCTTGACCAACGCCTTGACATTTCTCTTCATTGTAAGCCAATAATAACCGAGATGAAAGCCTATGACATATAAGGCTTGGCTCTTAATGTGATTATTGCACACGCTTGCTTACAACTCTTCTAGAACATGTTGAGCTTCCTTTGATCTCAAACACTCGAGGTAAGAGAGGTTAAATCCACGTCGGTACAACTGGTCACCAATGAGGGTGTATTGAGTTGCTTTGTATAAGCAAACACTCAATGAATCAAAGAAATGATCATAAGTACAAGTAATTTTGCCTCTTTTACTTTATTTCTCATCAAGCAATCAAATCAACCAAATCAAGTACACACATGGGTTCATTAGTTTCTAACTTTAAGTGCAACTAATATTATAACTACAAATCAAGTGGCAATCATCATTGGTACTCACCTAGCCATTTTTTAAGAATTGTAATAATTCTCAAGTAGAGACTAGGAATCTTTTGAAAAACCTGAATAATTAAACACAAAAGAAATACATATAAGAATAGCTACTACTAGAGTATACTATTCTAAAATCCCTTTCTTAACCCCAAGTTTTATTAAAGTCTTTTAGGGTGTCTTTTGTATTAAGTCCTTTGTTCATGACTCAGTTCGTCATTAAAGTCCATGGTTAGGTCCTCGTCAAGGAAAGTCCTATTCTCAAATCATATCATATAAGAGTAAATATATATTCAAGAATAAGTCAAATAAAGTCCAATAGGTCAAAAATGGTTATGAGGAATCATAAGTCTTAAAGTTTCGGGAAAATTTCCTTAACATCCTTTCTTTAAACTTTTGTAATTATTAAAGGTTCAAAAATATATCAAAACCTCCCAAAGACATTCTAAAAGAAAGAGTAGTAGAATAGTCTTACGAAAATATGATTTCTTGAGGTGGAGTAATCAATGGAACCTACAACTTTTGAAAATATGTATTATTAGTATACTTTCTAAAGGCTAAAATACGAAGATAACTTTGGTAGTTCAAGATTACCTTTCTTAATTGAAATTTCCTTGGAAACTTATGATAATGATCCTATAATAGAGGAAATAAATAAGGTTAGTTACCTCCTTCAGAAATTTACTAGAAGTTACACAAACTTTTAGGAAGTTCCTTACCTTGATTCTTGGAAAAGTGGTCCCCAAACTTTTTATCAATTTTAGAGATAAGTTTGGAGCTAAATGGGGGTGTGGTTTTCTTTTAATTAAGTGGAAAGTTAGGTGAGAAAATCAGGTGAAATAGGTATGGTTGGCACGAGGAAAAGGACGAGAAATGGAGTAGAATTTTACTTAAGTAAGTTATTGTTTTTACTTCCCTTTTTATAGTGGTTTTGTTCGTTGTTTTGTGATTATTAAGCCAACGTTTCCATGCCTAAATGGAGGAATTATTGGCCAGTTTTTAGAGTGCATTATTACCTTAGGATAAAGTAGGATAAGTTAAGGAATGATGAGTTAGGGTAAGATAGGATGATGTAGGTAAATGATTGAAAATTGGATAAGATCACATGTCTAGGTTTCCCATCTTTGAACTGGCCATTACATGTCATTATCCAAGTCATTTTCCTAGGTTAGATATGATAAGATTTGAGTAGGATATGATAGATACAATGGGAATAAGATAATATTAGATAAGATAGGATAGGATGAGAAGTGTACTTGTGAAAGTGAAAGGTAAATGCACTTGAGAAGAAGGAGGGAAAACCGGTTTATGTGTTGTGTAATTTTCATGGATTTGATCAAGATAAGATAAGTCTAGGGCATGATGATGTTAGGCTAAAAGAATTAGACATATGTGGTGAAAGGTTACACGCCATTAGGGAAGAAAATGGACTGATTTTGCATGTCCTTCATGTGGAATTTTACAACTTGTTTTACATGCTATAATGGAGAGATATGAACTAGTCTTATGCGTGTCTTTTCCTTATAATTACCTTATGAAATTTACTCTAAGAAGATAAGTCAAGATAGGGTATAATGGAAAGATCATTTTCCATAGGATAAGATAGGATAAGGTGTTGATTTTTTAAAGATTACATGTGGAAAGTAGGACTTGTGATTGATGCCACTAGGGGAAGGTGCAAGCCGGTTTGTTTGGATGGATTTTTCTTTGTATTTTATGTGTTGTTAAGTAATTAAAGATGGAATGATAATTTATGAGAAAACTAGTTAAAATGAATTAAGATTGGGGATACTTTCAAACTTAATCAATTAAGTTTTTTTAGGTTAAAGTTTTAAAACTTCTGATTTTGAGTATATTCAAGGTTTGATTTGGGTTGAAGTTTATAAACTTCCGAATTTGAGTATGTTCAAGGATTAATTCATTATTAATTTGGACTTTATCTTGCTAATCTAAGTTTTATAGTATTAATTCTTGTGATTAAAGTAGGATTGAATGGAATTAGAAAGGAATTAACTCAAGCTAAAATAAGTTTTCTTGAGTCATCTAATCACCAATCGAAGATTGACTTAAGTCAATTTGGAGAAGACTTTAATCAACCATGTTTAAATTTTTAGATTCAATACTCAAGGAATACTTAGGGCTGAGTACTAGTCTTATAAATAAATTTTAACTAAATTTGAGTTTAGGCTTCTAAATGAAATTTTGAGAATAAGATTGAACCCTCAAGTAAAGAGTTTAGTGGAAATTAGTGCGGTTGATGGTTTTCAATAGAAACAACACCAAGTCAAATCCATCAATTTTATCGAGAAAGGATATCATATAAATCTACAACATCTTATCTTCTATGTCTATCCTAAGTCATATCAAGTCTAAGCTTTAATACCTTAAGTTTACCAAAGTCTTCTCGAGTTTGTCAAATGGAAGACTTAAATTACTAAGCTGGGTTAAGCCAATTAACTCAGGTTGACTTTTAATCTGGTTAAGTTGACTTATCTCAACTTATAGTATATTAAATCATCTCTAGATCCTAGACCTTGCTTGCGTTCATTTGGAGTTATAATCTAAGTGCATCTTCCTATTTGAGGTCTTTTTGATAAAATTCTATTTAATGAAAATTTAAGGAGTTATAATGCCGACCTCTTTTGACAACCTCATTCCTGTAATAACTGCCTCATATTTGGCTTCATTATTGCTAGTAGGGAACCTAAACTTAAGTGCATAACGCACTGCCCCCCTCTCAGTGGATGATCCATCAATGTGGAGAGTCCAAACTAGCATGTCCTCAGTGATAGGAGCCTTATTCTGTGTTGTGTACTCTACCATAAAATCGGCTAAGACTTGAGCTTTGATGGCTTCCTTTGGTCAGTATTGAACACCATATGCACTTAACTCTAAACTAAACATGACCATTCTTTTAAAAGCATTAAGCTTCTATAAGATCTAGCTTAGTAGCTGATTCATCAAGACAATTACTTGATGAGCCTCAAAATAGGGCCAAAGTTTCCACGTAGATATTACCACTGCCAAAGCAAATTTCTCCACCTCCAGATATCTAATTTTAGGTCCCTAAAGGATGTGACTCACATAGTACATAGGCTTATGTTGCCTTCCATCGACTTAGACTAACATCGAGGAAAGGGCTTGGTCATTTACAAATAAGTATAAGTGTAGCTCTTCTCTAGAAACCAGTTTGGACAATACTAGTGAAGTAATTAGGAAAGTCTTTAAATCTTTGAAGGTCGCTTAGCACTATTCAGTCCATTAGAAATTTAATGGGCTCTTCAGAATTTTAAAGAACTTTATATGTCTATCGCTGCAAATATAGGACAACTCATTTTTTTTCCAAGTTTGCCTTAATGTCGCAAACAGTAATTATGTACTCAAGAAACTTTCTTGAGGTGACCCTAAACACATACTTTTGGGGATTCAACTTCATGTTATATTTCCTCAAGGTGTTAAAAGTTTCCTTAAGGTCTTCAATATGGTCATTGAGCTACTTGTTCTTGACAATCATGTCATCCACATAAACTTCTAAATTCCACCCAATCTAAGACCCAAATATTGTTGTCACCAAGTGTTGATTAGTTGCCCCTACATTCTTCAATTCAAAAGTCATGACGTTGTAGTAGTACATGCCAAAATTAGTGACAAATGAGGTGTTAACTTGACCGGGTTCATGTATTCTGATCTAGTTATAGCTTGAAAAGACATCTATGAAGTTAAAAAGAGCATAACCCAAGGTTGAGTCGACTAGCTAGTCGATCCTTAAAAGGGAAAGCAATCCTTTAAGCAAGCTTTGTTCAAGTCTGTGAAATCAATGCACATACACCATTTCCCATTAGATTTCTTAACCAACACACAATTGGCCAACTAAGTTTGTTAAGGCTCCTCCCTTACCAAATAGGCTTATAGTAGCTTTTACACCTCCTCCTCAATTGCACCTACCTTTTCAGGGAAGAAGTGGCTTCTCTTCTATTTCACAACCTTAAAGGTCAGGTCAATGTTAAAATGGTGCATTATCATCTATAAGGGAATGCCTGGCATGTTTGACGATGACTAAGCAAAAACATCTTTGCTGAACCAAAGGAAGTCAACGAGACATTGTTTCAATTTAGTAAGCATTGACTTCTTAACCTACGTGGTCTGTGCAGGACTGCTACCAAGCTGTATCATCTTTGTCTCCCCGACTAGTTCCTCTCTATTACCTAACTTTTCCTTCGACACGATCTCAATAGTAAGAACCTATCTCCTGGTCAATGCTTGCAAATAGCATAACCCCATCAATTGCTGGTCCTCTCAGCATATGCTAACTCCCATTGAGGCTGGGAATTTAACTTTCAAGTATGCCATAGAGACCATCTTGAAGGCATTTTGGCTCGGTTTTCCTAATATAACATTATAGGGAGACCAACAGTCAACCATTAAGAAGTCAATGAGCTATTAAGTAATGTTGCCATCATCATTGAGCTTCATGGGAAGAAAATTATTCTAGTAGCTTCGATAGGCTAGTTATTAAAACCATATAAATCTTGGTTATACAGTTTCAACTTGGCCTTTAGCTTTAGCTTCATCTTGTCATAGGCGACCTTGAAAAGGATGTCCATTGAGCTTCCACTGTCAATCAACATTTTCCAAACCTTGAAACCAGCGATTTGAGCTATTATGATAAGAGCATCATTATGTGGACTTTAAGTACCCCTTAAGTCTTCATTGGAGAAGGAAATGGAGTTATTAACTCTAGGTTTCTCATTGTGTAAGTTCATAGCCTAATGGGACTAGGCATAAGCCTTGCTACTTGAACTCAATTGCCCCCTATAGAGGGTCCTTCAATGATAATACTAACTACTCTATTGAGGGCCCTATTATTGTTGTTGGCTAAGCTACTTAATTAGTTGTCCTGCTCGACTCATCTCCTCTGAGTTGGCCCTTTATCCTCCTCAAGACAATTGTTAATATGCTCATAAAGTTAACCCCTTTTGATGGCGTCCTTCAATGCATTCTTTAACTGGACACAATCTTCTTAAGCTACATTAGGATACCCCTATTATAAACCTTAAGGGGTATCTAGTCTTTAAATTAGTCAAGGAGGGCATGGCCTACATAGAACGGAATGGTGCGCTTTTTGCTACACTTGTCATTATTCCATTCGTGAGATAATCCTTCATTAATTCTATAATTGAGCTAGCCTTTTATAGTCGCCCAGTCCTTTTCATATCTCTCTTTATCTGATCTAGTTTGGTCGACCTCCTTGTGAACTTTAATGTTGTCATCCATTATGATGAATTTTGCAGCTTGCTTGTAGAATGCATCACAATTTTAAGACTTGCTCTTTGAAATGGAGAGGAAGAAATGGCCCGATGGTCACACCCCATGATTGCAGTATTAAGGGTGACTTATATATTGAGATTAGGGATCTCAAGCATAGCTACTATGAATTGAGACAAGTAGTCCCTAATAAACCCATTTTGCCTCTGATGAATGAGGTTTAGGCTTGAAGAATCCTTCACTGGTATTTTATTGGGTAAGAAGTGCTGATAAAATTATTTGTTGAGTTCCTAAAAAATAGAGATAAATTTCGGCTTCAAGTGATTATACCAAGTCCGAGCTGACTTCTTCAAAGTGCCCGAAAATGTCTTATAAGCGATTGTGTTGCTAGATCCTAAAAGATGCATCTGCGACATGAAGTAGCTAAGGTGATCCCTTGGATTGGTGATACCATCATAAAACTCAAGCATTAGGATGCAAATGTGAGGGTAGAAGCACCTCATCTTGGATCTCCTAAGTAAACGAAGATCAAGTGAAGGAGTATTGATCCCATGGATCAGACTTCTTGTTATCATAAAGGTTAAAAAGTCTTCAGATCATATCTTGTAGCTCGCCCATGTCTACATTATGTAGGGAGTGGTAGGAGAGTGCATTAGATGGTTATGGCCGAGGTAGAGGAGGTGTTGTATAGCCGTATGAGGCAGTTGAATGAGGTAGTTGTGGCGATGCAGGTGGTGTTGCATTCTATGTAGCTGCTGGTTGGCTCGATGGGGGGGGGGGGGGGGTGGGGGGTGGGAGATTGGGTAGCGCATGATCATTGTCATGCTTTGCAAAATGTCCATGTTAGGAATAGTGTTGTTGTTGGTCCTATAATTGATCTACTCACGCATCAAGTTGAGTGTTTTTATTATGAAGGTATGTGAGCATTTGTTCAAGATGAGCTAACCTGTCTTCTTTGCCTTAAGGCCTTTGTTGTTATGGGTTTGAAGAATGGGATCATGATGTGTTTGGGTGGGTCAGTTTTCAGTATTTTTAGATTTAGTTCTAGTACTACTAGCCATAGTCACAGTTTGCTAAAAGATGGCATTAAACATTGTTTGGAAGATTCAAGAGAGACATATGAACCTCCAAGATACAAAGAAGGAGTGAACTATGGGGGTTGCTAAGGTTGTTCTACGTAGCCACTTTGACACTCAAGTTAGAACACAAGTGAGAATAGTAAAGAAAAGTTTAAAGGTGAATAGGAGAACTTAAGGTTTAGATCCCTTTACCTATAGACAGTCTTAGATATATATTTTTTTATCCCTTTAGTTGCATGTCCAAAGTGTTCAAGTAGTGAAAGAGTGGGAAGCTATGGAGTTTAACGGCTTGCTACAAGTCTTATCTATAGTTAACTGAGTATGAAGGTCATGCGAAAGAGAGGCTAGGCTGTCGCTTGAGCTCATGGGCAAGCCCCTTATGTAGAGTGCTCGAGCTTCAGTTGGGCTTGGGCTCTAACTAAAATGGCCTATCAACACTATGGTAGAAGAAGATCAACATCAAAGGCAAGCAATATATTTTAGTAGAGATTTGAATGAGAAGTCAACATATAACATTGGAAGACGTCTTCCTATATGGAAGATGTGATGCCAACGAAGATTTTGAGTAAGATTTTATGGCTAGCATATCGCAACAAAACAAGGTGTTTAAGAACCATCACTAAGAGGATAGGCTTATTCAACATCTAATGCATTTAGACCTTAATAAAAAATAAATAATGGATAAACCATGAATTGTTTTTTATTTTTGAATGATAGAAAATAAGATTGGGAACTAGTTTTATTTGAGAGCATGATGATATGTTGTAATTAGAAGGGAAAAAAAGGAGGAAAAATTAAGAGAATAAGATAAGATGGAGGAAAGAGAAAATGGTTATAGAAAAGTAAATAAACTAAAAGTATGGAATAAAAAAATGTGGAGTTAAATAGTTTGTTATTCTCTTAATATAATTAATTAGTTAATTAATATAACAGAAGATTAACGGGGTAGTGGATAGAGTTGGTTGAGAAAAAGTAGGGGTTATGAACTAGCACAATACAAATTAATTTCTAGAAGAAAATGGTTTATTAATGTGAAATAAAAAATTAAAAAAAATAAAAGTAGTACTTAAGATACCAAAAGTGGATTCATTAGCTTTAATAATATGGATATAAATAAGATAATTTATATTAAAAACAATTTTTTGCGTTATCAACTTTTGAAGATGCTATTTAATATGAAAAAGAGTATGCTTTTAAATATATAAAATAGCATGTGCACATAATAACTATATGTTGCAAAATTTTAATTTTCATAATCTAATTGAATTAGTTGTATAATAGCATTATTTTTATAAGGAAATATGCTTTTAAAAAAAGAAGGATAAACAAGAATTGCAAAAGGAAAAAAAAAAAGCTAAAAGCTTAGTTAACTACTTATTTTAATAAGTCAAAGTGTAATTATCCTCCATACATATTCTTAAGTGGCTTAATAGTGACAATGACTAGAAAAGGCCTAATTGATCTAGTTGGTTTAATTCGATTCCTATAGAGTCTATAGGTTACAATGCACCATTTTTTTTTGGCTTTTTATCAAAGAATATACCAACATACTTAAAAAAAAAAGAACCTAGGTCTAAAAAAAACAAAAAGTAAAATATAAAAAGTTTTCAAATTTTTAATCTTAATAAGTTGAATAGTTTTATTACTTTGTAGATAAATATAACTTATATTTAATATTTTTTATTGACTACAGTTCGATCCAATTCAACTCAGTGGACTTGTTGGTTAAATTTTAGTTTAGATCTACAATATTCAATTTGCTGTGATATATATAATATTGGAAAAAGTACATATTTAATCCTCAAGGTTTAACAAATTTTCTATTTGACTCCTAAACTTTTTTTTTTCTTGCTTTAGTTCTTCACATTTATAAAACATTCCAATTGAGTCATTTTATTAACACTTATTAAGATTTTCGTCAATGGGGACACATAGTGTTATATGATTGATCAATGTAATTATTTTTAAATAAATAATATAATAAAATATAAATAAGTTAATTAAAAAAAGAAAAAATCGATACTTCTAATTTTACTTCAGGTATCACAAATGAATGAAACAAACAAATAAATTTACTTTACACATTTCTTAAAAGAAGGAAAAACAATGTGTAATAAAACAAATAAATAAATGAGTATTGGCTAATTGTTTGCACACCTTGAATATCACAAATGAAACAAAAAAATAAATATTTTCTAATGCTATTGTAAGTTCATCTTGAAAGAAGGAAAATTAATATGATGATAGAATAATGGGGACTTGTGAAATTAGCATTTCAAGTATTGATTTCAAGGTAACTTAAAATCGCGAGTGTTAATTTTAGGGATATATTTTTTGAAATAATTTTAAAAACAACACTTTTTTGTTTTAAAACAACATTTTTTTCCTTTCCTCCGGTGGCAGGCTACTGTTTTGAGACTTTTTTATTTAATTAGAAGGGAGCCCATCATCACACCCTTAATTTATATTCATTAAATCTGACGGTTGATATCATCATCGTCATCATTATTTATTTATTTTATCGAAGGGCAACCGACTAGAAAAGGGTAAACTCTCTTCTCCAGGTTATTTTTTTTATTTTTTATTATGAAAACGCAGTAGTAGACTACTGTTCTTCCATGTTTTCTCCACAGCTTATCAAACCGTAGTAATCACAGTCTCTGTTTCTCTACAGCGTCTTTTACATTCGTTCCTCGCCGTCTCAATTTTCTCCCTCTCAATCTCAATTTCTCTCTCTCCGTCAGACCTGGACCGCTTCTCATAGTTCTCTGACCCTCGACGGCTTTTTCTATTAGTCTCTCTATCCATCAATTCTTCAGGACCATTCAACAGGTTTTTTTTTTTTTTGCCCCGTATAGGTTTTTTTTTTCATAAATTTTTTATCTTTCATATGCTGTTTATAAGATTTTGGGTTTCCTAAAAATTGGTGCCTGAGCGCTTCCGCTAGGGCTAAGGTTAGGGTTGGGTTGTGTTGGTCGTTCTCCTTGACATTTTCTAGGGCAACCGTGATGATGTAGAATCTATGTGATGGGTTTAAACACCTTCCCTCTCTCTATATACCTCTAACGTATAAACCCAAATCGATTCGTTGTCGATTTCGATTCTTGTCGGAGATTCGAGATATGAGTCGATGCAACTGTAGTCGATATTAATCGATTGACTCGAGGTTTTGGAGATCTCAAGTTTCAGAGAGAAAATCTTGAGACAAAGATTATTGTTGATTCGTGCTTTCAAGAGATAATTTTTCAATTCGATGTCGTTTAGCTTTGAAACGTGAGATTTGATCAAAGCAAGTGACGTAGAGTGAGAGATTGATAAAAACCATGTTTTGAGCGTATAAGTTGGCTATCTCTCTGTCGAATTTCATCAGGCAGTCCTTCATCCTCTCTTATTGTGATCTTAGGGTTTGCTCCAATTTAGTATGCGAGGGTTTAGATCATAATGCTACTCAATTGTCATGTTGCTTCAATATGTTGTTGTGGAATCTGCTTAATGTGCTGTTATTGTAAGGTCTGTTATTATTGCTTCAACATGTTGTGGACTCAGTTAGTTTATGTTGTTTTATATTATGGTTCTTTTAACATCATTATGAAGTTTCAAACTTTGGGCAGTGTTGTTTCAATGCTGTCCTGTGCATGGACAAGGTTGTTTGATTGTTACTTTGGCTTAAGAAACAAAATATGTTTGTTTTATATCATGGGTCTTACCCCAAAAGAAAAAATCAACATAAAGCTGTTGTCTTGGACAGACTGGTTTCAAGGTTGCCTGGTATATGCAGAAAGTTATTATGTTTTGATTGTTATTTTGGGGTTCTGTAACAAAATACTTTGTTGGATTAATTAGTTTATGTTGTTTTATGTCATTGGTCTTTTCATATTAATTTAAACTTGTGGACTTTGGCAGTATAGTTTCAAAGTGGTCTCTTACATGCACAAGGTTACAATTTTTGTTGTTACTTTGGGTTCTTTATCAAAAAACTGTGTTGGGTCAGCCACTTTATGATGTGTCACATCATTTTATAATGCAGAAAAGCTGTGTATTCACAAAATTGCGTGGTTTCTATTATATTCCAGTAGTAGCACTTTCCTATACTAACCTTCTTCCATCTCTCTTAATAATATATGGATTTCTCTTCTTATATCTTTAGTGGTGCTACATCTGACTTTCGTTAACACATACCTGTAGATTTGATCACCTCTATCAAGCAAGTTATGGATGGTGAAGAAAATATTCTGGGAAACAATACAATTGATGATGTGAGTTGGGTCTGTTCCTTATCTGAATCTGAGCTAGTAAGTCTCTTTCCTGGCTTCAACTTTTCATTTTGTTGAGTCATGAGTGGAAATTGATGATTTATTTGATTTTTGTATTTTTGGTAGGACTTTCTGATCAGTTTAAAGGCATTAGTGCTTCAACGTGCTAAAGTCATTGGCCATGAGGATCTAGCTCAAAAATTTGATTTGAAGATGCTTCGAGGCTTAGGTACAATATGTTTTTCATGACGTCGATCATAGTTATAAATTTAGGAGTCCATTCATTTCTTTTTTTTTTTTTTTTTTGGGTACAATTGAGATCTTATTATGTCAAACTCTGAAATCAGCTGCTAACCCCTTAAAGCGTCTTTTCTGTTATGATTATGAGTAAATGCTGGTGTAGCAAAAACATAAAACCACACCCATAATGCTGCGTACACAAACAAACTTAAAAAGAAATAAATTTTAATTGTCAAAAAAAAAAAAAACTTAAAAAGAAAATAGCGAAGTATTGTTAGGGAATAATTCTTGTGAACTGCTCTTCCTTCCTTCTTGCACTAGCTTTAATCGGTTTTGGGGTTAGTTTTGTATTAATGCGACACCAGTTGGAGAAGAGAAATCTGGAATTTTTTTTTTCTTTTTGGGAAATCCGAAGGGTAAATTCGACAACCTTGATGGGTTTTGAACTTTTGGCATGAGATATTAAAGAATTATAATAATAATTCGTAGTGAGAGAATGCTCTCTCCTCTCTCCACCACCCACCCCCATACCCCAATAGGACCATTTCTTTTAGGCAAACCATACACTTCCCTGTAATACTTTCTTTTGCTTTTCTCCCTTCTCCGATCATTCTGCCACCCTCTTCATGTCGTCTCTGGTGAGAGACGGAATGTCTGGAAGTATGAAGACGACCATGAAGGCGGGTGTAGCATATCGAGCAACCCTGGGAGACCATTTTCCGCTTGACTTCTTTGGTAACCAAGGTAGCAGTTTACCATGCACGACTCCAGAGGTGGTCTTCAAGGACAGACCAAAAGAAGGAAAAAAATAAGCAACTTTTGCAGCCTTGGAAAGCAACCAGTTGGACAAAGCTGAAAGGGGTAATTTGGAGCCAAGTGCCCACATGGGCAGGTCAACTCAAAGTAATTACTAGCAAGGCAATTTCAGAGAAAAGGACACACCCTAGGTTGACAACAACCCTCTTTCCCCTTCCCAAGGTAATTCCTCTTTTGGAAAAACTACCTTAAAGGAAGTCAATGGTCTGCTGGAGGAAATTGGAGACTAAAACTGGATATCAAAACCACCTGGCCATGCAAGCACGGCCACCGGGAATCCAGTTGGTACCAAGTCATATGCCAACGCTTGTACTTCAAGAAGCAAGGAAATTGACCAGGAATTAGTCTCCGTTTTATTCCTCTGGCTACCAAAGGAACTGTTCCTCGTGTGAAGATTCCTAAAGTAGTTGAAGACACTGGTGTGGAATATTGGGACTCCACACTCATGGTCTACTTCCTAGGCTATAAGTTGCTATACTCGTTGGTCTAAGCCATAGCCTTTAGGCTTTGGAAAGATTTCAGCATCTTAGATGTACTAGGAAGCAAGGATGGGTTTTTCTATTTTCGGTTCGCCTTAGGAAGTGACCTTACCCCCATCCTTGAAAACACCTGGTATTTTGCCCAAAGGTTTTTAATATTGCAGAAATGGAGGAAGGGTATGTCTCTTGACAAACTACAACCAATCAATGTGCCATTTTGGGCACTCTTTAGTCGCATACCATGTGAGTTCCTATTTGTTGTGGGTATAAGTCACATCATGAGTGGTGTAGGCATTCCCCTTAAAGTTGATGCGTTGACATCATCTAGACAAAGGGCAAACCATGCTAGGGTCCTTGTAGAAATAGATGCATGCAAGGAGCTGGTTACTTAGGTGGAAGTGGAGGGGGAAGACGGAGCTTTTGCTATGGTTCGTGTTGAATATCAATGGCTCCCTCCCCAGTGTGCTGCGTGTAAAGTTTTTGGGACACATGTGGTCCAAGTTGGGAAGTAAACCCACGGGCATCCTCTGGTAACTCCAAGGCAAGTGGAGAATAGTGGATACCGGCTAATCATGGAGGAAAAGGGAAGAAGAAATTGCATGGAGAGGAAGATAGAATGGGCATACCCCCCGGAAACCCACGACATCAGCACAAAAGGGGGGCTGGCGAGGAGGTCCAATCACCTCTCAAACAAAACAAAGAGATCGGAGGGAATAAAGTGGAGGCCGAGGTAGAGGTGTAGGGAATGAAGGGAAATGATGATGAATATGAACATGGCGAAGTGAATACTATTGGGGACATGGAGTTTGACGGAATGAAAGATGGAAAGATGTTTACTCCACAAGCCAATATAGCCCTTGAATTGTTTCCAATCACCCCAACCACTATTGTTGTGTGGGAATCCCTTGGACATAGAGGATGCCAAGCAAGACAATCCTAGAAATGATAGGGAGGATGAGATTGAGGATTTTGAGAACACACCACTTAACAAGCTGCTGGTTCAGATGAACCAAGTGTTGGGTAGTCGTCCAAAGTCCAACAAAAGCTCCAGCTCCTCTAGCTGCTAGAAGAAGCAGCAGCGCAAGAGGACGACTTTTACTTAAGCATGAACTCCCATCCCTCCACTTCTATGTTAGTAGTAGCATGGAATATACGGGGGTTTAACGACCCATCAAAGTGATGGAAGTTAGGAAAACATGTGAATCTCATAAAATAAATCTCATTGGTCTATTGGAAACTAAGGTTAATTTTTTGAATGAAGATGCTATTAAGAACATGCTAGGGCCTTGATGGCAGGTATGGATCAATACTGTTGCACGAAAACGGATATGGGTTGCTTGGAAGCCGAGAGAGTGGAATGTTAAGGTGATGGAACATGCACAATTTTTACATTGTGTAGCCACCAACTTGAGAATAAATATGGATCTAGCTATAACATTTGTCTATGGTTCCAATAGTGATAGGGAAAGAAGAGCTTTGTGGCAAAATCTAGAGGCAATAGTGCCGAATTTGAGTCAAGTTCCCTGGGTGGTAATGGGTGACTTTAATATTGCTAGGACTGCCTCGGAGAAAATTGGAGGTAGAGCAAGTGTTATAGAGGCGATGGTAGAGTTTCAGAAGTGCATTGCTAAAATGGAAGTGGAATACCTAAGATATACAGGGGATTTCTATACTTAGTCCAACAAACAAGCTCAAGGGCCAATACTTAGGAAGCTGGATAGAATCATGGTCAACCACTACTGGCTCAATACGGTCCCTAGAACACATGCTAAATTCCTTACACTAGTCCTCTTGGACCATTCACTTGCCGTGGTATGTATGGATTATGGATCAAGGACTAGGAAGAGCCCATTCAAGTTCTTCAAGTTTTGAGCAGATCATGAGAGATTCAAGGAGATAGTAACACGTGGAAGGAGGAAGTGAAGGGGTCTAGGATGTTTTAGGTTGTAAAGAAGCTCAAGCTTCTCAAGGAGGGCCTCAAGAGCTTGAATCGGTCTGAATTCTCCAACCTATTCAACCGTGTTCAAATAGCAAAGAACAATTTAGTCCAGCTGCAAGCCAACACACATGGTATAGGGGACACTTCTCACATGGAAGAGGAAAGGGCTGCCTACAAGGAATATCACATGCTTTGAGGTGCTGAGGAGAGCTTTCACAAACAAAAATCCAGGGCCAAATGGTTAAGTTTAGGTGATAAAAACACTGCTTACTTCCGTAAGGCCATGAAGGGTCTACACAACTGGAGCTCCTTATACCAGCTGATTGGGGAGGATGGCAGTGAGGCTATGTGAGAAACTGAGGTTAAACAGATGGTAGTTGATTACTTCCAGCAACTCTATGAACAGCCCACAACCCATAGCAGCTTGGATGAAGTTAACAGTATGGTGACCTAGGAATTGAATGTGCAGCAAAGGCTTGTGCTTGACGCCCCTTTTACAGATGATGAGATCAGATGGGGCTTCATGTCGCAAGTGAATGAAAAGGCTCTTGGACCTGATGGGTACTTAGCTCGTTTCTTCAAAAAAGCTTAGGAAATTGTAGGTGATGATATGATTGCTGCCACTAAAGAGTTTTTGACTACAATTCACTTGCTCAAGGAGATTAATACTACAATCATCTCCCTAGTCCCCAAAGTAGCAAACCCTTCTAAGTTGGGGGATTTCCAACCTATAGCATGTTGCAATATACTATACAAGGCTATTTCCAAGGTACTTGCTACACGTATAAAAACAGTTTTACCATCTTTGGTTGGGAGGGAACAAGCTGCCTTTATACTAGGAAGAAGGATAATTGATAATATTTTTGTTGTACAAGAGTTGATGGCAAGTTATCATTCACAAAAGGGTGCGCCACGTTGTACACTCAAGGTGGACTTGCAAAAGGTCTATGATACAATAAGATGGGATTTCCTCTTGAAGGTCCTCAAGGCTATGAATTTTCCCCCACACATTTGCAATCTCTTCGATCAATGCATTTCTACCCCTAATTCTCAATTAACGTCAATGGGGAAATGGTGGGATTCTTTGCAAATAGAAGAGGATTGAGACAAGGGGATCCTATCTCTCCTTATTTATTTGTTCTGGGCATGGAAGTGCTTTCCACGCAGCTAAGGAGGTTGACCTTGAATCCCAAATTCTCCCTCCATTGGAGATGTAAAGCGGAAAGATTGACCAACCTTTGTTTTGTAGATGATCTTCTCATCTTTGCAAAAGGAAATATTGATTCTATCTCCTTGATTAAGGAAACCCTACAGTACTTCCAAGCTATATCGGATTGCGGGCCAATAATACCAAGAGTAATATATTCTTCTCTCATGTCCTTATGGGCACCAAAGAGGAAATCCTTTGTACCACTCAATTCTGTGAAGGCCAGCTACCGGTACGCTACTTAGGGGTCCCACTCATCTCCTCAAAGCTCAAGAAAGAGGATTTTGAGGTTCTTGTAGAGAGAACCTTGGCATGTATCAACTCCTGGACAGCTAAATACTTATCATACGCAGGTAGACTACAATTGGTAAAATCAGTCCTATTCTCTATGCAAGTTTATCGGTGCTCAGTGTTTCTCCTTCCTAAGTTTGTTGTTACAAGAATAGATCAGTTACTTCGGAATTTCCTTTGGAGTGGTAACTCGAGCACTTTCACAAAGGCTAAGGTTCGATGGGTGGATGTTTGCAAACACCTAAAATGTGGGGGCCTAGGGATCCCAATTCTTTACCATTGGAACAAGGCCATCTAACTTAAGCATATATGGCGGTTGTGTAAGGAAGGGTCAAAGAGCCTATGGTCGAAATGGGTACATTTCACCTTATTAAAGAGTAAAAACTTCTGGTCCTCCAAAGCACCTACCATATGTTGATGGTCCTAGAAGAAACTATTAAAACTTAGGAAATCTGTAAGAGCCTGTTTCCAATGGGAGCCTAATAATGGACAGAGATCTCACTCTGGGCAGATTATTAGCTTCTAGTAGGACTTGTAGAGACAATATATAGCACTGGGGCTATGGGAAGCACAACATTCTCACCTACTACAAAGCTTTGCTCCATCATGAACGAGAATGAATGGTGTATTCTAGATGGCCTGCTTTGGATAAATATCCACATCCCGTCCTCCATCCAACCTAATGCTTCTATCCTAGACCCACTTCGCTGGATACACTATGTTAGGAGAGTATACTATTAAAAGTGATTACAGTTTTCTTAGTCTGCTAGGTCCCATCATGCCGTGGCATAAAGTAGTCTGGAACAACACATCTTTACCCAAGCACTCCTATGTCCTATAGTTAGCTTGGTTAGGCAAACTTTCCACCCTTGACAAAATGATTAATTAGGGGCTTGTAGTATCTACAACTTGCTTCCTCTGTAGTTAGAGCTCGAAAAATCATGTTCACTTATTCTTTGATTGTAGCTACACTTCACAGATTTGGAGCTTAGTATGTGAATACTCGCAATGTCTAGCATCATTCTGTAACTTGCAAGGGTCCATAAATTTATTGGTGGCAACAGCTGATTCCTCTGACTTTCAAAACTTGGAGAGTGGTACTAGTTGCATCAATCTACTGCATATGGCGACTATGCAACGAAGTGAGACTAGGTGATGCTCTCTCTAGTGTGGGCACCATTGCAAACCAGATTAGAGCCTATACTACCCTACTATAATCTAGGGCCTTAACCTACTCCATTGTACCTTATTTATGCTTTTTGCACCTTGATGTAGTATCTATATTCGTCTTGGACGATTGTACTATTATTGGATCAATAAATTTCATTCATCAAAAAAAAAAATCTGAAGGGTAGGGGTGAATCAGTGATATAGTGAGACTGGGTGATAAAGTAAAACAAGGATAGGTTTCAATATATTCAAATATAGTATCCACTTGTTACAAATTCAATGTTATTAAACACCCAATTCAGAATGGGAAATAACCTTTTAGATAAAAAAGAAAGCCAAAACATGAAGTCAGGAGACTAATTTAAATTTCATAAATTGCTTTCTTATTTAAATACAGTAAAAGCTCTTCTTTTAAATGTATCAACCAGTATCAAAAGATCTTTATTAGTCCAGGACAAGCATTCCAACGGAAAAACTGCCACTACTCCAAATCAGAGTACCTGACCCATGTAGAGTACATCTATGATCATGACAGGGTCAATGCGGGTGTAAAAGAGCCTAGAATCCCTGTAGATAGAGATCCGCTTCCTTAGATGGCCCGGCGTACAGCCCTACATTTCTCAACTCACAACATGGCGTACAGACCATGTAGAGGCTTTCTCACCACCGACATGTGGGTGGGAGAAGGTATTTCACCAGCGACCCTCTTGGCTTTTGCGGCCGGGGGTGCCTTTTCTCCTTGTCAGGAGTAGTTACTTTGTTCCCAGGGAGTGCAGAAACTACTTTCTTTCCCAGAGCGGCTACTTTTCTTTCTATAAGTAAGAGTTTTGCTGGATTTTGAGGTGGACCCTTTGGAGGTGACAGCCTTGGGATTGACGGGGATCTTCTTTTCGATTTGAGTTGTTGCAGTAGCCACTTCGGCTTTGGACGAACCGACTTTAGAGGTTGTTGATCCTGATGAAGTAATTGATCCAGCCTTAAAAAGCGTAAAAGCCTTCATGGGAGCTTTCTTAACAGCCAGTGAAGTACCGAGTGGGTGACTTAGTGCTTGTGAAGCTCCTTCCACAACAGTTCAAGTCATGAAGGAAGGTGCATAAGAGGTTGGTGCGGAAGTACGAAGGCCCATTCAAGATCACTAAGAGGATTGTCAAGGTTTCCTATCAATGGGACCTCCTGACTCAAAATACACTCCGTCTTCCATGCAAGCTGCTTGAAGCCCTATCATGAAGACATGGAGGACCCTAGCAGAGGGCTATCAAATCGAGCGCCTACTGCTGTTGTTGATTCCTTTGACAAAGAGGCGGAGTACATTATTGCGGACCGGACAGTGCGACGTCATGGCGTGCCTCCTTACACCGAGTATTTGGTCAAGTGGAAGCCCTTGAATCAATCAATGCAAAATGTATGGCATTTCAATCACGAAAGATTCAATCCAGTCGCAGTTCCCCCCTCTTTTTCCCCTTCCACGATCATTAGTTGATTCAGTACCAACCCGTTTAAACCTGACCGCTTCTCTTGCCGATGCCTGTTAGGCTTATCCTTTTACTTCCCTTACTAGTAAAGGGGGAGTAAATTCTTTTTTATCTCATCCGAGAAAAGGCTTCTTTCGGGAGTATTGTAACTAGTGGGGAACGAGAAGGAAGGGAGAGCACAACAAAAGCCAAGGAGCCTAGCGAAGAAGAGATCTTTTCCAACACAGCTGATATGCGACATGTCTATCTTTCTTCCTAACAGTTGAAATGCGACGGTTAGTCTTAGTGGTATGGTCAGTCCCTTACCCCATTCCTTTGCCTGGATTGGCTTATGTTACTAAGAAGGATCTTTTCTATAGCTTCGAGCTGGTCTAAGCCTGGATTGAGAGTTAGATTCTATCCCGCTGGGGAAAGGTTAAGGTTGTTTTTTCCTGCTCTGAAGAGAACCTGTATCGAGGAAGTTCCAACCAACAATGCTAATCCTTTCCGTACTCTTACTCTACTGTAAGTGAGTGAGGAGTAGAAGGAAAGAAACCTATGTTTCCAAGCGAACTTTCCTTATTGAATTTAGTGTTTTCGCACGATAAAGAGCTTACCTTCCGCAACTGCAATAACTAGACTTCCTTTTGACTGGCTATCTTCACTAGAGGAGTGGTCTGAGCCTTTTAACGAGACCTTATATGTATGGGATGGTTACCCAGGCGTATAGGTTGGGAATGAAGCTTATCAATCTAGATCAAAGAACTAAGACTTTTAAAAGGTTCCTAGTAAACTTAACGTTAAAGAAAGCTTAGCTTATTCTCCCACTCTGGTTTTAACCGATGCATTAGCTTTTCTTTTACAAGATGTCCTGGACGCCCCTTTCTTCAAAAAAAAAAAAAAAGGAATTCCATTACGGATATTCTTCAAGTCATAGCTTTAGGTGCTCCTACGTTAGATTAGACGTACATGGATGATACACTCGATACAGCCAGCGTATAGGGATAGGGAGAGGTCAAATAAAAAGGCATAGCATAGCTTGCTTTCATGGAGACTGCTTTCTTTACACGGGTGGCATGGAAATAAAGAGAAAAGACCTTATACTTATAATAGGCGGTCCTCTCTACATACAGTCAAAAAGTACGGACGGGAAAGGGGAATAAGTAAAATATCTTCCTTATTCCCTGGTTAGCTTTTAGCACTAGTAAAAGGAAATTGTTAGCTGACAGGGAGGATATGAAATAGATAGTTTAGAGGTAGTTTAAAGCATAAAGTAGAAAGCCGCCCTATTTAGGTTGTTGGAATTGAAGGAGGAAGGAAGGGCAAATCTATTACGTCAGTCAAAAAAAGAAGCTTTCTGACTGATGAACACCAACCGGTCTACCAGGAGCAAAGAGCTCACCTAACCTAGAGAATTCACTCCATGGATGTAAGTCCAGTCAGTCAGTAGCGGTAGAATAGTCCGATTTCCTAGCGAAGGAAGCCCTCTCGGAAAGCCCCCTTCCAATGGCCCGCTCAAATCAACCCTTGTAATGTCACTGAACGAAAGTCTTAGATCAGTAATAAGGAACACAACAAACCCAACAACAAAATCGGCTAGGCTAAGTTTGAAAGTTGCGACTTTCGATACGCTTTCCCTTGGGTGTAAAAGAGCCTAGAAAAGCATTTCCATGCAGCAATTGGAATACCAATTGAAGTCATGATTGAAAATGAAACTCATTATGAAAATCCAAGAATGATGCTTCCCTTGGGGCAAGTGCCTAGTGGCTGCAACTCATTGAAAAATGTGAATTTAGCCTCCTGAAGCTATTGATATGAATTGTGTTGCTATGTCAGTGATCATGTTGAGTTTTTTAGAAAAATCTGGATTTAGCTCTATGATTCACAATCAGCATTCACCTTGTTAACATTAGTATTTTTGTTCATCTTTGACATAATCTAATTATGGAATGCCCTGAATAGAAAATTAGGAAAACATCTGCTATTTATATGTTCATGTTAGGATGCATTTTGTTTCTACTAAGCTTTTCATGTTTTAGTAACTAAAGATGCCTTCCCTATTTTGACATATTGATGGAAATGACCCTTTTATTTATATGTTCTCAATTCATCTTGATAAATGTTATTTTGGGTAAACTATTATTTCATGCTCTGGACTAGCCATCTGTTACTAGGATATTTTGCCATTTAATAGTCAATCTGTCATCAGTGTATGAACATGCTAAAACTCAAATAGTGATGTTGCTTTTTGCTGGTTGTGTAGGAGTAGTTTTGATGGAATATCTGAAGGGAAAAGTTAGTAGTTTATCAGAGATCCCTGGGTTGGATGATGCTTCATTACGTCTTAATTCCAGCAACTTACTCAAATCTAATTCAGGGGATATCTTGAGTATTGAGGAAATAAAAGAATGCATTGGTGTTGGCTTGAAGAAAACTGCAAAGAGGTAATCACTTGTTATTTAGAGATGACCTATAAGCTCATTCTTATTGCACCAAGTTTTTTTTTTTTTTAATTAAATTATTGTGAAGAGGTGTGGCTGAAATTTGGAGTTTGAACCCAGGGACTCTACATATTGTCCCATGGGGTCTATTGCATTTATTTGATATCTTTCAATTTGCCATTCTCTACTTTGGATTTTCTTCAAAAAAAGGTAATGATATTACATCAAATGCTTAGTGAAATTTATGCTAATTGCCTGTTTGATTATCAGACTCATTAATGGTTTCTAGCTTTATAGTTCTCAATTGATATGCAAACTTTACTTTCTTAGTGTCATCTCATGTTGTTGCTGACTATGGGTGTAAAGAGAATAAAGAGATTATTCATCTGTGAGAGAGTTAGCATTGGAATAGGGCTAACTCCTAGCCAAACCTTATACTGATAAGCCCTATATTTGGGGTATAAACGATCAACCTATTCACAAGTTATTTGGATTCGGCTCGATATTTACCCAAGTTTGATGCAGTAACAGTTGATTCAAGCTATTCGAGTATTTTACTGAGTGGAGTTTTAGCTTTGTACTGTTTAGTTACAACTAGTTCATGATCCCAATTGAGATCAAGTCAAGCTTAAATATAAGTTGAATTCGAGATTAGTTTAGATGTTAATATTATTTCAATTAAAAGAAAAACATTTTGTAGATAAATTGAGTATAAACGAACTCAATCTTGTTAAGCTCGGAGCTTCAATCTCATTGAGTGCCACTTAATGTTGAACTCAAATTCAAAATTCGAAGTTTGACTGAGCTCAAGTCACATCCAAGTTTTGGAATTCTGAGTTGAGTTTGTACTTAAGTTCAATGCTGCATTGTCTCGACTTAGACTCAAGCCTTACCCTATATAGTAAGTTCATAACTAGCATTGACCCCTTAGGGTTAGCAGGTTGCAGCATTTGATGAATAAGCTTATATGAAAACTTCTACTCATTTGGACTCACCCAATAAACTGATTTAAATCATTTTGATAAAGCTAATAAAATCTCCATTATCTAAAGTTGCTTTGAGAATAATGCACACTTGAATTTGTCACCATCTAATCCTGTAGTAAAAAAGACCCTGTTAGCATAATTTCTAGTTAGAACGTTATAACAAAGCTTAAATGAAAACTGTTTATCCCAAAAAAAAAAAGCTCAGATGAAAACTTCATCCATACTGAAATATTTTGCCAACCAAACCCAAGCCTGGAATGAGAATCAACAGAAAAAATCTGCCTGCATAAGCAATAGGCATGATGGAACATGACAAAATTGAAGATAACGCTAGCTAGACAAACTTCAGCCTATTCAACTTTTGACAAAACAAACATCTCTTAGCAATCATATACCCCGCTTTTTTCCTTTGTGGCTGAACAATTTGCTTTACCAGAGTTTTCACCACTTGCGGCAAAGCATGTTTCATGGAAAACAAGCACACATTCCTCCTTATTATTTTAATATTAGTATTTCACCTTGTAAGTTAATGTTATAAAAATTTCAAGTGAAATTTCACTATTTCAAGAGATATTTTGACATGGAACATAAATAGAAAAAAAAGAACCGTGCTGGCAATTCTGTTAGAGGACTTACAAAAACAATATATTTTTTTTCCTTGAAGAAAAAATAGTTGTATTTTATTTTATTTTTTTTTAAATTTTTGGATAAGTAAGAAAAAATAGTTTCTGTTGAAACCGAATAAAAAGAAATCTGGTGTCTTGATGTGCGAATTTGTGGTTTAAAAACTAGGGAAAAATTGCAGAATAAGTCCTCCATCATCATCATCATTATTATTATTTTGGTTTGTTTGTTTTTAAGTCCTATTAGAGTCTTTCAATTTTTTAAAGTAAACCAATTATATCCTCTTGCATTTTCTGTTAAAATTTGTTAATCTTGATGGGCCTCCTCATCATTTTATCTTTTAACTATGTGGAACTAGAAGGATGGCAGTTGCAGCGACATATTCTTGGAGATTGTGTTCTTTTTCTAATGTTTCATTGAATTCCTCTTCAGATTTTCTGTTGCTTGCTTTACGTTTAGGAATTTGCCATAAAAGTTCTCCTTGTATGTTGTTAAGGGTTAAGTTTGAACTAGAGTTGGATGTCATCATTAGTATATTGTCATGTTGTCATTTTTTGGATTTAAGGTTTGGGGAAGAAGAAAGCTGCAATCAGAAAAAGCAAAAGGACTGAACCCCAAAGCTTCTCATGGTTGCTCATCTAAATCATAATTGATCATGACAGACAGATAGTCTTGACTCTGGATGGTTGCACTTGGCTTTTATGTGAAGGTGATGAGTATTTTTAATGATGTATCGATGTCTTGACATCTCTCCTGTTGTGTACATCTCTCATTGTCCTGTTTTCAGGTTGGTGCTACCATGTCCTGCCTGGTTTGAATTCTGAGTTCCCTGATATGATTAATGTGTTTGCATGAACAGGGGAAGCATCAATGCACATAATAAAACCAGATGATTCTGGTTTGTATTGTACTTTGCATTGTCCATTTGGAAGCTTTCTGAGAGGAGGCTCATTAGTGGCTATGAATAAACCTCTATGCTGATTGCTAACGCTTTTTTGTCCTCCACAGAATATTCTTTGTATAAGTTGATATTGGTGGTGGTGGATGCTATGGCATTGAATGATGGGGGTCGGGTAGAGCTGGTGGTTGATGTTGCAGGTTGCTGATGGCAGACCGATGTTTGTGTTTGAAATTGATTATTATATAGTTGAAATTGTAAGAATGACGAAACAATTATATCGTGAAATAAGGGCGGGTTTACACTCGTCACGTCTCAATTCAGATCGGACAAACTTTATGACAAGTCTGCACAGCTTGGATCATTTTTTCATGATGAATTCATCAGCAAAAACAATTAAAGTGGAATCCGAGGCAGAGAACTGGCGATGTGAAAAATCGGATCCCTAAATAAGTTGGGGCTATAGAATTCATGGAGCTGTGCGGCTGATTTCCAGTTTTCCTTGCATTATATCCTACATGAAAGATACAAGCTCCGTGGGCTCTAAAATTGCAGCAGTCTTAATTTGTTAATAGTGGATTTGTTCCTAAGTCTGGTATGATTACTTCGGCTTTAACGCTGCCTATTTCAAACACCTGAAATTGAAAGACATTCGAGAGTGTCCCGAGTGTCCCGAGTTATACTTACGGTGAAAGTGCAATCCTCGACATCGCAATCATCTACATGTTATACCGTAAAATCAGGAGCGCTGCAATAATGTGGCACTCTCATACCAACATAGGGGTTCATAAATCTCTTGATAATGATAACTGTCGCATAATCCATAGATAGCTCATGCTAGTGATAGCAACTTAATCTTCAAAATTAAAGAAACAACTAAGCAAACCTAGAAAGCATAAACTTCCATCAACGTTATTCTGCTTCGTAGCAATCACAATCAATACTGGTAGTCCTATTTTGTTTCAAAGTAATATATGAATCCTAATCAAGTTTAGCATTGGTACCTGAAAAATGAATAGTCTAAATAGGTGTGCAACAATGCTCAATATAGTAGCCATTGCAAATCATCATGTAGATGCTGTGTGTTATGGTACTAGCATTTTGCTAGCACAGCAAGTACAATGCTTATTGTCTTGTATTTACAATGTGTTACAATAGATGTGATTCTAACATCTTTTCCCACTTAAATCTATTGACGTCCTCGTCAATGTGCGCTAGAGCTTCAACTTGTTGATGGAGGTCTTTTAGTTGGTGTTGTCCACGTTCTCTTCAATATTAGCATGATATCATCTTCCATCTCCAAGTTGTTGTCTTCATCTCTCTAGTCTCTTCACTTCACTAGGTATTTTATGCATTTTTCTTTAATAGTGGGGTCTTTAACAATCTTCTCAACAAGGATATCTTTGATGGCTTGACCAATGTTGAACTTGAGCTTGACGTGTGACTACTTTGATACATTAGGAGAAGGGGCTTCTATGTTTGAATGGTAAGGCTTTAGGATGCTCACATGAAATATTGGATGGACCTTCAACCATGTGGTTGACTCAACCTTATATCCAACTCTTCCTATTCTTGGAAGAATAGGAATTAGACCAATATATTTCTAAATCTATCTTCTATTCTTGTCCCTCAACGATCTGATCCACTATAGAAGTCCAACATTGAATTCTCTAAGTCTATTCTTCTAATTTTCCCACTACTTCATTCTCTCGGATGCCTTCTCAAGATAAGCTCTAGCAAATTCTGAACTTTACTTCCAATCTTTAGTGAATTGGTAAGCTTTGTGGCATTTTCTTGTGTAAGGTGTGGCCACTATATGGGGTAATGGTGGTTATTGACCCATGATGATCTAAATAGGGCTCCTGTTGGAGGATGAGCTCTGCTGCATGTTAAAGTAGAATTGGGCAATATCTAATAAGTTGACCCAATTCTTTTGATTGGCAGACACGAAGTGCTGCAAGTATTCCTCTAGCAACCCATTGAATCTCTCTGTCTAGTCATTGCTTTGTGGGTGATAGTTGGAGGTCATACTTAACTTGGAACCCAAAAGGTTGAACAACTCTGTCTAAAACTTGCTTGTAAATCTAGCATCCCTGTCACTTACGATATCTTGAGGCACTCTCTAAAACTTCACCACATGCACCACATGCTTAAAGAAAAGCTGGGACGTCTTTTATACATTTGAACTCTTTATAATTGGAATAAAGGTTGTATACTTTGAAAACTTGTTAACAATAACAAAAATGGACGAGTCATCCCCCACTTTTGGTAGGATAGTGATGAAGTCCATAGAGACGCTCTTCCAAGGATGAGATGGCATTGGAAGGTGCTCCAATAGCCTTGCTGGTCTTTGTCACTTGATCTTGTCCTATTGATAAGTTAAATGAGTGCAAGTGTAGTTCATCATATATTCCTTCATATCCGACCAATAGTAGCCTTTCTTCAATAAGCTCATCGTCCTCTACTAACTAGAGTGTCCAACCCATAGAGTATTATGGCACTCCTTCACGAGCACCTTTCTCAGGTTCCCCACGTTGGGAACATACAAGCAATGGCTCTCGTTGAAGATTAAATCACCTACAAGTCTTGCCCTCTTTAATTAACTAATTCCAAATTTTAGCTAACAGGTCTTGACTTAAGTGCTCCTTAATCTGATCTTGGATATTAATGTTGACTTAACTTACGGACTGATGGGCAATTAGGGCTAAGGAAGCTAAATCCACTATTTTACTTAGTGCATCTATTACTTGGTTAGTACACCTTCTATGATACTCAATTTCTATATCAAACTCTATGAGGAACTCCTATCATCTTGCTTGCTTGGTAGAGAGTTTAGGTTGAGTTAGAATATGACTGGCAACAAAATTGTTTGTCTTCACTAAGAACTTGGACCCTAACAAATAGTGCTTCCAACTCCAAAGACAATGTACAATTCTAAGTAGCTCCTTCTCTTGAGCCAAATACTTATGTTTTGTTTGATTCAGCTTCCTACTTTTGTAAGGCACTAGAGGGCCCTCTTGCATCAATACTCCACTAAAGCGATGTCTAATGCAATCATGTGGACTTCAAATGGTTTGGAGATGTTAGGTAATGTAAGGACTAGACCCTCAGTTACAATACGCTTTAGGTCTTCAAATGTAGCTTGACACTTCTCACCTTAGGATCACACTTAGTTCTTCTTCAATAAGTTTGTAAGAGGAGCAACTTATTTGGAATACCCCTTAGAAAATCTTCTACAATAATTGGCAAATCTCAGAAATGATCTCAACTCAATTACACTCTTGAGAATAAGCCATTTTCTAATGGTTTCCACCTTGGCCATATCCATTCAGATTTGCCCTACTTCAACCATGTGCCTAAGAAAGTTGATGTGCTTTTAGGAAAGGCACACTTTTCTCGCTTTATATATGGGTGATTCTCTTGAAGCTTATGAAAAACCATTCGTAAATGCTTCACATCTTGCAATGTCTTGTTATACACCATAGGTGTTAGGATAACATTCGTTGTAACACTATGTATATACTGTATAGTAGGGGTTAGGTTCTCTCGTATCTTTCTTAAAATAGCAATTTCAATTTTTTGGCGTATTGCCATTTCAGCAGTTTTAATGCCTCCTCTTGAAAGAGCTAGAAATGCTCATAAAGCTCTTTTTATGGGGGTGTGAGTACTCTTGTGGATACAAGACCTTGCTCACCACTTAGCTGCTCACACATTATTCCCCACACACTATAGTCCCTTGTACATTGTAATATTAATAAAAGTGTATGATTATTTCATTATGATTTTTTTTTTCTGTGTCTCTTTACTTATTGTTGTTTTTTTTTTTTTTGTTCTTACGTGTTGCTTACAAATATACTAGCCAATCTAGGCCAGCCAAGTAGTGACTAGGCTTGCTTACTATTGTAGAGGTAAGATAGTAAGCGTCACATGGTTTTACTGTGCTAGTGAGAACCTAAGACTATGACACTAGGCAAGAACTCATATGCAAGCTTATAAACTAACTTAATGTTCACTTAGGAGAATAGCTATTTCATTTCTCTCTCATTTCATATGATGTTGCTATTACAATACTTAGTAACATTTTAAATACTATAATAAATTACTATTACATAAAATAATGAATAATAATTCATGCCCCTCTCTTGTGAATTGTTGTTCAATGGTTCATTCATCATTTTTTCATATATACCCCTTTTCTTGGAGACACCACCATCACTAGACATTGTCTATTCGTTATAAAGAATATAATAGATATTGTTCTATTACTAGGGGTATAAAAGATATTTTGCTTTTATTCTAATCAATTCCCTCCTTTTTTTTTTCCATATCAACTAAACAAGGTAATAGGAATGTAATAGCTATTATAACTTGATTACATTCCTATTGAATCACAATTCAATTCCCAGTTTATTCCATTCAGTGAAGTGAATGGGCTATAAATGCAACAGCCACCAATTTAATTATCTCATAATTAGGTGTTGCAAATGATATAGTCTTGGCATTTTAAGATTTAGAGTAACTTAGAATCTACAAGAAGCATACACACACACACACACACACATATGTACATACATGTGTGTGTATATGTATACAAATATAAACTATCATCTCATATTGTCTCATCTAAGGTCATCATTAGTATAAATCATTGATACAATTGGTCTATTGTGACTATCCAGAAGAGTATCTCATTCTACTATTGTAGTCTGGTTACAACGTCTTCCTAAAGGTCTAACCTATATTATAGTTAGGGATGAGTGTGGTTTAGTTTTCCCTCTAAACCAAATTAAGTCATAAAAATGCACTTTGTTTGTTTGTTTGTTTTTTTTAATTGCTTTGAATCAAACCATATGGTTTGGCTTTAGAACTTTTCTAGACCATAAAATTTCAGCTTGGTTCGACTTGGTTTACAGATTAAACTATATTTTGCTATGTAAAAATGTATATTTACCTCACAAGTGTTCTCATATGAGGAATAATAAATTCATTTAACTTTAATAAAAAAAGTATTAATAATAACATTTATTGATATTATATAAGAGATTAATAAAGTTAATATTAAGCAAATAAAAAATTTTAAATGTATATTAATAGCTAATTTTATTCCTCAAGCTAGTATATAGTATAACTTTTGAGTTAACCTATACATATATATATTTGCTAAATTATGTTTAAAAATTTGAATCCATATACTTTTAATAACTGTAAACTAAAAATTCTTTTTTTTTGGCAAAAAAAAAACTAAAATTCTTTTAAATGTTATGTTACAACAAATGAATTTTTTTTAGTTATGAGTAAAATACTATTATTATTATTTTTCAAATGGTTTAGTTTGGTTTATTTTTCTAAACTAGCCATAAATTTTCGGTTTAGTTTGAATTGGAAAAATTTCAAACTAAATTGCAAAAAAAACCATATTTTTTGTTTGGTTTGGTTTTTTTTTTTTTTGCCACCCCTAATTACATTGACTAACTACTCCACAATCTACTTACCTATATGTGGTGGTTTAGTGCTTAAACAAACATTGAATCACCTTGGATTGTTGTTGCCACAAGATGTTATGGCTATTAGTCCATGGCATTACTTTTGGTGCTGTGGTGCTTTTAGTACACTTTTTATAAGTGCATCCATAGTTAGCAAGACAAATTTAGAGATGTGCTTATCGTGTTTCAAGTTATTACTTAGTTCTTGGTCTAAAAGATTAATCCAATCTCAAAACATATCACTATAATGTTACTAAAAGTGAACTTGGTTGACCTACTTTTGGAAATGGTTGAACTTGGTGAACAATAGGAAAAATTGATTGGCTATCTTCAATTTAGTTAACTTATATTGGAATTTGGTTGGCCAAATTCCACTTCAAAAATTAGGTTGGCCAGAAAACAATATTGTCAACTTTTCAAAGACTTAGTTCATCAAATTATCAATTTGGTTGACCTTTTTTGTTAATTCATCTATAATTTCAACTCTTTTCTCTCAAAAATCAACTCTTGACTACTCAAACCTAATCTAGCTATGTTCTACACACCATTAATCCTTAAGACTTTAGTAAAAAATATTTTGAACATAAAGTAGCATATCTATCAATTCTATGAAAATTCTATAGTGACAAAGTATTTAGAAAAATATACTCTTATTTAACTAATTTTCTTAGTAACAATAGTTAAACCTTTTCACCTTTCTAATCTTTAGTTGCAATTAAACCTTAAAAATAATCAACCAGTGATAGGAATTAAAAAAAAAAAGGAGAAATGAAAAACACCTTGTATGCACATTCAATCAACAAAACACTTTTGAAAGAATTCTAAAGTCTATACTCTAGTTGAAGTCTTCCTTCATCAACTAAACATCATTAAAGTTACAAAACTTAAAATTCTAAGCAACACTCATTGAATCTTATTGAACTTCTCTTTCTATACTTGAACTTCAAAACCTTACAAGAAACATCATTTCATTTAGACTCATCCATTCTTAAAGTGACATTGAAAAGGGATGAGGAACACCTTAAAGTGATAGTTTACATAGGTCCTTTTGAGAGAGGAAAGATGGTGTGAGACTTAAGAGAGCAAGTGTTATTTATTTATTTATTTATTTTTATAAGTTTCGAGAGAAAGATATGAAAAGCCTAGAAGAGGAGGGGAGTTAAACTCTATTGGTTTAAGGTTTTGTAGAAAATAAAACGAAAGGGTGAATTAATTTAAATACAAGCTAGGGTGGGAATACTACATAGCTTTTGTTTTTAAAATAAATTCTTAGGCATTTCACTGTACCTGCAAAGGAATCTTTAAGGGAGTGATAAAAAGCAAAGCCTAGTAAGGGGTTAGAGATTCACATTGTAATATAATAAATGGCAGCCAAATTGTCAATTAGTTCTTATGCATGAATAAGCATATGCTATTGCCATATTATTGTTTGGTCCAATTTGCAACCAGTGAAATGTAACCCCTTAGGGTTGCTCTTATGTTTTGCTATCAAACCTAGGTTGTGAAATGGGTGGCCATGGTATAGTCCAAGCTTGCCAGTAACTTCATAATGATCAATCAAGTAACTTAGTTTAAATAAATATCAAGGAAGGGATTTTGTCCTCCTTGTATACATTAAGTCCCGGACTAGTGCATTTTATGGGGATGCAATGTATGTCTTGTTTGAGCCTTTAGCCATATAATTTAACGTTCAAGTTTAAACACATGTATTGTGTGCATATAAAGCATGACTAATTACAACCACATCCAAGTGTAGGTGACATCACCTTTATAGGGAACTTACACATAAACTCACCATGTGCACACTTGAAATAATCCATATCTAACACATTGATGTCTTTTGGAGTATTTATTTAAGACACAACAAGTATTAGGTCCTATGAAAAATATAATAATAAGCCCTTATTTAATTTCCTTTGTAGATTCTAAGGACATTCCTAACTTCTATGAGAAAAAAAAACATTTTTAGAATAATTTAGGAACTTTTAAATCAATTTTAGAACTTTTTATAATATTTTAGCAATTTTGAATTATTTTATTAGAATTAAAAGTAATTAGTGATTATTTTATTATAATTTTCCTATATTAATGCATTATTGAGTGAAATTAAATAATATTTATTTATTATTTATATTCTTATATTATTATGTATATTTATAAGCTTTATTTTATTAACTATATGAGTGTAACACTCAAGTCCTACATGTACCTTAGCCTAGGTATTGTAGATATAGTCAACTAATTAATCATTATGTATATATTTCAATTAATTAATCATTATGTATATATTCATATTGCACAATGTATTTCTTTAAAGTATTATATTATATATCCATGAGCTTATCCTTTATACCGATGTACATGCTTTTAGAACAATAATATATTACTTTTTTTTAAGCTTCTCTGTATATTTAAATTTTTTTAATTAATTGTTGTTTCTTTGGCCTTATCTATGAAATAAAACAAATCATTTATCTAGAAAAAATCAATCAAAGAATTTCATTATATCACCTTTCTAAGATATTTTCAATTTTGTTTGGCATTTTGTGGGTAAAAAGGGTACGCGGATAGAGTATTGAATATCTATTTTTTGCTATCAAAACTCACTTAATGAATAAAACAAGATATTGGAATATTTTATTAGTAATGACCAATACCGCAATAATTAATATGTTCCATTCATTCTATTATTTATCTTATAAAGATTAGTTATTTCCTATTAAAGAGATCGTACAACATATGTCTTCTAAAAACATACGGTTGTTATAAACCTCATTATATAATCTACAAACTCGTATTTCTCGGGTTACATACTTAAATATTATGATTTAAAAAAATGTAGAAATTATTGTACAAAATCACGAATCGCGTATGTGCCTTTAGTGATAATATAACCCCATCTCACCATCCAATTTTTTATTCCATTTACACTCACAATTGATTTATAAACACGTGACAATAGTACATAAACTAAAAAAATATAAATACAGTAAGAGTGAGAAATACACAAAAACACGCAACACACAGAACATACCAATTCATCCAGATCTAGTTTTTCTCTTGTTCGCATGTAGGAAAAAGGGAGAAGAAGAAGTATTCTGCATAGGAAAGAAAGGTTTTTCCTAGATCTAAGTATTTTTGAATAGCTAATCAATTGTGATATATATATATTTTTTAGAAAAGTTGAAGTCTTTTTATTTGTGTTGAATTTTTTTTATTTGTGTTTGTATTTGATGTAAGATTTTAGAAAAAAATATTAATATAATTGTATATTTTATAGAAAATATTACTTGGTATTGTTAGATTATAATTTATTAAATATGGTATATATAGATGTTGTAATGAGTAATATGTAATATTAATTTTTGTATTAGAATGAAGATTTGCTGTTGTAAAGGATGTGAAATATGTAGAATGTGGAATAATTATTGTAGTATTATATGGATTTTTTTGAAAAATTTAGTGGAAAAATATAATTAAAAATTAATTTAAAAAAAATATTTAGAAAAAATTTATTTGGAAATGATCAAAGGAAAATTAAAATTAAAATGAGAAATGATAGGAATTTTTTTTGTATAAATATTATTGAAAATAAAAAAATTATTCTAATGAAAATTTGTAATATCTCGAATGTGAAATAATTTTTACAGTGTTGTAAAATGATACGGAAATGGTTGGAATTTTTAGCATAAAAATATTATTAAAAAATAACTTTTGGTAGATTTTTAGAAAAAAAAATCGTTTAGCAATAATGGAGAAAAAAAATTTAATATTTGAAATGTTGTGGAAATTATTATGTTTTTTGAAATTTTTAGAATTTTGTTATTGGTATTTATTTAAAAGCTTATAATTTATATATATTATGGACAAGGAAAAAATGACTGATTACATGAAGTTAATGATCTATGCATTTGGAAATATTGTGACCAGTAATTAGGGGTCAGAGTATAATAGAGATCTGGTAAAGAAGTTGAAAATAAAGAAAAACGTCAACTATAGTGAATTTTTATATAGAATATGTCGCAGCATTAGAGTTGATCCAACTGAAGTGGAGGTTGAGATAATTCACAAGCATCCTATGTTCCATTGGGGTAATACATGTTATGTGTTGATGGAAATCAGAGGCGATGAAGATGTTGGAAATTTTATTGAAATGGCTGAATCATATGGAGATCGTGGCATACAACAATTATTCATTAAAATTTATGACAATTCGGGGAGCTCCTCAATAAGGCAAACATTTGATGCAAGTAACCAGCCACATTCGTCACATGATGTTGGAGAAATGTAGTTGGAGCCATCGACATTTCAACCCTCAATTTTAACCCTAATGGAAGCGAATGATGAGGATGGAATAGATAGAGTAGTTACTCCAGTATTACAATGACTAGACACACGAGATCTGTACATGGTTTATGTAGGAGCAGAGGCTGCAACTAACACTAATGGTGAAATAGGTGCTGAGCAGGAGAGTAGTGATAACGGGGAGAGTTTCGATAAGGAGAGTGAGAACGAGGGAGATGAAGTACCAAAAGAAGAGTCTCCAACCATAAATACTTACTCGAGATAGCTAATATATCGAGCAGAGCAAGTTAAACCACCAACCATGCCGGTTAAAGATCTTGTTCCGTATCACAATTATGGGGGCGATAGTGGTTACATTTATTTCGAGCAGGAGCAAACCAATCTTTGCAGTGGTTCGAGCAGTAGTGATGATTTCTATAGGGGCATGAGATTCAGGATGAAAGTAGATGTCATTCAAGCAGTGAAGTTTTACAATGTGAAGAACCATTGCAACTTCATTGTTGTAGAGTCCAGTCAATTGCTATGGTCTGTTTATTGTTTGAAAAGGGATGACAGATGTAAATAGAGGCTTTGGGCTTGAAAGAAGAAGTTTGAGGGCATGTTCGTGGTGATGAGATTCAAGTGTCCACACACATGCAATAATCTGCTAATTAGTAGGATCACCTATAGCTAGATTGCGATTTCCTTTCTAGCTAATTTGTAAATCTTCTTAGGGAGAATCTTGATATGAAAGTGATCGAGTTGACTTCTGTTATCGAATAGGAATTTGGCTACAAGATCAGCAGGAGACAATTTTAGGAGGGAAAGAAATGGGCTATCGAGCTCGTATACGGGAACTAAGAGAAGTCTTACGATGAACTACAAAAACTTCTCTAATGTAATAGAAAATACAAATCTTGGAACACGAATAGATTGGGGGTGGAGTAGATTGAGTACCCTCGGTGTGTTTACTATTAAATGGGTATTCTAGGCCTTTAGGCCGTGCATCACAGCATGGAGATTTCTTAGACCTGTTGTTACCATTGATGCCACTTTTTTTGTACGGGAAGTACACCCACAAGTTACTAGTTGCTTGTGGCATTGATGTCAATAACCATATACTTATGTTAGCATTTGCTCTGATTGATCAAGAGAAGGTTGAGACATAGGGCTAGTTTTTGAGGAAACTGAAGGAATATGTTGTTGGTGACTGTGAAGGTCGTGAAACCATTGCCTCATATCGGATAGACATATAGGCATCAGATCAACAATCTAAGAAGTAGTGAATGGATGGTGGCCTCCATTTGCGGTGTGGCGATTCTGCCTCTGACACATGTAAGCAACTTCAACTCGACACATAAAAATACTCAGTGTAACAAGTTGGTCACATATGCTGGGTTGCAAGCACAATTTCGCAAGTTGAATTATGTGATGGAGTAGGTGGGGATAGTTAAGCCGGATACATTAAACTGGTTTGACGATTTGTCGTTGGATATATAGACGCTAGCTCATGACGATTGCTATCGATTTGGGTATATAACTTCTAATGTTGTTGAAAGCTATAATTTCATATTGAAGGGGGCTCGGGGGTTACTTGTGACTACTTTGGTGAAGAAAATGTTCTACAATTACATCTGGTACTTCGTCTAGAAGTGAACGAAGGCATTGAAGAATATAACAAAGGATAGAATTTTCACCAAATATGCACCCTAAAAAATTGAATAGTGGAGTTCACGAGTTAGCAACCACAGGGTCATCGACTACAACAGGCACAACAGAGTTTTTGAAGTCTTCACTAGTAGTCGTTGCGTTGCTAGTGGGTTAACGGGAGGGTGTCGAATGCATGTTATTGACTTTGCCCGCAGCACATGCAGTTGCTAGAAGTGGCAAATCTACAGAATTCCATGCTCCCATGCATATGCAGTGGCCGCTTTGCTTAGGCTTGATATGACGCATTTTATACTCGATTAGTACAAATGGACACATCAGGACCAAACATATACGATGCACTTCATGCCTATAGGGGATGAGTTGGATTGGGAGCCAATGCAGTTCCTGTCACTTTGCCTAAGGGGAGACCTCGTATGGAAGAAGGGAAAGCTGAGGCGGAAAAGATACCACATGGAGATGGACATTAGGGAGCATCTAGATCAAATCACACGTGGACTTTGCAAAGGGGGGGAGGGGGGACATAATAGAAGAACGTGCCCATGTTGACATGATAATGGTAACTGGTGGATACTAATATATATTTTATCATGTTTGACATTGCATTTGTGATGCTAACATTAGCTTTTTCTCTTTTGCAGCTTAGGTAAATCCTCGTCTACTTCATCAAGTTTGTTTGAAGACATGGCAAAAGGAGATGCTTCATATTCTGTATATATACATGCAATTTTGTCATTTATTGAGAAGTTGTTTTAAATGTCAATTTGTTTAGACATTTGTTAAATGTTATGAAATTTTTGAAGTTGTAAATTCATATATGTACACATTGCATGTGAAAATAGCAAGGGGTAACAGTGTTGGTGCACCAAATATGTACTAATTTATTACAAATTATAAGAATACATAAATTTAATCATTGTAGTGGACCATATACATATGCAAATAATTAAAAAAATCATTGTTTCCTATCCCTATCCCCTCATATCTCCTACCTTTAGTTAAATGCCTAGTTAGCCGAGTGAAGGCATTGGATGTCCTTGCAAGCGGAGCTGGAGGAGATTCAAACTCTTAGATTGGATGCTGGTGGGGGAGTACTGACGAACACTCATAGAGGCATGGGACTCCACTCTGTTGGTTGATTGGATGATTCACCCTGGTACATAGGTTGTTTTCTAAGGCGTTGCTTCTGTGGAGCTGGTGGTGTTGGGACAAGACCACTAAAAGAATGCCGATGCGGTGTCTCGCATTGGTTAACCATCGGCCCTAAGCTAGCATGCACCGCATCGGAATCAATATGCATTTGTTTGTCATGCGGGGGATTTTCTTGTGGCTCACCTCGGTTTCAGGGTCGTTATCACCTCCTCCGTTTGTCGTCACGTTGGAATCGGTTCTACCTCCTCCTAGGTGTTCTGCTACTGTTGTTGTTATGATTGCGGGTACAGTGTTACCCCCCATGGTGAAGCATGAATTGAAGACCCTGAGCAACTATTCTCACGGTTGTGTCTATATCCGTTGATAAGTAGATTTGTCATAAGGTGTCACCCTACAAGTATGAACAAAATGTAAATTAAGTTTAACATAATCATGTAATTATTTGGACATTAGTAAGTGTTTATGTAAATTGTTCATACAAAAAATCTAAGAACAACCCTTGTGCATCTAATGTATCACCTGCTGATCGATCCATACTATTGTAGGTAACTATCATGCACACCGCGGGGACCATCTATATGAACAACTCGACCGACTCGCTGTTCTCACATGTTTAAATACACTGCATGCAGGTCGGTCCAATCAACATCAATTAGGCCATGCAGGTCGATTTCATGGAGCTCCGATTGCGGGATATATTGGAACCCACAGAACTGCCTCGCCACTCGATTTGGGAAATGCCATTCAATAATGTGGAAACAAATAAGTGGCACCTGAGCCATCCAAATGTGCATGCCAACTTTGTAGAAATACGGGAGGAGATTAATTAAATTCCCGTTGTACAACTCCTATTCAACCTGAAAATAGAAAATTTTATTAACTTCAAATGATAAATATGATTAGCTGTAAGAAAAAAAATTTGATTACTGAGGTACTTGCGACATATTTTGCCTATCCAATGCATCCCGATATGCGTTGACTATGTGGGTAGGGTGAAATTGCATATCCTTCGTATGTTCTAGCGTGCCGCTAGTGGACATCCAGCTAGTATAGAGTTTGTGTCGACTAATGGGTATGATGTGGGAAAATCTATCCCAAGCCTACACCTATAGCAATATGGTAGCCCCTCTAATTTCATGTGCCGACGGTGATGATGTGACACATAGTTAGCGATACAACCATGCTAAACATGCGAACCCTCATTATATGTCCTAATGATGTCCAAAATGTTCTAGCAAAAGGTAACCACATCACGAGGACGAGGGTACTGAATGTATCGGCAAAGATAAATCCCCTTAAGAGTTGCAGTATGTATATACGAGTAGGTTGATGTATTTGTTCCACATTGGCTATGGGTGGGATCAGTTGGAAGATATCATAGAGCCATATCATACTAATGCCCCCCCTACCGCTAGACCCCCAACTCGCTCCCAGTAGTTTTTTGCATATCGCTTCCTAATCCAGGCAACTACTTTATGTAACTGCTTGTCCATCCACTAGGAGTCCCAACTGGATCTTCACATCCTGTAGCGTAATTGTAAACTCCCCCTGTTGGCATGTGGAATGTGTGCATCTTTGGATGCCATCACTCCACCAACGCTGTAATCATGTGCCAATCAAGGGGTATGTATGGTAGATGACTTACACCTTCGAATCCAACCAGCTATAAGTATGGCTCCATTTGAGTATCGAAAGGGATGGTACGCTCGTTGTGACGGAGTGACAACTCACGTCGTCGAATAGCGAGGGTTGCTTGATCCTATGCCAACAACATGTGAAATGTTTTCTTATTTCTAATGCAACATAAACTAATAGATAAGTGAAACGTCGATTACCTCTCCATCCCAGACAGCCTGTGATTGATGACTCACCTGCTGAGTTAAGAATGAAGGATCGAAAGGTCCAGGTTCCATCTATTATAAAAAATCATACAAATATTTTCACTTTGTATTAAATACTTAATTTTTCACTAATTAATTTTATAATAATTAATTAACGACATATTGCATTTAATTAACATATAATTATTAACTGCTTAATTTTACAATTAATACTACGAAACCATACAAATATATTACATTTGCAATGAATACAAAATTTTTCACTAATTAATTTTATAGCAATTAATTAATGATATATTAACGACTAATCCCCTTTGATTAACGGATAATTAATAACTAATTAATTTTATAACTCATTCTACAAAACCATACAAATATTTTCACTTTGCAACAAATACTTAATTTTTTACTAATTAATTTTATAAAAATTAATTAACGACATATTAATGACTAATCACATTTAATTAATGGATAATTTTAACTACTTAATTTTATGATTAATTTTATGAAACCATACAAATATATTACATTTGTAACGAGTACAAATTTTTTCACTAATTAATTTTATAGCAATTAATTAACAATATATTAACAACTAATCCCCTTTGATTAATGGATAATTAATAAATAATTAATTTTATAACTCATTCTACAAAACCATGCAAATATTTTTTATTTGCAACGAATATGAAAATTTTCACTAATTAATTTTATAACAATTAATTAACGACTAATCGCATTTAATTAATGGATAATTATTAACTACTTAATTTTATGACTAATTCTACGAAAACATACAAATATATTACATTTGCAATAATTACAAAAATTTTCACTAATTAATTTTATAGCAATTAATTAACGATGTATTAACCACTAATTCCCTTTCATTAATGAATAATTAATAACTAATTAATTTTATAACTCATTCCACAAAACCATACAAATATTTTTACTTTGCAACAAATACAAAATTTGTCACTAATTAATTTTATAACAATTAATTAATGACATATTAACGACTAATCACATTTAATTAGCAGATAATTAATAACTATTTACTTTTATGATTAATTCTATAAAACCATACAAATGTTTTTCTTTTACAATGAATAAATTTTTTTCACTAATTAATTTTATACCAATTAATTAACGACTAATCACTTTAATTAATGGGTAATTAAGAAACTATTTACTTTTATGACTAATTCTACAAAACCATACAAATATTTTTTATTTGCAATAAATACGAAATTTTTCACTAATTAATTTTATAACAATTAATTAATGACATATTAACGACTAATTACCTTTAATTAATGGATAATTAACAACTACTACTTTAAGACTAATTTTACAAAACCATACAAATATTTTTCATTTGCAATGAATACGAAAGTTTTTGCTAATTAATTTATACCAATTAATTAACGACTAATTACTGCTAATTAACAATTAATTAACGGTAACTTAATTTAATAACTACATTTACAAAAATATATTATAATAACATATATACACAATTCATTTACTAATGTTGATTAATTATATATTAAAAATTAATTAATTACTAATTAATATTTAATTAACAATAACTACTATTTCAATAAAATTTATGCAGTATATATATTTACATTTTTTTTTTGCATTTATCCAAAGTAGTATAACAGCAACAAAAATAATTTTTTTCTTATGAAAACATATCAAGATCTTGATGAAGATATTTTCACACATGTTCAATAGAGTAAAACTTGCGCAAAATACAAATTATGGAAACAAAAATTTGCAAATAATGATATAGAGTGAGGATTACAAAGGAAATTGAAATATGAAAATGTGAACATATGAACTGAGGATTCTTATTTATATTAGAAACTATCGGTGCAAATTTTTTCCTCTGTATTATTGTATAAATTTACTATATCACTTTTATAGGTTTGCAGTTTCTTTATAGGTTTATAGTATTATATACTTTATAGCTTTGTAGGATAAGATTCCATAGGATTTTAGGGAAAACAATTTTTTTTTTTTTTATGTTTTACTAAAAGTGCAGACCCGGTCTGCGCCTTCAACATAAAAATTTGTAGTATCACTAAAGGCGCATATGCTATTCATGACTTTATAAACTATTTTAGTAATAATTTTTATAGGTATAATATTTATGTAATTTTTTTTTAAAAATCATAATATTTAAGTAGGTAACCTTGTACTTCTTGTTTTGCATTCGGGTTTTGGTAAAATTTGTTTATCCAACTCATTTGTCAAAATTTCCAAAAATTAACATGCAAAAATGCCAAAACATTTGAAAAACTATGGACAAGAAGTTTACAAAATTGGATTGTGCAATTAATTTTTAGAAATTCAAAATTTACCATGCATCTCTTGGAAATTACAAAATTGGCCCAAAAAATTATCTTTTTTTTTCCCCACAAAATCTCAATGTACTTGCATGTAATAAAGACTTAATCAATCAATTAATAATTAATATTTAGTTGCACACAAAAATAAAAATCAATTTCATGTCCATGCAAAATTATGTTGATATTCATGGGAATTTAACTTAAAAATATCAAAACAATTACTTTTCAAAATCTAACTTCATAATCATGAAATTTGAAGTGTTTATTAGATAAAAATAATGTTGTAGTCAAAGAAAGCAAGGGCACTTGACCATGTAAATGATTTAATTTTGATTAGGATAAATGTTATATTTGATACATAAATTTTGCTCATTTTTGTAATTAATTACTTGAAGTTTTAAAATGCCAATTTGCTACATGAACTTTGCCTATTTTTGTAATTAACAACATAAAATTTTCTTTTTTTTTAAATAATTAATTACTGGAATTTTGTCTATTTTTGTAATTAATTAGCTAATTTAGGTATTATTTATAATATTAAAACATTTATAGGTAATAAATCGATAATTTTAAACTTCAGATAGTTAATTGTTAGAATAGATAAAGTTTAGATATCCAATGTGACATATACCCTTTTGGTTAAATCCCATAAAAAATTTGCATGTTTTCAAAATGGAGCAAATTCTATGGTCGTATTACAATATTGAGTTGATACTAAATAAATTGGATATGAAATAGACTAACTTTGTAAAATCTTGTAATTTTTGGAGGTCAAGCTGGTGGAGAATTGGTTCAAACTAAAGCTTCTATATGTAATTACCCTTGATCGGAAGATCGCTAGAGGTCCTTTACTTACTAGAGAAGATACTGGTTAGGTTGGAATTTTGAGTCTTACAAAAAAATTGAGAGTCCGATCATGTTAATTTGGTTATTTTTGTTAAGAATAAAGCGATTTTAAATTATTAGGGTTTACGTATCCTAATTTAGGGGGTTGGGTGTGGTTGGGTTTGAGTCATGGGATGCAATTTCCTTTTATTTCTTTAATTGTTAGGTTTTTGTAAATGATGTTAGGTACAATTATCAATTTATTATTAATTAGATCTCGGTTTCAAGATCTAGAGCATTCATGGTTCAATTACGTACTCTTGAGTTAATATGTAAAATCATAAATAAATTGCTTAATTTTTGTAAGATTAATTATACAAATTAACATTTTACATTTAGCATGGGAAGTTAAATGTAGCTTGAATCATCATCAACTCGACCAAATATCAATACTATTACCAACATTTTCATGAAATATATACTTACAATCAAACCAAAGTAGACATTGACGATGAGTGATGATCATCTTTCCATTTATGAAGTTGAAGTTTCAAGTTAGGTTTCCACAATATGCTGGAGTAAAGATGGAAGTATTGCTCCCTTTTTTCACACTAAATCATCAAAATATAAAAGGCGACGGGTGCAATACACAATAATTTTCGAAGCCCTTGATGGGTTTTCTTGCATCTTGTGTAAAGAAAACAAGAGACATGGATCATTTTCAGACATTTCTTATACTCCTTATCTCTAATTTGGTGACAAATGTAATACGGTGTTTGTCTTTTGCTTGTATCGATCGAACACGCACGCTTCGTTTTGTTGTAGCTAGAGCAAAGCACAGAGGGCCGCCATTGGCCCACATGTCTAAAATTAATCAAGGGAGGCACGTCTAGTCCTTCATTATTATTCATGGAATTGACACTATTTTTTAATCTTTAGTGTACGATATCTTGCACAAAAGCAAGTGGGCTCGAGCATTTTCTTTTCCACTTTTCTAATTTATTTATTATATTAAAAAAAAAAAATCTTCCACCAACAATTGCAATACTTCACTTTCAATGTTGATTTTCATTATATTTATAACCACCCATTAAGTGAAATTAATATTTATAAAAATCAAAATCATTATATACATTATTATTGTATATATTGATAGACTATTTTGAATTTGAACTCATACTTGCATCGGTCTCACAATATCTATGCCGATTGGCAAAGCACCAACCCTAACGATAGGTTAGCTCATCTCCTTCAAGTCTACTTGACTCAACTCAGGATAATGTCTGATGATGATAATTAGATGGAATAACTACTCTTAACTTCATGATCCAAAGATCTTGAAAGCACTCAAGAGTATGTGCTCCATTTGTTTAGGCTTCAATTGCTCTTCCATATTCTCTACAATTACCACAATTAGCTCATAGGTTAAAGAATGCAAAACCTTAAGCTCTTTTACCTTCTTATTGTAACCTTAACACTCTTTAAATATAGTTTAACTTTAGCATCGAAATAGCTATGTTAGACAATTTCGACACTTCTCATAGCTCATTTTTTTCTCTCTTGTTGTAGGTCTAAAACACTCCTATAAAGAACTACAAATAATGGTATCTTTCCTGATATGTAACTTAAAAAAAAAAAAAATAATAAAAATTAACACCTAAAGTAGCACAATCATATGCCGTACTTTACGAAATCTTATAGAAATTATACCTTTTATTGTATGATTTCGTGCATAATAGAAATATAGATTGGGATTAAAAAACGAGATGTAGAGGAACTTTATCCGTTAAAAGAGCTTTAGATATAGGCCAAGCAATCGAAATTACATTAACCCTCTGTTTTTCTCCACCAAAATCTCTTCATACATAATACGAACGGCTAGTACTGCACGTGCATCATAGTCCAACCAATAACTGCCGATCACTAGGAACAGTTTCCATGCAAAAGGACACTTAGAGACCATGCTCGAGCCCACGCTGAGACAACGACCTTGGAACAATTTCGTTGGCTTGACCTATCAATTTTTTTGGTTTTATTTGATGACAATAAAGTATATTGTCGACATGGTGGAGTAAAAGTAGATCTACAAAAATCTTATCGTATCAAAACTTGCTACAGCATCAATGTGCATTGTGGCAGTTAATTGAAAACATAATTATAAGTGCTCCATATAATCAATTTAGGAGTTGATAACGGTCGCTATACCAAAAAGATTTGCTTCAGCAGCAAGGCACACTCACTCATAATAATGATGTAACTTTCAACTAAAATAATGTCATCCACCATATATCATTAGACACAAGAGATAGTCAGGTGCCATGAGTCTCCCATTAGTTATTATTTTAACCATTTTCTTATTTTTTAATTAAAAGGAGAAGCTTTCAAGGACAGAGTGATTACATATATTATTGATTTAAAGTCAAGCAGAATCTTACAATCCGAGTCACATAAAATCTTGGTGACATTACCTTTCGTTGGTCCTATTGGAAAGGATGGATACGGACATACATTTTAACACAAATATATAACTTCAATAATGAAGAAGTCAAAACTTTTGTAACTAAATATATGAACATTGATTTTTCCAATGAAAAGAATTAAGTTTAATTTTTTATCTTCAACAATTATAATATATATAGCAATTCGTGTTATGTAGATTTTGAAGGAATCAATTATTTCAACTAGTTTCGGCTTGTCATAACTATCATTAGGAGAGCGGTATTAGCTTTCAACTAGTTTGCTCACATGTGGCTAAATTTACCTTTAGAATACCTATACTCCTAGAATAAACTATCCTACTAATACCACTTACGACACATTTAGCTTGAGTTGATCCCTCCCTATTCCCATTGAAGTCATGAACTGTGACATTCTCCCCTAACTAAATTTATGACTCTCTCATCTCGAGACCAATCTCTTGCCACTATCTTTCACCTAAATGATTGTTACCTTCCTCCACCCATAGTTAAATTCCACCCAAGATCATTTTTGCTAGAACTTTGGGCTTCCATGAGCATCCCTCTCATCCTCACCCTCTCTCCGTAACAGTAGGGCACCCCCCTTGTAGCACTTTTTTTTTTCTTTTTCATAAAGATTTGGGAAAATCTTGTTATAAAGCCTTAACTCATGACACAATTGCCCCTCTCTAGTAACAATTTCCTCCACCTAGTGGTTGCTCCTTCTTTTGAGCTTCACCCATACAAGCCTTTTTGTTAACAAGACTACTCACACATTGATTGTGCACTTGTGTAGTATTTAGGTAGCTCACTAGGCTAGAAATTTTATCTTTGATATCACTTGTTACGAGACGGGAGGTTCTTCTCTCTTAGAGTTTCCATGCGATGCTTGACCATACAGTTTACTCATTTTTGGATGGTGAGTCAACCTTTTTTTCCTATCTTCCTAGGACTATTTCAAGCTTAATCTTCATTAGAAGTGCACCCCACCGGCTTAGCCAAGGTCTCCAGTGTCTTCGTGGACTAACTATCTCAATTGGTTTTGGCCTACTATGGCCATCATTTGGAGAGCGGCATTAGCTCTCGATTAATTTGCTCACAAGAGGCTAAACTAGCCTTCAGAATACTCACACCTTTAGAGCAAACTACTCTATTGATGCAACTCACAACGCATTAAACTTGAGTTGATCCTATCATGTCCGCATTGAAGTTAATAATTGTGACACAATCATGTAGGATATGGCATTTAGATGCCTTGTTGAAAGTGTTGCTAGCCAAAAATTTACTAGTAGGTTTCTAGATGCTAAGGTAGATGGCATTCAGATGCCATGCCTTAATTTTTGAATTTTTGTTTTTTGGTCGATTTTTAGCATCCTAAAGTTTATATGCTAGGGCTGGAGTTTGAACACTTGATTGCACACTATGCATTTTCCTTCTTTTGCTTCCTTTGATGTTTTGACTGAACAAGTGTAATGTTTCAACTTCCTATGTTGTAAATGCTAAGGTAGATGGCATTCAGATGCCATGCCTTAATTTTTGAATTTCAGTTTTTTGGTCAATTTTTAGCACCCTAGAGTTTATATGCTGGGGCTGGAGTTTGAACACTAGATTGCACACTATGCATTTTCCTTCTTTTGCTTCCTTTGATGTTTTGACTGAACAAGTGTAATGTTTCAACTTCCTATGTTGTAATTCTTCATAATGGATGTTCTAGATGAGTTTTTAATTGTTAGAAACTCAATTTAATGATTAAAACTAAGTTGCTCTTAATAATCATGCCTTTTAGAAGAGTTGTGACTTATGTAAATTAAGAAATCGTTCTTTGAAAATATATGATTATTTTAAAGACATTTTTACACAAAATTTACTATTTTTATCATTATTTTTTTCTCCCTCTCAATATCATCAGTAACCTAGAATCAACCTTATAAAGTTTTGCAAATTTGTGTGGTCATCAAGAGCAAAGATTGCTATTTTGTTCTTGATGCATACTTAGTTGTATCTTGGGAGGAGTTATGAATTCCTTAGCAATGTTATGTAGAACTAGCAAGACTTTAAGAAAAGTGTTTATTCATGTGCCTCTAAGTGACCTTAGTTTTTCTCAATTATTTTGAAAATTTTCTAATAGTTAGGAAAAAAAAATCAATGTTTAGAGGAAATATATTGTAATGCCCTAGAACCAATGATGTTGCAACCTGTCACATGTTATTATTGAGTAACGACATGCTAAGCTAATTCATAATTTTTGTATAAACTACCATTATCGCATAAGATAAACAATTAGCATTTCCTTTGCTTCAAGCATCATAATTCATTGTAAATCTATAAAGTAAAACCAATGATCCGCTTAACCAACCAACAAGATTGAGAATCATAACTTCAGATACCTCTCTATATCTAAAACTAAAATAGAAATATTAGAGTCTCATCTCCAACAACATAAGCAACTATTATCACTAGAACAACGTATTTCCATCACTCCGCCACTATTGATTTGTAGTCTTCATAATAATAATAGTATTCTACATTTTCATTGTCTTGCCTATAGTTAAAACCTAAATCATCATAGGAAGCATACTTGTCTATACCTACAGCTAAAAAAGAAAAACGTCCAATAAGGAGTGAACTAGAGCCTAGTACATGAAAGTCACATATACATGCACATCCCAACAAGTATTTATGCTACATACATGATGTAATAGATAACACAATCAATCATTTTAATTATCTTCAGTTTAATTTGTTGGCCAGCATAGGGGTGCTCATGCCCCGCTCGCACTTATATATATTGATAGAGCCATTTTATACTCAATCTTTATAGTATAAATTGTGTTAAATTATTATTGATTTTATAGAAATCATAAGGAAATGGTACTCTAATTCTATCATCGTGATTAATCAGGTTAAATGGAGTCAAGGATGCCAATTCAAGTAAATTAGAGAAGCCATCTACAACTTGGTTCAAAGACAAGGATTTACACCGCCGGAGGGAAGTACATGGGCGTGTAATTGAAGTACACGGCCGTGTACTTGGTTTTGAATCAACAGGAAGATACACGGTTGAAGTATACGGCCGTGTATAGGAAGCACGGTTTGAGGCACGGCCGTGGTGGAAGCCGTGGGAGCAACCGTGCTTGGAGCCGTGGTGGAAGCTAGACGTGCCAAGGAGAAGAAAGTGTGGAACATCAACCAGATGAAGGCACGGCTTGAAATCTAGCCGTGGGTCTAACCGTGGTACACACTGGACACAGATGAAGACTTGTAGATTATGCACAGATGAAGGCACGACTTGAAATCTGGTCGTGTGTGTAACCGTGGTACACACTGGGTGCGGATGAAGACTTGAAGAATATGCACAGAGGATGGCATGGCTTGACCCACGGCCGTGTGGTGGGGCGTGCCAGGCAGACGAATCTTCACTTCTCGAAATCTACTTGGAAAAGGAAAGATATTTTCGTATCTTGCTAGCAAAAGATCACATGCTATCCTCCTAACAATATAAATAGAACCAACCCTAGAGGGTTAGGACAACTTTTGAATCTTTGGGATCTTGAAGAACCTTGGATCATCTTGGAGGCAGAGCAGGCAACCGGGTTCATCATGTCTTTACTTTTTATTTTCGTTTTATTGATGAACATGAGTAGCTAAGCTACCTTTCTAGCCAAAGGGTCGTAGATGTTTAATTCTCCACGAATTGTGAGGTCTAATTGACTTGTATTTATTCTATTCTTTGCTTTCGGGTATTCATATATCTTCTGATCGTTTTGTCATTATTATCTTTGTTGATTGGTATAAATAGAGCTCTTCTACTCAATTATCAAGTTAATATATTGTCAACTAGCACGTCAAATCCGTAATTGTTTGATTGTTCTAGTCTTAGTGACGCAATAACATGTTTGGTTATAAAAGAGATGATCGAATTCATGTTATGGAGGTGTGTGATCATGTTTAAATAGGTTATCTTATAATCTACTGGCATGAATTGGTGGTCTCTCTAGATTTTAATGCTATTGATAGATTAAATCTCAAGCGCTTGTCTAGGATTGTTTAATTAATAAGAGAAATAATTCAAAGCGCTTGTCTGAGGTTATCGAGGAAGTAAGGAGAGATAGGTTGTTAGAGCTTGTTAATAACCATAACCAGTTTATCTAGGAACAAGAATAGAGAACATTTGCATCGATGATCAATTCCTAGAATTAAACTATCTTGATTCCTTTGGCTAGGCTTTTATTAATATCCGATTTTCTTACCTTGTTTTACTTTATTTTGATTCACAAACAAACCACCCCCCTCCCATTTTTCTTTTCCCTTTTATTCTCCTTGAATAGAAATAAGTTTAACCAATCTCTGTGGATTCGACCCTACTCACCACTATATGCAAATCATATAATTGTCTAGGAGTAGGTTTTATTTTTGTTGGATTCGACACCCATCAAATTTTGCGCTGTTGCCGGGGATTGGTGTCAAATTTATTTCTATTCTTGTATGACTCGCTCTTCTCAGACAGGTGAACTAACTTATAATCCGGAGATTGAGAAGACTCTAAAGAGGCTGCGACAAGAAGCTAGATCATCCACTAGACTGAACTTAGCATCGGATTTGTTTGATTCATCCCTTGATTCAGAAAAAGAAGACGATATGGCAAATCCCGAGAGAACCTTGAGGGAGTTGGCTGCACCGGATGTGAATCAACAACCACTTTGTATTCACTACCCCGAACTAGCTGTGGAATTCGAATTGAAATCTGGGTTGATACATCTACTACCCACCTTTCATGGTCTTGAGAATGAAGATCCTCATAAGCATTTGAAAGAGTTCCATATAGTGTGTTCTAGTATGAGGCCGCAAGGAATAACCGACGATCAAATCAAGCTACGTGCTTTTCCATTTTCTTTAAGTACTAAAGCCAAAGATTGGTTGTTTTATTTGCCTCTAGGTTCGATAACCACTTGGACAGATATGGTCAGACTCTTCTTGGAAAAATTCTTCCCCGCATCCAGAGCCGCTGGTATAAGAAGAGAAATTTGTGGTATAAAACAGAGAGACACCGGACTCTTCATGAGTATTGGGAGAGGTTCAAGCAATTGTGTGCAAGCTGCCCACAACATGGGATATCTAAACAACTCTTTATCCAATACTTCTACGAGGGCCTACTTCCGATGGAAAGAAAGATGATGGATGCTGCAAGTGGAGGCGCCATAGTAAACAAAACCCCTGGTCAAGCTAGGGAATTGATCTCCATTATGGCTGCCAATTCGCAACAATTTGGGCACAGGCATGATGCATCTTCAAGGAAGGTAAATGAGGTAAGTGTGTCTAACCTTGAACATCAAATTTCTAATCTTACCTCCCTTGTGCAGCAGCTAGCTCTTGGAAAAACGCAGCAGGTGAAGGCTTGTGGAATTTGCGCTGCTCCTAGTCATCCGACCGACATGTGCCCCACATTGCAAGATGACAATCATGAACACGCTAATGCTGTAGGAGGATTCCCCAAAGGGACAGCCACAAAGGAAGTATGACCCCTACTCGAATACTTACAATCCTGGATGGAGGGATCATCCTAACTTCCGGAATGGCAATAACCCACAACAATTCCAGCCAAAGCCATCACACCACGTACCCCAAGCTCCTTCCACTTCAGGTATGTCTCTTGAGGACATTGTTAAGTCTCTCGCTGTTAATACCAAACAATTTCAGGAGGAAACAAAGCAAAGCATTCACAACTTGGAGAATCAGGTAAGCCAACTTGCTTCTGCTGTCAATAGGTTAGAAACTCAAGGTAAGTTACCTTCTCAAACTATTACAAACCCGAAGTAAAGCGTTAATGCAATTACCTTAAGAAGTGGAACATAATTGCAGGGATCAAATAAGAAAGGACATCCGTCTAATCTTGAGGAAGAGACCAAGAAAGAGATTTCGACTCCGAGCCAGCAGGGCGACCAGATTAGCAAGTCTCTAGTTGAGCCATCGAAGGTCACATTGATACCACCTCCTTTCCCTTCCAGACTAGCAAAATCCAAGAATGAAGCTGAAGAAAAAGAGATTCTTGACACTTTTCGCAAAGTTGAGGTAAACATTCCCTTGCTGGATGCTATTAAGCAAGTACCTCGTTATGCTAAATTTCTAAAAGAATTATGCACTAACAAAAGAAAGATGAAAGGTAATGAAAAGATTAGTGTAGGTGAGAATGTTTCAGCTATTCTTCAAAAGAAGCTTCCTCCTAAATGTAAGGATCCAGGTATGTTTACTATTCCTTGCAAAATAGGTAACCTTGGAATCACTAAAGCTATGTGTGATTTAGGCGCTTCAATCAATGTTATGCCTTTGTCTGTTTATCAATGTTTAAATGTTGGCCCCCTAAAGGAAACTAGCGTTATTGTTCAACTTGCTGATAGGTCCAATGTTTATCCTGAGGGAGTTCTAGAAGATGTTTTAGTACAAGTTAATGGTTTGGTTTTCCCCGCAGATTTTTACGTGCTTAACATGGAAAATGATGATTCTCGTAATTCATCGATGATATTATTAGGGATACCATTTCTTAAGACATCTAGAACAAAAATCGATGTACATGATGGTAACCTCACTATGGAATTTGATGGTGAAGTGATTAAATTTAACATTTATGATGCCATGAAATATCCTAGTGACATCTCACCCGTTTTTGTTGTTGATGTTATTGACCCATTAACACAGACTACATTTGATTTGATAGATGATGATGAGTTGAAAGTTGTACTTAATAAGAGTCTTACGATTCATGCATTGAAAACTCTTAAGGAGAAGTTTGTAATATCCTCTGATTTGCAGGACAAGATTTGGGAGTTGGAATCATTAAAACCTATCAGGTATGATGTGTCCTACATTCATTTACCCCCTTCTAACACAAAACTTCCTCCTTCTATTATGCAGGCACCGAAGCTAGAATTAAAACCCCTACCCGAACATCTACAATATATTTTCTTAGGAGAAAAGGAGACTCTTGCTGTGATAGTCTCCAACAAGCTAAGTACTTTAGAAGAAGAAAAGTTGATTCGCGTGTTGAGGGAGTACAAAGAAGCCATTGGATGGTCCATAGCTAATATCAAAGGACTAAGCCCCTCCACCTGCATGCACAAGATTTTGATGGAAGATAATTGCAAACCTTCAAGGGAAGTTCAGTGTCATTTGAATCCACATATGATGGAGGTAGTTAAGAAAGAGATCTTGAAACTTCTTGATGCAGGTATGATCTATCCAATTTCCGACAGCAAATGGGTAAGTCCGATCCAAGTTGTTCAAAAGAAAACAGGCTTAACTGTGATTGAAAACTCCGATGGTGAGTTAATTCCTACTCGGGTTCAGAATGGATGGAGGGTTTGTGTTGATTACAGGAAGTTAAACGCGTCAACTCGGAAGGACCACTTCCCTCTTCCTTTTCTTGATCAGATGCTTGAATGTTTGGCTGGCCATTCTCACTATTGTTGTCTTGATGGTTATTCAGGTTTTCATCAAATTCCAGTGGCACCGGAAGATCAAGAGAAGACCACTTTCACTTGTCTATTCGGTACTTTTGCGTATCGAAGGATGCCTTTTGGGCTCTGCAATGCCCCAGCCACATTCCAAAGATGTATGGTTAGTATATTTTCAGATTATGTGGAGAATATTATAGAAGTTTTCATGGATGACTTTACCGTCTATGGTAATTCTTTTGATTCATGTTTGACTAACCTTACAAAAGTGCTTCAAAGATGTATAGATAAGAATCTAGTGTTGAATTATGAAAACTGTCACTTTATGGTTGAACAGAGTCTCATTTTAGGCCATATTGTATCTTCTAAGGGCCTTGAAGTCGATAAAGCTAAGGTAGAACTAATTAAATCTTTACCTTACCCTGTAAGTGTACGGGAAATTCGGTCTTTTCTTGGTAGTGCAGGATTCTATCGACGCTTCATCAAGGATTTCTCCAAGATTACTCAACCCCTATGTCGATTGCTACAAAAAGAAGTGACATTTGAGTTCGATGAGGCCTGCAAGAACGCTTTTGACACACTGAGGGACAAGTTAACTTCTGCTCCAATCATCAACCACCCGACTGGACCCTTCCCTTTGAAATCATGTGTGATGCGAGCAACTATGCAGTTGGAGCAGTTCTTGGCCAAAGAGTTGGGAGAGCTTCTCATGCCATTTATTATGCTTCCAGAACTTTGGATAATGCTCAATGCAACTATTCCACAACGGAAAAAGAACTCTTGGCTGTTGTTTTTGCATTAGAAAAATTCAGATCATATTTACTTGGTACTAAGGTAATTGTTTACTCTGATCATGCAGCTCTTAAATACCTGCTCGCGAAGAAGGAGGCGAAACCAAGACTTATTCGATGGATACTCCTCTTACAAGAATTCGATCTGGAGATACGTGATAGGAAAGGCTCAGAAAACTTAGTTGCCGACCACCTCAGTCGAATTCCTATCAGTGAAGGGTCCACACAAATACAAGATGATTTTCCAGATGAGTATCTCTTTTCTATTCAAAAGACAATTCCGTGGTATGCTGATATTGTCAATTATTTGGTTACTAAGACACTACCAAGTGATTTGTCTAGGGCTCAAAAAGATAAAATTAAAGGTGATGCTAAGTATTATGTATGGGATGATCCATATTTGTGGAAACATTGTGCTGATCAAATCATTAGAAGGTGTATTTCTCAAGACGATATTCCTTCTGTCTTGCAATTTTGTCACTCATATGCATGTGGTGGACATTTTGGCCCTAAGAGGACAGCTTAAAAGGTATTAGGGTGTGGTTTGTTTTGGCCTACATTGTTTCGTGACTCTTTTATGTTTTGTAAGTCTTGTGAAAGATGTCAAAAGATTGGGAACTTAGGACGTAGAGATCAAATGCCACTTACCCCTATTCTTGCTTGTGAAATATTTGATATATGGGGTATTGACTTCATGGGTCCTTTTCCTCCTTCCTTCGGTAATGTTTACATCCTTCTTGCTGTGGATTATGTTTCAAAATGGGTGGAAGCCAAAGTGACTCGAACTAATGATGCTAAAGTTGTTGTGGATTTTGTTAAATCTCATATTTTTGCTAGGTTCGGGATACCAAAGGCTCTTATCAGTGATCATGGCACACACTTTTGTAATAGGATAGTGGAAACTCTACTAAAAAAATACAGGGTCACTCATCGCACTTCCACCGCATACCACCCTCAAACCAATGGATTGGCAGAAGTCTCAAATCGAGAAATCAAGTCTATTCTGGAAAAAACCGTCAATCCAAGCAGGAAGGACTAGAGCACAAGACTTGAGGATGCATTATGGGCCTACCGGACAGCTTACAAGACCCCTATAGGTATGTCTCCTTACCGTTTAATATTTGGCAAACCATGTCATCTCCCTGTGGAGCTGGAACATAAGGCGTATTGGGCTGTAAAACAATGTAACATGCGAATGGATGAGGCGGGTGAACACAGAAAACTTCAATTACAAGAACTTGAGGAGATTCGAAGAGAAGCTTATGAGAGTACTAAAATCTACAAGGAAAAAACAAAGGATTTTCATGATCAAATGATTTCCCGAAAGAATTTTTCTATAGGTCAAAAAGTATTACTTTACCATTCTCGATTGAAATTGTTTCCTGGCAAACTACAATTACGGTGGATTGGTCCTTTTGTTATCACTAACATATTTTCACATGGTGCAGTTGAGATCGCAAGCCTTGAAACTAGTAAGACCTTCAAAGTCAATGGTCATCGCTTGAAACCTTTTTATGAAGGATTTCAAGTATGTAATATTGAAGAAACCAGTTTAACTCACCCCGAGTATTGTGATTGATGACAGGAACGTCTAGCCAAAGATGTTAAAGAAAAGCGCTTCATGGGAGGCAACCCATGTAAAAAAAAAAGTTTTGTTTTGCATTAGTTTTGGTTTGTTTTGTTTTAGTTTAGTTTTGTTTTGATTTTAGTGTAGTTTTGAACTCTTTGGATCAGCTGCAGCAAGGATACACATAATCAGATGACACTTTCCAGAGCTTAAGGGGAAAACTCCAATACCAGGGAAGTACCAGTATTTCCTTTCTCTTATTCTCTAATGTTCATTGAGTTGTTAATTCCTTTTCAATTGTGCTAAATTAGGAACAGTGAGGACACTGTTCAAGCTAAGTGTGGGGGAGAGGATAATAAAATATAGAGAATAGGGAACTAACTTATACTCTGAATGTTTGTCCTTAAGCAATTTTAAGCCAATTTTTTTTCAAAATTATCATGAAATCTAGAGATTGTACTAAATGTTGTAATAAGCATCTACAAAATGTGAAATTGACTTGTTCAAATGTTTTACTCACCCATTGCTGTGATTAGAATACATGGTTAAAATTAAGTAGTGAAATCTTTAAAAACAAATTTACCTTGTATTTAGCTTTAGAATTGGAAGTCTAAGAGTAAGTCGAGTCCCTAAGTGAAAAATAAACAAGTTTACTTCTAGGTTATATTAGCTACTGTATACTCTTTGAAGTTGTTTGTAAAGCAATCATAACACTTAGTGAAAAAAAAAAAAAATCAAGCATAGCCATTACTCCAATGATTCAACTAATTGAGTTAAGAGTATTCAAACTTGAATGTTAGAGTGAGGAAGAGTCCGTAGGGGTATCTCAAAACCCGGTCACTTGAGTGATGAGCTCGGGATGTTGCCGACTCAATGAACTCACTATAACGATAAGGGCGAAAAAGGCAAAAGTTCATGAAAAGAAGCGGGCAAAAACCCGTCAAAATAGATGCTTGAATAAATCAAAAGAACATGAATGTAAACATTCATTGAATAAAAAAAAGATGTATAAAAGGGAGAATATCTAACAAAGAGCTTATACCATATGCTTTTACTTTATACTGCAAGGATTATATGCTTGATAATATCCAATGAAGTTTAATTGGGTGTTTTTCCTTAGTGGATTAAGTATTTACTTTTGGAATAAAAATTCTTTTGCTAAACATGAGGATTAAAGTTTGTTTTGTTTAGATTAGCTATTGAATTTTGTCCATAGTAATTTGATCACAGGAAACCAGTTTGGTTGAAGTAGTAGACATTAAATTACAAGTCATGAATTACAAATGAATAGATGCTTGGAATGATGAAAAGAAAGTTTGTATAATCTATGACAGATTTCTCAATTGATTTGATGCAATTGCTTGAGGACAAGCAAGAGTTTAAGTGTGGGGAATTTGATAGAGCCATTTTATACTCAATCTTTATAGTATAAATTGTGTTAAATTATTATTGATTTTATAGAAATCATAAGGAAATGGTACTCTAATTCTATCATCGTGATTAATCAGGTTAAATGGAGTCAAGGATGCCAATTCAAGTAAATTAGAGAAGCCATCTACAACTTGGTTCAAAGACAAGGATTTACACCGCCGGAGGGAAGTACATGGGCGTGTAATTGAAGTACACGGCCGTGTACTTGGTTTTGAATCAACAGGAAGATACACGGTTGAAGTATACGGCCGTGTATAGGAAGCACGGTTTGAGGCATGGCCGTGGTGGAAGCCGTGGGAGCAACCGTGCTTGGAGCCGTGGTGGAAGCTAGACGTGCCAAGGAGAAGAAAGTGTGGAACATCAACCAGATGAAGGCACGGCTTGAAATCTAGCCGTGGGTCTAACCGTGGTACACACTGGACACGGATGAAGACTTGTAGATTATGCACAGATGAAGGCACGGCTTGAAATCTGGTCGTGTGTGTAACCGTGGTACACACTGGGCGCGGATGAAGACTTGAAGAATATGCACAGAGGATGGCACGGCTTGACCCACGGCCGTGTGGTGGGGCGTGCCAGGCAGACGAATCTTCACTTCTCGAAATCTACTTGGAAAAGGAAAGATATTTTCGTATCTTGCTAGCAAAAGATCACATGCTATCCCCCTAACAATATAAATAGAACCAACCCTAGAGGGTTAGGACAACTTTTGAATCTTTGGGATCTTGAAGAACCTTGGATCATCTTGGAGGCAGAGCAGGCAACCGGGTTCATCATGTCTTTACTTTTTATTTTCGTTTTATTGATGAACATGAGTAGCTAAGCTACCTTTCTAGCCAAAGGGTCATAGATGTTTAATTCTCCACGAATTGTGAGGTCTAATTGACTTGTATTTATTCTTTCTTTGCTTTCGGGTATTCATATATCTTCTGATCGTTTTGTCATTATTATCTTTGTTGATTGGTATAATAGAGCTCTTCTACTCAATTATCAAGTTAATATATTGTCAACTAGCACGTCAAATCCGTAATTGTTTGATTGTTCTAGTCTTAGTGACGCAATAACATTTTTGGTTATAAAAGAGATGATCGAATTCATGTTATGGAGGTGTGTGATCATGTTTAAATAGGTTATCTTATAATCTACTGGCATGAATTGGTGGTCTCTCTAGATTTAATGCTATTGATAGATTAAATCTCAAGCGCTTGTCTAGGATTGTTTAATTAATAAGAGAAATAATTCAAAGCGCTTGTCTGAGGTTATCGAGGAAGTAAGGAGAGATAGGTTGTTAGAGCTTGTTAATAACCATAACCAGTTTATCTAGGAACAAGAATAGAGAACATTTGCATCGATGATCAATTCCTAGAATTAAACTATCTTGATTCCTTTGGCTAGGCTTTTATTAATATCCGATTTTCTTACCTTGTTTTACTTTATTTTGATTCACAAACAACACCCCCCCCCCCATTTTTCTTTTCCCTTTTATTCTCCTTGAATAGAAATAAGTTTAACCAATCTTTGTGGATTCGACCCTACTCACCACTATATGCAAATCATATAATTGTCTAGGAGTAGGTTTTATTTTTGTTGGATTCGACACCCATCAAATATATATATATGCACACATACATATATCCTTAGGGTGGGAACTACCACTCCTAGTCCCAACTTCTACAATGGTATCAAGAACTATGACTATGGGCTCCAATACCCCTAAAATCTACCTAAATCATGTTGGTATGCAACTCTAGAGGGATGCTAGCACATACCGATCAATAGGTGCCTCTTAAGGATTTGCTACGTTTGGCCTTTAAGTTGAGCCATGCGCAAACATAAAAAAATTTATTAGTTTGATATGAATTAAGTTAATTATAATGCTAATCTTATAAGCACAAGAAACAAGCAAAGAAAACATGTACTTGATGCCCTCTTGTTCGTACAACTATGAACTCCACTTCAATCTAATTCTAATTAAGATAGGGTAAAAACACTATTTTAGTAATTGTAATAATCAAGGATTTAATTAAATAATACATATGTTGAATAATAATGTTTAAATGACAAGGAGAAAATAAATCCAAAAATAAAAAATTTAAGGTCAGGATAAAGGGTAGTAAAAAGGAGCTAATGATGGGGGCAATATGGGCATTTGATAGGGGATGTATAAATAGATTCTAATATGTCTTTTTGACCCTTTTCCCATTTGTGCGCTACAGAACCTTAAACATTGTCTACAAAACCCTAGGAGAGAAAAGGACTACTGCATTTTACAATTCAACAAATTAACCATGGTAAGTAAATTGATCAAAAACTATTGATTGTCATTTACATATGTATAACATGAATTTGTGTTAATTCACTAGATTTCACTGTAGAACAATTAGTGCAAAAAATGATTCAGGATAGGAATTCGATTGTTGGTACAATCTAAGTTGGTAAGTCATTAAATTAAACCAAATTAGTGTTGTAATGAGAAAAATAATGCATCATTAGGCTTATAAGTGAGGAATTTCGTTTATGATTAGAAGAATTGGAAAAAGGGATTCATGATGGAATAGTAGACTACATGGTCAGGTATACACTCATGTACCTGTTTGTGTCGAAGCACAAATGTGTATGGAAAAGGTACATAATCACTAGACACACTTGTGTACTTGGGTGTGTCAAATTGCAAAAATTCATAGAAAGGTACATGATCACTATACACGATTGTGTACCCTAATGTGTTAAAGTACACGGCCAAATACATGACTGTGTACTTGGGCATGTTGGATTAACAAAAATACACAAAAAGGTACATGACCACTAGCATGGCCAAGTTCTCTCTTGTGTTCCTCTACATAACCACTCATATGACTGTGTTGTTTCGGGACACTTACTATTCTATTGTATTTTGTTCACTTACGATTCTAAGTGTATGTAATTATGAATTGGAATAGGTTTGAAGATTGAGGGATTACAGGAGTGTGGAAGAATCATTTTTTGCTTATTAGGGACATGTATACTGTGTTTGTTACTTGTGTATGTTAGGTTAGAAATGTAATTTAACTTAAATTGATATGAAAAATAAATGTGACTGGTTGTGTGTGATTGTGCTTTATTAGGCCTGAGGAACTAAGAGAGGGTTAGCGATTTTTGGGTGGCACCCTGATGATCGATATGTGATGTTGTCCCTAGTAGAGTTATGTACTAAAATGATCTGGGTAGATTGAGGATGATATAGTATGAATGGATTTATGTGTGTAGTATGAAAGGACTCTTGGATAGTGGGGATTACCCACTTCAGTATATGTATAATTATATATGGGTTAGACTCATGGACAAAGGGGAGTACTCTTTGTCGTATATGTATGTATATATATGTGTGTGTAAGGTATGCATGGTGAATATGATGATGAGAATTGTGTGTTGGACTAAAAGATATGAAAAATGGTAAACTATGTTTGGATATCCTATTGCATTATGTTTGTGTTAGTATTTTTGGTATGGCATGTGTGTGTGATTGTTGGTGTAAATTGTATTGGGTATTAGCTCATCCATCATGGGACCATTTTTCAGTTGGTACTTTAGGGGAAATTGTAGGATATGATGAGACAATAGTGGATACAAACTAGAATTCTGAGGAGAATGTAGAGTATGTGTACTATGAGGAGTGATAGTCAAATGAAGAGAAAGACAAACATTAAACGACTTTGTTTAGTTTAGATATGCTTAAGATTATTGTTGTACTTAGGTTTTAAAATGCTTCCACGATATTGATTGTAGGAGATGGAATATGATTTATTTCTTGAGGACAATTGTTCTTTCGAGTTTCTTTTATATGGAGATGCTTTTATTGACTATTATGGTTATCTGGATGTTGATGGTGAAATTTAGTAGATTCTAAGCCTTTGCATGTAAGGACACGTGATGGGCTATATCCATCTTGGGTTCTTGGGCATTACAACTTAAGTGGATTCAGAGCTTAGGTTTATTGATTTATAGACTACTTAGGAATAAAATCTTTAGGACAATGAAGCATAATGAGAGTGGGCAGAAATGGGACTAATGATTGTAAATATATATTTTCCTTCAAGTTATACTTACCATATTATTGAGACAATTTTTCATTTTTGTAGAATGCCTAGGAGAATTTCAAGACTAGGATAAACATTAAGTGCTGGAGGTGATGCTCATGATAACCTGATGCCACTTAGATCGCCTCAGTACGGACTGGGGGGAAGGGTCATGATGTCAATACTGCATAGCTACTAGAGGCAATTAATACTCTAGTAGGAATGGTGGCATAACAACAACAACAAATACAAGAATTGCAACTGCTAAATAGTAGGTAAGGGCAGATAACGGAGAGAAGTTAGAGACAGGCCGATTAGGCCAGTAAGTTTGGATTGATTTATTAGGATGGTGAGGGAATTTAGGTCTAAGGTCAATGAGGATGCTAAGTAGTGGATTGATGAGTTGGTGAAGACCTTTGAAGCACTTGGAATTCTTGAAGAAAAAAAGGTGAAATATGCTATCTATTTGCTAAGGGGCTCAACTTCAGAATGGTGGTCGATTGTTTCAAGACTAACTTTAAGACTCATCACCTAGGAAAGGTTCAAATAGATGCTATTTAAACAGTATTTCCTGAGTAGCATATGGGACAAAATGGAGGCATCCTATTATAGTTGCTACCGGGGAAAGAGATTTGTAGATGAGTATGAGGAGGAATTAAATCGCTTAGTAAAGTTCATGTTACCAGCTTTCAGAATAGATGAGAAGTTGAGGGCTCATTGATTTATATTGGGTTTAGAACCTACTTTACAACATGGAGTGGGAGCATTTCAATTAAATACATATTTTAAGGTGGTAAATAAGGCTAAATTCTTGGAATAGGGTTGTTGAAGGATTGAGGAGATGAGAACACTGGGGATTAGGATTGTACAGGGGAAGAGACCTACCCAAGGAATTGTCATACAAGAGAAGGGTAAGAGACTTCAAACCGTGCAAACTTGACCTATGGTCATTGCAGAGCCCTCCTCTTAGGTTAGGACCTCCCTAATAGGTCCGGGTCACAAATGCATGGATTGCTATTGGCCACATGAGTTAGATGAATGTAACTGGTCAAAGGGTGCCTGTTTTTCATGTAAGAAGACGGGACACAATAGTAAGACCTTTACAGGGAAATCAATACCCTTTACATTTTGTTTCTCCTACAAATAAAGGGGTTATGAAATTGTTGATTGCCTAAATACTAGAGGATAGAATGTACAACCAACAAAGGTAGGGAGGAATCGGGTTGTGAACCATGTTGGCAAACCTTAGTAAGCAAGACCAAGACAAGAGCACCAACATGAGTTTTTGCATTGTAGAGACAGGACACTCCAGACATAGAAACCTCAGGTACACTATTGGTACATTCTGCTAATGCATGTATCCTGTTTGATACTAGTGCATCGCATTCATATGTGTTTGGTGCATTTAAAAGCATACATGATATTCATGCTGAGATGTTGAATAGTGTATTGAATTTGAGTACACCTGTGGATATGGGTAGAGAATTGAACAAAATATGTAGAATGGTTAGTGTAGAAGTGTAAGGTAGAATTCTTGTTGCAGATCTTTTAGTTTGGGAGATGACGAACTTTAATATGATATTAGGAATAGATTGGTTGTTTAGACATTATGCAACCATTGATTGTCATAATATGACAATTCATTTCAATACACTAGAAGGAGAACCTTTTTATTTCAAGTTAGAAGCATATAGACCAATAGGATTGCCAATGTATGAATTGTGGGGCAAGAGTATGATGGCTTTAATGACAGTTGAATATGAGGAAGTGGTGAAAATTGATCTGATACATGTGGTGAGGGAATTTATAGATGTCTTCCCTAAAGATTTGCTAGGCTTACCTTTAGCAAGGGAGATCGATTTTGGCATAGATGTGGTACTTGGTACAACTCCTATATCTAAAACCTTGTACCATATGGCGCCTACTGAACAAAAAATTAAAGAAGCAGTTACAAGAGTTACTAGACAAGAAGTTCATTAGATCAAGTGTCTCGCCTTGGGGTGCACTTGTGTTATTTGTGAAGAAGGATAGTAGTATGTGATTGTGTATTGATTATAGGGAGTTGAGTAGGGTTACCATGTAAAATAAGTACCCCATCTTGAGAATAGATGATTTGTTTGATCAGTTGCAAGGGGCTCAAGTTTTCTCAAAAGTTAACTTGAGATTTGGGTATCATCAATTGAGGATTAAAGAGGAGGATATTCAGAAGATTGCAATCAAGACTCCAAGTAATGCCATTTAGACTCACAAATGCACTGGTGACTTTCATAGACTTAATGGACTAAGTATTTAGATAAATTTGTTATCGTGTTTATAGATAACATTCTAATATACTCTAGGATTGAAGAGAACCATGAGTAGCATTTGAGGATGGTGTTGAATAGATTACAGATAGAGAAGTTGTATGCAAAATTCAAGAAATGTGAGTTCTAGCTTAATTAGGTAACCTTCTTAGGTCATGTGATCAGTAAAGAAGGATTATCTATAGATTCTGATAAGATAAAGGCTGTGAATGAATAGCTTAGACCGAAGACAGTGACGTAGGTTAGAAACTTCATGGGTTTAGCTTGATATTATAGAAGATTTGTAGAAGGATTCCTAAAGTTGGCAACCCCTCTAACTAGATTAACTCAAAAAAGGATGGAGTTTGTTTAGGAGGATAGATGTGAATCAAGCTTCATGACATTGAAGGAGAGACTAATCTCAACACTAGTTCTAGCATTTCTTATCGGTGGTGAAGAATTTGTTGTGTATAGTGATGCGTCCATCTAAGAGCTTGGATGTATATTGAAGTAGAATGAGAGAATTATATTATATGCATCATGACAGTTGAAGCCTTATGAGAAGAACTACCCAACTCATGATCTAGAATTAGCAGCTATCATTCTTGCACTCAAACTATGTAGACATTATTTGTATTGGGAGAAGTGCAAGATATTTATAGATTATAAAAGCCTCAAGTATCTCTTTACCTAAAAAGAATTAAACATGAGGTGGACATGATGATGTGCCTAATCACACTTTAAAACACATCCAAAAGACTTAAGAAAAGATATCTCAAGTCTAGGCAAAATCGGATCCCAAAATGGCACTTTTCAAATGAACCCTAATGTCGAAATGATGAAATTCAATTCTACTAATGATATAATCTGAATACCACAATGGAAATGGTTTCTAATAACACTCTAATATCATATAATCCACGCAAATGAAGCCTCAATTTGACAAAGAAAACCGTAAAGTAAGATTCCTTTTCCAAATGGTGAAATTCACGTTTTCAAGGAAACTTTTCAATGATGATCCAAATCAAATGATAAGTACTTCAAATAATCACAAGAATTCATGTACAATAAGATGTAAATCTGACCAAGAACTATCTCTAATCAACCCTAGATACAACACACTAGAGAAGAAAAGAAATCACAACAAAATGAAATTGATATAACTCATAATTTCAAGATGTTGCACTCGCCACAATTTCAAGTCTTGGAATTGAAATTGATAAGAGTTGGAACCAAGGTATGAACCCTAATTCACACATGAAAAGAGGTGTATGTTCTGCCAAAAATAAGCTCCCCTAAACCCTCTCTTAAGCAAGTATTTATACTTGCTACTTCTAGGGTTAAAAAGTGCTCAAAATTACAAGTTTGCCACTTTTAAGGTGGTTAACCCTAAATGAAAGTTATATGGAAATAAAAGTGTCCCAAAACCAAAATACAACCAAAATAGTTCAATAAACATTTACAAGATACAAAATAACATAAATCTTCATGATCCAATGCCTCAGAATAGAGAACAATCGTAGCGGGCCTTTGATTGTTACCCAGAAAAATGTCCTGTGTCCAACTGAAGTTGTAGGACATTTTGGCATCCCATGGAGATATATAATTGTACCTGTAAGATTATTCTCAAATTTTATTAGAAATAAAGACATAAGATAAAAGATGAGCAATTTGGTCAATCATCCAGATTGGGTTTTGAAGAGGTTGACAGTGCTAGAATTTTTCCCATCACATGATAGTCAAAACTGATAAAGGATTATGACATTGAGATTCAGTATCACTCTTGGAAAGTGAATGTGGTGGTTGATGCACTTAGTAGAAAGAGACATGGTAATTTGGCAATTATAATCAACTAGATTTGGAGATTGTAACCTAGGAAGTTGGGGCAAGACTAGCTAGTTTACACTTAAAACTACATTGGTGGACAGGATAATAGCTACACAAGTTGATGATGTGGGAGTACAAGAAATTAAGAAACAGATGGAGGAAGGAAGGTCGATTGAATTTAATATGGATGAAGGAGTACTAAGGTATGGTCAAAGGCTGTGTGTACCAAGTATAGTTGAAGTGAAGAAGGAGATATTAAAGTAGGCACACTATTCACAGTTGAAAAGTCCTAAAAATTTCGAAAAGACTATATAAAGATTAAAGAAAATAAGCAGAATAATAAATACTTCTAGGTCGGGGTAGCGAGAAGGACAATTTTGTAATATTAAAAACTTTGAGAAATGTACGACAAAAATTCAATATTGCGATGCGTAAATATTATTTTAATAATTTGCGATAATAATAGGTTTTAAAAATAAAACAATTAGAAAGAACAACCTTTGCAAAGAAAAGAACATAACGGACATAACAAATTGAATTTCATGAAATATATTACCGAATACATTTAGGAAGTAGAATAATAAAATAGGGACATTATAAAATGAAATATAATATAAATATATATATACATAGTTGTAAAAAATAAATAAATTTGGAAGCAGATTTTTTCGGATGGCTACAACGTCCCGTCAGACCTTCTTCATCACGTCAAGTAACAGGCAGTAGGCATAGTAGCAGTCCTCAGCTGTCTCCATCCCTTCTCTCTCCCTTTTCTTTTCTTTTCTTTTCCTTCTTCTTCTTCTTCTTCTTCTTCTCGTTCGAGCTGTGTCTCCTTCAACAGCTCTAAGTCACATCTGCCCGGCTTTCACCCCGACGACAGTAGCAGTAAGTCTGGAACCCCGCCATCCATTGCATCTTGTCCTCAGCTCCGTCCGGATCATCACCGTTGAGTCGGAAGAAGGAGCTACGCGTGGGGGTGGGGACGCCAGCATGCACAATCACATGCCTCTAGTGGCGCAGCAACCACGGTGGCAGCGATGACACAACAACGGCAGCAATGACACAGCAACGGCGACAACAACGATGATAGCATCTTTCAAATCATGTTTGTCTCGTCTTCTCCCTGACGATGAAGGGAACAGTGACAACGACAATCGTGACGATGTGGCTGTGGTCGCTTCGGTTGGTGAGTGCTAAAGGAGGTGAACGGTGTGTGACCGTGTGAGTGCGTGTGCGTTCAGAGAGGGGAATGGCAACTACAATGGTTGTAATGACAACTGCAATGACACAGCAACGACAACCATAATGGATAGCAACCACGACGGCCACACAACGACTACAACTATGACGACAACCACAACTGCAACAATAACAACAGTAGCAACAACGAACAACAACAATGGCAACCGTGATGATTGTTGCAACGGTGTAAGAAGGAGGAAAGGGGAAGGAGGAGCCGAGTGTGTGGTGTGTACAGTATGTGTGTGTGTATGGATGGTATGTGGCATGTGAGGGTGTGTGTGTACGTGTATGGAAGGTGTGTGATGCGTGGAGTATATGTATAGGTATATGGATGATGTGTGGTGTGTGCGAGAATGAGTGTATGTGTATGGAAGTTGTGTGGTGTGTGAGGGTATGTATGTATGTGTATGGATGGTGTGTGGTGTATACGGGTATGTGCGAATGTGTATGGAAGGTGTGTAGTGTGTGCGGGTATGTGTGTATGTGTATGTGATGGTGTGTGGTGTGTGAGGGTATGTGTGTATGTGTATGGAAGGTGTGGGATGTGCGAGGGTATGTGTACATGTGTATGAGGTGGTGTGAGGTGTATGGGTATGTGTATATGTGTATGGATGATGTGTGGTGTGTGCGAGAATGGGTGTATGTGTATGGAAGGTGTGTGGTGTATGTGGAGCATGTGTGTATGTGAATGGAAGGTGTGTGATGTGCGGATACGTGTGTGTGTGGGTATGGAAGGTGTATGATGTGTGCGGGTATGTGTGTATGTGTATGGAAGGTGTGGTGTGTGTGGGTATGTGTATGAAAGGTGTGTATAGTGTGTGCGAAGTATGTGGGTATGTATGTATTGGTGGTGTGAGGTGTATGTGGAGTATGTGTGTATGTGGTGTACGGATACGTGTGTATGGGTATGGAAGGTGTGTGTGGTGTATGCGGGTATGTGTGTATGTGTATGAAAGGTGTGTGTAGTGTGTGCAGAGTATGTGAGTATGTGTGTGTCGGCGGTGTTAGACGTGTGTGGGGTATGTGTGTATGTATGCACTAGTGGTGTTTGTGGGTACGTGTGGACTTGAGGAGAAAAGAGGATTGCAAAGTGCAGTTGTGTATGTGTGTAAGTAGGTGTATAGTATGATTGTGTGTATGTATGTGTAGGTGCGTGCGTGGTGTGTGTGAAGTGTGTTTGTGTACGGATAGGAGTATGTTGGTGTGTGTACACGATGTGTGGGAATGGTTGGTGTATGTATGGTAATGGAAGTGTGAGTGAGGATGAAAACCAGTAGAAAGGACGGGAAACCCTGTAGTTGGAGATGTCAACAAAGGAGAGAAGAAAGAAGGTGATACAAAACCTTTAAGGACTACTAAATCCTATGGGTTATCCTACAAGTAGTTTGTTGGAAGATAGGCACACAGTTGTGTTCTTTCCTATATTACCCTTTGATCATCACATTTTCACATGAAACACAATTTTTCTCTCTCGATTTCTTGTACACTAATCTTCCACTACTCAATAGTCCATACCAACTTAAAATAACACCAATTTTATAAGAATTTGTAGCTTACCTTCTTAAACGATGCTTGATTACACAAATGCATTGTAGCCCTTAGAGATTCAATGTTTTGTAACCTTTAAGCCCTAAACTAATTACACCACTGTAAATGTGAAACTTAGAGAGAAGAAAGGGTTGTTTGATTTGCTTACCTTGATTTAAGGATTACTAAATCCTATGGGTTGTCCTACAAGTAGTTTGTTGGAAGATAGGCACATAGTTGTGTTCTTGCCTATATTCCCCTTTGACCATCACAGTTTCATACGAAACACAATTTTTCTCTCCCGATTTCTTGTACACTAATCTTCCACTACTCAATAGTCCATACCAACTTAAAATAACACCAATTTTATAAGAATTTGTAGCTTACCTTCTTAAACAATGCTTGATTACACAAATGCACTGTAACCCTTAGAGATTCAATGTTTTGTAACCTTTAAGCCCTAAACTAATCACACCCTTGTAAATGTGAAACTTAGAGAGAAGAAAGGGTTGTTCGATTTACTTACCTTGATAATTCGAGTTAGATTACATAGTTGAGTGAGGGTTATCTATTAGGGATAGAGTTATTCCTTGTTTGTAACTATATGAGTGAAAAGAAAGAAAGGTAGATTCTAAGGTTTCATAGGATATTTATAGGCTCTATGACAAAAGAACCATTTGCCCTTGTCTTAAAGTGTTATTAACCTATTTACTACTCCTTTTATATTTATTTTATTTCTTTAATTTGTTGAGTTCTCTTAATAGTTTTTAATGATAACAAAAAGGTTATTAGTGTATAGAATATGTTTTAAGTGCGAAGAACAAAAGTGTTCATTCTTACAGATACTTATACAAACACTTATCCATATAGTATACTACATTTATCCGGACAGTTTGTTAGACGTTTCACTAGATGTTTAACTAGACATTTATACAAACAGTCTGATAGTTTGTTTCGTACACTTTTGATTATATATGTTCTTATACAAGTTTAAATTTATGGGTATAAATTATTTAAAAATTCAATTTGCAAAGTTTTTATACATATATAACAGATCAAGTTAAGGCCGTTGCAACTGAAGAAGAACAAGATGAGGATAAGAATAACCAATATGGTTATTAGTTAAAGACCATCCAGATAAAAGGGGACTTTCTGTTATTGAAGTTATTGAAGAGCCAAATGAAGATAAACATCAACCAATTCAAGCTAAATTTGTTTCACGTCAATTAATTTGAATTTGAATTTGAATTACATATTAAAATTTTCAAATTCTAAAAAATGTAGGGATATGAATGTTGGAAGACTCGATGAACGTTAAATGAAATCTATCAATAGAATGGGGAACTATATAAACAAAATAATTCAAGTTAAAGAGAAAGAGATACCAAGAGATATAGAGAGATACAAGATACGAACAGAAAGAAAAACACTCAAAGTGGAGCAAAATCATATTTTCTTTACTCAAGCTTAAATTAGAGAAATTATATTTTTCTCATCTTTGTAAATTTAACTATTATTTTGTGTAAAGTTAAGTCTAAGAAAGTAAGGTTACAAAGTCTTGTAGTTTGTGCTTAGCAAAGGAAAAGGCTAGAAAGATAGAGCAAGAGTTATTGTTGATTGTAATAAGTTCTTAGCAATTGAATTAGTGGAACAATTGGTGTGGAAGATCGAATCCATAACAACGAAGCTAGATGAGAGGACATACTTAATAGGAGGAACCTCTATAAATTGCTGCCTTTAATTTCACTACACATTATCTTTGTCTATTTTATTATTGCTCATCATGTAAAATCTTCATCACACTAGAAAGTCATAACGTGTTTGATTAGATAATATATATATATGCAAACAATTCACCTGCCTCTTGTTCACCATTTCAAGACCTACATTTGGTATCAGAGTAGCAATTCTTCTACATATAGAAGTTGATTAATGGCCGACAACATAAATATAATTGCATCTAATCGTATACCATTCTTTAATTGAACAAATTTTCCTTATTGGAAATGTAGGATGAAAACTCATATTAAAGAAATTGGTTTTGCTTTGTGGGAAATTATATAGTATGGAGATCAAGAAATCATTCTCACTGGTAGTCTAACTCTAGCCGATGAGGAAAAGAAAAAGGCTAAAGGAAATAGCACAACAAAAGAATCTACTTTTGATGAGCATATATCATACTGTGTTTACAATGATTTCATCATGCGAATCTGTTGAAGAAATATGGGAAATTTTGTGTGAAACATATGAAGGTGCTGTAATGATCAATGACACCTAGAGAGGAGCATTCATGCAAGATTATGAATTATTTAGATTTTAATATGGTGAAACTATATTTTATGGATTTAATAGATTTACTTTAATTACTAACAAACTTGCTTTACTTGGTAAAAATTTTTATGACAATGAGCTGGTAAGGAAAATCTTGGAAATCTTGCTAAGTTCATGGGATTTAAAGACAAATGCAATCGAAGAAGTCCATGACCTAGATAAACTAACCTTGATTTAACTTTAAGAAAAGCTTCTGGCATATGAATCAAGATTGAAACATATGAATGATTAAGAGAAAACCAAAAGATCCATAACATTTAAGGCTACTGAACAAGACATTGAGATAGAAGAAGGATCAGACAGTGAGGAGGACAATGATGGTATAACAATGCTGGTTTAAAGATTTAAAAAAGCATTCAAGAGAAATGTTAAGTGTTCTAAACATTTTAAATGTTTTTCTACTAATCAATCTAAGTATGGTACATGAAAGGCTTTCAAAGAAAAAGAAGAAAAGAAAGGAAAAAGAAGAAGAAGAAGAAGGAAATAGTTTGCTTTGAATGCAAAAAGCCAAGACACATTAAGTATGGATGTCCTATGTTGATAAAAAAGATGGAGAAATATAAGAAGAAACAAAATAATAAAATAGGGACATTATAAAATGAAATATAATATAATATAATATAATATAAATATATATATATATATATATAGATAGATATATACATAGTTGTAAAAAATAAATAAATCTGGAAGTAGATTTTATCAGACGGCTGCAACGTCCCGTCAGACCTTCTTCATCACATCAAGCAACAGGCAACAGGCACAGTAGCAGTCCTCTACTGTCTCCATCCCTTCTCTCTCCCTTTTCTTTTCTTTTCCTTCTTCTTCTTCTTCTTCTTCTTCTTCTTCTTCTGGTTTGAGCTGCATCTCCTTCAACAACTCCAAGTCGCATCTGCCTGGCCTTCACCCCGATGGTAGTAGAAACAGGTCTAGAACCCTGCCATCCATCACATCCCGTCTTTGGCTCTGTCTAGATCATCACCGTCGAGTCAAAAGAAGGAGCTATGTGTGGAGGTGGGGATGCTAGCATACGTAATCACGTGCCGCTAGCGGCGACAGCAACCACGGTGGCAGTGACAACACAACAACGATGGCAATGGCAGTGGCAGCAATGACGGTGATAGCATCTTTCAATCGTGTCTGTCTCGTCTTCTCCCTGATGATGGAGGCAACAACGACAATGACAACCGTTACGATGTGGCTGCGATTGCTTTGGTTGGTGAGTGCTAAAGGAGGTGCATGGTGTGTGGCCATGTGAGTGCGTGTGCATTCGAAGAGGGGAACAACAACTATAACGACTGTAATGACAACTGCAATGACACAGTGACGATAGTGATGGCAACCACAATGGACAGCAACTGCGACGGCCACACAACGACGGTAGCCACGATGACTACTACAGCTACAACAACAATAGTAGCAACAACGAACGGCAGCAATGGCGATCGTGATGACCATTGTAGCGGTGTAAGAAGGGGGGAAAGGGGAAGGAGGAGCCGAGTGTGTGGTGTGTACAGTATTTGTGTATGTGTATGGATGGTATGTGGCGTATGAGGGTATGTGTGTACGTGTATGGAAGGTGTGTGATGCGTGGAGTATATAAATTGGTGTATGGATGATGTGTGGTGTGTGCGAGAATGAGTGTATGTGTATGGAAGGTGTGTGGTGTGTGAGGGTATGTATGTATGTGTATGGATGGTGTGTGGTGTATACAGGTGTGTGCGAGTGTGTATGGAAGGTGTGTAGTGTGTGCGGGTATGTGTGTATGTGTATGTGATGGTGTGTGGTGTGTGAGGGTATGTGTGTATGCGTATGGAAGGTGTGGGATGTGCAAGGGTATGTGTACATGTGTATGAGGTGGTGTGAGGTGTGTGGGTATGTGTGTATGTGTATGGATGATGTGTGGTGTGTGCGAGGATGGGTGTATATGTATGGAAGGTGTGTGGTGTATGTGGAGTATGTGTGTATGTGAACGGAAGGTGTGTGGTATGCGGATAGGTGTGTGTGGGTATGGAAGGTGTATGTGGGTATAGAAGGTGTATGATGTGTGCGGGTATGTGTGTATGTGTATGGAAGGTGTGGTGTATGTGGGTATGTGTATGAAAGGTGTGTATAGTGTGTGCGAAGTATGTGGGTATGTATGTATTGGTGGTGTGAGGTGTATGTGGAGTATGTGTGTATGTGAATGGAAGGTGTGTGGTGTACGGATACATGTGTGTGGGTATGGAAGGTGTATGTGGTATATACGGGTATGTGTGTATGTGTATGAAAGGCATGTGTAGTGTGTGCAGAGTATGTGTGTATGTGTGTGTCGGCGGTGTGAGACATGTGTAGGGTATATGTGTATGTATGCACTAGTGGTGTGTGTGGGTGCGTGTGGACTTGAGGAGAAAAGAGGATTGCAAAGTGTAGTTGTGTATGTGTGTAAGTAGGTGTATAGTATGATTGTGTGTATGTATGTGTAGGTGCATGCATGGTGTGTGCGAAGTGTGTCTGTGTACGGATAGGAGTATGTTGGTGTGTGTACACGATGTGTGGGAATGGTTGGTGTATGTATGGTAATGGAAGCATGAGTGAGGATGAAAACTAGTAGAGTATGTGTATGTGGAGTATGTGTGTATGTGAATGGAAGGTGTGTGGTGTACGGATACGTGTGTGTGGGTATGGAAGGTGTATGTGGTATATGCAGGTATGTGTGTATATGTATGAAAGGTATGTATAGTGTGTGCAGAGTATGTGAGTATGTGTGTGTTGGCGGTGTGAGACGTGTGGGGTATATGTGTATGTATGCACTAGTGGTGTGTGTGGGTGCGTGTGGACTTGAGGAGAAAAGAGGATTGCAAAGTGCAGTTGTGTATGTGTGTAAGTAGGTGTATAGTATGATTGTGTGTATGTATGTGTAGGTGCATGTGTGGTGTGTGCGAAGTGTGTCTGTGTACGGATAGGAGTATGTTGGTGTGTGTACGCGATGTATGGGAATGGTTGGTGTATGTATGGTAATGGAAGCATGAGTGAGGATGAAAACCAGTAGAAAGGATTGGAAACCCTGTAGGTGGAGATGTCAACAAAGGAGAGAAGAAAGAAGGTGATACAAAACCTTTAAGGACTACTAAATCCTATGGGTTGTCCTATAAGTAGTTCGTTGGAAGATATTAGAGACAAATTGATAAACAAAAAGTTTAAAGATGATTCATGTAAAGGAGAGGCGTTTATGTTGGTGTAGATGGTAAAGGGGATGATTCAAGCAATGTCTAAGATGATGGCCTAGGGGATATTTGGAATGAAATGGATTTCACAATGGAATGTTTAAAGGATGTTGAGGAAGATCATTCTTAGCCAAATACCCTAATGCAAGACCTTTAGTTGTCCTTTCTAAGGGTATCTTGCATGCATAGAAGAAGGAATTCCAAATTTAGCAGGTCGAATATGTTCCATTGCTTGACTTCTACACAAGGAAAGCAGACAATCGATCATAGCAACTTGGGGTGTTGGAAGCAATGATTTGTAGGAAGGTTGTTCCTTCTGGAACCTTGTATTAGAATTACGTTGAAGAAGTGTTTAATGTTTCGAATCTTGTTCGCCCAAAGTTCCTTAAAGAGAAGACTTCATACTTTGCCATCAAACGTATAACGAGTGGAGTATACATATCAGGTGCCAGAAAACTACTAAAGTCAAGTGGAGATGCTGCCTTCTGTGGTTTGGTTAAGGAAGCATTGCGGAAGGACACTGATTTCAAGAGGAAAGTAAAGGGGATTACCTGTTGGAATTGCTCGACTTCGGCTAGGACTATGACGACCCTAAACAGGTGAGTGGAAAACTTAATGATATGCTACAATGTTGTGTTGTGTCTTGATATGCTATGTATGTGAATTCATTTGCTTTGTTATAGTTGCAATTGGATGTGATTTTTGTTAAGTTCGAGTTATATAGTGGAGTTAATTAAGTTTAGGAAAGAAGTTACGAAGAAACTAGTAATTAGGTAAATTACAGATAAATACAAGTGTATTGATGTAGAAATTAGAATGGGCTAGGGTAGATAGCACTTCGCACCATACTGCTAGTGCTATTACTACGAGCTTAACCCTCGATTCAAAATTATTTTCTTCAAACTAAACCAAAATATATAAACCTAAGTTTTCCCTCTATAGCTACCGAGTAGGTATATATAGTTGGAATAGGATATATAAATATCATTATGTATACATATCAGGGTTTACTTCTAAATATGAAATATGCTTAGGCAAATTATTTTCTTATTATATCTAGAGAATACACTCATGCAAATAACTATACAAATCATAAGTATAACTGTGATTTTGCAACTTAACAATTATATATTCTTACCCTCTTAAGTAAGCGAGGGGAGGTATCTAGTAAATTGTCTTCTAGTTAAAGCTATGTTACGAACCTGTATATATGTGTAGATATCTCTCTCTCTCTCTCTCTCTCTATATATATATATATATATATTATACATAGGTGTATTGAGGATTTAGAAGGGATATATGAGATGACCTTGTTGGCTCTCGGATATATGTATAACAGAGCAATTGAGAAGTGCGATGACACAGAGGTGTTACGGATGATAATCATAAATTAATCTCGAGTGGTTGATTTGACGTTTAAGACAAATGGCACAGAGGTGTCAAGTTAACTAAAACCTGATGTATAGCTGGATGGTTCCCATCCATTTGGTCTGGGTTCCTTGTTTATTTTGTGATGTGAAATGCATGAGCTTTGCTTGTTGTGTAAATGTGAATGTGAGATGTAGCGGATTGTTTATGGGACTCCATTGGGTCCCTATGGATTGTTCTTGGAGTAGTAGACTTTAAATGCTTGATAGTTTTCCTTATTTCCTTGAATGGGAATTGGTTGTGACTATATATTATTTGGTCACCTCGATTAGTAAGATGTTGAGTCAGACATTAGATCAGACAATGAAGAAGAAGCAAATTTGTGCTTCACGACATTATTTGATGTATCTTTTGAATTTGATAATGATATGCCTATTAGCTTTAGAAAACAAGTTAAACAAATGTTAAAGGCTTTATTCAAGGCAAAGGAAAAGATTGAAACCATAAGAAATGGAAAAGAAGTTGTATGTTAAACTAATATGTTATTAATTGATGAAAATGATATTCTCAAAAATGATATATAAGTGTTGCATATGGATAATAAAACCTTACGAGAAGCACAAGATATGTTGGCTAATGAAAATAATGCATTAAGAAAAGAGATTGTAGATCTTAATATAAGAATTAATGAAGTTTCAAAAAGTTTAAGTTCTATGTTCACTAAGTTTTCTGAAAGTGATGAAAAACTGCAAAAAATTAACATCATCACAAAGAGTAAGTAACTCAAAAGAAGAGTTATGATATAATAAGGTTGAGTCCTCAAATTGAAGTGATAAAACTATTTTTGTTAAAGCAAAAGATCCAATAATTAAAGATGATATTAATATGAGTAAGAAGGAAAATAAAAGTATAAATATAAGAGAATAAATTTGTTAAACAAAATGAAAAGAATACTAGAAAGAATTTTAGACAATTCTCTAGAAAGTATTCCAGATAGAATTCTAGATAGTTCTCTAGACAATATTCTAAATAGATATATAGACAGTACTCTAGACGATCTTACGGAAGGTATTATGGAAGCTATCATATAATCCAAGAATGGTAAGCACATATCAATATCAATGGAGGCCATATCAATATTAGAAAAGTTCGGTAAGATCTAACATTTGTGTGTGTTATTTTTGCAACAAATATGGACATATAGAAAAATATTGTTATTACAAAAATAACAAGCTCAACCAACAACAAGTAATAAATCAAAATAACACAAACTTGAATTTTGTTAGACCTACGCTAGTCTAGGTTCCTAAGAAGGTTTAATCATTTTCTTCATATGTGTAGGAACATGAAGTAAAGTGAAAAGGATTGTACTACCTAGATAGTGGGTGCTCACGACATATGTCAAGAGATGTTTCGCTCTTCACAAATCTAGAATAGAAAAATGGAGGCTATGTCAAATTTGGTGATGACAATAGAGGAAAGATAATAGTAACTGGTACAGTAGGCTTTCCCTCTAGTACGACTGAAACATTTCTCTAGTAAGAGGTTTGAAACACAATCTTTTAAGTATCAGTCAACTTTGTGATAAAGGTTACAAAATGATTTTTGGAAGAGACAAAATAGAAGCTTATGATCAGAATATAGAAAAACTTTTTGAAGGATTTCTTAATAGAAATATTTACATGGTTGAACCTTTAAGAGTAGATGTTGAAGGATGTTTCTTGACAATAAATAACAATTGTTTCATGTAGCATAAAAAGCTTAGATATGTTAACTTTTCATAATTAGAAAAAATTTCGAAAAATAAACTTGCTACTAGATTACCAAAAATTTCTTCTATTAAAGATATTACATGTAATATTTGCTTAAAAATAAAATGGTTTTAGTATCATAAATATAAAAATTTCATTTCAATAGTAAGACCTTTAGAACTTCTACATCTTGATCTCTTTGTTTTGACAAAAACTTTAAGTTTAGGAGGGAATAAGTATGGCTTAGTAATAGTCGATGACTTTTCACGATTTAAATGGGTTTTGTTTCTTAAACACAAGAGTGATACATTTGATGCTTTTAAAATTTTTCAAAATAAGTTCAAAATGAAAAAGGTTTATCAATTATAAGTTTAAGAATTGATCATGGTAGAGAATTTGAAAATGAAAACTTTATTGAATTATGCAAGAAAAATGGGATAAAACATAATTTTTTTGCATCCTATACTCCACAATAAAATAGAGTAGTAGAAAGGAAAAATAGAGCATTACAAGAAATGGCATGAAGTATACTAAATGAAAGTAATGTATCTAAGTATTTATGGGTTGAAGCAAGTTCTATATCTTGTTATATTTCTAATTGTGTTTATGTTAGACCTTTGACACAAAAATAGCATATGAAATCTATAAAGGTAGGAAGCCAAATGTGTCATATCTTCACATATTTGGGACTAAATGATTCATTAAGAAATCTAGGTAGAATCTTGGTAAATTTGATGAAGGAGCTAATGAAGGAATTTTTCTTGGTTATTCGACAACTAGTAAGGCTTTTCGTATTTTTAATCAAGTAAATAGATTAGTTGAGGAGTCTATTAATGTCAAATTTATTGAGAATCTAATCACGAATGATAGTGATGATGTAATAGGTAAAAATAATAGAAATAAATATTTGAACCATCAATAGAGTTTGCAAGATATTGTAGGAGTACCTATTGAACCAAAAATAGAGGATAAACTAGACAATTGAGTAGACAGTCAAACAGACGGTGCAACAAATGGCAAGTTAGATAGTCATCCAGACAGTGCACTAAACGATATGTTAGACAACTATGTAGACAGTTTAACAAAAGGTACTACTGAACCTATGTAGAATAGAGTTGAATATTCTAAACCTTGGAGATTTAAGACATCCTATCCAATAAAACTAGATCAAAACTACAAGATTTAGAAAGTCAATTTGCTTTATTATCTGAAATTAAACCTAACAATGTAAATGAGGCTTTGATAGATAGTAATTGGATCAATGCCATGAAAGGGGAATTAGCACAAATTCAAAGGAATAGGTATGGACACTAGTTCCTAGACCTAAGGATAACTCTATTATTGGAACAAAATGGGTACTAAAAAATAAGCTTGATGAGCAAGGAAAGATAGTTAAAAATAAAGCAAGGCTTGTGGCAAAAGGATATTCACAAGAAGAAGGTATTGATTTTGATGAAACTTTCACACTAGTAGCTAGATTAGAAGCTATTAGACTTTTGTTAGCTTATGCGTGTCATAAATATTTTAGATTATTTCAAATGGATGTAAAAAGTTCTTTTTTAAATGGATATATTAAAGAGGAAGTATTTGTAAAACAACACCTAGGATTTGAGGATCCATTAAAAGAAGATTATGTTTTCAAACTATGGAGGACTCTTTACGATTTGAAACAAGCTCCTATAGCTTGGTATGAAAGGTTAAGTGATTTTCTAATAAAAAATAACTTTTCAAGAGGAAAAGTTGACACAACTCTTTTTATAAAACATTTTGATAAAGATATTTTAGTAGTATAAATTTATGCAAATGATACTATTTTTGGTTCTACTAATGAAACATATTGCAAGGAATTTGCAAAGTTGATGCAGGTTGAATTTGAGATGTCTTTGATGAGAGAACTAAACTTCTTCCTTAGATTACAAATCAAGCAAACTTCTCAAGGAATATTTATTCACCAAGAAAAGTATGTTAAGCAAATGCTAAAAAAAATTTGGATTTGAAATATTAAAGGAGTTGTTACTGCTATGTCAACTTCAATAAGGTCAAGGTTCAAATATATTGAAGTGAGGCATCATTTTATAAGAAATTATGTTAACAATGGAAATATTAATCTTGATTTTGTTAGTATTGAATTTCAGTTAACTGATGCATTTACAAAATCACTAGATAAGAATAGATTTGAATTTATTAGAAATGAAATTGGTGTGTATTTTCCTACATAATATTTATTAAAATAATTTTTTCTTGTTCTTTAGTTAATTCGGATAAACTCAAAAAAGGAAATGGAGTAATATCCTCTTAGCCGTTAAGATTGCTCTCGCATGCAGGTAACTCTTCCCCAAATATTACTTTTTCAAAATTAAAGATTTAAGAACTCCCTCTTCTTATTCACTTTGATCACTATGAACTTTCTGAACCATTTGAACACTCTCACCCTCTCTCTACCTTGAACACTTTCACTCTGTCCTTTACTCTCACTTGAACCCTAATCGCTACATACAACATTGGCACTAAGAAAAGTCTATAAGAACGACCTAAATGCAATCAAAGGCTAAGAAAAAGGACACAAACCTTATTGAGGTTCAGGATGAGGAGTCTTCTTTGTCAAGACATCCCAATCAAGAAAAATCACAAGAAACACAACACTACAACGAACAAGAAAAACCTGTAGTTAGCAATAGTTTGGAAGAACCCATTATAGAAAATAGTATAGAAGGTGATCCGGATGTTTTACCAAACACTTCGAAAAGGAGCAAAAAGGTACATTATACAAAATAATCTACTTGGAAATTTATTCCATTCAAACGGAAGATCATGGATTGTATGTTTGTGGATGCTGAGTATTAGATTAATAATGGATTTCATATAGATGAAATGTTGGAAAAAATAGGCTGTAGGAAGTAATGTAATCTAAGATATACAGTCTTTGGAGAAATAATTGTTGAATTTTATGACAACTTGGAGACTAGAAGGAAGGATGGGTTAAAATCTAATGTATGCGGACAAAACATTAGGATTACTAAGAATGACATGATTCAAAGTTTAGAATTGAAAGATGTAAATGATGATGAAGATGTTCTAAACATGAATTGGCTAGAATTATTCCAACATCTTAATGATGGTTATGAGATTGAATCACAACGAGATATGCTCGTTATGTAATTCTCATTGCTAGTAAGGATATTGCATAAGATAGTAAGTTCATGTGTTCTGCCTAGGATAGGAAGTAGAACATATATATCAGTTGATAAAGCCAAAATAATTTTAGGAATGATAAAAGGGAAAGTGTAAATATTGTTGAAAAAATTTTGAGAGATCTATTTGAAAATGGGGAAAAGAGGCCCTATGGAAACTTGACCAAGTTTCTAAAAAGAGAAATGGGCAAGGTTACCCAAAGAGGATTACATAAAATTTTCAATCAAGAAAACGATAGAAGGAATTCTTCATCACATAAATATTCATGTTTGGAAACAGTATGGTATTTCGGAGATTGTGCTGTTTATATGGATCATAGGAATTCAAGAAGGGATATTCCTAAATCAATGGCTAATGTAGAAAGAGGAGCAATCTTTAAGGAATGAAAGAAAGTTGATGAAGAAGAACTTCTAAAGAAGGGGAGAAAGAGAAAAGACAAATAAAAGGAGGTAAAAAAATAAAAGAAGAAAAGACGATATGGTGGTTAAGGTAATTTGGAAATTAGGGATGAACCTTTAGTAGAAATAGACACTTCTACAGACAGTTCTGTAGAGGGTATACCTAAATAGCTTGCTCCAAGGAGGAATGATGTTGAAGTTGGAACTAGTAACAAAGTGATAGATTTGAAAAGTAGAATTTTCGATCTAGAAAACTTTGTGAAGAAAAGCTCTTTGGAGATGAAGTTCTTTATGGGGTTAGCCACTACTAAACGTAGTGAAGAAAAAATTGAGGAATAGCTTCCATCAACTCCTATGAAGACTGGGGATGGTTCTTTGAAGACACTTGTTCAAGAAGATCAGCAAGAACTTAATGAAGAGGTTGGAGATAATATTCCAGTGCATAAACAAAATTTAGAGAGTCTACACTTAGAGTAAGAGATTCATCAAAGTGGCAGGATAGATATTCTGGATCACATTGAGTAAGAAGCAATTGAAATCAATGTTGAAATTGACTTTACTCATGAAATTGCTTAAGAAATTGATCCTTAACTTGAATTTGTACCTAACAAAACCACCTAAAATGAACCCTTTACTGAATCAACATCTCCCTATGGTTGAACCAACTGAACCTCAACTAGCTCAAGCTCCAATTCCAACCAAAACCAATCCCAATGTTGCTGCAAAGGAATATGAACAAATCCTTAAGAAAGAAAAGAAGATAATAATAAAAAACTACGAGGAAGGCTGCTAAACCCCTAAGGAAGAAGAAGAATTTATATTATTTTTTTTTCGTTTAAAGACTTCTACTAATCATTGTTAATTTTCTATTCATTGTTTGACTTTCAAGACTTATGCTTGCTGCTCTCTAATTGCTGAATGATGCTTTTTTATTTCTAATTTCTAAATGATGCTTTTTGCTTTTTTGATTGGTGATTATTAATTCTTGCTCAAATGTTATATCATATGTTAAGGGGGAGCATTATTTGTTTGATAACAAAAAGTAGGAGAAAAAATAATTAGTTAGTGGTAAATTTGTTTCATAGGTATTTGATATAATAAATGAAGTTTATCACTTGAGATAGGTTTTGTTATCATCAAAAAGGGGGAGAATGTTGAGCTATCTTAATAAGTTTTAACGACAGCAAAAAGTTTATTAGTGTATAGAATATGTTTTAAGTGCAAAGAACAAAAGCGTTCATTCTTACAGACACGTATACAGAGACTTATCCAACAATAGTATATAGACACTTATCCAGATAGGTTGCTAGATGTTTAACTAGACATTTATACAAATAGTATGATAGTTTGTTTTGTACACTTTTGATTATATATGATCTTATACAAGTTTAAGTTTATGAGTATGAATTATTTAAAACTTTAGTTTGCAAAGTTTTTATACATATATAACGGATCAAGTTAAGGTCGTTGCAATCGAAGAAGAACAAGATGAGGATAAGAATAACAAATATGGTTATCAATTAAAGACCATTCGAATAAAAGGGATTTTCTGTTTTCAATCGAGACTTATCCATCCAATGCTATTGGAGAGCCAGATGAAGATAAACATCAACCAATACGAGTTGAATTTGTTTCACATCAATCAATTTGAATTTGAATTACAGATTGAATTTTTCAAATTCCAAAAAATGCAAGGATATGAACATTGGAAGACTCGATAAATGTTAGATGCAATCTATTAATAGAACGAGGAACTATATAAACAAAATAATTCAAGTTAAAGAGTAAGAGATACAAGATACGAACGGAAAGAGAAACACTTAAAATAGAGCAAAATCATATTTTCTTTGCTTGAGCTTAAATTAGAGAAATTATAGTTTTTTCATCTTTGTAAATTTAACTATTATTCGTGTAAAGTTAAGTCTAAGAAAGTAAGGTTACAAAGTCTTGTAGTCTATGCTCAACAAAGAATAAGGCTAGAAAGATAGAGTAAGAGCTATTGGTGATTGTAACAAGTTCTTAGCAATTAAATTAGTGGAATAACTAGTGTGAAAGATTGGATCCCCAGCAATGAAGTTGGATGAGAGGATGTACTCAATAGGAGGAACCTTTATAAATTGTTGCCTTCTTTAATTTCATTGCACATTATCTTTATCTATTTTATTATTGCTCATCATGTATAATCTTCATCAAGCTAGAAAGTTATAAAGTGTTCGATTAGATAAATATGATAATTTAATTTTTTTTGTAAACAATTCACCCCCCTCTTGTTTGCCATTTCGGAACCTACATGATTTTTGTGGGTGTTACATTATCCCCCCTTAAAAGAAGTTTATCATAACTATAGAGTAACTTTAAATGCTTGTTCCTTATGTCTCCCTATGATTCCATTGTAGTTTTCATTTTGTTTACCACTATTTCTTACCTATAACTATTCTCCAGTCACACCAATATTAATACCACTTTGATCGTCTAATCTACGATTGACTTGAATAACTTAAACTTGGATTGCTTTCCTAATATCACTAACTTAAAACTATTATCTCCTAAAGATAAATTTATAATTATATGTTTCCATCTAATTTTTATCCACAAATTTACATCTTCTCATTCCATTTATTATGCAAATTCTCTATTAAAATTTAGTTCTCTAAAATTCCTTCACAATTTAAAATTTTAGAATTCATTTAATTAAGATTCTTAGATTTCCAAAGACTATTATCAAATTCCCTTTAGATCAACATATCAAAGGCTATAACAACTTTACTCAATTTATGATGATTTCCTATTATCACTCTATTGAATAACTCCCAAGTGATTTCAATATTATCTCTTTGAATCACAAGAGTGATAAAAACCTAGTTGGATGACATAAAATAGCCTTATTGCTACTTATATTCTTAAATGCATTGTACTCATTATTGGAGAAGTTCTTGTTATTATCATTGTTATTACTATTGTTATTACTTTGAGCAAATACCATTTGTTTTTTTTTTTAGTTACTAATTATAAATATGTATACAAAGATGTTTGATCTCTTATATATATATATACTATCCATAGATTAATTGTTGTTGGAGTTATTATTCTTTCATTATATCATTTACTTTTTCATTGTTTTTAAGGAATATTATGTACTTTTATACTTATATACTTATTATCTAATTGTCTTTGTGGTTAATTATCATTATTATAGATAGTTCTATTTCTCCATTGAATTAATATTCATCTTAGTATAAAAATCGTCATTATCAATTAGTAATTTTATTTGTTTCTTTGTTATGAGTCTTTTATTAATTGCTATTTATTTATTAGGAAGTAGTAATTAGTATTGGAAGAAGCTATTATCATTATTATTATCATTTCTTTAAGTATAGATACTTTTTGTTTTGTTAATTATTTATTATAAATACATATATAAAGATGTTAAGTCTTTTATATATACTAGTATTAATTTTATTAGTGTTAGAGTTATTATGGCTTTCATTATTTCTTTCTTTTTATTTTTTCATTTTATGGAATATTAAATATGTATATGTGTATATATATTATCACTTATGTAATTGTTAATTAATTGTGTTTATAATTGATCATCATTATCATCATCATTATTATTACTCGTTGTGGTAAAGTTAATGTTATTATATATTGGTCACTTTAATTGTTCCCTTATTGCAAATCTTTTATTAATTGGTATTTTTGCCCTTTTTGTTAAGATGTTGTGATGATGTGATTGTGTGATTATACAATTATGTTTTTTACATGCCAGTATGCATGTACTTATATGTGTATGTGTATATACTATCACGCCCCAAAGGGGGCCTCGAAGTTTTCACTAAAAATTATCATGGCACGTGTGCACCTTTACATGATAACCGTCTTACGAGTTAGAGATCGTAAGACTCTAAATAATTAATTACATTTATGACTAATCATATTACATATAATCATACCATAAAAATATAACTATAGATTCCATGTTCCACGGTCAACTAAGATCGTAGAGAGTAGAAATCCCCTACTAATCAGTAAATGGAACAAAACCCTAAGTCTCAAAATTTCAAAATTTACATCAAGGTCCTAAAAATAACTTTTTATCTAAATAGTCTACCATTCGCAATTCTTACTTTATCATTCTTGGCTTCCAAAAACTCTCGACACTTCACATTTTATCCCACCCCGAGCTTTTAAGATTGTCACCTACAAACAATTTGTGGAGGGTTGAGCTAATAGCTTAGTGAGATAAGGGTGCAATCTTTCAGTGTTGCAACAAACACAAATAATTTCAAGCAAGTTGTCAAAACAAATGCTATGCATGAACAATCATATCAATGTAGCATCTTACATGGTCTTCGGTAACTGACGTAAAGTCTAGGGTTTACACTCCCCTTGATCTTGGGTTAGGGATTCCGAAGCCACCATCAGAGCTTAGGTCTTAAACACAATTTAATTACTCTTATCACTTTATTATAATTGTGTCTTAACTTTAGTGATCTAGGCCTAGGTGTCTCTTATATATTGAGCATTTACACACCCTCAAGAGACAGGTTGGACTTGGAACCGTCAAGGCGCGACAATCCCTTAGTCACTTAGTTCGCACTTGGCAGAATAGTGATCCTTTGATCACTTTTGGCTCGTCCTGTAGCTGTGATGGCCTTCAATTTCATGCAATGTCTCGTGTAAATGCATGTCAGGTTTTTAATTAGGTCTAATAATTAGTTAAGGTTTTAGGGTGATCATTCAAGGTCAAGTGCATATACCAGTGACAACTATGTCAACATACATTCCATTCATAATGCACTCAATCATTTCATGAAGCAAGGTACATCCACAACATCAATAAGGGAACAACATCCATAAAATTTAGCAAGAAGTCATCAAGCAATGGACTTTTACTCATGATTATAGTTACATGTCTTGTCTTTAGACATATACGTATATACTTATGATGTATAAGGTTTAAGTTAGACTCCCATCTACCTCTTATCATTCTATAGTGCGATGTAAGGACATATGGTTGTGGTTTATGGTTGACTACGAGTGCCTTTTTCCACTAGTCCTATATACCCTATACGACTACAACTTATCCCCATTCCAAAATCCTATTCTTCTATCTCACTTATCCCTAGTATATATGACTATGACTGTAGGGCTTAGGTTATTGGCAACTTAACTCCTCCTTCTTGACTTGTGGTGTATGCATCTACCTATAGTTTAGGTCGGCTCCTTAGACTCCCTTCTTTCTAGCCTCCGCTTCCAACAACCTCCATGTCAACATGTGTTTATAATCTTCTCATCAGTCTTCACAATTGTCAACAATGTACATACCATGTCGTCTCCCATTATTCCTACTAGCGAAACCATACCCACTTACTAAGGAAAAGAGATCAACACCTATGTGCTAATACATGTCTATATACATGTTATCTCACATCCGCAATAATAGATTTCCGCCCTCCTTCCAAATCCTCTAACACATAAGCTCATAAGAAGATCACATCAATATAATCCCAACTCCCCCTCCATTTCATCTTGTAGCCCACATACTCAAGTTGAACCTCAATTTCTGCTTTCATCTTACCACATATAAACATATACATATACGACATTCCTAACTAGCCTCCCAATCCAACAAGGTGCACATACAAAATATACACATAATGTTTCCAACCTCCATCCATCGTGTACATATACATATCTATTGTAACCCACACAAGACTACTGAGGCTTCCCTTCTTCCCATTTCCCAGCAATATCCTTGGCATATACATATTTTTACAAACCACATAGCCAACAATAAAAAAAAAGCAAGAAGAAAATAATGCCATCATCATAATGGAAACCCACCCCGTTGCATGCATCCATGGAGGAAATCCCACTCGCTCAAATCAAGCACCACACCACCTTCCATGCATATATATTTATATATATGTACACATGAAGTCACTTGCTGTAGGTAGCAAAATGGAAACATTTCCATGCACACACATGGCAGGGGAGGGATTTTGACTTGCCCAGCTTCGTTATACGTCAAGACATATACATATATATATATATATATATAATTCCTTCCCAACGAGATTTGGAGTCTAACTTCTTTCCACCTAGCATTTTACGCACATATATACATATAATTATGTCAGCCCACGACGTATAGAGGCATACATAATCACGACCTAAATTTGGAACCCTTAACGCAATTAGAACACAAATAAATAAATAAATAAACATATACATGTAACAAACACACGTAATACACAATAATACGCACAATACAATACGTTATGGAGTTCTACTCACTTGGGTCTCATTTTCATGGCTACTTGTAATAGTCTGAAGGTATTTTTACGGGATAATTTTTCTTCACCTAAAAATTCAAGAAAGTACATCATTACACTCTATTCATAATCTAGATCATCATATTTAACATTTTTCTACTATTTCATCGATTTTCTAGGCTAGATATTATTTTTAATGATTATTCCTAAAATATGAAAAATATCTTTGTTTTGCGTGAAACTGGTCTCATGAGTTGTTCTCACCTCTAGAAACATGTTAGTGGTCTCGGATCCTCAATCAGAGGTCGTATGTGTGAGATGCAATTTTTTTTGGTTCAAAATTCCTTTTTTTTTCTTCTTCTTAACTTTGTCTTCTCCTCTCTCTATCTCTCTCTCATCTTCATCTCTGTCTTTTTTGGTATATTGTGGATCGTGTGAGTCTTCCTCCAGAAGACTCATGCCCTTATTTTCATTCTCGTGCTTCGAAGTTTCCTAAGACCTTGTCTTGTAATCTCTCTTTACACTCTCTTCTCTCTTCCCTCTTGATTTGTACGATTTCTCGTGACCTATCTCTTCTAGAATTGTCTTGATGCTTTTGTTCTATTATCATCGCTACTTCTATCTCTACCTCCTTCCCACCTTATGGAAATCGGCTGATCGAGATCTCTTGCGCTCGCAAGAACTTTCACAATCTTCCCTAGAATCTTAAGATTTCTCGTGCTTTGACGAGGATGAATAGCGGTGGTGATCAGTGTGAAAAGCATTTTTTCATCGGTTTTGCAACTCCATTGCTTGTCGTGATCTCTGTTGTTATCTTCTCCAATTCACTTGTTGGATTTTTCCAACTAGTGTTTCGCAATAAAGGGGAGAGAACAGTGCGAGAGAGATAGGGTTTTAGGAAATAAGAGAAATGGATTTAGTGTTACTGGAGAGTGGAGAGACAGGTTTAGGGCTTGGGGAGTGGGGGTTTTGCTTCGTCCTGTGCTATTTTTTTTTTTTGGTGGCTGTGAACCTTCTAGACTTAATATATATATATATATTATTTTAGGGTTTTAAGAATTTCGGTATATTTTTGTGTGTGTGATGGTATTTATAGATTTTGTAATTTTAGTATTTTATTACGAAACTTTACGTCTAAACTAATTTGATTATTCAGAGTATGACTATTTGCTCAAAATTTTTATTCGGAAATCCTAAGCTTATGATTTTAACTTATTGTATCATTTATCAAATGTTTGTCTATAATTCGCTTTTCATTTAATTATTTCTTTTACTTTAAATTGTGTGAACTATAATTAAGACTTGCAATTGTTTTTATTCATATATTTATTTATTTATTTATATACATATATGTAGGTATTTTCTAACTTAATTCATTTCCTAAATTTATTTAGTAAAATGTTTCATAGCATTTGTAATTCCAAACTCGTTATCCTTTCCCTTCGCATGCGATTATCCTCTCCGATTGTTCTCAATGTCTATTTCTCATTGTTTGTTATATTTATCAAATGGTTTCACCTTTTTCCTCATTTTTTAAAAGCCTGTTATTATTTGTCATAAGTTTTTGGTTATATGTAAATTATTAAAATAGTATTAATATATTACAATGTTTAAAATTTTTTATCATAAATTTCTCTAAAATTTTAATATTGCAAAATTGTCATTCTCGCTACCTTGGCCTAGAAGTGTTTATTATTCTGCTTATTTTCTTTAATTTTTATATAGTTTTTCAAAAATTTTAGGGCATTACGTATATGATGTTATTTTACATAACAATTATTTCGTATATTACTTATAAATTCATTCTCTATATAAAGTTTTAAAATTATATATTATAATCATTTGCAAATATACTTTGTATTCATTTTGTAATCTACTATTATATATTAATTATTATTTTTTTCAAATTGCGAGGGTCTCTTTTTTATGTGTTTTATGTTTTGAGATTTCTAAACCTTATTCTCTCTGAAGGTATAATAATTATATAAGTTATTATAAGTTTCTTTCATTAATTTTTTATGATCTATCTTTAGGGTTATTTATTATATTTTGATGCATATATGCTTGTTGTCTTGCTATGTATTATATAATACTAGTCCCTTACTATTATTATAAGTTTATTAAGTTTATGGTCACTATTGTTTTATTGCTTTTAATTTTAATTTTATTGTTATTACTATTGCTGTTATCACTATCATTTGTAATGTAATGGTGTATATTATGTACTTTACTAAATTTTATAATAGTCTCTCTCTTTTATTATTTGTTTCTTTCTTTCCCTTTTTTTTTTCTTTTACAACTCTTAGATTTTGTAATTATCCATTCATAAAACTTTGTACATATATTTATATAAGTAGGGATGGTAAATCTAAATATGATGTTGTACAACTAGAGACTTGATTTGGTACAACCATGATGCCACATAACACGATGTGGCATGACATGACACAATACGAAATGACAAAACAGACTAGACATGACATAATAAGATACATGACTGATGCAAGGAAAAAAATGAATTCACCATTCACTTCTCTCATATGTATATATATATATTTAAGCTCTAATCATTATCTTCAAATAATATTAAAAGAATAGAAAAGGAAACATGAATCTAAAAACCCTTGCATTAAATTGATCTTTCACTCTTGAAGTTGTAAAAAGTTGATCTTCAAAGTCTTTTCAAGCCTAGGAGCATCTCAAATTAGTGTGCCTTAGAAAAAAAAATTGTGCTTTAGGGTTTTTCTCTTCCCTTTTATATTGCGTAGAGATTTGTAGATGCAAGGGGGTTCACTTATGAGTATCACGAGTGTGTAGCACACATCATGCACTTCATATGAGTAAGGAGTTGGTATCATGATAAAACAGAAGAAAAGGATGATGTGAAGAGGGATTAGAGAGGCGAGATAGGCAATCTCAACAAGTTTAGATCTAAGTGACATGTAGTAAAGGGGAGGGGTTCCCCCTTTCACTCATAGGTAGTATAAGCATATTTATAGTTAATAGTATGTAATTATCACCATTGGATTTTCTAAACTATTAATGAATAAGATTAATCGGAGTTTATTAACCTTAATAGGCTAAACAAATAAAAGCAAAGCCTAATTATATATAATGGAACCCATATGGCACTTAAGCCTACTAAAAAATGTTGAAATGTATGAGACAATTTTAATAAACCTTATCTCGAGCCTACTAATTCAAAACTTTCTAAATCATCTCAAATTAGATCTAATTATTTGGATCTTGTTACTAATCTAAATAATTTGCTTAAGCATAATACAACTAATTTTGAATTTGACCTATGGAATTATATTATACAAATTTCCTCATCTACCTTTTGGTCTTTGCTCAAGAATTCTTTTAGTGTTGAAAGAGTTCTTGGGCATTCATCGAGTACCTTTAGTGCTAGGTTAGCACTTTTTGTACATGTTATTGAAAATTAAATATAACTTCACATAAAACATTCATATGTCATACATATCCTCTTTAGTTGTGTTATTTAAATTTTGTGCATTATTTATCATCTATGCAACAATTTACTACACAATTCATTTACTCATGCAATAGTACATTTGTACATGTCACATAATAATATTGAAATCAACTAAATGTGCACCTAATTAGGTTTATAAAGGGTGGGTCATATTAATAAAGAGCATACCCATGCATGGGATTATGAAGAATAAGCAACATGTTGTTATTCAAATATTGTGCATGATAAATATAATTTTAAGCATATGTCACATAAAGTAGGAGAAATACTTACCATTTTTCTTTGATAACATATTATACGTGTTTTTAGTATATCGACTATAAGAATTTACTTGAAATTTTAAACATAAAACTAAAAGGATTGTCTCATTTTTTTTTTTTCAGAAAAAAATTGCAATTAGCTACCATGGGCATTCTATTCTTGGTACTATGTACCAATATAATTGCTACTATTTAGTAGCTAGTAAAAAATTATCAATAAGTTATCATACATTTTGTAGAATTAGATTAATGAGATATAAAAGATTGCTTGAGCTTAGAAAAATATATCAAGTAGATTGTTTCATTGCTTTATAGCTAAAATCATAAGAAGGTTCCAATGACCTTATGAACTTGTTGTTATGTGCCAAGGAATATATAGGGTAAGGAGATTGCTCCACTATTGGATAATGAAAGCAATAATAAATGTTAGGAACTAATTTGAGATAAGAATCATGTGCCATCACTACAAGGTAGCAATAATAGCTGCATGCTAAGGTTTGCTTGGGCTTATTAGTGTTTGTCAAAGGAATTGTTCCATTACTTAACAATGAAAAACAACAATCATTTAAGGAGACATAATAGAGATAAGCATGACACACTAAAGAGAGTACGTTACTACAAGGTAGCGATTATAGCCATAATAATGCTTGTTAAGGGATCGTTCCACTACTTAACAATGAAAACAATGAGAGATTTAAGGTATTTCCTAGGTTTAAAGGTGTAAATATCATGGCATTTCAATAGTTAGATTGAGCCTTACTAAGGTAAGAAAACACCGCAACACGAATTGAGTGTGGTCTTAGTAGATCGTACATTGTCGAGGTTAGTAAGCGTTATAGCACATATCGTGCATTGTCATGGCTAGCGAGTATTGCAGTGCATATTGTGCATCATCACAATTGGCAAGCGTCACGATTGATGAGCGTCGCAATGTAGACCCTACATCATTGCACGACCGTCGAGCATTGTAGTGTGGATTGTGCATTGTTGCAGCTATCAAGCATTGCAATGTAGTCACAGACCATGCGTTGTCACAGCTATCAAGCATTATATATCTTTTATTAAAGAATTTTCTTACTTCAAGGCTATAGCTTTCATTCACTACCAAGAAGCTAAGCCTTTCCATATATGCATCAATTGGTGTTATAGCCAACTTTATTTTCTTTCATATAAAGTTTTTTCTAAATTTCTCATAGTAGGTATAGTATGAGGTTTAAGAAGCAATGCAAGATATAATCTCAATTAGAGACTAAGCTAGCATAACAAATTCTAGGGAAGTTTCCAACATCCTATTATAGTTATGGCATTAAACTAAGCTAAAGCCTCAAGTAAACAACAATTTGCCAACTTCATAAATAATGTGTAATGCCTTAGAACCTGGAGCATCACAACTCGCCACGAGTCACTACTACCAAACGACACACTATGGCTTTAAAACTCCATCATACTTCAAACCTGCTCATATATATATCATCCATCATACTATTATAACAATAATCAAATGAATGACTCACAGATGAGTCATTTCATATTTCATTATTTAATAACCACAAAGTCTCAAACTACAATCTATCTCCATAATTCTAATTTAACGATAAAACATCAATTTATAATAACTCAAAATTTTTATCACTTTTCCTCCACGTAGTAATGGTGTTCTCTTCCCAGCTCATCCATGTAATGTCCCACAAGTTTCCGTTTTCATCATACTTTAGTTGTTCATCATTTTTGCCTCTAGCTAAAAAAAAAATATAGGAAGGGGGGTGAGCCTAAGCTTAGTACATGAGTACCACAGCCACATGCGCATGACACACTACATTAATATCACATGCAAATAGGCAACATTTGTCCATAACTCATTCACAATTCCATTCACACAGGAATATCAACAATGAATTATAACACATGGGGGTACTCATAACCCCGGTACACATAACATTTGTCCTAGTGGGAACTGCTTCTGTAGGCCCCGTCTAACCTTAATTTACCTTAGATCATTTCGGTACACGACTCCACTAGGGACAATGCGGCATACTAATCATCGAGGTGCTCCCTAAGGATTTGCCACTACGGGCCCCTAGGCCGAGCCAAACACAAACAACATATCTCATTCAACCAACAATACTGTATTACTTCATGATAACACTTAACTCACATCACATCTCAATGATTTATTAATTCACATATACATCAATATATAACTTCCAAACAATCACATATAACAAATAAAGTAAACACGTACCTAAAATCCTAGCCTTACACACTTCTTGTTCCAAGCTTAAGCTAAATTGATATATGTACGATCAATACATAGATCTTAGTACTAATCTAACATAATATAACCCTCATAATTCCTCTTAACCTATTAGGTCATCTAAGGTTTTACTAATTTTTTTGGTTGTGTGAAACTTGGTTAGTTAAGAAGATAATTTGATATATAATCATAATGTTCATCACTTCACACGGCCATGTTGAAGGCCGTGTCACTTAACATGGGCTAGTACACAACCGTGTTAGGAGTTGTGTATTTCTCGGTGAGATTTAGTTTCTACACGGTCGGAACACGGTTGTGTTGAGAGGCCATGTTTTTCTTAATTCAACATGGTCAAAACACAACTGTGTTGGGAGGTTGTGTATCTCTCGATATGACTTTTAGATTTAACATGGTCGAAACACGACCATGTTGGGAGGCCGTGTTCTTCTTATTTTAACATGGGGGCAACATGATCGTGTTGGTTGGTCTTGTATCTCTTAGTACACTTTGTAAATTCAACACGAGAGCAACACGACCATGTTGGATGGTTGTGTATCCCTCGGTATGTCATTCAAACTGTAATTTTTCTATCCTTAATTCATCCAATCTTCTAATTTTCTAATCTTAAACTTAATTAAATCCCAAAAACACTAATTAGAATCTCTTACCAGATTCAATTTTCTCTTGAAACTCCTAATCCAATCACTCTTGTGCTTATTCAATCCATCCTCAAGTTTGATGTCCATGAACAACTAAATGGACTTCGTGAATGAGTCTCCTCTTAATAAAATACGTATTGAAATGATAAAAACCGTATCTTTTTACTTTGTTGCACTACCTCCTCAGATTGCCCTATGTTTTCTTAAAGAGGTTCTCTCTCCCTTTCTCTCTTTTTGTGTCTCTAGGTAGCTATTGTGAACATGTGCAGAAAGAAAGGAACCTTAGGTCATTTTCATATATATATTGTCCCATTAGAAAAGACAAAACTACCCCCATCCTTTATTCGTAATTGCAAAATTGTCTAGAACCTTATATTATTTATTTATTTGTGTGTGTATATATATATAATATCCTGTATTACATAATGATAAGCAAATTGAGAGCAAATGCTAATGCCATGATTTTCAGATCATGCTTGCACATAATTTCAATTAATCTTGAATAACTCAATCATATAGTTTTCTGTGTTAAGCAATTGAAAGTGGCCATTTCTGCATGGACCTCACTCTATGCCCTATGACCTTATGGCAAGGTTAAGAGTTTTCTTATTTCATGCTAAAAGACTCTCAAGATGAAGAGCTATTTAATATTAAGAAAAAAATTATGAATTAAATTGCGCATAGGTAGACTTGTTGGTTTGACTTGATAGACATTAAATAGAGATGAGTATGTAAAATTATTTATCTTACCATTAACAAAATACTATAGAGAACAACTTTCTCATATTTATAATCTAAATAAAATTGATTGCAGTTTTATATTTGCATTTATAACTATAAGCAAGGTCAAAGCTTGTTTCCGCACAATATCGTAGTAGGACACTATTTTTCCATCTTGTTCACATCTTATTTATGAAATGATGTCAATGTAATAAATCAATCATAATGTAGGTATGAGTATCATGAGGATATACCTCATCCACATTAATGGAAAATATTACAAATACGTCCAAAGATGCTCGCAAATAATGTAAATTAGAGAACATACTTAGATGAATTCACGTAAGCAAAGGATATAAATAGGTGTGTAAAATGGAAAAAAAGTAAAAATAAATAAACAATACGCACATACACTTATATGAATATAACGTATCACAAAAGAATTGATATATAGCAAGTGATTATAGATGAGCATACTTGATTAGTAAAAATTAGCAATGACAATTTCATCTTACTTATCGTTAGTATCACAATTATATACTAGAATTTATGGATTCTATCATGAGAAAATAATTATATGAAACTTCTCCCTTCCTCGACAATGGACGAAAATACATATTGATTAATACTACTTTCTATGAAAGTTCTAGGTATTGATTGATTAGATACTAATTTTTAGGAAGGTTCTAGGTATTGAGGAACCACGCTAACATAGTATGGATCAAAGTAAATGAAATTTCTCTATTTGGACTTCTTTCAACAACAATAAATCATATTTCCACTTGTGTAGAACTTTTTAGTATCATTGATAGCTTTAGTGTACCGGAGAAATAAGTATAAATGAGATAAAATATAGTCATTAAGACATATTGTTTATATTGTAAGCATGGGAATTCAATGCAATAAGGACAAAGTTCATTCATTTGATATGAATTCACCATTCCCTTCTCTCATATGTATATGTGCCAGTGTTATACAATTTTTTTTTTAATTGCATATCTTAATTAATTATATGTTCCTATTTCCTTTTCTTTTATACATATTATGATCATAAGTTTATATAGTGTATATAATTGTATTATTTATTCATTTATTTATTTATTGCTATTACTATTACTATTACTATTATTCTTAATTTTTTTACTCTTTTCTTCTTCTTCTTCTTTTTTTTTTTCTCACTATAAGGTGTAGTGAGACAATTATCTTATTTATAATTATTATTAATACGGTCATTGGTATTATTATTTTTATTTATTATAATTATCTGGTTAGGGTAACTTTGCCGTCCTCAGGGGAGGTAGTCCAGACGAACATTTAACCTGTTTATGGAAATCTAGAAAGAGTTCTGTTTTAGGTTACGGTTCTCTTTTAGCAATATAGTAATTCTATAGCTTCGCTAGATAGTTTGGTGAACTTGGGGTGTCGTTGTAAATTACTCTTACATTTAAAATTTCAGTTTTATTTTTTTTAATTTAATAGTCACACTTTTATTGAGTTTATGAATATGTATTTATTACGTGGTATTTATGTTTACGTTCCTCATTTAGCGTAATTATCAATGAATTTTCTTATTGCTCATTTGCTCACTCGTCAGTCTTAGTTACTGATTTTATTATTTGCTGATCAACTATTTTCGGTAAGCCGATATTTAATGTGTAGTTATGTATAATATTTTAGCTATGCCTTTCATTTCATGTCATTATTAAAGTTGTTATTATACCGAACTTTTTATTTACTATTTCCTATTTTATTATTTGTTAGTCAACTAATTTTGGTCAACCTGTCTTATGTATAATTATGGTCATACATTTGTTATGGGATATTCCTAATTATATATCTCAATTAATGTTAATTTTACCTCGTATTAATGTATACATTTATTTATTAACACTAAGAATTGCACGACCAAAAGAATCATACAAAAGTAATGATAAATTAGATGATAATCTATAATGAAGTAATAAATTAAATACAAGTATAAAAGTAAAATAATGGACTCAAAAAGGAAACACTATATATAATAATAAGGCAAAATACTAATTATTTTGTAACAACATCAAGCTTATATTTCTACCCACTCTCTTCACATTTTACTGTTCTATAAATCCATTGCCTAAGTTTTCTAAAGATTATAACCTAAACTCTATTGATTATAAACTTGACCCCTATTGATCATAAACCTAAGCTTCTATTGATCTTAACTACCTTATTGATCGTCAAACCTAAATTCTATTGATCATCAAACCTAAGCTTTGATACTACTTAAGCTATAACACTCCAAAACCTAAGACGTTATAACCCACTGTGTGTTGTTACTGAATAATGACATGCAAAGGCTCTTAACCTATCTAAAATTCATAGTATTTATATAAATTGCCATTTTCACATAAGATATATGATTAACATTTCACCTACATGAAGCATCATAATTCATTTGAAATCCATAAAGTAAAACCAATGATCCACCTAACCAATTAACAAGACTGGGAATCGTAAGTTCAGATACCTCTTCATAACTAAAACCAAAATGGAAATATTAGAGCACGTCTCTAATAACATAAACGACTAATGTCACTAGAATAGCATATTTCAATCACTCCACTACTATTGATTTCTAGTCTTCATAATAATACTAGTATTCCACATTATCATTGTCTTGCCTATAGTCAAAACCCAAATCATCATAGGAAGCATACTCAACCATACTTGTAGCTAAAAAAGAAAAAAGGTCCTACAAGGGCTGAAGCCTAAGAGCTAATTATCATTAGGGTATCTTGAACCAATAGCAGAAATAGAGAAAATGAACTGGGTATCTAATAGAAATCATAAGCTACTTGCAAGGTATTACACACTCACAAGAACTCATGACCTAGTATTGCTACTTGATGTGACACACAAGCAACAACACTAAGGGAGCTTGTTATAATCTTTGTTAAAGGGATTGATAAGAGTAAAATAACTTGAGAGCAAGAACTCAGAAGAGGTTGGAAATATTTTCTATATTCAATCATATGTAATGTGGCTTACATGTGATAAGGACTATTTATAGTAGGTCCCTAGGTTACAATACTATAAGGGAAAAATCCTATTAAGTACATACAAATATACCTTCCTAGTACAATATAAAAAGAGTAAAAATGTAAAAAGGGACAAAAGTAATATTCTTTTAGACCTTCATCTAAGCTAGTTAAAGGTATATCTTGATTAAACAAGTTGGATGGTGGTTACATCAGATTCAGGGGAGGTTAGAGAGTAGGAGTGTAGGTTGGTGCAAGCTACTTGAAGTTTAAGGGTCCTTTGATCTCTTCCTTAGTGTTGCTTAGGTTAGGGCTTTGATCATCTTAGCTTATAGGATTGCAAAAAGGAGGAGCACAGAGAATGAGAGGTTGGAACAGGCTGACAAGTGGGAGACTCTTTGGTCCCAAATGAGCAACAACTCATCTTTGTAAGGGTTCTCATTTAGATTCCTTCATGCTACATTTTGCAACCCGGTATGTTGATTTTTGTCATCTCCTTAGGGTGGCGAAGGATTTTCCCTCAAATTAGACTTGTCTCCCTACTGCTCTTTGATGACGTATGGGCTTATGTTAAAGATGTTGAATGTGGCTGAAACTCCATGCTCCTTAGGTATGTCGATTTTAGAAGTATTATCATTGTTCTTGTATAGTACTTAGAATGGCCCTTTTTCACTAGGAGTGAGGTTGCTCATCCTCCATTATGGGAACCTGTCTTTCCTAATTTAAACCCAACAAAATCTTTAGGTTGAAAATGAATAACTCGTTGTCCATGGCTTTGTTGTTGTTGCCTTGTAGTAGCCTTTTCGAGTTTCTTGGAGACCTTTTGGTAGAGTTGGTACATCTCCTTAACTTAATTGACTCTACTTTAGCTCTCCTCATTTGAGCTTGGTATAAGTAGCTAATCAAAAGTCGTAGTAGGGTTGTGCGAGTAGACAATCTTAAATGGGACTTACCTATGGTACTATGTGTTGACTTGTTGTATGCAAATTCAATGGTGGGTAGGCATAAGTTTTAGTCGGTAAGATTCTTCCCAACTTGGGCTTGGAGCAAAGACCCCAACATCCTGTTGAACACTTCAATTTGACCATTAGTTTATGGATGGTAAGACATATTAAACATGAACTTAGTGCTAAGTGATCACCAAAAGGTCTTTCAAAAATAGTTCAAGAACTTAAGGTTTTGACTAGATACAATGCTTATCGGGATCCTACGCAATTGAACTGCTTCCTACAAAAAGAGGTTAGTAGCATGAAGAGCATCATCAATTTTATGGCAAGGAATGAAGCATGCCATTTTACTAAACCAATTGACTACAAAAAATATAGAGTCCTTCTCTCATGGTGTCCTCAATAACCTTAACACAAAGTCTATGCTTAAGTTAAATCATGGTTGGTTCAATATAGGAAATGGCATGGGTTGGCTGGGTTGAGCTCGACACTTGGCTCTCTAACAAGTGGCACATTGTTCAATTACCTTATGCATGTCCTCCATCATCCATGGTCAAAAGAAATGTTCCTTAAGTAGCTCATATGTCCTCTTCTCGCTAAAATGGCTAACCAATCCTCCACTATGAGCCCCTTACACTAACAATTCTCTAGCATAATAGGTTGGTATGAACAATTGACCTCCTTTGAACAAGTATTCATCCTTCTAGTAGTATCCTTTGACCAATCAGAGTGTACCTTCATAAGAGTGTGTCGGTTACCACATTATTCTTCCCTTTCTTGTAATTCACAATGTAGGAAAAACCTTCCATGAATTCTATCCAGCGGGCTTAACACTTAGTCAATTTTTGTTGTCCCTAGAGATACTTTAGAGACTCATGGTTAGTATGAATGATGAATTCTCAGGGCAAGAGATAGTGTTCCTACATCATAAGAGCTTAGATGAGTAAATAAAACTGTTTTTTGTACATAGAGTAACGTAGGGTGGCCCTATGATGCTTCTCATTATGGTAAGTGATAGGTTATCCCTTTTGCATTAGCATTGCTTTGATCTTTACTTCTGATGCATCACACTTTAGTTTGAGCACTTTCTCAAAATCTGGTAGTACTAACATAGGTTTGATGGTCAGTTTCTCTTTGATCTCTTCAAAACTTGTTGAGTCATCTCTCTTTGTCTAAACTCCACATTTGTTTTAGTTAGCTTAGTGAAGGGTGCTATAATGGTATTGAAGTTTAAGATAAAAATTGGTAAAAGGATGTAAGTCCATGAAAATGTATCACCTCAGATGCGTCTTTGGGGTTGGCCAGTCATGAATGGCTTGGATCTTCTTCTCATCAACTTTCACTCCTCCATTTCCCATAACTAACCCTAGAAACAAAACTTTATCTTTATAGAAACAACATTTCTTTAGGTTTCCAAATCGTTGTTCGGCTTAGAGAGTAGTTAGGTTCTCTCATAAGTGCTTGACATGAATCCTTAGGTCAAGACTATACACTAAGATGCCATCAAAGTACACAACAACACACTTTTTGATTAGGGCTCTTAACACATGGTTCATCAACCTCATAAATATACTAGGTGCATTGGTCAAACCTATTAGGGTGTGGCTCATACTCTCTTACGACAGGAAAGCACATGGGTCCCACTCATATTTGTTCATTAAAGTTTGGGCTTGGGCCCATGAATAACTGTTATTATATATTCTCTTTTTCACTTGTAATTGTGTGATAAGAATGAGAGAGTGAGGTGGTTAATTATAGTGGAATCCTCTGCTGGACGTAGCCCTAGTTAACGGGTGAATCAGGATAAATCTTGTGCCTTTATTTTTCTTCCTCTTTTAACTTAACTTTCTCTTGTGTGCCGGCCCTAACATAACCAAAAGGCATGGCTATGCATTAGCAGAGACCATGCTTCGTCTTGAAGGCTATTTTCCACTAATCTCTAGGTTTCATGTGTATCTGATTATATCCACTCTTTAGATCAATCTTTGAAAAGATTTAGGTACCATGGAGTTCATTTAGCATGTCATCGAGCCTTGGAATAGGGTATTTATACTTGATAGTGATCCTATTGATGACTCGACTATTTAAATATGCTAAGATCCATCTTTCTTAGGGATAGGTAGAGTAAGTACCACATATGGGCTCATGCTCTCTCCCACATAGCTACATTCAATCAGCTCATCCACTTGTTTCTTCAGTTTAGTAGCTTGCTTTGGATTCATATGATAGGTGGACTTGTTTAGTGATGCCACATTGGGTTACAAGTTAATGCGTTGCTCTATACCTCGAAAAGGGTGTAGTCTTTTGGGTAGTTCCTTAGGAAATGAGTCCCTAAACTCCTTTAATAGGTCTTGGACCTTTGTGGGAAAAGGCACTTGATTTCACCTTTCCAATAACGTTCTGACCAGTAGAAATAAGGGCATGTTTGACTCTAGAGTCTATTTAAGCTCACTTTAGGAAATGATAAGAGACTTCTTTTAGGCTCTGTTCAGTTGCATCTAAGTGTCCTTTACTTGGCTTGGGTTCATGGGATGTAGCACGATCTTCTTTTCATGCTTCTAGAATGTGCAGGTATTCCTATACTTGTCATATATGACCCGACAATTGAATAACTAGTCATGGTACCTATCCTGGTACTAGGATGGGATGCACTTATGGGTAGGACATTACAGAGGACCTTGTCCTAGTACTTGTCGTCAATGGTTATAAGTATAGGGACCTATTGCATAACATGAAGAGCTCCCTTTTCATTGAGTTAATGTAACTTCTAAGGCATCGAATTCTTCAGGATTGGTAACTTCAATTATTTAACCAGAGATGTAGTAGCCATATTGGTGCAACTTTCTCCATTGACAATTAACATACATAACTATCCTCGACATTGTATGTAGTGTGAAACAGGTTTTTGCACTTCTCATCTATAGTTTTAAGGGTGATGCTAAGAGCTCTTCTAAGTATGATGTTAAGGAACTATCCTTTCTATGCATATATAGTAGCTTCCTCATCCAAAAACATCTCTTTAGCATATTTTACTCTTCGTGTATCTTCTTCCAACTCATCTTCGTTAGTATTATCAACTTCTAGGATAGGTGCCTCGCCTTTCAGTATCATCGCTCTATGGTTTAGACATTGGGTAGCTACATATCCAAAACCTAGACACTTAAAGAATTTTGTTTGGCTTATCTTCCTTCTTGAGCTCTACTCTTCTTCTCCCTTTGTAGATCTATCACTTCACAACCTTTTCCTTGGTCACTATTCTCCTCCCTCACCTTGGTGATCCCTCATGTCTTTGGCCTGAATAATCTTGTAGTGGTTGTGTTGGTATCACAACTTGACCACTAACACCTCGGCTCAAACTATTATGCCTTTGATGCTCCTCTCATTATGCCAATTGTATGGTGCATCTAGCATGCTCATAAGTGATAGAGCCATTTTATACTCAATCTTTATAGTATAAATTGTGTTAAATTATTATTGATTTTATAGAAATCATAAGGAAATGGTACTCTAATTCTATCATCGTGATAAATCAGGTTAAATGGAGTCAAGGATGCCAATTCAAGTAAATTAGAGAAGCCATCTACAACTTGGTTCAAAGACAAGGATTTACACCATCGGAGGGAAGTACATGGGCGTGTAATTGAAGTACACGGCCGTGTACTTAGTTTTGAATCAATAGGAAGATACACGGTTGAAGTACACGGCCGTGTATCGAAAGCACGGGTTGAGGCACGGCCATGGCGCAAACCGTGCCCCTCACTGGACAAGAAGGCGGAAATGTGGACTTTGAACAGAGAGAGACACGGCTTAAGGCACGGCCGTGGTGGAAGCCATGGGAGAAACTGTGCTTGGAGCCGTGGTGGAAGTTAGACGTGCCAAGGAGAAGAAAGTGTGGAACATCAACCAGATGAAGGCACGACTTGAAATCTAGCCGTGGGTATAACCGTGGTACACACTGGACACGGATGAAGACTTGTAGATTATGCACAGATGAAGGCACGGCTTGAAATTTGGCCGTGTGTGTAACCGTGGTACACACTGTTCGCGGATGAAGACTTGAAGAATATGCACAGAGGATGGCACGGCTTGACCCACGGCCGTGTGGTAGGGCGTGCCAGGCAGACGAATCTTCACTTCTCGAAATCTACTTGGAAAAGGAAAGACATTTTCGTATCTTGCTCGTAAAAGATCACATGCTATCCCTCTAATAATATAAATAGAGCCAACCCTAGAGGGTTAGGGGCAATCTTTGAATCTTGGATCACCTTGGAGACAAGAAGGAAACGCGGAGGCAGAGCAGGCAGCTGGAAACAGAGGCTTGTTATGTTTTTATTTTTATTTTTCGTTTTATTGATGAACATGAGTAGCTAAGCTACTTTTCCAGCCAAAGGGTCATAGATGTTTAATTCTCCACGAATTGTGAGGTCCACTTGACTTGTATTTATTCTATTCTTTGCTTTCGGGTATTCATATATCTTCTGATCGTTTTGTCATTATTATCTTTGTTGATTGGTATGAATAGAGCTCTTCTACTCAATTAGCAAGTTAATATATTGTCAACTAGCACGTCAAATTCGTAATTGTTTGATTGTTCTAGTCTTAGTGACGCAATAACATGTTTGGTTATAAAAGAGATGATCGAATTCATGTTATGGAGGTGTGCGATCATGTTTAAATAGGTTATCTTATAATCTACTGGCATGAATTGGTGGTCTCTCTAGATCTTAATGCTATTGATAGATGAAATCCTAAGCGCTTGTCTAGGGTTGTTTAATCAATAAGAGAAATAATTCAAAGTGCTTGTCTGAGGTTATCGAGGAAGTAAAGAGAGATAGGTTGTTAGAGCTTGTTAATAACCATAACCAGTTTATCTAGAACTAAGAATAGAGAACATTTGCATCGATGATCAATTCCTTGAATTAAACTATCTTGATTCCTTTGGCTAGGCTTTTTATCAATATACAACTTTCTTATCTTGTTTTAACTTTATTCGATTCACAAACCAAACCCCCATTTTTCTTTTCCCTTTTATTCTCCTTGAATAGAAATAAGTTTAACCAATCTCTGTAGATTCGACCCTACTCACCACTATATGCAAATCATATAATTGTCTAGGAGTAGGTTTTATTTTTGTTGGATTCGACACCCATCAATAAGTTATAGCTTAACCCCACTTGCTATCTCATATTTCAACCTTGCTACAAATTGGGCAATGGTTTTGTCCTTGAGTTCGTCTACTTCACACTAGATCATCAACACCTAAAACTCCTTTACATAATCATCGACATATATTCCCCTTTGTCAAGTTGAAACTTCTTAAAAGCCTCTTACACATAATAGTATAGGACAAACCTCTTCTTTAGTATTCTCTTCATCTTAGTTCACAACCTTATCTAATGCTCTCCAACTCATCTCCTCGTGGCTAGTAGGTTCTTCTACCAAAGGCTACGTACTTAGAAAACTCAAGAGCAACTAATCTCATCTTTATAGCCTCCTCATACTCATAGGATGCTTAACAATTGTTAAATTCAATTATACATTCGGTTAAGATAACTCCATAGCTATGTCTAGATTTAGTATGCAATTCCTCAACAATGAGACATGGAACACGTCATGCAAATTGGCTAGATTCAAAGGTAACACCAATTTGTAAGCAATAAGTCCAATCTTCTTTAAGGTCTCAAATGGACTAGTACATCATGGGTTAAGTTTTCCTTTGACTCCAAAATGTATTACACCTTTCATGGGTCATAGTTGGAAGAATTATTATGCTCACTAACGTTAAATTCCAAAGGTCTTATTCTTTTTTCCACATAGCTCTTGAATCTACTTTATGCTACTAGCATTCTCTATCTAATCACTTGCACTTTATCAACAGCTTTTTGTATTAGTTTGGGTCCCAAAAGAGTCCTCTCACAAAAGGATCCATATGTTACGTTCTTGTTTTTATAAAGAATTTTAGTAGAATCATCTGGAGTTTTGATGGGAATTGGAATCGAATCTAGTGCCATTGTGAAGAAGCTTCTAACTTGCATGTTTTTGGCACATGTCTTGCATCTATTTCTAGTTCTGGGTCTAGTTATATTATGGTTCTAGAATAGAGATTTTGGGTCTAGTGTCTATAGAGCTTTTATTTCTTATTGATGTTTTTGATTCCATTTAAGGCTTTATGTCCTGATTTTGATTATGTTTCTAAATTTGATATTTACTTTAGGTTAGCTATCAACATAGATTAGTCTTTCTATATCTTTTACATATATAATTTCTTGATTATTCATGTTAGCAATAGTGAATAAATAGTTTTGATGTTAATAAAGCAATATAGTAAATATAAAATTAAGAAGTAATGGAACTTCAAATATTTTTTGAATGATGAGATAATAAAACTAAAGGTTAAGAGAAAAGGTATATGATGTTATGAAACTGATACCCATACTTGTGTGTGCAAAATTCAATATTGGAACGTGTAAATTGTTTGGAAACAAGTTAGTTAGACAAGTTTTGTTGAAGTTATTGGTAACTTAAGTTATAAATAGAAGTTGGAATGATACTTGGAAGGATCGGGATCGTATTTGAAGAATTTTCCATTGTACAATAAAGTTTGAAAGCATGCATTTTGAATCTATTTCTCAAGTGGAAGACAAAATTGAAAGATCACAAGAATCATGAAGAAACAAATTCAAGAACTACCTCCATAGGTTGAATATATTTGGGTGATATATTTAGCTTGCTCCATTAAGTTGGTTGTTATATCATGGGGATGATAATTTCTATTTGATTAAGTTGGAAGTATATTAAAGGAAATACAATTATTTGCTCAGTGATTAGCAAGGAAAGATTTTGAAGTATTAAGAAAAGATTGTTAACATTAACTACACTTGATTACTAATGGTCAATTGCTATAAAATCAAATTGATAGAGTAGAATATATTTTTGATAAGATTAAAGAAATTAAAGTAGAATATTAACAAGTGCTATGATTGATAATAACATTTTATTTAATTCTTTTACATTTTGTATGGACATTGCACTAATCATTTTTTATTTTGATTTCTGATTTAATAGAATAATTATATGAAAGCTGAAGAAAATATATATCAATTTTTCAAGATGGAAGCCTAACATAGTGGAGGAGCATAGCCGTATCTAATGTAAAAAAGCAACTGTGTTCAACCATGAGGAACTAGCCGTGTTAAAAAGGTGTGCAACTAGGCATGTAACACCAACATAGGAACTAACACGCTCGCGTTGGTGGGCATGTTGGAGCCAAATACTACATAAATTACAACATGGGAAATGGCAGACTCATGTTGAAGTCCAAGTTATGCCCATGTTGACTCTGATGACTATATATAAAGATGAATTCGAGAGATTAAAAAGAAGGAGAGATTAGAGTAGATTATTAGGGATTTTAGTATTAGTTTTCAATGCTTTTCTTTATGCTTTCTTTTCTATTATTTCTTTTAGATTTAATATGTTGCTAGCGTAACTTTTTCTTGGTACTTGTGTATGATGAGCCCTAGAATTCTTAGTACTTAGGTATGATGAATCCTATAATGAATTTGGGAGTTTTTTCTGATTTATTATTCAAAAAAGTATTTATCATTCTTGTGATTCAATTATGTGTTCTTAATTGCTTTCAATTTAATATTGCCAACATATTGGTTAAAATTTGATTTCTTATATAAAGATAGAGATTCTATATTAGAATAGATCTAGTATGATTGGAAGGAGTTGCATGCAATCCTAGAGAGGATGGTGTAAATATTTTGGATTGGGGTCAAACCCAATAGCAGAATTCACAAATGGAATGTAATGCAATTCTAGGGGTTTTAATTAAGGTGAGATTCCAATTAATCAACCTAGAACTAGGGATTAGTAAGACTTAAGAGAGCTATTAGTTCAATTTAAGAATTCCCACGGCCTAAGAATAAAATAAAGAAATTGAATAATAATTAGTTAATTACATTAGTAATTATCATGCCCTAAACGGGGGCCTAGAAGCCTCTACTAAAATTATCATGGCACGTGTGTACCCGTTACATGATAATCGTCTTACGAGTCAGAGATCGTAAGACTTTAAGTAAATAATTACATCTACAACAAGTTATAGTACATATAATTAGATAATAAAACACAACTATGGATCTCGTACCCTATGGTCAACCATGATCGCAGAGAATCAGTATCCTCTACTAATCAGTAAAATAGGATAAATCCTAAGTTTCTCAATTTAAACATTTCTATTTACATTGGGGTCCTAACATTTCATCTAAACAATTTATCATCCATAACTCTTACTTTGTCATACTGGTCTTCTAGAATCTCTCGACATTTCACATCTTATCATATCCCGAGCTTTCGTACTCACTACCTGCAAAAAGTCTATGAGGGGGTGAGCACACCATGGCTCAATGAATGGGATGGTAACACTCTCAATGCTATGTACACACACAAACCAACTTAAATCAAATATTAAACATATGCTATACATACACAAGCAAATTCAAATTCAGATATTAAACATATGCTATGCAGGAACAACCATACGAATGCAACATCTCATGTGGTCTTCTGGTAACTAACGTGAAGTTTAAGGTTTACGCCTCCCTTGACCTTAGGTTGGGGATTTCGAAGCCACCATCAGTGCCCAGGTCATTACCCAGATTATTTATCTTATCACTTATTAATTAGGATATTTTATTAACTCAACAGTGAATGCTCCTGTACCTCTCTACACCAGACGGAGCAAAACCCTCAAGGATAGGCCAGACTTGGAACTGTCAAGGCGCAACAATCCCCTAATCACTTAGTTTGCACTTAGTGGAACAACGATCCTCTTGATCACTTCCGACGCATCCTGTGACAGTGATGGCCTTCAATCTCATGCAATGTCTCGTGAAAATGCATGTCAAGTTTTGATATCATCCAATTCATACTTTAATTGATTCATTTAAAGTGATCAAACAACATTTACAATCACAATTAATCATACCACAAAAGTAAAATCAAACATTCCATTTCACTCATCACAAGCAAGTATTATGCATGGGTTATCACACAAAATCAACATTAAACCCAAATCCCTATGGACGTAGACTTATCCAGTTTATAATGGATTAAATTATCTCAGCACCTCTTTGTGCCATTTCTTTTAAAGGTCAAATCGCTCGGGTTGACTTACGATCATCCGATCTGGCACCTCTGTGCCCTTTCTCTCAAATGCCGAACCACTCAGGTTGGCTTACAATCATTTCTGACACTTTCGAGAGCCAGAAAGGTCATCTTGCATCTTCCTTTTAATGTCTTCAAGACACTTGTGTATAATATACATATATACATATCTATACATATATATGTTTGGGACCTCTCCTTAATTAAGGACAATTTACTAGACATCTCCCCTTGCATACTTAAGAGGGTGAGAAAATATGGTCATTGAGTTGTAAAAATCAAGGTTGTACTCATGATTAGTATGGTTAGTTTCATGAGTGTATTTCGTAAATATCATATGAAAATAAGTTTGTTGAGTATATGTATACACATTCAGGAACCAACTTTGACATGTATACATAATGATACCTATACACCCTATTCCCACTAAGCTTACCTACTTGGTAGCTGTAGAAGGAAAAGCTAAGTTTTTATGTCCTGGTTTGTTTTGAAAGAAAATGATTTGTAAAACATGGTTTAGGCTTATGGTTATAGCACTAGCGATATGGTACTAGATGTTGTCATTAAGGTAATGACATCTAAACTCTTGGATCATTCATTCCCCTATTTTCTTCATGACTTCTTACCTAACTCGTTATTCTCTACCGCATAACTTAACTCAACAACATTCATATCAAATAGCAGCATAACAAACATCAATTTCACATGCATATCATTCCACATATTTAAACAACTTCATATAAACTTACCTTTTGTTGGGGCTTTGATGTAGATGCTCAAGTATGTAAAGTTCTTGAAGGACCTACTTTCAAATGAGTAGAAATCAGAAGAAGTCTTAATAGTCACCTTTGATGAGGAATGCTCTACCATCTTACATAACACGTTACTAAGGAAATTAAAAGATCCAAGGAGTTTTTCTCTACCATATTTCATTAGCAATTTATCAATAAACAATGCTTTAGCTGACTTAGCTGCTAATATAAATTTGATGCCACATCATATATTTAAAAAGTTAGGATTAAGGAAACCTAAACCAACACATATGAACATTCAATTAGTTGATAGCTCTGTTAAGTACCCCATTGGTAGCATTGAAGATGTGTTAGTTAAGGTAGGAATTTATCTTCCTAGTGGACTTTCTAATTTTAGATATAGACGAGGATATCGAGGCACCACTAATTTTAGGATGCCCCTTCCTAGCTATTGCTAGGGCAATCATAGATGTAGGCAATTGCACATTGACTCTAAAAATTGGGGATGAAGAAAAAACTTTCAAAATGCTTGACATCATTCCACACCCTTGAAAGAGTAACAATACCTACTATTTCGTGAATACATCTAACTTCTTGATTATACTTATGTGTAGGATGACATTCATATAGACCAAATATAACAATATCCCATTTATAGCAATCAATAGGGCCCAGGAAAATTCAGGAAAGTTGAACACCAGAAATTTAATTGCCACCCCCTTGACTAAGCAGTGGAAGAGACTGTTGAGCCAACGACATTAAATAACAATGCTTCTTGAGAGGCAATTGAAGTACTAACTTAGTTTTATAGTTTACAATAATTTATTTATTTTTTTAGTTAGTTACACCTAGTTATTTCAATTTTTTTTTTTTTTTTAAATTTCACTCAGTCTTTGTATTATGGGAGTATAACTGTAGAACATAAGAAACAAAGAAGAAAGCCAAATGGAGCTACATGCCCGTGTTCATCAACCATGTAAGGAACTCTCTCTCGTTTAGAAAACCAAGAATAGCATTTCAAGTTTATCCAGCTTCGTTTTTCTCCATTACTTATTTTGCTATTTTATTTTGTACATTGAGAATAATGTACCATTTAAGTAATTGGGGGGGGGGAGAGTAACATAATATACTACTTTGGATAATTTTTTTGAATTGCATTCATAATTTGGTACATTATTGAATTTTTTTTCCTTATTATATTTTTACTTTTTGTTAATGAACTTGGAATACTTGATTATAGTTGAATTGTGAAATTATTTAGGCTTAAAATTTAGAAACTCTAGATTGAAAGGATATTACTAATCAAGGATTAGGAATTTGAGTTTTTAAACTTATTTTGATATATACCTATCTCTTAGAAGTCCTTATGAGTACTATGATCTTAAATAATTGAACTAATGAAATTTATTTTTTGAAGATTCTTCTTATAAAGAAAAAAAGAAAGAAATAAAGTTCAATAGTCAGCCTTGTTGACTTGAGTAATTAAGCCTAAGAGGTGCCTTTCAAGGGATAACACTTGTTGACTTGAGTGATGAACTCAGGATCATCAGCCTAAAGCTTACTACATGGGTTAAGAGAAAAGTTCGAGAAAACTAAACTAATTAAAATACTAATCAAGTACATTACTAATTAAAATACAAGTATATTACTAGATTGGAAGGATATTACTAATCAAGGATTAGGAATTTGAGTTTTTAAACTTATTTTGACATATACCTATCTCTTAGAAGTCCTTATGAGTACTATGATCTCAAATAATTGAATTAATGAAATTTATTTTTTGAAAACTCTTCTTATAAAGAAAAAAGAAAGAAAGAAAGAAAGAAATAACGTTCAATAGAAGGCCTCATTGACTCGAGCAATTAAGCCTACAGGGTGCCTTTTGGGGGATAACACTTGTTGACTTAAGTGACAAACTCAAGATCATCAGCCTAAAGCTCACTACATGGGTCAAGAGAAAAGTCTAAGAAAACTAAACTAATTAAAATAAGCAATGGAGTTAATAGAGGTTCAAAGGGGTCTCTTAAAACCTAGTAGCCTAAGATCGTCCGGTTTAGGACTTACAGACCAATGAAATTACTTTATACTGTTAAAAAAATAAAATAAAAGTAAGAAAGGACTTTTAAGAGAGAGATGGAGAAAAGCTTTTGCTAGACGTCATACTACTTAAGGGAATGAAAAAAGAGAAGTATATACCTTCATTAAGTGAACAAAATTTTGAAAACTTTATTTTTGATTGAGTAATGTTTAATACGATTTTGGGTTTGTAAATTTTTGTTTAAATGGCATAATAAATTTTTGTATTGCATAGATCAACTCTTGAATTCTGATTTTAGTATTTACAGTATACTAATTAGGATTGAGTAAAAAAGATATTAAGGATAAATAACTTTATAATGAATGTAACATGTTTAGAGTACAAAAATAATAATTGATATTTAAGAAATTTGTCCTTGATCTTTAAAGGTTTATTTTTGCTTGAGGACAAGCAAAGGCTCAAGTATGGGGGAATTTGATAAGGGTTATAAAGTAATTATTTATAAAAATTATAATAACCTTTTATTTAATTCTTTTACATTTTGTATAGATATTGCACTTAATTACTTTTTATTTTGATTTTAGAGCCTTAAATTATACTTTATGACTTAATTGAATAATTATATGAAAGTTGAAGAAAAAAAATATCAATTTTGCAAGATGGAAGCCTAACATAGGGGAGGAGCATGGTTGTGTCTGGCGTAGAAAAGCAGCCATTTCCAACCATGAAGAACCGATCGTGCTAAATGGCGTCCAACTAGGTGTGCAGTACTGATATGGGAACTAACATGCCTGTGCTAGTGGGCGTGTTGAAGCCAAAAAATACAAAAATTGTAACATGGGAAATGGCATGCTTGTGTTGAAGTCCAGGTTATGCCCATGCTGACTCTGACGACTATATGCAAAGATGAATTTGAGAGATTAAAAAGAAGGAGAGATTAGAGATAGATCAAAGAAGATAGATTAGAATAGATTATTAAGGATTTTTAGTATTAATTTTTAATGCTTTTCTATTATTTCTTTTATATTTAATATTTAGTTAGCATAAGTTTTTTTTAGTACTTGGGTATAATGAACCATAGAATGAATTTAAGAATTTTTCTAATTTATTATTTAATAAAGTATTTATCATTCTTGTGATTCAATTATATGTTCTTAATTGCTTTTAATTTAATATTGCCAGCATATTAGTTGAAATTTGATTTCTTATATGGAGATTAATAGATTCTATATTAGAATAGATCTAGTATGATTGGAAGGAGTTGCATGCAATCCTAGAGATAAGATGAAATAAACCTTCTTGATTAGGATCAAACCTAATAGAAAAATTCATAGATCAAATGTAATGCAATTCTAGGGGTTTTAATTAGGAAGAGATTCTAATTAATCAACTTGGAATTAAGGATTAATAAGATTCAAGAGAGCTATTAGTTTAATTTAGGAATTCTTACGGTCTAAGAATTCAATAAGGAAATTGAATACTAATTACTTAATTACATTAGTAATTCTAGGGGGATTCAATATTTGGGTACACTTTTAATGATTATTGCTTCCCTTAGTTTATTAATATTTAATTTTATTTACTTACTTAATTTTGCATATTGAATAATAAGAAAAAGGATAATTATTAGTAATCGTAATCCCTATGAGATTGACACTCAATATCTATATTCATTATATTATAAGATCGATAGGTGAACTTACTTATAGGTCTAAGGTAGTAGGATAGATTGATACTAATGATCAAGGAAGAGAATATTACACATGACAATTGTAATTCATCTATAAATATAAGATAGAAGCAAGGGACATAATAATATATGCATATTTAAGAGAAAGAATAAGACTTGAAGCAATTTGTGATCATTTTACTTTATTTTGTTAAAGCACTAACCTTGTAGAGGAACACACACACATTTTCCTTAGGATTGCAAACTTCTATTTGAAGTTGATCTATTTTGATAGGTTACAATTAATTGAAGTTCTATGTGATTAGCTTTAGGAAAAGCTAAGTGAGACATTGAAGTTCTATGTGATTGTTCTAACCTTCAAGTTTTGACTATATCGATATAATGGAACGATCACGATAAGTATGATGAGGTCCCCAATAGTCGGGGTTGGAAAGAGTGGATTGATATGTAAGGTAGAACTACTATAAATCCATTGCCTAATATTCTTAATCCTTACTCTTTCACCTTATTATAGTTTATTTATTTTTTTGGCTATGTAATTAATATTTTCATTACAATACTTAATCAAAATCTACTAATAGTATTTCTAAATTCGTTCAAAAAAGAAATTTGAAAATTTTATGTCAATTGATTCATCCCTCTCTTGATTGCTAACTAGGACAATAGTTGGTATCATAGCTTAGCTTGGTGTTGATTGAGAATACAGATCAATGGCTTATAATCTTTCAGTATAAACCAGTAAAACTCCATATTTTGTTAGTACTAATTTTGTTTATTGGAAATATTGGATAGAGACTTCCATTAAGGCTGTTGACTATGAGACTTAGGACATTTAAGGAGATAAATCTCTCAAGGGTGATGTGATAAATCCTAATGAGAAAAAGAAGGTCGAGATAAATTCAAATGCTAAGAATCTCTTACTCGCTTCTATTGCTTCTTTTGAATTTTATTTGATATCTTCATGTAAAATAAGGAAGGATATTTGGAATACATTATGTGAAACACATGAAGGGACTAATACAATTAAGGAAACAAGAGTTGACATGCTCATGTAACAATATGAACTATTTCGTATGCAACTCGGTGAAGAAACTAAGGATACATTTAAACGTATTATTGCTATAAATAATGAACTAAACACTCTTGGTAAGACAATGAACAATTTAGATTTAGTATGTTAAATGTTGAGAATCCAACTAAAGGCTTGGAATATAAAGAAAATAGCAACTAAAGAAGCCTATATTTAACTAAACTCATGCTTAGCTAACTTTGAGACAAATTGATAGCTTACAAGACCGAAGCACTTAGAGCAAAAGATAGCGAAAATTGACACAAGCCAATTGCCTTCAAAACAAGACAATCTCATAAAGTTTTTGATGATGAATGTGAAAACTGACACAAGCTAATTACCTTCAAAACAAGACAATCTCATAAAGTTTTTTATGATGAATCTACTAGTGAAGATGAAGAAGTTAATATGATTGCATGGTGTCCCAATAGATTACTAAGGAAATAAAGCAAAAAACTAATTAATTATAGGAAATTTAACAAAAGTGATGCTAGGAAAAGATAATGAAAAGAATAAAGAAAAGAAAGATGCTATCTGTTATGAATGCAAGAAACATGGACACATTAAATATGAGTGCCTAGTGCAAGGATAGACAAGTACAAAAAGAAGAAGAAACAATCTCTAATGGCTACCTAAAGTGACCTAAAAATCGAAAGATGAAATAGAAGAACTAGTGGATGAAGAAGAAGAAGTCAATCTTTGTTTGATGGCTAACTTAAAGGTACTTTTTGACTTGGATTCTAAGCTAAAATAGCTAGATTAGACAATGATAATGAGACCTTAAGAAATAAAAAGGAAGTCTTATTTGAAAAAATAGATGCTCTAAAAATTGAGAATGAAATTTTACAAGTTGATAAGGAAGCTTTTCTTAATGAAAACCTAGTATCAAAAGAAGTAAAAAACTTAAAGGTTAGAGTTGAAGGCCTATCCTGGTCATTAAATGCAACATTTAATAAGTTTTATAAAAGTGATAAGAAACTTCAAATGTTAATCTTTAGTCAATCAATAGACTCAACAAAGTGTGGTTTAGGCTTTGAAAATGGAGAAAGTTAAAAAACAACTAATAAGCTTGTATTTGTTAGAGCAAAAGAAACCACACAAATAAATTTCAACAAGAGTATAATTCCAAACAAAGGAAAAGGAATAGTGAATAACCATAATGAAAGATATTGTAAAAATTACCATAATGTAAGTTACAATAAAACACATAATTTTGGATATGCTAGAAGATATCTAAATCAAAACTGAAGGACACGAGTACACAGCAAGTATTGCAACTTTTCACCTTATGCATGTTTTTGTAACAAGGTTTGTCATATTGAAATGTATTGTTTTTGCAAAAGGAACAAACTTAGTAACCAACAAGTAAATAGAAATATAATTACAAGCTTGAACTTTAAAGGACCAAGCTTATCTAGATTCCTAAGAAGGTATTATCTCTTTCTGATGGTTGTAGGAATAGGAAGCGAAGGTCAAAGGAACATGGTATCTTGATGGTAGATGTTTATGTCATATGACAAGAGATGCTCCCCTATTCACAGATCTAATAATGAAAGACAAAAGGATATATGACCTTTGGAAACAACAGTCTAGGGAAGATTATTGTTTATGGTACAATTGGACTAACTCTTCACTCTATTGAGAATGTCTATCTAGTTAAAGGTTTAAGGTATAATTTGCTATGTATGAGTCAATTATATGATAAGGTGTTTAAAATCATCTTTGAAAATGACAAGTGTTTAGCTTTTGATAAAAGTGGAATAACAAAACATTTTAAAGGGTTTAGAATAAGAAATATCTATAAAGTTAAACCATATGAAGCTTAAACCAAAAGTTACCTTTTAACAATAAAAGATAATGTTTATCTTTAGCATTGGAAACTAGGACATGTTAGCTTTAACTAACATGAAAAGTTAGAAAAAAATAATTTGGTAAATTGTTTACCTAACTTGAATACTAAGGAAGATATTTATTGATTTTCTTGTTTGAAAAACAAAATGGTTTCAGTTTCTCACAAAAATAAAATCATGATTTCAATAAAGAAACCATTGGAAATTCTACAAATGGATATATTTGGTCCCACTCAAACACTTAGTCTTGGTGGAAGCAAATATGGCCTTGTTATAGTCAGTGATTTTTCAAAGTGTAGGTGGATTTTGTTCTTACATCATAAGAGTGATGCATTCAAATCTTTTGAAAGTTTTGCAAAAAAGATTTAAAATGAAAAAGGAATTTCTACAATCAATTTAAGAATTGATCATGGAAGAGAGTTTAAAAATCATGAGTCTACAATTTTTTGTGAAAAGAATGGGGTTACTTGTAACTTTTCAACACCTTACACTCTACAGTAAAATGAAGTAATAGAATGTAAAAACATAATCATTCTAGAAATGATTCATCGTTAAATTCTAGTGGTATAGTAAATTATTTTTGGGTAGAAACTACTTCTACAACTTGCTATATCATTAACAAAGTATATAAAGCCTTTTACAAACAAAACATGTTATGAACTTTTCAGAGGTAGAAAGCCTATGATATCTTATTTTCGTGTTTACAAAAGAAAATGTTTTATCAAGAAAAACATATTAGATTTATGATAGTTTAAGTAGAGAATTAATGGAATAATCTTTCTTAGTTAATCACTTAATAGTAAAACTTATAGAGTTTATAATAAATTGAGTAGGGTAGTTGAAGATTCAATTAATGTAAAGTTTGTTGATGAAATAAGAAAAGATAAATATAATCACTAAGCTCCACTAATCTTTGATAATTAAGAGCATTCATCTAAAGAACAAGGAAATAAAATAATTGAAGTGAGACTAATTTCTAAGGCAAATGGTTTATTAGAACTTGGGATAAATTCAATAGGACCATCAAATGAAGGCTCATTAGAACCTAAAGTAGAAGGTATAGTTGAAATACCCTCTAAAAGCCATGATACTCAACTGAAGTCCTAAAAAACTTGGAGATTTAGATCATCTCACCCTTTTGAGTTGGTAATTGGTGATGTTGACTCTAGCTTAAGAACTAGATCTAGTTTAAAAAGGGTCAATAGTAACATAAAACACATTAATTTGGTAATATTCTTCTTCTAATAGACTGTTAGCTTAACATTGGCGACCCCCATTAGTAGTATATTAAGAATTTAGTTCAGGAACAATAATATCATGCCCATCACAAAATGTTATAACCTCTTTAATAAGATCATTCCACCTTGATTGTCTCATTTCTTGGAGCAAAGCTTTTGTTGTTGATACTAAGGATATTGAATTTAGTATATCTTGAGATTTTCGTTTTAAGGCTTGATAAAGATCCTAAGTAATATCCATAATATTTCTCATCATATGCAAAATAAATACAAACTCAAAGCACACCATAACATCAAGAGTAGCACTTGCTTCACCTCTTTGAGAACAATTCCCTTCTTTAGCAGCGTTATCAAGAACTGTATAAGTAGCCTCAAACATATTCAACATACTCTTAATAGAAGAAATTTGAAAACCCCAACGAGTATCTCTGGCATGTTGTAACATGCTAACTTAATTGAGTCCACTACCTATTTTTAACTTTTCATTTGCAATTCAATCAATTGGATTAGAAGTGAAAGCAACTCGCAATTGATCCTTTCACTTAGGAGATGAGCATATGACATTTATAATGTAATTTAGCTTGGAAAAGAATCGATAGATAGGATTTATTTCTTTTGTTGCTCTAACTAAGGCTAATTGAAGATGATGAGCAAGTAGTGAATATAGTATGCATAATGGCATTCACTTAAAGTCAATGCTTGTAATCCCTTCCATTCATCATGCATGTTACTTGCTCCATCATACTCTTATTCTTGGGTTTTATGAAAACTCAAGTTATTTTGAGATAATACAAAATTTATCTCTTTCTTTAAATTAGAGGCTATCATCTTAGTAACATGAACAAGGTCAAAAAATCTCTCCTTTATATTCCTTGTAGTGTCAACAAACTTTAGAAAATTGCCACTTGTTCTTTTCTAGGCCTACCTTGAGCTTCATCTACGAGAATACAATATTTGACATCACCAATTTCCTTACAAAAATTTGCACGTACTTTTCTTGCAAATGTGTAAAATCTCCTTTTGTATCATTGGAGAAATATATTGTGCATCACCAGGAGCATTGTCAAGCATAACATTAACAACCATTTGGTCATAAGATGTTAAAAGTTTAACCAATTCAATAAAATTTCCCCCATTTTGTGAATCATGACTCTCATCATGACCTCTCAATACACATCCTTAAAAGGTGAGCTACCTTACTGCATCAATAGGAGTTTTAAGCCCCATAAGTAGATTGTGAACTCTGCTTATGAAAAACCTTCTCAATATGTTGACATTGTCTCATTAAAGTTTCACAATACTTCACTCAAATATTATGGGGAGAGCTTGGAGATGATCCAATATGAGTTAGAAGTGCACAATTTCTACTATTATTAACCTTCTTCCAATTTCTAAATCACCTTTCAATGAAGGCATTTCCTAATAGATTACTCAATCCCCCACCAAATACAAAGCAATACGGAAAAAAGATTATATCTTTCTTAGGTGAATATTCCAACAAAGTAGGAAATTTGTTAAACCTAAAAGGTTGAAAATACCTAGCATGTTTTTTATTATCATATGGATACTCAAGAAGAATAGGTTGAAGTGGTCCAGCTATAAGGTATGCTCTTCGAACCTCATCATGCTTATAATAAATTTGCCCACTAACAAGGCTATGAGCTACCAAGATGTAGAATACAAAAGATGATAAACCTTGGATAGTCTAAATCCATGTATAAAGAGCTACTATTTCATTTTTATTTATTTTTTATTTTTTTAGGCTTGGGGGTTTGGTAGGGGGGGGAGGTGGTGGGGTAGGTGTGGGTGTGGGGGCTAATGGCCCTTTGCAATGCAAAGTGGATAAAAAAAAAAACACTTCTGGTACATATTAGTTTTTAGGGACAAGTTGATTTTTTGCTCTACAAAGAAGTAAAACTCTATTGTCCTCTCAATAGTGAAAGCATAATATGTCTTGATTGATATTTGCTATGCTCAAAGGTTATGGATAGAGCAATAGTTGTTAGGCTATCATTTGAAAAATCAAAACATTTCAATTAAAGGTGATATTACTAGTGCTATAAGCTTAACTAAGTATCTTCTTCAACACTCTAGATCTAAACATTATTTTATAAGAGATCATGTTTCTCTTAGAAATATGACAATTAAATATGTTCCAATAGATTTACAACTTGTCAATATCTTTACAAACCCTTAGATAAAGTTAGTTTTGAATATATGAGACATGAAATAGGAGTTTATAATTCCTATAATAAATTTTTTAATGTATACATTAAGGGGGAGGATGGCTTAGATATGAAAGAACAATAAAAAGGGTGTAGAATATCTATTACACATATAGAAGTAGGTAATAAAGGAAATATAAGGTCATTTTTGGAAAGAAAAAGCCCTAATAATTTAGAGAAAGGAAATCACTCAAAAAGAATTCCTTTAAGAACATAATTATAAAATTTTCATTATGAATCCAAAAGAAAAACAAATTTTAGAAACCTTGGAAAGTAGAAAACAAGCAAGAGTCTCAACTAATGGAAAAGGAAAAGCTAAGCTAAAGGAAAAAGTGGCTACCTTCGACCTTGTTTATGAGCTATCACCTTGGGTCAAGATGATTTTACCACCCCAGTTAAAAGTCTACACACAAAGAACCCCTACTAGAATGGATGATAAAAGGCAAACCACCATCTCCCATAGATCTTGAATCCGATGAAGAACCAATGTCAAAAGAAGCTAAGAGAAGTTGTAATATACTTTTAAATGAAATAACAGAAGATATTATTTAAATATATTATAATGGAATAACGAATATATTATCTCTCCGTTCGTTTCCTTCGTTTTCTCTCTGTGCTTGTATGGCGGCTCTCTCGTCCAAAACCAATCCCATCTCCTAAATGTCTGTTCTCTTCCACATTTTTTTTTTATTCGAGTCCGTTTCCTTTTTGGCCTTCTTCTCGCCCTTCTCTCTCGCTGTCCCTCCTATTCTCTTCTTCTTAATGTCCGTCCTTTTTGTTTTTGCTTCCTTCTTCTGGCCGCGACGTTATTCGTCTCCGTGTCGTCCCAAACCAATCCTCCTTTTCTCGCTGTCTCCCTCGTTTTGTTAGTATATATATGTATATATATACATATGTTCTGTCCGTAAAACTCCCTGGCCGAACTTTTTTTTTTCTTTGCCCTAGCCCATCTCTTCTTTGATATATATATAACTTAATTGCTTCTTATTGTGTGGCACATGAATTTCGACTTAAACTTTTGATTGGGCTGTAATTAAATTAGCTTGGTATTGTATTTTAAATGGCTAGCTTACGCAATTAAATTTTAAATATATATTTTTCCTATTAAAAATATAAAAATATAAATATAAATGTAATAAAAAAATGAGTAAAATTATAAGTATATATATATATATATATATATAACTAACTTATCAATTGTTCCCAACTTTAAAATTCACTTGCCCTCAAGCAAAATATATTCAATTCAAACTAAGAGGAAAGCATCATATTACACTCATACTAGTCCATCTCTCTCTTACATGATTTAAATAAAATTGATACAATCACATGAATCACTTTTGCATTCTTAATCAATAGAGGTACTAGCAACTTTACTACACAAAATATTTGCTCAATCTTTCTATATTATGCCCTAATAACACTTAAACTATTTGACTAAAATAATTAATCTAGGTAATGCAAGATTTTCATAAAAGTTAAACAAAAGTTCATTATCCTTTCAAGAAAAGTCATATACACTTTTATAAATTTGAACTAAACCGTATACACTTCTTATTTGATTTCATCAAACATTCGAGCTCTAATACTTGTGTATATTTTATCCGTTAAATTTTAGTAATCTCTCTCTATTTTTTTTTTTAAGTCTAGTTTTCTTAGACTTTTCTTTTAACCCATGTAGTGAGCTTTAGGTCGATATTCTCGAGCTCATCACCGAAGACAACAAGTGTTATTCCTCAAAGAACACCTCGTGGACTTAATCACTCAAGTTAACAAGGTCTATTGCTAGACTTTTACTTTTATTTAAATTGAGTGTCATATCACAGCCCTTTAGTTAAATGGATTTTTATTACCTGAATGCCCTAAGGAAGGTCAAAAAGTACTTGAGGCTAAGGCTCAAAGATACTCATAACTTAAGTCAAAGACTCAAGACATTGGAGTAGAATTGGCACTTTTATTATTATTATTTTATTTTATTATATATATATATATATATATATATATATAACTTAATTTCTTCTTATTATGTAGCATGTGAACTTTGGCTTAGACTTTTGATCGGGCCATGACTAAATTCACTCGGTATTGTATTTTAAATGGTTGGTTTTCACAATTACATTTTAAATGTATATTTTTCCTGTTAATAATATAAAAATATACATATAAGTGTAATAAAAAAATGGGTAAATTTGTATAAATATATAACTTATCACCAAGCAAGCTACTTGACCTGAATATACCTATGTTGAGTTGTTAAATTTCCGAGCAAGTAGGTGGCCTAACTTGTGCTAAATGTTATGTTAGGTGGGCTAGATGTTGAGGAGAATTGGATAGTCATCTTTAGGGTGGTCGCTCATTGTAGGGTGTTAATGATTGTAAAAGTTTTCCACACCAACTTGAGGTTGTGAGTACTGTTTCAAGGAATGGCGTTGTTAAGGGTCCAACTTGTTGGTGCAGAATTTGAATGGTCATCTTCCTTTTTGAGTTAGCGTTGATTTGATTTTTCTTCAAGCGCATGAATGCATGTGCATTAAATGCACTACACAACTGTTAGTGCCTTGTTAATCATGGCATGGGCAAGAAATAGACATAAAGGTAATCATGGCCATTGGTTTGAATTGTGGACCACATGTCAAGATCTAGTTAGAGGATGTTACATTACGTCTTTTCATTGGCTATCACTTTGTTCTCCATACCTTCCTATATATATATCTATGGTCTTGACCATTTTCACACTTTTCACCATTGCTAGCTTACCTAATCTTTCATTTTGCAAATCAAATCTTGCAAATCCTATTGCTTTCAACTCAATCACAACTCCATCACTCCATCACAAACTGAAGATTTGATGGGGAGTCTCGATAGGAATATCGATGTTGTAGTAGTAATTGCACAAATCCTAAGAGATATGTATCGTGACAATGGTAAAGAGAGATGGTTAGTGCGAGTAATTTATTCATCAATTGAGGAAGGAAACTCCCCTAATGGCATCTATAGCCTCATGTCATATGAAGAAATAATAGAGGTGAGGAAGTACGTCCAATTGCAACCTCATAGTTGGAGGATCGAGAAGCCATAGGTCAACGACTGTGTTGCTCTTATGGTTAATCGTCGATTCTGCCTCTACTTGAAGTACATGGAGTTCAAATTATAGGCTTTGTTAAGTGAATTCCAGAAGGAATTTTTCACTTACCACTAGATGTCACCGACTTAACTAGTACCAAATGCATGCATATTATTAGTTGCATTTGAGGCGCTATGTGAACACTTCTTCATTCGAGATATACTATAGTTGCTTCAATACTTCTATGGGCTAAAAAGATTGAATGATGGCTAATATTACCTTACCGGCCATTTTGGCAAGAATTAATAGTCAGATTAGAGTTATCTATGCATTGCTAGAAGAACAAGTTCCTTCTTGTGGTGTGTAAGGTCAATTTAGACTTTTGCATGTAGTGGATTAAACCTATTTGCACCTTAGCCATTTGTTTGCTAAGACCAAGTGATAAGATTGTTATGGACTAGATATTAGCTAAGCTCCATAACAAATTAGTGGATCCATGGAATGTAATAAAGGAGGTCGACAAACACCCCTACAATGGGAAGTTGATAAGTAGTGTTGCTCTAGAAACTACTTAGAACAAAAAATTGGCTCAAGAAACTACTTGGAACCCACTAAAATCTACCTCCTCTTTGACTATATCAACACATGTGATTTTATTTGTATGTCATCATTAACCTTATCTTATCTTATAAGATATTAGGTTAATTATAACCCTAAAGCCTGCCCAATCTTATCCCCTTAGGCATAGATAATTAGGACCCAAAATTAATTACAAAACAACGAAAACTAACTACTATAAAAAGGGAAGTAAAGAAGCTAACTTACCTAAGTAAGACCTCCCATTTCTCATGCCATTTTGAGGCTCTTATTAATACGCCTAAAACTATGATCAAATCCAGGGATTCTAATTCTTAGGTAACAATCAACGATAATTGAATCTAACAATCTAATTAACAAATGATAATAAACAAGAACACAATAAAATCCCTAAAAGATGATGTGCTCTGATAGCAAAAGATGATGATTCAATCACAATCCACTCAACACAAATTAACAATATAAACCCTCATTGCTAAATTGGAAATCAACAGTCACAATCCCTTTCTCGATCTGAGCTCTGATACCAAAAGATAATGTGCCTAAAACTATGATTGGATCAAGTGATTCCAATTCTTAGGCAATAATCAACGATAATCAAATCTAGCAATCCAATTAACGAATGATAACGAATAAGAACACAATAAAATTCGTAAACCCTTACTAGATATGACACACCAGTAAGAGAGTAGTCCTAGTACGGATTTGTTGATATGACGCACAACAATCCAATACCGTCACTTACCACAATCCTACGGATTGATAAGAGTAAAAATGAAGAATAAACTTCAATGTATAGATTTCTCAAAATGTCAAAAGTCCCCAAATTCTTACAAAACAACAAATATATAGCAAAGGAAAAAAAATGCGAAAAGTCACAAATTTTCATTTGAATCACCTACATAAGCTGTTGACTTTGGAATGAAGGCCGCCGGTCTTGCATGGTAAGTTACCGGCTTAGATGGCCGGCTTAAATTCTAAAGCCGCTGGCCTATGTGGTTAGCTTAAGTAGATAGGCCTCCAACCTTGAAGGTCGGCTTAAGAAGAAAAGCTACTGGCCTTGAGGGCCAGCTTAGGTGGCTAAGCCGCTAGCCTAAATGGCTGATCTATCTCCTACACCGTCGGCCTGGAGGCCAGTTTAAGGGCAAGCCGTCGGCCTTTATGGCCGACCTAAGGGTGTCTACCTCCGGTTCTTGCGCTTTGTGTCCCGCTTTGAATAACTTTGTAAGAACTATGATTTGATTCCCATTATCTCCTTGGACTTATGAAAGATTTTTCCTCAAATCTAATGGTTCCCCTATTTTTGTTGTGCACTTCGGAGAATCCCTTGGATTGAAAATCTTAGTCTGCAAATGTCTATTGTCTTGAAGTCGTAGTTGTCCTGAAGGCTTCTAAATCACCTGTATCTAATTCACTCTAATCAGATCATTCCCCAGTCACTTCCTCTTTACTAACAATGACTTCCTATCATTGGCTCTATTGATCTGCTCTTGGGCTTCAAGTACCTTAGTTGGTGACATAAGATTTAAAATAACCTATTTACCATCCTTTTGAAACACATAGGTGTTTTTAAACCCATCATGTAGCACCCTCCTACCAGATAACCAAGGTCAACTCAATAATATATGTGATGCGCACATAGGGAGAACATCATAATTAATTGCATCCTGGTACTATTTCCCTATGTTGACTGGAACCTTAACCCTTTAAGTGACATGTAGATTGTCTCGCTCACTCAGCCAATGTAATTTATATGGCCTAGGAAAAGGTGTAGTGGCTAGTTGTAGTTTATTCACTAATGCAGCAGCTATAACATTGGTGTAACTACCACCATCAATAAGAAGGGTACAAAGATTACCTTGGACCCTGCAGGGAATATGGAATAGGTTTTCCTTCCGCACATCCTCAATATCTAGAGATGTAGTCATTACCTTGCGTAATACATTAATAGTTAGATATTGATCATTGCCTTTGTCCTCATGTACCTCAGTGTCTGGATCCTCATAGTATTCCTTTAGCACTGCTGATAAATTTGTAGGCTCAAGTATGTCTTCCTTATCACCCTCATTTTCCACCTCCATAGTAGTCATCACCCTTTTGTTAGGATACTAAGCAGCCATGTGTCCAAAGCCCATGCATTTGAAGCATTGGGTTTGACGAATCTTTCCACTTGATGACCCTGGTATTGTTTGTCGGACATCAGCCTTTGCAACCGCTTTGCCTTTTCCAAAACTATCCCTTTCTCTATCACTAACAATTGCATTTGATTCCACATTCCTATCAATTTCCCCCTTTCTAACTTGCTGATTATTTGATCCATATAATTGAGTAGTGGATCCATACCTATTACTCGATGCTCTGTATGGATTGGAGTGCCTTTGCCTCTTAATTTTTAAAGCCAATTGGATGGCCTCATAAAGAGTGTCATACCTCTACAGCTCGACAATACATGCTATCTCATATTTTAACCTAGACACAAATCGCACCATGGTTTGTTCAGGAGGTTCAATTGTCCCACATCGAATCCTTAGCATCTCAAACTCTTGGACATACTTATCTACTATTTTGCCTCCCTGTCTCAATGTCTAGAGATGCATGAATAACTCCCGCTTGTAGTGTTCTGGTATAAACCTCTTCCTTATCACCTTTTTTATTTCTTGCCAAGTATGAGTCTCAGCATCACCATCTCTCCTCTTGTTAGCCATAAGGTTCTTCCACTATAAGGCGGCGTAACCTGTAAATTCAACTGCTGCTAGACGAACTCTCATATGATCATTAATCTCATAGCACTCGAAGAGTCCTTCTACCTTATCCTCCCAGTTAAGGTACTCCTCTACTGGTCCCTTTACAGCAAATGAAGGCATCTGCAATTTTACATACTTTAGACCCTTGGGCGGTCTGAACTCATGGTTAGGATAAAGTTCATCCCAAAATTGTCATCCCTCTCTTCTCTGTAAGCATGGTATTGTCTTCCAACTTGTCTGCCCCTGTTTCCTCCTATTGCTCCTTCTCTACCCATAGCATTAAAGGCTACCCTATGTAGGGGTACTTGTGGATTTGCTACTGACTGTTGGGGTAAGGTCATCTGATTGACCTGTGTTGCTAGATTAGTAACAATGGTAGTCAGGTCTAGCAACTACTCTACTACTGTTCTTCTTCCACCTACAGCATGACGAACTTATATTCCTCCTCTTACCTGCCTATTGGCCTCATTCCCGATTCCCCCATTAACATTGCCATTCGACATACTCAATAGAATTGCCACTCAACACAGGAATTTCACAGTCAGAATCACACACTCTAACAATCCCCAATCGACACAATCCCAGTTACCACCTTCGTTTAATCCTCAACTTAAACCCAGCACAACAATAATACAACAAGGATACTTAACAACAACAATAACCCCGATTCTATAATCAATCCAACAATAAAATTCACAACCTATGACAATAGAATTGCACAACCTAACAATAACAATGAAGAACCCTAATTTTCAATTTATATGAATTCCACAAATAACCCAAATTGAATTGCATAGCAACAACACAATCCAATTTGATAATCCACATACAATCTCAATTCAATAACAACCAAACCGTAAAACAATTCCACAATATCAAAACCCTAATCTCTCAAAGGAATTCCAATAGACACAATTCCCTAATATCAATTTGAGCTATGGTACAAAAAGATAATGTGCCTAAAACTATGATCGGATCAAGTGATTCTAATTCCTAGGCAACAATCAATGATAATCAAATCTAACAATCCAATTAACGAACGATAACAAACAAGAACACAATAAAATCCCTAAAAGATGATGTGCTTTGATAACAAAAGATGATGATTCAATCACAATCTACCCAACGCAAATGAACAATATAAACCCTAATTGCTAAATTGGAAATCAATAGTCACAATCCCTTTCTCAATCTAAGCCCTGATACCAAAAGATGATATGCCTAAAACTATGATCGAATCAAGTGATTCCAATTCCTAGGCAAAAATCAACGATAATCGAATCTAACAATCTAATTAACAAACCATAATGAACAAGAACACAATAAAATCCCTAAACCCTTACCGGATATGATGGACCAGCAAGAAAGTAGTCCTAGTACGAATTTGTTGATATGACGCACAACAATCCAATGCCGTCACTCGCTACAATCCTATGGATTGGTAAGAGTAAAAATGAAGAATAAACTTCAATGTATAGATTTATCAAAATGTCAAAAGTCCCTAAATTCTTACAAAACAACAAAATATATAGCAAAGGCAAACAAAATGCGAAAAAGTCACAAATTTTCGTCCGAATCACCTACATAAGCCACCGGCTTTGGAATGAAGGCCATCGACTATGCATATTAAGTCACTGGCCTAGATGGCCAGCTTAAATTCCAAAGCCATCGGCTTTGCCACTTAGGCCGTTGGCCTATGTGGATGGCTTAAGTAGATAGGCCACTAGCCTTGAAGGCCGACTTAACAAGAAAAGCTGCCGACCTTGAGGGTCGGATTAGGTGGCTACACCGCTGGCCTAGATGGTCGACCTATCTCCCACACCGTTGGTCCGGAGGCTAATCTAAGGGCAAGCCACCGGCCTTTATAGCCGACCTAAGGGTGTCGACCTCCGGTTCTTGTGCTTTATGTGCCACGTTGAATAACTTTGTAAGAATTGTGATTTGATTCCCATCACTTATTCTCTGATTTTTCCTCATCCAACTCTCCACCAAACACAGTTAATATTCTACCAAGGAGTTAGAAAATTTCAACTATAATTAGTTCCTCTTACTTCTCCAAAACCGACAAGAGTTTCAGAACCACCAACTCCATGCATTAAGGTAAGAACTTCCAAGAAGATTAAGTGATCTTTAGCTCTTTTAAGGAAGTTACTATTTTTACTGATAGGAATCATATACCTACAGGACTCATCACTAGGGCAAGAGCCAAAGGATTACAAAATTTGGCGATAAGAGTCTTCTTTGAACAATTAGACCTCGAAGATATATGTTTAGTATCTTCTTTTCCATTGTATAATTATTGTGTATTTCAATAGGTACATTTATAGGTTTTTATAGGACGGCGAGTAAATTCACTAATGCTCAGTTTATAGGTTATTTATGGACCTACATAAATCAAAGAAGAACCGGTCCTACATTGTTCCATGGAATTGAAGGAAACCGACCACATATGAGGGTTTTATTTGTAATTCCTCTTGTTGAAAGCCGACCACATATGTTGTTATTTTACTTGTATTTTCTTTTGTTAAATTTGTCTTATTTAGAATAAGTATAAATACTTGTAAAGTAAGTTTTGGAAGGGATTTTTGAACATTACAATATTTGATTTTTGTGCCATGGGAGCCATCCTCTTCATGCCTCCACTCTTATCAATTTCATTTGAAATTGTGGCAAGTTTGGCTTAAGGAATTGTTGTGAGTTATATAAATATTTCTTGAGTTGCTTCCAATTATTACTAGTGTGTCATATCTAGTGTGTAATTGGTTGTTTTATTTGTTCTTTTTCACACCAAATTAAGGTTCTTATATTGCTAGGTTTCACACCAATTGTAGGAGTTGGAATTGAATTGTTCCTCTTGTATTTGATTGTATTGGAATCCAGTTGTAGTACATCATAATTTGGTTCACGCCATTTAGTTGGAATTGGAATCAATTGTGTTTGTTTTCTTTGATTGGTATTGAGATCCCTTGAGCACATCACTTACCCATTTTTCTATATTTTAGGACCTTTATTTTAGTTTTTCAAGAGATGATCATCAAATTAAGGTAATCCCGATTAACCCAAGTTGTTTTCATAGCATTCTCTTCAACTACGTGCACTAATACCACCTATTTATGAAAGTTGTAGGTTACAATTGTAATTCCACTTCAAGAAAACTTTATTCTAATGAGACTACTTTATTTCTCTTTCATTTAGAGTATTTTTTAGTATTTAGATATATTTCAAATCCCTAATAAATGCAAAATTTCAAAGAAAGGATGCTAAGGCTATTTTCCCGAACCTTGAAGACTTATGACCATCTATTACCATTTTGACCTATTGGGCATTTATGGACATATTCTTAGACATTCATGAACATATTATTGGATATATTCATGGAAATATACCTTAGATATGTAATTGCCTTATCATGGCATTGTTTAAGAACATGACTTACCGTGATGAGGACTTAAGTGCAAACCTTGACAATGAACTAAGGACTTAACACTAAAAGAATTTAATAAGACATGGACGAGTTACTGGAGTAGCATATTTTAGTAGTAGTTATTCTTATATGTATTTTCTTTTATATCTAATTATTTATGTTTTTCAGAAGATCCCTAGTCTCTACTGGAGAATTATTACAATCCTTAAGTTTTACCTAGGTGAGGGAGTTTAGATGATCTACTATCTGCTTACTGCTTGCTAATTACATGATGTTCTATTGATTGCTATTGATTGTTTGGTGGAATGATTGATTTCCTTATGTGCTTTTATCTGTGTGGTCACCTTATTAATTGGTAAACTTAAATTCTTAGCCAAAATAACTGGATTGCTTGTCACGTGTGTATGGCTCAACAGGTACACAAAAAGGAATGAAGAGTGTTCAACCTTTATTATAAATGTTTGAAACATGTTGAGACTTTTTAGAATCCTTTAAATATTTTTTTTTTTAAATGTTTTCGTAAAGGTTGTATCAAAAACTCAGCATGTGCTCTTAAAGGTTGCTATTATAAAACCTTGATGTCACCGATGGTAATTTTATCAAAACTAATTTTGTTGGAGGCAAAGTGGTTAGAACAACTCTTGTTTAAGGCCTGTAAGGCATTGTTAACAGTTTGATTGTAGGTAGATGCCCTGATGAGGGATCACCTAATTTAGTCATTGAGGCATTATTGAGTATTTGATTGATGGTGAATGGCTTAGCGCAAAATTCACCATGACTAGCCCTTGGGGCATTTTATTTTCTCGATGATGGGTAAGTGTCATGTTTGTTTAGGGAATAGTTCCCTCAAACAACCTCTTGGGTAAGGTGAGGTGCTCCATGTAGGTAAGTATGGAGGTCAATCGAAGTATAGATGATGTAAATCTATACCTTTCATGGTTTTAGACTCCCATGAATGTGGTGCTTGCATTTATCATGAATGCATTCGTTTTGTATGTAGATAGATTTCATGATGTGCACATTAATGTTTGATAACTTGCTTAAAAAATAGTAGTGATGAGTGAACTCACTAAGCTATAGTTTGCTCACCCCCAATAGTTTGTCTTGCAGGGTATTCTAAAGCTTGGAAATGAAATAGGATCAAAGTGATGAGTGTTATAGACTTAAGCTCCAAGAATAGATGAAGAATTAGAAGATAGTTAAAAGTCTAGGATGAGTGAATAAGAATTTGTAAAGCTATTTATGTTTAGAACTTTGTCATTTTCCAACACTTTTTCAAAGCGATGTTCTTAAATCTTGAGATCACCTAGTTTTACTATTTGGTAGGGGGTACCAATTCTTTGCGATTCTAGAGAATTGTAATAATCGAGTTTTATAGTTATTTTCATAATAATCAAATTATATGTACTATTAGTTATAGTGAGAAATGATTATTTAATTAAAGTCTTGCAACCTCCAACTTACAAGGTGGTTTTCATATTATAGGTGCACATATGATATGGCAACTATCAGGCAATTCTACTAGGCCCCTTATAGGGTCGTTATAGGTACACCCATCGCCTTAGCTATGTTGAGATGAGCTGCTATGGAGAGTCACATTTGGTCAAGTCTATGGGGGGAATGAGTCTCCTTGCAAGCTATTAGCTTGGCATGATATCTATATTTTCTCATTTAATTACTTGTTTTCAATGTACTTATTACACCCCCTTCTTTTTTTTTTTTTTTTATCAAACATGCAGCTTAAAGAATGTACCCCCACAAAAATGCTCACATGTAGAAAAGTAATCTAAGCCATTAAGAATGAAAGGAAAGCTCCTTTAGGCACAAGTAAGCCCCGAAGGGTGCTTGTGTAAAGATAGTGTGAGGTTGCCCTTACAAATAAAGGAGAAGAAAGATAGGCACCCCCTCCTCGTCCTGTCAAGAATCCTATAGCTAGGGAAAGGGCAAAGGGAAAGGTTAGGGAGGGGCTATCCCACCATGCTAAGAAAAGGCCACATGGTGAAGCCTTCAGGGAGAGGCCTCCAGTAGCTGCCCTAGACATCAAAGGTTGTATGGTCGGTATTTGAAATTATCTAATGACATTTGTGTACTATTGTAGAAATTTAAGGATGCGGTGGTTGAAGCCTGCATAGCTTAAGAGGAATCTTTACACTAAGTTATAGAGCTTCAAGATCTAAAGCTACATACAGAAGTAAAGCTAAAGACCTTAAGAGCTTGGGTAAAGCTTAAGGTAAAAACTAATGCTGAGCTTTCCCTAAAGATGGAGGAGGCTGATCGATCTTGTGTGAGCTTATGCTAAGAAAATAAAAAATTAACTACTCAACTTGGTGAAACATGCAGGGTCCATAAAGAGAAGGAAGATAGGTAGGTTGAAGTTAAGTAAGGCCTCCTGGAAGAGAAAAAAACTTCAAGGCTATCACAATCCCTTCCCCCAAGTAATGAGAGAAAGTTTTACTTTTCCATTCGTTACTTGTTAAGTTGGTACGCTGACTTTTAAGATGTATAATTTCATAGAGTTTGATGATTTTGACTCAGAATATGATATAGATGTGTTTACTACCTTTATGTCTTACTTGTCTTGAATGCTTCTTTTATTTATTAAATGATTTAGGTTCTTTATCTGTTTGAACTTGAATTCTTCTAATTATTTTTTAAGTCATGCTTGTGGGGGTGTTCTTAGACATTTGGATCTTAAGTCCTATTGACAAGTTACACACAAATTTCTCTAAGAAGACTTAAAGAGGTTGGACACTTTGACTATTTGATAAGAGTCCAAGAGCTAGCCATTAGGAGTCTGTTTGCTTGTTAGCTTTAAAGCATGGACTTGACGGCATTTGTAGTCCATTAACCATAGTAAAGTTGGGACCAATCATGATTAAGAGTCCTCTCATCCTAAATAGGTTGAGACTTGATAAATTTACTTAGTCCGTTCACCTCAGGAATGGTTAAGACAATGTATAGAAATGTAATGAAAAACAATAATACTTAAAATGTACAAAATTTCATTCTTTATTAGAATGGTTGAATATATAAACAAATAAAAATTTTAATCAAAGTAAGGTCTAAGGTTATAGGAATTCTAGGTGCGAGGAATAGGTTGACCATCTAATTGTTCTAACTTATATGCCCCATTACCTAAGTCCTCAACAATTCTAACTAGATCCTCCTAACTTGGTGAAAGTTTTCCTTGACCTTTTATCGATCCCATTGCTTCTAACCTTTTATACACTAGTCACCAAGTCAGAATATTTTATGCTTATCCTTCTTATTGTAATAGCAAGTAGCTTGGTGTTGATATGCAACTATACATATTCAAACAGTGTCACAAATTTCCTTTATAGTGTTGAGGCTAGCCTATAGTCCTTGCTGATTGGTTACTAAATCCATTAATTGTGTTCTTATATTTGAAAACTCTAGGTTGATGGGGTGAATAACTTTGGAGCCAAAGGTAAGCTTAAATGGTGTTTCCTTTGTCAAGGTTCGAAGAGTAGTTTGATACCCCTACGGATGGTTAGAAGTTCGTCTACCCACCTACCTTTGGCTTGATCCACCCTTTTTTTAATGCTATTTAGGAAAATCTTGTTCACTATATTGACTTGCCTATTGGATTGTGGGATATGCCATAGAGGTGTAGTGAGCTTTGATGTGATTGTCACTATAAAATTTTCTAAACTTTTGGTGGTCGAATTGCATCCCATTATTCGATATTAACACATATGAACACATATCTCTGAAGATGTTATTGAGGATAAAGGTTACAACATTTTTCTTAGTAATCTTGGCTATAGCTTTAGCCTCTACCCTTTTAGTGAAGTAATGTATGGCAATAATGACAAATTGTTGTTGTCCAAACATTTTAGGGAAAGGTCTGAAATGTCTAGTCCTCATTAAGTAAAAGGTCAAAGGTTGACAAGGGATTGGAAGTAGTTGCTTGGTGCATGCTCCACAAGTGCATGTTTTTGACATTGTATGCATTTCTATGTGAAGCGTTACGAATCTTCCCTCATGGTTAGCTAGTAATAGCTAAGTCTGAATGCTCTTACATAAAGGGTTCTACCCTTGATATGGTTACTTCATATTTCTATATGTAATTGCTCTAACAACTATTGGCCATCTTCTAGTTGGACACATTTAAGCCCTTTTTGTAGAGAAGGTCATCAAAAATAGTGTAATTTATAACCTTGTATATGAGCTTCCTAGCCTCCTTTTTTTCTTGTAGGAGAGTGACATTCTTTAGGTAATCTATGATAGGGTCCATCCAGCACAATTCAACTAGCATAGGATTAATTTCAATGACCCGAGATAATTTCTTTTTGATGCTCTTATTTGGAAGGTACTCGATAAAGACCTCCTATTTATCTAGGTTAGGAATACTCATTGATGCTAGCTTCAATAACTTACCAACATCAGATTTCTCAACTCTAGGAACTTTGGTGATGCTTTAGGAGGGAAATTCCAATGTGTGAACTTTGACAACTTAGAGATAGTCACTCATCGTTTCATCCCTGATAATATATTCTCTATTTACTTGTTAGACTACTAGTTGTGAATCTGAATATATTTCTATCTTCTCAACCTATCTCCTTTGCTAGCCTAAAACCCATACTAAGGGGTTCATATTTTACTTCATTGTTACTTGTTGGGAACTCAAATTTGAGGGCACACGATACTTCCACCCCATGAGGTCTATGTAACACAAGGCCGGTTGCACCCTCACCCCCTACCCCTCCCTCTTCTTTGGGTGGACGATCTATCAACATGGAGAGTCTATAGTAGCTTGTCATTGTTATTCGTTATGACATCATCTGTTGTGTGTACAAGGACCTAGGCTTTTATTACTTTTCTTAGTTGGTATTATACCTTAAAAGTTCTTATTTCTAGGGTGTACTTCATCATCCGACTTGATGTGTTTGGCTATATAGTACATTTCGTAGTAGTTGGTTAGTTAAGACTATTACTTGATGCACTTCAAAATAAGGTTGTACTCTTCTAGTCAAGATCACCACTACGAAGGTGAATGTCTCCACCTTTAAGTAACTTGTTCTGAGCCCTTAGAAGATATAACTAATGTAGTAGACTAGCTTATACTCCCACCCTTTAGCTTGCACTAGTATTGAGGAGAGAGCTCGGTTACTAATAGATAGATATAAGAATAAGTCCTCACCTAAAACTGGTTTAGAGAATACAGGTGACAAATTGGTCATTTCAAGGGAGGATAAAGTAGTCCTTTGGGTAGGTTTGGTTGAGATTTGTGTAGTCTATACACATCTATCACTTCCCATTAGACTTCTAAACTAGGATGTAAATAGCTAGCCCGATCGGGTAACATTCGTCCTTTATGAACCCTACCTTTAACAGCTTTTGCACCTCCTCCTTAATGGCTACTTACCATTTTAGTACAAAGCATCTCTTTTTTTTACTTGACGACTTTAGCACTGTTATCCATGTTAAGGCAATATGTCATTGCTTTGGGGAGATGTTTGGCATGTCCGATGGAACCGGGCAAACACATCATTATTGGACCTAAGGAAGTCAATGAATTGACATTTTAGTTCTAAGGGAATTAATGTTCTTACCTACATTGTTTAATCAAGGCTACTGTCGAGTTGGATTTCTTTAGTCTCCTTGATTGGTTCTACCTTAGAACCTAACTTCTCCTTAAGTTTATTTTTTACAATGAAGACCACCTCCCACTTTAAAGCCTTCAAATATAAATTACACACTAGCTTTTAGTTTCCTCAACACACACCCAGTCCTTTAAGTGTTGGGAATTTTGCCTTTAGGTTTGGCATTGAGGAAATCATCTTAAATGTGTTCTGGCTTAGTTGTCTAAGGATTACATTATAAGGTGACTAGTAGTCTACCACTAAGAATTTTATATTGTACTAGGCTATAATGTTATCATCTTTAAGCTTCATGAGGAGGGTGGCGATGCTCGTAGCCTGTAAAGTTTGGTTATTGAACCTATAAAAATTATGATTGTATGGCTTCATATTTGTCTTAAGCTTAGGTTGCATCTAATCAGAGGCATGTTTAAAGATTATATCTACAGAGCTACTTATATTGACCAAGATTTTACTTATGTCGAATTTGGTAATTTTGGCATTGATCACTAGGACATTGTCATGAGGGGTTTGAATGCTCTCAGGGTTATCATCAAAGAGGATATAGATGTATCCACTCTTGGCTTCTTACCATGTAGGCTCATCACCTATCGGCTAGTTGGAGCATTAGCCAAGCTTAAGGAGCTTAGTTAGCCTCCATTTCGAGCCCCCCCTAATAGTGGTGCTAATAACACCATTGGGGGGGCCTAGTTAAGGTAGTTGTTACCGTTACCTTCTTTTGGCTCATTGTAACCCTACTCTTCCTACCATCTCTAACTAAGTCACTCAATGAAGTTGTTGAGGTCAGTAATATACTCTTGGATATATCTACGTTGCATAAGATCTTCAAGAGCATTTTTAAGTTGATAGCATTCATCCGTATTGTGGCTCCTGTCTTAGTGGAAGTTATAGTATTTGTTGGAGTTTTTCCTATTTAGATAACCCATAGTCTTGTTGGTTTACATAGAATAACAATGTTGCGAACTTCCATGAAAATATCCTCCATTGGCCGTTTAGTGGGGCATATGTTGTGAAGCTTAGGATGGAGCATTTTCTGTCTCTTAGACCATCATCCCATGATGACCCTTCACCTTTCTTTGGGCTTAGGCGATCCTTGATGGATTCTTTATTGTCCTTGTTTTTGTCTGACTTGCTTTAGTTGAATTGTCTCCTAACTAAGATAAAATCCTTGCACTAGGATGTATTTCCTAGCTTTCTCCCTAAACTCTTCAAAGCTACTAGGCTTGCTCTTCACTAGGGATTTGAAGAAATCTCTAGCAGGCTTAACACCTTGAATGACTACATTCAAGGTAACACCTTTATGAAAATTGGGGATTTCCAAATTGCAGTGTTGAACTTTATAAAGTAATCCCTGATTAGTTCATCATGACCCTATTTAATCAAGTTCAATGTTGATGGACCTTTCATGGGGAGCTTACTGGCTAAGAAGTGTCGTTATAATTGGTTAGCTAATCCATTGAATGAAGATATAGAGTGCTATGATAGATTGTGATACCACATATGAGCAACCTTACATAGAGTGCTTAGAAAAGCTTTGCAAGTGACTACATTATTGAAGTCATGAAAGTTTATCATTGTTTTGAAGTGATAGAGGTAATCGTCTAAGTCTGTAGTCCCATCATATATGTCAAGCTACGAGAGGCAAACGTTCAGAGGTAAGACCTCATCTTAGATTGCTTGAGTGAAAGGGGTTTAATTTATAGAAAATTTTGTTGATGGATCAAACCTTTTGCTTTCTATTAAGTGTGAGAGCCTCTTAATATAATCATTGATTTGGTTGATGTCCATGTCATCGACTTGCTTAGTAGCCATATACAAGTTTTTGATGGCTTAAGCATGTTGTTCCAAGCAGGGTTGGCATTAAGGCTGTGTAATGCTATTGGTAGGGCATTATGGGAATGTGCTCTGCCTTGAGCATCTACGGTTTCCTTCTATTTGGTTGTTTTAGAGTGAGGTGCCATTTGTTTGGTTGAGAGTATGATTACAAAGATGACACCAAATGTTATGCTAGGTTTTTGAAGGGTAGTTGAATTGCCTATAAGGCATAAATAAATTAGGCTATAGAGGTACTAGAGTTTGTTCTAGCATAGCCACTCCAATGCCTAAGTCAACATAAGAGTAGAATAAGGGGATTATCGAGAATATGAGAGTTCAAAAGTCCTCTATCCCATTGCCCTTATCCTCTATCTATAGATGTCCTGAGTGATCCTGACTTAGAAAGTGCATTAATTTTTGAAATCTTCTCCTAATATGGCAAGGGCATATCTTTGACCAATTCCTTTTCCTTATTTGTATCATTCTCATGCATTTATCCATTATGGGGATAGACGTAGGAATCTAATCTAAAGGAGGAGGTCAAAAACTCTTGATTTAAAGCCAGATAATGTAATTCTAGGTCAAAAGAAGTCGCCATAGGCAAAAGGAGCTCGAATAAGAGCTTAAGTAGGCCAACATAGACCTTAGGGGGTTAAGCCCCAAATGTTTTATTAACATCATTGTTATAGGTTAGAAGAAAATTCCCTTGAAGATTTGCTTTCACTATGGATTCAAGTACATCCTCTTAATTCTATTTTCTCCCTTGCTAATTTGACATGATGTTCTTCTGGGTGGTTTTAGTTTCACTAGGGTTTTGAATGTAAATGTCTTATTACATCAACAAGTTTTTGCATACAAATCTTTGATCTAAATATGACATTTATGATTTATCAAAATTGATCCCTAAGTTTAGTCTTTTTACTCTTTAATTAGTCAAGAAGTATATTCCCATAAAATTTTTTGACAATTGATTTAACCCTCTTTCTTGATTATTTAATTAAGACCAACATTATTTACTATTCATGCTATTACTTAGATCTTCATTATTAAATTTAGATTATTTCACATTACGATCTAACAAAGGTGCATCTTGTGATCTAAGCATGAGTTCACGTTGATGTGAAAAGTTACGATTACAAGTTATGGAACATTTTAATTGTTAGAAGTGTTAGAAAAAAAATAATTGGAAGAATAAAAAACATTGAAAGAGGTAGTTAGAATCGAAAGTAGGAAGCTAGAAGTCATGTGGAAATAGTACAATACAAGTTCTAAACAAGTTAGAAGCTATTGAAAATCATCAAAAAGGGTCAAAAGCTACTAAATCTGCAATGGGTTGGTAATTAGTAGTGGCAATGGCAATGGCCATTATGATGAGAATTAGGAGACTAAGGTTACTCTTTAAGGGAGCGATGCATTGCAACATTTGGAATGTCAAGAGTAATAGATGAATATTAGATTCTAATGTATCGAGGAACAAATTGAGGAGATTCTAAAACATCTAAATGATTTAGGAATCAATGCACAAAGGACGTAGAGTGACAATAGAAGGCTGGGGTTAGGTTTGGCTTATAGTGACCTTATTAATAGGTCTGCTCTTGGTCATAGGCAGTATGCCCATGATTATGATGAATTGGAAGAGGAGATGATCTTGATTTCTATGGATATGGTTGTTGACAACCTTATCAAGGGCATGAGAGGAGAGATGTCTGTAGAATTGATAAAAACTCTAGGGATTTTTAATTGAGGGTAGATATCCTATGTTTTAATAGTAATTGGGAATAGAAGAATTTTTAGATTTTTTTTTTTTTTTGGTGGAGGTGGATTGAATCTTCTATTATTTAGAGGCTCCCCTAGAGAAATGAGTTGGGATGGTGGCACGTAGATTGAAGAGAGGAAATTTTGCTTGGTGGGGGATGATTTAGTCTAGAAGGGTACATGAAGGAAGTGGTTTCATGTGAACTTGGTATAAGATGAAGGATTTGTTGAAGAAAGAGTTCTTACCCTCAAATTATGAATAGTTTTGTTTCAGCAATATCAAAGATGTTAATAAGGGAATAAAACTATGCAAGAGTATATAGCGAAATTCATGAGGCTAACAAAAAGGGATGACCTTCTTGAATTAGAAAGACAATAATTATTAGGACCTTAAGGGATATAATTGGTGTACAAGTTATTCAAAGTTTTTTAGAAGCTAAGAATATGGCTTTGAAAGTAGAATTTATGTAGTATAAAAGGAATAAGAGGAATTATGAGGGTTATAAGGTTGCTTGAATTGGTGAAAGGTCAAAACCTATGTTGGAATCAACATTAAGGAATAGTAGTAGTTGCAGAAATACATGTTATCAAGAAGAAAAGAGTATAGACAAACATCATGTGACTAACATAAGAGAAGGAGATAAAAAAAGTTTAAAGATCCTTATGTTAAGCTTATAGTCAAAAAGTGTTTTTGATGAAATTAGCTTGGGAACAAGTTTAATGAGTGTCCACTATGAAAAACTGTGAATATTGTGGAAAAGGATGAAAAAGATAAGGAGATTTTTATGAGCTAGATCGAGATGAAGATGAGAGTTAAATGAATGTGCTTCGAAGGTTGATGTTGTCTATTGAGTAAGAGGATCAAACTTAAAGGCATCCACTATTCAAAACTTGATGCACTATCAAAGATAAGGTGTTTAGAGTTATCACTAATTGTGGAAGTTGCAAGAATATTCTCAGTAGGGATGCAGTGAAGAAGTTAAAACTCCATATGGAAAAGCATCCAAATCTTTAAACATTAAGATGACTCAAGGAAAAAGTAGGGAAAGTAGTGGTAGCAGAGCATTGTAAGGTTTCCTTATCCATTGGTAAGTACCATAATGAAGTTTATTGTAATATAGTGGATATAAATGTTGATGGGAATCAAGTTCCTAACTTGATTTTGACATAAGGAGGACCAATGGTGTGAGCTAGGATGAAGGGTTTAAATCACTCAGTGGAAAGGTGTTGCAAGGAACTTTGATGAGTAAAGAGCAAGCTTATTTTGATGGGTATCTATCTAATATAATTACTTTGGGAAGAAGTTTTTTGTTGTTGAAAGAAGAGGGAAAGATTAGATCTAACAAGAATGATGCTTACAATTCCGACCATTTTTCAACAAAGAGAGCTATGATTCTAAACCTTTTTCTAAAACGAATCCAAAGATCCTGTTCCAAAGGTTGGAGAATTATTGAAGGTGATAGAGCTAAGTTTGAATATGGCATATTTCTAAGACAATTTTGGAAGTTACTTTTGTTATATTAAAGGAACCAAATGAATTAATTTAGAGAGTGATAGTAGTTATTCTATTTCTTATTTAAAAATATTTACTTTTCTTTATTAGTTATTTCCTTAGTTGTAACTACTCAAGTATAAGTATTCTCATGTAACCTTATAAAAGAAAATTAAGTTGAATGATATTATCACCATTTACATATTGCATGAGTTCTTCTCATACATCCCACTCTTATCATTTTTTTTCAAATTATGGTGAACAAACCATACAGCCTGCTAGTGTATTATATCAAGTAGATTATGTGTAGTTCGATCTTTCCTTAGTGTGTTATATCCATTAGAAGAGTCATTTATATCCTTGTTTGTTTTATTGATTTGAATATTATATAAAACTCTACAAAAAGATTGTTGGTGAATTGGATGGTTTAGTGGTTGAATTCTCTATAGATTACATAGTATTGATCTTTGTTTCTTTTACTTGGTGATTGTCCAATCCTAAGCTTATATATCCTTTAAAGAGGTTATAAAGTGATTAGATCATATTTAGGTATAATATGTCGAATTTAGACATATCATCTTTTGATATTAGAGTGAAGGTTCATGATGAAGGGAAACATGGGAGTGGATGTTGAGATATTGATAGAAGGATATCAAGAAACAATATGCATGGTGGCGATTCTAACTTTTTAGGGATGTGAATCTATAAATCTATATTTTGACTGGAAACAAGGATGAAAAGATTTTTTATTATCGTAATTATGATGAAGAAACAAAGTTAAGGTTAGTGGTATTAAAGTTTGATGGGTATATTAATTTTTTATTATCATACTTAGGATGAAGAAACAAAGGTGAGGTTAGTAGCATTAGAGCTTGATGGTATGCTACCTTGTGATGGAAAAATTTGAAGGCTCAGAGGATGAGGAGAGGAGATAGAGATATAGAAGCTTGAGATGAGATGAAAGCATATATGTTTTGTTCTTGAGTGTTACAAGAAGGATTTGTACATGAAGCTTCTAACTTTGAAGTAGGGTGGACTTAATGTAGAAGGTTATGTTAAGAAATTTAAGGTGTTTATGATCTAATGTGAGGTCATGGATTAAAGTCACATACTATTTCTTGTTTTATAGTAGGATTAAAGTATGACAACCTAAAGGTAGTGGAGCTATAGAAGATTGATACCTTGGAGAAAGCTATATGATTGGCCATCAAGGTAGAATGGCAATTAATTAAAAACCTTTATAGGGTGTCTTTTGTGGCATAATGTAGAAATTCTAAAGGGTTAGGAAAGGGTGAAGAAAGAAGAGATTGAAAGAGAAAGAATGATGAGAAACGAGATGCAAGGGAGGAAGATGTTAAAGGAAAAGCTTCTACCAGTTCCGATACTAGAGGAGAAGATCAAAGGTTGATGAGGATACATAGTAGTCAACTTAAATGCTTTAAATGCCTTAGATTTGGGCATATGACTACACAATGTCCAAGCAGAATAGTGATGATGATGGGGGAAGGAGATGATGTTAAAAGTGAAGATAGTGGAGAAGATGGCAAAGAATATAATCCTAAGGATGTTTTATGGCAACATGATGATGAAGTAGAAGCACTAGATGATAGGAATTCAACATCTAGGCTAATCACTTGAGCTAAGGTATACAGACTTCAAAACTTGATGTAAAAAAATACTCTTTAGCCAATTGATTGAGGATGAAGCCACCTACCTTCATAGGTTCCTCTTCCATCATCCATCAAGCTACTATCAGGCGCTCATCTATCTTTGAGCTAAGGAAACACCACCAAGCCACTATTGGGAATCCTAGATGAATAACTCAAAGCTTAAACAACCCTAACCGACTAGTCCTACCATCTCGTTAACCTTCTAAAACTAGCTAAGCAATTATCTAACTTGTTCAATAAAACAGTCTTGAGTTCAATTTTTCTTTATTTTTCCCTAATTTAAATTCATATTAAACTTTGTCCATTCAATATAAACTACTTAACAAAACTAAGGAAAATTTACTCTCTCTTTTTTTTTTTTTTAATGTTTGAAGTTAGCCACCAACTAAAGTTAGAAAAAGAAAAAAGGAAGGGTTAAGGTTGAATGGGTGGAATTACCTTATCTTGGCTACTAGCTTGCAAACAATTTCTTTCTAAAAGAAATTTTGGAAACCAGAGACAATGAGATCAAGGGCTAATATATTAAAACTTATATAGTTACCAAAAAGGGGTTAATTTGGAAAAGTGGAAAAAAAATACTAATTCCCTTTTTATTTTATTTATGTTTTTATTGTTTCTTTTTATGAGGATAATAAAATTTATTTCTTTTTTTAGGATGGCTGCTTTAAAGATGCCTATGTACCTACTAATTGGGATCAAGTCAACATAGTATTTTTTTTCTTTTATAAAAACTTAAATGGGTTTGTCTTTTTATTATTAAAAAAAAAGAAAAAGAAAAAATTATTTTACTTTACATTATTAACTTTATTTATCTTTCTTTTCTTGGATAACCTTTATACCTTAATTTTGAAGCCTATATTTGGTGAATCTAAAGAAGCTCCTAAGTTTTTGAAAAAGATGCAATTACATTTTTTTTTAAATAAAGTCTAAGAGAGAAAAAACTTTATATATTAGATAAAACAAAATGGATTCCCATATATATTAATAAATAAAGCATATTAAAAGGATAATAACTATGGATACATACATAGTTTAAAGGAAAAAAAAAAGGCAGTAAATTATATTAAATTAGATCTACAAAAAAAAAAAAAAAACAATGGAAAGCACTTGTTACAGCAAAAATTAGGTAGAAAATAAGTAGACTTAGTTAACTTGTCCACTATTACCTAAACTATATCTTGCTTCTCTTTAGTATTCAGGAGGACTGTAACAAAGTCATTGTCACATGTTCTCATTTCTATTTTGGTAGTAGAAGAGGCTATAATTCTCCAGCTGGCCTCTAATGCTTATTTCAATCTATTGGCAAGTCAAGCATTTAGCTACATACTCAACTATCTCCCTTTTCATGTTCTTCCACCGATAATGACTCTTTAGATCCTTATATACATTGGTGCTTCCAGATGTATTGTGTATGCTGAGTAATGTGCCTCTTTTATTATCTCACTTTTCAATTCTATATCCCTTGACACACATAATTTGGTTTCATATCCTAAGATCCCCTCTACATCTAAGTTGAATTCAAAAGCCTTACTTGTTACATCTTGTTCATAATTTCTTGGATATCTTCATCTTCTACCTAGCCAGTCTTGATTTTTTCCCTTATGGTTGGTTGTATACATAAAGTAGCCATTTTTTCTCCCACTTCTTGAGTTTAAATCTCTAACTCTTATTTATGCATGTCTTCCAATTAACTCCTTCTATGAAGTGATGAGAGTAAGCTATATTATCTTGTTTCTTTCTACCGAGGGCATTTGCCATCACATTGGCCCTTCCTAGATGGTATTGTGTCTCCAAGTCATAATCTTTGATCAGCTCCAACCATCTCTCTACCTCATATTTAGCTCCTTCTGTGTGAAAATATATACTTTAAGCTCCTATGATCAGTGAAGATCCTATATTTCTCTCTATACAGGCAACACCTCCATAGCTTTAAGGCTAATACTATTGTTACCAACTCCAAGTTATGAATTGGGTAATTTTTTTTCATAAGGCTATAGTTGGCAGGATGCATAAGCTATCACTATCTCACCCTACATTAATACACATCCTAGCCCTTGAATTGAGGCATCATTATATACATGAAATTCCTCTTCAATCTTGGGTAATCCTGGAACTGGTGTGATACGAACCACGCCAACCTGTGATGAAACCCAATACCAATACGTTCGAAATTCGTTGCCTAAGACGCCTAAACACCTAAAGTGGAAACCGCGACCCGTTGTCTATAAGCGAGACAAGAACCTTGGTATAAAATGAAGACGCCACAATCAGGATGAAAGACCGATTGATAAGTCGGGATGAACGCCACGGAAATCAATCCGATAAGTTCGATTTAGTTCTTGAAGAACTAAGGGAGGTTCCTCTCAAAAGTGTTTAATGTTTAAAGATGTATATTGTTCATTGTTCTAAACCCTAGGAGCTTTTATACTAGGGTTACAATTCGTGTAAAACAAGTTCAAAACGACGTAGTTTAGATAAGTGACGTAAAAACGCGAAAACAGAACAAGCTGGCCGGTAGAGGATACACGGCCGTGTACATGACCGTGTACTTTGGCCGTGTACTTTTCTGTGCAACTTCGGGCAACATACACGCCCGTGTACTTTGGCCGTGTATCTTTCTGTGCAACTTCTGGCAACATACAGGCCCGTGTACTTTAGCCGTGTATCTTTCTGTGCAATCTTGGAATTCCTACACGGCCGTGCCTTGAAAGTACATGCCCTCTTCATCCCGTGTCCAGTATAACTTGTACAAAAGTAAGGGTCTTCCCATGGTTGTTCCAATCCGTTCCAACTTCATGATTGTTCCAATCCTTTCTGGCTTCATGGACAACCTTTATCAACCCATTAAGTGCTTCCTTGAATCGTTTTGCTTGATTTCTTGTGATCGGTCCAGGCGGCACTTCAAGAGGATCCACATTTCTTCTTCCGGCTTGGCTCTTATCATGGATCTCATCATGGTGCTATTATGAGTTTATCTTTCAGTGTTTGAAAGTTGGCTTCACATCGATCATCCCACTCAAATCTTACATTCTTCTATGTCAATCTAGTGAAAGGTGTTGCTATTTTAGAAAATCCCTTTATAAATCTTATATAATGGCCTACCAAACCTAGGAAGCTTCTTACCTCTATGGCTATCTTTGATCTATGCCAATCTACTATAGCTCTTACCTTTTCTAGGTTTATAGATATGCCATCTTTATTAACCACATAACCTAGGAAAACCACTTACTCTAGCCATAATTCACATTTACTAAATTTAGCGTATATTCTTTCTTCTTGTAGACTGTCTAACACTAATCTCAAGTGCTCTTCATGTTCTTCAATGCTTTTTGAGTATATCAGGATATCGTCTATGAAGACAATTATAAAATTGTCCAGAAAATCCTTGAATATTCTATTCATTAGATCCATGAATGCTGCAGGTATGTTAGTTAATCCAAAGGGCATCACAAAAAATTTATAATGCCCATATCTATCTTGCAAGTTGTTTTTTGGATGTCTTCTTCTTTAATCCTTAGTTGGTGGTATCTTAATCTTGGGTCTATTTTTGAAAACACCTAAGCTCCTGGTAGTTGGTCAAATAAGTCATCTATCTTGGGGAGAGGATATTTATTCTTGATAGTGACCTTGTTTAACTCTCGATAGTTTATACAGAGTCTCATGCTTTCATTTTTCTTCTTAACAAATAAGACTGATACACCCTAAGGAGAGATACCAGGTCTTATGAAACCCTTGTCTTGTAGCTCTTGTAACCACTTTCTTAGTTCTTCTAATTCCATTAGGGCCATCCTACAAACTGGTGTTGATATTGGTAATATACCTTGTACCAAGTTAACACTAAACTCTATCTTCCTGGCTAGGAGTAAATTAGGAAAGTCTTTTGGAAACACTTTTGTGAATTCTCTCACTATAGGTACCACTTCCAACTTAGCTTCTTCACTAGCTTCAATAGATACAATTGCCAGCATATTCGTTCCCCACATCTCATAAGTGGGTAATTTAGTGGGTCTCTAAACTTCCAATTTATACTCAAAATACTCTTTTCCAAGTATATTAAGTTGCACTACCATGTTATCAACAGTTGGTGGTAGCATGGTATTTTGACAGCCAATTAATACCCAAAATGATGTCAAACTCTATCATTTCTAATATTAAAAGATCTAATGCCATCATCCTGCCCTGTATCTCTATTTCCACTCCTCTGCATATTCTACTTATCTTCCCTCCAACTCCTAAAGGAGTACTAACAGCCAGACTATCATTCATGTGTTCAACATCCAATGCATATGTGCATACAAAATTTTCAAATACACTGGATATAGATGCACTGGTATTAAACAATACATCAACATTGTAAGAGTATATTGGAAGCATACTTGCAATGATATCCATATCAGAGATGTCTTAGTGCTACTGTTGCTAGATAGCCAACACCCTAGTAGGCACTCATTAAGAACCCCCTGCCTATGGTCTATTACCCTGTCTTCCCACTGGGGGTTTAGCTATTTGTTGAGCTAGGGTTGCTTGATTCCTTACTTGTCACTGATGATAGTTAACTGCATTATGTCCCTTTTGTTTACACACAAGACAAAAAATTAGGAGGATTGACCTCTCACTATAGTGCTTGCTAATGTATCCTATCTTCCTATAGGAAAAACACGCACCATCTGGTCGTCTGCATTCTCTCAACTCATGAGGCCCATAACATTTAGTTTTGACATTAAAGCTTGCGTAGGAAGTGTCAGAGGTATGGGTTTGACTTATAGAAGAGGGGTTGTAGTACTCTGTATCCTATTCTAATATAAATGAGGTCTCTTGCCCTTTTCTTGCCCCATTCCACTCAAGGTAGGTCTTTTTCCTAGAGATATTGCTACTCTATGGCTCCTTTGTTCTTTTATTCTCTTTCTGCTCTACTCAAGGTACTTGGCCTTATTAACCATTTCAGCATAAGTATTCAATTGAAAAGCCCTAACCTCATGTCAAAGATCTAAATCTAAACCTCTTAGAAATCTTCTAGCTTAGGATCTATCATCATTACAATCATTCTTAGGTAGGAATTGGATTAGGAGGTTCCATTATACTTCATACTCTTCCACTGTTCTGTCCCCTTGCTCACAATTATAATATTCATTTTCCATCTTTTCCCTAGAGTTGCTGGGGAAGTATCTTTGATAGAACAATAGCGTGAACACTACTCAGTTCATGCTTTCCCCTACCAGTTTGGGAATTGAGGCCCACCATTTGGCTACATTTCCTTTCAGTATGAATGCAACATAGTTGACTTTCCTATATTCAGGTATCTAAAAGACATCAAATGTTTTCTCCATTTCTTATACCCAATCCTCAACCTTAATTAGGTTATCCACTCTTGATTTAAACTCCTTAACCACTATGATGAACCTGTCAAAGCTGACAGGTTCATTGGCATTTCTGCGTTGTGGAACATTGGGGGCTTGATGTTGTTATGTCAATAGCCTTACCAAATGATTTACAATCTACAGCAGTTGGACTGTCTCTTTAGCCATCTGATCTCTTCCCCCCTATAGCTACTGACCCTAAATATTCTCTTCATTTGGGTTGCTACGTCCAGCACCCCTTCCTATGCTTAATCCGGTTATTCTTTTCAGAGGCATTCTATTGAGAAGAGACAACCAGATATACTTAAAGTTAGTATCATTCAAGGTTAGTGTCATGGTGTATAGGCATATACACATATACCTCTACACTTAGTTGTACACACATATATATAACTTAACAATTAAAATGAGTGCAAATAAAATAATAGTATAATAAAATAAATTACTTGATAAAATATATATCCCATAATTACGCCCACTCTCTTTATGTCTTACTGTCCTATAGATCAAATACTTAATTTCTCTAAAGATCACATCCTATTTTCTACTATTTGAGACTTATACTTAGTGATCATCTCTTAATATTCAAAGAATCATTAAACTAAATTCTATAGATCAAAACTTGAGTCCCAAGGATCATCAACCTATGTTCTATAAATAAAAACTAGAGTCCTTAAAGATCATCAACCTTTATTATATAAATCAAAACCTACGTCCCTAGATATCATTAACCCATGCTCTGATACCGTTGATGTGCTCAAAACCAAGATTAAGCACATACAAAAACCAATTTGAAAGACAATTAAACAATGTCAATCAAACTAGTCTCAATCACATGAACAATGCCATCAATTTCCAATGAATGTAACCAATTCTTCAATTAGGATGTGTTTGAATCTTAAATCCAAATATGATATAGCTCTGATACCAAAAGATGATGTGCTCAAAACCAAGCCCAAGCACATTCAAATGAATCAAAGAAACAAACTCCAAATCTCAAACATAAATTGATTCAATTGGATTAGAATTTGCGTGAACCCTATTGAAATTTTGATGAAATCCAATGGTCCAAGATGCAATCAACAATCCAACAAGGTTAAACCTCTCCAAATAACAACAAATGCAAGTGAAATCCATGTGAATTATATCAAGAAGAATAGATCTAAAAATCATCATTTAATCCTCTCCCAACAAGCACCATTCACGTCACTATAGATTGCAATATTGATGATGATATCAAATACTAAAACAATCAATTTCATAACATGATATTTGATCACAATTGCAATCCAAATCTGACCAAGAAAATCTAAATCAACCTAGATATGACTCACTAGTGATGATAAGGAAAAATAATAGAGAAGGAATTGATATTACTCACAATTTCCCCTTTGCTGCACTCGCCACAATTTTAACTCTTGGAAATTGAAATTGATAAGAGAAATTGAACTAGGGAAACCCTAAGCTCTCTCATGAAATGTGATGTTCAAATCTGAAAAATTTTGGCCTCCTCAAACCCTACTATAAGCAAGTATTTATACTTGCTACCCCTAGGGTTAGAAAATGGACAAAAATTACAACTATGCCACTTTTAAGGTGGCCGGTCCTAAAACTCAATTACAACCAAATAAAAGTATCCCAAAAGAAAATACAACATAAAATAGTCTAAATAACAATTACAAAATAAAATAAAATAGTCTTCATCATGCGAGCTCTTCCATAGGATTCATCGGCCCAACTCATCGCCGGTTTAGGTCGATCCATGGATAACCTACAAGTTGAGTCTGAGTGAGTTTGTCCATCGCCCTATAAAATATGATAAGTGTGCCTGTTGAAATATATAATACATGAAGAAGATAAAAGAGGTTAGTAAACAAATAATTCCAGGGTCGATTTGCTCAAAATGGGCCCTCATCGCCAAGATTCGAAATCCTTTAGTTCTTGTCCTAATGATAAGTCTTGTCGGATTTTGATTCCTATCAACCGTATTAGCTGTAACACCCTAGAACTCGGGCACGTTATAGCTTGCTACATGCCCTTACCATATAGGGACATGTTAAGGCTCTAAACCTACTCTGATACCAATTAATCTAGCAAATCTTGTACACCTCAATTTAATATACTCAATACAACCAATATGATATGAATACATTCTAAACCATCCTTCAAAGCTTGAAACAAGTTTAACCATAAACCCATGATCAATATCTAAAGCAGTGGAATATTTATAAAGCACTAGTCTATTTTCTTCCAAGATCTCCATGTTCACTACATATGTGTAATACAATATCTCCTTAAGCCTAATCATCATAATAATAGTGAAAATTAGCTTAATTAGAAATTAAATCAGTAAAACAAATAGGGTGTGTTTCAACTAAATATGACCATGTTAGAGGTTGTGTAACTCAACACAGGATAGCACACGACTGTGTCAGAGGTTGTATACCTTTCTATGTATTTTATAATTTGACATGGGATGAGACACGACCATGTATCTTTTTATATAATCTAGGTTTAACACAAGGTTGTGTTGGGAGATTGTGTACCTTTCTGTATAGTTTAGGCTTAACACAAGGCAAGACACAGCCGTTTCTTGTAGCACACTCCTTTAACAACACCACGTCACAATAGCACGTTTTAGACAATCAACACTCATACACAATCATACACCTACGATGAAACAATTCAATAAACACAATTATCACTTCTTGACACTTCAAGTATATTAAAATAAATGAAGCACAAATAATCACTTCCAAGTAGTTAAGTTATTAATTTCAACTAGCAAGTGTTTAAGTAATGATTTTCAATTACTTTTACTGATATGAGTCAAAATCTATCAAGACCTATCATTAGGGTAAGAGCTAAAGGATTTCAAATCTTAGCGATGAGGGCCCATTTTGAGCAAATCGACCCCAAAATTATTTATAAATTAACCTCTTTTCTATTATTCTTATATTGTGTTTTCAATAGGCACACTTATTTGGTTTCATAAGGTGATGGATAAACTCACTAAGACTCAGCTTGTGGGTTATCCATAGATCGACCTAAAAACCGAAGATGAGCTAAACCGACGAATTCCATTACAAAGCTAGCTTGTTGAAGATTATTTTTGTGTTTGTAATTTATTTTGTAAGTTTTGTGGGACATTTTATTTGGTTATAATTTTTTTTTTAGGATCAACCACCTTATAGTGGCATAGTTGTAATTTTATAGTCATTTTAACCCTAAAGGGAGCAAGTATAAATACTTGCTAATTAGGGTTTTTGGGGGACTTTTGATAATTGGAGAAAAATACACTTTTGTGCTGTAAGAGACTCCCTCTTTCATGCATTTTTCTCTTATCAATTTCAAGTGTGAAATTGTGGCGAGTGGACTTGGATTTGTTGTGAGTTATATCAACAAATTACAAGTTGATCCTAATTCCAAACTAGTGTGTCATATCTGGTAAGGAATTAGTTAATTTATGTTGTTCTTATTACACGCAATTTAAGGTTCCTTATTCAATTTGTGGGTCATGCCATTTGTTAATTGAAACTTGGAATCAATTGTGTTGTTATTGGATTGGACGTTATCTAATTTAGTACACGTTATTTTGGAGAATTGTTCATCAATTGTTATGCCATATTTGTGAAGTTATATAGTTGATTCAACAATTGGAATGTGTACATTGTGCTTTGGATTTTAGGCACATCATCTTTTGGTATCAGAGCATCATCATATTTGGAATTAAGATTGATCACGCCATTGTTTAAGAATTGGTTCATAAATATTGAGGAATTGTGCAATTGTTGAACTAGTTTGATTGACATTGTTTAATTGTCTTTCAAATTGGTTTTGCATGTGCTTAATCTTGGTTTTAGGCACATCTTGACACTTCAAGTATAGTAAAATAAATGAAGCACAAATAATCACTTCCAAGTAGTTAAGTTATTAATTTCAACTAGCAAGTGTTTAAGTAATGAGTTTCAATTACTTTCACACTTTAATGCTTGTTTCTTAATTCAAACTTCACTACTCAACTTTCCTTTCTTGCCACGGTTTCACACCCACAATTAGTCTTAATGTGCAACACCTTACACCACACACAACTTCTTCAACAAGTGGCAATTCAATCACTACACACTCACACCACCACATATACACACAATCACAGTGCAACTCCTTCAAACCTTAACACACACGCAACACAACTCCAACAACTCAATACACTCCTTTTACACCGCAACTCACACACATACAACCACGGTGTAACAACCTTCCCAATACAACACACAAAATACACCACGTTGCAACCCTTCACTCACACACTCACTACGCCACACATACATACCCTTCACTAATGGTGTAGCACACACACACACTTCAAAGTAAACAATTCTTTGCCACTACACAACTCCAATTCGCCACTCACACAACTTAATTCACACTGCAATTCACAAATAAAGCCAGTAACAAGATTTAAATTCAAATCACTCCACTAAATGCAACCTCCTCCACAAATGGTAAAAAAAATTCAAATTCAAATAACACTTATTCAATGCTACTCAATGAATTGCCTCAAACTTAAAGAAGGTGTTTGAATTCAAATGATTTCCTTTTTCCCCACAGAAGTTCAAATTTGGAATTTACAAGCAACAGCACTCAATTCCGAAATCACATAGGGATCACACTTTCCTTTTACCAAAAAATATTGTATTTCCAATTCCACAACAAACACTAGGAAATACACTTCTTACTTTCCCTTCAAAGATCATGACAACAAAAAGATGATAAGGAAATCACAATTGCTTCATGCCTACAACAACAAGTAGCAACTACAACTCCTCAACAACACAATTAATAACTCAATCTCCACTTCACAATTTCAGATCAAGAAGTTAAGAACCCTAAAATTCCGAAATCACAATTACAAAATCCCTTCTCACAACTTAAGCTCTGATACCAAAAGATGATATGCTTAAAATGACCAAAGCACATACAAACAACAAATTGAAGCAATTCCAATCAACAACCACTCTACAAGAGGCGTAAGCCCCTAATCCCTTATGAATCCGAATTGTTAAACCAAGTATGATATGACACCAAATGAAGATATGATTAAATGATTCAAGCACATAACATAATCCAATTAAACTAACTCCATAAGAGGCGTGAACAACAATAACAACCAACAACAATTAGCTTGATCAACCCCTTCACAAATTAACCTTAATTCACGAAAATGGAAACCAAATGGATATATGGAACAATCAATTGGAAGAATATCAATGGTTAATAAAGGAAATGAACTAAGATTCCAATTCAAATTGAAAAGTTTCAAATCTAAAAATAGAACCCTAAATTCACCTGAACCAAAGGAAACAACAAAAAGTACCTAGATTTGACTCATTAAGTAAAATTTGTAAAACAACAAGAAATGATTGATATTACTCACAATCAGTCAAGTTGGTTCTCACCACAATTTCAATGATGAAATTGATAAGAGATCAATGGCAATGTAAGGGGACTCCTTATGGCCACAAGAGTGTTTTTTCAAATGGTCAAAAGTCTCTCTAAAAACTCTAGTTAGCAAGTATTTATACTTACTCCAATTAGGGTTGAAATGTCCAAAAAATTACATCTATGCCACTAATGTGGTCGATCCTAATTCAAAAAATACAACCAAATAAAAATATTCCAAAATGATTACAAAGTAACTGGTTCAAAGATAAAATAACAAATACAAAGATGGTCTTCAAAGAGTCAGTTCTTCAAGTCAATTGTGATCATCGTGGACCATTGGATGTGAGTCCGATGATGTTCTCAATTTGATCAATAGTGTAGGTCATGTGGCATCCCGTAAAGACTTATCACCGTACCTGCTATATTACAACTCAAACATTATTAGATAAAGAAAATGGATACATGTGAGTGATTTGGATCATCATCCAAATCAGGTTTCCTGACTATCAGGATTGCAGGGTAGATTCCCATCACATAACTCCAAACATCATGATGGAAGACAAAATGAATATCAAGGGTTGACAAGAGTAGCTAAACTCTTTGTAGCCAAAAATCAAGTATCTGAATAGTCTCATCTAAGTGATCTCACTATTATGCGGCTTCACCATAATCCAGCTATATTGTATAGCCTATCAAGACTCATATCCTCATATTATACTTGATATCATGGTTGTCAAAATTGCGATTTTACTTGGAATTGAATAATATAAAATCAATAGAATTGTATAAAATCGATAGAATTGGTAACTTGTAGAATTATATATCTAAACTCATAATTATATCAAAAGTTTATAGCTAAATGATTTTTCTTCCATTTTGATTATAAAAAACTTGATAAAATTGCAAACTCGTATAATCATATAATTGACTTGTGATTTTAACAACTATGCTTAATATACCTTCTCTCAAGTTACAATGTCTATTATCTGACATGACTTCACTTATTAGCTACCTACCGAGCTACCTTTGGTGACTTATGCACATAACTACCATGTCATTTCGGAGTATATGACAATTTCCGTAATCTTGATTCAAGATTTGTCACTTACTAGCTTAATTAATGATGCACAAGCACCAAGCGGTTATTTAATCAAGTTAATTATTAGTATAGTTAAGTTTTTTATCCTTATACACAACATGTAAGTTACTATGTACTTAAAAGGTTAATGATACCTAAATCGCAATCTAAGTTTCAATTAAGTCAATGGATGTTTTATGCATCAAAGAGAAAATTTTTTACAATTGATTGTTTTAAGTGATTGAATCCTATACTAAGGTTAGTTTACACTATTTGGGGCCTATACTAATTACTAGCTTATTTAGGGTTACTTAGACCCGATTAGCTTTTAGTCAATTTTGACTCAATTCAATTAGGGTTTATTTAATTTAACCTAATAAGTTATTTCAATTTTAAGTCTAATTTTCTTAAGGCTCAATTAGGGCATTTAGATTCTTTAAGAATAGTAGGGCTAATTATGTTTGAAATTAGGCTTACTAGTCTTAATTAATTTAGTTAAGTTTAGTTACAGTTACTAAGTCCATTTTAATTCCAATTAAGTCACTTCAATTTACTTTAATTACCTTAGACCCATTATGTTTAATTCATTCCTATTTGTTATGTAAGTCCTTGGTTGATTTAATGTCTTCATGGGTTTAAGGTCCATTTAAGTTTAATTTATTTACTAGGGCCCACTTAGGATATAGGCCCCAAAGGTTAATGGGTCTAATCATGTTTTGGATCTTAGACCCATTTAGGTTGTCATGTAAGCTCATTTTAATTTATTAGGCCTATGCCTAGTTTATTTTAATTAGTTAATTCAATTTGGGCCTTATAATGGTTTGAGATCCGGTTTAAGTTGCTCATCATGCTAAGACTCATTTAGGGCATGAGCCATAGGGAGAAATGGGCTCAATTATGTTTTGGATTTTGAATCTTGGAGTCGTAAGTTATTGGGTTCATATTATCGTGTCAAAATGTATTTTAATCCAATCAGAATAGTTTAATTAATTATGCCCATTTAATTAAATAATATTTAATTACATAGGCCACCTAAGGGGAGGGTAAGAGGGTGATCCCTAGGTCTATTTTAGTTGAATTGACTCGGGGTTAAGCTAGCCAAAGCCCAATTAAATTAAAACAACCATTATGGCAATCTCAATTTATTACAATTAAAGACTTTAATTTTAAAGGGTTATAAGTTACTCAAATTAAGCCTAAATCATGTGAAACAAAAGTCATTTGTTTTCTTATCAGCTCTACTATCCATTTTAATAAAAAAAAATATTTTATTCAATTTAGAGCCGTTGGACTACCAGATTAAATATAGTTACAAATTTCCAACCTTAAGAGTCCATAATTTATTCTATTTATATCCAAATGACTCTAAATCAAAACCTATTTGTTTCTATTCTTCTCTAGAGTCTAAAACATCATTTATATTTCATTTTTAAGCCCAAAACATCATCAAGAATGGGCAATCAAAATAAAGCATGCCCCAAATAGTGTTTACATTCTATTAGTCTAACTTCAATACATCATCACTTTTAAGCCTCATTTTACATCCAATCTAACTCCTATTTATAATTAAATAATAATTCCATCAAATTTACTCAAAATAAACATAATATATGACAATTTTTCTAAAATTAACCATATTAATAAATAATTCTAATTTAACCCAAATTATCTTTAAACTTTACCAAGGTTAATATTTATCATGTAACTTCCATTTTCATCAAATTTATTACATTATGAACATAGTTAGATGCTAGAAATCAATGCATGACAATTAAATTAATTTATCCAACCACCAATTCAATCATACGATCATATTCCAACCTTCCACAAGTTATATCCACTAATTAATCACCAAAATCACTTTACACATCATATATTCATACTCCAATCATCAATTTATCATCTCCCATCATCTAAAATAGAATTAGCAAGAAAATCAAGTACTAATTTCATGTTCCTTAGTGACGACAACATCAATACTTAAACATATCTTCAATTATCATGCATTAATCTTGATTTCTACTACTAAATCCAATACCCAACAACATATAAAGCATATTAAATCATGGATTAATTTCTAAATCATCAAACGACACTTAAGAATCTTCAATATAGGTGGTGGCAACATGAGTACATTCCAATAGATCCTCAACACTCAAGAAATCATCAAATCATCAAGTTCAATCACTTATAACTATCATCAACTTAAACAAGAGTTTAGACTTACCTTATTAGAGAACCAAGTAATACCCAAAACATCTCCAAACCACACCTACCCAACTTCCAGATGATGTTTTCCTACTCACAATTGATTTTCCTTCACAATAAACATCATACATTATTTAGATCTATAATCTACAAGCTAAAGTTTTCTTGAATTAACTTGTTACACTTACCTTTTCCACCCAAATTCACATGTAAGATGCCCATTCTTAGCTTGAAATCTCACTTGATTCTTGACCTAAAGGAAATGACCAAAATTAGTAGTTAGATAGGATGGAATTGAGTTAGAAGAATGTTTAAGGTTCAAGCTTGATTTGAGAGTTTTCTTCTTACCCTTCGGTTTTTCAAAAATTGAGGAGATGCGAGCTACAATTTTTTTTGTCCTAAAATGGGTTTAAATAGTAAGGTTTAGTAATGATTTAAGGGTAAAGGCAAATGGAACCATAAGGATTAGTGGGTTGTGGTCTAATGTGACACGTGCCCTCATTTTTAACCTATTTTAGTATTGTTTTTTAATTTCCTCCACTTACTTCAGCTCAGAATGGTGCTTAACCTTTACTAAAATGCCTTTGGAATTTGAATTAATTAGATACTCTTCTATAAAATAAGTGTAGGAGCATTTTGATTATTTTACCCAATTGAACTCCAAATTTACTTTTTTTTTTCTTTTTCAATTGTCTCTAAATATTTTACAAATGATATTATTCACCTAATTAAGATCTTTAGGTCATATTTAAGGTATAAGAAATTTCAGATTCATTTTCAATAAAATGATTTCAAAGGTAAAAAGGTTCTTTTTAGAAAAACTAACTTTTCCAACTTAAATTTACTTCTTAATTCAACCCAAATTTTTTTCTTCTTTTATTCTTGACCATATTTATTATTTTTGGGGTTTTTCACTCTCTAAAAATATCTCTTTCTTCTTCTTTTTTTAATATATAATTGTGACATGCAACTTCTAATGTGCTTTTGACTTTTTTTTTATTAATATAAAATGACTCAAATGCTAACATCAAGATAACAAAAAATTATTAAAACACCTTTGAGAGAAAAAAAATAGTAAATAACACAGAAAGATGTAGAAGAGGTGAAAAGAGAAATCTTTTATGAATTTCCTTGAATATACTAAAACAATATATATATATAATGAAAACACCCATTATCATTAATATAGTAGATATTTTACTACATAGCTCAAAAGGGAGGATTTATTTAGACGACCTAATTTGAATGGGATACTTCAGAAATTTATTATTTTTATTTGTTTCAATGTCAAATGGAGATAATTTTCTAGGAAAACATTAAACATAAAGACCATTCGTACATCCAATCTTATCCTTATATATATATTTATGATACATGATGTGCTCAAAACCAAGTTCAAGCACAATCAAATGACTCAAGAAAACAAGTCATAATTCAATCACAAAACCGGTTCAATGTGGATGAACAATTCACGTGAAACCCTTTAAGATTTGATGGAAAAATGAAGATCAAATGATGTAATTGCAATCCCTATTTGTAATATTCACCAAGTGACAACAAAAAGAGATTAGGTTCACGTGAAATCAGAACAAAATGGAAGCACCAAAACCATGAATTCCACTCTTCCTCCAATTCCAATTCACGCCAACACTAAAGAACAATCAATCTTACAAGATAATTGTCCATGAATTTACATTCACAAATAAGTCCAACAAAGCTTCAAATCCACCCTAAATATGACTCACTAGAGAATAAGTGAAGAACAACAAAGAAGGAAATCGATATGACTCACAATTTCTTCTTGTTGCACTTGCCACAATTCCAATTCTTGGGTTGAAATTGATAAGAGGTTTTGAACTAATGATGAATCCTAATTCCACACGTGAAGTGCTAGGTTTAATTTGCAAAATATGGCCTCCTCAAACCCTACTATAAGCAAGTATTTATACTTGCTACTCTTAAGGTTAGAAAATGATCAAAATTACAAGTTTGCCACTTTTAAGGTGGCTAGTCCTAAATGGAAATTACAATAAAAATAAAAGTGTTCCAAAATGATTACAACATAAATAGTCCATGTAAATGAAAAATATATAAAAGAAATTGGTCTTCAAGATACCGGTCTTCTATAGGATTCATCGGCCCAGCTCATCACCGGTTCAGGTCGGTTCATAGATAACCCACAAGCTGAGTCTGAGTGAGTTTATCTATCGCCCTATAAAATATGATAAGTGTGTCTGTTGGAAAACACAATACAAGAATAATAGAAAAGAGATTAATTTATAAATAATTCCGAGGTCGATTTGTTCAAAATAAGCCCTCATAGCCAAAATTCGAAATCCTTTAGTTCTTGCCCTAATGATAGGTCTTATCAGATTTTGATTCCTATCAATACATTAGCCCTAAAACATATATTTATTTTTTATTATTATTTATTTATTATTATTATTTAGAAATTTCCCTAAAGCATTAACAGGATGGCAAATAAAAAAAAAACTCCTTTTACGCCTTTTTTTTGTTTTGTTTTTTTATTTTTTTTTGTTTTTGACAATAATAAAAAATAAAGAAAAAAAAAGTTCTACAAGTGGTGCTACGATGCGAAAGGCGGTGGTGTTCCAGTGGTCGTCAGCGATATGTAGTGAGTTGGACCAGAGGAATTCAGGGTGCCTGTCGAAAAGCCTTAAATCAATTGAATCATGAAAACAAACGTGAAATCTTTGGCTTTTGTTTGCAATTGCGACTCAAGAACACCTAAATCACAAATAATTCGAAGCAGGAGCTCGAATCTTGATGTAATCTGGATTTGGATGAGGGGTTTTGAGGTTTAGAGGCTAAGGAAGCTAAAAGCAAGTTCAACTTCGTCGAGTTTGAACAAAATCGAAGTGTAAAAGGTGAGAAAGCTTCAACGTGTACTGACTCCTAAAGAGATAAAGAATGGATCATGGGTGATTGTAAGTGCTCTGACTCGTGCTTGATTCTTGGTTCTTCTCCAAATGCCAAATGCAAAGCTTAGAGTCCGTTTTATAGTGTTCAAGATCGAATCATGTGTGGAAGGTCCTACAGAGATTTTAATTTGATGTCAAATTCAAAGAAAATAGCGTTGATTCAGTCAAAATTAATGGCCAATTTGAATCTTTGGATGCTCGTTATTACCGAAAGAAAATCAAACAAATGATTCGAAAATCAATGAGAAGGCTTGAATCATGCTCGCTAGAAGGAAAACGCGTAGGAAGCAGTAAGCCACAGGATGATGTGATGAACAGTGCTCACTTGTCTGCCAATAATATGTCGACACGTTGCACTGTTTGGAAACAAGAGTAAAAGGCACTTACACACCAGCAAAAAATCGAACCAATGACAACAATGGGAATCTGAGTGCACCTTAGCTTGATATGCTAACATTTTCTCAATAAAGAATGCACATAAAATAATATTAAGCAATTTGACTTGCCTGAGCCGGTTTTTAATGCTAAATCCAGTTTAGGCCAAATCTAGCGGCCAATTGACCGGTTCTTAATGCAATAATTTTCAAAAATAAATCTAGTATATAAATGTTAAAAATAATTTTTAAATTGAGTTCAATTTAACAATTTAATGAGTTTCGATTTGTTAATCATCTAATCAATTTATTAATCAACCAATCTAATTCTAATCAAAGTAGTGTTCAAAGCCACAATTAACTTAAATTAGCCTAATTTTCATGATAACAAAAATAATAAACCCCGCTTATGGTCCAAATGTTAAATTTTTCTAAAATTTAACATTCTTTTTTAAAGCTCCAAAGCCAATAAATGGCATATGTGTACTTTGACTTCGTTTAATCCTAGAAAATACAAATGACTACTAAGTGAGACTCAATGACCACCTAATGACCTAGAACTTTTATTTTTCAAAATTTCCTAATTTTCCTTTTTCTTCTGCATTTTTAGATTTTCTCAATTTTAATTCTTTTTTCAATTTTTTTCATTTTTTATTTTATCAAATTAGATTTAAAAAAATCCTAAAACTAAATAAGGCAAAAATGGGGTGTCTACAAAAAAACCACTCACATCACTTTAGATGAATGCTTAGATCCTTTATCTTTCTCTTGCCAAGGATATGTCCAGTCTTACAATGACTTGATAGCCACACATGCCCTTAGGAATATTCCTTCTTTTTATAATTTTACCCTTTTGGATTATACTAAACACGGTATATTTACATGTAGTTATTGGATTTTCCTATTTTAGTTCTAACCCTTAGGACTTACTATAAATAGTCCTTTTCATATGTTAGCCGAGTTATTATCATCAACTTGATTACAAAAAACTTCCTTTTTTCAACCTTCTCATAAGTTCTTAACTCTCAAGTTTTTCTTTATTCTTACCAATTTCTTTAGCAAGGATTGTAGTGAGTGCCCCTGAGTATTGTTGCTCATGTGTCATTTCAAGTAGTGATTTTGGGTTGTGTGTGCTTGTAGGTGTGTCAAATCTTGCAAGCAACTCATGAATTTAACTAAACTCCTATTTGTTTTCCCCATTTTTTGTTATTGTCCTATGATAGACTAGTGGTACTTAGCCCTTAAGCGTATCATCTATTTGTTGGTATCAAAGCTAAGGTTCCAATGAGAGAGTGTAGATGTAATTGTTATAGTGTTGTTCTTACTGTTAAGTTGCTAAGTTGAATAGTAGTTACCACTATGTTGTGTGAAATGTCAAATCCTAGTGTGCAGAGAGGTATTGGAAACTTCAAAAGTGATGCAAATGGTCATGGAAGGTGTGCTACTCAAAATGCAAGATTAACTGATGAGCAAGTCTAGGAGTTGACTACTATTTTTGTTAACTTAGCCATCATAGTGTAGTGTTTGGTAGAAAACCAACTTATCTGAGCTGATGTAGGCAGCTCGTCAAGCTCAAAATGATGAATACCCTATGAACCCACCTCAAAATGTTCGAAATGGTGGAGAACTAAGGAGACATCGAGGAGCGAAAAGGTTTGTTAATGCTAAGGATGAGTTAGATGAGGGAACTTGATATAATTTTGATAAGGACTATGTAGTGCATGGTACATGAGCTCGTAAAGGGCTAGAGAATGTAAAAATGCAAACCCATCCACTTTTTAGGGGTGGAGATGCAAATGATTATTTAGATTAGGAGGATAAAGTTGATAAATTGTTTGAGTGTCATGAGTACGAATAAGTTGTAATAGTTAGAAAGACTGCCTTAGAGTTTTTGTGATATGCAATATTGTGGTAGAAGAACTTGTTGGCCAGTAGAAGATAAGATGGGGATGTTGTGATTAGGTCATGGATTGAGATGAAGATTTTTTAAGGAATAGGTTCTTTTTAGATTATTATGTGTAAGAGGCTTTTAAGAAGTTGCAAACCTTAAGACAAAGGGGAATGTGTGTTGATAACTATGTGAAGGAGTTTCAAATGTTAATAATTTGATGCAAAGTAGAAGTGCTCAAGGACTAAAGTATAGTTCAGGTCGTTGTTAAAATGAAGTATGGGATTGCTAACATTGTAGAGCTACACTTTATGAACGCTCTAAATGATGTAATATGATTGGCACAAAGAGTGGAGTGTTAGAGATGCACAATTTGAATCGAGGTGCTAGTGGTCCAGTTATAATATCGACCTAACCTGCTATAAATTCCTACTAACTCGTATAAGATTAACTGAGTTGAGGTGATGGCAAACCCAAAGGTTCATTGAGGTGAGAGGAGAACTGAATAAAGACCTAGGTAAAAGTTGTAGAGTAAAGAGATATGCGAAAAGGTGAAGAAGGAGAGAGCTCCGGTAGGAAGACAAGCCAAATAAAATACATCAAATGCCTAGTTTTTATACATGTTGCTGCCGAATATCCAAACTATGTAGTTATAATTTTGAAAGGTAAGGCACTTAATTAGAGGTTGATAGTGCCTATGAAGAAGAAAAAGAGGAGTAGAGTATACTAAGGAAGTTCTTAGAGATGATGACACCGATGTATATATTGAATAGGGACAGTTCTTAAACATTATGTTTTGAAGAGCTCCATGTGTCTCACCTCAAACTTTTGATGAGAAAAGAGAGAATCTTTTTCACACTTCATGCAAGGTTGAAGGGTCAATTGTGTGCACAAATCATTGATGGGAAAAGTTATACCGATGTAACTATTGTATTTATGGTCAAGCAATTGAAGTTGCCAACCCTAAAACCTCCGGGGCCATACAAATTACATTGGCTAAAAGAGAAGGGAGCTCTTTATTTACCTAGTAGGTCTAAGTACCAATGTATATAGGGAATAAGTACTAGGACAAGGTCATATGCTATGTCCTACCCATTCGCATGTCTTATATATTACTTGGACATTCATGGTTATTTAACCAAAGAGTCCTACATGATGGATAGAAAAATATATATGCTTTCCAAAAGGATGGGAGAAAGGTTGTACTACAACCTACGAAACTGAGCTAAGTGAATGATACTTAAACTCAATTGAACTAAGCTCAAAGAAAATTCCTTGTTATATCATAAGCTGAGCTAGTAGAGTCATTAGAGCTGGATATGTCTATGTTTTTATTAGTTAGAAGGTCATTGGAAATTAGAGACCAAATGCCCTTAGTTGAGGAGATCGAGGGCTTACTAGATGAGTTTAGAGACTTATTCTCTAAGGAGTTGCAAAAAGGATTACCCCCTTTTCAAGGTGTAGAGCATTACATTGACTATAGCCTAATGCGGTGCTACTTAATAGGCTTACCTAACAGATGAATCCAAAACAAGTTGCTAAGTTGAAGAGGCAAGTGGATGAGTTGATAGAACAAGGTTACGTAGGAGAGAGCATGAGCCCCTACAAAGCACCTACTCTACTTGTCTTAAAGAAGGACAAATCATGGTGTGTGTGCATTGACTATCGAGTTATCAATAACATCACTATCAAATATAGGTATCCTATTTCAAGGTTTGATGACATGTTAGATGAGCTTCGTAGTGCTCTTATCTTTGTGAAAATCGATCTAAAGAGTGGATACCACCAATGCATTGAGTACATTCATGATATTGATGAACCACTTGTTGAGAGCATTGATTGGAAAATGCATCATTGTGTACTTTGATGATATATTAGTGTATAGTCTTAACCTAAGAACTCACATCAAGCACCTATGAGAGGTCTTAAGTACCTTCCAAGCTAAACAACTATTTAGCAATTTGAAGAAGTGTTGTTCCTATCAAGATGAGGTCATATTTTTGGGATTTGTGGTAAGAAATGGAGGAATAAGTGTTGACGAGGAAAAGGTCTAAGCAACTCTCAAACGGCCAATCCTAAAGAATGCCTTCGAGGCTAGAAGTATTTATAGGAAGTATTTGTAGGCTCACATCATTTTACTGATATTTCATCTAGAACTCCAATACCATTGCAACCCCTTTAACTAAGCTGACTAAGAATAATGTAGAGTTCTGATGGGTAAAAAAAGCCTAGAAGAGTTTCCATAAGATTAAGGATAAGTTGACCACTACACTCATGTTGGTCTTACCTGACTTCAATAAAATATTTGAGTTAGAATGTGATACCTCAAGAGTTGAGAATGGACTAGTCTTAATGCAAGAGTGACAACTTCTCATGTATTTTAACGAGAAACACACTAGTGCTGCATTAAACTTCCAAACATACAACAAGGAGTCCTATTCCTTGGTCTATTCCCTCATTGTTTAGTAACACTATCTACTACCTTGAGAGTTTGTGATCTACATCAACTACAAGTTACATAAGTACTTGAGAGGTCAGCAAAAGTTATTTCGATGGCAAGACAAATGGATTGAGTTCTTAGAGACCTTTTCATTTTGATCAAGTACAAAAATAGGAATTCGAATGTAGTAGATGACGTCCAGTCAAGAAGGCATGTATCGGTTAACACTTTGCAGGCTAAGGTTTTAGACTTTAGAATAATGACCGAACAATAGAAACAAGATGATAATTTTAGGACCATTATAGACAAGCATAGAGTTGAAGTTAATATTGATGGGTATTTTATGAATAATGAGTATTTGTACAAGAAGGGACGACTATGTATACTGACTAGCTCAATGAGAACGTTGATGATTAGAAAAGCTCATACTAGAGGATTGGTAGGTCATTTTGTTAAAAATGAGAACTTATGAGCTTCTAAAGGAACAATTCTACTGGTTTAATATGATAAAAACATGTCTAAGGTACTAGAGAGGTGTGCCACATGCAAAAGGCACAGGGGGGGAAAAAGTAACCCCTATGGGGAATATTGAATACTGCTCATCTCTGACTAACCATGAATCGACCTAAGTAAGGATTTTGTCCTTGGGTTACTTCAGATAGCTCAAAGATACGACTTTATCATGGTGGCTGCAAATCGGTTCAACAAGATGATCCACTTCATCCTATTCCACAAGATTAACAATGAGCTTTATATTGCTAACCTTTTTGTGCTGGAGATCATGTAGTTATAGGGAGTACTCCATGACATCATCTCAAATAGAGACAAAAAATTCCTAAGCTTCTTTTGGATGATGTCATGGAAAAGATTATGCCTAAAGCTGATGATCAGTACATTTTACTACCCATAGATAAATGGTTAGATTGAGGTCATTAATAGAACTTTGGGAGCCTTCTCCAAGCTATAGTTGGTAAGAACCTTACTGAGTGGGACTTATGTTTTCTAATTGTTGAGTTCAATTATAACATATCAACACATAATTCCATCAGTAAGTCCCCATTCGAGGTTGTTTATGGTAGCAATCCATCCATAGCTATGGGTATGATCTCCACCCTGACCTCAAAGGAGGAAAGCCATAATGTGGTTGACCAAGGTTGAGAGATTGAGCAATTATATTGAAAGGTATTTGAACAACTAGCCAAAGTGGTGGCAAGGCAATAAGAGCTTGGAAACTGAGGAAGAAAGATCATGAAGTTTAGCCTAAGAGACTTAGTTTAGATTCACCACAACAAAGATAGGTAGGTTCCCTAGCCATAGAGCAAACAAGTTATCACCTTGAGTTGATGGACCCTTTAAGGTCCTCTAGAAGATCAATGATAATGCCTACGAGCTGGACCTACTAGATGGTTACAGAGTTTCACCAATCTTCAACATCAATGACTTAGTTGCATGTATTCTAGAAGAGGACCTCACAGATGAGTCTCCAAAATTGAGGGAAAATCCCCAAGACCTTTAAAGGAATGATAGAAATCTAACCTCTAGGCCAATCACTCAAGACAGGGCATGTAAACTTTAGAATTTAATGTGGAGAATACTCACTAGCCAACCGACTAAGGATAAAGTCACCTGCCTTCATAAGTTCCACTTCCATCATCCATCGAGCTATTATCACACGTTCATCTCTCTTTGAGTAGAGGAAGCACTACCGGGCCACTCTTAAGAATCTTAGTTGAACAAACCTTAAAGCTCAAACAACCTAGACTAATCAATCTTAACACCTACCCACCCTTTTGAAGCTAGCTAAGCAATTATTTGACCTATTTAATGAAGGAGCCACTTGCATCAATTTAGATTTACACCTAGATCGTTTGTGTTTTTTCTACCGAGGATGCATCCAATATTGCAATGACACCTATCATTGACACCTATAGCTACATGTGCCCTTAGGAATATTCCTTTTGTCACTTTATAGTTTTAACCTTTTTAGATTATACTAGATAGGGTATATTTGCATGTACTTAGTTAGATTTTCCTCTTTTAGCTATAACCTTAAAGACATACTATAAATAGTTCCTTTCATTTGTAAGTTGAATTATTTTCATCACCTTAAATACAAAAAACTTTCTTTTTCTAACCTTCTCTTGAGTTCTTAGCTCTTGAGTTTATCTTTACTCTTATCAATCCCTTAGCAAGGATTGAGGTGAGTGCCCTTGAGTGTTGTTGCTTGTACAACATATCAAGTTGCACTCTTAGGTCATGTGTGCTTGTAGGTGTGTCATATAATACAAGTAGCTTACAAATTTAGCTAAACCCCTATTTATTTTCCCCATTTAAGTTATTGTCTAGTGATAACTTGGTGATACTTAGCTTCTAGGTGCATCGCTAGATATGTTGAGAGAGAAGTGATTTCCCTAATAGTGAGAAGTACTCTAAGGGTGGATGTTATGCCTGAAACAAAGCATAGGGAGAACTTATTTCATATCAAATGTCAAATTAAGGGACATACTTATAAAATGATCATTGATGGAGGAATCTGTATTAATGTAGCTATTGCTACTTTAATGGAAAATTTGAAATTTCCTACTTTTGGCCATCTTAAACCTTTTAAGTCTCATTGGCTTAGTAACAAAGGAGTTTTACATGTTACTAAGTGAGACAAGGTTCTAATTTACATTCCTAGCCATTATCGAGATGAGATAGAATGTGATGTGGTTATCATGAGTACTTCTCATATATTATTAAGAAAACCCTTGTTATTTGATTGCCGAGTAGTACATGATGGGTATCAAAATACTTATGTTTTTACAAATGATGGTAAGAAGATATTGTTATTAACTATGAGTCCTTTTGAAGTGAAGAATACTTAAATGATGTTAGTTAAGGATCGAAAGGAGTCACTACTAATTACTCAAGGAGAGGTACTAAATGTTATTAGATTTGGTGGTCCTACTTACATGTTATATATTCAACAAGTTTTAAGTTCAAAGGTCTAAGGAAAAATTCCCAAAGCCATTTGGAAGTTGCTAGAGGAGTTTCCAGACACATTTCCATAAGAGCTACCCAAGGGGTCGTATCCTATGCAAGGTATTGAATATAATACTAACCTTATTATTATAGTTGTTTTGCTAAATAAACTAGTTTATTAGATGAATTCTAAAGAAGCAAAGGAATTGAAGAGTCAACTAGATGAGTTCATTGATCAAGGTTATATTAGAGAAAGTATAAATTTGTGTGTTGTGCTTACTTCATTGGTACTAAAGAAGGATGGTTTATGGAGGATGTATGTGGATAGTTATGTCATCAATAGGATTACTGTCAAGTATAAATATCCTATTCCATGCCTTGATGATATGTTGGATAAGATGCATGGTACTAGAATCTCTTCAAAAATTGATTTGATGAGTGGTTATCATCAGATTCACATGAGACCTACAAATGAGTGGAATACTGCCTTCAAGATGAAACATGGTCTCTATGAGTGGATGGTCTTGGTATTCAAATTAACCAATGCACTATGTAATTTTATGAGGTTGATACAATCATGTTTTGTAAGATTTTATTGGTAAGTTTATCTTGATTTACTTTGATAATATTCTTATTTATAGTGGTGGCACAAATAGTCATTAAAAGCATCTACGCTTTATATTTCTTATATTAACTAGTGAAAAGCTATATGATAACTTGAAGAAGTATATTTTATCAAGAGGAAGTACTATTTTTAGGATTTCTTATATTAAAGGTAGGAGTTAAGGCTGACCATAAAAAGGTTTGAGCAATTTTACAATGGCTAGTTTCGAAATCTATGGCAAAAGTTAAGAGTTTCCATAGGCTTACTTCATTCCATCAGAGGTTTGTTAAAAACTTTAGTACTATAGTAACTCCATTGATAGAGTTAACAAAGAAGAATGTGGAGTGAAAAGGCAAATAAAAGTTTTGATGAAGTTAAATAGCAACTTACTTATACTCTTATGTTGATTCTTCCTAATTTTGAAAAGATTTTTGAATTGGAGTGTGATGCGTCTAGAGTTGGTATTATGACTATTCAAATGCCTAAGAAGCAATTTATTGCTTATTTTAGTGAAAAGTTAAGTGAAATAATACTTAATTATCCTATACATGATTTTTAAAAAAAAACTTTTTTTTAATTGGAGCTCTCATTGTTTAGCAGCATTATTTGTTTCTTGAGGAGTTCATTATCTATACTAATTACAAAACTTAGAAGCATTTAAATGGCCAGTAGAAATTATCTCAAAGGCAAGCAAAGTGGGTTGTGTTTTTAGAGTGTTTTACTTTTGTTATCAAGGACAAGAAGGGAAGTATGAAAGTTGTTGCAAATGTATTGTCACATAGGTATGTATTAGTTACTACTATGCAGTCAAGGTTACTTGGCCTTAGTTTACTCATAGCACAATATGTTGAGGATCAATTCCTTAGACCTATAGTAGCAAGATGTAGAGATGGATTAGTAGTAGATGATTATTATTTAATGGAAGGATATTTGTTTTGGAAAGGCAAGTTATGCATTCCAACAAGTTCAATGAGGGAATCATTAGTGAAAGAGGTGCATTCTCGAGGATTGTCAAGACATTTTAGAGAGAAAAGAATTTATGAACTATTGAAGTGTTACAAGAGTGTGTAGCACATAGGAAAGCTAAGAGTAGATAGGAACCTTTTGGAGCTTACATGCTTTTATCTATACTATCTAAGCTATGGGTAGATATCAACATTGATATTATTCAAGGATTGTTGAGTACTACTAGAGTAAAGGATTCTATTCTAGTTGTAGTGGACAGATGATAAGTGTACACACTTATACTACCTAATTTTCCATCTATTTGTGTGAGATTTGGATGAAAATGTGATGAAATGCACTAATTTAACATAGAAATCTCATACATTTGATCAGCATGCTTGAACATATGCTTTTGTGAGTTTTTATCACAAAGTTTTCTAAGGTTTGATAGGAAAATACTTAGTATTTTTCCTTTTTATTGTAGGTTCAAAGGTTATCATTTAAGAGTGACCCTTAGTAGTCGGTTACAATAGGAAAGAATTGAAGAAAATGCTAGACAAGGCATAATGGCTATATGGTAGGCTAGATAGCATTCAACAATAGTTGGGAGATGGGGACAAACTACTAGAATGCCATCCAAACACCAAAAGGTTGAAAAATGCATAGTATCAATTCTCTCTTCTACCATCTAAATGGTACCATTCTAGTATCTTAACAGTAGGAGCAAAACTCAAGTTAGGATTTTAGAGCCAAAATGTGCCATTTACTAACATAGATGGGCCATGAAGCTAACATGTGTCTACTACCTAAGCAATAGACTTAATATCATTTGGCCGATAGTTGCTAAATATAAAAACTTGTGTTCGCCTAGTTGTAGGAGACATTAAACACTTGTAATAGGGTTTAGAGTTTTACATAGCACATCTGTCTTTCATTTCTCATTATATTTTGCTTATTTTTAGTGTATTTTTCTTAAATTTAGATGATTCTAGTTTAGGTTTTTAGTAGGTGTTAGCATTTTCAAAGTTTCGGGTGAAGGATTTGAGCTTAAACATGGTGGAACTTAAGTTTAATGTGTTAGGTTCATCAATGCTAGCTTCAATGACCTCAAGTTTTCTCTTAAACTCATTTTCAATTGTGTTCAATGCTATTTCCTTACTTATATTCATGTGTATTGTGTTGTATGTATTATCCTCTATGAATATGAGTAGTAGAGCTTGATCGTTGAATTAGGGTTGTCTTGATATTTATTGAAGTTATCATTGTGAATGAGTTAATGATAATGTGTTATGTGTAAATATGGAATTTTAGCTAGTTCTAGGGAATAGTGGGGATTACTTGAGTGTAGAGCGATCTTTTACCACAGGGAGAACCGTGGCTCTTTACACATGTTGTCACCCCTTTTTGACCTAAAGCATTTGTCTAATGTAATAGGGTACGAAAACCTCAAATAGAGTCTATGATTTCTAATTCTTACAATGTTAGATTTTTTTATTAGGGTAACAGAGTTTCAATACTGATCTAAACATTATGCAATTAAAATTATGCCTCAATTTTAGCTAGATTAGCTAGGTAGTGATGGTACTTAGTTAATTACTTGTAAAGTGTAGATGAGGGATTGGTAATACAATACTCTTGCTACATGATCGGACCTACCACATGAGAGTTAGCCATGAGTCTTGTGATTGGTAAAAATCCATATTTACACTTACATGATTATCTTTAAGGCATAACAATGGCAATTTCATGAAGTTGAAATACATCCACCACATTTGTAATTTCCCTAATAGTTGAGAATTTTCTAAGATCCACAAAAGTTGCATTGTTAATTTTTCCTTAATTTAGTATTGATTTAATGTATGCCCAACTTGTTTTTATTGTGCTTTACCTGGATTAATGTCATTATAATCCAATACTTAGTTTAACTTGTTATTCTTTTTCTTCTTTGTGAAAAATACAACCTCGGTTGCTCATCATGCACTATTAATTCACTAGTATGCTTGCTAATGGTGTCATTGATTTCACAAGAATTAATTTAAACAAGTGAAAGCCTAACAATTAATTGTGTACTAATTTTACTATTAAAAAGAGAATTTTTTTTAAAACAATGCATAATTTATGGCCGTGATGAGTGTGACACAAACAAATTTACCAAAGTAGCATATTTCATTCCATGCCATAAAATAGATATTGCTTTATGTATTTTTAATCTCTTTTTGCAAGAAGTTATTAGGTTGCACAGAATTTCACACAACATAGCTTCAAATAGAGGTTAAATTTTTTAGTTTCTTTTGGAAGACCTTATAGAAAAGGTTGGGAACTAAATTACTGTTTAGTACTATTTTTCATCCTCAAACTAATGAACAGACAAAAGTCGTCTATCAAACACTTAGAGCTTTATTAAGAGCAACTATGGGTAAGAATTTAATAGATTGGAATGAGTGTTTACCTAATGTAGAATTTCTTATGGTCAACCCATAGTTCTATAGGGAAGTTGCCTCTTGAAGTTATGTATGGGTATGACCTTACTATTCCTTTAAATATGGCAATTGTAGCAACTTTTAGGAAAAAAGCATTAATGTAGTTGAAAAGGCCAAAGAGATTCATAAACTACATCAGAAAGTAATTGAAAGACTTAAAAAGATAGTGGTTAAATAGAAACGGTATGGAGATAATGGAAGGAAGCACTAAGAATTTCAACCTTAATATTTGGTGTGGCTACATTTTCAAAAGCAGAGATTTCCAAATCAAAGGCAATAGAAGTTAACAACTAGAGCTAACGGACCATTTGAAGTTCTTAAGAAAATTAATGATAATGCTTACTAGCTAGAGTTACCTAGTGGGTTTAGAGATGTTATCGCTACAATCAATATTGCAGATTTATTAGCTTATGTACTAGATTAGGATGAAGACTCTACAAAAGGCTCATTAGATTTGAGGAAAATTCTTTGTTAGCCATTAGAAAAATAAAAAGTGGTAATAATTTAAGTTTTAATTGGTTAACCTTAAAGTCTACATTTTCTAGTTAAGATTTGTTCTAAAAATCATTTTTAGAAAACTTGTAGACTAGTGACTAGAAATTAGGTTTAATCCACCCAATTAAAACAGTCAGTGGTAACTTCATTTCGTAAAAACCTTTTAAAATTAAGATTTTTCCTTAGTTTTTATTGTCATGTAATTCTATTAAGGGGGCTTGATATGGGTTAAATGAAGGAAAAATTCAAAAAATAGGCTCGACAAGCAGCAATATGTAGCTAGGTAATATTAGTTTCTATAGAATTTTCCTTTAATGTTAAACCGTAAATCTGGAGTCTAAAATAATGTTGTTGATGCTTTGAGAAGAAGAGCATCCTTGTTGCTTACCTTGAGAAACGAAATTATGTGATTTGAGGGTGAATATGAACATTATGAGGATTTTGCTAATATTTAGTGAAAGGCTTCTCAAAATCCGTTAGCTAATGGATTTTATATGTGTGATGGATAATTAATGCATGAGAATTTGTTGTGTCTATCTAGTACTTCTCTACATGAGTAGGTGATTAGGGAGTTGCATGGAGAAGGTTTAACAAGTTATTTAGGTTGAGATAAGACATTTGCAGTAGTAAAAGAGAGATTTTATTAGCCGCAGTAACAAAGGGATGTTTACAAATTTGTTGAAGAATGTATGATGTGTCAAAAGGCAAAAGGACAGTCCAAGTATACAGGAATGCTCATGTACATGACTTTACCCATACATAAAAACATTTGGGAGGATATATTTGCGGATTTCATATTAGGGTTGCCAAGAACTTAGAGAGTTGACTATACATTCATGGTGGTTCGTAGGTTTTCAAAAATGGCTCATTTTATTCCTTATAGAAAAACTTTTGATGTTGTTGGTACCATAAAACTATTCTTTAAGGAAGTTGTGCCTTTGCATGAAGTTTCAAAGACAATTACTTTTGATTGAGATAGCAAGTTTGTGAGTTATTTTTTTGAGGACTTTATAGAAGATGTTTGATTCCTCTTTGAACCTCAAAAGTACAACTCATTCACAAATTGATGGGTAAATTAAAGCTATGAATAGAACCTTGGGAAACTTGATTTGAAGTATCTGTGAAAATAAACTAAAGTAGTGGGGTATTGTTTTATCACAAGTAGAATTTATATATAGCAATGCTATTCATAGTGAAACATGAAGATCACCATTTTTTGTTGTGTCTAGGAAAGTTCCTCAACAAACTCTTGATCTAATCAAGCTGTCAAAGGGTGAGGCAGCTAAACCTATAACAAAGTAGGTTGTTGAAATCCATGAGGAAGTGAAGGCAAAATTCAAGGCTGCAAATTAAAAACACAAATCTACAGCAAATAAGCATAAAAAGCTTGAAACTTTCAATGTGGGTCATCAAGTTATGATACATCTTCAGAAGAAGAGGTTTCTAATGGATACTTATGGTAAATTGTAGCTAAGGAAGGAAAGGTTTCAAGTTACTTCATGCTTTACGCTATATCACTTGTTATTATTAGTGATTATTTGATCATTTAAGCATGTCTTATATTTTGTGCATATGTTAATTTATTCTTGGTTGATAGCAGTTTGATCTAAGTGTTCAATCGGTATAGGCTAGAACTTGTGAATCTAAAACGTATATCATGTTTTTAAATTAAAAAAGAAAATAAGATCTAATGGTGTTTTGTTATCTGTGATCTTCTAATTGGATTATGTATAATAATAATAATAATATAATAATAATGAAATCAGTTGTCGGACAATTCTAGATAGTAGGGCATGTGAACGTCACGCCACCACATAAAATTCTTAAAGGAAACATTTCTTTCCCAATATATTTTTATTTCATTTTTTCCTTTTCACTTTCTTATCCTATTTTTGTCTAATGGAGTTTGTGATTTTACCACGACCATGGTAATAAATGAAAATACTCTTTCTATGGGTACAAGAAAACTGCTTAATTTTGCAAAATAGTTACTATATCTCTTGTTTACTTTTTTTTTTTCTTTTCAAATTAATATCTTCTAAAAGATGAAAATTGAAAAGAGAGTAAACAACACTACCATATACATATACATTGAGCCATTTTTTATTTACACATTTTATCAGTGGATCTTAAGTGAGAAACAAAGAGTCAGGTTAATAATTTATGGAGAGAGAGATGGAGAATTGAAAAATTAGGACAATCCATTCCCGTTTTATGTATTAAACATATATATTTGTTTATTAGCTTCTTTGCTTCTCCAAGACTGAATAAAAATTTATTTGGTAATATGACTGTTCATAATCTTGTCTATGAATCTCTTAATTAATTGAGACTTCAACGCATTTTATGCGATTCATGCATGCTATTAGTGTTAATGAAAAAGGTTAAAACATTTACACTAAACTTTGTCATTCATGGGCTCAATATATTTCACCTTTGTTTCCTTTTTCAAAGTTAAGTGAGTATCATAGGCAAATTAACTAGGGCCAACAATTTATGTTGATGTATTGTATTTTGTGTTTGAATCTAAATGGGTTTATATTTGAAATCTTTACTTGTAACAAAATCGGTTTATTAATAGTGTTTAAAAACATAAATATGTAACATGACTTATTTAATAAGCATGTTTCATGTCTAAGTTAGTCCCATTTACTAAATAAAAAAATTAAAATAAATATACCATAATTATCAAGTCTCTATTAGAAAAGCTTGTTTAGGGTAACCAAAAATAACTAAATAATAAAAAAATCAAGCATCGATTGATGTGACCAAAAACAAACGAGAGGTAAAACACCACAAGAAGAAATTTTACCTACAATCAAGGCAATTTTTATATTGCTTCAATTTGATAAACATTTATGAAGGAAACTATATTAACAACTATAAAAAATGCTAGTAAAGAAATATTTCTTTTTCTAGGCTAAATTGAGCAATTTCGATGGATACATAATAACTTAAGATTTAACCATTGATTCAAACTTGGAGTGCTATATGGATAATTTAAAAGATTATATATGATAGTTTCATCAAATTATTACATAACATGTCATGACTTACTTAAGCACTAATTTATACACACAATCCAATTTTTATTAACTATGTCAAGTACTTTCACTAATTAATTTTGAGTTTGAATAATATGTCTCGTAAATAGGTCTATAATAGATTATGTTTTTGTTTCACAATTTAAGAAGTTACAGCATAAAAAGAAATTAAAAGCTAAAAGTGTTGTTCTTACTACAACTAAATTCAAAGTGGATGATAACAATAAGGTAGCACTAGATGATACGAGAGAGAGAAATAGAGATGGCTACAGAGGTAGACACTAGAGAAGAGCTTATAATAAGTGAAGAGTGGAGTATAATATAAAACTATAAATGTTAAAAATTCATTTCTTGAACAAGTTCGCAAGTTTAGCCAAGACATGCTTACATATCCTTTTTATTAGATGGGTTTGCAAATGGGTTTAAGTGTTAGATCCAAACTAGGTTATATTTATAAATGAATTCAAGTAAGTTTAAACCATTTAATAATTATATAAAATTTTGTTTATATAAACTTATTTATAACTGTATCGTTTTGTATCTAGTTTCATGAGTTAAATGCTAAATTGTCAACCAAAAAATAGCCTATATGGCTTTCATAGCTACACAAGCCAAGCAATAAGACCATGAGGTGGGATGCAGCTATGGATATAGGGGACGAGTCTTAGTCATCATACATTTTTATTTTATTTTTTGGTTTATGAATGGATCTAGACATGAAACCGGTTTGAAACCAGCTCAGAACTGCTGGGTCAAGGGTCAATGGAAGGTGGAATCGGAACCGGCCCGGGAGGGGGAAGGGTCGAGTCAGTTCCCTAGACTCGCCCTAAAAGTTTTTTTTTTGGATTAATTTTTTTTAATCCATGTTTTTATATATATATATCTTGGTGTATTACGGCCCAAAAATCCACCAGTTCAATCCATACATAAATCGTGGGACTGAACCGATGGGTTTCTAGGCTAGTTCGAGGTCCGCTGGTTAGCCGAATTGCATAATACAACCCGCCCTTTAGACCATTGGTCCAACAGTTTCTACCTGCCAGACCAGTTCAAGGGCCTGAATTGACCGGATTGGTTCGTAGGCCAAAACCGGCCCTATCTTTGTCTAAATGGATCATTCATATTATTCGGTGTAAAAGTTGTAGTTGGTATATGCGAATGGCAAGTAATCTTGATAAATAAGCTATGTGCCCAAGCAAAGGTATGCTTGGACATGTGACACATGTCGCGTACCTAAACAAGTATACAAGACCGCAGGCAGACCAAACCAAGTTGATGAGCCAATCCACATACCTTTCTTAAATTAATTTTTAATTAATTTGTAATTATCTTCATTTGTTTAACAAATCGCATGCCAACTTTTTTTTTTATCATGCTTGAATAATTATTTACCATTTTTTTCACGGTTTATATATCAAGTTTCCATCACAATTTGTTAGCGTAATAATCCATTTCTAAGAACACAATTTGAAAATGATAATAATAACAATAATACCCGTCTCAAATACATATAATACTTAAATTTGAATCAAGATCGACTAGATCCACAAACTAGTTGAAATAAAATAAGAAAATTCAAACTCAACTCAATAAGTTACTGAAGTGATTCAAACTAAATATTAACTCAATTATTACTAAATTAAACTCGTATAAATATCTTGCAAAATCAAGTAACTCATAAATAAGCTATATCTCTTGCTACTACATAGGATGCTAACCTCATTATCATGAAACATAGAGACAAAAAGTCATAGGACATTGTGTCCTTGGATATGAGTTGCATTGTACCACAGCGGGATTTCATAAGGGACAAGACATGCATAATAATGTAAACCTTATGGGGACCCCAGTAGTTTGAACTTGATGGCGAATCTATGTTGCTAAATTTGAAACTTCTCAATACCTACCGGAAGATTAACGGCGGAAACTGTGTGTTTGAAGCAATGTGGGTTGACTAAATTGCAGTAATCATGAGAACCGTACACAAGCAACCATCGAGTAAGAAAAATTTCTTCTTTAGTATAGTGTTCCTTTTTACACAGTTCTGAACAGGTAGTTCCTAATTAGGTTTTGAGACTTACTCAATTCTACATGTCTATATGATTGCCCCACCTAATTCACCTGCCGATGGGATCTTTATCGGTTCCTATGATGCAGGACAGGGCAAAATGCTCCAAATGCTTAAACTCCATGTCAATGGTAAAAGCATGCTTGAATAGGGACCTCTTAAGTGGACAGTTGCTAGGGTTTTTAAAAAATTCAAACATTAAAACATGAGAAAATCATTATGTCGGGGGCCGTGAAATGAATTAGTGTCAACTTGATTTGAGATAACACATTTAATTATAATAATTGTGAAGAGATTATTATGTATGCGCATGTGCTATATCCTACAGTATTCTTGACTTTCAACTTTATGTGGGAAGTCGTAACTTGACTTTAGTAGAATGTGAAAGCAATCAAATATGGGCTACTTGAGAGACCAGCTTGTTGTTATGAAGGCCGTGCTGGGAGTTCAATATACTTATACACAGTAATTAAGCTACTATGATAACCACCTTCGATATAATATACATGGTCATGACTAGCGAACCTATATAGCCTAGAGGAAAATCATATAAGCGGATTAAGGTTTGAAATTGGTGGGGGGTGTTTGTGAGAAAAGTAAGATTAGTCATGTGAAGTATGTAGCGTATTCAGCATGACATTTTACTTTTTCTTTTGGGGCAGAGTATTAGGCAGAATCATTAATAAGCTAATAAAGTACTTCAGGATATGGACTGAAAAGGAGTTTGAATAATAAACGCCCACTGCATTCCCCCAACGACATGCTTTCCGACATGCCCCATATCGTAATCCCGACATGTAAAGAAAACATTAATGGCATCCTCAGTGGGATTGCATTTTAGTTCTTTGCTTGAAAGACATACTGCTAAGGTCAAATGCAATAAGCGAAGGACCATCTTACACTTTACATGCATGTACGTCTTTAATGAAAATAAAAGCAATCCTGCTACTTTCTCTAGTGTCCTTTAAAATATTTTTTTCCCATTCTCAACCATGATGAGATTGTTTTTCTAAAACCGTGGTCCTGGGGAGCAGTAATCAGTAGTTGTTGAAACATATTGATTGACAAGATGCAGGCGAGGCCAGGGTTGACTGAAAAATCATTATCGGGACCGATATCCTGCCATTGAGCACCTCATCATTATGAGTTTGGATAGTGAGGGAAGATATACAGCTACTTTTGCGCTCTAATTTACTCTGTTGAAATTTAATATTTTACTAGTTTTAGTATGATTTTTTTTTTAACCAAAATGAAAGGGGGATTTGAACCTAATTGATATAGCACGAAATATATATATCAAAATATAAGATAGAAAAACAAATTATAATTATAAATAGCAATCGATAATAATCTCTCGTTATATTGTCTTTCAAGAATTTATAAACTAGAGACTCTAAAACTAATAATAACTTAAAATAAAAATATAATTGGAGAGCAAATCAATCAAAATACTTTCCTAATTTAGAAAAAAATTCTTTGACTCTTTGGCATGTAATGAAAATGTACAAATTTAATATTGGAAAGAGATCCAAATGGCAAAGCAATTCTCTTTAGTGCAATTTTGACTCAAATCGGTTTTTATTGATATATTATGGGTTCTGTAACCTTTTATAAGTAAAAAGTTATAAATCTTCAAAGTTGAATTTTGATACTAAACCTTTATAGTAGCTTTCAACCCTTTCTTATGTTTTTTGACAACTTCTGACTTGTTTGGAACCTAATTGGTGTTATCTTTGAATGACTTCTAATGTCTAGGTTTTAATTTCAAATGCCTCTTCCAAATCTTCTAATTATGCTGCTTCCAATGGTCAAAATATTCCATAACTTGTAATCCTTGCTCGTCCATGTTAATCTCCTCTACTTAGAAAAAACTCAACCTCGAGCTTGGATATAAAGTAACAAAAGAATCACAAAATAAGGATAAATCTATCACATTATATAGTTTGGAAATGTCAAAACTTGATTTTCTAAAGCACTCTATACGGACCATACTTTTTTTATTACAATTTTCCATAAGTTTTAACTCGAAACCTAATGTGCCTAAATTCACAAGTTAAACCTAAACACAATCAACTCACTTTAGGATCTCTCAAAGGAATAGGCTTAGAGCATAATGATCATCATGCAATCTAAGCTAGAGATTCAAACTAATCAATCTAGGGATAATTTCAACCACTAGATCTGTAACCAAGCAATAATCTTTTTATAATGTTCAAAACAATAAAATAAACAAGGATATATAGATGATTCGTCCAATAGATATGATGTACCAAGGGAAGATCAAACTACATACAAAATACTTGATATGACGCACAAGCAAATTTTATGGTTTACTCTCCATAATCTAAAATGACTAAGAAGAGCAAAATATTGAATGAGAATAAGTCACACAATATGAAATAGGGATAATATTGTTCAATGTTATATATATTCTTCATCATAGGGTTACATATGAATATTTATATTGGAATAGTTACTACTAAGGAAGATAACTGAAAAGGAAAGTAAATATGTTTAAGACAAAAAAACAGAATTTCTCATTCGGATTCTTAAGTGTAATAAAGGTAACTTCCATAACTATCCAAAGGAACATGTGCCTTCTTCAATCGTCATGCCTTGAAAGAGTTAATCTTCAAGTCTACTTAGGATAAGTTTAGAATCACAATTCTTCTACTAGAAATTAGATTAGAACCACATGCTTTCTTTTCATCAAAACAAATCTTTCCTCCTTCTACCAATAGTAACAAGCTTCTACCTAAAGTAATAGTATAAACTAAATACCATCCAAATAAGTTTTCTCATCACTAATCATAGTCCTTTATAACACTCTTTCCACCAACTAGTTCAATCCCTTCATCCTTGCTTAAGTCATGGGTCCTCTTAGTGTCGAAATCCAATTTGGAACTTGATTCCCATCATTTCCTTAAGGTTGATGAAGATTTGCTCTCAAATCTAATGAGTCATCTACTAAGCCTTCATCATTGCCTGGCGCATAAGCTGATAAATCTGCAACATTAAAGGTAACAATAGCACCTCCAAACCCTTTAGGCAACTTTAACTAATAAGCATTATCATTAATTTTTGAATGGTCCATCAACTTTAGGTGTTAACTATTGTTGCCTCTAATTTAGAAACTTTTCTTTTTGAAGATACAACCACTCTAAATCTCTAAGTTGAATTTCCCTTTGCTTCCTTCCCCTATCCCTTCTATTTTTCCATAAACTTCTTGAGCTTCTTAGTAACCTTTTGATGTAATTTCTAAATCTCTTTAACCTTCTCAACAACATTAAGACCTTCTTCTTAAGAAGTTACTATAAATACCATATCTAGAGGAACAATAGGATTATATCCATATACGACTTCACAAGGTGATTTCCCTATTAAATTATGAGTTGACCTATTATAAGAAAATTTTACACCAAGTAAACACTCATCCTAATCTACATAGTTCTTACCTACAGTTGTTGTCAACAAGCCTCTCAAAGTATGATTGACTACTTCTATTTGTCCATCAGTTTAAGGATAATAAATGGTATTGAACATTAGTTTAATTCCAAGCTTCTTCCACAAGGTCTTTCATAAGAAACTTAGAAAAATAACATTTGTCTGATATAATGTTGTGTAGAATTTCATGTAATCTGATAACTTCGATAAACATAAGTTAGATATGTACAAAGCATTATCCATCTTATGGCATAAAATTAATGAGCTATTTTGCTACATTTTCCCACAACTACTAAAATAGAATCCTTTTCTTTAGTAGTCCTCAATAATCTAAAAATAAAATCCGTAGTAATATCCACTTATAGCTTAGATGGTATAGGTAAAGACAAGTAAACTCCATAGGCCTCTTGTCTACTCCTAGCCTTCCTACATGCTATGCACTTTTGCACCACTTTATGAACATCATTCATCATGTTATGCCAATAAAAATACTGCTTTAATAATTCATATGTTCTTTTCTCTCCAAAATGTGCCTTTTTTTCCTAATAACTCCCTCATTGACCTAGTTAGAATACATAACTTACCCTTCCGAAATAAATATCGATCCATTATGTAATAATCATCCACTACCAATCTATCTCTACATCTTGCTACTATAGAACTAAAGAATTGATTCCCAACATACTATGTCTTAAACAAAATAAAACAAAGTAATTTCGTCTACATAGTAGTAATTAGCACATACCTTTGTGACAATACATTTGCAATAACATTTGCACTTCCTTTCTTATACTAGACAACATAGGTAACACTCTCTAAATCTCAACCCACTTTGCTTGCCTTCATAATAATCTATTAATCCTTCAAGTACTTTAGAGATTTGTGATCAGTATAAATAATGAACTCTTTTGGAAGTAAATAGTGCTATCAAATAGTAAGAAATTTAATCAAAAAATAGAGTTCTTTATCATATACGGAATAATTAAATGTTGCTCCACTTAACTTCTCACTAAAGTAAGCAATAATTTACTTCTCCTACATCAGAACAGCCCCAATACCAAATCACATTCCAACTTAAAGGTCTTTTTAAAATCTAGTAGAATCAACACATAGGTAGAAGTAATTTTCTACCGAACTTCCTTAAAGCTCTTCTGAGCCCTTTCATTCCATCAAAACTCCATATTCTTCTTTGTTAACTCTGTTAATGGAGGTACAATAATATTGTAGTTTCTAACAAACCTTCAATTAAATGAATCATGTCCTTGAAAACTCCTCACTTCTGCCACAAACTTTAAAACTAGTTACTACAATAACCTTGACTTTCTTAAGATCAACCTTAACTCCTCCTCCTACTACAACAAGCCCTAAATACATTAATTCCTCTTGACAAAATGAACACTTCTTCAAGTTGCCATATTTCTTCTCTCTACACAAGAAATACAGAACGTAGATGCTTTTGGTGACTTTCTATATCACAACTATAGACAAAAATATCATCAAAGTGAATCACAACAAACTTGCCACTAAAATCTTATAGAACATGGTTCATTAGCCTCATAAAAGTACTTAGGGCATTGGTCAATCCAAATGGCATAACCATCCATTCATAAAGATCATGCTTCATCTTCAATTTAATCTTCCACTCATTTCTAAGTTTCATTCAAATTTGATGATAGCTACTATTTAAGTCAATCTTCAAAAATATCTTAGCAACATGCATTTCATCTAACATGCTACCAAGGTGTGGAATTGACAGTAATCCTATTGATAGCATGACTATTCACACACATCCTCCATAAGCCATCCTTCTTTGAAACTAATAAAGTAAGCACAACACATGGGCTTGTTTTCTCCTTAACATACCCTCGATCAATCAACTGATTCACTTGTCTCTTTAATCAATTTACTTCTTCAATGTTCATTGGATAAGCTGGCTTATTTGGCAACACAAATCCAATAATAAGATCAATGTTATATTTGATACCTAACATAAGAGGCAATGCTTTAGGTAACTCCTCTAAAAATGCATCTACAAACACCTCCACTAGCTCCTAAATAGTTTTAGAAATTGATTCTTGGACTTTTAAGCTTAGAACTTATCAAATGTACAACATTTACATAGGACCACAAGATCTAATAACATTTGGAATCTCTCTTTAAATCATCAACAATAACTCCTTGTAATCCTTGACTAGCATCATCTAAGTATTCCTTACTTCTAAAGGACTCATAGGTAATAGAAAAGCCTTTATACTATCTTTAGTAAAAATATAAGCATTCTAATACCCATCATGTCACACTCATCAGTCAAATAAATATGACCTTCCCAACAAGATATGAGAAGCACTTATGGAAACCATATCATATTCTATTTCATCACTATAATGGTTGGGGATACAAATCTAAATCTTAACCTATTTAGTAACATGCACAACTCCCTTATCACTAAGCCAATGAACTTTATAAGTCTTAAGATGGTCGGACGTAGGTAATTTTAATTTCTCCACCAAAGTAGCAATAGCTACATTAATCCAACTTCCTCCATCTATAATCATGGCATAAGTATGTCCTTTAATCTAACACTAGATATGAAATGGGTTATCTCTCCACTTTGCACTTAGTAGAATATCCACATTCAAAGTATGTCTCAATACTAAAGAAACCACATCTCTATAAGCTCTTTTAATACCATCCACCTCTTCATCATACTACTTAAAACATTCTTAGGCCCATACTCTTTATTCTCTCCACTATCTTCACTTTCAACATCACCTCCTTCTTTCATCATCATCACTGTTCTATACAAACATTATGTAGTTATATGCCCAAATCCAAAAAACTTAAAACATTTGACTACTGTGCCTCCTAATCAGCCTCTAGTCATCTCCTTTTTCTTTGAAATTGGAAGAAGCCTTCCCTTTAACATCTTATTTTCTTTCTTATCTTTTCTCATCATTCGTTTCCCTTTCATCATGTTTCTCTTCACTCTTTCCAAACCTTTTAAAGTCCTTAGATCTTGTCATAGTGGGCACCCTATAAGAATCTCTAATCAATTGTCTTTCTACTTTAATGGCCAATTGTATAGCCTCTCTAAGGTGTGAATCTTCTAAAGCTCTACTACTTTAAAGATGTCATATTTCAATCCTACCATAGAACAGGAAATAGTATGCACCTTTGGTTCCATAATGTTACACCTAATCATGAGAATCTCAAACTCTTTAACATACCCTTCCACATTAAGTCCTCTTTACTTTAAGGTTTGAAACCTCATGTACATCTCCTTTCTATAATACTCCGAAACAAAGGGTATACACATCAATTGTTTCATCTTATCTTAAGTTTATAAATCTTCATCTCTTCTCCTCAGCCTTTGAGCCTTTAGGTTCTTCCATCATGAAGCAACATACCCTTCAAACTCTAAAGTAGCTAATCTTACCTTTGTTTCTTCATCATAATTATGGCAACCAAAAAAAATTTCAACTTTATGCTTCTAATCAAAATACACTTCCATGGATTCTCATCCCTTAAAAGGCGAGATCTTCAACTTAATTGCCCCTATGCCTCGTGTCTAGCGATTCCTTATATTTCCCACCTTAAACTCTACTAAATCTTATAAGGTATTGGCAACTATGATGTCCATGTATTCTTTGCACTTCTTTAGCCTTTGTTACCCCTGTACACATCATTTTTTAGCATCTTAATGCTAAATCTCTCAACCACTCTCTCATTACCCTTTATCGTAAACCTTCACTTCGATACCAAAAAGATGATATGCCTAAATCTGCAAGCCCGACCTAAACATGATTAGCTCACTCTAGGATCTCTCAAAGAAATATGCTTAAGATAGAACAATCACTAAGTAATCGAAACTAAGATTCAAGCTAATTGATCTAGGGAGAATTTTAGCCATTAGATCAATAACAAAGCAACAATCTTTTTACAAGGTTTTTATATAATGTTCAAAATAATAAAATGAACAAGGATATGGATAACTCCTCTAATGGATATGATGCACTAAGGAAGAACAAACCACACACAATCTACTTGATATAATAATGCATAAGCAAATTGTATGGTTTACTTATCTCAATTTAGTAAGATTGATAAAAGTGGAATATTGAATAAGATGAACTCACACAATATGAAATAGGGATAATATCATTCAACATCATATATATTCTTATGCATAGGATAAAATATGAATATTTATATTGGAACAATTACTAATAAGAAAAATAATTGTAAAGGAAAGTAAATATGTCTAAAATAAGAAACAAAATGACTATTATATCCCTCTAACTTAATTTTTGTAGATTCTTAGGTGTAATGAAGGTCTTCCATAACTATCCAAAGGAACATGCTTTATTCCAACTAGAATGCTAGCACCTTCTTCAATCTTCATTCCTTAAAAGAGTCAGTCTTTAGGTTAACTTTAGACAAGTTCGAAATCACGGTTTCTCTATTGGAAACTGGATCAGAATCACATGCTTTCTTCTCATTAGAACTAATCTTCCTTACTTCTTCCAACAACAACAAGCTTCTTCCTAGAATAATACTATAGACTAAATACCAATAAAAAAAAGTTTACTCTTCACTCATTATAGTCCCTTACAACACTCTTTCCATCGAGTGGTTTATTTCCTTTGTCCTTACTTGAGTCATGGGTCCTCCTAGTGTTAGAATCTAGTTTAGATTCTAATTCTCATAAAAAACTCTCCTTTTGAAAATGAATCATAACCTGAAGAACTAAGTTGAAAGTCTTAAGCCTATTATGGTTATTTGTTTTAGATTTGTACTTCTAATTTGCTACCTCTGGTTCCTTTTAAACTTCCTTATGAACTTCAATAAATTGTTTTGTCATATGCCTTGCAAAGATATTGATACCTTCACCCTTAGGAAGCTTAATTAAATCAAGAGTATGTTAAGGAATCTTAATATACACAATAGAAAATGGCAATCTTCTAGTTGCACTATGAACAAAATTGTTATATGCAAATTCTACTTCTAGCAATGCAATATCTCACTTCTTTGATTTACCTCCACAAATACTATGGCTAATAAAATCTTTCACTACTGCAAGAATTTTATCATGACCTAAATATCCTGCTAAACTTCCACCATGCAATTCCCTAATCTCTTCTTCTTAAGAGATGTTCTAGGCAAGTACAATTGGTTTTCATGTATTAAGTATCCATCTTGCATATAATAACCATCAAATGGATGACCTTGAGTAGCATTTCTCCAAATATAAGCAAATTCCTCATCATACTCATATTCACCTTTAAGTTGCTCAAATCCTATAATTTTATTACTCAATGTAAGTAATAAAGACACTCTTCTGCTTAAAGCATTAGCAATAATACTCTAAAAGCCAAATTTATACTTCAACATAAATGGAAACTTCTATAGAAACTGATACCACCTAGCATGTATGCTGTTGTGAATTATCTTCTAACTATTGAAGTATTTGAGAGACTCATGGTCATAATACAATGTAATTTTTTTAGCTATTAGGCTATGTTCCCAAGTCTTAAGAGCACTAACTACAGAGTAGAAATCTTTGTCATTAGTACCCCACCTTCTTCTAGCCTCACTTAACTTCTCACTAAAGAATGCCATAGGTCTCTTTCCTTAAGATAGAATAGTTCCTATTCCAATTCAACTAGCATTACATTTAACTTCAAACAAGTTGTTGAAATCTAATAATGCCAAAATCGGAGGCATACATAGCTTATCCTTCAAAATGGCAAAGCTATTAGCTACTTCTTCTCCCTACTGAAATTTTCTTTCCTTCAAACACCCTATTATTGGTGTAGTAATGGTATTAAAATTCTTGATGAAATGCCTGTCAAAAGTGGTCAATCCATCAAAACTAGTTGATTCCAACACATTCTTAAGGGTAAGTCAATCTCTAACAGCTCTAATCTTAGAGTCATCCACTTGAATTCCATCAGTAGACACAACATATCCCAAGAATAACGGTTTATCCATTATAAAACTATACTTCTTGAGGTTAGTATACAACTTGTGCTCTTTTATTGTAGATAAAACTTATCTTAGATACATTAAGTGCTCTTCCTCAAAACTACTCTAAATCAGGATATTATCAAAATACGCTACAACAATCTTTCCAATAAAAGGCTTTAGTACCCGATTCATCAAGCACATGAAGGTACTAGGTACATTTGACAATCCAAATGGCATCACTGACCACTCATGTAACCTCTACTTTGTCTTAAACACTGTCTTCAATTCATCACCTAGCTTGATTCGAATTTAATGGTGCCTATTCTTTAGGTCAATCTTTGCAAAACATCTAGCCCCTTGTAATTGATCCAAAATATCATCTAACCTCGAAATCAATAATTTATTACCTATGGTGATCCTATTTATGGCTTTGCTGTCTACATGTGTTCTCCAACTACCATCTTTTTTTTGAAGTCAATAGTGTAGAAAAAGCATATGGACTCATGCTTTTATGTATAAGTCTTTTCCACAACAATTTCTCTACTTTCTCTCTCAAAATCTCACTTTCCTTCAGATGCAACCTATAATGTGGCAAGTTTTGTAAACTTACTCCAAGGATTAGATCAATATAGCGTTGTAGCTAAGCTTCATTCATCAACACTAGTTCAACTACCAATACTTGAACCTTTGTTGTTTCTTGAATTCCAAAACCAAACTTATGAGTGATAGATAAAAATGTTCTCTTCTTCTCAAGTGACTTCAACTTACACTTAAAAGGTAACAAAGTATATTTCACTCCATTAATAAAAGCCAAATATCCATATCAACTATATCACCATAAACTTCATCATGATATTTACCGATGGAGAATGGCACCTTGTATCGCTCCATTACCACTACTTTGATCTACCCTAAGGTATAGGGATTCGGATGCTTCTCTACAAGAAGCTTCAATTTCTTGACTGTATCTCTTCTAATAATATTCTCACAACTCCCACTATCAATGATGACTCAAAACACCTTATCATCGATAATACATCTAGTTTAAAACAATTGGTACCTCTGAGTTTGATCCTCATGCCTAGGAGACAATATTAGCCTCCAAAGCACATGCATTGGACCTTCATCTTCATACTCCTTTCCCTCACCCCCAACAAGCTCACAACAAATTTCATCACCCTCTTCATCCTCTTCATCTTTTTCAATAATGCTCATTATCATCCCCAAAGGACACTCGTTAGACTTATACCTAGGATAGTTACATTGGAAACATTTTCCAACTATAGGCTTAACATAAGAATTTTCAACCTTTTCCCTCTCGTTTTCTCTTACATCAATCACATGACATTTGCCTACGTCTTTCTCTTCTTGATATCTTGTATTTGTGTTGCTCCTACTACCACATGCCACTAATTTCAACACTAGTTTTGACCTTTCACTAATTTTTGTAGCCTTATGACCCTCATAGTTCCTCTTACTTCTTCTATACTGCATAAGTTTTGCTTTTAAAGCCAAGTTTTTGGCCTTCAACCAAATACAAATAACTTGACCACCAATTTTATCCCTCAATGTTGATTTCAAGCCATCAAAGTATCCTACAATTTGTTATCCTTTTGACTCAAGAAGTTTATTGAATAACCCCAAAAATAATAAATTAGGTCATTGGTAATATAAAGTAAATTTTTGAATTAATTAAGAAGGAATTTCAAGTTAGAAAAATCAATTTCACTAAAAGTGACCTTTTTACCCTTGAAATCAATTTCATTGAAATTAGATCCAAATTTTCTTAGAGAACCTAAATATAACTCCCAGGCCATAATTAGATGAATAAAATTAATTTCAAAATATTTAGAGATAATTGAAAAAGAAAAATTTAAATTCAACAATCAATTAGGTAAAATTACCAAAATGCCTATAAGCTTATCTTATTGAAGGGTGACTAATTAATTGAATTTCCAAGGGTATTTTAGAAAAAGGGAAGAAACATATTTCAACCAAAATAAGTGGTATAAATTAAGGAAAAATAAATGGAATTAAGACTTATTAAAAGACACATGTTGCTCTTAAGTTCAACCCACTAAAACCTAGTGGTCCCCATTTGTCTCTACTCTTAAAACCTCACTAAAACCTATTATAAAAGCCCATTTTAGGATAGAAATCAATAGCCCCTTCTTATAAATTTCAGGAAAAAAATTAAAAAAAAAAGAAAATGGTAATAAAACCCACAAAACAAGCTTAAGCCCTAAAAATTTCTTCTAACTCTAAATCCACCTTACCTAGCTACTAATTATAGTACCTTTTCTTATGAGTTTTAAATCAAGAATCTAGGGAGAATCTAAGCTAAGAGGGGCTCTGTACACATGAACTTGGGTTTGAAAGGTAAATGAAATGAGTTTGATTTATGTAAACTTAAGGTTGTTGAATGTAGATTTAAGTGAAATTCAATGTTTCACATTATGGAATTTAATTGGGAGTTGAGAAAACACAATTTTGGAGCTTAGATAGGGATGACATTTGAGAGGCTTTTGGTATTACTTAGATCTCCAACAAGTTAAGTCCAAAACATTGGTTAAATTGATGATTTATGATGATTAAGAATAATTGAACTTGAGGATTTAGTAATTTCTTGAATGTTGATGGTGTAGTGCAAATACCTACATTGACTACCACCTAGAAGAATGCATATTGAGTATCATTTGATGATTAAAATGCAAATCCATGAATTAATAGGCTTTATCTGTTCTTGGGTATTGGATTTAATAGTAGAAGTCAAGTTCGATGCATTGTAATTGAGGATATGTATGGGTGTTGTTGTCGCTGCCACTAATAAAGATGGAATTAAGATTTAATTTTCTTAGTAGATCTGATTTAGATGATGGGTGATGATAAAATGATGATTAGAGTATGAATATGTGGGGTTTTAGAACGATTTAGGTGATTAATTTAGTGTAGATAGTATGTTAGAAGTTGGAATTGATGGTATGATTGAATTAGTAGATAAGCAAGTTGATTTGATTGCTAAGTTGTAAATTCCCAGCATGTTATATGTTCTTAATGTGATAAACTTGATGAAAATTGAAGTTACAAGATAAATATTGAGTTTGGCAAAGTTTAAGGATGAATTAGATTGAATTTATGATTTTGTTGCATGAATTAGTATTAATTCTAGAGAAAATGTGGTATACTATGTTTATTTTGAGTAAATTTGATAGAATTATGACTTAATTATGAATAAGAGTTAGATTGCATACAAAATGAGGCCTAAGAGTGATGATATGTTGAAATTGAACTTGTAGAATGGACAAGAATGTTTTGAGGTGTGCTCTAATTTGTTTGCTTTGTTTTAGAGGTATTTTGAACTTAAAAATGAGGAGCAAATGATGTTTTGGAATCTAAATGATGTTTTGTAATCTAGAAAAGAATATGAATAAGTAGGCTTTGATTTGGAGTGATTTAAACTAAATTGGATAAGATATAGGCTTATATAGTTAATAATTTGTAACTTTATTTAATCTAGTAGTCCAAGGATTCTAAAATAAATAAAATAAGGTTTTGTGTGTGTGTGTGTGTGTGTGTGTGTGTGTGTGTGAAAATGAGTATTGGAAGTGATAAGGAATCAAATGGCTTTGGTTTCACTTGATTTTGACTTAAATTGAGTAAGTTATGACCCTATAAAATTAATACCTGTAATTGTGACGAAATGAAATCAAATTAATGGTTGGCTTAATTAAATATGACCAAAGCTAGCTCAACCCCAAGTTGATCCAACATATAGATTCAAGGACTACCATCTTAGTCTCCTCTTAGGTGGCCCACATAATTAAACATAGATGAATTAATTGGGCTTAATTACCTTAACTATCTTAATTGAACCATAATAAGAATTAGCTTAATAATGTGAACCAAAATGACCAACAAGCCCAAGATCCAAAATCTAAAACATAATTGGACCCATTTCCACTTAAGGCTAATATCCTAAATGGGTCCTATCATGATAAATAACTTAAATTGGATCTCAAACCATTTTAAGGCCTAAATCAAATTACATAATTAAAATAAGCTAGACTTAGGCCTAAAGAAACAAAAAGGACTTACGTAACTATAATAAAACCTAAATGGACCCAAGACCCAAAACCTACTTGTACCCATTAATATTTAAGTCCTATACCCTAAATGAACCCTAACAAATAAATCAAAATTAAACGGGCCTTAAACCCATTAAGGCCTTAATCAACTAAAGGCTTAAATGGGAATTAAAATTGGACCTAATAATTATTTGAGCCTAAAATATGAAAAATAGAGCTAATTAAGCACAATGGGCTTATGTTAATTAAAATAGATAGAAGTAATCTAATTGGACTTAAAATAGACTTAATAATTATAACCGAACTTAACTAATTTAATTAGGACTAGTCAACCTAATTCTAAACGTAATTGGGCCTACTATTCTTAAAGGACCCAAATACCCTAATTGGTCCTTAAACACAACTTGGGATAAAATTTAAATAACTTATTAGTTTTAAATGAATAAACCCTAAATGGTTTGAGCCACAATTAACTAAAAGCTAATTGAGCCTAAGTAACCCTAATTGGGCTCATACTAGTATGAGCCTTAAGTAGTCTAAACCAACCTTATAATGGAATTCAGTCACTTAGATTAATAAACTGACTTAAGTTATGTCTTTGATGCATAAAATCAATTTAATCAACTCAAATGGAACTCAGATTGCGATTAAAAAATTATCGACCTTTCTAAGTACACAGTAACATGCGTGCTACTTGCTATATTAGAAAAATTAACTAGACTAATAATTAACTCGACTAAGTTTCTACTTACTATTTATACATTGTTACTTAAGCCAGCAAGTGACCATCTCTAGATAAGAATTATAGCTATGGTCATATACCTTGAAATGACACAAAAGTTAGGTGCTTATGCCATTGAGATATGATTCAACGGATAGCTAATAAGTGAAGTTACATATGATAATAGGCACTGTGAACAAAGAGAAGGTACATCGGGAGTCATCCAATGATTATGGGTCTTGGTAGGTGATACGATATAGTTTGATTGCAATCAATATGACTGCATAACAATGAGGTCACTTAAATGAAGCTAATTTAGTTACAGTTTCGATTTCAACATGTAGAGTCTAGCTGCTCTCGTTAACCCTTAATGTCCACTTCAATGGAATGAGACCCTAGGTCCCCCATTGTGATATATGGAGTCATGGGTAATCCTATGCTGGATGTTTAAATAAAATAATTAAATAAATTGTTTGAATTGATTGCTACATTAGTGTGTATGCCTGTATGACATCCTTGTACGCGTTTGCATTATTGTGTACTAGGCCCTTGTGGCCCACTCTTCATTTTTTTTCTTCAAGTGATGGTGTTTCCAGTTTGTTATATAATTCGATTAGATATGGCTCGAGGAGGAGTACTAAGATAAGATCGCAAACTTATATTACATTGTTAATGATTATGACTAATTTCTATTACCTTTTTCCATACTATGTTTCCATGTTTCAATCTTATACTTAGACTTTTGCAAGTTGTCTATGGCTCTATGGTCTATTTCCATTTAGTTGTATTTTGTGGGCCCTATAGACCCTATGACTTAATCTTTCTTACTTATCTACGTGTTTTCTTAACTAACAAACCACAAACTTTTTTTTTTTTTAATTCTAACATTTCACCAAAATGTTTTCAAAATCTAATTAATGATTTTAGGGTCTTAAAATTGGTTTAGAAACTTATTTAGTAATTGTAACCTAACATATTTTACTTATGTAAGTTACATGACAAACTATCATTGTTATAGTAAATTACGGGCGTAATAATTAGACCTTTTTTGCATGTCTCATGGGTTCCTTAATATACGCATGCATAGTTCCATTCCCTTATTAGCAACTCTAATACTGCTAAAGCAAAATCTACTCATAATTAGGGGGTATAAACTTTTTCTTTAACAAACCCTTCATTCTATACCAAGTTTATATAAGGCCTTTTCCTTCATATGCACTTCTGGATTGAATCCTTTCTCGTTAAGCAAATGCTCCTCCCTTTAATCTATATGTCACTAACCTAACTCATTTCTTTAGAGGAGTCTCTAAGTAATCAAAGAATCAATCTACCTCTGGAACCTAATCTAAAAATTCTTCTATCCCCAAAGCAAACATTAAAACATAGAATGTCAACCTTCAATCGAAAATCTCTATCATCTCTATAGAATCACTCTCCCCATCCTTTTATAAGGTTGTTGATGACCATATTTATGTAAGTAAAGTTCGTTTTCCTCTTTCTATTCATCATCATCATAGGCATGTTGTCTAAGAGCAAGAGTAGGCATATTAATAGGGTCACCATAAGCTAAATCCACCCTTGGTCTTCTATCATCATACTGTCTCTTATGTGCATCAATTCCTAAAACATGCAGATGTTCTATAATCTCCTTAAAATGTTCCTCAAGACGTTGGAATTTAAGATCCATTAGTTGCTTTAGACATCACTCGAAACATTATAATGCATCATCCCCTTAGGGAGGAACACTAGCTTCCTCATCATAGTCACAACGACCATTGCCATTACCACCATTTGTTGTCACCCTCACTTTGATACCAACTGATGCAATATAAAGCATATATACCTAAATATAAGATAGAAAAATAAGTTATAATTATGAATAATAGTTGATAATAATCCCCAATTAAATTTTCTATCAAGCATTTATATATTAGAAACCCTAAAACTAATAAGGAAACTAAATAAAAATTTAATAGGAGACTAAATCAATCAAAATAGACTTTCCTAATTTAGAAAAGATTCTTTAACTCTTTGGTGTGTAATGAAAATGCACAAATTTGACATCGAAAATGGACCCAAATGGTAAAGTGGCTTACTTCAACTAAAAGTAGACTCAAATCAGTCTATGTAGATATATTCTAAGCTCCATAACTCTTCATAAGTAAAAAGTTATGTGCCTTTAAAGTTGAACATTGAAACTAAGCCTTTGTAATAGCTTCTGACATTTTCTTATGCATTCCAACAGCTTCTAACTTGTTCAAAACCTAATTGGCATGGTTTCTAAACAAATTCTAATGTGCAACTTCCAATTCTAAATGCCTCGTCTGAATCTTCTAATTATTCTACTTCTAATGCCTCTAATGGTCAAAATGTTCCATAACTTGTAATTGTAACTCGTCTGCTTCACTAATCCATCCTATTTAGAGACTAACATTCATACCACTAGATTATAAAGGTCTTTACAGTTTTGTTATGACCATTACAATTATAACTAATGTTACTATGTCCTAAAAACATTATGTAGCCATAAAAAAACATTACTACACCTTAATCAATCCATGTATTGATCTCATGCAAAACCTCTATTTGTCTAGAAATTTTAATCTCTAATTAAAAATTTTTTTCTTCTTTTTTCCCCAAACAACACAGTTTGAAACTACTTAGTATAAAGTATAAGAAATCATGATGGATTGAGAATTCATTGAGAGCTTACAGAGGTGCATGACATATAGGGAATCAATTACCTATACTCACTAATTTACATATACATTAACTTCCTTAGATATAAAGGAAAAGAAAATAGATGAAAATTACTTCGCTAATAGTTAGATATTAGCTAATTAGTAGATAAATGCATGCCAAATGGTCTAGTTTGACAAATGCTTTCTATAGAGTCCATGTTGCCCACCTCCATTTTTATTTTGCTCAATAGGCACATAGTATCCAAATATTGCTTCCTATTTAATGTCTATTCAATCAATTAAGGCACTTTTATTACCAATAAGTTTGCCTTGATTAATAAAAAAATTGCATTGAGGAGTAGTATGTGTGTCCTCTAGGTTACACCCATTAGTGCATTATCAAAAAAGTATGTGATTGTGGGAGCATTTAGAAGGAATATGACCACAAGATCTCATCTCATGTATTGGTCCTAGTTATGCTCACCAATTAGGATATCAAGCTCAAGAAAGATGCTTATGAGGAAGGGGGCATTATCATATCAATGTATGAATCTTTGGGGTTAAATTTAAGTAGAGATTGGAACTTTTAAAAGGTTAAAAAAGATTATGCAAGTTAAGTAAAATGGTTTAAGTAGATGATGATGTGATGAATCCATTATGACATCATTAGTTATATCAAACATGACATGTTAAAAACAATAAACAAAAGAAGAAACCAAAAAAAAAAAAAAAACAGAGAGAGAGAAAAGAAAAGAAAAGAAGAAGAAGAAGCAGATGAAGAACAATATGCACGCAAAGTATGGCTATCATAGTGCTTGGCCTTCGTAGATGCATAAGATGACTTTATAGGGTGGTGGTGGTGCTAATGAACAGTCAATTTGTGGTGGTTAGCACTATGGGGATGGTGGTCAAGTGAGTTAGGTTTAGCTTGAAGTATGTGACATAAAATAATTGGATTCGAGTAGAACTTGAAGCAATTTCTAAAAATCACCTTAGGGCTTTGTAGTTTTTTGGTATGGGGAGTCAATTTATGAAATTAATGTCGCTTGATTTTACTCAAATAAAACCTACTTCTAGAGTGAAGTAATTAAGGTTTGAATTAAGTGGATTTCTAGGGAAAATGTTGAATTTTGATTTGTTTGAATGTTTGTTTTTTGAGATTGATGTTTGCCTTTTATTTCTTGTGGTCTCTATTTTATAGAAACACAATTAGATCCAAAGATGACACTCAAAACCTCTTCAAATTAAATTTTCCTCCTTATTACCTAATTTCTAAGCTTTATTTTAATAAAATTGATTAAGTTTTGTTAGTTAATATTAATCCATCCATTATTTGGATTTAATTTGGATTAAAATGAATCAAAATAAAAAAGAATAAAAGAATAAAACCCAATCTAAATGACTGAGAAAGAAGATGAGAGAGGAAGAAAAAGAAATGAGAGGAAAAAGATGACTATGGGTAGTGTCGTAAGTGATGCACTTATTGGCACATTAGCCATGTCAATGTCCTAATGTACATTTAATGTGTCACACTAGGTATAACTAAAGTTATTATAACAAATTCATTACGTCATCTTCAATTTAAATCATTTAAGATAACATTTAACTTTTATTTTAGTCACTTAAAAGTTTTATCTTTCACTTGAACTTGACCTAAATTGTTCATCCTCTATTGTGAAACTTTTCCTATAAGGAAAATTGAGTTAGCGGATGACTAAACATGACCCACTTTCCTTTAATATATCACCTTAAGCTCTAGTAATTGATTTTTAAACCTAATATTGATATATATTTTATACACTAACCATTATGCTTTGATAGTAGTAAATGCAGCTTTGATGAGTTATTATAAATTGACACTTGATATAATCTATCATTGTGAAGAGGAATAGTGACAAGCTAAGACAAAATTCATTGCCTCTTACATGGATAGCATACACTCATTATCTTTTTAGTTGGACAAGAATGGTACCAAAAGCATAAATCTAAGTTATCTAGTAACCTTGTCACATGATCAAAATTGTAGTGATGCATCATACATGATATTAATCCATGATGCCATGATTAAAAGATAGAATGACACAAGTATGGCTCATGGGATTGGTTCTTAGTCAACACAATTGTTTTTGGACTATTGAATGGTTTACAAATTGAGTAGAGATAGTTCAAACAAGTTTGCATAAGTTTCAAGCATTACCATCACAATGGATTTAGAGGGTCATAAACAATAGTATAAGGGACTAGGTAAACCTTAAATAGCTAAGGTGTTTTGAATTTTAAGAATTAATGTTTTTGAATTAGAATAAAGTAATAATAATATTAAAATATAATAAGAAGTGAGAATTAAATGAAAAAAGAAAGAAAGAAAGAAAGAAAAAGAGAAGCAAGTTTATTAGATAATAAAAAATAGGGTAAGTACAAAAATCAATAGATAAACACAATCAAATGGAGATAAGTACCACATTCTTAAGATAGGTTACCAAAGCCTATCCAACATAACATAAATAAACTATCATTTCATCGCTCAAAACTTGTTTTAACAAGAGACCACTTTTTATGAAAGAAGAGAGGATCACCACCTTGAGGTTAAATAGATTAAAGGTTAGAACTTTACACCTTCTTTTGTGAAGTAAATTTTAATTTTGTAAAACTTAGAAATAGCTAACTAAAAGTCCAAACCAAACTTAATGAGGGTGATTTTTCTCAAACATCGAAACCAAACCTTAATTTTAGTTCACACCCTAGAGTAACATGTAACTGCTATCTCCACACTTCTAAAAACATTCTGTAAGACATAACAACACATGGTTTATGGCTTTCAGTCTTGATTTCATAGAATTTAGAAATAATATAATCAAAATTTAACAGAACTTAGATATTGAAATCAAACCATAACTTGCTATTATGAATTAAATGCTTACATTCGATTTCTTGGATAGGTTTATAATCAAACTTTTTCATGGAAGTTCATAATCCAAATAACTAAAAATTTCAATATAAAACTTAATAAACAACTCTACATTAAATCAATATTATAAACATTAATTTAATAAATAAGATATATCTAATCAATTAAGAACAATCAATGTAACCCTGAAATCTAGTATTTACAAAGTGTCTAAAACCAAAACATGGGTAAATTAAAGTCCTAAAATATATACAAAAAAAGACCTTACAAAGCCCTAGACAAGAACCTAAACTCTTATTGAAACAAATTTTAAGCTAAAAAGGACATAATTGAGCCAAACGAAGGACCCCTTGTTTGATCACCTTTAATCTCCATTTGTCCAAATATCCACTAATCTTAATTCCATTCAATTGCTTGCTACGTATTCAAACACAACCACCCCCACCCCCCCCCCCCCCCCCCCCACCAAAAAAAAAAACCTATCATTAAAGTAAACTTTGTTTTACTCAATTTCAAATTCTTGTTCTTAACCTTATTAATCCCCTCAAAACACTTTAAAACTTAGTTGAAAATATTTTCATTCAAGTTTCACAAAAGTAATTAAATACCTTTGAAATTTGTGAATTTTTAGGTCTTGGAGAAAAGACTACAAGAGATTAACTTTGGGTGCAAGTAAATGATGACTTTGTCCCATATGTTCTACTTATCTATGTAGGATTAGATAAATGAAGTAATAATTGTCTAACTATTGTATATGGTTGATGTCAGGCTAGTAATCATTCCGGATATATAGGTCATAGATTAGGTATTCGCCACCTATTGTAGGACAAATTGATGTGGCTTGTAGTTTAAGCACCAAAGTTTGTTGCTATTCTATATAAGCAATTTGTTGAAATGGCAAAACTACGATTGATATGGGTCAAGACATCTAGAATGAAGTCATTAATGAATTGTAGTTATGGAGTATGACACAATTATAGATGGAGGCAATTGACTGGATTAATTTTGGCTGATATAGTGATGAACCCAATGTGGACAATTATGTTGTTGGTTTTAAAAATGCATATTAGTCAATGTCATGCCCATGAATGCACCTTAGTTGAAGTAGTTATTGTTTACACTATGCCATGATTTTTAACTAACCAATAAGCTACAACATTGGCTATGATATACACAAGGTATCCATCCACTAAACTACCTTAAAGAATATCAACAAGTAGAAACAATAATGTAGAGCTCAAATTTATGCATATATGTATATGTATATGAATATGTATGTATCTATGTATATAACATTTTCTTCTTCCATCTATCATTGCTCTTAAAGGTTTTTTTTTTTTTTTTACTGTCTTAGTATTCTCCTAAAGGTCTTTCAATCATAGGGTAAGATCTTTGAGTGGTTTCTAAATTATGGTGGCTCATGGATCAAGTAAAAAGTCTTAAGGGTCCATTTGTGTCATCTTTTTTTTTTATCTTTCTTTTTTTTTTCTTTAGCATTTGTAGTTTCAATATGTTTGCTAAGTATAAGATACAAAAAAAAAATGGAAATATATATATTCCTCTTTTATAAAATTAAATATCTAACAAATCCTTATAAAGTTGATTTTCTTTATCCTTTATTTTATTAATTTTTACCAAAATACCAATTAAAATTTTTCCAATGCCTAAAATATATATTTTTTAATCTTTTTTTTCTTAAAAGTACGTGAATTTTAACTTCCCAATTCATATGTCTTAATTATCATCATTATGAAAAAAACACAAGTGAGATACAAATAAGATAATTTTCAAAATATCATATTTTAAACTAATATAAATTTGATAAAGAACAAATATAGATTAAAAAAAATGACAATCTAAACAAACTGATAGGAATCAAAATCCTACAACACCTACCAATAGGGTAAGAGCCAAAGGATTACAAAATTTGGCGATGATGATCCTCTTTGAACTAACCGACCTCGAAAATATTTGTATACTAAATTCTTTTCTATTACTTATTTGTTGTACATTCCAGTAAGCATACTTGTCAGGTTTTATAGGGCGATGGACAAACTCACTAAAACTCAACTTGTAGGTTATTCATGGACCGACATAAACCAAAGATAAACTGGACCAACAAATTATTCGCTTAACTTAAAGAACCGGCTCTTTGAAAACCATCTTTGTATTTGTTATTTTATTTTTGAACCAGTCACTTTGTAATCATTTTTGGGACATTTTGATTTGCTTATATTTTGGTTAAATTAGAACCAGCCACATTAGTGGCATAGGGTGTAAATCTTTGAACATTTTAACCCTAATTGGAGCAAGTATAAATACTTGCTAAGTAGGGTTTGTAAAGGAGCTTTTTTTAACATTATTTTTCACACTTGAAACCATGAGGGATACCTCCTTTTCTTGAACTTTTATCATTTCTTGATTGAAGTGTGGTGAGTGGGATTTGATCCTTATTGTGTGTAATATCAACAACGTCAAATCCATCCTAATCCCCAACTAGTGAGTAATATCTAGTGAGGAATTAGTTTATCCTTTTTGTTTATCATTCACACAATTCTTAGAGTTTGATTCAATTTGATTTCATATCCTTTAAATTGTGTTTATTGAAATTGAATTTGGACATTGCAATTATGAATTGTAATTCTCATTTGTTATTTGCATGATCATCATTTGGCAATTGTTCTTCATGCCCCTTTTGAGAATTATTAGTTGGTTTTCAATTAGTTTTTGTGTGCTTATACATTTAGATTTGGTTTTAAGGCACATAATCTTTTTTGGTATCAGAGCATCAGTTAAGTGAAGGGATTTGTGTAATTGCGATTTTGAAAAATTTAGGGTTCTTGAGTTTAGCATCTTGATCCAAAATTGTAAAGTGAAAATTGAATTGTTTGATTGTGTTGTTAAGGTGTTGTAATTACTGCTTGTTGTTGTAGATGTGGAGTATTTGAAATTTCCTTGTCTCCTCGAGTTGGCCGTGAGCAATTTAATGGAAGTGATCATTTGAAGCCTAGAAGAGTGTGATAGTGAAATGTGTGTTGGTGATTTCGGAAATTGTAGTTGTCCTTTACCATTTCCAGATTTGCATTGTGTGGAGAAAAGGAAAATATTTGAAATTCAAACACCATCTTTAAGTTAAAGAAGTTATTGTGTGTTAGTTGATTGAATGGTTATTTGAATTTGAATTTGCTTCTTACCATTTGTGGAGAAGGCTGCATTTAGTGGAGTTATTTGAATTGTGCTTGCCGCCTTTGTTTGTGAGTGGCGGTGTGAATTGTGTTGTTGTGAGTGGCGAATTAGAGTTGTGTTGTGAAGGGGTATTGCAACATGAAGTGTTGTGGTGTTAAGGTGAAGGTGCTGCACGTAAAGTGGTGTTGTGGTGAATTGAGTGCACCGTAATTGTGTGTATATGTGTGGCGGTGTAAGGGTGTTTTGAATTGAAGAGTTGCAACGTATAGTGTTGTGTGTGTTGAGGCAAGAAGTTGCTACACTTGAAGTGTTGGTGTTGTGGATTGAAGTGGGTGCACCGTATGTGTATATAGTGTAAGTGGTGGTGTGGAATTGAAGGATTGTGTGTGGTGTAAGGTGCTACACATTAACACTAAGTGTGAGTGTGAAACCGTGACCAAGAAAGGGAAGTGAGTAGTGAAATTTGAATTAAAAAACAAGCATTTAAGTATGAAGGTTAATGAGACTCATTACTTAAACACTTGCTAGTTGAATTTAATATTTTAACTACTTAGAAGTATTTATTTGTGCTTCAATTATTTTACTATACTTGAAGAGATAAGAAGTATTTATTGTATTGGTTGCTTAATTAAACTATAGAGTATAGGGTTGTATTGGATTGACAAGTAGTGAACAATCATGTCAAGTGAAATGTTTTTGTCAACTAATGTATTGCGCTGGGCATTGACTTCTTTTACAACTAAGGATGATGAACAAAGGGAAAATTTGTTCCATACTTCTTGTTGGATATAAGGTAACCTGTGTGTCATTATTGTTGATGGTGGTAGTTGTAAAAATGTTGTGGCAACATCATTAGTATCGAAATTGAAACTTATCACTACCCCACATCTTAAGCCCTGTAAATTACATTAGTTAAGTGATCAGGGAAGTTTACATGTGACCCAAAGAGCTAGGGTACCTTTCAGTATAGGGGATAAATACTATGAAGAGATCAAATGTGACATTCTTCTTATGTATGCATCCCATATATTGCTTGGCAGACCATGGTTATATGATAGGAGGGTCTTACATGATAGTTATAGAAACACTTATATGTTCCAACAGGATAGTAAACGTATATTATTGAACCTTATGTCACCATCAAAGGTCCAAGAGTTGTAAAGACAGATAAGTCAACCATCAGAGATTCTTGAGGTTCATAGTCACATGAGCCAACCTTTGGAGGACCAAACTATTTAGAAACAGATGTGCCAACCTTCAAAGGTTCCTAGGGTTCATATTCACATGAGCCAACTTTCAGAGGACCAAACTGTTCAAAGGCTGATGTTTCAACCATCAGAGATTCCTAAGGTTCATAGTTAGATGAGCCAACCTTCAGAGGACCAAACTATTTAGAGGTAAATGTGTCAGCCATCAGAGGTTCTTGAGGGTCATAGTCAGTTAAGTAAACCATTAGAGGGCTAAGAGGTTCAAATACATATAGGTGAAACAGGAAAGGAGAAAACATTATCAGTGGAACAGTTTGAGATAGGGGGGTCTTAGTGGATGAGGGACCTTTATATGTGTTGCATATGAGATATATCCTAGAGATGGAGGGGCGAAAGTAACCACCCCCAGTGGTATTTCAGATACTGGGATACTGTAGTGATAATTTTACGGATAACTTACCAGGAGAATACATAGTCTCTACTGCATTTGACCTATCAGATTTGAGGAAAAATCTTCTTAAGGCTCGAGGAGATGATAGGAATCAAAATCCTACAAGACCTATCATTAGGGCAAGAGTTAAAGGATTATAAAATTTGGCGATAAGGGTCCTCTTTGAACAAACCGACCCCATAAATATTTGTATACTAACTTTTTTTCTATTACTTATTTGTTGTACATTCTAGTAGGCATACTTGTCAGGTTTTACAAGGCGATGGACAAACTCACTAAAACTCAGCTTGTAGGTTATTCATGGACCGACATAAATCAAAGATGAACTGGACCAACAAATTATTCACTTGACTTGAAGAACCGGCTCTTTGAAGACCATCTTTGTATTTGTTATTTTATTTTTGAACCGGTTACTTTGTAATCATTTTTGGAACATTTTTATTTGCTTGTGTTTTGGTTAAATTAGAACCGACCACATTAGTGGCATAGGGAGTAAATCTTTAGACATTTTAACCCTAATTGGAGCAAGTATAAATACTTGCTAAATAAGGTTTGTAAAGGAGCTTTTTTTAACATTAGTTTTTAGACTTGAAACCATGAGGGACACCTTCTTTTCACGAACTCTTATCATTTCTTGATTGAAGTGTAGCGAGTGGGATTTGATCCTTGTTGTGTGTAATATCAACAACGTCAAATCCATCCTAATTCCCAACTAGTGAGTAATATCTAGTGAGGAATTAGTTTAACCTTTTTGTTTATCATTCATGCAATTTTTAAAGTTTGATTCAATTTGATTTCATATCCTTTAGATTGTGTTTGTTGAAATTGAATTCGGACATTGCAATTGTGAATTGTAATTCTCATTTGTTATGTGCATGATCATCATTTGGCAATTGTTCTTCACGCCCCTTTTGGGAATTGTTAATTGGTTCTCAATTAGTTTTTGTGTGCTTATACATTTGGATTTGGTTTTAAGGCACATCACAAACCCTAAAAGAACAACTTATTAACTCAAGATATACCTAAGTAAAACTAAACAAGGTTGTAAGTGTTGAACTTATAGGAAGCTAAGGGAAAGTTGTAACAATTATGATTTTATACTGCAATCCTAATTGATTCAAAATGTAATCATTTTATCTAGATTAAAATATGCTAAGTAAAATTTAAAATAATTTAAATTTTGAGAATGCGGTTCACTAATTGACATTAGTGAAACTTAATTTAATGGACTAATACATCTTTTTTTTTTTCTCAACTTATTAACAAACTCTAGTGGAGAGGAATGGCTAAGCCACTACCCTTCCTTTCTAATCTTTTTCCTTACTTTATTGCTATTGTCAATATCTTTTAGTGAAGTTTTGATGATAACAAAACATAAGGGACAATTAACAACTTTGCCCTGCAACTTTAGGATTGAGATATTATCAAAACACATGTCTAGAAGATACGGTAGAAAGATTAGTGAATAAGATATTGGAATAAATGAAGGTATCAAATGTAACATGTTCAAAAAACAATAATAGGTTTCAAAGCAGTAAAAGAAAGTTTCAAAGAAGAAGTATTTTTGTTAGAGTACGCCAAGACCTATCCTCCACTAGTTGAATATATTTAGGTGATATATTTGACCCATTCCACGCAAATAAGATTATATATTTGGGATTGTTCCAAGGATATATTTTAAGTTATGACAAGATCAAGATTATAATGGATATATTAAAGCATTTAAGGAAATAGATTAAAGGATTCTAAGGAATAAGGAAAGTATGGAATATAATTTAAAAGTTTTACTTTTATATGACCAGAAGAACATTGAAGAAGAAACTATTTAAAGGATTATTACGAAGACAAAGATATATAGTGATACACTTACTAAAAAGAACTATAAAGGTGCTAAATACAACATTGAAAGAAATACGTGCCGAAATAATAGAGAGATTTATTTTTGTATTCTTATAGATTGATAGAATTTTGAAAAGTTTTGTTCTCTATAATTCTATGACTTAGCTTAGGTAAAGCTAAGGGAGATAGAGCAAAGTAGTGATTATTGTTGATTTGTTGAGTGACTGATTATTATAATACTTATGGATTTTTTTTTTTTTTTAATATATGTAGACCCACTAGTATTGATCTCATATCTATCCTTTTTTCCTACCATTCCCACTATCATTAGTCCATTAGTATTAATACTCCACCTCCACAAATCTAATTTTAAAAATCTAATTAGTTTAAAGATTGTGATAATGATGTGCTTCAAAAGAATTTCAATACCAATCAAAGAAACAAACACAATTGATTCCAATTTCCAACTAAATGACGTGAACCCTAAATTGAAAAATGGATCCTAATTGCGTGAAACAAGAGATATAAAAGAAGAACTAATTCCGCACTAGTTGGAATTAGGTTTGATCTTGATGTTGTTGATATTATGCACGACAAAATTCAAAATCCACTTGCCACAATTCTAAGAGAATTGATAAGAGTATGATGCGTGAAAGGGGCTAGCTTTCTACGGCAACGAAAGTCAGATTTGTGATGTTCAAAAAGTCCCTTACAAAACCTAATTAGCAAGTATTTATACCCTACTCTAAAACAAGGAAATTACAATAATGCCAAATAATAAAAAATTGGTCCTATAAGTCACTTGAAGAACCGATTCTCCACGTGAAAGAGAAGTAAAGATGGTTGGTTCTTCTCAAGATAAAAATGCAAATGAAATGAAGGCCAGTTTTACTTGTCTTTGTAGGTTCAATTTGGTTCATAATGGACCGTGATCCTTTCACAAACCAATTGCTATTGTTCTTGATCATCTTCTTGTAAAAACTGACAAAAAAGTATCTGCTAAAATGTAAAAACAATTACTATAAAATAAATAAAGATAAAATGTGAATGTCTGGGTTCCATTTGGTTCAAGTAGGCTTCCCATTGCCAGGTCTAGAGGTTTGATTCCCATCAAATAATCGGGTTGATATTAGTTTGTCAGTAATTTTTTGAATAAGTAGGTTTTGTGGTTGTTAATTTTCCCCCTTTTTTTCCCTTTTTCTTTTCATCCCTTTGTGTATTTATTTCACTCATCAATTAAGTAGCTTTTGTTTTTTTACGAAAAACAATTATTAACTATGTGGAACATGTTGATGCTTAAAGAGATGAATCTATCTACTAAGTTCATTTTCTTACCCTTCCTAACCCTCCCCTACCCTAATTCTCTGTTTGTCAGTTCTTTTACATCAACTGGTTTGCTTGTATAATTTTCTTTTTATTAAATGAAATTTATCTACTATAAACAAATTAAAAGAGAGAGAGAGAGAATTAATTTATGTCTTAGTAGGTGCTCAACAATTTAAGTGGGTTGCATACTGACCTCTCAAACTTAGAAATGATTTGGTTTTAAGCCTTAATAAGTTGAAGACCATTCAAGTTATACAGAATTTTCTTTATCCGATTTTCGGAATTATAGTTTTAGTTTTCTAAAAACATTTCTACCTAAAGATTTAACATATTCTTATACCTAAAGAGTATTATCTATTCTTGCGAGATAAATCCACAATAATATCAAGAATAAAAGGATCCAATCATGATGAGAATCAAACCATTACAATAACAAGACCTATTACTTGAGCTAGAGCCAAAGGACTATAGACTCTTGCATTAAGAGTCCTATTTGACCAGATGGAACCCGAAGACACTCACATAGTATCTTTATTTCTTGTACATGATTGCTTTACATTTAATCAGTGCAATTGTCAGTGCTTTAGGATGATGACTAAGTCAATTAGAGGATGGCTTACGGCTCACTTTTTGAACCAACATAGATTATTTGGGAGCCGGCCATTTACTTTTTTTTTTCCTTTATTTTCTTTACATTTGTTTCCATATGAGGGACTACTATAAATACTTGTAAAAGAGACACAAAAGGACATTATTCATTTCGGTAAACACAAGGGAAAATACACATGAAATTGAAGGTTTCTCATTTCATACACTCTTATCAATCTTTTGTAGATTGTGGCAAATAAAAGGCTAGGACTTGTTGTGTGTCATATCAACAATACCAAGTTTGATCCTTCTTCTACTAATGTGTAATATTTGGTAAGAAAATTAGATCTTCTTTGTTTTGTTTTTAGCGTGAGTTAGGGTTTTAGCGTGGAAATTGATCTTTCAATTTAAGGATTATCTAATTTGTCTCGGAATTATATTTGTGTTGATTGTTAATTGTAATTAGCATATCATAATTTGGTATCAAAGCAAGGTTGAGAGAAGGGTTACAATGTGGGATTGTTTGATTTAGAAATGAAAAATTAGGGTTTATACCATGAGCCTCTTGAATTGTTTGATTATGAATTGAAGCTAGGATTATTTGATGATTTATGTCATGATTAATTGAGCATTGTGAATTAGAATTGAAACAAAGGCTAAATTAGGGTTTATGCCATAGATGGTGTTGTAGGTATGCTATGATTGCGTGATTGAGGATTGAAATTAAGTAAATGCCGTGAATGGTCATTTTGAATTGAAATTGAGTAAGGTTAAATTTAGGGTGTGTGTGATATGGTGGTGTAGTGCACATGATTGTGAATTAGAAATTGAATAAGGGGTGATATTCAGGTTTGTGTTGTACTGCACATGATTGTAGATTGGAAATTGAACAAAGGTTGAGAATTGGATTGCATTGTGATTCGCGAGATTGTGGAATTCGGAAATTGAACAAGGTTTAATATTAGAGTGTGCCGTGATGGTGTGATTGTGATTTAGGATATTTTTATTAAGACTATAATTCAACAATCATGTCAAATGATAGTGTGAATGAAGGAATTAGGAATGAAGTTAATAGTTAGGTTAGAGGAGTAGGTTAGGGACGCCATGTTATAGGTCGTAGAAGAGACTTAGAAGAGCAATTACAAGAATTAACCACCATTATTGGTAATCTAGCTATAAGGGTTGACCAAATAACACTTCCATAACAGCCAATGGCAAATCCACTAGTACCCCCACCTCATGTAGCTATTAATAATGCTCGTAAGGAAGGAGCATTAGGAGGTAATAGGGGAAGACGAATTGGAGGAAATTACCTTGCCCTACCAGAAGGAAGAGATGATAATTTTGAAGATGAATCATATCCTAACCGTGAGTACAGACCACCTAGGGGTTTAGAATATGTGAAATTATAGATGCCTTCATTTGCTGGAAGAGGATCTACAGAGGATTATCTTGATTGGGAGGATAGGGTGGAAGGACTTTTTGAGTGTTATGAGATTAATGACAATACTCAAGTATGTTTGGCAGCAGTTGCATTTATAGGTTATGTCGCCTTATGGTGGAAGAACATTGTAACTAGTAGAATGAGAGATGGAGATGCTAAAATACGTACTTGGTAGGAGATAAAACGAGTTATGAGGAAGAGGTTTATACCAGAGCATTACAGATGGAGCTATTCATGCATCTTCAAACATTGAGACAGGGAGGCAAAACCGTGGATGAGTATGTCTAAGAATTTGAGACACTGATGATTCGATGTAGAGCAGTTGAACCTCCTGAACAGACGATGGCATGATTTGTGTCCAGTCTGAAATATGAGATTGCTTGTATTATGGAGCTACAAAGATATGACACACTTGATGAGGCCATCCAATTGGCTTTGAAAGTTGAGAGACAGAGGCGTTCTAATCCTTATAGAGCAACGAGTAACAAGTATGGATCCTTTAACAAACTATATGGGTTAAAGAATAAGAATGTTGATAAGGGGGGATATAGTAAGAATGTGGAAAAGAATGTAGTTATTCTAGACATTAGAGGGGAGAAAGGATTTTCTGGAAAGGGAAAAGAAGTTGCTGGGACTGAGAATAGATAGACGACAACCAGTTCATTGGGAGGAAAGAATCGCCAAATCAAATGCTTAAAATGTTTAGGTTTTTGACATATGGTTGCTTAATGTCCTAATCGAAGGGTGATAATTTCTATGGAGGTGGAAAGTGAGGATGATGAAGAAGAGATGCTAACAAATTTGTCTATAGTATTAGATAAGTATTGTAGAGATGCAGATGCTGAGGTGCATGAGGATAGGGGGAATGATCAATATTTGGCTATCAATGTGTTGCGCAGGGTGATGACTACTTTTACTACTAATGAGGAAGAATAGAAGGAGAACCTATTCCATATTTCCTACAGGGTCCAAGGTAACCTTTGTGCTCTTATTATTGATGGTGGTAGTTACACCAATGTAATGTTTGCTTCATTAGTTAATAAATTGAAACTAGTCACTACCCCCACAACCTAAGTTATATAAACTGCACTAGTTGAGTGAACAAGGTAGTTTGCATGTTACTCAAAGGGTTAAAGTTCCATTCAGCATTAGAGAGAGATATCATGATGAAATAGTCTGTGATATTCTTCCTATGTGTGCATCATATATATTGCTTGGCAGACCGTGGTAATATGATAGGAGTGTGTTGCATGATGGGATGTGTTCTAAAAGGATGGTAAGCGCATTGTGTTGAATCCCATGTCACCAACTGAAGAATAAGAAGCATAGAGATAAATCAATAAAACTATAAAAAAAAAAACCTTATTTTTGGGACAACATGAACTGGAAGAGCCAATTTAGGAAGAGAGACCAATGTATCTATTGTAGGTGAAATATATGTTGGAGGTTGATGGGCAAGAATAGTTACCTCTAGTTGTGAACCAGGTGCTAGATGAGTACATAGACGTATTCCTCGATGAGTTACTTGAGGGATTACCACCCGTGAGAGGCATTAAGCATCCGATTGATTTAAAACATGGATCAGTTTTGCCAAATTAGCCTACATATCTCATCATTCCTGAAGAAGCTAGAGAATTGAAGTGACAGGTAGATGAGCTGGTAGAAAGGGGTTTTGCCAAAGAGAGTACTAGTCCTCATATTGTTCCTACACTTCTTATTCCAAAGAAGGATGACACGTGGCAAATGTGCATTGACATCAACAAAATTACCATCAAATATAGGTATCCCATTCCTAGACTTAATGATATGCTGGATGAATTGAATGGTGCACACTCTAAAGTGGACCATAAAAGTGAATATCACCAAATTCGTATAAAGGGTGAAGATGAGTAGAAGACCACTTTTAAAACACGACATAGTTTAAGTGGATGGTCATGCCATTTGGGTTGACCAACGCCCATAGTACTTTCATATGACTGATGAATCATGTCATGAAGAAATTTCTAGGAAAATTTGTTATAATCTATTTTGATGAAAATCTAATTTTCAACAGAAACTTGGAAAGTCATGTTGAACATTTGCAGGCAATCTTCTTAGTTTTGCGGAAGCAACGGTTGTATGGAAATCTCAAGAAGTGTTCATTTTGTCAGTTAGAGGTAACATTTCTTGGCTTTGTTGTGACTGGTTCTAATGTAAAAGTTGATGAAGAAAAAGTTAGGGCTATCATGGAGTGGCTAACGCCACAATCAGCAGCTGAGGTGAGAAGTTCTCATGGTTTAGCTTCTTTTTATAGGAGATTTGTCAGGAAATTTGGTAGCATTGTCATTCCACTAACTAAATTGACTAAGAAGAATGTTTCATTTGTTTGGGGAGATTAGGCTCAAAGGTCTTTTGCAAAAGTTAAGGCGAGGCTGACTAGTGCTCTAGTTTTAGCATTACCAATTTTGACAAAACTTTTAAACTAGAATGTGATGCATCCGGGGTAGGAATTGGTGTTATGTTGATGCAGGAGAGGAGGCCCATTGCATATTTTAGTGAGAAACTGAGTGATGCAGCTTTAAACTATTCAGTGTATGATAAGGAGTTTTATTCCTTAATATGTGCATTGATGTCATAGCAACATTATCTTCTCCCTATAGAGTTTGTTATCTATACAACCCATGAATCGCTGAAGCACTTCAAAGGCCAACAACATTTGTCTAAACGACAAGTCAAATGGGTAGAATTTCTAGAGAGCTTCGCTTATCTGATTAAGTACAAAAAGGGGAGTACAAATATTGTAGCTGATGCATTATCATGCAAGTATGTACTTATCATTTCTCTTCAATCAAAGTTACTTAAGTTTGAATTAATGAAGGAACAATATGTTCATGATGATCACTTGAAATTAATTGTTGAGTTATGTTCTAGAGGAAATGTAGTAGATAGGTATTATATGATAGATGATTTTCTGTATAGAGCAGGAAAGTTATGTATACCCTATGGTTCTATGAGAGAATTGTTGGTATAGAAAGCTCATGTTGGAGGGTTATTAGGACACTTCGGTGAAAAGAGGACATTGGAGTTGTTAAAAGAACATTTTTACTGGTGAGGTATGTTAAAAGATGTACACAAGGTTTTGGAGAGATGTGGGGTTTGTAAGAGGGCAAAGGGAAAGAAGGAAGCTTGGGGTAAATATATGCCTTTACCTCTACCCACATAGCCATGGATTGATATCAATATGGACTTTGTCTTAGGTCTGCCCATGACACAGAGAGGCAAAGATTCCATCATGGTGGTCGTCGATCGCTTCCGTCAAATGTCACACTTTGTACCTTGCCACAAAACAGATGACACACTTTTTATTACTAACCTTTTTATGTAGGAAATTGTAAGATTACATGGTGTTCCCCAGAGCATAGTATCTGACAAAGACACTAAGTTTCCTAACTTCTTCTGGAAGACACTTTGGAAGTGACTTGGTACTAAACTCATGTATAGTATATCTTGTCATCCTCAGATAGATGGCCAGACAAAGGTTCTCAATCGTACTCTTGGTGCCTTACTAAGAGCAACAATTAGCAAGAATCTCACTGATTGAGACTTGTATCTCCCTATTGTTGAGTTCACTTACAATAAGTCAACTTATAGTTTAACCGGTAAGTCTCTCTTTGAAGTCATGTATGGCTATAATCCTACCATTCCATTAATTTAATAGCTAACCTAGTAACAAAGGAAGAAAGTTTGAGTGGAGTGAAGCATTCTAAGGAGATTTAGAAGCTTCATCAAAAGGCTTCTGAACATCTTAAGAAAACTCAGGAGCAGCAGCAACTTCAAGGTAACAAACACAGGAAAGCTAAGATTTACAATCTATGTCACGCCCCGAAAGGGGGCCTAGAAGTCTCTAGTAAAACTATCATGACACATGTGCACCCGTTACATGATGATCGTCTTACGTGTCAGAGATTGTAAGACTCTAAATAAATAATTGCATTTATAACTAATCATAGTACATATAATTGGATAATAAAATACAACTATGGATCCCGTACCCTACATCAACCATGATCGCAGAGAATCGGTATCCCCTACCAATCAGTAAAATAGGATAAACCCTAGGTTTCTCAATTTCAAATTCTATTCACATAGGGGCCCTAACATTTCATCTAAACAATCTATCATCCATAATTCTTACTTTATCATTCTAGTCTTTTAGAAACCCTCGACACTTTACATCTTATCCTATCCTGCGCTTTCACTATCGTTACCTACAAAAGAGTCTATGAGGGGGTGAGCACACTATGGCTTAGTGAATGGGATGGTAACACTTTTAATGCTATGTACACACACAAGTAAATTCACATCAAGTTAATAAACCTATACTATGTACGCATGCAAGCGAATTTAAATCAAAATATTAAACATATGCTATATACACACACAAGAAAATTCACATCAAGATATTAAACATATGCTATGCATGAACAACCATATGAATGCAGCATCTCACGTGGTCTTCTGGTAACTGATGTGAAGTCTAGGGTTTACGCTCCCCCTTGACCTTGGGTTGGGGATTCTGAAGCCACCATCAGTGCCCAGGTCATTACCCGGTTTATTTATCTTATCACTTTGTTAATTATGATGTTTTCTTAACTTAACAATGAACACTCCAGTACCTTTCTACACCAGACGGAGCAAAAACCTCAAAGACCGACCGGCTCGGAACCGTCAAGGCGCAACAATCCCCTAATCACTTAGTTCGCACTTGGCGGAACAGTAATCCTCTTAATTACCCCGGCGAGCCCTATAGCAGTGATGGCCTTCAATCTCATGCAATGTCTCGTAGAAATGCATGTCCAGTTTTTAATCAGGTCTACTCCCTTAATTAATTGATTTATTTAAAGTGATCAAACAACATATAAAATCAATTCAATTCTCAATCATACCATAGAGGTAAACATCAAACATTCCATTTCACACTCATTACAATCAAGCAAGGATCAGGCATTTGTTATCACACAAATCGACACCAAACCTAAACCCCACTGTTGTAGACTTATCTAGTCTTATAATGGATTAAATTATCTCGGCACCTCTCTGTGCCATTTCCTTTTAAATGTCAAACCACTCGGGTTGACTTATAATCATTATATCTAACACCTCTGTGTCATTTATCTTACATGTCAAACTAACCACTTAGGGTTGATTTACAATCATCATCTTTGACACCTTTATGTCCTCGCACTTCTCAAGTGCCCTATCATTTTCACACTTTTGAGAGCCAGAAAGGTCGACTCGTATTTTTCGTTTTGATGTCCTCAAGAAATTTGTATATAATACATATATATATACATATCTACATGTATATATATTCATGACACATCTTTAATTAAGGAAACTTTTCTAAACACTTTCCCTTACGAACTTAAGAGGGTAAGAAAACAGAACCGTTAAGTTATAAAAACTAAGGTTGCACTCATGATTTGGTATGGTTATGTTCATGAGTGTATTTTGTAAATATAATAGGAAACTAAGTTTGTTAGTATATGTATACACATTTAGGAACCAGCTCTGACATGTATACATAATGATACCTATACACCATATTCCAACTAAGCATGCCTACTCGATAGCTATAGAAGGAAAAGCTAAGTTTCTATGATCTAGTTTGTTTTGGAAGAAAACAATTTTTAAAACATAGGTTAAGCTTTCGGTTATAGCACAAGCAATATGGAGCTAAGTGCTAATGTTAAGGTAATGACATCTATAGCCTCGAACCATTCATTCCTCTACACTCTTCATGACTTATTTCCTAACTCATTAATTCCCACCACATAACTCAACAATAATCACATTAAATAGCAAACACAACAAACAACAATTTCACATGCATAGCATTCAACATACAACACAACATAGTAGTATATCATTAAGTTTCCCACTCACTTGTTTAGGGTTGTCGTAGTCCTAGCCAGAGTCGAGTAGTTCCCATGTGTAATCCTTTTACGTAACATAGCATCGAGGATCAACTACGGTAACTTCACGCAATTCCCGTTGGGTCTCTCGGTCTCCTGTTAACTCCCATCTCTTCTCAAACTCTTTAATGCCTTTCCCCACACTCACATACACAACCAATTCACCTGATGGCACGCACACACTTCTAGGTCTTCCCTTCATAACTTGATTACTTAATCAAGCTGCTTAGGCCATCGCTATTATATCGATGACACCTCTTTTCCTACTTAATTTCATATACAGACACACTTGCTTTTGACATGAAACTCTCTTTTTTTCCTCAGTTTCACCATTCTATTCCTTCTTCTCTTTTCCTCACCCTTTTTCTGTCTTCAATTCTCGCTTTCTCCTTTTTCCAGCTTTACTTTTTCCTTTCTCCTCATTTTCCTCTTCCTTTTAATTCCCTTATCATAACTTTCCCCTTTATTTCCTTGCCAAACTCCCTTCAACCCCTCGGGCTTTTCCAATTTCCCACCTGTTCTTCTCAATCCTCTTTACTCTTCTCTAGGCCATCTTTAAGAATGTATATATTTCAAATCTTCCCATTTAACTCTCTATGTTTTTCCTTCTTCCAAGATATCTTCCATGTTCCTTTTCTACTTCTTATCTCCTACTCACTGAACCCTACTTACACACCATACACACACACCACGAGCACATACACACACACATACTCCATTCACTCCCCACACCGCCAACATACATATACACGCACACCTCACATACACCTTACACCACCAATATACATGCATCCTCATACTTCGCACACACTAAATTCACCTTCCGCACCGACACGCCACGCATCATCTTATCTTATACACATACATACATACCCATGTACACCACTCCTTCTATATACACATCACATACCTAGTCACCACACGTCCTTCACATATATACACACACACCACATACTCCAGCTATCATCCATATACACAAATGTACCGTACACCCCACATCTTCCATACACCTATACACATACTCCACACATCCCACACCTTTCATACATATACACACACACCCTTACAAGCTATATGGCATCCATGCACACATACACAAACTGCACCTACCACACACTATCCATATGCATACACCCCTCTTGCACACACTACATATCATCCCATACACATACACTTCGCATACACCACATACGCATACCGCACACCCTACACCACTTCATGTGTATATACACCTACTCACAAGCATTACACACACATGGTTCCTCCTTCTTTGCACATACACACACCCTCATATACCACTCAACTTCCATACACATATACACATACCTGCATACATCACACACCATCTATATACATGCACACATATGACTCCTTCTCCCCTTTCCCCCATCTTATGCTGCTACTACGGTCATCACGGTCGCCATTGTTCTTGTTTGTTGTTGTCGTTGTTGGATTGTTGTTGCTACTGTTGTTAGGTCATTGTTGTCTTCCTCCTCCCTAGCACACACACACACCTCGCAAGCACCAAACATTTCTTTCTCTTTCATCAATACACTACTCCCTACACATACATCACCTTCACACCCGCATTGAAGCAAGGGACTAAACATAGCAATAGCCACTCACAGATTTCTTCTTAGACATTGCTTGCGGGGTGTTGCTACCATCATAGTTACCGTTGTTGTCGCGATTGCTATATCTTAGGTTCCCATATGTTTATGGTTGCTCTTGCTCCATAAAATTTGCTTCCATCAATATAAGCTATTGCATGTTGATGGCCACTTTAATTGATAAGATTAGGATTAGCAGACTTAGGAGGTCGAGGAATACTCCTGTGCTCTTCCTTTCATATCTTTTCATAGAACTTGCTCTTAAAACATTGTCCTTCTTCATCCTCCTTATCAGATTTGTGTTTTCAGAACATTTACCATTCACATGCCACAGCTAAGTTATTCTGTTTGCCCTTTCTTTGGTACCCAAAACCTAGTTTCCGCCGAATCACAGCCCTTTTGAGTGATAATTTGGTCTCATCTGAATTGTGGTCTTTTAGGTAAGGGTGATCAAAAGCCAATTGATTTGATATATGGACGCAGTCTATTATATCCTCATTTGGGCTCTTAATGGTTTTTAGGGATGGTTTGTTTAAGCGTTTTAAGTGCTTTCGCACATCAAGATTCTGTTTTGAGTCACTACTTAACCTGCATCCATAACACATGGAGAGCAAACCCCATAAGCAAAATATTGTCATTAAGAAGGCACTTCCTTTTCTTCCTCGCTATTAAACTCACATCTATACGCATACATATATATATACATATCTTTCCCTTCTTCCCATTTCCCCTCTTCTTTTCTCATTGGGTGAGCTGTCGTTGCTGTTGTAGTTGCGGTTGTTGTCTGAATAGCATCTAGAATGGCCACCAATGAGTAGTAGTTTGTTCCATCGTGGATCACAACATGATCCGAACATCAGATAAGCATCGACCATTGCGGCTCCCACCGATTATGTAACCTTCTTCATCCACAAAGGTGACAATGTGCTTGTATCATGTGGATGGCTACTGTCCTAGCACTTGGGATGGACACTTTGATCATAGGTTAGACCCAATCACCATGTGTTGATGTCCATACCCCTCCCAGCCTCTTTTATTCCCATGCCATTATCTTACAAGTGAATCCTTGAGGACTAAAGAAGCCACTTGGAGCAAGCTGACTTAAGAAGGGCCAATTCCTCCGCAATTAGACTTGTGTTTAGGACGATTAGTAGCATGAAAGAGACCAGAACTTAAGTTTCATCGGATGTGGTAGATGCAACCATGGCGTCTCTTAACCTCTTTTCCCAGCCAAAGCCTTCCCTTTTGCACTTGCTTCCCTTTAACTCCTTCACAGTATGATTCATTAAACTCAACAATGAAGGTTATCATTATGGGTTCAGACTTGGTTGAAACTACAGTGGGTTCCTCTATTTCTTCGTACTTTGTTGCATTTAGAAGGTTTTTAGAACTTCCCCTTTTCTGCTTAGACGTCAAACATTGCTAAACACTTTCCTTCACAATTCGTCGGAACCAAGACATTGTTGGAACTCTTGCTTAAAGCTTTGGATGATTTGCCTCACCGAACAAGGAAAAGAGGGATTGGGAATGGAAGGTTTCAGGATAGTGAGGTCGTGTGGGGCGAGTGGGAATCCGACTGGTGAGAAAGGAAAAAAAAAACGAGATGAAGAAGGTTAAAAGGTAGAAGGAATGAAGAAGAAAGGAAGAAAAGTAGAGTTATGTTTGGGCGATGATGTGGGGCAATGTTGCAGCCAGAAGAAGAAGAAGGAGAAAGGAAGGAAGGAAATGGAGAAGTAGGGGACGGGGACAGTACAAAAGAGATAGACAATGTAACCAATGGCAGCTGATGGGATGGCAGCCAACTAATGTGATCTTACCGCTGCTACTACTGACCGGCATGGGAGGGAAGGATGGGCTGGACAAAATCACGATTTAATTTTTTTTTTTAAGTTAGGAATATTATATTATATTATATATTTAAATGCCTCTATTCTATTATCTTACTCGCATATAAAAATATCTTTAAATTTTATATTTTTAGCATTTTATTACGAAAACTTATGTCTAGATTAATTTGATTATTTTTTACACAAATATTTATTCTAAATTTTAATTGATATTCCTAGATTTAAAATTTAAAATTAATTTCGTTATTTAACCAAATATCATTTGAAAATTATATTTCGGAAAATTTATTATTCTATTTATTTTCTTTAATGGTTTATATAATTTTTCGGACTTCACAATCTAGGTGACTTAGTTTGGATTCATCTTAGTAAGGATAGATTTCCTCACAAGAAATCACAAAACTTTCACCTAGAGCAGATGGACCATTCAAGATTCTAAAGTGCATCAACAACAATTATCATCTTACCTATCAGAAGATCTTCATGAAGACCCATTAGATTTGAAGGTAAATCTTCCACAGGCCTAAGGAAATGATGAGAATCAAACCATTTCCACTTTAAGGTAAATCTTCTTAGGAAGGGTTAATACTTCATGCACTATACTTTAATTTCCACTTTAAGGTGAATGTTTTTTATTTTAAAAATTATAGAAATTTGAATGGAAATGAATGGTAATAATGGAAAAATTATAAATTTATTGCTGATTACAATATTCATTAATAAAAAATAAGAATAAATTTATTAAATTCTAATTTTTTATATTTATTTTCTTTTTATAAAACTAACCAAATAATGAAAATAAAAATATTTCTCTCTATTTCTTTTCTATATATCCCAAATATAAAAATAAACTTTTTTACTTGTTTTCACTAATTTCATTTCTACTGAAAATTAGCATGGATAATGTACATGAGGAGACTATATGCAAAAGATAAACAGCTAGAAGAGGACAAAAATGTATGTTCACAAATCACTAATCAGTATCCATAGTAAAATTTATTATTCTACTATTTTAGTTGTCACAATCTGTGACATCAAGAAGAAAGTGAGAGATCAATTTCCGCATAAAGTATACTAAATGGTATTGGCAAGGTAATTTGTTATGGGAAATTGTGTTATCCAAAAATGGGATTGGCATCCTGTGAACAAATTAGTTAGGAGTTGATGTTACTCTTGTAATGATAATCATGGCAAGCTAAAATTAGTTGAGGTAATTGGTTCTTTCAACTGCACGATAAATCAGGGCTAACTTAAGAGGAAATTTTAAAGTTAAAAAAAAAAAAGTTCAAAATGGATCCTATAAGGATAGGAATAAAAAAGTTAACTCGACATATAGAAATGAGATAATTCTGTAAATCAAAGATTGATTAAATATTATACGAATATTTTAGAAGGAAAAAACCTACAGTCCCATCATATTAATCATTCATTATTCACTCGCACATGTGTCTTGCTTTAAATTAATCTTAACAACCGAGTCAAAGATGAAGTATATATATTATCTATTCCAATCCAAGATTAACAATTTCATATGGCTAAAAAAAAGAAAAAAGAAAAAAAAAAGGTAAGGTAATTGGAAAGAGAAAAAGAAAATCAACCTACGATGAAAGACAAATCTAAGATATGACAAAAGAATACATGATATTGTCTCACAAAATGAAGAATATCGTTGAAAAAGGTGTCATATGATCTTGTTATACAACAGTGGACCTAATTAAAATACTGTTACATGCTCTCTCACGAAAAATTAAAACAAATAAGTATATTCGATTATATCAATTTAATTATAACTTTACTAAACAATTATGATGTAAGATATTTGAATTTGACATATATATAATATATATATATATATATATAAGAAAGAAAACTGGACGAATATATGAATTCCCTTTTCTCATTTCGATTTTTTAAAATATAAAAATTGTATCTACATTTATGCATACTTATTTTACTTTCCCACACTCCCCCCAAACAAAACAAATAGACCCCACTAGGTGTAGCATCACTTTAAATTGTCTATATAACTATCTCCCATCCCCACCCTTCGCATCCCCTCAAATCTAATTCCTTTTATCTGCTCGACTCTTTCCTTTTGCTTCTTTCTTTTATCTTCTTTCTCTGCTAAATTCCTCTTCTCTTTTGTCTTCAGCTCCAACACACTCCCCCTATCTTTTACACTTTTTTTTTTTTTTTTTGGGTGCCAAAACTAAGTACTACAACACACATAAAGTAAGTAGGAGGCTCAAATCCCCTGTTCAGCTTATCTAAATAAATTGAAGATTGCTAAACCTAATATAAATAGGAATAGGGTAAGGATAAGTGAGAGCATGAAGGAAAGCGGGAGAAAACAAGGTGCACCATCACCTTGTGCAGCATGTAAGCTTCTGAGGAGGAGATGTGCCCAAGACTGTGTTTTTGCTCCTTATTTCCCGGCGGATGAGCCTCGTAAGTTTGCTAATGTGCACAAGGTCTTTGGTGCAAGCAATGTCAACAAAATGTTACAGGTATTTTACACACTCTGATTCTCTTCTTCCATATCAACAGGAAACTCTCCCACAACTTGTTTGTTCTTTCATTAATTGAGTAATTTTAATCTACTGTCTTCTTAATAACCGGAAACATCAAGTTCTCTTACTTTAATTCCCTTTCTCAGCTTGTAATAAACAAAAACGTGGTATTAAAAAAGCTTAAAATTATATATCTTGTAATGATTGCCTTTTTCAGTAATAGTTAATTATAGATCTTAATGAGGTGTTCAACTCCATAGATCTTTTTCATTTTTTTATTTTTTATGGTTAAACTCTACAAGGGTTAGATGTTAATAAATATTGCTTTGGAGCACTCCATTTATTCATTTAATAAATATAATTAATAATTATTATTATTTTATAACATTAAAAAAATAAAAATAAAAAAGAAGGGAAGAAGAAATAACTAAACTTGTTTTTACTAAGGTGGGCCATGGTTCAGGAATCACATTTTTATCTATAATATGTAGCTTAGTTTCACATGCGTCAAACTTCGAGCCAATTCGGTGGAAAGTAGAAAATAAGAAAGGTAAGCGCATTATGTAACATGGGCAAAGAAAAGAAAACCCATTACATTCACATTTTCGACCTGTTATATATATATATATATATATATAGTGGTAATTTGCAGTATTTTTATTTTCTTTTTTTCTTTTACAATGGTTTTGTGCCTATTGGTCATTCTATAAAATTTAAAATATAAAAAAAAGCTATAAAATATACTTTCCTACCACTATATGTCCAGCACTTTTTGACCGTGATACTATAATAGCAAAATACACTGTGAGGCCATTTTTATATTATAAATTTTAAAATGTGTCCATAATATTCAGGTTATAATTATAATATAAAAAGAAAAGAAAAGAAAAAAGAAACTACAATAGATATTTAATAAAAATATAATTATTACTATAAACTGATAATCACAGCAATTGCTCATAAATGAACGCTAATCTATAGTCGGGTAGGGATGCACAAACATCACAATATGAGAAAAGAAGTTTTAAGTGTCTTGACAATTAAATTATGTTATAAACTATTCCAAGCATGCTGCGACCTTTTTGTGATACTAAATCCACTCTCCTAGTAGCTGTATTAGGAAAGTAGGATTTGAGTACCACTCAGCTTTACACTGACACTAGGTAGCCCCAGAAAGCTCTAAAGCAATATTTGACTATAGAAAGTGAAATGCTATTTTTATTTTTGTTTTGGTATTCTCTCTACCTTCCTATTTGACTACTTTATTTTTCCACAAACAAAACTCAGTAGTTATTCCATCGATTCTACTTTGTGATTATTTTTTTCAAAGGGTTGTCATGTGGCACGTGAACTTGTTTCTCCCAAATGATTTCTTTTTCCACCGAAATTATTCTTTTTCCAAAGTTTTGTTAAGTGAGAGAAGAGAATCAGATGGAAATTAAAGGATGAATAAGGTCACAAAGGGCTCTGGTTATTTGGTTCAAACGAGAAAAAGACAGCCATACACGTCGTTACCCATTAAAAGAAGAAATCCAATAAAAAAAAAAAGAAAAGAAGAAAAAAAAAAAAAAGAAGAAAGGCAGGTTTCCTGTTATTGGCCTATCTATACACGCAATACGCCAGAAAAGTAGTGTAAAATGAATATAATAAACTTTCAGGGCATGTATATCTCTGTAGACTTGGTTTGCGAGAATCCTATTAAAGAAAAGTAAACTGCTCCTTTAATATATATTATTCGAGTATTTTGTCCTTGTAGAGTTTATATAGAGTAAATTCATGTTAGAAATATATATATATATATATATATATATTTTTGGCACACGATTGTTTATTTATCTTTTCTCTCACTGTAAAAAATTAAATAGAATAAAATAAAATAATTAAATAAATATAGAAGATGCAACGTTCCTTATAATTAATTCGATCTCTAAATTCCTTTTGGGGGAAAAAAAAAAAAAAAAAAACCAAATCCTAATTGATTTTGAAGCTAGTTTTGACATGGGACTTCGCATGTTGAAATCTTGCAGGAATTGCCAGAGCACCAACGAGGAGATGCAGTGAGCAGCATGGTGTACGAAGCCAACGCACGGGTCCGTGATCCAGTTTACGGGTGTGTAGGGGCAATCTCATCTCTACAGCAGCAGATAGATGTCCTCCAGGCCCAACTGGCCCTGGCTCAGGCCGAGGTGGTGCACCTTCGGGTTCAGCGAGCATCGCTACCTAACCATGGTGCCAGCCCAGCAAGCCCAAGCCATAGCGGAGGGTCGCCCTCGGCCCATCAGCAGACGATGGGTTCTCATGGCAGAGCAATGTATGACATGGATATGGTGGTCGGCCAGACAGGTGGCCTGGGAGATCCATTCTGGTCATGCTAGTTGCTGACTTCAATTATACACCAATACATTACATGGCACGCCTTCACGTGCCTACCTACTCATTATATCGACCTTTTTTCTTTGATGTTTTGGTACCCTTTTCTATTTTTGGCACCCTTTTTTGGGGGTGGGGCTTTTAAAAGTAATCGTTGAAATGTTACTGTAAATCCACATGCTGTAGGAGAAAGAGGTGTAGTAGCCGCAGGGAGTGTCGCTGGCGGGCCGGTGTCCGCCGCAGTCGGAGGAGTTGTGGTGAAGAGTACATTATTCACCCACTTCTGATTCAGCGGAGAAGGGTCTCTGTTATTAACTATACTTGCAAATATCATATAATATAAATATATATATATATTTATATTTTTTTTCTTTTGACAGTTTTTCATTATTATATTTGGTGACGATTGATATTCATATGCTGTGCATATGTATACCATTATGTGACAACCAGCACGTTTCCTGAATTAAGTATGATGAATAGATGAAGACCTAGCTAAAGCATTATTTCGTGCGACATCTCCTACTCTAGTTTTGGATTCTGGCGGAAGAAACAGACAATGCTCGTCTCAATTGATTTGTATTTACACTGAGTGAGCACACACGTGCATGTCTTGTTCACTTTTTGCCCTTTTTTCTGGACTGAGCTGCAACAGACCGAAACCATGTTTCCAGTGGCGTGTAGCCATGCCATTCAACAAAATATTATTACTATAATTTAATACGTGAAGATGGGACAGCTTAAATAGTAACCTTGATGGGAAACTAGGTTGGCCACTAGCGATTATATAATATAATTATTTTATAAGTATTTATAAATTTTATTTATTATAATTTAAGATCATTTACAGTTAAAAAGAAATTATTAAACCGTAAAATCCTCCAAAATTTATAAGCCAATCTCAATAATGCTTTAGGTTGATTTTGCATTAAAAGTTTTCAATTAGTAGACCTAATACAAAAATTTTTTAAGTTATTTGAAAATATGAATCTTTGAAAGATTTTCTTATGTATAAGCTCCAAGTGTGTGTTGTGCATAGTTCAGTTGATGACTGGATCAAACGCTGTGCGGGCGTATATGACTCCAACCGCGGTTCGAAAAGGACGTATAGGATTATTTCTTGCCTTGCAACAACCTCAACGGCTTTAAGAAATCGGTACTTCATGTACACTAAAATTACCTTAATTCTGCTCCTACTACTTGAAATTTAAGTAGTAAAGGCAATTAAAAATGAACATGACTATAAGATAAAGACAGGCTCAAGACTAATACAAGCCTTATGTTAAATCCACCATCATGCACTATCTCTTTCGAATTCCGAGTCCTTGACAGCAATTTAGGTAAACCATTATTGTCATTCGAACTGCAAACAGTTACCTGACTCGAATGTTATATCTTCTTTAGCCCTTGGTTTGGCTCGAGGAACAACGATCATCTCGGTACTAAGACATTGTTCTTTAAACAGTGGTATGCGGCTTGTCTTTGTCTCAGCAGTTTCTGAACGTTCTATGCGTCCGATTTGGACGCAATTATTCCAACCTTACTTTGTCCCACAGGGCTTTCACGCGGGTGATGAAACATGACATAACATCTTCTTCCACACCCACATGGCTTCGACACATGCATCATGATTTGACTTCATTTTCCTTCCTTTCTGTGTTTAGTCCTTCTCAAGGCACTTCAATTGGCATTTGGATTTCAAGCGTGCCTCTTCATTTGTCTATATCGTCCACACGGTGAGATAAATCAAATTTAAATCCCCCTTTCCATTATAATCACCATAAAAAAGAAAAAAAAAATCATTTTCCATATTTTTATTTGATATAATCACGATACCACTCACTCACCATAAGACTATGATTGCTCTCCATAACTACCTAGAAATAGCAACCTCCAAATGTAATGATACATTGGGATTATTATAGTAATATTTGGTAATTACAAAAATTAGATTATAGCTAAAGTTAAGAATGTTCGAGAAGAACTTTTTCAATGAAAGTAATGCAACCTATGTACAAACACACTCTTTTTTTCTTTTAGGAATCCATTTAAGTCTTCTTTTGATATTGTTATTAGTTACCTACTTGGATTATTTATGTAAACAAGTTTTAGGGTTGAGTGATAAGGTACATCCTAGAAAACAAATAATTAAACCATTCTTGGAAGGCACAATTCAAACGACAACAAAGGGTTTTTTAATATCTAGACTTATAAAATCAAGACTTATTATTTTGAGTCTTGGTTTTGCATAATATACTAACTTACCCAAAATGTTTAATCATATGAATTTCAACTTCATCTCTTAAATCACTCAAGATGGGCTTCTAAACCTAACATTATTTGTTATAGAGCATATATATATATAGCACCTAAGTTCTTTCATTAAACACGGAAATAATACTTTCTATAGAGGTAATATGTAATATTTTCATGTATTCGTTGGCATTCCTTTAGGTTGCCAACTTGGGAGAGCAACATATTCTCATTTCTCTATTCCATTTCTAGTAGATTCGTTAAAGGAGAAGTGCTTTAGTCTATACTTTTCTATTTGAGTTTGTAAAGGGCTGAAATTATTATATAAATATATTAGGCTAAACCCTTTAATTATTTGACTTGACTCATTAGGTTAAATGATACGGTCTAGTGAACTCAATCCATTTTTTGGAATAACTTAAGGATAATTGATTTGGAGGTCTTAGAATGGGGATCGTTGGATCAAGCCATCTGTATCCAACCTTTCTTAGATAAACTCATGCACTCATGAGGAAAGTTATTGATCTTGGACTCTATATGCTCATCAATATAATCTTGAAATGAGTATACTTCATCTCGTTTGTCAATCACTAATGTGATATAACAGAGATCATCAGGCTTAAGAGTTTATAAGTATTAAACTATTCCTCCTCATTTCATAGAATTCCAAAGATCAAAGAAATAGTATTCAACTAAGAATTCTCTACTCTCAAAGATTAAATAAAAATTCAAGTGAAGAATGGTCTTCGTTGCTTAGAAACTATAAAGTTGATGCCTAAGGTCCCCTTTAACTCTCTTGTTTGTCATTTGTGTGTTCAAAACCCTTAAGATTGCCTATTCTTCCTCGTTGCCACTCTTTCTCTAATCATCCCATTATATATCATTTCTATATTACTTTTCTGAAGTCACGTACAGTATGGTACTCGCAGAATACTTATGTGACTACTCTAATCAAAACCCCTCTTCTATAGAGTTCTTTAAAACCTTACAATAATAATAATTTTATTAAATATGTTAAATTTTATATTCATTTTAAGCATGTATTAGCTTCCGATTAGTCTCTTGCTAGTTGGCCAAGATAGTTAAGATATATACAAATTTTTTCAGCCCCTTTTCTTAATTCTAATTATGATTTTTGTATTTTTATTATTTTTATTATATTGTATCATTATATATATTTAATATTATTTTTTATTATATTATATAAATAAATATATTTAATATTATCATTTTGTCGATATAGTTATTGTAGACCAATTTAAAGTTAATACATGCAAAATTATATGGAAAACTTAATCAATTTACGAAAATCCTTTGCTTTCTTTTCTTTTTTTTTTGTAAAGTTTTGAAGATATTTAAGACTCAAATAGAAGAATAAAAAAGAAGAATTGAGGATTTAAATGGAAAAATAGATAAATGTTGGGAACTAAAAGTGTACTTTTTCCACTCCTTAATAAGATGGATCAATTCTAATTTCTAAACCATTTTGAGGTAGATTTTAAGATAAATACATTGACAATATTACCTTGAAACCCCTTTATCCTTTTAAAAGATGTCTTAAGGGTAATGGTCAAGAACTTTATTAGAAAAATTTACCTTTTTTTTTTTTTTTAACACAATATGCATTTTGTTTCTTTAGTAAACTCATAAGTCATAACCTATGTTTTAACTTTGTAACAAACACATGACCTATACTTTATCACTATCCATTAATATTTGTTGGGGAACATGTTTCAACATCTAATTGGCCCAAAATAATAAATTTAATAAAATAATATTATTAAATATATTTAATTAAAAATAAAATTAAAATTAATTAAAATTACAAAATAAAAATAAAAATACTACAAATAAAAAAATTATAAAAAAAAAGGGACAATGGTGGTCGATTGCCCCTTGGCACTAGGATGAGCAACCATCATTGTTTTGTATAATGGATCACAATTCACCATCATAGGTAGATCGTACAGCTCATCCATAGTGGTGGGTGGTCGCATCACCGTTAAAAAGAAAAAAGAAAAAGAAAGTTTGTGCTTAAAACCTAATGGGTTGTAATCGAGCTAAGCATTTTTTTTTCTTAATTTTAGCGGGGTGATCAATGTGACAATAGCTAGTTAAGTTTTAAGCATATTTCCCTCTTTCTTTTTTTAACTGTGGATGATCAATCATCACCCTAGGAAAGTTGTGACCCTCAGTACTTTGGGTCCATTACCAACCATCTCTTAGCCTCAATGATCGTTGGCAACAGCAACAAGGTTTCCATTAATATTTATCCCCCAAGTAACATTAATAAATAGTGATAAAACACATATCATGTGTTTGTTAAAATGTTAAAATATATACCATATTTTTATAATTTTTCAAAAATAAACTTACTCGTTTGGCTTTTCATTGAAAATAATTAAAGTTAGGTTAGTTTAGCCAAGAAATCTTATGAAAGCTACTCATAAGCGATTAAGGGGGAGGTTTCTAATTAAATTATGTTTTCTTGACTAAATTATTGTACTTAAAAGCATAGAAACAACAAGGACGCTGCTGCTTTCATGCACTAATAAAAAAAAAAAAAACTAAGAAAATGTTACGAAAACATAAGGGCCCGAGAAAATCAAGTGAGGCCAAAATATATTATATATTTTATGTGACCAGCTAAGTTACTGTTCTTAATTTGTTGTTTATGGCACCATTCTTTATCGCTTTATAAGCTAATATTCATACATTTTGCTAGGATCATAATGTGTCTATTTACAAAGCTTTGGTCTATCAATGCATATGCAAGAAAAATTCTTAAGTGTCCATGTCAAATGTCGCACTGAAAGACTAATTTGCTGGAGCCCTCATGGCGGAAATCGTGGTAATAAACTTAAATTTCGAATTTGTTGATGATAGCCATTCACATTAAATTTCTTCAAAACATTAGAAAACATACTCATTGACCTTTATAGCACGTAAATTTCACCGCATAGAATAGAAGAAATGCATAGTTATTTATTTAGCATACTAAAGCTTCTTCAATAGATTCCCCTTTATTATATGGTAGAATTACTGTAATTGATCAATTTTAGAGAAGTTTTGGGTCGATAATGCTTAAAAGGATGTTGTAGGAAGAGACATAGAGGGATGGATAGGCAAACTAAGTATCTTAGATATGCATATGTGACAGTGGATCAACCTTAGTGTTCCTAATCATTCTTGACTTGTTCTTGTACAATTTGATGTTTTGACCCTTCTGTAGAGCCATTTCAATAGAATTTTAATATTTGTCTCAGGTTAGCAATGTTGAGAATGTATGAAAATGAGAAGATTAACCTTCTATTTATATATTTTAGAGGTTGATCTTGACGTCATATGGCTTTGAAATGGATGGTCGAGACCAAGTGATGCAAATAACCATTGGATTGTTCTTGCTAGATCCAACGACTATCATTAAAGCCTTCTTATCCTCTTTAGTCCTTATAGAATTAGTTATAGGTTTGGATAGGCCCAAAACTTATAAGAACTAAAAGAACTAGGCTTTTAAAATTAAAAGAAATGCATCTTCAATATAAATAAGCTTGAAGCTTATTTAAGTCTCCTTAACACCTATTAAGGCCAAACGAAACCTAAATGAACTTCAAAAGTCCTTTTTGAGTATACTTTTTCACACATGAAATAATTGAGTAAGGTCATAAATGAGGGGCTAGTGGGGGGGGGGGGGGGGGGGGGGGGGGGGGGGCTCTTGCTATCCATGTTCCAAGCCTACCAAATTAGATCTCTCTTGATTTCTTGAGCCCTATCATTAGCTCAAAAAACTGGTCTATGACATTGAATTGGACTAAAAGCCTTATTGCTAGAATGACCATCCATATTTACTTTATACTAAAATTGTAATAAGAAATAGGTAAATAGTAGAAATCCAATGACAAATTACCTTTACTCTTTCAAATCCTAACTATAGTTTCTTCTAAAACTTATATGCAACCCATCTAAACCAACTTAAGTCGCATAAAGTTAATAACACGTGGTGTCTTATGGTGTGTAGCCCATTCACTTGGGCCAAACAATCCACTAATTAATCTAATTTAATTATTTATGTTCTCTTAATTGGAACATTGCAAAATTATCATAATAAATTAATTAACTTGTCTACAACTAACTATATTAGAGCTGGAGTAAGGGTCGATCTAGGTCGAATTAGAATAAATAAAAATAAATATATAACTCATATTTTAATTACAAGAGGTAATTAAGAAACATAAAGTTACACTAAATTGTAAAGTCAAATAAATCAAAACTTAGATATTCGCTTTGATTTAAAAATAAAATAAACATCTACCACTACTTATAAGTTATATCCATGACAAATTATGGTGAATGTAACGCCCCGAAACCCAGGCCATGTTATTGCCCGCCACATGTCCTTATTTCACAAAAACACGTTAAGGCTCTGAATCAACTCTGATATATTTAACTTGTAACTCCTATATAAAAACATTTCATACATCTCCAAAATTTAAAATAATTTCATAAACAATATCAAAAATCTAATGTAGCGGAAGTCTTTAAACATCAAAATAAACGTTTATTACAACCCAATAAAGTAATTCCCCCTAAGCCTAATCACTAGAATAGTAATGGTAATCTCCATCTTCCTCTTTCTACAGTTCACCTAAACCCAAGTTATCATTTAGGTTCTCATCTCTCTCCACACCTGCATCTAAAAATGTTCCCCGAAGGATGAGCTAATGCCCAGTACATATAACACAAACACACACGCATGAACAAACATAAACAAATATCACACACATCATGTAGTATTTAAACACAGACAACCATTTCTTAATACAATTTATGTCCACAAGCATCAACAGAGTACTCATGACCCCCTTAACACAATTAATACATTAGAGCATGATTTGGTGATGGGAACTGCCACTACAGGCCTCACACCTATGATTCTTTAATCCTTAAACTTAGTGATGGGAATTGCCACTACGAGCCCCACACCAATGTATACTTAATCCTTAAACTTGGTGATGGGACTACCACTACGGGCCCCACACCCATGTATACTTAAACCTGATGATAGAAATTGCCACTACGGGCCCTACACCCATGTCTACTTAATCATCTTAAACCGACATTTAACCCAGATCATTTCCAGGTATGACTCCATTGGGGATAACGTCACACAAGAATCATTGGAGTGCTCCCTAGGGATCTGCCACTATAGTCCCCTAGGCTGAGCCAAGCACATACAACGTACAACTTAAATACTTAAGTCAAATTATTCATCATAAAAAATTTCAATACACATACTAACTTAAACCAACGTAGAACAATACACAAGTTACGCGTACCTTGAATTATAGCCTTAAGCACTTCCGGTCTTGGACTTAAGCTAAATTGAAATCTGTACAAATTAACAAGCTCTTCTTAGTACTTAATCTAAGATCAATATCATTCTCTTACTTCTCTTATCTTAATTATTTAATTTCTCTAGGGCCTTACTAGCTATCTAGGTTGTGTGAAAATTAGTTTAATTTGAAGTTAAATGAATATATAATTACTTTATACTTTATTCAGCACGGCCATATTAAGGACCGTGTTCTCAACACGGGCTGAAGCACGACCATGTTAAGGGTCGTGTATCTTTCAGTGTAACGTTTAGCTTCAACACAATTGGAACACAACTATATTGGGAGGTCATGTTCTTCTTAATTCAACAAGGTCTAAACACGACCGTATTAGGAGGCCGTGTTACCCTTAGCTCAACATGGTCGAAATACAACCGTGTTGGGAAGCTGTGTATCTCTCGATGTAACTTTCGAATTCAACATGGTCGAAACATGACCATGTTGATAGGTCGTGTTACCCTCAGCAATCTCCATAAACTTCTAATTCTTTATTCCAATTTCTCCTAAACCCAATTCTCTCTATTCCTAAGCTCAATTATATCTCTAAAACATATAATTATAAATAAATTACACGGATTTTCATACTTACATTAAATTTCCTACGAGTTGAATCCTTAAACCTTTTGAGTCTCTTTCTCATTATGCCCTTCTCAATCTTTGAATCCTGATGCACACATTATACTCATGAGTTCCAAATCCAATAATCGAAATTGAAACTTGTATAGAATCCCTTACCTTTCTTCTTTAGAATTAGGTCGCTCTTTTTTTCCTTTCGTCTCTAGGGTTCCTATCAAGAGCATTTGTCCTCTAGTTTTTGTTTCACTGTTCACAATGGCAAATTAGGTTTCTTAAGTTTATTCAGTATTCATATCCTCCATGTGAAAAGACCCATTCGCTCCTTATTTAAATAGGTTTTTACGTCCCTAACCTCAGCTCATTGTGACAACATATATATTAAAATAAATTAATAAATAAAATTTTTAGGTATTACAGTGAATGTGCCGTACCACCAGTAATTCTAGCAACAATACTAATATCCATGACAACTATTTATATCTAGGACAATATTTAATTAAAATTTTAAAACAACATGCATATTTCCAATGTATAAAAAAGTAGCATTTTCCGAGCACTAAGCCTCAACAACTCTTTTCTTTCATTTATTCCTTGATCTATGTGCTAGAATAAAAACAAAATCCCATCATTCTCCTTTTTCCTAACAAAGATAGAAAGACATCGCCAATACCAAGTTGTGAGTTTCTAAGAGCTTTAATTTCCCAACCACATTAGCATCAACTCCGTCCAACACCTTGGTACACCATTCATCTCTCATATTCATGCATTTCAATCAAAGCAATAGCCACCATAACACCACATGTATTTGCATGTTTCTCCAATAATAGCAACCTAAGTTTCTGTAGAAGCTGTACATTTTTTATAGATTTGCCCTTAGCTTTTTGCAGGCTTTTAATGGATTTGCCATTGTAAGCGAGGTGCTTGACTCTCTGAGTTTGCTAATATTTGGTGCTGCAGGCTAAGTGCTACCTTTATTTTGCATTTTAGCTCAAATGAGCTGACCATGTCAAGGTCAAACCACCTGAGTCACACGGGATCTTCTTGCACCGATGTCAATCTGACGTTTAAGCTTAGACTAGCCCATTCTCATGACCTGTTTTAGTTTAACCGAGTTAAACTGATCGGCCAATCCGGGTTTGACAACATTGCCTACAACTTGACAGAAATTAATATTATTCTCAATAAAGTGCTTAAGTATGCAACACTGTTTATGGAGGCAATACCACATGCATAAATACAAATAAAGATTACAATCCAACAACTATCAACTAGCACTACTAAAAAATAATATTGATTTACCTAAAAAAAAAAGTGTCAGCCACCCAACACAATAGAAATTAGTTATCTACCAAAACCTTCGATGTGACGTTTTGTGCATGTAATATCAAGTCACTTAATAATGTTTGAATAAGAGATTTGCAATTAAAGGTATATTTGTTATTCATTAAATGCATACTTGCTGGCACCATTTTATAATGCAATTAAAGGTATATTTGTTATTCATTAAATGCATACTTGCTGGTACCATTTTATAACATAATCTCATGAAATTAACATATGATATAATATCAAGTATAACTAGTACTCCATGAGAGTTCAATGTTACGCTAATCTCAAAAAGGTTCATGATCAAATGATTACCTAGAGAGAACTTGGACATGAGATCATCTCTTATACTTATGAATTGAGATACCAAATACAAAAAAATACACAAAAGGAAGCCTAAGTCAACTCGTAATTGAACACAATCTAAAGATGTAAGGAGCATCACATTTATAGATCCTTTTCCTAAGTGAACAACCGTGATTATTCCATAGACATGAAATTGTCATAGTACACTATATACATGAACCATTATGCTTTGATGGTAATAAACATAAACCCTCCATAAGTTATTCTTAAGGTAGTTAAAAGGTATGACCAAAGTGCTTAAGAGGGGTAATGACAAAAGTGACTCATATTCCATATCTTAAGTCACTTGTTTTCAAGGTGATTAAGGACCTATATCTTAGGCCACTTAACTAGACAAAAGTGACTCAAAAGCTTATAGTTGTTCTAAGATCCAATTGAATCCGATTTGTTTTAATAAACCAACTGCTAAAAAAAAAACGAAAGCAAATTTTATGATGATGCATGTTATAAATCGAAAGCATTAGCTATAACAGTCTTGCAATGTACACCAACCTATGAGAGTAGCTACTAATAACTCAAATACTATCATAGACTTGATATATACAAGGCACATAAAACTAACTACTTTGAAGCATCTTCACTTCAATAACATATAGTTATACAAAAGCCTTCTTATATAATAAAACATAGATTTACAACGAGTTTATATATAAAAAACTTACAAAAGTAATCCTAGTTTTTATCATAATTCATACTATGAATCAATTAGGATCAACCGAGAGGCTCATCTAAGTCCAAAAACAAAGGAAGGTATTCCTCAATCCAAACCCCAATGTCTAATAGCTTTTACACCTAAACGTAGGTGGACTATGGCATTCCTACTTTGAACCTTTATAAAAGTCTATCGGGATATGAGCGATATGAGCAATCACTGCTCAATAAAGGTATGGAGACAAAAGTATACACAACACAATAAAAGCAAACAAGGTTGTCAATCAATTAATTAGATGCAATGTAACAAAATAAATGTCATCCTCACGATGTTATCTAGGCCATCATGAGATTAAAGAAAATAACCCTACTTTAGTTTGAGTTGAGGAGTTATAGTGCAATGTAATGACTCATGAACAAACTCAAGCTTATGTAATGGAGACCTAGCTCCTTCAAAACCCCTCTGGACAAGGTCCTAACCTCACCACTACCTCTTCTCTTATTACCTAGTTTGACCTTGACAATGGGGAAAGATCACATTACTGTCTCTTTAAATGGTCAGTATTTCATAAGAAAACCCTAGTCATCCCTTAAGAAGTTGCAATGCATGTCAGTTTAGAGTTTTAGTTCAAGTATAGTTTAGTCCATTTTAGGGGAGACCAACTAGTTAGTAAACACATATTGTAACACCCTAGAACCTATGACATCACAACTTGTCAAATGTCATTACTAAGTAATGATACACTAAGAATCTTAACCTATCTAAAATCCACAATATCTATATAAACTACCAATCTCACATAAGATATACAATAAAAAAATTCACCTATATGAAGTATGATAATCCATGCTCAATCCATAAAGTAAAACCTATAATCTACCTAACAAACTAAAAAGATAGGAAATTGTAACTTCATGTACATTCATGTATCAAAACTAGAACAAAAATATTAGAGTCTCATCTTTAGTATCACCAAAACAACATATCTCCATCAATCTACTATTGCTTATTTCTAATCCTCATAATAATAGTAATATTCTACAATATCATCATCTTGTCCATAGTCAAAACCTAAGTCATCATAAGATGCATACTCATCCATACCTATAGCTGACAAAGAAAAAGTCTCACAAAGGTTGAGCTAGAGCCTAGTATGTGAAAGCTACATACACATGCACATGCTAACAATTATTCACACCACATACAATTGATGCAATAAACAACACGATAATCTTTTAGTTATCTTTAATTTAATCTAGCAACCAGCACAAAGGTACTCATAACCTTACTTACGCTTATAAGTAAATACATATATATAGTCATGGTGATGCAGCGTATAACATGAAATTAAATTAGATTTATATCATAAACCATTGATTCTACGAATATGTAGTATGTGATCTTCAAATACCAATTAATTCTATGAATTCCTAAGTATTTGACGTCCAAATTCAACAATTATATGAAATTCTAGAATTTGGGGAGAAAATAGAGCAAAGATAGCTCCAAATTTTAGTAATACTCAATGAATAATCTATCTTATTGCCCTAGGATATACAAATGATAATAGGCACAAAGCTACCAAAAATAAAACATTAAAAAATTCCACAAATAGAAATGCTTAAAACTTAAGGACACAAAGTAAATTAAATGAAAAATATAATGTCACAAACGAAACTTAAAACAAAGGTGTCTATAAAGAGTTATAAGAAATCTAAAACTTTCCAAAAATAGAAAAATTGCTCACTTGAGGGTCTAAATGAAAGAATTTTCTCTAAAAACAACATAGGTCAACACCAACGGCGTTGACTTCTTTAAATTAGCTTGTTTTCTTCAAAATAAGGTCTAGAAATTAAGAAATCTCAATTAACCTATTTTTGTCCCATTTAGTTATGTACGTGTTTATTAGTATCTCCACCTTATCATATGGGTTAAAAACTGCCACTCCTAACCCTAACTTTCTATAACGGTATCGAGAATTGCTACTACTGACTCAAATACCCCTAAATCTACTCAAATCATGTTGATATGCCACTTCATGGGGGACACCATCACTTATCGATCAATAGGTACCCTATAGAGATTTGCTACCATCGCCTCCTATGTTGAACCATGCATAAATAGCACATAATTAATAATCTAATGTCAATTAGGTTAATTATATCACTAATCTTACATGCATAAGGAACAAACAAGGCAAATACGTACCTGGCATCACACTAATAGTAATATTGTCGATCTTCATTAATTCCAAACCTAATCAAAATTGTAGTAACAACTTGTTTAGAACCCTAACTATTGTTATATTGGCTACTGGTAACCACATGGAAGCTTGGAAAAACATTGAAAATTGAAAAGACAAAGAAAAACATTGTTTTGACAAAGATGTGGAGTATAGGGGTAAAAACACAAGTGTGTTCTCCCCTGTGTACCTCTTTGGAAAAACAAGAGTGAACATGTTCAAGGGTGTGATTGCATACAAGGGTGAGAACATAGGCATCTTTGTCCCCATGTACCTCTCTAGAAAACAAAAACTCCCTTTTTCTCTCAATAACATGGTTGTGTACCTTTATTAGGCATATACATCAACATCACTAGCACCAACACTACCATGTTGGTCCACATATACACCTAAAATCACTTTTCTTTTCTTTTTTTTTGAAAAACCACATAATTCTCCCAATTTGACGTACATAGATGATGTTAATACTCTAAACACAAAATTGAACACATGTACTTTGACTCGCCCACTTAGATTGTCTAAAAAAAAAAGGAAAACACACCACTACTCCTTAGAGATTTGTGTGTTTTCCATACCTATGATAGTTGTTAAAATTGCAAGTTGACTATATGATTTTACATGTTTACAATTTTATAAATTTTTCTTAATTAAAATAAATATAAAATTATTTAGTTGCAAAGCCTTAATAGAATTATAAATTTAGATGTACAATTCTATAAGTTACTTATTCTATCGATTTTATTTGATTTTACTAATTTTATAAGTTTTAATAGTAGGTAAAATCATGATTTTGATAACTACCCCCAAATACGCATTATAACTATCCAACAAAAGATAACATGACATGATGATTCATTTCGTATACTTACCTTATGAGATTGTATTGATTTGCATGGTTGGAAAGGAAGAAACTACCAAGGAAAAGGATTTGTATGCCATGGGATAAGAATGAATGTAAAGGAGAAAAGAAAGAAAGAAAGTGTGGTTATGCAAGTTTTTTAACTCCCTTTAGAAAAAGACTAATCTGCCTCGACTTAACCACTAAATATTTTAATTGTCCCTTTTCATTTGAAACATAAAATTGATCTTTATTTTTGGGGTCTTACACTTATATAATATTGTTACGTACATATAGCTATACACCTAATGGATAAGAGTACTATACTATACGAAAAGAAATTATATATTTGAAGATTCTAAGAATTACATTTCTAAATTCGGACATCTTTCTAGAAAGATAACATTAAATTTGAGATAAACATCATGGAAATTATTAATTTCTTTTCTGCTTCCCATATAACACATTTACATTTAAGGCATATATTAACTATGATTCGTGTACCATTTTTATATCAAAAATCCATATGAAAACTTACAACTAATGTACTTTATCTAGCATACCAAATCTAGAAATTTTATACTTTCAAAATTTCCATTAGTCATACTTATGCTTGCTTCTACAATGAAATTTGACCCTTTACTACTTGTATTGTTTAATTATAACTCAAAACACTTATAATTTATAAAATTTTTAATATGAAATCATCATTTTCTTTGGTACAAGGAAATGTATTTCTAACTGTTCCACCTTTCCATGTTTTCTCACTTCTTGTAAATCTCTTCATCTCTTTCTTCCCTTTTCTAATTATTCCTAATACTCAAAATAATTTGGTAGTTTAAGTAGAAGAAAGTAATAATAATGAGGGAAAAGTATACTTTTAGTCCTTGATATCATAGGTAAGTGCACCTATCGATTAATATAATATAGTGAATTAATTACGAATGTCGTCCCATAAAGACTACAATTACTAATATAAACTAAAACTTTATTATCTAATTGTCAAATTAAAAGGGACTAATTAATTATGAAATTTTATGATTATTAAAATAGTAAAAAGAAAGTAGGTATACTAAAGAGTTTGAATTAATGTTATAAGGTTACATATCTAGATTTAGTTTCCCCCTAGAATCATATATAATTTATTAAAGTTAATTCCAATTTCATTCTTTATTTTCTTAATCGTAGAAATTCCTTAATCAAATTAATATATTTCTCAAGATTATTAACTTCTAATCTTAGGTTGAATAATTGAGATCTCTCTCTAATTAAAACCCCTAAAATTGCATTACATTCGCTCTATGAATTCTATTATTAGGTTTGACCCTAATTCGGAAGATTTATGTCATCCTATCTCTAGGGTTGCATGCAACTTCTTTCAATTATACTAAATCTAATTATATAAATGATTTCTTAATCTATTTATATATATCAGCAATCAAGAATTAATACTTTAGAAATATTAAATTCTTACAATGAAGAACATGTATAATTGAATTAAGATGATAAAGAATTTATTGAATAATTACTGAAATAAAATTACATAATAATTATAGGGTTCCACAAATCTAGATACTATAAGAATTTAAGCTATCATTATGATATACAATCTGACAATAAAATTGGAATAAATCATAATAGAAAGAAAAACCCTTGCAGAAATCCGTCTTATACTTCTGAATTGTACAATTTGATCTTCAATACTCCTACTTCTTCAAGTAATTCTTCTCTTCGTTTACTTAAAAACTCTCTATTTCTCTTTAGAATTCCTTATTTTTTCTCTTTTCCTTTTTTTAGGGTTTAGATCTAATATTTATATTACTCTATCGTCGAACTCAACACAACCCTTCAACACGACCATGTTAAGGTCGTGTTCAACTTAAATATTTCAATTGCATCCAGATCTGGGGAGATATAGCCAACACAATCATGTTTCCCAGCCGTGTTGAACTTAAATCAACATGGTCGTGTTATATGGTTATGTTTTGCTTCCATTGCTTTGAAAGTTACATGACTGCTAACATGGTCGTGTTATTTACTCATGTATCCTTTTGGTCTTCCTTCAAGTTCAACATGACTATGTTACTTGATTGTGTTGATTCTTCAAATGCATCAAATTTCTTCATTTTAACTTTGAATCACATAAAACTTGACTTATTTTCTTCCTTTGTTGATTAAAGAATATATTAAACCTAAAATTAAAATATTATTTAATTAGGTAGCATATTTCCTTAAAATTCTTATAATTTCACTAAATTCATCTAGAATCTTGTTTACAAATATATTCTATTAATCATTTATCAAATTCTCCCATATTTAAACATTTTCTTGTCCTCAAGTAAATTAACCAATTTATAATTTCAGACAAGAAATGTTAATTTAAGCTAAAGACTGATCAAGGAAGATCTTCATCTTGTCATTATTGTTTTAAATTAACTTGTAAAGAAAATCATATATTAGTAACCTTTTTATGTATATGTACTTAATTAAATATTAGAGTTCAAGAGTTAATCCATATAAGTTAGAGTTTACTCATATCATTTAAACAAAGATTTATAAACTTTAAATCAAATACAACATCAACTAATTAAAGAAAATTACCAATATCTTAACCACTTAGCTAAAATATTTACACTCTCCTCTTTAATCTTATCGAGCACTATAATTTAAAGTAAACGTATTCATAATTACTCATCTCTTGATTATCCCCTTAGTTTTTTTTTTCTTTTTTCTTTTTAGTAGTTTCATCAGTTAGTACGTCCCAAGCCAAATGACTTTAGGCTACTTGGTTTTAAGATACCCCTCCGAACCATCCACTACTTTAATTTTATTGTGTTTAGTTTTCTCAGACTTTTCTCTTAACCCTTTTAACGAGCTTTAAACCGATGATCTCGAGTTTATTACTCAAGTCAACAGATATTATCCCTCTTAAAAGAGGCATCCCGCAAGCTTACTTACTCGAGTCAATGAGGCCCACCACTAAATTTTTATTTAATTTAATTCATTTATGTATCCTCTAACGTTATTGATTTTTGAAGGAATTATCAACAAATAAGTTTCTGATTATTTACTAAAAGTTATAGTGCTAAAAAAACATTATAAGGAATGAGTATATATCTAAGTAAGATTTTAAAATATAGATGATAGATTCCTAATTAGCAATATTATTCTAATTCTAAGTTTAAAATCAAGGTTTAAATGAAAGATAACTCTACTTTATGCAAATTTTTTTTTTCAACTCTAAAAAAGTATAATAAGTACAATATTGATGAAAACAAATTTTTATTTTTATTATTTTTTCAAAGTGGTTATTTTAAATAATTATTATTCTAGATTACAGGTTAATCTAAATACTACTCCCTCATACTTAAAGTTATACATTGTCCCTAATGTACAAATTAAATCTTATGCGAGATAAAGGACAATAAAACAACGAAAGAAAAGAAAAAAAATTATAAGAAAAGAAGAAAATCGTACTCCCCTGAAATTGTCTTCAAGCGTCATTACATGAGAATCCTTTGTAGAATATTCAGAATTGTACACTATAGTTGTTGTGAGAATAAGAGGAACTACACAAGTGGATAATAGAAAGAAAATATATATACATATATTCATATATATGAAAGACAATCTAGAATCATAAAATTAAAAAAAAAAAAAAAAGGCCATCAGAGTTTCATTAAAAGTACATAGAAAAAATTATTCTAACTATCATCATGTCAATCATCATCATCATCATCATCCTCTTCATCATCTTCCTCATCATCATCTTCATCATCATCGTCGTCCTCTTCATCTTCAACATCCATATTTTCATCAGCTGCATTTGCTTCCTCGACATCTTCATTAGCTAGAGTCTTATGTCGTGAGGGAAAGGAAATGTTATATTTGGATGAAATGTTTTCAACAAATTGTTCCAATCTATGAACTCTCCTATATACTCTTTTCTAGTTGCGTTTACATCCTTCTTTGAGAGTTAATAGTCGATCCAATTTTCCTTCAATCCTATCTAACTGAGTACTATCCTTCGGTGTCTAAGGTTGCTCATAAGGCTGTTCTTCAAGGGTATCATGAAACAATTTCATCTGTTTAAAGGTCTCAAGTCTAATAGGTTTCATGTCCCAAACTTGGAGCATCTGAGGGAACTCTTGAAACAAATCATGCCCTAAACTAAAAGTGTAATATAGGGCCCACAGCTAATAGTACCTACTCATGTATCATAAGCTTTGTGTTAGAAGAAGAAAGTTAATAGCACACCTAGATTAATGGGAAAGCTTTCAATCATATTGTAGAGACAAAGGATGTCACTAGTGGAGACAACCCCTGTACTTTTCCTATGCCCACTAATAGTGTGCGAAAGCAACCAATGTATTACCCGATACGCGGAATTTTGGAGTTTTGATGCTTTTGCCTATTTTGGGTCATATCTAATGTCTCGACTAATAGATTTCCAAAATACAGTGGGAGTGACTCCATGAGGAAAGTTAACAAGAAGCTGCATGAAATCATCAATCTCGATAAACCACTCATCATAGAGTCTCACGTAACGGGCTAGCTGAGCTATGGTAATCTCATAAAACTTTCCGCCTACCCAAAGATGACATTACTGTAAGAACTAATTAATCACAACTATAATAACCCCAAACCTCTTGGACTTTGATAAATTTGTGATAAAATCTATTGATATGCTATCCTAGGGGTGTTGGAGGACTAGAAAATGCCCCAACACATCAACAATTGCCTTATATTCGACTTTACATATTGAACACATGACATGTTTTCACATCACCTCTCTATTGTCTTTAAAAGTACCTCTCCTCAACTAAGGCTTGCGTTCGATGCATACCCTAAAAACATGCCCACATGGAGTCTTAACATTTATTCAATATCTTCCACCTTAGATTCGCAATAAAAGTACTCCTTCACCTCCATACATATATTTAGATTATATATAGGCCCACATGGAGTCTTAACATTTATATATATATATATATATATATGAGTGTACCAAATAAAACGCATAACGAAAACCAATTGAAAATCTTCATACCTTGCAGAGGTGCAAGGGCCACACGTTGTCAAATTTTTAAGCTATTAGCTTACGTTCTTAAATTAATGGAATCCCTTATTTAAGACAACATCAATATATATATATATATATTAAATAAAAAAGAAATTAATAATTCATTTAAAACATAGGAAACTTCACAGACTTACATACTAACTAGTATCAGGATATGCAAATTTAGTCATTGGCTGCAGGTGTCCTCAGGAACAGCTTAGCTGCATGGAGCGTTAAGGTTGCTGGACCTGTCTATGTTTCCATGTTCAAGCCACTCGGAATAATCTTTGCTGTTGTGTTGGGTGTCATCTTTTTGGGCTATCCGTTATGCCTCGGAAGGTATGAAGATTTTCAATTGGTTTTCGTTATGCGTTTTATTTGGTACACTCATATATATATATAAATGTTAAGACTCCATGTAGGCCTATATATAATCTAAATATATATATGGAGGTGAAGGAGTACTTTTATTGCGAATCTAAGGTGGAAGATATTAAATAAATGTTAAGACTCCATGTGGGCATGTTTTTAGGGTATGCATCGAACGCAAGCCTTAGTTGAGGAGAGGTACTTTTAAAGACATTAGAGAGGTGATGTGAAAACATGTCATGTGTTCAACAAGTAAAGTCGAATATAAGGCAATTGTTGATGTGTAGGGGCATTTTCTAGTCCCCCAACACCCTAGGATAGCATATCAATAGATTTTATCACAAATTTATCAAAGTCCAAGAGGTTTGGGGTTATTATAATTGTGATTAATTAGTTCATACTATTTTGAGCACCCCAAGATATATGATCATTCTTCACTCTAAATGTAGAGAGAAACTCTAAAGTAAGTTCCCTATAGTTAGGAGCATGAAGGGAGAAGAACCTTTCCCAGCCACCAACACTAAGTAAGCTTCTAACCTCATCATCACATTCCTACCTTTCTAACACACGCCACTCTAAATATAAGCTTCGACTAAAATCCTTATCTTTCAACCGACTATACTTATCCCGATGTGCTTGTTGGGCAAAAGTCAGCATACCTTGTGTTTGGGATTGAGTAGGTGGTAGAAGTGTGATGGGAAAATTCCTGACACTGTCAACCTTTTCAAAACCCAATTTGGATGATGATCCAAATTGCTCATATTTTACCTTATGTCTTTATTTCTAATAAAATTTGAGAATAATCTTATAGGTACAGATATAATTCTCCATGGGATGCCAATATGTCCTACAACTCCCGTTGGACACAGAACATTTTTCAGGATGACAATCAAAGATCCGCTACGATTGTTTTTCTATTCTGAGGCATTGGATCATGAAGACTTATGTTATTTTGTATCTTGTAATTGTTTTATGAACTATTTTTGTTGTATTTTGGTTTTGGGACACTTTTATTTCTTTGTAATTTTCATTTAGTGTTAGCCACCTTAAAAGTGGCAAACTTGTAAATTTGAGCACTTTTTAACCCTAGGAGTAGCAAGTATAAATACTTGCTTAAGAGAGGGTTTGAGGAGGCCATTTTTTTCAGATTATACACTTCTTCTTCACGTGAGAATTAGGGTTCCTAATTGTCATTAGACTCTTATCAATTTCAATCCCAAGAGTTGAAATTGTGGCGAGTGCAACACCTTAAAATTGTGAGTTGTATCAATTTCATTTTGTTGTGATTTCTTTTCTTCTCTAGTGTGTCATATCTAGGGTTGAATTGAGATAGTTCTTGGTCAGAATTACCCCTTATTTTTGACGAATTCTTGTGTTTATTTAAGGTCCCTTGCAATTGAATTCGAATCATCATTGAGAATTCCCTTGAAAACGTGTTTTTCACTATTGGAAAGGAGTCCTTGGAATTGAGGTTTTCTTTTGAATTTGTGGATTATTTTCGTGGATTATATGTGATTAGGGTGTTATTAGAAGAGATTATCATTGTGGTATTACAATTATATCTTTGAGCATTTGGAATTCTTTACATCTTCACAAGTGTTCACGTGAATTTTGCCCTTATGGATCCAGTTTTACCTTGACTTGAGATTGTTTTTTCTTAAGTATTTTAATTGTGCTTCTAAGTGGAATTAGGCACATCAAAGTGTGAGTGGTTACACATCACAAAGTGGGCGAGAGGACAATGCAGAAGTTTGTCCACTCATCTTTTGGGTAATAGGTTGCTTTTGACAAGCTTGTTTTGGTGGCATGATGTCCTGAGATGAGGATAATCAATTTATGGACACATGTAATGTGGAGAATCATGAAGTGTGTACATGCAAAACATGAATAGGGATATCTATGGAAAGAGAAGAAATAGGGAATGTGCAAGACTCAACACGACCATGTAGAAATGGTTAAGCATAGCCCCAACATGACCATGTAGAAAGTGCAGCATTTGGAAATGCTTTGTTTTTTTTCAAAATACACGACCATGTTCTTATCATGTTCATCACATTGTAGCCTAATTTCTAATAATCATGCAAGGATGACAGCCCAATTGCAAAAAGGAAATGAAAATTGAGAAACCCTCGTTCATGTTTCCTATGCTAGACGTAGAAAAAATTTGGAATAAAACAACTTATGGAAGAGAGGAAGTGTCACATACCTGGGATGAGGAAAAAAAATTGTTGAAACAATCAACTTGGACGTACGTATGGATGGGAGGAATGTGTAAAGTAATTATCATGGGAGGGAGGGAGAAAGGGAAGAGACGAAGGAGATAGAGGGTGCTGCTATTTATATAATTGTGAACACAGCCATGAAACACGGCCGTGTTGATGCCATATTGTAGTAGATGCAAATGTTTTAATCGAACATGACCTAAACACGACCGTGTTAAACGGTCGAGTAACTTTCAGTGGAACAAGTGAGGTCGACACGATCTGAACACGACCGTGTTAAACGGTCATGTAACTCTTAGTGCAAGGTATAAATGCAACACAACTTGAGCACAACCATGTTGAACAGTCGTGTAACTCTCGGTAGAATTAGTGGGATTAACAGGACCATAACATAATTGTTCAACACAGTTGTGTTCAGGTCGTGTTGCATTTATATCTTGCAATGAGAGTTACACTACTGTTTAACACGATCATGTATTTCTCAATGCTTTGTATAGATGCAACACGGCCTGAATATGAACATGTTGAAGCACCATGTATCTTTGGGTGGAGAGTGTTTTGAAACAACACAGTCACAACATGACTGTCCCAAATGGACTTTTTTTTTTTTTTTTCAAAATCAAATCCTAAGGGAATTAATGGTTGGGTTCCCTCCTAAAAAGCATTATGGTTAACGTTGATAGCTTAACTGGGGGGGGGGAGGAAATGATTTAAGGTGTGTCGGAGTGGAGGCGAAAATCCTCTTTAGTCAATTAATCAGCCTCGCCTCCAAGGTACAACTTCAGTTGCTGACCATTGACTTTAAATGTTCCTTTCTCTAGATGTGTTACTTCAATGGTCCCGTATGGGAAGACTTCTTTGACCAAGAACGGACTAGACCAGCAAGATTTTAACTTGCCCGAGAATAATCTCAGGTAAGAATTATATAGTAAAACATGGTCTCCTTTCTGAAATGGCCTTTGACGGATTCTCTGTTCATGAAAGTGCTTGATTTGTTCTTTATATAGCTATGAATTTTCATATGCACCTGCTCTCCATTCCTCAAGTTTGTCTAATTGAAACTTTTGTTTGGTTCCTACAGACTCGAGGTCAAAGTTAACATGCTTAATCGCCCAAAAGGCTTTGTGCTCAATCTCAACAAGCAAATGGCATGCTTTCTCATATACAAGTCTATAAGGGGTAGTGCCTAATGGTGTCTTGTATGCTATCCTATAGGCCCATAGGGCGTCATTGAGTTTATCTTTCCAATCCTTTTTATGGTACTGTACTATTTTTTCCAAAATTCTCTTTAAATCCCTATTGGCAACTTCTACTTGACTACTGGTTTAGGGGTGATAGGGGGTGGCTATCATGTGGTCTACACCATACCGTTTAAGTATTTTCTCAAATTGTGTATTGCAAAAATGTGTGCCCCTATCACTGATGATTGCTCTAGGAGCACCAAGTGGAGAAAATAGTTTTTTTTTTTCAGGAATTTGGTAACTACCCTAACGTCATTCATAGGCATGGCTTGAGCCTCTACCCATTTTGAAACATAGTCTATGTTTACTAAAATATATCTATTTCCTACTAAGTTTGGGAAAGGACCCATAAAATCAATACCCTAGACATCAAATACTTCACAAACAAGAATGTAATTTTTAGGCATTGCATCATGTTAGGAAATATTACCTGTTCGTTGACATTTATCACACGATTTTACATACCTATAGGCGTCCTTGAACAGAGTAAGCCAGAAGAATCTTGCTTCTAAGACTTAGTGAGCGGTTCTATTGGGACAATGATGACCTCCCGTTGGTCCAATGTGACAATGGCTGAGTATTTGCCAACCTTCCTTGTGAGACACACATCTCCTTATAATCTAATATGCACAAATTCTGAAAAGGTAAGGGTCTTCCTAAAAATAATATTTCAACTCAGCAAAGAATTTCTTCTTTTGCTGACCCGAAAGCTCTTTAGGGAGTGTAAGTGTGAAATTCGAAAATTTTCAAAAAGTTATATAAACAATTATAGAAAATAAATAGAATAATAAATATTATTTTATTCTAAATTTATGATAATAATAGGTTTTAAAAATTTAAACACTTAGAAAGAATGACTTTCGTAAGGAAGATAAGATGATGAACGTAATAAATTGAATTTTACGAAATATATTACCAAATAAATTTAGGAAGCGACGTACTTGAAAATATTCGAATATAGAAATATAAACGGATAAATGAAAATAATTGCAAATTTTAACCTTAGTTCGAGTAAATTAAATTAAAAGAATAAATTCCCAAAACATAAATTTTAAACAATATTAGGTTAAGTAATGAAATTAATGTAAATTATAAATCTAGGAATTTCATATTAAAAGTTAGAGTAAATATTTGTCTTCGGAATAATCAAATTTACTTAGACGTAAAATTTTGTAATAAATTGTTAGAGATATAATTTTTAAAAGTATTCTCGTATGCATGCAAAATGTTAAAATAGGGGTATTTTTAAATAAAATATGATTATAATACAATATATAAAAATACATATAAACATATATATAACAATAAAAAAAAATGTCTCATCCCTTTCTTTTCTTTCTTTTCTTACCTTTTTCCCCCACCGACCGGCCCCTACTCCCTCCCTTTCTCTTTCATCCTTTCCCTTTTTCTTTTCTTCTTCTTCATTTCTGACCGTCTTCTTCTCTTTCCGTTCTCCTTTTTCCCTTCTCCGCCAACCACCTAACAACGATCCCACAGCAATAGCGATGACGGCCTTCAACAGCAACAACAATGACAGTGAGTGGCTGAGTGTGTGGTGTGTGCGAGAGAGGAAGATGACAATAGCAACAGCACTAACGGCGGCTCCCACAACAGCGACAACAAGGAACTCCAACCATGGTAGTCACCATGATGACCACGACCTTCAACAGTAGCAATGATGGTAGATGGTTAAGTGTGTGAGTGTGCATGAAAGGGAATGATCACCGTAATAATAACGGCCGGAATGACGACGAGCCCGACGGTAGAAACAACTGCAATGGTGGTCGTGGCGATGAACAACAACGATGACCCCACTTCGGCAGCAGCAACGACCATAATGACAACAACGACCCAACAATCGCAACAATGGCGACAACAACCACAACAACAATGGTGACAACTACGACATAACAATGACATCAACAATGGTGGCAGCGATGACACAACAACGACGGCAATGATGAACGGCAGCGACGACTTCGACCTCAACAATGATAGCCACCACAACAGTAGCAATGGTGTCCACGACCGCAGCTTGGCATCGTGTTACCTTGTCTCCTTTCCCGATGATGGCAAACGACGATGATGATAGTAACTCGGCAACAGCAGCGGCTGCAACGTCCAACGGCAACTCCGGTGGCAGCAGCAACGGCAGTGACAGCGACAAAGACAATGGTGGCAATGGTTTCCAAGTGGAGTTCGTCTCATCTCCTTCCTTAATGACAGAGGCCATAGTGGTAGCAATGTGTAGAGGAGGAAGAGAACGAGCCGAGGTGCATGGTGTGTGCGCAGGGGAAGAACAACCATAGTAATGGCGACGATCCAACAGCGGTGGCAAGCGGTTGTAGTGGGAAATGAGAGAAAAGAGAGAGAAAGGGAAGAAAAAGAAGAGGGAAAAGAGGAAGAAGGAAGGCTAGCATAGAAGTGAAGAGAAAAGGAGGAAAAAGAAAGAGGAAAGAGGAGTCGGGTATGTATGAGGCAAGTGTGTATGTATGTATGTGTATTGAAAGCGTGTGTAGTGAAGGGTGGTGAAATGTGCGTGAGGATATGTGTATGTGCATGTGAAGGAAGTAGGGGGGTGTGAGAGTATGGGTATGCGCGAATGGAGGTGTGTACGTGTGTGCATGTGAACATGTGTGGCTGTGTGCGTGGATGAGAAAGATGTGTGTGTGTGTGTGTGGATGATGGGGTAGGATGTATGAGAGTGTATGTGTGTAGAGGAAGGTGTGTATGTGTATGTGCAAGAATGAGGATGTGTATACGAATGTGTATGCATCAGGATGCGTATGGCGTGTATGTGGAATGTGTGTGTGCAAATGAATATGTGTATGAGTATGTGTGGAGGTGGATGTGTATGTGTGTGTACGTGAATGGGTATGTGAATGTGAAAGTGAGGAGGAGGAGCTGAGAGTGTATGTGTGCATGTCTAGAATGACATGTGGTGTGTGGGAATGAAAGTGAGTAGTGTATGTAAAGATGGTGTAGGTGATGGTGAGTAGTGTACGTAAGGATGTGTGTGTGTTGGTGATGTTGTATGGTGTGTGAAGGTACGCGTACGTGTAGAGGAGGAGCCGAGTGTGTAATGTTTAGGAGTATGTGCATAGGTGCATGAAGTGATGTAGGGCGGTATGTGTATGTGGGTGTGTGGTATGTGCATGTATAAGGGTGTGATGTATGCGAAGTGTATGTGTATGGGATGATATGTGGTGTATGCGAGAAGGGTGTATGCATATGGATGGTATGTGGTAGGTGCGGTTTGTGTGTGTGTGTGTGGATGCCATGTAGTGTGTAAGGGTGTATGTGTATAGGTGTATGGAAGGTATAGAGTATGGACATGTGTATGTGTAAATGTGGAAGTTGAGGATGATGTATGCGAGATATGTATGTACAAATATGAGACGATGTGTGGAGTATAAATATGCATGTATGGGTATGGAAGGCAAATGTAGTGTGTGCAAAGTATGTGGGTGTGTGTATTGGTAATGTAAGATGTATATGGAGCATGTGAGTAGGTGTATGAGATAATGTATGTTATGGGTATATGTGAGTATGGATACGGGAGGTGTGTGATATGTGTAGAGTAATTGGATAAGAATATGTGTATGTTGGTGTGCATGTGGTGTGTGGAAAAGGTTGGTGTATGTATGGTAATAGAAGTGATGATTTGTTGGAGGATATTGAAGACAATTGGATATATGAAAGGTTCAAAGATGCTTCATGGATGAGAGAAGCATTTATGATGGTGTAGCTGGTGAAGGAAATTATTCTAGCAATATCTAAGATAATGGCCTGGGAGATATTTGGGATGAAATGGATTTCACAATGGAAGGTTCAAAGGATGTCGAGGAAGATCATTCTTAACCAAATACCCTAATGCAAGATCTTCAGTTGTCCTTTCCAAGGATATCTTGCATATGTGGAAGAAGGAATTTCAAAGATATCATAATTAACCAAGTGATAAGATAAATAAACCGGGTAATGACCTGGGCACCGATGGTGGCTTCGGAATCCCTAACCCAAGGTCAAGGGGGACGTAAACCCTAAACTTCACGTCGGTTACCAGAAGACCACGTGAGATGCTGCATTCATATAGTTGTTCATGCATAGCATACGTTTAATATCTTAATTTGAATTTTCTTGCGCATGTATTTAGCATATGTCTAATATTTGATTTAAGTTGATTTATGTGTGTGAGTAGCATTGAAAGTGTTACCATCCCATTCACTGAGCCACGGTGTGCTCACCCCCTCACAGACTTTCTGCAAGTAACGAGTACAAAAGCTCGAGATGGGATAAGATGTGAAATGTCAAGAGATTCTAGAAGACCAGAATGACAAAGTAAGAGTTATGGATGATAAATTGTTTAGATGAAAGGTTAGGACCCCATTGTAAATAGAAATGTTTAAATTGAGAAACTTAAGATTTATCCTATTTTACTGATTGGTAGGGGATACCGATTCTCTACGATCATGGTTGACCGTGGGGTACGAGATCCATAATTGTATTTTATTTTATAATTATATGTACTATAACTTGTTGTAGATGTAATTATTTACTTAGAGTCTTACGATCTCTGACTCATAAGACGATTATTATGTAACGGATGCACATGTACCATGATAATTTTAGTAAAGGCTTCTAGGCCCCCTTCGGGGCGTGATAGGATTTTTGGTATCAGAGCTCTAGGTTGTCAGAGATAGAAGCAACCTACCAAACAGTGATATGGGGTAGAACCTGGGTAGATTATAAGAATAAAATCATAAAAGACTTAGATGATAGTCTATACATACATATATATATTTATCAATCTAGAGTTTCTCCTAGTTCTAAGTTACTTCAACGCGTTAGCCCTTAAACTATATATCCTCCTTCGAAACCACGTAGAGGATATTATGAAACGCGACGAATGACCATTCGTTCCCATTGAGCTTAAGGATGACACTACCATCAAGCGTAACGACACTCTAGGAAGTAAACAAAGGCCAGTGTGGGCCCATAACCCACAGGTTCCAGGATCGAACCCGTATAGCGTAGAAAGGAAACACGAGAACAACCCCTTAGTGATAAGCTCCACAATAGAAGGACCACCATGAAGAGAGCTTCACTGGATGATATGAAGTTCTCTAGCTCATTGATGAATACCTTAGGAAAAACACGACACCACTTTCGTGTTGTCGAAATCCAAAGTTGGAATATCCTAACCATAGCGTTAGAGCGACATTATAACCCCAACTGAAACAATGAGGAAAAAGGAGGCATAAATTGGGTAGGTACACAAACATATATCACCCATTACCATAGCCCGAACGTTAACTATCAAAACTAAACTATACAAACATACGAACTCCAAAATTTAGCAATCTCATTACATATACGAGGTTGTATACGAACGACAAGCTTACAAGTATTAGGAAACAAAATCGGTATGTCATGAATGATGATGCGGATAGTAGTGATTGACATGAAGAATGTAGTCAAATCATAATGCGCATTACAACTTGTGGAGTAAGAAATCTAGGTTTCAATGACCTAAATCATTGTACTTGTATGTACATATGGAATGTGCAAGTGAGATGGAAAGATAAGACGATACATGTTATGTATATCATGGGTATATAAGACATGACGTAGGAAGAGTGGTATTATAAGACCACAATACGACATGCATAGATTCACATGAGATGTATAAGGCCAAAGGAGTCATTAGAGTCAGATTCAACAACTCTGTGCTAATGGTATCTGAGTAAGCGTATTCAAGGATAAAACATGGAGCTATAGCCGTGAACGTAAGGTATAGAAAGCGAGTACGGAAAAGTTTCGAGGACGAAACTTCTTGAAGGAGGGGAGAGTGTGAAGTTCGAAAAATTTCGAAAAGTTATATAAACAATTATAGAAAATAAATAGAATAATAAAATTATTTTATTCTAAATTTGTGATAATAATAGGTTTTAAAATTTTAAACAATTAAAAAGAATGACTTTCGTAAGGAAGATAAGATGATGAACGTAATAAATTAAATTTTATGAAATATATTACTGAATAAATTTAGAAAAAGACGTACTTGAAAATATTTGAATATAGAAATATAAAGGGATAAATGGAAATAATTATAAATTTTAACCTTAGTTTGGGTAAATTAAAATAAAAGAATAAATTCCCGAAACATTAATTTTAAACAATATTAGGTTAAGTAATGAAATTAATGTAAATTATAAATCAAGGAATTTCATATTAAAATTTAAAATATTTGTCTTTGGAATAATCAAATTAACCTAGACATAAAATTTTGTAATAAATTGTTAGAGATATAATTTTTAAAAGTATTCCCATACAGATGCGAAATGTTAAAATAGAGGTATTTTTAAATAAAATATAATTATAATATAATATATAAAAATACATATAAACATATAAATAACTGTAAAAAAAAATGTCCCATCCCTTTCATTTCTTTCTTTTCTTTTCTTTTCTTACCTTTTTCCCCCACCGACCGGCCCCTGCTCCCTCCCTTTCTCTTTCTTCCTTTCCCTTTTTCTTTTCTTCTTCTTCATTTCCGGCCATCTTCTTCCCTTTCCGTTCTCCTTTTTCCCTTCTCGACTAGCTACCCAACAACAATCCCACAGCAATAGCGATGACGGCCTTCAATAGCAATAGCAACGGTAGTGAGTGGCTAAGCGTGTGGTGTGTGCGAGAGAGGAAGACGACAACAACAGCAACACCAACGGCGGCTCCCACAACAGTGACAACAAGGAACTCCTACCATGGCAGCCACCGTGATGACCACGACCTTCAACAGCAGCAACAACGGTGGATGGTTGAGTGTGTGAGTGTGCGTGAGAGGGAATGATCACCATAACAACGACGACCGGAACAACGACGAGCTCGACGGCAGCAACAATAGCAACAGTGGCAGTGGCGATGAAAGCAGCGGCGACCCCACTCTAGCGGCAGCAATGACCCAACAACCACAATAATGGCGACAACAACCACAGCATCGATGGTGACAGCTACGACACAGTAACGACAACAATGATGGTGGCAGCGATGACACAACAACGACAGCAACGGTGAACGACAACGACAACTTCAACCTCAGCAACGATGGCCACCATAACAACAACAATGGTGTCCACAACCACGGCTTAGCATCGTGTTTCCTCGTCTCCTTTCCCAACAATGGCAAGCGACGATGATGATAGCAACCCGGCGGCAGCAACTGCTGCAACGTCCAACGGCAACTCCGATGGCAATAACAACGGCAGTGGCAGCGACGACGACGACAATGGTGAAAGTAGTTTCCAAGTGGAGTCCATCTCGTCTCCTTCCTTGATGATGGAGGCAACAGCGGCAGCAATGTGTGGAGGAGGAAAAGAAGATGAGGAAGGAAGAGAAAGACACGAGGTGCACAAAGGAAGAATAGCTACAGTAATGGCGATGATCCAATAGCGGTAGCAAGCAGTTGTAGTGGGAAAGGAGAGAAAAGAGAGAGAAAGGGAAGAAAAAGAAGAGGGAAAAGAGGAAGAAGGAAAGCTAGCATAGAAGTGAAGAGAAAAGGAGGAAAAAGAAAGAGGAAAGAGGAGTCAGGTATGTATGAGGCGAGTGTGTATGTATGTATGTGTATTGAAAGCGTGTTCGGTGAATGGTGGTGAAATGTGCGTGAGGATGTGTGTATGTGCATGTAAAGGAAGTGGGGGTGTGTGAGAGTATGGGTATGTGCGAATGGAGGCGTGTACGTGTGAGTGTGTGTGGCTATGTGCGTGGATGAGAAAGATGCATGTGTATGTGTAGATGATAGGGTAGGATTTACAAGTGTATGTGTGTGGAGGAAGGTGTGTATGTGTATGTGCAAGAATGAGGATGTGTATACGAATGTGTATGCATGAGGATGCGTATGGCATGTATGCAGAATGTGTATTTGTGAATGAATATGAGTATTAGTGTGTGTGTCGAGGTGGATGTGTATGTGTGTGTGCATGAATGGGTATGTGAATGTGAAAGTGAGGACGAGGAGCCGAGAGTGTATGTGTGATTGTGTAGAATGACATGTAGTGTGTGGGAATGAAAGTGAGTAGTGTATGTGAAGATGGTGTAGGCGATGGTGAGTAGTGTATGTAAAGATATGTGTGTGTTGGTGATGATGTATAGTGTGTGAAGGTGCATATACGTGTAGAGGAGGAGCCGAGTGTGTAATGCTTGGGAGTATGCATGTAAGTGCATGAAGTGATGTAAGGTGGTATGTGTATGTAGGTGTGGGGTATGTGCGTGTATAAGGGTGTGATGTATGTGAAGTGTATGTGTATGGGATGATATGTGGTGTATGCGAGAAGGGTGTATGCATATGGATGGTGTGTGGTAGGTGCGGTTTGTGTGTGTGTGTGTAGATGCCATGTAGTGTGTAAGGGTGTATGTGTATAGGTGTATGGAAGGTGTGAAGTATAGACATGTGCGTGTGTAAATGTGGAAGTTGAGGATGATGTATGTGAGATATGTATGTATGAATATAAGACGATGTGTGGAGTATGAATATGCATGTATGGGTATGGAAGGCAAATGTGGTGTGTGCAAAGTATGTGGGTGTGTGTATTGATGATGTAAGACGTATATAGATTATGTGAGTAGGTGTATGAGATAATGTATAATGTGGGTATGTGTGAGTATAGATACGGGAGGTGTGTAATATGTGTAGAGTAAATGGATCAAAATATGTGTATGTTGGTGTGTATGTGGTGTGTGGAAAAGGTTGGTGTATGTATGGTAATAGAAGCGATGATTCATTAGAGGATATTAAGAGACAACTAGATAAATGAAAGGTTCAAAGATGCTTCATGGACGAGAGAAGCGTCTATGATGGTGTAGCTGGTGAAGGGAATGATTCAAGCAATATCCAAGATGATGGCTTGGGAGATATTTGGGATGAAATTGATTTCACAATGGAAGGTTCAAAGGATGTCGAGGAAGATCATTCTTAGCCAAATACCGTAATGCAAGATCTTCAATTGTCCTTTCCAAAGATATCTTCCATATGTGGAAGAAGGAATTTCAAATTTAGCAAGTCGAAGACATTCCATTGCTCAACTTCTACACAAGCAAAGCAGACAATCGATCACAGCAACTTGAGGTGTTGGAAGCATAGATTTGAAGGAAGTTTAAGATTCGAATCTTGTTCGCCCAAAGTTCTATAAGGAGGAAACTTCACGCCTTGTCATCAACCATAAGATGAGCAGAGTACACATATCGGGTGCTAGAAGACTACCAAAGTCAGGTGGAGATGCGGCTTTGTGATTGGGTTAAGGAAGCATTGCAGAAGGATACTAACTTTAAGAGGAACGCAAAGGAGTTACCCACTAGAATCACTCAACTCCGGCTAGGACTACGACAACCCTAAACAAGTGAGTGGGAAACTTAATTATATGCTACTATGTTGTGTTGTATGTTGAATGCTATGCATGTGAAATTTTTGTTTATTGTGTTTGCTATTTAATGTGATTATTGTTAAGTTATGTGGTGGGAATTAATGAGTTAGGAAATAAGTCGTGAAGAATGTAGGGGAATGAATGGTTCGAGAGTTTAGATGTCATTATCTTAATGATAGCACTTAGCCCCATATCGCTAGTGCTATAACCATAAGCCTAACCTATGTTTTACAAACTTTCTCCTTCCAAATCAAACCAAAATATAGAAACTTAGCTTTTCCTTCTACAGCTACCGAGTAGGTAAGCTTAGTGGGAATAGGGTATCTAGGTATCATTATGTATACATGTTAGAGCTGGTTCTTGAATGTGTATACATATACTTAACCAAATTTATTTTCATATTATATTTACAAAATACACTCATGTGCTCAATCATATAAATCATGAGTGCAACCTTAGTTTTTACAACTCAATGACCATATTTTCTTACCCTCTTAAGTACGCAAGGGGAGATGTCTAGTAAATTGTCCTTAATTAAGAAGAGGTCCCAAACATAAATATGTATAGATATGTATATATGTATATTATGCACAAGTGTCTTGAAGACATTAAAAGGAAAATGCAAGATAACCTTTCTAGCTCTTGAAAGTGTGGAAATGATAAAGCACTTAAGAAGTGCGATGGCACAGAGGTGTCAAAGATGGTTAATGTAAATCAACCCCGAGTGGTTGGTTTGACATGTGAGATAAACGACACAGAGGTGTCAGAAATGATCGTAAGTCAACCCGAGTGGTTTGACATTTAAAAGAAATGGCACAAAGAGGTGCCAAGATAATTTAATCAATTGTAAAACTGGATAGGTCTATGTCCACAAGGTTTGGGTTCAATGTTGGTGTTGCGTAACAAGAAATGCATAATCCTTTCTTGTGATGAGTGAAATGAAATGTTCGATGTTTACTTCTATGGTATGATTGATTGTGATTGTAAATGTTGTTTGATCACTTTAAATAAATCAATTAAAGTATGAATTGGATGATATCAAAACTTGACATGCATTTTCACAAGACATTGTATGAGATGAAGGCCATCACTGTCACAAGATGCGTTGAAAGTGATCAAGAGGATCACTGTTCCACCAAGTGCGAACTAAGTGATTAGGGGATTGTTGCGCGTTGACGATTCCGAGTCCGGCCTGTCCTTGAGGGTTTTGCTCCGTTTGGTGCAAAGAGGCGCGAGAGCCTTCACTGTTAAGTTAATAAGATATCATAATTAACCAAGTGATAAGATAAATAAACCGAATAATGACCTAGGCTTTAATGGTGGTTTCAGAATCCCCAACCTAAGGTCAAGGGGGGCGTAAACCCTAGACTTCACGTTGGTTATCGGAAGACCACGTGAGATGTTGCATTCATATGGTTGTTCATGCATAGCATACATTTAATATCTTAACTTAAATTTGCTTGCGTATGCATTTAGCATATGTCTAATATTTGATTTAAGTTGATTTGTGTGTGTATGTAGCATTGAAAGTGTTACCATCCATTCACTGAACCATGGTGTGCTCACCCCCTCACAGACTTTCTACAAGTAGCGAGTACGAGTGCTCGAGGTGGGATAAGATGTGAAATGTCGAGAGATTCTAAAAGACCATAATGACAAAGTAAGAGTTATGGATGATAAATTGTTTAGATGAAAGGTTAGGACCCCATTGTAAATAGAAATGTTTAAATTGAGAAACTTAGGATTTATCCTATTTTACTGATTGGTAGGGGATACCGATTCTCTACGATCATGGTTGACCATGGGGTATGGGATCCATAGTTGTATTTTATTTTATAATTATATGTACTATAACTTGTTGTAGATGTAATTATTTACTTAGAGTCTTACGATCGCTGACTCGTAAGACAATTATCATAAAACGAGTGCACACGTGCCATGATAACTTTAGTAGAGGCTTCTAGGCCCCCTTTCGGGGCGTGACAACGAGCAACCAAATAATTAGCTATATCAACAAACCATGGAGAGTCAGGTTCACTTACCTGAGTGGCAACATATAAGCGTTCCTTGGGAAATGCATCATTAATCTCTTTTTTGTCCAATTTCTCCAAGGTTGGATTGTCAAGCATGAATAGGTCATCCACTGCAAGATTTTCATAACCTTTTTTATCTCTGATCTCGATATCGAATTCTTGGAGTAATAGGATCCATCGGATGAGTCGTGGTTTAGCATCTGATTTACTCGATATATATCGTAAAGCAGAATGGTTAGTGTAAACAATAACTTTAGATAGTATCAAATAGGAACGAAATTTATCAAATGCAAAGATAACAGCTAACAACTCTTTTTCAGTAGTTGTATAATTTTCTTATGCATCCCTGAGGGTTTTGCTAGCATATGAAATGGGTTGGAAATGTTTATCTTTTCTTTGGCCAAGCACGGCTCCAACTGTAAAGTCACTGGCATCACACATTAACTTGAAGGGGAGATTCCAATTGGGAGAGACCATAATAGGAGCATTAGTTAATTTATACTTAAGAGCATTGAATGCATCAGAGCACTCTTATGAGAACATAAACGTGACATCATTTTCTAATAATCCCGTCAAAGGCCTAGCTATCTTAGAGAAATCTTTAATGAATCTCTTGTAAAACCTTGCATGTCTTAAGAAGCTTTGAATGGCTTTTACTGAGGCCAGGGGTAGCAAGTTGGCAATAATTTCTATCTTAGAAATGTCCACTTCAATCCCCCTAACAGAAACTTTGTGCCCTAAAATGATTCCCTCTTGCACCATAAAGTGGCATTTCTCCCAATTAAGGGCTAAATTGGTTTATTCGCATCTTGTCAAGACCCTATCTAAGTTGTAAAGGCATTGCTCAAACAAGTCTCCAAAAACTGAAAAGTCATCCATGAAGACCTCCATTATTTCTTTGATCAAGTCTTCAAAAATGGCTACCATACACTACTGGAAGGTTGCTAGCACGTTACAGAGGCCAAAAGGCATTCGTCAGTACGCAAAGGTACCATAGGAGCATGTAAAGGTGGTCTTCTCCTAATCTTCTAGAGCAATTGGAATTCAGAAGTATCTAGAAAAGCTATCCAGAAAGTAGTAATGCATATGCTCAACTAATCTTTCAAGCATTTGGTCGATAAATGGTAAAGGAAAATGATCTTTCCGTGTAGCATTATTTAGCCTTCGATAATCGATGCACACTCTCCATCCGGTAACTATCCTTATTGGGATGAGCTCATTCTTCTCGTTTGGGACCACCATTAAACCACCTTTCTTGGGAACAACCTGCATAGAACTTACCCAGGAGCTATCAGAAATAGGGTATATCAAACCTGCATCCATAAGTTTAATTACCTCAGCCTTGACAACTTCCTTCATATTCAGGTATAACCTTCTCTAGGGTTAAATGACCAGTTTGAAGTTATCTTCCAATAAGATCTTATGAGTGAAAAAAGAAGGATTAATGCCTGGAATATCCGATATCTTCCACACAATAGATCTCTTATGTGCCCTAAGAACATGCAAGAGCTTTTCTTTCTAGCTATTCTCTAAATTAGAAGAAATAATCACCGGTAATTTAAAGTCCTTTTCTAGAAAAGCATATTCTAGATAATCGAGTAATTGCCTAAGCTCTAAAATTGGTGGTACTTCAATGGAGGGTTTCAATCTTACTCACTTTCCCCTATTGATTTCCTCAAAGTCCTTTTGCCTCTGAATGAACTCATTAGTTTCCAATTGAATTAAGGTTTATATGTGTACAAGGTTTTCATTCGAACTCACCTCACCTTGCGCTATACATAGCTCCAAGGGATCTTCGTAAAGTAATTCCTGCATACAACTAGCAACAGGGGGATCATTATTATCAAGAAAATAGCATGTATCATCTTGATTAAATGGTTTCTTTAACACCTATGGAACCTTGAATACTAGCTCTTCATCACCGACTCTTAGAATGAGTTTGCCATCACTAACATCGATGATGGCTCTAGCAGTAGCCAAGAAGGGTCGCCCTAAGATCAAAGGGACCTTGATAGAGCCATTTTATACTCAATCTTTATAGTAGGAATTGTGTTAATTTATTATTGATTTTATAGAAATCATAAGGAAATGGTACTTAATTTTATTATGGTGATAAATCAGGTTAAATGGAGTCAAGAGTGCTAATTCAAGTAATTTAGAGAAGTCATCTACAATCTAGATCAAAGACAAGGATTTACACCGCCGGAGGAAAGTACATGGATGTGTAGTTAAAGTACACGGTCGTGTATCTGTCTTGAAGAATCAACAGAAACATACACGATTGAAGTACACGGCCGTGTATCTGTCTTGAAGAATCAACAGAAACATACACGGTTGAAGTACACGGCCGTGTATCTGTCTTGAAGAATTAACAGAAACATATACGATTGAAGTACATGGCCGTGTGTCTGTCTTGAATTATCAACAAAGGAAGGCACGGCTTGAAATCTGGCCATGTTGGTGGGCGTGCCAGGCGGACGATTATTCACTTCTTGAGATTTACTTGAAAAAGGAAAGATATTTTCGTATCTTGCTAGCTAAAGATCCTCTGTCATTCCCTTAACAATATAAATAGAACCAACTCTAGAGGGAAAAGGAGTTTTTTTATCATCTTGGAGATCTTGGAGACCAGAAGGAAGAAGGAGAGGCAGAGCAGGAAACCGGAAACAGAGATTTATCATGTTTTCACTTTTAATTTTCGTTTTGAGGATGAACATGTGTAGCTAAGCAGATTTTCTAGCCAAAGGATCATTGAAGTTTAATTCTCCATGAATTGTGAGATCTAATTGATTTGTCTTTAATCTATTCTTTGTTTTTGGATATTTATATATCTTCTGGAAGTTTTGTCATATTATCTTTGTTGATTGGTATAAATTAGAGTTCTTCTACTCAATTAGCAAGTTAATATATTGTCAACTAGTACGTCAAATCCGTAATTGTTTAATAGTTCTAGTTTCGGTGACACAATAACATGTTTGATTATAAAATAGATAGTTGAATTATTGTTATGGAGATATATGATCTTGTTTAAATAGGTTATCTTATAATCTATTGGCATGAATTGGTAGTCTCTCTTGTTTTTAATGCTATTGATAAATTAAATCCTAAGAGCTTGTTTAGGGTTGTCTAATCAATAAGAGAAATAATCAAAGAGCATGTTTTGATTATCAAGAAAGTAAGGAGGGATAGGTTATTAGAGCTTGTTAATAACCATAACTAGTTTATCTTGGATAAAGGATAGAAAATATTTGCACCGATGATCAATTCCTAGAATTAAACTATCTTGATTCCTTTGGCTAGGCTTTTATCAATATTCATTTTTATTATCTGATTTCAATATTATTTTGATTCACAAACAACACCCCCCATTTTTCTTTTCCTCTCTATTCTCTTTTTAATAGAAATATATTTAACCAATCCCTGTGGATACGACCCTACTCATTACTATACGCAAATCATATAATTGTCTAGGAGTAGGTTTTATTTTTGTTAGATTCGACACCCATCAAATTTTGGCGCCGCTGCCGGGGATTGGTGTCAAATTTATTTCTATTCTTGTATGACTCGTTCTTCTCATATAGGTGCACTCACTTATAATCCAGAAATTGAGAAGACTTTTAAGAGGCAGCGAAGAGAAGCTAGGCTTCGTCAAAAAGAAAACGTATCATCTTCATCCCTTGGACTGAACTTGGCATCGGATTTGTCTGATTCATCTATTGATTCTGAGAAAGAAGACGATATGGCAAATCCTGAAAGAACATTAAGAGAGTTGGCTGCACCGGATGTGAATCAACAACCACTTTGTATTCACTATCTTGAATTGGCTGTTGAATTTGAGTTGAAATCCGGTTTGATACATCTGCTACCTACCTTTCATGGTCTTGAGAATGAAGATCCTCACAAACATTTGAAAGAGTTTCATATAGTGTGTTCTAGTATGAGGCCGCAAGGAATAACTGACGATCAAATCAAGTTACGTGCTTTTCCATTTTCTTTAAGTACTAGAGCTAAAGATTGGTTGTTTTATTTGCCTCCAGGTTCTATAACCACTTGGACAGATATGGTGAGGCTCTTCTTGGACAAATTCTTCCCTGCATCTAGAGCCGCTGGTATAAGAAGAGAAATTTGTGGTATCAAACAGAGGGACACCGAGACTCTTCACGAGTATTGGGAGAGGTTCAAGCAACTTTGTGCAAGCTGTCCACAACATGGGATATCTGAAAAACTTCTCATTCAATACTTCTATGAAGGTCTGCTTCCGATGGAGAGGAAGATGATGGATGCTGCTAGTGGAGGCGCCATAGTGAATAAAACCCCTGGTCAAGCTAGGGAATTAATCTCCATTATGGCTGCTAATTCGCAATAATTTGGGTATAGACATGATACGTCTTCAAGGAAGGTAAATGAGGTAAGTGTTTCTAACCTTGAACATCAAATTTCTAACCTAACCTCCCTTGTACAGCAGATAGCTCTTGGAAATACACAGCAGGTGAAGACTTGTGGAATTTGTGCTGCTCCTAATCACCCAACCAACATGTGTCCCACATTGCAAGATGACAATCATGAGCATGCCAATGCAGTAGGAGGATTCCCAGGACAGCCACAAAGGAAATATGATCCATACTCAAATACTTATAATCCTGGATGGAGGGATCATCCTAACTTCAGATATGGCAATAAACCACAAAATTTCCAACAATTCCAACCTAAGCCAGCAAACCAAGTCCCACAAGCTCCTTCCACTTTAGGTATGTCTCTCGAGGAAATTGTTAAATCTCTTGCTGTTAATACAAAACAATTTCAGGATGAGACAAAGCAGAGCATTCACAACTTGGAAAATCAAGTAAGCCAACTTGCTTCTTCTATAAACAGGTTAGAAACTCAAGGTAAGTTACCCTCTCAGACTATCACAAATCCAAAGCAAAGCACTAATGCAATTACCTTGAGAAGTGGAACGAAATTGCAGGGATCAAATGAGAAAGGACACCGATCTAATATTGAGGAAGAGACTGAGAAAAAGACTGCAACTCCAAGCCAGCAGAACAACCAGACCAAAGGATCCCTCGTTGAACCACCAAAGGTCATGATAACAGCACCTCCTTTCCCTTCTAGATTAGCGAAAACCAAGAATGAAGCTGAAGAAAAAGAGATTCTTGAAACTTTTCGCAAAGTTGAGGTAAATATTCCTTTGTTGGATGCAATTAAGAAAATACCTCGTTATGCTAAATTTCTCAAAGAATTGTGCACTAACAAAAGAAAGCTGAAAGGTAATGAAAAGATTAGTGTGGGTGAGAATGTTTCAGTTATTCTTCAGAAGAAGCTTCCTCCTAAATGTAAGGATCCAGGTATGTTTACTATTCCTTGCAAAATAGGTAATCTTGGAATCGCTAAAGCTATGTGTGATTTAGGAGCTTCAATCAATGTTATGCCTTTGTCTGTTTATCAATGTTTGAATGTTGGTCCCTTGAAGGAAATAGGTGTTATTGTTCAACTTGCTGATAAGTCCAATGTTTATCCTGAAGGAGTTTTAGAAGATGTTTTAGTACAAGTTAATTGGTTGGTTTTCCCTGCAGATTTTTATGTGCTTGACATGGAGAATGATGATTCTCGTAATTCATCAATTATATTATTAGGGAGACCATTTCTTAAGACATCCAGAACGAAAATTGATGTACATGACGGTAACCTCACTATGGAATTTGATGGTGAAGTGATTAAATTTAACATTTATGATGCCATGAAATATCCTAGTGATATCTCTCCTGTTTTTGTTGTGGATGTTATTGACCCATTAACACAGGCTACATTTGACTTGATAGACGATGATGAGTTGAAAATTGTACTTAATAGGAGTCTTACTATTAATGCATTGAAAACTCTTAAGGAGAAGCTTGTAATATCCTCTGATTTGCAAGACATGATTTGGGAGTTGGAATCGTTAAAACCTATCAGGTATGATGTGTCCTACATTAATTTACCCCCTTCTAAAACAAGACTTCTTCCCTCCATTGTGCAGGCACCAAAGTTGGAATTAAAACCCTTACCCGAACATCTAAAGTACATTTTCTTAGGAGAAAATGAGACTCTTGCTGTGATAGTCTCTAACAAACTAAGTACTTTAGAAGAAGAAAAGTTTATTCAGGTGTTAAGAGAGTATAAAGAAGCCATTGGATGGTCCATAGCCGATATCAAAGGACTAAGCCCCTCCACATGCATGCACAAGATTTTAATGGAAGATAATTGCAAACCTTCAAGGGAAGTTCAGCGTCGTTTGAATCCGCCTATGATGGAAGTAGTTAAGAAAGAGATCTTGAAACTTCTTGATGCAGGTATGATCTATCCAATTTCCGATAGCAAATGGGTAAGTCCAATTCAAGTTGTTCCAAAGAAAACAAGCTTAACTGTGATTGAAAACTCTGATGGTGAGTTAATTCCTACTCGGGTTCAGAATGGATGGAGAGTTTGTGTTGATTACAAGAAGTTAAATGCGTCAACTAGAAAAGATCACTTCCCTCTTCCTTTTCTTGATCAGATGCTTGAACGTTTGGCTGGCCATTCTCACTATTGTTGTCTTGATGGTTATTCAGGTTTTCATCAAATTCCAGTGGCACCGGAAGATCAAGAGAAGACTACTTTCACTTGTCCATTTGGTACTTTTGCATATCGAAGGATGCCTTTTGGGCTCTGCAATGCCCCAGCCACATTCCAAAGGTGTATGGTTAGTATATTTTCAGATTATGTGGAAAATATCATAGAGGTTTTCATGATGACTTCACTGTCTATGGTAACTCTTTTGATTCATGTTTGACTAACCTTACAAAAGTGCTTCAAAGATGTATAGATAAGAATCTCGTGTTGAATTATGAAAAATGTCACTTCATGGTTGAACAGAGTCTCATTTTAGGTCATATTGTATCTTCTAAAGGGCTTGAAGTCGATAAAGCTAAAGTAGAATTGATTAAATCTCTACCTTACCCTGTAAGTGTATGGGAAATTCGCTCTTTTCTTGGGAGTGCAGGATTTTATCGACGCTTCATCAAGGACTTTTCCAAGATTACTCAACCCCTGTGTAGATTGCTGCAAAAAGAAGTGACATTTGAGTTCGATGAGGCATGCAAACACGCTTTTGACACATTGAGGGATAAGTTAACTTCTGCTCTAATCATCCAACGACCTGACTGAAACCTTCCCTTTGAAATTATGTGTGATGCGAGCAATTATGCAGTTGGAGTCGTTCTTGGCTAAAGAATTGGATGAGCTTCCCATGTCATTTATTACGCTTCCAGAACATTGGATAGTGCTCAATGCAACTATTCCACAACGGAAAAAGAACTCTTGGCTGTTGTTTTTGCATTAGAAAAATTCAGATCATATTTACTTGGTACTAAGGTAATTGTTTACTCCGATCATGCAGCTCTCAAATACCTACTCGCGAAGAAGGAGGCGAAACCAAGACTTATTCGATGGATACTCTTATTACAAGAGTTTGATCTGGAAATACGCGATAGGAAAGGCTCTGAAAACTTAGTTGCCGACCACCTCAGTAGAATACCTATCAGTGAAGGGTCAACACCAATACAAGATGATTTTCCAGATGAGTATCTCTTTTCTATTCAAAAGACAATTCCGTGGTATGCTGATATTGTCAACTATTTGGTTACTAAGACACTACCAAGTGATTTGTCTAGGGCTCAAAAAGATAAAATTAAAAGTGATGCCAAGTACTATGTATGGGATAATCCGTATTTGTGGAAACATTGTGCTGATCAGATCATTAGAAGGTGTATTTCTCAAGACGATATTCCTTTTGTCTTGCAATTTTGTCACTCATATGCATGTGGTGGACATTTTGGCCCTAAGAGGACAGCTCAAAAGGTATTAGGGTGTGGTTTATTTTGGCCTACATTGTTTCGTGATTCTTTTATGTTTTGTAAGTCTTGTGAACGATGTCAAAAAATTGGCAACTTAGGACGCAGAGACCAAATGCCACTTACCCCTATTCTTGCTTGTGAAATCTTTGATATATGGGGTATTTACTTTATGGGTCCTTTTCCTCCTTCTTTCAGTAATGTTTACATCCGTCTTGCTGTGGATTATGTTTCAAAATGGGTGGAAGCCAAAGCGACCCGAACTAATGATGCCAAAGTTGTTGTGGATTTTGTTAAATCTCATATTTTTGCTAGGTTCGGGACACCAAAGGCCCTTATCAGTGATCGCGGCACACACTTTTGTAATAGAGTAGTTGAAACTCTACTTAAAAAGTACAAGGTCACTCATCGCACTTCCACCGCATACCACCCTCAAACCAATGGATTGGCAGAAGTTTCAAATCGAGAAATCAAGTCTATTCTGGAAAAAATCGTCAATCCAAGCAAGAAGGATTGGAGCACAAGACTTGAAGATGCATTATGGGCCTACCGGACAGCTTATAAGACCCCTATAGGTATGTCTCCTTACCGTTTGATATTTGGAAAACCATGTCATCTCCCTGTGGAGTTGGAACATAGGGCGAATTGGGTTGTAAAACAATGTAACATGCAAATGGACGAGGCTGGTGAGCACAGAAAACTTCAATTACAAGAACTTGAGGAAATTCAAAGAGAAGCTTATGAGAGTACTAAAATCTACAAGGGAAAAACAAAGGATTTTCATGATCAAATGATTTCCCGAAAGAATTTTTCTGTAGGTCAAAAAGTATTACTTTATCATTCTCGATTGAAGTTGTTTTCTGGAAAACTACGATCACGATGGATTGGTCCTTTTGTTATCACTAACATATTTTCACATGGTGCAGTTGAGATCGCAAGTCTTGAAACTGGTAAGAACTTCAAAGTCAATGGTCATCACTTGAAACCTTTTTAGGAAGGATTTCCAATATGTAATGTTGAAGAAACCAGTTTAACTTACCCCGAGTATAGTGATTAATTACAGGAACGTCTAGCCAAAGACGTTAAAGAAAGGCGCTTCATGGGAGGTAACCCATATCAATTTATTTTGTTTTAGTTTTGTTTTGATTTTTTTTATTAGCCGCAGCAAGGGTATATATCATCAGATGACACTCTCTAGTGCTTAAAGGGAGAACTCCAACTACGCTATACTTTATACCAGGGAAGTACCAGTATTCCTTTGCTCTTATTCTCTAATGTTCCTTATGTTGTTAATTCCTCTTTAATTGTACTGAATTAGGAACAGTGCAGACATTGTTCAAACTAAGTGTGGGGGAGAGGATAATAAATATAGAGGATAGAGAATTGACTCATACTTTGAATGTTTGTCCTTAGCCAATTTCAAGCCAAATTTTTCAAAATTATCATAAAATCTGGAGATTGTACTAAATGCTGTAACAAGCATCTACACAATGTGAAATTGACTTGTTAAAGTGTTTTACTCACCTACTGCTGTGATTAGAATGCGTGGTTAAAATTGAGTAGTGAAATCTTTAAGAAACAAATTTACCTTGTATTTAGCTTTAGAATTGGAAGTTTAAGAGTAAGTCTAGTTCTTAAGTGAAAAATAAACAAGTTTACTTCTAGGTTATATTAGTTACTGTATACTCTTTGAAGTTGTTTTTGAAACAATGATAACACTTAGTGAAAGATGTTGAAGAAACTTTTTCCTTAGTAACCCTTTAAACCGGATAACTATTATTACTCTAGCAATGATTGAAAAAAAAAAGTGAAAAAAAAAGAATCAAGCATAGCCATTACTCCAATGATTCAAATAATTGAGTTAAGAGTATTCGAACTTGAATGTTAGAGTGAGGAAGAGTCCATAAGGGTATCTTAAAACCCGGTCACTTGAGTGACGAGCTCGGGATGTTGCCGACTCAATGAACTCACTATAACGATAAGGGCAGAAAAGGCGAAAGTTCATGAAAAGAAGCGGGCAAAAACCCGTCAAAATATATGCTTGATTAAATCAAAAGAACATGAATGTAAAAATTCATTGAATGAAATAAGACTTATAATAAAAAGGGAGAAAATCTAGGGAAAGAGTAGATATTATATGCTTTTACTTTGTGTTGCAAAGATTATATACTTGCTAATATTCAATGAAGTTTAATTGGGTGTTTTTCCTTATTGAATTAAGTATTTACTTTTGGAATAAAAGTTCTTTTGCTAAACATGAGGATTAAAGTTTGTTTTGTTTAGATTAGCTATTAAATTTTGTCTATGGTAATTTAATCACAGGAAACCAGTTTGGTTGGAGCAGTAAACATTAAAATTACAAGTCATGAATTATAAAAGAATAGATGCTTGAAATGATGAAAAGAAATTTTGTATAATCTATGATGGATTTCTCAATTGATTTGATTCAATTGCTTGAGGACAAGCAAGAGTTTAAGTGTGGGGGAATTTGATAGAGCCATTTTATACTCAATCTTTATAGCAGGAATTGTGTTAATTTATTATTGATTTTATAGAAATCATAAGGAAATGGTACTTAATTTTATTATGGTGATAAATCGGGTTAAATGGAGTCAAGAGTGCTAATTCAAGTAATTTAGAGAAGTCATCTACAATCTGGATCAAAGACAAAGATTTACACCGCCGGAGGAAAGTACATGGGCGTGTAGTTGAAGTACACGGCCGTGTATCTGTCTTGAAGAATCAACAGAAACATACATGGTTGAAGTACACGACCGTGTATCTGTCTTGAAGAATCAACAGAAACATATACGGTTGAAGTACACGGCCGTGTATCTGTCTTGAAGAATCAACAGAAACATACACGGTTGAAGTACACGGCCGTGTGTCTGTCTTGAATTATCAAAAGAGGAAGGCACGGCTTGAAATCTGACCGTGTTGGTGGGCGTGCCAGGTAGACGATATTCACTTCTCGAGATTTACTTGAAAAAGGAAAGATATTTTCATATCTTGCTAGCTAAAGATCCTCTGCCATTCCCTTAACAATATAAATAGAACCAACTCTAGAGGGAAAAGGAGTTTTTTTATCATCTTGGAGATCTTGGAGACGAGAAGGAAGAAGGAGAGGCAGAGCAGGAAACCGGAAACAGAGATTTATCATGTTTTCACTTTTAATTTTCGTTTTGAGGATGAACATGTGTAGCTAAGCAGATTTTCTAGCCAAAGGATCATTGAAGTTTAATTCTCCACGAATTGTGAGATCTAATTGATTTGTCTTTAATCTATTCTTTGTTTTTGGATATTTATATATCTTCTGGAAGTTTTGTCATATTATCTTTGTTGATTGGTATGAATTAGAGTTCTTCTACTCAATTAGCAATTTAATATATTGTCAACTAGTACGTCAAATCCGTAATTGTTTGATAGTTCTAGTTTCGGTGACACAATAACATGTTTGATTATAAAATAGATAGTCGAATTCATGTTATGGAGATATATGATCTTGTTTAAATAGGTTATCTTATAATCTATTGGCATGAATTGGTAATCTCTCTTGTTTTTAATGCTATTGATAGAGTAAATCCTAAGAGCTTGTTTAGGATTGTCTAATCAATAAGAGAAATAATCAAAAAGAATGTTTTGATTATCAAGAAAGTAAGGAGGGATAGGTTATTAAAGCTTGTTAATAACCATAACTAGTTTATCTTGGATAAAGGATAGAAAATATTTGCATCGATGATCAATTCCTATAATTAAACTATCTTGATTCCTTTGGCTAGGCTTTTATCAATATTCATTTTTATTATCTGATTTCAATATTATTTTGATTCACAAACAACACCCCCCATTTTTCTTTTCCTCTCTATTCTCTTTTTAATAGAAATATATTTAACCAATCCCTGTGGATACGACCCTACTCACTACTATACGCAAATCATATAATTGTCTAGGAGTAGGTTTTATTTTTGTTGGATTCGACACCCATCAAACCTCTATATCCTCATCTATATCTAGAATGACAAAATCAACAGGAAAAATAAAGGTCGCAACTTTAACCAACACATCCTCAATAATATCAATAAGGTATTTTACTAACCTATTAGCTAATTGTAAGCTCATACACATTGGTTTAGGCTCTCCTAATCCTAATCTTTTAAAGAGTTTCTATGGCATCAAGTTTATGCTCGCTCCTAAGTCTGTTAAGGCTTTCTCTACAGATAAAGTGTCGATCAGGCAGGGAATAGTAAAGCTCCCTAGATCCTTTAGCTTTTTAGGCAATTTATTCTACAAGATCGTTGAGCATTCCTCACTGAGTGTCACTATGGATAACTCCTCTAACTTCCGTTTATTGGACAACAAATCTTTTAGAAATTTAGCATATTTGGGCATCTACGATAATGCTTTAACAAAGGGTAAGCTAATATGTAATTGTTTAAAGATTTCTAAGAACTTACTAAAATGCTCATCTGTGCGATCCTTCTTTAGGTGAGCGATATAGGGTATAGGTGATTTAAACTCCTTAACTTCCTTGGGTGGTTCATTTAGCTTCTTAATGGTTGTGGTCCCTGTCCTCACCTAATCTTTTTTTGTGTGATTGTCAACCACAACTCCTTTCCATTCCTAAGGGTTACTGCTTGAACATGTTCTCTAGGGTTCGTTTCAGTATTCCCAGGCAATGTTCTCGATTGCCTTTCTGACATTAGTTTTGCAAGATGACCTACTTGGTTTTCAAGGTTATAAATAGAGGCTTCTTGATTTCTAAGAGACATTTATGTGCTCTGGAATCGAGCATCTGATGTCTGAATGAATTTGATCAGAACCTCTTCCAAACTTGGTTTTTTATCTTGAAGTGGGAGTTGCTAGAATCCAAGTGGGGGTGGGTTAAGTGTGGTTCATTGTTTATTTTGGCCTTGATTGCTCCACGAGAAGTTTGGATGGTTTCTCCACCCAAGGTTATAGGTATTGCTATAGGGATTATTCTGGGGCCTAGAGGGGTTTCCCATGTAACTAGCTTGTTCTAATTGGTCTTGATCCATAAAACCTCTAGCAACAACATCACCCTACATCATCTGAGATTGTTGTGGTGCAATTGAAAGCATGTCTATTTTTCAAGTCAATGCGTTAACTTTAGCTAATAATGTTGTCACTGCATCTACATCACATATTCCTGCAGCTTTATGCCTTACCCTAATATTCTCCCATTGGTAATTATTCATAGCCATTTCCTTAATCAAGGTTTGGGCTTGCTTAGGTGTTTTAGTATTCAATGTGCCGCCAACTGCAACATCAATCATTTGCCTTGTTGATAAATTAAGACCATTATAGAAAATTTAGATTTGCATCCAAAGTAGAAGACCATGATGCGAACATCGTCGCAACAGATCTTTAAAGCGCTCCCATGTATCATATAATGTCTCAAATTCAATCTAAGCATAAGCAGAGATATCATTCTTAAGCTTTGCTGTTTTGGTAGGTGGGAAATACTTTTCTAAAAATTTCTCAGCCATTTCATCCCATGTATTGATTGATCCTCATGAGAGGAAATTTAACCACTGTTCCACTCTACCTCTTAAAGAGAATGGAAACAATCTCAAGCATATGGCATCATCGCTAACCCCATTAATTTTAATAGTGTCACATATTTCCAAAAAATTGGAAATATGAGCATTGGGGTCCTCATCCTATAGGCCATCAAATTGGACGAATTGTTGCACCATCTGGATAATGTTCGGTTTGATCTCAAAATTATTCGCAGCAACTATCAACCTAGCAATACTCGAATCAGTCCCAATGAGAGATAGTCCTAATCGCATTATGGTTCCCATTATTTTCCATTTCAACAAATTTGTAGTCTTCTCTCATCTTGACTTTCAGGGGGGGGGGGGGGGGGGGGGGGGGGGGGGACTAAATTTAGCTTGTCCAATGTTTGTTTTACACTCTTCCTCAAGCTCTTGATGGTTATCTCTATTTCAGGGTCTATTTCCAGAAGGTCTATTGAATTACTCTTGGTCATACACTGCAAAAGAATACTTTTTTTAGGTCAGTCTCCAAGAACCGTAGTAACCAAGATTGAAAGAAAAAAAAAAAGAAAAGAAAATAATTAGATTAATAAAGTATTAAGCATTCTTAATATTGTATCTGCGGCAGCGATGCCAAAAACTTGATATCATAGGCAAGTGCACCTATTGATTAATGTAATATAGTGAATTAATTATAAATGTCGTCCCACAGATACTACAATTACTAATATTAACTAAAACGTTATTATCTAATCGTCAAATTAAAAGGGATTAATTAATTGCAAAATTTTATGATTATTAAAATAGTGAAAAGAAAGTAGGTATACCAAAAGATTTTGAATTAATGTTATAAGGTTACGTATCTAAATTTAGTTTCCCCCTAGAATCGTATATAATTTACTAAAGTTAATTCCAATTTCATTCTTTATTTTCTTAACCGTAGAAATTCCTTAATCAAATTAATATCTCTCTCAAGATTATTAACTTCTAATCTTAAATTGATTAATTGAGATCTCTCTCTAATTAAAACCCCTAAAATTACATTACATTCGCTTTATGAATTCCATTATTAGGTTTGACCCTGATTCAGAAGATTTATGCCATCCTATTTCTAGGGTTGCATGCAACTCTATTCAATTATACTAGATCTAATTATATAAATGATTTCTCAATCTATTTATATAATATCAACAATCAAGAATTAATACTTTAGAAATATTAAATTCTTACAATGAAGAACATGCATAATTAAATTAAGATAATAAAGAATTTATTGAATAATTACTAAAATAAAATTACATAATAATTCTAAGATTCCACAAATCTAGATACTAGAAGAATTTAAGCTATCATTATGATATAAAATCTAACAATAAAATTGGAATAAATCATAATGGAAAGAAAAACCCTTGTAGGAATCTGTCTTATACTTTTGAATTGTACAATTTGATCTTCAATACTCCTACTTCTTCAAGTAATTCTTCTCTTCGTTTACTTAAAAACTCTCTATTTCTCTTTAGAACTTCTTCTTTTCTCTTTTTCTTTTTTTAGGGTTTAGATCTGGTATTTATATTACTCTGCCGTCAAACTCAACACAACCCTTCAACACGGTCTTATTAAGGTCATGTTCAACTTAAATCTTTTAACTGCGTCCAGATCTGAGGAGATATAGCCAACACGACCTCCAACACGGTCATGTTGAACTTAAATCAACATAGTCTTGTTATATGGTTGTGTTTGGCTTCTATTACTTTGAAAGTTACATGATTGCTAACAAGGTCGTGTCATTTATTCATGTATCCTTTTGGTCTTCCTTCAAGTTCAACATAACTAGGTTACTTGATTGTGTTAATTCTTCAAATGCATCAAATTTCTTCATTTTAACTTTGAAGCACATGAAACTTGACTCATTTTCTTCTTTTGTTGATTAAAGAATATATTAAACCAGAAATTAAAATATTATTTAATTAGGTAGCATATTTCCTTAAAATTCTTATAATTTCACTGAATTCATCTAGAATCTTGTTTACAAATATATTCTATTAATCATTTATCAATCCTCAATGTGCCTACTTTTCTATTTGAGTTCTCAAACTTTTTTTTCTTCTATTTAAGTTCTTAATATTTTCAAAACCTCGTAAAAAACAAAAAAAAAAAGACTTTCTTTAAGTTTATTAAGTTTTCCATCCATCTATGATACGTATCAACTTTAAATTGGTCTATAATAAATAAATTAACAAAATGATATATTTATTTACATAATGTAATAAAAATAATATTAAATATATAATGACATAATATGATAAAAAATACAAAAAAAAATAAAAATAAGAAAAGGTTCTAGAAAATTTTGTGTGTACCCTACCCATTTTAGCTAACTAGTCCAAGTCTAATTGAAAGTGAATACATGTTGATATTTAATGGAAGTCTTATTTTTATAAGATCTTAAAACGTTGAAGATTCCAATAAGAAAAAAAAAAAGGTTGAGGATGTAAATAGAAATGTAGATAAATGCTGAGAACTACAAATGTACTCCTTCCTAATAATAATAATAATTTACAATCTATTGAAACTAAGCTAAACAAACATAATAAAATACAAAAGAACAACTTCCTACTCTTGTTAGGCATACCTCTTAGATCTTTCTCTAGAATCAAAGGTATATATAGCAACAATTCCTCCAGGTGCCACAAAAGCTAATTGGTCCAACAAAATTATGCCAACTAGTTGATTATTAGGTGTTTATCTCAAATTCACTTAAGATAATTAGGTGCATTTTAAGTTATATATTTTATAGAAAAAAATTTAATACATATATACATAAGATAATTATCTAGTGTTCATAATTAGTTTACATACTTCTTTGTGTATCTTTATCTACTAATATTAATTATATATGTAACTTATCATATATTCAACTTTATGTTATATCTTGAAATTCGAATTTTGAGTTATAGATAAGTAACTTACTATTTCTATAAACTTAGGTTTACAAGTATATAGATTAAAATTAGCTTCTTTTTAAGAATAAAGGTTTATGAGATCACTCCATATAACGTTTAGTGAATATAGATTATCTTTAAATATTATTTCATGGCATATTTATAAATTTTAATATTTAAGAATTTATTTTTAAGATCTCATTGATCTTCAAACCTAAATTTTTTAGTTTCAATAAACAACGAGTTATAACTATAAGTTGAAGTTTATAAAAGTATTCATATTTCAATTATCTATTTCTAGAATTGAGATTCACAAAGTCACTTCAATTAGCTTTTATAACCCCTTCATAAATTTTAAACTAAAACAAAGAACTTTTTTTAAAACCCTAAATTTCGATGTAAGTGTCCTAGATGCAATTTTACAAGGTTTACAACGCAATCATACATTAATTGATTCAAGATGTTGATATAAAAGATATGATCACAAGTGATGCTTTATGGTTGCTTCTCATAGTGATCTTTTCCATAGTTTTGGGAGCGACTTATTGAAAGATGTTATGTCAAGTTTGTACCTAGCTATAGCATTACCACTATGTTAGAACCTGAATTAAATCTCAGTTGGCTGAAGATAAGGATAACTTGAGCTAAGCTATTTAGAGTAAACAATAGCTAAATATTTAGTTAAGTCACTGAAATTAATCAATAATAGTTAAAGAGTTAGAATTAACTATTAAATTAAAGTGCTCCTAGAGATTTGGAATTAATTAAAGAAAATATAGATGTAAAAGGAAAATTAGATCATGCCTTCTAAAGCCCACAACCTTTGTGAGCATCAAGGGAGAGAGAAAGCTTTCATTTTATTTAATGTCTCATATGTGTAAGTGTTCACATGTGAGAGGGGATACTTGAGATGAAATTAACGACCAATAATATAAGAATGTCTACAAATCATGGATGTAATCCATCCATCTATTTACTCTATGACTTCACATTCATTTTATCATTTTGTTAATGTGAACAAGAGCACTCTTAGCTAGTATGACCTTTTGTGCTTTCTCACTTTACACACAAACTTACATCTTTCGTTTAATAAATGTATCAAGGATTTTCTAGAGTTATTATTTTATCCCTTTGACTTCCTACAAGTCACATACTCTCTCCTTTGTTAGCTCAATTTCCTCTCACTTTTCCTAAATTTAAAGTTTTAATTTTTTTTCCCTAAAAGCACAAACATATTCACAAAAGAAAATCACAATACAATAGAATATTAACAACAAAACAAGGAGATGGGAGTCTAAAGACCTAATCCATAATGGAACATCTCATTAACAATAAGGGATTGAAACATACCTTTTACAAAACTAATTCTATAACAAGAATGAAAAACCAATTCTTTGGTCAAAGAAAATACCTACATAAGAAGGGTAAAGAACTACACAAAATGAGAAAAAGAAAAAAAAAATGAAGTAGATAGGGAAGGAGGCAGCTGTGAAGGAGGAGGTAATGGTGAAGATGGTACACTAGCCAAACCTTCTACATTAAGAATGGCAATGGTGAATGTGTAGAAGCAAACACAAACAATGTGACTCCAACAAAGGGGGGACTTTATTGGGTTTGATAAGAATGGAGGTCAGAAAAAGGAAGAAAGTGGTGGGAAAGGGTGGTTGAATAGTTAGGGAAGCGACTACACCTAGTGTTTTAAAACTAGGGTTCAGTTATTTGTGTTTTTTTAAGGGAAATGAGAGGAGAGGGAAAAGAGAGATAAAATGAATTGAATTTGAAAAAAATGAAAACTAAACTAGGAAAATCTTTTGATTTAAATTTCTCTAATTAATTAATTCATCGAATTTCAGATCTAAAAGATAGTGTTATTGAATCTAGCATCTAATGCACTATCTTAATCCCCTTTATTTTGTGTACGATACTTTAGAGAATTAGTACTTTGAAAAAATTAATCAAAGTCTAGTTCTATTTGCTTCAATCCAAATAGATTGAAATTGGTCCAATTGGCTTAGGCTCAAATTTCTAAAAGTTTCAATTAAAGTAACCTAGTCAAGTATTGGTTTTCATTGGTTAAATTGGTTCAATCTTAAAGCCTTGGTAGTTTAATATATTAAGGTAGGCAATGATTCATGGTATTTGGTGTAGTGATCTAAGTAATTTAAGTGTATTTGACTTTGTAAGGTTTCTCTATTGGCAGTTATCGTAAAGCCTTGGTGTTTTTTTGGTGGTGATTTTCGCCCCCCATCATTCTTAGTATAGAAATTTAATTACTCATCTAAGTTATTTTTTAGGTGTCTTTAACCACATGCTTTCTTACATAAACTTACAATGTAAATTGATCCCTAATTAATAAGTTCAACTGTGATTTCATTGTGCTTATACAATAACTAAAATTGTATGACTTTGTGAAAAAAAAATTAAAATTGCATGCTTTTTTAGTACTAGAGCATTTTTATGAATTGTTACATACATTATTTTCATTATTGGGTTAATTTATGTCAAAATCATAGAAGTAACTAATTGGATTAGTTAGGTTTTGTGATTTATGCATCATATATAATGTTTTTAAAATAAACTCAATTTCATCAACCACTAGGGATGTTGCATGGCCTCTACACACCACCACATGTGATCTTTAGTTAGTAGTTAGACACCACTAGCACCTGTAATCATGTACTACCTGACTATCAATTAGTGTCCTTGGTCTACTCACCTTTATGATGGGTGTAAGTTCATTCCAATTTTGAGCCTTAAAGGCTTGAGTGTAAAATTTAAAGCCTACTTAGTCAATGTCATGCAATAATTGGGATATAAAAAGAAGTTAAGCTTGAAATTAGTTAAATTAAGGTTGAGAATAATTAAATATGGATGTGTTAATTTAATTCACTTTAATTGGTTAAATGTAATTTAAGGCCTAAATAAAGTAATATACAATATAGTTTGGCTTGACATATTAGCCTAATTGAGTTGATGTGTGCTTATGATATTTGTTATTTGATAGGCTATAGTCTTACATATAAACAAGCTATAATATAGATCAATTAAGTGCTTGTATACCTAATCTTCATTTTACTTGGACATAGTGTCAACATGTACAAACTTAATCGATGAATTTTAATAAGAACTATGGCCATTCAATGTTAATGATGCAAGCTAGCCCCATGCAACACATTTGACCTTATAGATTTTATGAATAAGGTGAGAAAGTTTAACCTTCATTATAGTGTGTAGATTATGCAACTAAATGATTAGAATTTAACATAAATATCCAATGGCCTGGAGGCCCTTTCATGGGTTTAAATAATTACATTCAATTGTACTTTGACTGTATGGTCCATAGGGTTAAGTCTATCGTGAAATCTAAATATGTGAGCATAAAAACTCAAAATGGTGTTATGTACTTTAGCCAATCACAACATAAAGCCCTAAAAAAATTATTATACATTATCTACGTAATAAAATTGAATAGAATTTGCAAACCTTGCTAAATTGCAATACCAATTTAAACCAAAAACCAAGTTACGTGATGATAATCACCCCAAAACCCCTAAATTTAAACAATTTAAGATAAAAAACCTAACCTAACTCAAAAACCCTAAAACCTTAAACAATCCATCAAAACCTTAAATAGGATTGCTAACCCTGACTCTAATAATCGAAATCCTAACTTAGGATTATGAAACCCTAAAAGGATCATCAGCCCTATGATACCCTAATTCATTATGATATCTAACACCAATTACCAATTGATATTGAATGTTATCGATCAATCGAATGGATAAGCTTAAAACCCTAAGACACCTACCTTAATTGGTGCTAACCTTAGGGCATTCATGTTCTATAAATCACCAATCAACTAAATGAATCTAATTAATCTTAATCTAGCTTAATTAATTAAGATAAATGAATTGACCAATGGACAAAAAGTGTTTACCCAATGGATAAAAGAGGTAGATCACTGACTACCTTTGATGCTACATGTCATCTTGATTTAAGGTTTAAATTTAATCTTGAAAAGTGTTAATGTGACAAGTGATAAGTAACAAGATTCAAAATGGAAACTTACCAAAGTTGGTAAGTTGACATCACCAAAGATTTACCATAAACCATTAGATGAAGCTTTTAACCAACTATAAGGAATTATCTATTGGACAAAGAAATCACATCAACAAAAAGTAAAGTTTGGTATCAAAATGTGATCGGTTGTTTCCATAAGTGGTAATTGATATAACCTAAGACATTTCTTTTAACCACTATAGCATGGAATTAACCAACTTACCCCTTTACCAAATAAGTAAAACACCCTACAAACAAACAAATTTCCTCCTTTTTCCTCTTCTATACCACTTGCTTGCATCCTCTCGTGCTCTCATATTCATTCCCTAAAATTTATGCAAGATGAAGACATAGCCCATACCCACTTAAACTAACCCTTCATTGACTTATTCCCTTCCCTCTTCACTCCAATGACTCCTTTAATCACTTACTTGAAGTTGCCAAGTAAAAAGTAACCTAATCCCCTTCTAAACATCCACCACTGTCGGCCTCAACACACACACACACACCCCTCCATCTTGTCCCATATTACTTCACTCCATTTTGTCAATGTACTTGCATAAGTTAAGAAGAAGAAAAGCAGCATCATCTTTGCATCCTAAAGGTAAATTGAAACCCTTTTAACCTCATCATTCTTATTCTTCTTTAAGAGCTTTTCACCAAACACTTTATTTAATGATGTGATATAAAACTAGGAGCAAGAGAGCCATTGTTTGGTCTAATTGAGGCAGCCACAAGTAAGAAGGCGCATGGTGGGGAGGAGAAGCAAAAGCTAGAAGCCCGAAGTTCCATCAACCAAGAACTTAGTAACCCTCTTTTAAGTTGACTCCCTTTCATAGATTAGTATTAATATGTAATCCTTACTTAGATAGCTAGTTAGCAAGAATATACATAGTAGGACTCTTATAAGTTTTGGATCATATGCATGTGTGCTCCATTTGTGCAACATGATCTAAACATGGTAAACTCCAAATGATAGATAAAGCTAGTGTGAGCATGATAATAAAAGGACAAGGACAAAATGAAAAGTAACACACCCTTAGTGCAATTACTTGGTTGAGACACGTTTAGGGTAAGAGGAGTTAAATTTTGAGCTTCAAACAAGTTTCTAACCTTTAGAATTAGATTTGAGCAAGTTTAAGATAAATTAGAACAAGTTGGGTTGCAAAGGTGCAAGTTAGGTTGCAAAAGTGCAAATGGGGCCTTGAACCCCCTATGGTAAATGCATAAACATAGTAGGAATGGGGAGTTGCTTTTCAAACTTAAGTGGTAATTAGGATAAGTATGGTCAATAGAAGATTTAAAGTTGATAGAATATGATTTAGGTGTTGATTTAAGCAATTAAGGTCAAAAGACTAACAAATCATTGCAAAGCCAAACATATCCATTGAAGTAGAGACACTTAAGATCAGGGGAAGCAAATAAATACATTTGAATGAATTAAATCAAAGCCTAATCAAAGTCAAAAATAGCTTAGGATCAAATATCTAAGTCTTAAGATACAAGCTAGGCCATCAATTGGGTTATTTAGTCATAAGGTAAACAAATGGGCCTAAGAATCTAAGAACTCCTATTGGGCCGAGATTAAGGAAGAAAATGAGAATGGATAAATCTGAATTGTTAGTATATTAGGCCCATAAAAGTCATACAAGCCCAAAGTAAGACAATTGAAAAAAAAAAAATCGCAAACGTTGAAAATGTAGATGATTACCTCTTAGTCAATACCTAATGAGGAAGACCCAAAGTCTACCTTCCTCTAATACAAATCCACAAAAGTAATGGAACACAATTAACAAATGATTAAGAACCATTACAAATCAATTAGACATACATTCCAAAGATCAACCTCTAAAACCGAATAAAACAACGAGAAAGCCTAACCCTAAATTAAGCCTAAAAGAGATCTCAAACTTCCACCAACTTGTTAATCACATTTTTTTTTACTAACTTACTAACTAAAGTCACAATTGGGCTTAAGAATCAAGTAAGGAAGACTACAACAAAGCACAAGCCTAATTAGAGCCCAAGACTTTGAGAATTAGGCTCAAATGTGACCTCATGAACTTAATCACCCCAAAACCATAAATTTCACCTCAATTCTGGTCATTTTGACCTTACTATGTAAACATATGCTTGAAAACCTTTAAATCGAGTATAAGAACACAAAAAATAGACTTAAAACAAAAACGTTATGATAAAAACAAGAAAACATACAAAATCGAGAAATGTAGCAAATTTAATAGAATAACTAAGACAGGTTAGAAAATATAAACATACATAGTACTTCATTTTCTATTTACCAAGAGACTCGAGGACTATTACAGTGACTTGCAAACATCATGGTAAAGTGAGTCTCTATCTTATGAGTATCACTTGTATATATGGTACATTCACCTACAAGTGAATGTCATTTGGCCTTTACAATGCACCTACTACCTTCCAGCTATGCATGATAACCATCTTTAAGGACCTAATTAAGGATAGAATGGAAGTTTTCATGGATTATTTCTCTACGTTTGTTGACTCATTTGATGACTGCATGAATAATTTGGAAAGAGTGTTAACTAGGTGTGAAGAAGCCAATTTGGTACACGACTAAGAGAAGTGCCACTTCATGGTCCAAAAGGGGATTATCCTCAAGTGCAAAATCTCCTATTTTGCTAAAATTGACACTATTGCTAAGCTACCACCTCTAACTTCAATTAAGGTTATAAGGAGCTTCTTAGGACACGCTAGGTTCTATAAAAGGTTCATTAAGGATTTTTCCAAAATTGTTAGGCCTCTAACCAAGTTGTTGGAGAAAGACGAGCCTTTTGTTTTTTCATAGGAATGTTTAGATGCATTCAATATCTTAAAGGACAAACTAACTAATGCCCCTATCGTGGATGCACTTTATTGGAATTTGCCCTTTGAATTAATGTGCAATGTGAGTGATTTCGCAATCGGAGCAGCTATTGGACAGCAAGACTTTGATACTAATTACACCACCACTGAAAAAGAGTTGTTAGCTATAGCGTTTACTTTTGATAAATTTTTTTCTCACTTGATTTTATTTAAGGCTATTGTTTATACTGACCACACTACCTTGAGATATTTTTTAAATAAAACATATGCCAATCCAAGACTCATTAGGTGGATCCCATTGATACAAGAATTTGATCTAGAGATTAGAGACAAGAAAGGTGCCAAAACTTGGTAGCAAACCACATGTCAAGGTTAGAGAAACCAAATTTAGAAAAGCTAGAGGAACATGATATTAATGATGAATTTCTAAAGGAACTATACATTGTGACTTAGGTAAGGGAACATGAAACTCCATGGTTTGCAGACATAGCTAATTACTTGGTCACTAATGTTCTACCAAGAAGACTCCTACATTAGCAAAAGAGTAAATTCTTTTCTAATGCGAAGTATTACATTTGAAAGGACTCCTATTTGTTTAAATTTTGTGCAGACCTAGTTATCAGGAGGTGTGTTTCACATGACTAAGGTTGGAAAACTCTACACCATTACCATGTTGAGCCTACAGAAGGACATCATAGTACCAATAAGATAGCCTAAAAGGTCCTAAAATCTAGTTTCTACTGGCCTACTTTGTTTAGAGATGCCCATAGGTATGTTAAGCAATGAGATAGTTGCTAGCAAACATGTAATATTTCTCATTAAATGAGATGCCTCAAAACTTTATCATTGTTTGTGAAGTTTTTTATATTTGGGGTATTGATTTTATTAGCCCATTTCCAAATTTGAATGGTAACAAGTATATCCTAGTGGCAATAGTTTACGTGTCTAAATAGGTTGAGGCTCAAGCCTCACCTAAAAATGATGCTAAGGTAGTCATCAAGTACCTAAAAAGATTGTTTTCACAATTTGGCACTCCACAAGCAATCATTAGTAATAGGGGTACACATTTCTACAATGTTCAATTTGAAAAGAACCTTAAGCAATACAATGTTACCCATAGGATAGCTACCCCATATTACTTGCAAATTGGTGCTCAAGTGAAGGTAGCTAATAACTACTTGAAAATAATTTTTGGGAAAAAATAGTAGAACACCATAAAAAAAAAAAGATTGGTTCAAAAAACTAGATGATGCTTTATAGGCCAATAGAATGGCATATAAGACACCACTAAGCATTGCACCCTATGGACTTGTATGTGGAAAAGCATATCATTTACCTATTGAGATTGAACACAATGCTTTATGGACAATCAAAAGTATTAACCTTGATCTTAAGTCTACAAGTACAAAAAGGAAGTTTTAGCCAAATGAATTTTAGGAATTGTGTGGAATGGCTTATGAACACTTGAGGCTATATAAGGAGAGGATCAAGAAATATCATGATCAAAAGATCTAGCAACATAAGAATTTCCAAGAGGGGCATCATGTTTTACTACTCAACTCTTGGCTGCAGTTATTTGAATCAAAGTGGTCTAGACCATTCATTGTCACTAGAGTCTTTCCGCATGGAGTAGTTGAAGTCATACATCCAAATAAAGGAAATTTTACAGTAAATGGTCAAAGATTAAGGTTGTATTTAGGAGGAGAGTTTAATAGGAATGAAAGGCAATATTTTAAGTCCACCATACTAAGTTGTAATTTATTTTGAAATGAATTACACCAAGCTGATGATGTTAAAATTAGCACTTCCTGGGAGATAACCTAAGCATTAGATTGATTTAGTTTAGTTTACAAAAAAAAAAAATGCAAGAGATACATGACCGTGTTAAGGTCATGTCATTTAAACAACACATATGAGAGATACACGATCGTGTCAAGGTCATGTCATTTGAGAAGCCAACACAAGAGATACACAACCTAATGACATGGTCATGTTGGGTTCATATCAAAGATGCCTAGTTTTACAAGAGATTCATGACCATATGACATGACCATGCCTGAGTCGTGTTAAAGTAAGTCTTAATACGAGAGATACACGGCCACTTGACATAATCATGTCAAGGCTATATCACTCTTAAAATAAAAATACCCTTAAACAAAGCATGACACGAGCACAACATAGGCATGTTGACACACCTGCATCACCCAATATATATATATATATTACAACACAATCATTCTTCTTGTTTTGTCTCTCTCACTTCTATACACAACCACAGTACATACTCCCTTACTCTTGCTTCTCATCAGTACTTTACTTTAATTTAGGTTGATTTTTGTTATATTCCTCTCACCAAACTTTAGGTAAGTCAATTTTCTTTGATTTCTTTATATCTGTGGGTGTTTCTTTTCTATTAGGTACAAAAACCTGCTCCAAATTGCATGGCAAATTAGGGTTTTGTTTAGTGTATGTGGGACTTGTTGATAATTTTCAATTTACTGTAGTATGGTTGTGATTTTCATGATATTTGAGGAGTACAGTCTTGACATGGTCATGTTGTTTGGAAATTGGAGCATTTTATGAATTATCTATCTGACATAACCATGTCATGGTTATGTTAACATGCTATATTGTGTCAACTATAGCCTTACTTTCCTTAGCAACATGAATTGTTGCAATTGCACACTTCATGGATGAAAAGAGGATTTTAGAGCACAAACTGTTATGAATTGTTCTCCTCTATGTTTTAAATTCGGTTTCATAAATGTAAGCATATGAAGTAACGCATGTGCATATATTCATGTTAACATGAAATTCATGTTGCTCCTTACCCTTGAGCCAATTTCACCACTATGCTTCTTTCACATGCATAACTATTTCATATTACTTCAAATTGTAAGTGTGAGGATGTTGTGGAAATTGTGGAGTTGATGCACTTTTTTTTTCCTAAGGTATTATAGCTCTAAAGTAATCCCAAAAAAAGCAACCAATTAAGAAAAAGGCACATGGGGGTGCCTCTACTTCTTCTAGGTAGCCTATATGTGATGAACCATTGGCAACTTTACCACTTGCCAACAACTTTATGCTACACTTCACTGGAAGGTTTCACTTTGATCAATATAGCAAGCTTAAGGATAAAGGGTTTAGTAGAAGTTTATATTTGAAGTGTTATGTGAATAATTGTTTAAGGATGGCAGATGAAATAAAGAGCTTGATAAGTATAAGAGGCTAGGATAGATTATTTGCATTAAGAGCACCTATTTTTAAAGAACTCACTATAGAATTCCTTTCTACCTTTAGAATAGAAAAGAACCACCCTTCTTGCAGTGAAAAATAATAGGGCAATGTTCCAAATTTTAGGAAAAGAATATAAGATTTTGATTACTTAAGTAGCGAGTTACATGGAAATATATGATGAAGAGTTTATCTAGATAGCTAAATTTGAAAATCTTCTAGTAAATCTATCCATTAGCACTCAGCCAAAAGCATATTGGAGGGAGATTAGTAGTGATGAATGATATATTCCTAAACAAGCTAAAGACTTTGCCCTCAAGAATCCATTGTGTGATGCACTAGTTATTATCACATACTACCAATGAGTGAGGGAAGAGTATAGGTGTGGTTTCCACCCATGACATTTTATACCTCTACAACATTGTTAGGGGATATCCCATCAATCTAGGGGTTATCTTAGCATTTTTTCTGTGCCACCAAACTTATGGCTTTAGAGTTGGTAACATTTATTATAATCTATATTTTGCCCTTTTAGTTCATGGCATGGGTTTAATGTAGAGTCTTCTACCTATGACTATAGTATGAGAAGTGGAGACACTTAATTTAGAGTTAGACAGATGAGGCCAGTACCAAAAATAGGTGACACACAACCTACTAACGCAAGACTAAGTGAGAGACCATAAAGAAAAGGTGAAAAATTTCAGATGGATAGGATAAATGAGAAATTGGATCAACTATTGAGCCTCTAAGATAGAAATCAAGTGGATCTATACCATATAGGCCGACATGCTTTATAGCATAGAGTGATTTATGAAATTGTATCTTCTAAATTTGAAAGACCACTTCCACCTAAGCTAAAGCATCAATGGCCACCTAACAGTGACAATAAGGTTGAACAGTATAATGGTGAAAAGGAAGAAGAAGACGATGATGAAGAGGAAGAAGAAGATGAAAGGAAGATAAGGAGATAGCTAAAAGAGATGTTGAGGATGATGAGGATAGAGGAGATGATGAAGGAGATGATGATGCTACTGACGATGATGACGATTGGTTTTGATAGTTATTAATTGATTGATTTCTGTTAGATTGTAATGACTTCTTTTTTACTAATTAGGTTAGACTTCTCATATTTTCTTGATATTCTCTCCATGCAGTAACTAAAGTAGGCTAGATATTTTATCTTTCTTTTTTTTTTCATTTCTTTTCTTACTTTTATGTTTTTTTATGGTTTTTTCTTTGTTTTAGTTTTTTCCTTGCTAGGACACAAATATGGCATGAATAAAAATTGATCTCAACATTTGGAGTTTTTCTTTTCATATTTTTCAAGGGAATACTACTTTCTTTTCCCTTTCCTTTTCCCTACTTTGCTTTTCAATTGTTTTATTTATTTATTTTTTCTTTTTTTTTGTTCTTGATTGTGTACATTAGGAATAATGTACGATTTTAAGTGTGGGGAAGGGGCTTGTTGCTATTTAGGAAATCAATGTGTTTTCATTTAACTCACTTTTACATTGAGTTAATTTGCAATTGAGAGATAGCAACTTTTGCTCTCTCTTTTTTTTAGATTTAAGATAATTACTTGACTATTGATTTACTAATTACACACTACTAGAGTTGAATTGTGAAATCCATGTAAGATATAGTTATATGTTATTTAAGCTTAGATTTGAAGATTTAGGATTGGGGTAATGTCGCTAGTTAAGAATTAGTTATGTATATTTTCAAATTTTACTTATATGTATACTCATTCCTTGGAAATTTTTAGGGCACAATAATGTTTAGTAAATGAGCTAAGAAAACTTGTCTTTTGAAGATCTCTTGAAAAATCAATTAAGTTAGAGGAAAAATTAATTGAAATGAAATGAATTGAAAAAAAAAAAAAGAAGAAGGTTTAGTAGCTAGCCTTGTTGACTCAAGTAATTAAGCCTTAGGGGTACCTCTTTTTAGGGAAATAAAGCTCGTTAACTTGAGTAATGAGCTTAGGATTATTAGCTGAAAACTCACTACATGGGTCAAGAGAAAAATCCAAAAAAGCTAAACTAGTTAAATAAATAAATTATGATCATGGCTGATTCGAAGGGGTATCTTAAAACCTAATAACCTTAAGTTATCTGGCATAGAACTTACTAACCAATGAAATCACTTTATACATACATATATATATGTATAATAAAATAAAATAAAAGAAGAAAAAAAATACAAAAAGAAAAGAAAAGAAGTAATTCTTTCAACAAAAATCAAAATGAGAGATAAGTGAATGTAGAATATGATGCTTCACAAAGTTGAAGAGGGGTTATATATATCCTAGCTAAGTGGATAAAACGTTGGTGACTTTTTCTTGATTAGTTGATGTTAGATTCGACTCTAAATTTATGAATCCTTATTTTAATAGTATAGGTAAACTCTAACTTACATGGATTAGCAATTGAACTCCAATATCTTGTGTTGTGAGTATAATAGGTGGTTAAGTAAAATGTAAAATTTGCTAGAGTTTTAATGTTATAATTTTTAGATTGCAAATTGATTGAAAAGTTTAACTCTTGAGTTAGTGTCGAATTAAGTGGTCGTTTTCCTAAATAGTAATGAAGTTTTATTAAGTATTTCTTGGTTGGGATTTTTGATTAATTATTTACTTGAGGATAAGCAAATGCTTAAGCGTGGAGAAATCATAAGTGTTAATGGCATTTTTTATGATTTAGGGTGTGTCTTAGTGGAATTTGGTACTTAATTAGACAAAATTTTGGATTTTAGCCTTTGATGAGTAATTGAGAAGAAAAGGAGTGAATTGAATTGAGTTTGAGTTAAATTGAAGAAATTATGAGCATTTGAAATTTGACACAATCATTTGACATAGTCGTATCAAGGATACGCTTACAATAACAAGTAATTAGTGAAAAACATGAGTAAGAGACTTGTCCATGTTAACAGGTCATGTAACTCTCTTATCTAGAAGTAAGTTTAGCAAGGCCATGTTGAGGTAGATTCTGTTGGATGACATGACCCAACTGACACAACCATGTTGGGGTCATGTTGACATTAAAAGATGGAAAACACTCAAAGGATTTGAGAAGATTCCATAAACATAACCCAAATATGACCACATTGACAGATTGTGTTGAGGCCATTTGAATACTATTTGCACGAACTATAAAAGGAGAGAAGGAAACCCTAAGTCAAACATGGAAGAGCAACTTTTTCAACTTCAAGAGTGGAAGATCACTTGGATGCAAGGAGTTTTAAGATTGATGTTTTCTTTCTTTATAGTTTCTTTATATTATGATGTTTAGAGCATAGAATTTTAGTATCTAGACTTATGGAACGTAGGATTATCATATAACCTTATCTTTTGTCTTAGAATTTAATGAAATCATTAAGTTCTTGGTTCAATTATGTGTTCGTCCTTTGAGTTGAATTGACATTTCTAGGGTGTTATCTCAATTATTTGATGTTATACATATTGATTGAGAAATCTTATGTATGATTAGATTGAAACATAATTAAGGAAAATTGCATGTGATCATAGAGATAAGATAGTATAATTTTTCCAGGTTAAACCTAGTAAAAGAATTCATAAATCTTTAATGTAATCATGAGAAAATTGATTAGAAAGAGATTCTAGTTAATTCTCTTAGGATTTGAAATTAGTAAACTTTAGAAAGTTGCTAATTTACTTAAGGAATTCTAACAGTTAAGAAATTAAAGATGGAATTGAATGATCTTTAACAAGTTATACGACTAATTTTAGGGGAAGCAATGTCTTGATACGTATTCTTGAATTCTTGAAGTTAATTTCTTGTTGCCTTGCTTTTCTAATGAATTTGAGTCTCATAGTTAATAGTTAGCAAAGTAGTTTAAAGATTCTTATTTTATTGAATTTACTTAGATTTTCCAATTAGATAATAGAGTAAAAGTTATTATTAGTACTTGCAGTCTCAATGGGATGACATCTGTACTCAATTAACTATACTATAAAACTAATAGGTGCACTTGCTTACATCATGAATCAACAATCAAAGCATCCCACTGATGTAGAGATAGGGAGATCATCTAAGAATAAACTCTCATCACCTTCATTGGTAAACTACAGACAGGTTAAGTGTGCACTTATTGAGGAGGTAGCAATCTTGTATGTATCTTGTTGTTATTATGTATACATATATTCCTTAGGTTATTACTTTTCTTCGTCTAATTCACCCTCCTTTTTTTCTTTTTTTCTTTTTTTTTCTTTTTTTTTGGTATTGTGTAGGCAAAGACAAGCTTTGAGGTTTGCTCTAGCCCTTTTGATAAGCTAGTAATCATTTCAAACCAAGAGGATGGCTATTGGGACTTGGTAGATTATGAAGGATGACCAATTCATTTTGAAGATTAGAGAGGTGATGATGATAGTATTAAGGAGTTAGATTAATCACTTCAAGCCAAAGTAGTCATCACTGATGAACCAATCATAGAGGCAAATGAGGGCAATAACCATCATGATGCATTACTTCATTCAGTTATTTATAGAGATAAGTTGTATGAAGCTCCCATTCATATCCTTCCTCATGTAATTGCTACCATGTCTCCTCGAGACAAGGTAAGATATCCAGAGACTATTACTACATCAAAGGAAACTAAATCTGTTCGAGGGTTTGTCATGCCTTCTTAGCTATTAGAGTCATTAGAGACCCTTAATGCTATAAAGATAGGTTTTTGGGCTAAGTCCCCTATGTTAAGGATAGAGCTAGCTTGCACCATGGTGAAGATGTTGGGGAAAGCCATGCTATTGTCAAATAGACCTTGGAGCTCTTTGTTAGAAGCAGAACTAAAGCAACTGATTAAGGTCATTAAGGGAGCTCACCTCCTAAAATTCAAGATTGAAAACTTAGAGCCTATTACTGCTAAAGCTATGAAATTATTGGGCTATTATATTATCAAGAGATGGCATGACGAGCTAATGGCAATGAAGCAAGAGTTGCAAGAAGTAGTTGAAGTAGTAAATCTTGAAATGAAGACACAATTAGAAGATACAGTCCTTGGATCTAAATTTGGTCTAGATTGTCCTCCTTACTTGAGTATGATGGTACTTTAATTTTCATTTCAAAGCATTGTATTGGAACAAGCTTAAATTAATGAAATTATTTCCCTTGACATTTTCATTTGACTATCTACGCACTTCTTGCTCATTTACTTGTGCATGTCATGGAGTGATGCTAGACCATTTATACTATTTGTGCTTAAATTTAGTCTTTGCTTAGTAATAATGAGATTAAGAGGCAGTCACAATAGCATGAATATTAAGCATGTCCCATCACGCATTAGAGCAAAGCTCTTACTTTTAAGCGACAATATGTTGAATGTTTAAAATAATCAATTGCACTCATGTAGCAATAGTAGCATTCATTGTCTAAGATCATGCATTCTCTTTCTTTAGTCAAGGGGGTATTTCCCACCACTTGACTACTTAATATGAGTTACTTGGGGTTCTAAATTAAAAATACTCTACTACGGGAGTTAAAGGAATTTCACATTAAATTTCTATCACTTGTAGAGGAAATTTCATGATGGAGTTTAAGTAGATCGCTTTCCTTACTTAGACATTTACATTACCCTATGCTTTAAGTGAATGAGCAAATTTCACTCTTAATTGAGAGCACCTTACACTACGACAATGATGTAACTTACCATGGCATCACCTGGGTTTGAAGCATAACAAGTGAATGCCAATTAAGTGCCTAGGCTTAAAGCATGAGTGCTAAGGACCCAAGGTATAGCTTGAACTTGAGGTTTGAGAGCCAAATGCCAAGGCATTACCTAAGCTTAAGGCACTAAAGCTGGAGATTCTAGAGTATTGTCTGAGCATAAGGCATGAAAGCAAAGATGCTAAGACATTTCCTGGACTTAAGGCATTAAAGCCGAGATGCTTGGGCTTAGGTCGTGAAAGCTGATATATCAAGGCATTGCAAGGGATTGGGGCATGAAAGCTAAGATGTTAGAGCATTACATGGGCTTAGGTCATGAAAGCCGAGATGCTAAGTTGTTACTTAGGCTTAAGGCATGAAAGTTGAGATGCCAAGGCGTTGCCTAAGCTTAAGGCATAGTAGTTTGGAGATGCCAAAATATTGCTTAGGCTTAAGTCATAGAAGCTGAAGATGCCAAGGCATTGCTTGGGCTTAAGGCATAGAAGCCGAGATACCAAGGCTTGTCTAGGCTTAAGGCATGATAGTTGTGATGTTAGGGTATTTCCTATGCTTAAGACATGGAAGCCAAGAGGCTAAGGTATTACTTAAGCTTAAAGCATGATAGCTGAGATGCTAGGGCCTACTTAGGCTTAAGGCAGGTACCATAGTACGGTCTAGGTTTAATGGGAACAAACATATAAGAGACTTAAAAATGTAGAAATAAGAAAAACAAATGAAATTTTCATTATAAGTAGTGAAACTTGCTCTTTTGATTACAAAACATATGTTAAGGTATAACCCTATGTTTAAAATCGCTAATCACTATCACTAGATTTATATGCTACCATATGAAAATTGTGAGGTGGGAGTGGGTTGCTTCTAATGTGATAATAAGCTCTCCACTTTAAACTTTTTCATGAAATATTCTTCTCAATCTCCGATAATCCTTCATAGGGTGGTCCACTATTTAATGATATCAACAATATCTAGGATCTCTTCTCTCATTCACTGTAGGTTGATGCTCAACTTTTGGAAACTTGATGTTTTTGTCTTGCAGCCACTAGTCAAGGATTGTATGTACCATGCTCATTGAGCATAGAAAAGGAGGACTTCTACAAAACCTCTTTTTGCATCATTCTTTAGCTTTTTTTCTATGTACCAATTTTAAAGTGTTTGGACTAAGTCGAGAACATAGACATAATCCGTTTATTAAGCTTCCCACTGTCTCCTCGTTGTCTTGCAATAGAATTGTTGGTTCTTCATGCATTCTCCATAAGCATAATGAAAGAATAAAGAGAAAGGTTCTCCTAGTGTACAACATATGTACAACATACTCAAAGAACATCTCTTTGATGCAAATCTTCCCCAACTCTTTGTCATAGACATTGAATGACTAAGGAGCATTTCCTAAAATGCTCAATATATTCCATGAGATCCTCTCCTAACTTCTATCGTATTCTTCCCATGTTAGCGATTGTAATCCTATCCGAAGTGGAAAAGAACTTTTCTAGGAATAACTTAGACATGGTCCTCTAAGAATCAATAGATCCTAAAGGGAAGTTGACATACAAAGTGTATGCCTTCTCAATAAGTGACATAAAGAATTCTTTCAATTTCAAGTCATCATCAAGTCAATAAGGCTTTAAGATTTCAATAAATTTCAGTAAGCATTCTTTAAAACTTCCCTTCTTTCCATTGAACAACATGAATTTAGGACTTAAATAGTCCTTCAAGTAAGGCTTCGCGGTAATGCATTGATGATAGGGAAGCTTTAATTCCAGTACTCCCATGCATGACCTAGGTTATATTTCTTTCATGTACATTTCTAAGTCTTCCTTTATTATAAAGGAAGTCCTCAGAGTAGAAACTACAAAAGTAAGGGTAAGATTAGGATGATAGGAAAATCCATCAAGGGTGATAGAAAAGGGAGCACTTGAAAATGAAGGGCCACTAAGCTAGACTCTCACACTCTCTCCTTTAGACAACAAGAATTGTTTAACTATAGTGTTTGGTGGAGGGGTTTGCTCTTGCTCCCCCTAGGGATTCTACTCCTCCATAGTAAAAGGATTAAATGGTTGAGTTGCATGGTTAGCGCCTTATTAAGCAGCAATATTGGCATTCAATGAAGCTGCACCTTATTGTGCAATAATAGTGGTAGCCAATCTTGTCACAAAGGGAGCTAGCATAGATATGAGCTGATTTAAGGCCCTTGTATTCTTCTACGTGGTCTACATCATTTATTCAAAATTTGGAGGAGTTTCAGGCTATAAATTGTCTTGATTGGTATTTTGAGACAATGGGGACAAGTTTCGCTCCATTAGTTCAGCATTTAGATCTTGCTTTTGATAAGTATTGTTAGGCAGTCCAATCATTCTCTTCCTAGGTGTGCCATTACTCTATTATCACTTTACTCCGATCCTTAGTGGAGTCACTAAAGTGTAAATAGGGGGTTCCAACTGAACTAATCATGTGAGTATTACATAGATACTACACTACGTGTGACTTTAAATAAGTGATGTAAAGATGGCATGTGATTGGATAAAAAGGGAGAGAAGGACTGAGAGGAGGAATAAATAATCTCAAGAATCTCAAATGCACAAGAAACAAACATGGAAGCCAAAGTGACCTTAGGCATCAACCTTGTAGTTCTTGAGTATTTAAGATCGTTCTTTAACTAAACGCTAGTTTAATCCTTGAGAGCAGAGATTTCATAGTGGGACACCATTCCTCTAATCTTTGAATTTTTGCAAAATGAGGAATAGCTGAGTATTTATAAACTCTTTGATCTAATGTCATCCCTCAAATTACCTTAGAGATCGAGGGACGAGATAGAGTATACTTATTCCAAGGTTATTCTAGTGAGCTTGCTATAGGTCTACTACCAATAACCTTCCTATGAGTGCATGAGCATGCCTAAGAAAGGTTGGAGATGGACAAACTAGTCCAACGATCCTTATTCCAAGCTCACTAAGCTACTCCTCCCTAAGTCATTCCAACAAATGGACCAAACCCATCAGGCTCTATTACCCAGCTTAATGAATTAAACCAAATAACTAATGAGGATAGCCCAATATATTAGATTATTAATTTTAACCCTCTATAATATGTTGCAGGATGATTATGATACACCTTATTAGAAAGATGATGACATATGAAAGAGGGCTCTCCATGAGATTGCTTGCAAATCTATAATGATGTGTACATGGACTGTCAAAGTTACTCCACCATATAGGGAAAAGTGACATGCTTGAAACATACTACCACCAAGCTTTGAGCATCGAGCCTAGAAGTGAAGACTACAACATGACCTTTTCAACGACAACTAAGATTATGGAGATAATATTAACTAAATATTACCTATATTGTTACCCATTGTTCCTTCAATTTTACAAATATTTAGATTTTTTAATCATAGAAGCATTAAAGAATAAATAAAGAAAAGTAAATTGTCATACCAACTAAAACCTTAATTTTATTTAGTTTATGGGAACCGGATTGTCATTTTATCTTTATTATTATGGAATAGCTATTTCTCTATTTGGTTTGTAAAAAAGTTATATCACAAGAAATACCTATTTTATGTAATGTGAAATAAATAAGGAATTTTGATGTTTTTCCTTTACCAGAGGAATAACCATTCCTCATACAAGGTAATTTTTATTTCAAAAATATTCATATTATAAAATAAAATAACACTATATAAATAATTATTCTATTCCAATAAGCCAAACATCATGTAAGTGTATCCATTCCCCTATTATCAAAACAAAAAGGTATCTTTTGTTATTTCTCTGTTTGATATAAAATTATTTTTACAAATACATTTTAATTTTTTCACCATGTTTCAAGGGATGATCGAGATAGAGACGTTGAAGTTTACAGATAGTAAGAGTCATCAATTATAGGGCAGCAAAGCACATGTAAGAATTACTTAAAGAAAGTTCACTCGACATGTATAAATTGCTTTTAAATTGGAATAGTTAAATAGTTATCTTTACCATACAAGCATCTATTGCGCAAAAGTTGGCTAAGGAACAGGTGGCGTATAGCACATAAAGGCCTAATGTGGAAATCATAACCGAGGCTTTCAACCACAAATGGAGATACATCTATGGAGTAAAGTAAGGTCCAATGCGCATACACTACCTGTCAGCGATCATCGTTCTTCCTAGCAAACCACTTTTTTCTAAAGATTAGTTTGATCTATTATATTTTGTAACTATTATGATATATGTACTATAATCTTAATTTGTCTATCTGAACCGGTAATCTTGAGGTGTTTTCTTAACATATGTGTTGTCCTTTTTGTAACATTTTCCTTCCGATCTTCAAAAAGAACTGTCCTCAAGGTTGTAATGAGGATAAATTCACTCGAACTGGTCATGGTCCTTCCAACTGGTATCTTCAAATGCCAACCTATCCATTGCACTAATATTTGTCAAATAAGTTGTTCATGTCTGAAATGGCTCTAGTATCCACTATAGATAATGGAGTCACAACCAATTGATTCTAAATGGTATATGTAGGTAGCTCAAGTGAAGGAATAGAGACCTATAAGCTTTCTTCAAAGTGGAAACAAGAAACAAATTATGGATCTTCAAGTATGTAGGAAGTTCTAACTCATAAGCACATGTCCCAATTCATTGAAGCACCATAAAAGAACCATAAAATTGTTTTGATAGCTTATGAGATTGAACCATAGCAATAGAATCTGCTTGTAAGGTTGAGCTTCACAAAGACCATATCTCCATATTCAAATGTGACATCTGTTCTTTGCAAACTTGCCAACTATTCCATTCTAAATTGAGCTTGTTGCAAAGTTCATCTTAGTAAACGTCATAGCTCATCCCTTATCTATAACTCGGAATCCACAGCTTCTATCTGTGATGTCCCTTGGACATGATCCAGGATAGCTGGTGGTGCCCTGCTATAAATAACCTCAAAAGGTGTTGTTTTTGCTCCCTCGTGATAAGAGACACTATATGAAAATTCCGCCCATGGCAAAAACTTCACCCAATATTGTGGCCAATCCATAACAAGACATCTTAAATACTACTGAATGATTTGATTAAGCACCTCCATTTGACCATCTATTTGAGGATGGTATGCACTACTCATAAGTAGCTTTGTCCCACTCAACTGAAATAGCTCCTTCCAAAATTTACTCATAAAAATAGGATCTTCGCTTGAAACTATAGTGTGTGGAAAACCATACAATTTAATAACCATATTGAGAAATAGGGTGACTACTTTAGATGCTATAAAATTAGATTCCAATGCTCCTAAATAGCAATACTTAGAAAGACAATCAATGACTATAAAAATGACGGTCGATCCTTGAGATTTTGGAAGATGAGTAATAAAGTCCATATCGATATCTTCCCACACTCTCCCAAGTACAAGTAATGGAGCTAGAAGACCAACTGGTGATTTATTAGAATATTTTACTTGCTAGCAAATTATACATCTCCTAACATAATCCTCCATACTATAACTCATACCTTCCCAAAAAAATAGTAAATTAAAAAAATAAAACCAAAAGACAACCTCTTATAAGTCTTCAAAACACCAAAATGACCCACACTAGAGGCAACAAGATATTCTAAAAGTATTGTGGTATCCAATAGATTAAGGCATTAGAAACTAGTGATTATGATAATATAAAAGACCATTCTTCCATTGAACAAAATACTTGAGTGTTTGCCCCTTATTAAGGTTAGAAATAAGCTTTTCAAAACTAAAAGAGAGTTGTATTCTTGCATTAAAATATCCATAAACTCAAAGCAAGGAGATGAACAAGCAAAATATTCACCATCTTCCATATGTTGTCTTAATAAAGCATTTGCTACCTTATTATCTATTCCAACTTTGTAAGAAATGGTATAGTCCTATTGCAAAAATTTCGACAAATATTTGTGTTGCTTTAGGGTTTAAATAGACTGAGCAAGCAACTCTTTCAAACTTTGATGATTAGTTCTGATCAAAAAATGTGATCCTAAAACTTACTAGCACCACTTCTTAATAGCCTCAACAATTGCATACATTTCCCTTACATACGTTGATGCCTTGCATAAATGTAAAGGAAGTTTCTTGTTGAAAAAAGAAATAAGGTGTTGATCTTGCAATAGAATAGCTACTACAGCCAACCCCGATGCATCCATTTCAATTATAAATTGCTTCTCAAAATCTAAAAGTGCCAAAATAGGATCATTAATCAATTCTTCCTTAAGTGTACTAAATGCTTTCATGCATCTTCCCCCCAACTAAATTGGTTCTTCTGAAGCATATCCATCAAAGGACTTGCTATTGTAGCATCTCCTCTAATAAACCTTCTATAATAACTCGAGAGACCCAAAAATGCTCTTAGTTGCTTCAAAGTTTGTGACATAGGCCATTCCTTAATAGCTTTTACCTTATTCGAGTCTAGACTCACTCCTTGGGATGATACTATATACCCCAAATATTCTATAGTATCTTAAGCAAAAAGACATTTTCTACCCTTCAAGTAAAAATTATTCTCCATCAAAATATTCAAAACTTGTGACAAATTCTCCAAATGGTCAGAAGGAGACTTACTATAGATCAAAATATCATTAAAAAAAACAACGAAAATTTTTCTAAGATAAGGCTTAAAAATTAGATTCATGATGAATTGGAAAGTTGGTAGAGCATTACTTAGACCAAATGGCATGACTAAAAACTCATAATATCCCTCATGAGTCCCAAAAGTTGTCTTCTCAATGTCTTTAAGATGCATCCTTATTTAATGATACCTAGAGTGAAGATCCAACTTAGAAAAGTAAGAAGCACCATGTAACTCATCCAATAATTCATCGATAGTAGGAATGGAAAACTAATCCTTCACTATAACATGATTTAATGCTCTATAATCAATGCAAAATCTCCATGCCCCATCCTTTTCCTTGACTAAAAGAAATGGTGAGGAAAAAGGACTAGTGCTATGCTGAATTATTCCCTGCTCTAGCATGTCTTTCACCTATTTCTTAATTTCACTCTTTTGAAAGTGGAGATATCTGTATGGCTTTATGTTAACCGATGATGTTCCACTTTGTAAATGAATAAGATGTTGAACCAAGCGTATCAAAGGCAATGATGAAGGTACTTCAAAGACTTTAGCATATCTACCCAATAGTTGCTAAATCGCAGTATTATTGGTAGTAATGCCATGTAAATCTATGGTAACCTCTTGAGCCATTAGCTGAAAATAAGAAGCAACAAAATCCGTGTGCAGAAGTCTCTTAAATTGATGGTGAGATATTGGAGATAAAGTATCATGGTTATCTCCTATTGGAGATAAAGTGACCACTGCTCCACTATAGCAAAATTGCATCACTAACTTAGTATAATCAATTGTCACCAGTCCTAATGTCTGTAACCATTGTACTCCCAATACAATTTTAGCCTCTCGTATTGGTAAGACATAAAATGTATCAAGAAAATATAATCCTTGGATCCATAATGAAATATCCCTACACTGTCCTTCACATAACATTTTACTACCACTTCCTATCATCACGTGAAAACAAGAAGAAGGAGCTACTATCAAATCCATATGTTTAACCAATCTAGATTAAATGAAATTGTGGGTACTACTTGATTCAACTAATATAGAAACCCGCCCATTAATAGTTCCCTAAAATCTAATTTCTTGGAACCATACTTCCAAATAAAGCATGATAATTGATAGTACATTCATCTAACCCCATTGTTAGCTCTATTTCTGCTATTATAACATATTCTATATCATCCTCTATGATTTCATCTTCATCCTTGTCTTGTAAAAGTAAAAGAAACTTCACTTTACGCTTATGATTTCTATTATATTTGTCATCACAATTATAACACAACCCCTGCTCTCTTCTAGCCAACATTTCGATTTGAGAAAGTTTTCTGACAAGTAAAGGTGATTTGTTTATAGAAGTGGTAGAAGAAGAAGAAGAAGAAGAAGAAGAAGAAGAAGAAGAAGAAGAAGAAGAAGGAAAAGAAGAAACATGTACGGATGGTTTAGAAAATCGGATGGTTTATCTAGTTTATGTAGGAAAAGAAGATGGTTTGGAAAAATAATTTTGATAAAAAAAATTGGCTTCATAAATTTTTGCAAGCTAAATAGTATGTGAAAGAGAACTTGGCCTCTGAATTAACACTTCCTAGTAGATATGAAATTTCAACTCCAAAATGAAACAACTCAACAAGAAACTATCAAGTAAACCCACAAACCTATTCGATAATGATTCAAATTCAAATTGATAGTCTACTACAATTTTTTTTTGCATTAATTTGAAAAAATTGCCTTGAATATCCTCATAGTTAGAAGGACGAAATCTTACCTCAAGAGCTTGTAAAAACTAGGGCTAAGCTCCTAACTATTTATTTTGTTCCATTCATTGAAACCACTACAACACCTTATCTTCCATAGAAAAAGATGCGATTGTAAGTCTTTTATCTTTAGAAATATTATGAAAATTGAAAATTTTCTCACTCTTCAAAATCCATCCTAATGGATCATCACCATTGAATTTAGGAATCTCTAGCTTGATGCCTTTCAACAAAGTGTCTATCATATTAGAAGATGATGAGTGAAAATATTTAAACTATTATTGTCTTGAAGATGCCTTAACTTACTATGATTCTTGTGAACATTATCAATCTTTTCTTGAATTACATTCATTGCAGATGATAATGAATTACTAGACTCATTCATTTTTTTGGTTCGCTTTCATATTTTCTTGCATTTATACTCGCATAACTTTCATTGTATCAACTAAAGAATACACCAATGATTGAAGCTTTTCCATTTCCATTGCCTACATATTTACACAAGTTCCTTCAACCATATAGTCAATGAGAACACCTATGATAGGCTTATGGTCAGCCTAAGCCCAAAGCCCATTTCCAACACAAACTAAAACAATACTCGATTACACTCTTGCCTTCTCAATTAACCTCTCTTCCCTTTTCATGAGAAAACCCTAACCCAGTGATTCTTATCTTTTGAATATAGTCTTACTTGCTAATCAATTTCTATTTTCCTATGTTTGATGAATGATTATAGGTAAAGATGGTAAGGCGAATTCGAGCTCACAACACTCCAAGAACACTCTGTTTTTGTGAGGGTGATTAATATCCTTTTCCATTTTTCTTTCTCATATTTATATTTTATTCTGTGTTGTTTGTTACATGTAACTACTTTTCTCTAAAGATTAGTTTGATCTGTTACGTTTTGTAACTACTATGACATATGTATTACAATGTTAACCTATCTATCTTTACACGTAATATTTCTACCAATTAGGTGTTTTCTTAGCACATGTTGTCCTTTTTGTAATATTTAGCGAACCATATGCATGGCTTTCTTCCACTTCTTCTCCCGCTAAATAGTCCTCTCAACAACCTCCATTCAACTTTGCGCTAGCCCTTATGTTTCTTAGCAACTATTAGTATCAATGTCCTACTATTATTTTTATATTATTATTATTATTATTATTATTATTATTATTATTGATTTTATAGTTTCATAATATTTTTTTACAAAAAATTAAATAATTATTAAAAAGATAAATTTTTATTTATTATTATTTTAAGAAAACTTTGTAATGTATCATTGTTTAAAGAATTTTTAAATTTTGCAGCAAATTTTTCCACCACAAACATGTTAAGTAGCAGTTAATTCATCCTAAGATATTTTATAATGTTAGATAATCATCCCTAAGGGTTGTGGTGGTGAGGCATAATCAGCAGAGGCCTGCATAAAATCATTTCACTAGAGTAAGCTAAATTGGTCAAATCTTTCCCTACTCCAACAAAATTCTTTAGCTAGTCCTAAAGCATAATCTGTAGAAAGTATCATATTCCAAGCTTCAATCAAGAACTCTCTAAATCATCCCAAAATTAAGTTTTACTCTTTAGATCCCATCATTAGCACAATAAATAGCATCAAAAATAATTTATTAGTGTTGGGATTAACTTATTTTCTTTATTTTGTATCTTAACCCATCTACAACTTTAATTTTCCAAAAAAAATGAGGTAAATTACCTATTTTAAAATTTAAAATTTTAGTTATATTGTAATTTGTTAATATGATTAGCTAAAAAACTAAACTTATATATGAAAGATTTGAAAATGTCAAAGTCATGATCCTTGAATCTTACTCATTACTATGGCTTGATTGTGGATGCAACTCAATTCCTAACTCTCACTAGTGAACAAGTGATTAATTTCCTTTCAAGTGGACTCAGCAATGGTAGACTAGTGGTTGTGGGTGAGGTGACAATTTCAGTGTTAGCTAGTGGTAAGTATGGGTGATTCTCATGAGGTAGAAGGTAAGCATTAACCTTCTTTCTAATTAATTTTTGTATTAATTTCCAATGTTTACTTTATTATAACTATAAGTAAATTTAACATGTATTGTTATAGGCCTATGTCGGCTATGAGCCCAAAGCTTACCTTGTTTGAGTTAAGTAATAGAATAGGAAAATGCCTAAGCTGGTTGGCACAAATTAGGAATGTAATCTAACTCCTCTAAGAAACACACTCCACTAAATCTTTCCTAAGATGAACAAGATGTCTTTAAAAAAGATTTACTTATCAAAAATATAACACTATGCCAACACTATAAATAAGAGGCCACCCTAACCAAGTAAAGCATCTAATACACACCACAAACTTTGATTGCCATATCCTCACGTTGCTTTTATGACTTGAGCATCAAAGTCCAAGTGTTGAGATACCTTTAGCACCTCAATAACTCATGCTTATTCACCTTGTAGGTTGGATTCCGTTGGTTTGAAGATTCGATTCGGCTTAAGACCATTTTAAGGTGAGAGCAATCAACAATTAGCACTCGTTGTCTTAAGGCAACTAACAACTTATGGCTGGCATAAGATTGAGATACAATTCTAAAAAGAATGTCCTTGATGACCGCAACCTACCAACATATGGAATCAACTACCCTCCATCACCATCTACAACATCACACGTGCAACAAGGCAATGAGGAGAAGGTCAAAGGTCTTACTACATCTACTACCACAACTAAGGGGGCTAAGGGGGTGATGATCCTTCGAATAAAATTTGAAAGGGTCTAAAGACAAAAACAAAACCATACCTATAAATGATTAGAGAATGTAGTGGAAAGGGAGTAAAGAAATTAAAGAAGAATCATAAGATGTGAGAAAATTTGAAGGAAAGAAAACGCAAAAAAAAAGTGCAAATGAGGCCATTTGGTCCCTTTATATAGGCAATTACAAAATGGACATACGATTTCCAAAGGCACTTTGAATTGTGCCATGTATCCCCCTATCGTAATAAAAGGCAATGATCTTTTGGCCTGTATGACTACCTCTTACCCTATTTTACCACTATACATCAAATGCACAAATTCGCTCACGCATATACATGATTTGAATTTGTCAATTGAAAAGATAGAAGCGTATTTGACAAGCTTCCCCATTTCATTGAGTTCAAGGGGCAACTCAAAACTTGATGCTTGTTCACCACTGCTCATTGATATAAACATGTCTTAGGTCAAACTCCCTTAGTTAGGGTGGTTGAATACCTTCCAGCTCGCATGTATTACTCCCTAACTCAAGATTGCCCAAGCACAACACTGAAGCCTAAGGTCAACTTACCTAAAGGCCTAAAACCACCTACTTCAAACACCAATGTTAGCTAAAATACTCCCTAAGTTGGATTAATACTGCTTGGCTAAAGCACGACTTGCCCAATATATTTAGGCCTTGTTTTGTGAAAGAAACTCACCATGGCTCCTACTCTCATCAATGCCTTGTCACTATAAAAGTGGGGTGCAAGTGTTATAGGCGTATGTCAGCCTTAAGCCCAAAGCCTACCTTGTTTGAGTTAAGTCACAAAATAGGAAGGTGCCTAAGTTGATTGGTACAAATTAGAAAGGTAATTGAACTCCTCTAATAAACATGCTTTGTGAAATCTTTCATATGATAAACAAAGTGTCTTCAAGGAAGATTTACTTACCAAAAATATAATACTAAGCCAACACTATAAATAGGGGGTCATCCCAACCAAATAAGGTATCTAATACCCATTATAAACTTTGATTGCCACACCTTCACACTACTTCTCTGACTTAAGCATCAAAGTCTAAGTGCTAGAGGTACCTCCAATACCCCGATAACTTATGCTTATTCATCTTACTAGCTAGATTCTATTGGTTTGAAGACTTAATCTAGCTCAAGACCATTTTGAGGCAAGAAGAACAATCAACATGTATATTGAGGATAAAACAATTATGATCAATTATAAGCTCATTAATCAAAATCATAATCAAATATGAAGATCACACATGGAATTTTTAATCAGAAAAGAAACAATTAATCATCAAAAGGATTTGTTTGGCTAGTTTTAAAACATTGGAAGACTTAAAAAAAATTAAGAACTTAAATAGAAAGGCAGTAAAAGTCAAAGGGCTTTATTTTTTATTTCTTTTAATATTCTTCCCTTGCCACCTGTTTTATCTAAATGAAAAATGTGATCATGCAATTGACGGAAATGACTTCTTTAGACTTTTTTTTTTTTTAATTTTCAATTACTCAAATAGGAAAAAAAGATTACAAGCGTTTGAAAAAAAAAAGTAAAGTTCAAGAAATCTTTTCTCAAGAATTTTGTCAAGGAAAATGCTAATAGTTGTTCCAAGCAAATGCTAGAAAGTAGAAATCAAATAAAAAAACTTTTGATCTTTTTTACACATTTTTTAGAATATGTAATTAATGATAGAATTTCTGAAGGGTTTTATTTCTAAATCCTTTGGATGCACCTAATAGTAAAATCCTATCTTAACTAAAATAAATAAGTTTTTCACCCTTTTATAAGTTTTATTTCCCCCGTAAAGTTATATAATCAATTAAAGATTGAGAGATGAAGAGTGAAAAGCTTGGCACCGTGCTCGGTTAATGGAACAAGCCTAAAAGTCCAAGGTGTAGTGAACCATCCTCAGCTACCTTTGAATAATGACTTCGATTGCTGGGGCCACACCTTCAAAGCTTGAATGTCTTCTTCACTTCCACCTTAAAAATTTGACTAAATTGCTGCTGGCTAAGGGATGCAATGGTGGACAGAGAGTGGTATATCTATTCTTGTGATTTTACCAATACTTTCTATTGGGATTATGACATATAAAATAAAAAAGAAATTTCTATGGTTTCAGATGCGTAGTCTTTAAGAAGGGTTTTGCATTTCAGCAAAATGCGACTTTTGATTGCTTTGCTTCTTGTCTTGGATAACTGGTGTTGACAATTTGAAAATAGTCCGGCCGAAAGTAGAAAGCAAGATTATAACTGCTACCAACCATCAATCACCAATGCAGTTATCTTGTCTGCTGTTTCCTGGGAAATCGAAGTCGCAACAATTAGCATTTTAGTAATGTTTGCTCATGAGGGTACAAAATGTACATTTAACGTAAAAGCATAAAATGTAAATTAGCATGAAAGGAAAGGACATCATATATATTTATTGATGGAATGGGAGTAGTAGGATGGTCGAATGTCCATAAATGGATTGATATAACTGAGCACTGCAGAAAAGTGATTGATTATAGCAACAGCTGATTGGACTGGAGCTGAAGATTCCTTCCATTCCAGCTTCTCGCAATTGGAGTTGGGAATGTAATTCCCATCCTGTGGATAGATGTAGATATACAGAGATAATAAACATGATTTAAGCAATAATTTCATTAATATGCTAAAAAAAATCGCCATAAGATAAAATATGTTTCTTGTTTTTTTATGAAAGAAATAATGAATCTAAAAGATTATATTAGGTAGCACCACACCACCAAATTGTATCATGGTTTCACACGACGATGGAATTTCTTGATGGAGTTATATTGACAAATTTCAATAAATTTACACCAATAAGATTTTAATAAAGTCACACCATCTCTAAATAATTTTACTTAATATCTCAATCTCATTCATAAATTAATTATAAGCTTATTTTATGTATAGATAAAATAAAACTCAATATTCTAGAAAACAAATTCTAAGAAAATTAGAAAACTAGCAATATAAATTATCATAGACAACCAATAAACTACAAAACTAATAAAAGAGAAAATCAGAGAAATTTTTTATGTCTCTCCTCCCATCTAACAAATATTATAAAGTAAACTAAAATATGCAACTAAGATAAATAAATCTAGAGATATACAATTTTTTTTTTTAAGTTAACGCCTTTCCAGATGACTAGATCTTCAAGAAGCCTTATGTGATTGATCATATGAGAACATCGATGGTCGACCAATTCTTCTCCAATATCTAATTCGCATCATATCCCTTCAAAAAAAAAAAAGGATTTAATGTTGAATTTCTAAAATTTTGTCTTAATCCTCCTATATTACATGTCAAATTGCAAAAATCACTATAAAATTACAATTTTTTATGAATAGAATAAAAACATGTAATAACTATTCTTTAAATTTTTTTTTTTAAGGTTTCATGAATAGATGTCACACCTTGATTGGTCCCTTAGACATAACAATCCACCATACATTGTACAAAAACTAGAAAAATAACCCCTTATTATTCAAGGATTTGCCTTACAGTATACAAAGCGTACTCACATCTAATCACCTGAACAGGATTTAGCATTTTCAAGTAATACAGAAACAAATTAATTAAACATGACATGATGAGCATCATAATATTAAGGGACTAAGGTCCCATCAAATATCCATGAGGTACTACTACTATCTAGTGGATAATAACTACTAAAGCAATCTAAGTCGCTACTATAACATAAGCACAACTAAAACATAAATTCAAATCCATATATATATATATAGTGGTGATTACTTTGCTCGTTCCTCATCCTTCACACATCCTATTATGTCACGCACTAACCTCTAGCATAAGTCTACCAAGTTCTAGCCAGATGGGCTCCTGCAACAAAAAAAAAAAAACGTGGTGGGAGTGTAAACTACAATAGCTTAGTGAGAAAACCCCCATAATGTATCAACAAGCAATTACACACAAGTTATTTAAACAAACATATGAATGCTACATTATATATAGTTATTCAAAAACCGCATACAACACGAATTTATTGCCCTTCATTGCTTAGGTTGAGAAATCACAAACTACACGTCAACTTTAGATTCTAACTACTCCAGGCTTTCTCTTTAAAAATAGTCATGAAAGCTTATTTATTTGTGCTATATTAAAATGAGCATAAAAATATATATACATATATGCCCATTTGGGGTGTGGATGTAAATTATCACTTTTAGGGTTTCAGTTCCGATTGAATTGGAAATTTAGGTTTTCCAAGTTTCAAGTTGAACTCAACAATCCTTAATGTGGATCTAACATTTGTTAATCGGTTTAAGATTTTGGAATTTTAAATTTAGGTCTTGAGTAAACCTTAGTTAGGATTTATGACTCTTAATGTAACGTTTTAAGGTCGAGATTCGTCTAGGGTTTTGATCTTCTAGGTTTCAAGTGTACTAGTCATGTTGATAATCCTAAAGCAAATCATAATTTTAAAGTCGTACTTTCTTATTCATTTTCTGATTTTTTTTTTTTTTTCTAATACTCCCACTAGACTTATGATTCATGAAAATTTTATAAATGTGGATATTAGCAAGTATATTAGGTTAATCAAGTAATATAAAAAGAGTAAGGTTGTCATTCTCACGATGATTAAATTAATTATCAAACCAATATTAATTCTATTATTCTCTAAGCGTACAAAAAAATTACTAAATTAAAAGAAAAGAATGTACTAATACTAACAATGAAATTAAAACGATTACTAAAACAAACCTCTCCTAACTCAATCAATAAAGATGTAGGAAAATTGAATCCACCGAATATACTAATCGCATTGTAACTAAATTATAATTATATTTAGCTACTTGGTTATTATTGTGAATTTGCTAAGGTTCTTTATTTTCCTTCTGAGTCCTAAACTCCTTTTTATGATATAATAATTTAAATCATCTCCCAAATCGTTAAACTATTAATTAACCAATTTAATTTCCTAGATTCCTCTAATCAAATTAACATGGATTCAAATTTGCAATTACTCCTCTTTTGAGTTGTAATTGACTAGTATCTCAAATTAATTTCTCCTAAATTCCTTTAATCAAAAATTAACAAAAATATCCCTAATTGCAAATTTAGTTCAATTAAAGATATTAAATCTTCTAATTAAACTAATGCAATTAAATAAGAATCTTGACTAACCCTAATCCCTTTTTGGTTTAATAAGATATTCTATAATCACATGTTTTAAGCCCTAAACACATAATTATAGCATCAAGACTCATAACAAAAATAATCTAAATATCTAAATATACTATGATAAAGTAACTAATTCAAATTACTAATTAAGAATCGTCATTTTCTTATACACAAAAATTCAATACATGATTAAATCAAGAAAACACCAATGCATTAAAGAGTCAAAATTTTTAATTGATAGCACGTAAAGAAATCACCCAAAAAAAAAAAAAAGAAATTGATAATTGAAATCACCGATTCCGATTTCGTGCTCACCTGTTTTTCTTCCTCCGGGAATTTTCTGGCCGTTCCCTTTTAAATTGTTGCAATTGTCATCAAATCTCTGTTCAATTTCCGTTCGTATTGGTCTCTCTGGATTTCTTCTTGTTTCGTGAATTCTCGTGTTCTGTTCTCTTCTTTTTTTTTTTTTCATGGCTTTTCTCCATTCAGCCAAAGTTTGTTTTATGTGTATGAATTTCTGGTTAGCCCCTTATTACGCAGCCAACCAGCTTGCATTACTCTAGCCAACACTCACATCACTCATTCATTCCTCCATCCGTATTCTTTCAATTTTCATAATTTACCTCACGTAAATAATATAATATATAATTAATACAAATAAACTAAAATAAAATTTATATCATAACAATATCAAAACTAGTTTAAAAATCCAAACAAACCCATCAATCGTTAATTAAATTGATGCAAATCTCAAACATTAGTTAAATTAATATATTTTAACAGGATAAAAAAACAAAAAACTATTTCCTTCTCTCTTTTTTTTCCCCCGATAAACCTATTATCATTAAATTGGTGTAGATCAAGTAATCACACACTGACAGCCACATGGCATATAACGGCATGACGGCATCAAGCATTTATACGTACCCTAGGAAAAGAAAGTGTATTGGATTCACCTGATGCACCTGAAATACCCTAAGAAATGAATTCAAATTGAGGGGGTAAATTAGTAATTTTCTCTTCATGCCAATTCTCTAATTTCTAGTTAATGGTAAAAAAAAAAAAAAATTATGTATAGATTTAAGCTAATGAATGAAACATAAGGTGCTCTCCTCTTCACATGAGCTACAAAGAACCCTCAATTAACCTTAATTCAAAGAAGTACAAAATAATACTCATAACAATAAGGAAAATCTCTAAAGACATATATGGCAATCCAAGGGGAATCTATGAGGTGATGATCTCCTTATGCTCTTTTTCTCAATGTACTTTAATTGAAGTTAATCTCATAGCAATGATCATGATCTGTTGTGGTTTACAAGTGTAAGAGATTGAGAATCAAAGAGTCAAATGGAATTTAGAGAAAATTCTCTTGGAATCAATAAGTAAATATCCAATTACATTATGTTTTTATAAAGTAAATGCCTAATTGGATTATATTTTTGTGATAATTGAAGATATGTGCCGTTGCTTTCAAGGGTGGCATGAAAAGAGAGATTGGTGATTGGTGTGTGCGTCAGTGGCATAAGGTGAATTCATGTCATAACAAGATAAGATCCATTTTTTGTTATATATAATTTAAACAAAGAGCTCTAATATGGAAAATATGAAAGGACTAAGGAATTTGTTTTCATGAGGTGGAATATTCATGTAAAAGAAAAAAAAGTAGAAAATAAAGTTATGTTGCGATCATGATTTGTAGTAGATTGTCGTCTAATGCTTGTTAAGAGATTGAGAATCCATTATTGGAATTATGGAAGAACAACCTATATTCATGTTCATGAGACTTGAGATTAAAAAAAAATTAACAAAAAAAAAAACAAATTATCATCAATTCATATAATGAGTCCCATAATTTATGTCGGAAAGACAAATCACAAGCAATTTATATGGTTATATTATATTGATTATTAACGGTAATCGGTTTGTGGGATTGAGAGTTGGAAACTCATAAAAAGTAACTTCTTGTTATATAATTTTGGGCTTCTTATAAATAGAGATGATATGGAAGAAAAATTAAAGTTGTTTATGGAAATAATATTTGACCTAGAAAGTTGGAGTTTATTGTTATTAAAAGAAAAGAAAAAAGAAAAAGAGAGGGATTTATAAAAAGAGATTTTGTGGAAGAAGATTAAAAAATTATTATTCGATTCGTTTCAATGAGCAAAGTTTGCTATAAAAGTTACTTTTGGATTTTCTAAAAAGAGGTTTTTTTAATATTGGAAATAAAAATGGAATGTTTGGTTCACTAAGAGACAAGTTTTAACAAGAGATGTACTTTTGGAATTTTGAAAGTGATGTGTTTTTTTTTTTCTACGTAGCAAACAATATTGGGGAAATTTTTTATTTGTTAAAAAGATAGAATGGTTGAATAAATATATAATAAAAATAATATAGATATGTATATACACATAAAGAATAAATAAATAGGTAATAATAGTATCAATACATGTAAGGGTGCAAGTAAACAAAAATAATAGTAATAACTAGAAGTAAATAAATAAATCAAAAGCTTTTATTTGATAAGTCACTCATTAATTATTTTTAGATTTAACATTTGTTAATAACTTAATATAAATATGTAAAGTACAAAAATCCTAAGATAAAATTATAATTAATTAAGTAGCTTCCTATGTACTAACCCCTAGGTAATTAATCAAAAGTAGGTTATGATCATAGCTTTTAAATAAGTTTGGATTTATGATACGATATTATATAATGTAAATCAAGATTGAGTGATACTAATGAAGTGAGAAATTATGATGTTTTGTGCTTGTTAGGATGGTAACAAATAAACCATAATCAAAGTGATAGCATGATTGCTTGTTGCTTGTGTTTGGTTGTAGCTAAGTGGCACCCAAGATTAGTGTGTCGTGGTATCCCTAGTTAATCATACACTAAGATGATTTCATAGCTTTAGGTGTTGATGTTCTCTGTAAATTGTTGATCATGGTGTCACTATGAAAATGGATTAGAAGATTACAAAGAGAAAATATGGGTCAACTTACTGTGAGAGCTATGGGGTCAATGGTGGACGCCTATGAGTGAATTGGTCTCTTAATGAACCGATCCATAATGACTATGGAAGGATGTTACTATAAGATTCCATTAATATCATTGAGGCCATCTAATTAATAAAAATGAGTATTATATAGTCATAAAATACTTGAAGTTTAGTGCTAGATGTATATGACTTTAAACTGTGTTGTTTGACGGCTAATGTTAAAGATAATAACCTAGTATTGTTACATTAGAATAGGCTTGTAAGTGTGTTTTTTGTGGCATATATGCATGGGCTCTTGGTTACATACTAGGCTTCAACTTACCCTATTTGGGGGAAATTTTTTAGGTACTAGAGTAGCTTATTTGTTAAGTTTGTGATCACTAACTTTGGAATTGGAGTCAACTAAGGTGTATCAAGATATATGAAAAAGAGGTTGTATAATTTACATTTAATTATTTATACTGGAATCTAAAGCATTTAAAAGTTTTTTACTTGTATGTTATAAATAAAGAGAAGGTATTCATACAAGAGATTGGAGAAAATATTAATTATTTTTATATTATGGAGTATTGGTTGCTCCAAACCTATACATACTTATGCCATAGTATAGTTACGTGATGGACTATTCATGTCCTCAATTTTAGGGCATGACAGCACCAATAGAATTTCTAACTTCAAAAACATGTTTGGTTTATTTAGCTAAAGCATATCGATCATTTCACAAATTCAAACTTCAAATTTAATTAATAGATTCCAAATAGGTTTATTTGAGTTTTTGTTATATGACAAATAAATCTATAATCAATTCCCCTTAAGCTAAGGTAAGTAAGCAAGAAAAATAGAATTTGAGTTGTTACAGTCAATTGTTATAGGGGATAATTGATTAGGGGCTACTTAGGTATGGAAGGAAGGTTGTTTTAGGGGAGAAGAAAAGAAACCCTAATCCTATTTTAAGGGTGGGCTTGATGAAGAGGAAAGGACAATTAAGAGTTACATTCATAGGGTAAATTGTAAATACACCTCCTTATATTTTAGTGTGCTTAGCTCTTTGTTTTTAAAATTTTGCATTTAGATATTAAATCTTGAAAAAAAAATGGTTATATAAGACCATGTCTTACTATGTTTCCCTAAAATTGAAAAAAAAAATACAAAATCAATGGCAAAATGGTCATGCAACATTAGACTACAAACTTCCCTGCGTTTTTTTATTCAATTTTTGTTTTATTTAGATTTTTTTTTCTTTCTCTTTTATTAAAATAGTTAATTTTTGAAGATCAACAAATAGGGTGTTTTGAATAGTCAATGTTTGTTCATCATCATTGGTCCTTATTGAAAAGTAAACACAAGAGCAACATATCTTTACTTTAGGTCTTCTTGTTAGAAAAAATAAGATTTCAAGGGTCATGCCAAAATAATTAAAAGGTTTTCTTTTGATAAAGTTTTATTATATTAAAAAAAAAAAAGATAGAAAGGGAAAGAGAAGGAGAAATTGAGTGTAGGGATTTTAGGTTTAAAGTTATTGGTATTTTCATAAAATAAAAAAAAAAAAAAAAAGAGTATTTAGGGTTATGTTTACATGAGAAATTGAGTTTTGCCAAAACAAAAAAAAAAATTCTTTCTTTTTTTTAGGATTTTAGATTAGAAGTCTAATAAACCTGAATCGTTTACGGTTATTGAAGCATCCTATGGTAAAACATTTAGGCTTTTTTTTATAAGAGTTTTTTTATTAGAGCTTTCATAATAATTAGGGTTTTAGTTAATACTTAGAGCTTTCATTATATAAGAAAAAAATAAATACAGAAAATAAACCAATGTTTTAAAAGTTAGGGTTTTTTAGGGTTTTTTCAAAATATGGCATTTAACTTAGGGCATTTAAGAGCTTTCATAAAATTGGAAAAAAAAAAGATTAAAGAATAGATTTGGAAAAATTAAAATGAACCAATAAATTAAAGTTTTTTAAAGAAAAGAAAATTGCGATAGCCTGGTTCTAAATAAATTTACATAGGCATCCTTTGGAGGGGACGTAAGAAAATAAAATATACAATTTCCCAAAAAATAAAAAAAGGTTCCGTTTCTCTTGACTTTCCATATTATCATAAGATAAAAAAAATATTTAGTATTCTTTTTTCTTTTATTTATTTTCTTAAACAATTTTTTTCTATCTGAATTTATCAAATTTCCAAAAAATAAATAAATAACTCCTCTAAAATTTATAAAAAAATTATTTGATATTTTTTAAAATTTTAAATTCAAATGTTCTCATATCCTAAAAATCTCTAATTTTAATTTTTTTTTCTTTTTTTGAAAAAGACCTTTTACCATGGAGCCAAGGTTGTTACACTTATTTGTAAAAGTACAAATAACCCTATTATACAGGATACCTACTTGTACATTGCTTACTCAAATAGGTTCCATGTAGATATTATTAGGGACCACATGGTGGGTTTGAAGAATAAACTTTCAAGAACCTACTCCTACATGATAAGGAATAGGTACGTAGTCTTCTTATCCTAAAACATATATTCTAAAGTATACAAAATATAGATTATAGGGTACCATATACTTACTCTATAAACTGTTATTAAATAATATTAATAAATTAATAATGATCAACAATTATAATTTTTTTAATAAATGTTTTAATAAGAAAGGAGGAAAAAAAGAATCTAAATTCATAAGTTAATAACCCTAAATAGGCAAATCTAATGTTGCTCATCTTTCTTTTTCTTATTTTTCATCCATTTTTCTCTCTAACTTTAGGTTTTCTATTATTTTACTTTGCCCTTTTTTATTTATTAAGTAGTAAGATCGCAAAACTTGAAATAATTAAAGTAAAAAAAAATTACTTTCGATAAATTTTGCACATAAAAAACTTGTAATATCAAATATAAACTATTTTTTAATGTTTCATAAAGTTGAAATTTATAGAAAGAAAAGTCAAATTTACAAATTTTACATAATATCTTATAGGTTTTACAAGATACGTAATATATAATGGTTTCAAAGTGCTTCAAAATAAGCTCCAATTCCAAAATTTAAAAACATATACCTTATAAGGTAAGATACAAATAGAGTCTCATATCATATCCACTCTATACTCGCTTACCACTACTCATTTGGCCTTAACCTTTTTTTTTTTTTTTTACCAACTTTGATTGGTTGAAGACTCCAAAATATTTCAAGTGTTTTTTAAAAAGAAGAAAACGTTTTCCTTAGTTCTTTTGCTAAACAATTTATATCAAATGGGTCAAGCTTAATATAAATAAAAAATTAAGAAAAATCAAGAAATCTCAGGCTCAGACATTTTTTGATAGATAAAAAAACAAAACTCAGGTTTCAAATAAGCTGAAATACACTTGGATTTGGACACCCACTTTCTACAAAAGTTTGTGTTTTCAAAACACCACCTCCACCATAAGCTAGGCTCAAACCACTGTATGGTTCGCCACTTCCAGTAAGAGTGGTTCGACAATCCCATTGCCGTCAACAAGCGCTAGAGTCTCAAGCAATGCCTAACCCAACACCACTCGCCCCTGTCACCAGAACCCATAAACTAGTTTAAGGGACTGACCCGAGCTTCATAGTTCGTTCCTTTTAACTTTTATTTATTTATTTTTCTTTTTTTTTTCTTTTTCTATCTATAAGAATAAATAAAAAAAATTATGGGAAAATTTTTTTTAAAAGAAATATAGTTTTTTTTTAAGTTTATTGAAAAAAATAAGTTGATGCTCTTTTCTATCAAAAACAAAAAAGGCTTATGTAACCATTAGGTTATCATGGTGTATATTACAGTCCAATGGTGATAAATTTTTCAGAAAAATAAAATAAAATGGTAAAAACTTAAAGTTGAAATTTTTCCAAAAAACATAAAACAAAAAATACCAACCCACTAAAGTTTTTTATTAAAAAAGGATTATGATCCCGAATAATAACTACATAAAATTTCTCTAGTACAACATAAGAATAAAAATATGTGTATATATATATATCTTTTTCTCTAAAAATAAAAAAAAAAATCCTTAAAAATTAAATAATAAATTTCTTATTTTTTGCTATAAATATAAGTTTGTTAGTTGAATTTACAAAAATAAATAAAATCCCTTATTCTAAGAACCCTACTTGGCTTTAAAGGTCAATGTTCCAAAACCTAAATTTCTGAGTTTTCAAAAGGTCGGTGTCAAGTTCAAAATTAATCAACTTATCTGATTTTAACCTTTCATTGTCAACTCCAAAAATATTTTCAAAAAACATTTCTTAAAGAAAATATATTTTCTTAATGTTTTTCCAAACAAGTGGATTAAAGTTAATATAAACTAAAAATTAAAGAAAAAGAAAATTTTCATTTTTAATATACGCCTCTATTCAAAGCGCAGCATCATAAGAGGTACAAGTAGTCGGCGATCTAGAATACAACCCACAATATTACTCATAATATTTACAAATAGCAAAGAAGTCCTGCATGGGCTTCTGAGTTCGGAAACCCAGCACTATTTTTACTAGGAGGAACAGAAAATCTCATCGGCATGCTATGCCTTCCGTTGCACAAAATAGAATAGCCATTGGATGGGATCCAACATCATGTGATACTCAGTCAAATCACAGGATGAACAAGTAATTATTAGAATTTGAGGTTTCAGCTCTTACAATCTCATGTGCTGCAATAACTCCCAACTTCAGGACACGTCAAACAAAAAAACTTGATTTCTAGGATGAGTCTTTGGGAAACGCTGCGCTATATATAGAGGAGCACATCCACCCAAGTCAGTCTCATCAGTGTGTGTGTGGATGCAGATCATTACAACTACATTTATATTCCTGCATAAGAAAATCTCATCTCACAAAGCATTTTGTCTTCAGTCTTCTCTTTCATTCGTTGTGTCTGCTTGTAGTAACATTGTACAAATGAATGAAAATGAAAGCGAATCGAGCAACTTATGTTTCGCAATTTCTTTCTGGGTGGAATCAGTTTAGCGTTGCTGCATTCTGGCGGATTATTAGGTGGTGGAGCATGAAAAATCCCTGTGATTTTCTTTCGGAACCACCTGTTTCTTTCGAACTAGTCGGGGAATGAAATTGGCAGGAGCCGTCCCTGATTTAGACGGTCAATCGGACACTGAGGGAAGCCAATACGCTAAAAACAATTTGGCTACTTAAACATGTTTTCTAGTTTAACTCTAGTTTTAAATCATTCTTGTACTCGTGACTTTGGTTCGACATGCGAGCTCAATGAAACATCGTGGGTTCGTCTATCTTCTGAAGGTCAACTTCCTCGCCGAACGCTTTCGAGGTATTTAAATTTGACGAATCGATCAATTACGCGGTGCATGCGAGAATGGTAATATGTGTAGATCGTTGATGCTAATCATACAATCAAACGCAGATCATTCGAACAATATGAATGCCAAGAAGAGTATCTCGCATATCGGGAAAATATCATATTACATGACTCAAGTTTGCGTTTTAATTACAGTAAAACAATCCATTTCCCCTCCTCCCCCAAAATCTAAATGTACCAATGCATTCCATCCTCTTCCTCTTCTTCCTCTGTCGCTTCCCAATCTCTGCGCAAAAGTCAAGTCTAAAAATATTAAAACTAAAGGCAATTTCTTCCTGCAATCAGTAGCTTATCTAATATAGGAATTCCGTTTTATATAACGTGATCAACTAGAAGAAAATGAAATATTCACGTGAATTTCGAAAAGGATCCCGACTATAACCACGAGGGATGGTAATTTCCAATATGATACAATAAGATAAACACAAACTCGATATTATTAGGAATGTGACTACAAAAGACGCACGGGACTAAAACGAAAACACGGTTGCAACACAGAGAAACACAACTATAATGTAGACTAATCATTCATGGTTTCTATTCATTTTTTTATATATTTTTGGTACTAACACAAATTCAACATTAATTAAATAATACAGGAAACCTACCAACCAACAGAAATTGCCACTCCCCTTGGCCACCCAGACAGAAATTAAAGCTCCATATGATAGTGAGTAAAAATTCATCCTAATTGAATATCTCTGATCAGGCTATTATTGTATCTATTTCATCAGTTTATCTATAAATGTTTGAATATATGTACTATAGTTTATCTAAATACAGATATTTATCACATTTACAGATATAGACAGGACAAGAAGTCGAGAAAGCATACCAAACAAGTAGTAGATGGAATTTAGACATCCTTGACAACAAGATCACCATTCACGAGCTCTCTGTAAGCAGCAACAGGCCAGCTAAACCCTCTGAACATAAGCTTAGAAGCCAAGGGAACATCAATAATGATCTCCTTCTGTGTCGGTTTCTTGTCATCCCTAATAGCAATCAAGTAGCTCCTTCCAACCCACCCGATCCATCCGGCAATGTACAAGAACAATATCCCTGGAGTAATAAACTCACCCCAGTGCCTTTGATCACCACTCACAATCAAATGAGGCAGCCCATCCGTTCCACACAGCAATCCTTGCTTCCCATAGTTATCGAACCGCCTTTTCGTCTTCTCCATAGTTGCCTTGATGGCAAGAGCAGGAGCACTATCAGGTGCATAGAGCTTGAGGGATGACCCAAGCTTTTTCAGCTGCTGCTTCTGCCTCTTCGCAAATTGTTTAGACTCCCTGCATGGGGTAAGGCCGGAGATGTCAGCCACCGCGGGTTGTGGGGTCGATAAGAGGATCGAGGAAAGCGCAAGAGCCGTGGAGAAGGCCCGGAGAGGTGATGCAGATGCATTGCTTGTGCTGGTGTTCTCCTGGTTGTTGGTGGAGCAAGTGATGGTCATGCTAGACCTAGTTTTGGTAGCAAAAGAGCCATACTTAGGTTTGGTGATGGGCTTGGAGAGGTTAGTGGGTATAGTGAGAGACATGGCTGTTTATCCTTTTTAGTTGCCCTTAGTTGAGCTGCAATGCGTTAACGTGAGGGGAAAGTGAAAGGAGGGAGATATCGAAGGAGGAGTGTGGCTGTGGAGGGATGGTTTTTAGAATCAAGGGAAGCTGATTTAGTGGCTAACCTGGATAGAGGTGGTGGATAAGGTAATAGAAATATGGAAGCTAATGTGGATGGTTTCTATTGGGTTGGGTTGTGTTGGCTTGTGGAGCTTTGGTATCCATCTATCTCATGTTGGGACTTTGTAGATAAGATTGGGGGAAACAAAAACTTGTGAATGGTCCCATCTCAATTCTTATTTCAAATAATAAAAGAAATTACTAATACATATAATATGGAAAATAAATAAATAAATATATGTCATTTCCATGTTTTTATAATTATGATTTAATTAATTAGACTGTTTTAATATAAACCATCTTAGAAAAAATAAAAACAAAAACAAAAACAAAAGAAAAAACAAGAGCAAACCTATTATTAAAATTTGTTGAAAGATGTAGTGAATCTTTTTTCTTACAATTATATATTCTATATAGGTAAACGAATATCATATTAGTTCAATAAATATTTTTCTAGTTTACATGATGTACGAAGAAAATGAAAAATGTTTTGTAATACATGTAGTTGAATTCAAATCCGTTATGAATCAAACTCGCTTACATGCTGAAAGAGTGGATGGAGTAAAATGATGGAATGCCTATATAATGCTAATTTTGAGAATTGTGGGTTTTTTTTTTCTTTCACCAATACTTATAACATTTCATTTTCCAATTTAAATGGAACATATTCACTATTTTTTAAAAAAAAAACTTCCATCTAATATGCTCTGTTAAGTAAGTCAATATCCGCAAATGTATTCGTTTAATTTATTTTCCTATTAGTTCTGTTCCTTCTATTCATTCTTTTCGTTCATCTTATCTTATCTCTACTTGGAATTTTCAAAACGAGCTGCTTAATCACTTTCCACATGAAAACACCTCGACAGTCTTGTAAAATTACGTAATAGACAACATGTCCGTCTATCATTTTCTCCGTAAACACTGTAGGAGGAGAGAAAAACAGTAAAAAGTAGCAGCATGCTTTGAAAGTTCTCAATGTAATGACAGTGATTCTAGGATCGGCCATCACACACAATTATCATTTTCCTTCCTAGTTTTATTCACTCTTTCTTTACAGTTTTGCTTTTATTTTGTTTATATTTAATTGAAAAAATTTCACAATCTTTTACTGTGCAACTTAAAGAGATAATTTGTTTACACGATGCAATTTTACCAGCGATATAGTTTCAAAAAGAAATGCCAGCACCATGTTACTTCCCACTCTTTTCTCAATTCGTTTGACAATAATCATGTAAAATAAAGTCTTACAACTTATTAGTCTGAACAATCAACGGATAATATAAGACAGAATTTCTATAAAACAGTGAACTACAACACCATTAGACATAACACACTATAGCACTTGAATTAGTTTAATAACTAGCAAGTTGTAAAGGCCATTTTAGTAATTAGGCCTTTAAACCAATGCAACATCATAGATCAGATTTTTGGACTAGTAGTAAGGTCTGGGGAGCTAGACCTAGGCTTAATTTTATTGATGTTTTTATGGAAATCTGATTTAGTAAACTCGAAATAGCTATTGTCACACTAATTTGGCTACTCTCAATCTTGCTTCGTTGTCTTATTTAAAAAATAGTTTTTAAAGAAAGTATTTATTTTTGTGAAGCCCTCTTAAACTCATTTTATTAAAATTTTGAGCTTTTTTTCAATGAAAACTTGAGCTTGGCTAGGTCCATTTGCATTTGCATTTTTAAAGCCCACAAAATTATAAAGGCTTAAGGAGATCTCAATTTCGTCCATTGTTCATGAGAAACAATCCTACTTTCGCTGTCTTGCCCATCTCATCCATCTAAACTCTTAATCAACCAACAATAAATCTAAAAATAAAAGGATTTTCCTTCTCCTCATTGGAAACTTTTAGGGCATTAGCAAGCTTTTAAGAAACATCAACATTTTATTAGGATTACTACACTAAGGATCAAAACAATTAATCAATCAAGAATGAACGAAGAACAAGCAAAAATATTGATATTTGATCCGTTGGTACACACACATTCTTGAGGAACCGAGTTTGTTTGTTTCTCTTCCTTTACCTCTTTCTAACATCCCTTCACATGTCTTCAACTTGATTTTTTTGCAAATCAACCGGTACATATCCTCTATGTATCATTAACTCAAGACTTCTTCAAGTCAACTAATATACACCTTGCATATGATTGACCATCTACAACAACCCCATCATACACATAATTATAAACAACTAATCATTAATTATATTGGAGAATACCAAGTTGTTTTAGGACATATATAACTAATTTTAACAATCTTCTAAGGATAAAAGCACTTTTTTTCCCTTAAGATAAAAGCCCACTTCTCAATACATTAGTAAGGTTAATAAACTTCTGTTCATGATTTATTTTAGGTTCAACTTGATTGTCTTTTTAATAATAATAATATCATTTTTACAGAATTAATTTTAAGATAAAATGTAAATACACATTTATATTAGCTCGTTTTACATTTAATCTTATTATCTTTAAAATTGAGGTTGCATTTTAGTTCACTAGTATAAAGCCCAATTTTTCATTATTTTTGTACATTAGATCCATTGAACGCGCATATTCTCTTTTTAATTGATTTTCACAGTAAAACTACAATTTTACTACAATAGAATGCGAGTATAACCTAAAGTCGAGATAAACGTGTAATTTACACATTCATCGAAGGGGCGAAAAAAATATCCCACCTACCTAGGAGCGAGCATCTTTATTGGGGGAAGGAATGCTCATTCCTACCTTACTCCTCCCATAATTATTGGACTTTTACACTTAAACCTTTTCTCCTTCTTCTTCCATCTCTTCCTCTACCATCCATTGGCAAACAGCATCAACCCAGAGCCATCAAACACCTACAGCAAGATACCGATCCCAACAACTAAAAACCCCGCCAAGCACCATGCTCACCATGAACCACCACATAGAACCACCGATACGTTGAATTGACTGGACCAGGACCACATACTATGCCCAGGACTAATATTACTAGGACCCTGCCCGGCAAAAAGGGGGAAAAAATGACCTATCCGGATCTCGGAGAGAGCAAACATGCTGAGAAGACGATGCACCTTAAGTCACCAAGCACAGTGATTCTCCTTAGATTGCCCAACATCGACGACCCTCTTCAAGTCATGTGAACAACGTAGGCAAGTGGGATGTAAGGGAGAGATAGAGTGAGAAGTGACAGAAAGCAGAGAGAGAGAGAGATGAGATGAGAGGTGCACATACGCCTATGGACACCGGTGGAGGTTAGCGTGGCTGATGTCGAGAACTGGAAATATTGAATACAGGGGCATTTTGTATTGTTTACAAGCAATCCCCGAGTATTTCTACTGTCCGACCAATTGTAGGTGCAAAATTATTCCGTAAAATACATTCCATGAAAATACTCTTTGCATTCCGATCTCATTCCACTCCCTTCCTCCAGATTACACTACACTACCTTCAAGACTTAGTGGGCATTCCGAGTGGCTTTCCACATTTAAAATAGGTTGTTTAAGACGCATGACATGTCATGCCCCTACTTGGTTCAAAACGGTAGCATGACTGTCAAATTCAATTAGCACCTTGGATGCTTAAATGATAAAAAGGTACCAAATACTAAATTATCCCTTTTAACAATGATGGCATAGACACATCAAGGTCCAAGATATACACTCAATTTACACACAAAAAAAAAAGTGATCATACGTTACTGATTGGAAAAACAAGAAGTACTGCAATAGAGACTGGCCGCCCGTCAGCCGGTCTTTTTCGGTTGAAATATCCGGTGAAGAAAACATAGACGGACTCAGTACATCCAACCAACCTAAGGCATCTAACATGTAATGCCATTACTTCAGCTAAAGTCTCCATAATAACCGCAAAGAAAAGATTACTCACACACGATACTTTAACATATCTACTAAATTATCATATGCCAAAATTAGATTGTATGATCAGATTTTTATAAGAACAATCTGCCTTTGCCGAGAATCCTGGGCAGAAGAATATAGTTGGGGGAAGAAGGCGTTGATTGTTGCCACATCTTCCCTTTCATTTAAGTAATAACTTCATAAATAAAGCTGCATTGTTCTTAAGCTGCTGGATCATTGCACAGTTACAACAGAGAATGCCTACGATCATGCACCCCAGGCCCCATTCAACATATTTTTCCAACGACATATACACCCTGCACATCACAAAGATCAACCACATACTATACTATCAGGCTTAGGGAAGTCCCTGAACTCCCCAAAAGCTTCTGGGAAAAGCATGACTGTCCATGACAAACGATATCAAATTAATAGTTCTCCTGTGCTAATAGTTCTCCTGTGCATGCCTTCTATTCTCCCGATCTGCCACATAACCATTCTCTTGTGAGTGCCTTCTATGTTCCTTTTCCCCATAACCAACCCTACCTCCCCTGTGTCCATCTTCTCCAGTATCCCGATTGTAACTAGATGTATAATCCTGCCGCTTCTTTCCTTCCATCTGTCTTTCCATGGGGCTTCCTCTTCTTTTGCGGCTGTTGAGCATGGGTGAAGCATCTTCTAACATTTCCCCTTCTTCAGGGTTATCCACTTCTACTCTCCACAGTGGCTGCACCCGCATGGAAGGGTGTTTTCCATCCCCAGCTTCCTCATGATCAAGATTCTCAGATTTAGACCGGCTCTGCCTCCTTTCCTGCTTCATCTTCTCATCTTCTACTGCCAATTCAACACCAACTTCTAACTCCCTCTCAATTAAATCATCCTCATCCATCACATCCTTCTTTTTTATTGGTTCTGGACGCTCTCTTCGCCTTTTCTCGAGTGCTGCTTTTACCTTGTCTTTGTCAAACTTAATAGCCTCTTTTGGAGACTGACCAATCATTCCTTCTCGAAGCTCTAAATTTCTACCAATGAAGCTCCCAGGCTTACGAGACGCAGCATCATCAACCCATTCACCAGGTTCCATGGCATCATTCCTTCTGCCACTTCTTTCATGATCTTCCACCCCTCCCCGTGATTTGAATCTGTTTGGATGATCTCTACTATTTTCTTTACTAAGAAAATGATCAGGATGCTGGTTTTCTTTTGCTTCCATATCAATTCTATGATCAGTAATAACACTGCCAGTGTCCAAATTGCCATGATCATTATTTGGATGATGTGCAACTCTTATTCCTGCTCCATGATTCTCACCAAGAAGTTGATCAGGAGCTAGACGAGATGATGCTTGCTTTGAAGCCTGCTCCTCACTTGCTGCTGGAAGTTTTGAAGGGCGGTGAGCAGACCCACCTCCACCACTACCATCAATTTCACTACCTTGAGATGGAGGCATTCTGTTTTGCTCATATAACTCCAGCATCTGATTGCTAACCTCTGAAAGACAAACAAAAATGTCCATCAGTAAAAGAAATCATCTTATATAACCCTAAAATTCATTAGAATACAAATCATAGAATAAATGCATAGCTACAAAAGAAGCAGATAATTTATACTGGGGGAAGAAGAGGAAAGGGGGAGGGAGATAACAACCTACTCCCCAAACAAAAAGCATGCACTCTGCCAAGAATGCATGCTAAAATACACACAGATTACAGAATGAATTGTTGAACAGTCACCAAAAAAGCCACTTAATCCACAGATCCATTACATAGAAATATCCAGTATGATCCTACAAGGTCATACAAAAATAACCCTACAATAACCACGTTATCTTTACAGAAAAATGTAGGGGAGGACACCAACCCTCCAATTGGCGTGGGGTGACATCAAATTCCTGCCACCAGACCTTCTCACCATCTGAGGGGAGCTTCACTTTGAGGAACTTGGCAGCAAGGAAAATAGCACCTGCTGCAATGTGATGGGGCTTAAATTGCAGGCAGAGCGATGTCCTCAGCCTGCAAGCCACCTCACAAGTTGTAAAAGATATGAAGATGGGAGCAACTTAATTCTTATATCAAAGGATAGGCAAAAAGCATCATCCAAATCATACCCATCATTGACAAAATTCCATGCAACTTGAGCAAGTGCATTCTGTGCAACCTTGAACTTTTTTATTGCTTCAACAAGAGGCTTATATGGATGGTGAACATTGAGATCAAAGCCCAAAGTTGCAAGTACTACCCTCTCACCAAGTAAAATAAGCTCTTTCTGCTGTTCATACACTTCCTGCATATTCAACAGTGCTACTTATTAAAACCTCATTACAGCAAGAGTAAAATCTTAAAGCTGATCACACACCACATATATGTATGAATATATGTGTACATATGCAACTAAATCTGAGACACAGCAGGGAGAGGCAGTTCACCCATTCTATACATCTGGCATAAAGTATGAATATTGAAATGACCAAAAGATCACAATTAATGGATGATTCACAATTGCCTGAAATTAATTGCTGAGAAGAATTGTTCAAAACAAACCGTACTCTTATCTCGTGTAATGCCAACTCAAATTAACAATCAGAAAGGCAGGTGGATCTTTCAGAAAAAATGCATTGGGAGGATTCTACTGAATAACAAGGGTACAATGATCATATCAATAAAGTGACAAGAATATGAAAATTTTCTTCTACAAATGATCAGATAACAATGGATGGACGCAAAGTAGAGTATGGAAGAACTCGCACCAAATCAGGTAAGAATCAATCAGACTTTTCAAATAAATTGGGAAATTAAAGAACACCTTCTGTTTGATTCTCTGAGCTGCAGCAGGATCCTTTTTATGTACAATTTCATAAGAAACAAGAATGACATCCTTCAGTGGACGAGGAGTCTCTTCAACCTTTCCAGCAAGAAACATGCACACAGTTGCTATAGTCTGCTAAGCAAAGAAATACAAACATAAGACAAATAAACAAGAACCATACTATAGATATCAGAACTTTGGCAGTAATAACTAAGTTTCCCCCTGTAATTTTTTTTATCAAATCCTTCCTCATCCATTTTGGCAGTAATCAACATGTATTCCTGGTGGTCACGCAGGAAGGAAAAAAAAATCCCTAAATTCAACAGCAGAATGTGTTATAAATGCAATCTAGTAGCCATACAAAGAGCCATACAAAGTCTCTGCCAACCTATTTTCTAGTAGTGAAGAGACCTTTAAGGTTTCATGCAAAGCAAAAGCCAACTTTGACCGCTAGAAAATTACAAGCATATTTCCCTATCATTAATCTCCACCATCATTTCAAATGGTATCAGTTAAAAATGCAAAGCATTCAATTCACAGAAACACAGCACAAAAATCCTGCAATAGTGCTTGAGAGTCCATCCAAGACAATTTTATAAATAACAACCTTATTTCCATTGAAATTCCATCCAACAGGCTCCAACTAGTAAGCACTTCAGACTGACTACACCTGTAAAAGAAAAGGATGTTCCTCAAGAGACTTCATAAAGCGCTATAACTAGAGCTGGCCAAGAAGATAATTAATAGGTAGAAGAGCAAAATTTTGCAATGATAACATCTCTCGTGGTTTTAAACTCCCCAAGAAACCAGTTTGACCATAGTATATAGGCACTCCCTTAAAGTAATCCACCAAAATGAAAAGCATTGTGAGGAGTATTACTCCTTGTCCCACACTGGGGTGTGCCAAGGAATGCCAACACTACTTCCAACAAGGCAACAACAGCACTATAAGCATCCTTTATGGACATGGTTTTTGAGGGATTAGACTTACCACACCAACTTATCCATGACAACTTCCACTGGATTAGTGCCCCTAAGATCAGCATCCTACTGAATCCAAAGCTCTGCTGTGGCCAATCCCACTGTAGATTCTTAATAATGCAACAGAGAAGACTTTCTTTTGGCCCAATCCACATTATTACACCCCTCTCTCCCAACCAATCAACTAGCGGTCCTTTAGGATGCCACTCATCGTACCAAAGGGATATTTTAACTCCATCTCCAATTTTCCATCTAAATAGCAAACAAGCAATGGATCTTGCTTTCAAAATCTTCTTCCAAGACTAAGAACCTTCACTCAGTATTTAAATAGACCACGAGGTATGACCCTTGAGAAGTTCAGAGTGCACCCAACTCAGCTAGAGGCATCCTCATAACCATCAAAAAGAGAACAGATGTGCTTCACTTTTGCTGTCTTATTCCATGTCTCTCAAGCTCCAGAATTCCTCAGCCCCCTTCACTCTTGGGTTTGCATACATCATCCCTAGCAACTTTAACTTTGGCTCTATCTTCTAACCCATTCCACAAAAATCTCTTCATTTTGAACATCAACTTGTTCAAAGAATTTTTGGAGAGAACAAAAATAGAAGACTGGTATAATTGCAAGGAAAAGAGACCAATCTTGAAATGCTGGATTCACCACAAAAGAGAGAATTTTACTCGTCCAATGCAATCAGTGAGAAAATATCTTCACTAAATCAATACAGCCAACTCTCATGAGCCTTGTGATGATCAAGGGCACACCTAGGTATCTAATAGGTAAGGTGCCAACTTGGAAGCCCAGTGGAGACACAATTGAAGCTTTGATAAGGTAAGAAACACCACTAAAAAACACTTGACTCTTAGATGGAAGTCCATAGAGTTCTTGGAATTCAGATATGATGAGTTTAATGAATAGGATAGTGCTAACTTCCCCCTTCATAAAGATGATTAAGTCATCAACGAAATATAGATGCATTGGTTACTCTTTTTACATCTCCAGTGGTACCTATAGTTGCCATTCCTTGCTTTACTCTTAGGATAGCACAAAGAGGTAAGGGTAGAACAAGTCTCCCTATCCCAGTGCAACCCACAAGAACTAGGGAAGAAACCAATGAGCTCTCCATTCAAATTTATGGAAAACTTAGGTGAAAAGACACATTGTACAACCCAACTGACGAAGCTGAGTAGGAAATTCAGTTCACATAGAAGCTAATTTAGAATACCCCAACTTATGCTATCGTAAGCTTTCTAGATCCCTTCTACTCTCTATGATACACATGAAGTAATTCTTGAGCAACAAGGATGGAAATCCTTCTACCACTAGTATAGGTTGTTTGCTTTTTCCTTGCCAGAGAGGGAAGAAGTGGCTTCAATCTATCACCAATAAATCTAGAAAAACATTTTTAAATAGTGTTACAACATGAAATAGGCTTGAATCAATTAGATAAGTGGGATTTTCAAACTTAGGAACAACAGTTAAGGTCATGCAATTAAGGCTTTTCAATACAGTACCTGCAGCAAAAGTCCTTGATTGCACAAGTCACTTCATCACCAACTTCCCATGCTTCATGAAAGAAGAACGCATTAAAACAGAGAAGATAGAGCTATATCAGTAGCTAGAGCTGTAAAAACATCTTTGATCACCCATGATGTAACCAGTTTCACAAGGGCATCCCAACTTGAAAATTGGATTCAGCTTGATGATAGAGAGCTCAATCTTAAAGCACTAGGGAAGGATGGAGAAGGATGTTGAAAAAGGCATGTTTAGAGTCCACGTAAATCTTCATCTCACTAACCCCTTTAGTAGAAATACAAGAACCACCTTCCTCCATGAGGGAATGGATTCCATTGCAATGTCGTTGCTATTTTTATGGATAAGTGTGTGCAATGTCCTTGCTATTGTGAAGATTGAAATAAAATAAGTGTTTATATTCCCCAACACAATCCAAGTTGCTTGGCCCTTAACAAGCAAAACTTTTCAAAAGGTGATTCTTTCTCCTCCCACTTTTTTTGTGAAGGTTTGAGCCTATTGGCTTTCTTGAATGTGAAGCAAATCTTCCTTAGCTTTGTGCACCCATCCAGAGAAGTCTGAGTACCAAGTTATATTAAGCTTCCGAAGCTCTTGCTTAAGTAACTAGAGCTTGAATACAACCTTGAACATAAGGGTACCCTCAACTTGAGTCTCCTAAACCTCTCTTACTGCCCTTCTAAAATCCTTATCACTCCAAAAGTTTAAAAAAGCAAGAAGGGATCTTCCTCTCCCTTGAGAGGGCATATGATCGAAGATACCTAGGAAGGGGATGTGCACTTCAGATGTTGTAAAAGGGAAAGCCAATTGAAGTTAACCAATGCCCTATCTAATCTTCTACTTATTGGATTCTCTAAGCTTAGGTTGGTCTAAAGGGTTGAGAAGCCCACTTAATCCCATATGCTCAATGTCCAAGTCATAGCAACACTCATTGAACTTATCTATTCCCCTAGACAAACCTTCAATTCCTCTAAGTTTATCCTCTAAACTCCTACATTCATTGAAATCCCTTAGAAGTAATTCAAGGAGTTATTAATCCCTTCAAGATCATTCCAGAGGGATGTTCTTTGCATTTCCACAATTTAAGCCATACACAAAGGTCATACACAAGGAAATTTCCTTTGATAGAAGTGAACACAAACGGTGAATTAGTTGGTTAGTTTTTTGTTTTGGGCTAAACAGTTAGGTAATTATTTGGATTACTTGAACATCCCAAACTTGGGAATTCCATCCACCCAAGTCCTTCCTATAGGGTGACATTCACCAAGAAGGGTGGATGCAAGCCCCCACACACATCTGACATTTGATGGTTTCACTTGTCTCAAAAAGGACACCCTATTGCATCCACAAAATTTCCTAACTCCTCACTTTGAGAGGATCATTTAGCCCCTTAAAATTCTAGCAAGCTATTGACATAAAAACCACTACTTAAAATATTTACACTAACCCCTAACAATTCCCTTCTTAGAATGGGCTGGATTGGGACCCAACTACATGAGACTTCTTCTTACTAGCATTTTTTCTAGTGGCTATAGAAAGTACCCTCTTTGAACTTCGACTTCAACAACACAAGGTGAAGAAGTTGAGAATTGAGTTTCTAAGACTTGCATCTCCTAAGTCAAGGAGCATGAAACATCCCCAACCATTCTAGAATCATTAAAGGGCACATGGCCAGACCAACCACTATCTTCATTTGTCCCTTTGTTTCCTTCATTAGCCCCATGTTCTACTCCCACTTCAGTTTGCATTGGCTCAAGAAGATAAGGCTTTTCACTAATGATAAAGAAAGACTCAAGAGCTACTTCCGATTTCTCCTTCCCTTTACCCATGAGGACCTGGATAACCCCTTTGGTTGCATCCTCCTCTCCACTTTCTTGAATCACTATACCCTTGCAAGTTTCCCTTTGTGGCTTCGCAAACTCCACCACGAGCAAGGATTCTTCCCTCCCTCTCCAATCCAAAATTAGGACACTTAATGAGTATTGTGCCCAAATATTTTGCATCTAAGGCATTGTGCTGGGAGCATCTAAAATCGAGCAATCAGCATACACCATATCAAAGTCATTGGGAAAATCAACATTGGTTGTAGTCACGATCTACTTAGAGAGGCATATCCAATGCACTGGCTGCAAAACAAATGCTATCCCTGTGGATAGACCCCATCGATATACCCCATAATTTAACCCAAATGGGTATTTTGATGAAATGTCAGCTTCTATATTTCATTAAAAGTTAAAACCAGCCAAATGCCGCTGTACAAGACAAGAACTCCCAAGGATACCTAAAAACTCGATATTAACACCCACAAAACAAAAAGGTACTAAGATCAAGGACCCGACTAGTGAACACAAGGGGAGTAACTATTAGTAGCTAGACAAAAAAAGAATTATAGAAGTAATATCCGTAGCAGTACGAGAACTCAAGCCTAGTCTTTTCTTATTTCTTTCTTTCCTTACATAATAAATAATATAACCAGTAACTAATTTCCAAGCTATAAGCCACCTCTCCAAGACCAAACATTGGTTTGCACAGAACCAATGTTGGTGAAGGATATGAGTGAAGGCATCTTCAAATAAGAACTTGAAGAAATAAAAGCAGCTAAGAACATCCATGAGGCCTTCTCCTCCCCACCCACCCACCCACAAAGTAACCTTGCAATGTCATGGATTGAGAGAAAAGGCAAGTATGGCCTAAAAAGTAACCAGCCAAAGTGGTGCTCAACAATCTCTCTTCAGTGGCAAAAACCGACTAGGATAGGGTTACCCTGTTTCTCTCATCCACACAAGGGGGGATGATAACCTAGAGACAAATGCACCTTAGGCATAGTTTCCTAGCCCAAAACTGATTTTTTTTTCTTCTTTTTTTTCCCTCTAGGGTAGGGTGTGGTTGGTTTACCATGGGGGTGGCAATTACCTTTTCCTAGCAAATTGGCAGATAACTCAATGTTGTCAGCCATTGAGGCCACTAAGGCCATAGCCTAAACTATGGATTTGCTAAGGCTGTCACTTTTGGCTTTCTAAGGCACGTTAGGCAAACCACTAACACTATAGCAACAAACTGGTTCTTATCAGGAAAAGGAGTAGGCTCCCTGACCCCCAACTTCAGAAGGGGCCCAATGTCAACTTTCCCAGGGCCATAAATCAACTCAAGCTCTTCCCCAGCTTCCAATGCTTCACCAAGGGTTATAGCAGACAAGGTTTCTAGCTTTGGCAAAATTCTAATCAAAGACTTAGAGTCAAAGGTGGGTTCGAGGGAGGAGCCGGAATGGGGGGGGAGGAAGTGCAAGGTTTGTTAGACTTGGCTACAGAGGAGTGTTTGTGGGTATAGGGCTTCAGCAAGGTTACCTAACAAAACTCCAATGAACTGGAGATATGGTGGCAAAGGATATGGAGATTCTAGTAGGCACAGCTAGGACTAGGGTTCAAAGGCAATGTTGGGCCTAGGGTTTGCAGGGCGCTTGGGGAATATACTGGTGAATAAAGGCAAAATAGCTATTTATAGGGAGTCATGAAAAACTATTCATTATTTGGCAGAAGTTTCCCACCCCACTGAATAGCCATTTATTTCAAGGAAGCAATAACAGGCAACTTTTAAGGAATAGAGGGGAAATGTAATGGTTATTCCCCCCCTCAATTCAGTGAAGTGAAGTGAAGTAAACGTGCAGTAAATATTCAATTAACCATAATGAAGAAGATTCAAGGAACATGTTATTAATGAAATAACAAATGGAACATACAAGAGGCCCACAATATAAAGTAGAATTATTCTCACATTCCATTTAAGATGCTAAAAATATATTGTTTTTATGATGCTGAACAAACAAAATTAATATTAAAGAAGGCATTGGCTGTTACCAATGAAATTGCAAGTACGTGTAGCCACTGCAAATATCAAAAGTTCAAACAGTCTATGCAATTAACCTTTAAAATAATACAATATGCTAGAAATAAAATTAAGCCTAAAATGAAAATTAACAGAGGAACATTTCTTCAAACAAGTGATTGTAGTCCTTGTCCTTCACTAGACAAAAATTAGTCTTTGTCCCTAAAGTATAAAATCGAATTCACAATCATCAAGAATGTAAAGGTACAATGCGTCAAATATCCCAATATTATGCAAGATTATGCAAATGCTCTTATTCATTTTTGGAAGTCATTATTAATTTTTTTCATGCTATACGAACTTTTTATATTTCCACTTCATATCAGCATATGCAACAAACAAAATCCTTGTAAGGCTCCTAGTAAGAGTATTCAACTAAAAGCAGATTTCATATATTAAAATGACATGACATGCTTAGTGAGATAGTTCTGACAATGAGCACTGCTAGTTGAATGAGAATTGATGCTGATGAATCAACAAATCTGCTAAGTTCAACTGGCTAATGAGCTTGTTGAAATCAACAAGACAGAATAATAACACGATTTAGAACTCACAAAAGCCTCAATTAAATAAAATGTTTCCCAAATGTTTAATAATTACTAATGCAGGCCCACAGTAAAATGCAAATGTCAGCTTCCGCAAGGACATTTAGATGCAACACACAAGGTCAAAACTCAAAGGTCAGGCCACAAGATAACATGGGCAGCCAATGAGAGCATTTTTTTTTTGGTCTCATCTTCAAAATTTTGAGATACACATAAAGGAAGTCAAGAACATTAAACTATGAACCAAAATATGAAGCATCTAAAGTTACATAGTTCTGTCCTGTGTACTATCAACAAAATATTCACTTGTTCCCTTTCATTGCATGAATTACTGGCATCCATAAAGGAACTGACTTATCCCTAAAAAACAAAGGACAGCCTGGGGTTTAAAACAGAACACCTATCAACAGATGAAGCTACCAAAGTTACATAGTATGGTCCTGTGTACTATTCATGCAGAACATATAAATTTTACAACTTCATATCAATCATACCCAACTTCACTTAAAGCACACATTATATATTTAAATGATTAGTTCCTCAAATCTATAGGAACGTCAGAAGGAAAGCATTCTAAAAAGATCTAAGAAATCATGGAGCAATCAAAACATGTTGACCTGATACCACAAAGGATAACACGGAGAAGCATCAATAGAGAAAGAAGACACAGTCAAACCATGATATTCACAAATAGTCTCAGAAACGCACCCTTCTATCATTTTTTGCATGTGATTGACGAAGAAAGAAGCGATGACAAAATATTATTGCTGTTGCTATTGTCACCTGAGGTCTGCATCAGAAGATTAAACAAACAAGAACCAGATCAGACCAAATCAATGTCTAACATCCGAACCAACATTGCAATCTACATGACTATATAATACTATAAGCATCACCATTTAAAACTGCAGAAAGAGATGACAAAATTCAAAAAATCTCTTTTTCCACTTTGTAGCACTAAATCAATTGAAAGTAAATAATACCCCAAAAAAAGATCGTAAAAAAGAGAAGGGGCCTAGAGATAATTGGGAAGATGCAAATATGATGGATAATTCCTACAAGAGCAAAGTACAGGTATAATTGAACAGTGGAAGACTATACCAAATGCATCTTAATGCAAACAGCAGCAGAATGAAATTGCCTAAGAATGATGTATGGAGACGCATTTGAAAGGTGTATTACTGAATATGTGGACATTAACTTGACCATTGAGCCAAAAAGCCTGTCATGTAGGAATCATATTTTAATTATCCCACATCATGAATTAGACTTCTCTACCTTATTAAATAGTACTATTACATTGACTGCACAGAGTAACCACATCTTACCAGGCAGCCATCACAAAAAGCTTAAAACACACCCTACCCCGCCCCCCACAAAACCATAAGCCACCCCCTAAAAAAAAAAAAGCTTCAAGCTAATAAACCTACAACCAACTCTTTTCCTTTCAATTCCTAATGTTGAAACAACAATGCCTGATTCTAAGAAACATATCAGCCCAGTGTATCCCCAATGTTAATGTTAGAAGATAACAGATCCTAGTCCAACACCAACATTAACAGTTTCATATTTGATCATAAGAAGGTATTTACCAGATTTCTTTGGTCACAAGAAGATTTTCCCAGGGGAAAATATTGGGTTCTTCGAAAAATAATATGCTGTTTTCAGTCATCAGTCTTTTACAATTCATATTGCAACACCAATTACTTTTCTTTCCAGGTTGAAAAAAAAATTATAGCTTTAAGAAATTTAAAAACTCAGGGGCTTAATGAGTAACCCTTTTTGTGCATTCACTAAATTTTCATTGGCAGTACACACAGAATCCAAAAATTCAAAGGCTTAAAATGAAATAGGATTCCAAGGAATCCAAATTCCTATTATTTCAGAGGAGTGCTAGATAAGAATGTAGGAATGGTGATAGAAAATATGACCTCATACCTCTCAATTGGGAATTAATCCTCCATCCCACTAGTTATTGTGATCACAAGCAATTGAAAGCTATAACGTCATATATCTTTACTATCCAACACTACTAGCCCATTCACTTCAACGCATGGAATAAGGAGAGAATTGTATTGTAATTCAATAGAAATGGAATAAAGACGTAACAGTTATTTTCTTTTGGGGGATGGGGGTAGGGGTTGGGAGGTGGAGGCAAAAGATGTAACAGATATTACATGATTCATTACCCCAAAAAAAATATATTACATGGCTATTAGAATGTTCAGTTTACATAAAAATAATGCAAAGAATCATATTGGAATAAAAGAAAAATATGAATGCTCCTACCCTACACAACCGACACTTCACACACACAAACACAGAGATCTATCTAATTCAAAGACAACTCACAACCAAGTTAGGTCTTCATCCAAAACTAAAAAATAAAATCAAAATCAGTGTGTCCAAAAATGATTTATTCACCATCTTCTAAAATGTATCCATTCACAAAAGGCATATGAAATGCAGGCAAAATATGAAGCATTGTCACATATACTATGATTGTCCTGTCACATACGTGGAAGAAAAACATGAATTGATTCATTTTGAATTGTGAATTTGGAGAGAGAAAGAGTGAGAGAAAGAAACAGAATTGTAATTGATTTCAGTTTCAATGTTTGGGATACAAGTGATGATGGCATAGGCTGGTCTTTTAGAGAGAGAGTGAGTGAGCGTGGAAGGTCACCAGAGTGATGGAAGGTCACCAGAGATTGGTGGCTTCACTGGTGGTGGTCCAGCAAAGGATGGGTCTAATGGTGGTGGAGTCAAATGGTGTCCCGGTGGAGTCAAGTGGAGTATGATAAGGGTTTTTATAAACAGTGATAAATAAATCAATAAATAACAATTCATGAAAATGAGGGCATGACTTGCTATACAATATTTTTTTTTTTTGGGTAAGTAAGTAATAATATTAATATAAAAGAGAATAATGGACAGCAAAAGGGGTCTCTATTCAATATTTTATATAATAGCAATTTTATATGAATTGCTAGTGGGTATCTAAAATGCAGCTAAATACAATAATAATAATTTTATATGAAATACAGGAGAAGAATAGCAATTCCCCAAGTGAACGGACAATACATTTTTGCCAGGCTTTCTTGAAAAATTATAGAAATTTGTATTCTTTGTAATCTTATTCCATGAATTAACCAAACAAGGCATAAAGTAAAGGCAAAATAGACTCCTTAGAGCTCTGAAATATCAATGATCAGACAAGCACAACCTAGTTAAGTTGAGGAAACCAAACAAAAGGAAAAGGAATAGGAATCAAATAAGCTGAATTGTCCATATAAGAAACATGAATTAACACGACACTCAACATGAAATCAAAACCCTCATTGAACCACAGAAGTACTTTCAGCAACAACGGTGCTTGTCCAGGACCTCCAGGTTAGCATAGAGCAACCAACAAACAAATTATAGCACTACTTAATCTTAATACACATCTCATCTTCACTTAACAAAAATCAACACCCACAAACAGACCCATTGTCAAGAATTCCTGATAATAAACTAACAATACCCAACTTGCTGAATATAATGAACTCTCAAAGTAACCAAAATTTCAAAACACTCTTTCTAAGTCCAATAACAAGTTTATCCTAATAAACTTCCAACCTCAAAAATGCTTAGCTAAATAATGATTAACCTAAAATCCAGAGCCGTATTTCCAGAATCAAAACAAACACAAATAACAATTAAAGCAAACCAATCCTAACTACAAAATCCCCAATCTTTTTGAAAACCCTAATATCATAGACTCATAATCGACATCCAACAGTAAGGAACATAAAGCTTACACTTTGAGTCTCATTCCCAAATCTTGCAAGAAAGTACAGTAAGATTTACGCAAATAAGTCTCCTTCTTAAGGTCAATCCCGTCTTTTCTCGAGGGGGAATTCTCCTCGATTTCCTTCCTCAACATGTACCACCGACCGCCGCCACCACCACCGACCGCATCCAGCTCCGGCTGTTGCGAAGAACTCTCTCCTCCTCCGATATAAGCAGCCATAGCTAATAGGGCCAAAAAAAAAAAAAAAGGAAAGGGCAAAACTCTGTTCGTTTACGCAGTAATAACGAACTAACCAACTGCTATATATCTTTGGTGTGTTTTCTCTAATAATGGAGAATTGAAGAAAGTATGTACAAGTAAAGAAATAATGGATCGATCAATCAATCGATCGATCGATCAGAGGTTGAGTGACTGAAGGTTGGAGCCGTCACTGGGAGATCTAGGGTTTTTGCTGATTTTTTAGTTCTTTCTTTTCTCTATCTCCGCTCCCTCCCATTTCGATATCCTAATTCATTTCTTTCTCTGCTTAGTCCTTTCAATTATTCATATTCTGGTTCGGTTTTTCCTTTTCCTTTTTCTTTTTCTTTTTCTTTTTTTTCAATTTTGTTGTTGGTCTTGTGATTTGGCCCGGAGTCTTGTTTTGTTTTCTAGAGTCGCCATGTGACACTGATTTTTTTGCACGGAGAAATATATTTTTTAACCTAAAATTATGTTCATGACGGAATTTTCACGTCGGGGATTTCGAGTTTACGGAATGCTCATTTGCAAGCACGGTTATTTCTTTCCCCTAATCTTATCTTTTTATATAAAAATTGCCATTATAATTTTCAGTTCATCAAATAATTATTACTATTACATAAGAATCACCACTCAATAATCAATTTACCTTCTTTATCATAAATATATTATCATTGTAAATCATATTAAAATCATAAAAAGTACAAAAAAATCAGGATTTTTAAAATATAATAAATAATTTATTTTTTTATTCATGCTTCGTCCATTATTTATTTTTTGTGCCAACTTAACTAAACAATTGAAAACTACCAAAAAAAATTGACCTAATGGCTATTACACATCTATTTAATTTCTATTAAATTACAATTCAATATCATCATATTTCATTTAGTAAAGTAAAGAGACTATTAGAATATACTTATTTACTTAAAAGATAATAGTACATGCTTATCATATATTATGTGGCTACTAGAGGATTTGCAATGACGCTATATGTCCTTTAGAAAATATTATAATCTTTCACAATATATAGGTAAAATATCATTTTATTCTAAGAGTTATATTGTTTTATATTAAATTATGTAAAAATTATAACTATTTAAAAAATATATATAAAGGATGTCTTTAACCGTTGTAGTTTTTTTGTATCAAATTGCATTAGATTGTGTTTGATTAATAGAATATGATATGATTTATTTTCCTTTTTTATCAAAATTTCCTAAGATTTACTTTATACCTATAAATAGGCCATGTTTAGTTTATAAATGATAATGAAACTATTTCTATATTAACTTTTAAACTTATCTCTTTTAGGATTTTTTTAAGAATTTAATTCTTGTAACGTTTAATTCACTATATGAAGGATCATCACTCTTATATAGTTAGCGGGGTGAGGCTTTCCATTGAATTATACTAAAGTTCTTGCTTAACATAATTCAATGGGTCAAGTTTAATATATAACTTTGATTTATGACTGATTAAGTCCACTTCAACCTAATTTTAGTGTTTTCGAGTTTCTGCTAATCTATCATTTACTATTCAAGCTTTGGCTCTAAATCCAAGTTTTATTAGTTCATTTTGAGATTAGTAAATCATACCCAATGTCAATTTGTTTATATCTTTTATTTTCATTATTCTAAAACATATATAAAAAAAATGGGGGTTAATTGTAGGGGTGGGTAAAAATTAATTAAATTTATTTTAAATTTTAAAATATATATTATATTTATATTTTAAGTGTAAATTTTATTATAATATTTAATATAGCTTAGCGGTTAGATAGTTGTTTTTACATACTCAAGATCATTGTTTCAATTCTCATCAAACTCATTTTTAATTTTTTAAGTTATATTTATTGTTTGTCTATTAATAAATGATTTTCATTCACTTTATTTTTCCGCTATAACATATAAAATTAAATTCATTAATTAACAAGATTATAGTTAACTAAATAAATTTTCAATAAATACTATTTATATTCAATACTATAAGTATTGTAATCATATTGTATAAAACATTAGTAAATAATAGTAGTATATATTGCTTAAAGTACTAACATTTTGTTTCACTATTAATATTATGAAAAGAAATAAATATTATTTAATAATTAATTGTCTAAACACTCATATTAAAAAAAACATATATATATATATATATATATATATATTATGATATTACTAGTAAAATAATTGTATAAAGTCAGTATAAAAAATTATAATATACTATATTATTTTTTATAATCTTACTAAAAAGTTTATTCTTTTAAATTTTTATAAAGTATATTAAATATTCATAATTGATATTTAATAAAAGTTTAAATTTATTATTTTATTCAACATTAGATTGTGTTGATGGTACATTTATATATTATATATATATATATATATAACATTATAATTACAATGACAAGTGAATATTTTTCTACAAATAATTCTAATATTGATTTTGTATTGTATATCCAACCTTCCAACGAAACGATTCTATGTCCACTCTTGAGTTTAGCTAATAAGCTTCGGTTTAAGAAGGTGAACCAAACTAATCAATTTAAACCAAATCAAACCAATAATTAAAAAGTAAAAGAATGTCTAATTCATTTTTAAAGTAGCAGCAATGTGCAATGTGTTAGTTTTACTGTTCACCCATTTGTCATTTGCATTTAAACCAAAACCCTAGCATCTCCTCCATTTTTTAAGCTATGCTTTCTCATTGACCCCTATGAACCCTATTGCCTTCGACCTCCTACAATAAGCCAGTAGCTAGCTACCTTGTCTATTATCATTTTCTTCCTCTCACTCTCTCTAACCATTAGACATTAGTTGTCTCTCTCTCTTGCTCGTCTGCAGGTACATAGGCACCCATTTGGAGCAACCCTTAAAAAAAAAGGAATAAAAATCATTTTTCTAGAATAATTCACTAAAAAACACAATAAAAGACAACCAAAATAAAATAAAAGACATTTCTAGATAAAGTAGATTTTAGGAGATTAGGGTGGTAACCTTATGGTTTTAATAGGTTAGCCTCCAAACTTAGAAACTCTGGTTTTCTCCTTTTCTCTTTTCACAAAAAACGAAAAGAGGGAATCACGACGACTAGTGGTCTAAATTACGATTAATTTGCTCAATTAGTCCTAATTCAATCTTTCCCAACAACAGTTGTGTGGCGACTCCAAAAATAAAACGAAGTTCCTAACTCAAGTCGAGGATCTACATTAGATGAGCATAGGGTCTAGTATAGATCGGATTAAGAATGGGAAATCAAAAATTAGACTCGACACTTTTAGCCTCTCTCCTTTTCCATTTGTTGGGAAACGTCATTATATAACGGCAAATACTTTGTATCTTATCGAAATGACAAACCCCTCCTTTTGCTAAAGCCCTTCTTTTTTCTTCATCTAACTTCTTTATCAATTTATCTAATACACCGTTTTTACCTTTGCTTTTAGATGAAAACCACATTCACCACAATGATAAGAAGAATAACCAGCAAGTCCATAAAGATGTTTGCATTTGGGGCATTTAACAAGCCTTCCTTTCTTAATAGTGCTTGCCATTTTTTTTTCATGGAAACATCAAGATTTAACTAGTAAAACATATATATCCTCTTTTTCCAATCGAACCAACCAAGATAACTAGTTCACACCATTTGCATAGTTAAGTTTGTTAAGTTATGAGGAAATTGTATGTGGGTTCATAAGTATATATGACTTGAAATCAGAAGGCACATCGTTACACCCCGAAGGGGGCTTAGAAGCCTCTACTAAATTATCATGGTACGTGTGCACTCGTTACATGATAATCGTCTTACGAGTCAGAGATCATAAGACTCTAAGTAAATAATCACATCTACAACAAGTTATAGTGCATATAATTGGATAATAAAATGCAACTATGGATCCTGTACCCCACAGTCAACCATGATCGTAGATAATCGGTATCCCCTACCAATCAATAAAATAGGATAAATCCTAGATTTCTCAATTTAAACATTTCTATTTACATTGGGGTCATAACCTTTCATCTAAACAATTTATCATCCATAACTCTTACTTTGTCATTCTGGTCTTTTAGAATATTTCGACATTTCACATTTTATCCCATCTCGAGCTTTCATACTCTCTACCTACAAAAAGATTGTGAGGGGGTGAGCACACCATGGCTTAGTGAATGGGATGGTAATACTTTCAATGCTACGTACACACACACAAACAAACTTAAATCAAATATTAGACGTATGCCATATACATACACAAGCAAATTCAAATTCAGATATTGAACATATGCTATGCATGAACAACTATATGAATGCAGCATCTCACGTGGTCTTCCGGTAACCGAGGTGAAGTCTAGGGTTTATGCCCCCTTTGACCTTGGGTTGGGGATTCCAAAGCCACCATCAGTGTCTAGGTCATTACCCGGATTATTTATCTTATCACTTGTTAACTAGGATATTTTATTAACTCAACCGTATGCTTCCATGCCTCTCTACACCAAATGGAGCAAAACCCCCAAGGATAGGCTAGACTCGAAACCGTCAAGGCGCGATAATTCCCTAATCACTTAGTTCGCACTTAGCGGAACAGTGATCCTGTTGATCACTTTCGACGCATCCTGTGACAGTGATGGCCTTCAATTTCATGTAATGTTTCATGAAAATGCATGTCAAGTTTTGATATCGTCCAATTCATACAATCACAATCAATCATACTACAAAAGTAAACATCAAACATTCCATTTCACTCATCATAAGCAAGGATTATGCATTTCTTGTTACGCAACATCGACACTGAACCCAAACCCCGAGGACGTAGACCTATCTAGTTTTATAATGAATTAAATTATCTTGGCACCTCTTTGTGCCATTTCTTTTAAATGTCAAACCGCTCGGGTTGACTTACGATTATCTGATCTGGCACCTCTGTGCCATCGCACTTCTTAAGTGCTTTATCACACTTTCGAGAGCCAGAAAGGTTGTCTCGCATTTTCCTTTTAATGTATTCAAGACACCGGTGTATAATATACATATATACATATCTATACATATATATGTTTGTGACCTCTCCTTAATTAAGGACAATTTACTAGACATCTCCCCTTACGTACTTAAGAGGGTAAGAAAATATGGTCGTTGTGTTGTAAAAAAACCAAGGTTGCACTCATGATTTATATGATTGAACTCATGAGGGTATTTTGTAAATATAATATGAAAATAAATTTGGTTAAGTATATGTATAAACATTCAAGAAACAACTCTAACATGTATACATGTTGATACCTATACACCCTATTCCAACTAAGCATACCTTCTTGGTAGCTATAGAAGGAAAAGCTAAGTTTCTATATTTTGGTTTGATTTGGAAGAAAACAATTTGTAAAACATGGGTTAAGCTTATGGTTATAAAACTAGCGATATGGCGCTAGGTGCTATCATTAAGGTAATGACATCTAAACTCTTGGACCATTTATTCCCCTATATTCTTCACGACTTCTTTCCTAACTCATTATTCCCTATCGCATAACTTAACTCAACAACAATCATATCAAATAGCAACACAACAAACATCAATTTCACATGCATAGCATTCAACATATAACACAACATAGTAACATATTGTTAAGTTTCCTGCTCACATATTTAGGGTTGTCGTAGTCCTAACTAGAGTCGAGAGATTCCAACGGGTAACTCCATTGTGTTCCTTTCGAGGTTAGTATTCTTCTACGATGCTTCCTTAACCCAATCACAAAGCCACATCTCCACCTGACTTTAGTAGTCTTCTAGCACCCGATATGTGTACTCTGCTCATCTTGTGGTTGATGACAAGGCGTGAAGTTTCCTCCTTGTGGAAATTTGGGCGAACAAGATTCAAATGTTGAACTTCCTTTGAATTTGTGCTTCCAACACCCCAAGTTGTTGTGATCAACTATCTGCTTTCTTTGTGTAGAAGTCGAGTAATGGAATGTCTTTAACTTGCCAAATTTGGAATTCCTTCTTCCATATATGCAAGATATCCTTGGAAAGGACAACTAAAGATCTTGCAATAGGGTATTTGGCCAAGAATGATCTTCCTCAACATCTTTTGAACATTTCATTATGAAATCCATTTCATTCTAAATATCTCCCAAGCTATCATCTTGGATATTGCTTGAATCATTCCCTTTACCATTTACACTATCATAGACGCTTCTCTCGTCCATGAAGCATCTTTGAACCTTTCATTTATCTAATTATCTCTAATATCTTCCAACGAACTACTTGTAGGATAACCTACAGGATTTAGCAGTCCTTAAAGGTTTGTATCATCTTCTTTCTTCTCTTCTTTGTTGATATTTCCACCCACGAGTTCCTCATACTTTCTACTGGTTTTCTTCCTCACTCATACTTCCATCATTCATACACCAACCTTTCCCACACATCACATACGCACCAACATTTTCTTATCCATATACATGCACATTTCATACCCCATACACACACCTGTATATACATACACACCTGCTTCTTTCACCTTCTACACCACTATCACACACATATACACACATGCCCTACATATACTTCACACCACCAATACATACTTGCCCACATACTCTACACATATTACACACCTCACATATCCATACTCACACACCCACACCATACATTATCTCATACACCTACTCACATACTCTATATACGCCTTACATCATGAACATACACACCCACATACTTTGCACACACTATATTTACCTTCCATACCCACACATTCATGTTTACACTCCGTACATCATCTCATACTCATATGTACATATCCCACATGCATCATCCTCAACTTCCACATATTTCCATACACCATACACTATTTCACATACATACATACATGCCCACACATACCACTCCTTCCTTATACATGTATACATGCCACATACCCTACACACACCATCCATATACACCCTAGTACTATGCACCCTAAGCCTTCCATACATACATACATACGTTCCGCACATTCCACACCTTCCATACATATACACGGACACCCTTACACACTACATGGCATCCATTCGCACACACATAAACCGCACTTACCACACACCATCCATATGCATATACCCCCCTTTCACATACACCACATACACACCCCATACACATACACTTCGCATACATCACACCCTTATACACACATATACCACACACCCACATACACATACCACCCTACATCACTTCATGCACCTATGCGCATACTCCCAAGCATTACACACTTGGCTCCTCCTCTACACATACACACACCTTACATTATCACCAACACACACACATCTTCACATACACTACTCACTTTCCCACATACATCACACACATCCCTACACACATACGAATACATACATCTTTACACACATCCTCCTTCTTACACATACACGTACACTCTCATACATCCCATACCATCATCCACACATACACACACATCTTTCTCATCTACGCACACAATCGCACACAACCACACACACTCACACGCACACATGTACACAGCCTCCATTCGCGTACATGCACATACTCTCACACACCCCCACTTCCTTCACATGCACACACACATCCTCACGCACATCTCACCATCCTTCACTGCACACACATCATCCTCTACCGCAAACCCTTTCAATACACATACGTACATACACACTACACACTCGCCTTTCCCTTTCCCCCACATACGTACACACACTTACGGCCTCCATCCACGCGCTCCCACACACTCTCACCCACACATACACATTCGTTTCTCTTCCTCTTCCCTCATTTGCTTTTGTAGTTGCTGCTGTAGTTGTCGTCATGGCCGCCGGCGTGGTTGCTGCCGCCACTGTTGTCATAGTCCTCTTCCCTCGTGCACATACACGTACACGTGACTCCTTCTCTCCCTTCCCCATTTTTCTTTTCCTCCTCCAGTCGCTGCTGCTGCCATTGCCTCCATCATTAGAGAAGAAGACGAAACGGACACGACTTGGAAGCTACTGCCACCGTTGCCATCGTCGTCACTATGTCGTCGCTGCTGTAGCGGTCGTTGTGGTTGTCGGCGTCACTGCTGTTGCTGTTGCTGTAAAGGTCGTCGTGGTTGCCAGCGTGGCTGTTATGCCACAGTTGCGATCGTGGTTGTTGTTGCTATCCCGTTGTTGTTGCCACCGAAGTTGCTGCAGGTCGTTGCGGCCGCCGTTGCCGCCATGATCATCTTCATCACCGTCATGGTCGTTGTTTGCCATTGTGTTGTTGCTGCCGCCGAAGTTGGGATCACCGCTGCTGTTCGTCGCTGTTGTAGTCATCGTTACGGTCGCTATTGCTTGTCGTTGTTGTTGTCGAACTCCTCTCCTTGTGCGAACATAGCTGGAGACTTGGCACCAGCAACATGACAGACGAGTGTGGTTGTTGTTGTCGGGGTTGTCACAAACGCCATTGTTGTTGTTGGAAGTTGCTAAAGAAGACACAACTCCTTGGAGGTGAAGGAGAAGGAAGGCAAAGAAGAAGAAGAAGAAAAAGAAAAAGAAAGGGACGATGGGAAGAAGGAAAGAAGGGGAATCTACATGGGTCCGGGGAAGAATCAGGGGACAAGATGATGCAATTGGAGAAGAAGAGGGGAAGAAGAAGAAGATCCGGGAGGAGAAGAGAAGCACGGTGGCTGGCCAAGAAGGAAGAAAGAAAAGAAGAAGAAAGAAAGAAAGAAAAAGAAGAAAGAAGAAGAAAAGCAGACGGAAGAGAGAGGGAGCAGGGGGGATGGGACGTGATGGACATGACGGCCGGTCACGTCACCCTACTGCAGCTGCCCTTTTTTTTCTTGTGTGTATATCTATATATTTATATTATTTTATATATATTGTTATGTCTCTCTTTTATTATTCGGCTCGCGTACGAAAATATATTTAAATTTCATATTTTTAGCGTTTTATTATGAATTTTTTACGTCTATGTTAATTTGATTATTCTGAACATATATGTTTACTTTAAATTTCCATTTAAAATTCCTAGATTTATAATTTAAATTAATTTTATTATTTAACCAAATATTATTTGAAAATTACGTTTTGGATAATTTATTATTCTATTTATTTTTCTTTAATTGTTTATATAATTTTTTGAAATTTTTCTGACTTCACACATACTATTCTTACAAATAAACAATACCATTGCCCATAATTTAAGCACATTAATGTATGATGAGCAAAATCACTGATGCAAACACCAACCACAATAGTATAGATCGGATTCATCTCATTTTCTCTCTCTCTCTCTCTCTTTTAATCTTTTGCTTTTATTCTTTATCTTATTCTCCATTTTTTTTTGCTATTTTTATTATTTTTACTTAAATTATATATATTTAGTAATATTATTTACAAATTAATTATTAGCAACCAATTATAAGTTGACACATGTATAACAGATAAAAAACTTAACAAAGTTAACATAAGTTCTAGTTTGTAAATATTGAAAAATTTTGACAACTCGAATAGAAGAAATAGAAAGTTGAGGACTTAAATAAGAAAATAAGCAAACACCGGAGACTAAAAGTGTACTTTTTCCTATATATTAAGCATGGTTTCTCAAAGATCTTAGGTATGGGTTGTCATGTTACATCTAACCACCTCACTACCAACCCTAACCCCATTGTTGGTTAGTATAGTTACCCTTAAGTACCTTAAAGTGGGATTTTTCAAAAATGGAGAGGGAATTAATATACTAATCTTAAATAAAAGCCTTAAAATCTGCTCACCCACTAACCAACATTCTATGTGCAAGATTTGGCTTTTATCCTTAACTTTTTTTTAGTTAGTAAGGCTCCTTAAACCTATTTGCTTATAATATCATGACTAAATAAAAAAATGACAATAATGTTTAAAGCCAAATGTTACTTCTCATGATATCTTAAAATCAACATTGTTATTGGTTTGTTATGGTAAAGGGATCAAAACATAAATGTACTAAAATGGTTTAAGCCCAATGATGGTTTAGGCTAATTAATTGAATCTATAATGGATCCATATGATTAGGCCCATATTTGTCTAGTCTTAATATTTCCTAGTGGACTTATATATCTATCAATTCCATTTTAAAGCTATTGTATTTATACATATCTCTTCTAGAAGTTCATTAATGATTGTAGAAAGCCTTGCTAATCTTATCAATTAATCATCAAAATAATTTGATGATGGCTATCAATTGCTAAACTTTATAAATACCACTTAACTCTTAGTAGGAATCGAAATGCCAAGGGTAGAGTCAAAGATTCAAGATTAAGTCAAGAGTGGTTCGGGTTGAGACAATTGTTGAAAGGATAAGAAACCAATAAGATCAAATTAGGAAATTGCAAAATTACAGTTAACTTCTAGTCACTAACTCATATATCATCAGGCCGACAAATGGGTTTAAAATTCCTAATAGTGGATTCATGCTACCAACCGGTCAATAGTATGCTTTTCGATTGACTAGTAGTGCCTAAAGCAACTGAACTATTTTATTTTAGTTTTTGTTGTTTCTTTTACTAGCTTCTTTTACTTTTATTTATATTTTACAATCTTAGTTATTTACAAGTTTGCCATTAGAGTTTATGGAGTATTTAAACATTGTCTTTCTTTTGCAATAAATAATTAGCATATTGTCTTTTTAAGTAATAATCCTTTTCTTTGAGAATTAAACCTTAGCTAGTTTGCATCTTCCCAAATCTTATCAATCAATCATTGTAATTAATTCTGGCAATTCTTTATTTAGGATTACTCATGAGTAATATCGAGTATCTCTAAATAAATCTGTTGATTTCAAAAGATTGTAAATCATATCAATTGAGGAACTTCAATTCATTGTTCGAATATCAAATCAATTGTGTTAGTCATTTATATCCCTTGTTGTATCAATTTTACTATTTTATCAAAAATCACCAAATATATATAAAATCTCATAAATTTACAAGCTCATCATCTTACTATGTTGTTGCGCATTATCCTAGAATTCGTGCTTGGAATCAAATTGATGTTAGGCACATCATGTTTTTGGTATTAGAGCTTCAGTGAATAACAAACTTATTGGTAAGATCTCAAAATCCTAACTTATTGAATTTTATTGGTGAATTAAGGACTAGAGTTTTATTAGTACATTGAGCTGTATTATTGTTGGAGGGGTTGTGTGTACTACATAGTAGGTGTTTGCTAAATTGTCTATGTGGGTTGTGGAGTTAAGAAGGTGTTGCTATTGTGTTGTATTGCAAGTTAACGGAGGATTGTGAAATTTGGAGTAAAAAAAAAAGAAAGTGTTTTTTATTGTGTATGTAGCGTGTGGCTTAGGTTAAGGTTGGGTTATTGTTATGTGTTATGCTACTAAAGTGGTGACAAGTTAAAAAAAAAATGTTTGGAAATAGTGGAGACAAGGTTACAGATGCTAGAAACAATGATGGCAATGTCAAGAGAAAGGATTGAATCAATAGTAAACTAATATTGTGGAAACAATGTGCACAATGTTAACCATGCAAACTGTATTAATATAGACCTTAGGCGTAAATGCTACTCAAAAGAATGTTTATGGGGGTAGACATGATAGGAAGCGACATGAAGTTGATGAATTAGTTGAAGGAGGAGGAGATGAATTTGGTAGGAACCATGTGAAAGTTAGTAACCGGCAAGTAATACTATTAAACTATTAATTCTAAAGTTTGATGGTTGTAGATTACTAAGTGATGATCTAGATTAGAAGAGTCAAGTGGAGCAACTATTTGAGTGCTATAAATATGACGAGCATATTAAAGTCAAAAGTCAAGTTAGTTTCTTCAGATTGTACAGTGCCTCCTTATAGTGGAAAAACCTTAGGATTAGAGGAAGGATGGCGACAAGATTGAGGTTATTACTTGTAAAATGATGAAGTGACTACTCAAGAAGAAATTCATACCCTTTTATTATAAATAGGAACTATTCTTAAGACTATAGAACCTAAAGCATGGGAGTTTAAGTTTCAGTGAGTGCACTCAAGAGTATAAGGCATTGCTCATTAAGTGTGAGATAAGGGAACCCTGTTGAGCAAACTACAACAAGATTTGTTTCTGGCCTAAAATATGAAATAGCATATATTGTAGAGGTATTACCATATAAGACCTTAGATGATGTCACCAAACTATCCTTAAGGGTTGAGAGGTAGAAGTAAACCAAACCACAAAGTTCTTATTGTAAAACTGAAGATCGCTAAGTGAGAGAGAAGCCTAAAGAAGAATTATTACCCAAGGATACAAACTTTGAACATTGGGTATTCAAGAGTTACAAAAAGGGTAATACTAGCAAATCCACTCTTATTCTATACAAAATGCAAGAGAATGAATAGTACAAGAAGAAATCAAGTCAAATCAAATACATTAAATGTTAAGAATTTAGGCATCTAGCCTTTAAGTGTCTAAATAGAAGAGTTATTATTATTAAGGGTGATGTTCCACAACTTGAAATAGAAAGTGAGGAAGAAAAGGAAGATTTGGTTGTGGCTTTAGAAGAGCATATGAAAGATTATGAGTTTGAAGATTGTGTTAATGTTGAAGCTAATAAAGAATAACTTACACAATTTATGCCACTTGTCATTAGGAGAACTCTACTTTATGAGCAACCAATTGATGTTGAATAGAAAGACAACCTGTTCTTTACCCCCTAGTGCTTAATGAAGGGTTAAACATGCACTTTAGTGATCAATAGTGGAAGTTATAAATGTTGCCTTCATAACTTTTGTCCATGCTTTGGGGTTGAAGACGATATTGTATCCATAACCATACACTTTGCATTTGTTTGGAGAGAAAGGTAAAATCTATATTACTAAGCAGGTCAAATTTCCATTGTAGATTGCGAAGTATGACGATGAATAGTTGTGTGATATTGTAGTCATGCATGTGGGTCAAATATTGCTTGGAAAACCTTAGATGCATGATGTTAGGGCTCTTTACAATGGGTTAAAAAACATTTATACCTTCTTAAAGGGTGGAAAACAATTTGTTTTGGCACTAACGTGTCTAAGAGAAATTAAAAAGAGATAGGATTGCAAGGGAAAGCTAAAAGAAAGGTAGAAGAGTTTGTTTGCATGGAGGATTGATCCTCATTAACATGGGACAAGACTAACTCGAGATTCAAGGGTGAATCTTTGTCATCCTTAGGCAGATTATAAGAATCAGAATGCCAAGGGCAAAGTCAAGGATTCAATATTAGGTCAAGAGTAGTCTGAGTCAAGGTGAGTGTTGAATGGATAAGAAACCAATAAGAACAAAAATTAGAAATCGCAAAATTCTAGTTATTGTTCAACCACTAAAAAGATTGTAGTTGTAGTTACTTTAGATTTTCCTAGAGTTCATGCTTAGAATTAGATCGATTATAGGCTCATTAGCTCTTCTCTCAATGTGTTTTGGACTTAAATCTCATATTTCGAATCAAATAAAAAAAATTGAACTTCTTGTGTTTAAACTACCACTACTCTAAAGATTAAGCATTGAAAAAGTAAAGTATTCTAGTTTCTCCTATTATCACACCAATTTGTGAGCCTATTAAAGTCCCATTTTTCTCCTCTAAAATCCTTCTATACTTTATCCGACTTAAAGTGTCATTTAAAGTGTAATACTTATTTTTTACATGTGAAACACGTGACTCGCACTACACACATGAAGCTTACCTAACACATCTTCGCATCTATGTTTTCATGACTCCATTGGAAAAAAGAAGTGACTACGCATCAATGGCACATCCAAGAAAGAAGACGAATGGTCAAGTTAAAGCTCTTAAAACAACCTCAAGTCTCTAAGCAGAATGTAACATTACAAGGAAGAAACAACCAAAAACCTAATGCAACATAATGAGGCACTTCATGATTTCACATATATGCTATAGACTATGCAAGAGAATATATAGGTCTTAAATTAACCTCTCACATTACTCAACCAACTCATCTTTATGATGGCTACTATTGTTACTATACAACAAAGTACTACTCTTCTAAATCCTATTATTGCTACACAATAAAACATTACCCAACTTGCTTAAAAGGTCCTTATTCCTAGAAGCCATTATAATTACTCCTTATCTATTTGAAGGGAAGGATAATCAAGCTTTTACAACAACAAATCCTATTGAATTTAATGTAATGTCTAAGGCTAAAAATTTAAGAAATCAAGATGGTGATTTTTCTTCGCCTAGAGAAGTCCTTCAAAACTTACTTCATAGAATTGTTAGTTAACCAAGACAAAGTCCTTCCATCCCAACTAAGATTGCTATTAATGCTCTAAGGATTTTAATCATAATGAAGGAAGATCTAGATTGGTACTTGAAGGAAAGGTAGGTCAACTTTTCCATTAAGGTGCTAAACCTAAAGCTCCCTTGCTAAAACACCTTAAAACATCAATTATGATAAAATAAATATACATGTGAACATTAATATAAAAGTACCCATACAAATGCACCCATATGTATACATGCATTTGATTAACACATGTATGTCACGGGTGTTTCTTCTCAAGAGGTTCCATGTAGCACTTAACGCACATAAAGGGTATTAAGTTCAGCTTAACTCACATTATATGCGAAATTTAAAGAGAGAAGCACTCAATGTAATTGTATTCTCACCTAATGTCTAGATGGATTACAATTAAGGGGATTGATCTTATATATATAAGAAGCCTAGTCAAATGAAAGGCCAAGATTAACTCAATATAATGGATATAATTTATTTCCACCTATGCTTGTATTAATTACATTTACTTTGCTTACCAATTATGGTGTAATGAACTTAGACTTTTCAAAACTTTCTTAATTCCAATTAAGCAGTTACTTCATTGGCTAAGGCTTATGCATCCCTTGTAATGGCCCTTAGAGAACCTCATGTATCTTGGTTTACCTTATTAACTCCTTCTCGGACTAAGACCATGGCATTCTCCCCTACTCAATCTAGCTACACCCTCGCCACATCTTCCTCATGGAACTTTTGAATCTTGTCCTGGAACTATCATAATGCCATAACAAGTTCCCAACTTGCCTCACTCTTTAGTAATCCTTATAAACAACCATATACTCATGTCTTGACAATTGGCCCTAACTTTGCACATACCAATAAGCTAAATTCTCTCCTACTCCTTTTTCATAAGACTCCCAAACCTTGAGTGGAGCCCTGTAAGATTCTACTCTATTTAGGTCTTTTTGGCTCTATGATATGGCTTGAGCATACTTACATGAAATACTTGGTGAAATTGTAATAACTCTAATTTGCAAAAGATTTAGCCTACTTGTTTCACAAATGGAAAAGGTCTTTTATACCTTTGCATTAGTCCTTTATGTAGTTAACCATTAGTAAACTAAGTCAGATGCATCTTAACAATCAATTGGTCTTTCACTTGGTATTCCACTAGTTTGTGCCTTTTGTCTACAAACTCCTTCATTCTTTTGATGACCTAGTTAAGTCCTAATTCTCCTACCACTCCTTTGCAAACTTATATACCGGCAAACTGGTCCCTGTGTACTCAATTATGATCGAGTTGGGAGTTAAGGGTTGTCCACCTAGGAACATTTTGAAAGAGCTTTAATTGGTAAATTCATTCTTTTGTAAATTGAAAGAGAATAGTGCCACATTTTATCACTTAGCCCACTTTTACTAATTTGTAATCATAAAGTGCCTTAAATACAAGTTTACAAATGCATTAACCCACTTTATCTATTCGGTTGTTTTAGGGTAAAGATTGGTGGACATTTTTAAATTCAACCTTAGAAGTTTAAACAACTCTATCCAAAATTCCCCCTAAACCATCCATCTCGATCACTTACAATGTTCATTGGTAAACCCTGATACTTCACTATGTGCCCCAAGAGCAATTGTATTGCTTCATTAGTCAAACATTCTTTAGTTGATGGAACAAAAGTTGCATAGTTTGAAAATTTATCAACTACTACTATGATTTGCCATAAATTTCAACCTTTAGCAAGCTCATTGCTCATAAAGAAATACAGAGAGATGCTCTCCCAAGGTTACTCTGGAATAAGAAGAGGCTCTAATAATCTCAAGATTGTTCTTTGCTCGACTTTATCTTAGTGGCATATAAGATTAAATTTGAAATAGCTTTCTATGTCTTTTATCTAGTGTGCCTTGAAATATCTTTCCTTAACTAAGGCTTAAGGGCGATGCATCCCTAAATGAGCTGCCCATTTAGAGTTTAGCATTCCTTCATCATATCCATAGTTAAGGTTGAGAAGGTAGGGTATGTAGACTCGATGTCCTTTAGTTTAGATAAGTTCATCTTCTTCCCAAAATTTCCTTATCTTCTTTATAATGAGTCAATAAGGCCTTATCTAACTCATCCGTCTCTATTTCTTCTCAAAACTAGCAATAGTGCTATTGTCTTGCTTATAGATGGTTGCTAACTCCACCTTGTGACTTAAGACATCAACTATGACATGTGTCTTACTTAGCTTACATTTTAAGTCAAAATCAAATTCTACTAGGAAAACTTGCCACTAATCTTATTATGATGAGAGTATTTCTAGGTCTAAAAGTAGCTAGCGATAACGTTACTAGTTATAATCACAAGCTTCTAGCATAACAAATAATGTCTCTAAGCCTAGAGATAGTGCACCATAATAGTCATCTTCTTCTCATGAATGGTATATCCTCATTTAATTTCACTCAACTTGCAACTTTCAAAGGCCACTAGATGTCACTCTTGCATTAAATCACTACTAATTGCAAAGTTACCAGTGCCAATACAAACCTCAAAGCCTTAGCAAAATCAAGGAGCAACAAGACCAACTTTTCCATAATTGCCTTCTTTAATGTATCAAAGGCTTCTAATAGCCTTATCTCTAACACCATAAACATTCTTCTTTAAGAGGTTTAATACCATCTAATATACCTCTTTTATTAGTTCACTAAGTCCAAGAACGATCTCAATTCCATGGATTTAGTAGGTTCCTTCTAATCTTAAATGGCGTGAACTTTTCCTTCATCTATTTTGATATTCCCTCATTCTACTACATGCCCCAAGAAAGCTAATTCCTCCTATGTGAAAGCACACCTATCTAAATCGATATACCATCTCATTTCTTCTCAAGGCTAGGAAAATTACTCAAAGACGCTTTACATGTTCCTCCTTGGATTTATTATATATCATAATGCATTCAAGTGCATCATTAAATGATTTAAAAAGGGTACTAAGACTTGATTCATAAGAGTGCACAAGGTAGCTGGGGCATTAGTGAGGCTAAAGAAAATGATGAGAAACTTAAAAGCATTATACCTTGTAACATAAAGTAGTTTTGTCCTCATTTCCTTATGTGATCCTCACTTGATGGTACCTAGACAAAAATTTGGCTCCTCCTAGTTGATTGAATAAATGTAGCACTAAGGGAATAGGGCACTTGTTCTTCACTATGACCTTATTTAATGGCTAGTAATCAATACATATCTAGAGAGATCTATCATGTTTTTTTTTTAGAAGAGTACTAAGGCCCTAAAGGGTGCTTTTTATCTTTTGGGGGTTAAATGAACCGGCTTCCAGCAATAATTTAAATTAATGGGTAAATTCCTCCAACTCTTAAGGCATCCAATAGGGAGCAACAAAGGGAGGTTTGGTTCTTGGCTTTCTTTCTATTACATGATCTACTTCTCTCCTTGAATTTTGCTAGCAACTCTCCAAATAAAGGTGGCACTACTCCTTAATCCCTAGCCATATCTTTAACCCTCAAAATCGCTCGATACGTTACCTCATTCTTCTAAAATCCCTTTGTTGCTTGCATAGCTGAAAGAAACTCTAGGGCTTCCCTTATTTTTCTAGTACAAAATTGATGCATTAGGATTCATTGTCAAGCATACAAAGGCAATTAGCTTAAGGGACAATAAGAGCATTAGGATAGTTTAGGAAATCTATCCAATCATAAACTCCAAATCATTTATTGGTACAAATTCGATGTTTTCCCTCCCTTACTAACCTTTAATGTGTAAATCCACTCCTTTAGCTACCTCGCTCATAGAGACTTCCTTAGAGTTTACTATTGTCAACCATGATTTCGCCTTTTGAGCCATCAACACCATCTTCGTTGCTACTAGCTCTTAAATAAAGAGGTAGGATGCCTTAGAATCAATTAAAGCATTTAGTTTCTTACCTCCTACTAGCACTTCCATATACATAAGCCCTTTATGCTTCTTGATGACCTACAACTTCATGACATTGAGAATGCACAATGAGCTAACTTTCATCTCTTTCATCTATACCTTCATCAATTACCAAAGTTGTTAGTCTTTCCTTCTTTAGGTACTCTTGAGCATAGATATACTCATTACAAAATTAACGTTTTAGCTCTTGTAGCTTTTTCTTCTTACCATCATTTTTCCCCCTTTCCCTTCCCCTTTAAAGCGCTACCACCATTCTTCTTCTCAGCACTAACCTTGCTTTTACTCATAGAGGGTTTAGCTTTCATCTTCTTGAACTCCACTAAGCCTTCAACAACTGCAATTGCCTTGGAAATATCTTCCACCCCTTTTCACTTTAGCTCTAAATTAGCCCAAGGTTTGAGCCCATAAAAAAAAAAATCATAAAGGCATCACCAAAGTTAAGATTGGAGATCTCCAACACCAATTTTGTGAACTCCTACACATATTACTTCACCTTTGTAGGTCAAATGGTGTAGCTTGATTTTAACTTGTCTTAGAGAACGATGGGGGAAAAAACTCTTTGATAAAGTTAAACCAAGTTATGATTTTATTACTCCCACACCACTAAATAATTGTTGAATCTTTTAAATACATATTAGTAGTTATACCTTACTTAGATCATCTACTAGTCCCATTGCATTAAATATTGCTTAAAATCCCAAAAGAAATTATCTACCTCTTAGGTTGACCTAGTCCCCTTGAAATATTCAAGTTTAAGAATATTGACCCTATGAACTGGTTGAATGGTTATGCCATTAACTACCCTCCAAGTCATCAATTAGATCTAAAGGTCTTTAACCTTCTTGCACATAGTTATGATAGCAGCATTCATCCTTAATTTATAAGCTTCTCCTTGTGCTTTCAAAGCACCTATCTAAGCCTTAAGGATCCCCTCCTTCTCCTTGAGAGCCCTATCATGCTACCTTAACTCCTTGAAGGCTTGGTTAAGGCGCCTTTAGTTTACCCTAAAGTCCCTCCTTAAACTTCTTTATATGGGATTAGGATTCATTAAGCTATTCCTTCAGCTCAGCCATATTAGTTTAGCTTTTTCCAACTTGATACTTAAGGACATTAGTAAGTCTTCAAACCTTGCTTGTTGCTTAGTGACGCGATGGTCATCTTGGTCATTCTTTATCTCCACAATAGAAATGTTATACTCTAATTTAGGTGACATCTTCTCTTCCACAACTTCCACTTCGATACCAATTGTCGCTAGTGTTTCTTCTTAAGAGGTTCTAAGGTGACACCTAGCACACCTTGAGCATACAAAAGGCACTAAGTTCAACCTAACTCACATTAAGTACAAAATTTAGAGAGAGAAGCAAGAGGGTGAAGTACTTAATGTAATAGCATTTTACTCAGTGTTTCGACAATCACAGATGGAGAGATCACCCCTATATATACAAGAAACTTACTCAAATGAAAGGTCGAGATTAAATCGATCTAATGGATACAATTCATTCCTACCTACTCTTGTATTAATTACATTCACCTACTTTGGTATAATGAATCTAGACTTTCCAAAACCTTTGTGAACCTTCTTGGTTATAGACCTTCATTGGATTTGGGCCTTAGGCTTCCCTTGTAATGGGCCTTAGGCAACCCCATATCTCAGTCTACATTGGCACCTTTGTAAACCATGACTATGACAAGCAAACACTATAAATAAATTTTAGTATAATGTTAAAAATACTACTTAAACATCACGTAAAAGATCAATTTACTACCTAACTTTAAACCTACAAAATGTGGTACTCAATTGAAAGTTTAATTGTCAATGTTACCTATCACAAATCACCTAAACACTGTCAACTTAGTTAGTGCTCTAGTCCAATGGATACTCACCACATGTCCAATCTCAAATAAAAATACATAAAATTGCTAATTAGATATGCCACATCATAATTAGCTTATAAAAAAAAGAATAGGTAAGTAATTTCATTGAATTATAGTGAGCTACAATTTATCTTAATAAAACAAAAAGAAAGTTAGAATTAAAAGGAAGCTCCAATATCATCAAGAACTGACAATTCCATGTTTAAAACCATCGGAGTAATTACCCAAGTAGAGCAAATTTAGAAAGGGGAGTACTCAAGATATATAGCAAAGCGAAGCATTGAAAAAGAAGATGGTGGGTCCCAAAAGAAGCTTGATGATAGGATAACAACAAGTGTGGAGAATGCCCTCTTGTTGAGCTTAAAGATTATCCTCCTTTAATTTTGATCCATATTAAATTGTGCCCATCTAATATGAATCACTCGACCAAAAATCAAAGCGTTTTGTACATAAATTTTTTGAAAATTAATTTTTTAGGAGTCACCACTAGCTGAAGTCAAAAAAGGGGGTAGGTTTAAAATCAAATGGGATTTTAACCTAGCTACTAATCTGATTAAAAACTTGAAAATTTTGGGTTTGAGGACTTGAATTTTAAAAATCAAAAGTGAGTTAACAATATTATTTTTAAGAAAATAAAAAGGGTTAAATAATTGCAAACATTTTTGTTACTTTTATTTTTGTCAAATCAAGAAAATTGAAAGAAAAGGAAGATTTCACTTATATATATATATATATAATTTTTTGTGGCTACCTCACAAGAGTCTATATATCCATTAATCAAAGTCTAACCTTAATAGTTTATTTTCTTGTAGAAATATTTAGTTCTTTTTATCTTTCAAAGAAACTTTCTCTTTAGGTTCTTAAATTTTGTTTTTTCATAGAATCCTTAAAAAATGTAATTTGAAATCCCTATTTTGTGAAATTCTATAAATATCCTAAAATTGTCAAAGAAACATCAATTTGTTATTATTATTTTATGTTTCTTCAAAGCACTACGTGAGAAAAGCTTGAACTTAACCGAAAAAATGCTAAATGACTATTTTTTTTTTAAACATGGTGAATAATAGAATAATCATATTTATTAGAAAAATCATTTAAAATGAGGATAAAAGCCATAAAAAATAATGAAGATATATTAACGACATGGAAGTACTTGAAAATCACCAATGAAGAATTAACCATGCAATAACTTATATAATCAACATGGAGCACTAAACCATACAAAAACAATATGCTAAAATGGTTAAACACCAAACTTAAATAGAAACAAATAATTCAACTACTAAATCTTAATTAACAAGTTATATGCATAATTGAAACATGATGAATTAATCTAATTGTTACATATCTAATTTTCTATAGCAACAATAGTTAGTTGTTAAGTGGGTTTCTAATATAGTTTTAAAACCTTAAAATCATTTAGTTAAATTTGAAAAAAAGTTTGATGATTTGCTAGATTGAGTTGTTGATAGGCAATACTAGATTTTAAAGCTAAGTGTCATTTTAGATCATAAGTCTTAAGGCTTCTTAGGCCATATTAAAGTCCACAATTAGTTTAAAATAGATCATAAAGCTATAGGTGACTCTCAAAACAAACAATCTATAATCACTATGATAAGTAAAGTCTAAAAATAGTCTAAGCTAAAGAAGATTGTCTCCACTTGAAAAAGAAAAGAGTGAGCTACAAGAGCTTAGTACATAGCAACAAAACACGCACATGCGGATGTCACGCTTCACCTAATTCTAATACAACAAGCAGCAGTTAAATTAATGTAAGCATTTAATTAAATAAGCAATCAATAATGGAATACTGAAAACTTTGGAAACACAATGGGTAATCCGGAGTCTAATATCACCACAATAGTCATTGTGGGATGATGAGAGCAGCCAGACTCCATGTCGAATCCTAACACCTAAAAGTAACCTCTTCTAGATTTCATCACTATTATGTAGCCATCACTACTCGTAATTTGACTATATTGTATCATTTTTTGAGTCCCATAAACCCTAAATGACTCCTAATATATATTTTCTTTGTTTTCAATTATCGTTATCCGATGTGATTCCACCTATTAACTACCTATTAAGCCATCCTCAATGGTTTAAGTATCTAAACTACCATGGTTGACTGATGCTATGACCATGGCTATAGTTTCAAACCAAGGACATCACTTGCTAACTAAAGTGACTAAGCACATGCACATGCAATTAGTTTAGTTAAGTTTGATTATTAATCTAGTTAATTAAATTTTATCTTGGCACATAACATGTAGTTACTACATACTTGGACGGTTGAAGGTTCTTGAATTCAAAGGCATCCTTAGTGATCAAAATCATTTAATTGTTATGCAATTGAAAAGAAGAAATTATAAGTTAATAATTTATACTTAGATAATTAATTATTAATTATTATTAATATAATCATGGACTTGGGTTCTTGAGCTTCTATGTAACTAAGGCCCATATGGGTCTAAAAAGGGTATAAGGGCTAAATTAGCCTTTGACTAAAATTAGACACATTAATTATTTAAGGTTTATTTAATCAATTCATGTTGTTATAATTACTAATTGTTAATTTAATTATCTAATTTTTATGAGTCCTTAAGTTATTTAGGTTTTACTTATTTTGAATTCTTTAGGGTTAAGCCCATTGGGTCTTGGCCTATATTAATAGTTCTAAGTCACCTATTTGATTTCTCCATTTAATTCCTTTAGGCCCATTATACATTATTATATTCAACTCAAAGTTATTCTTATCTATTAAGGTTTTTAAATTGTCTACTAATTACATTATACCCCAATTAGGTTTATTAACATTCTAATGCTCGTAATTAATTATCTAAAGTCAAATATTGTTACTCCTTGATGAGTGAGTGATCAACCTCTCTCCAGTATTGGTCAAAGTTGAAGGGAGAGAGCATCGACTGGTGTATTACATTAGTCATGTCCTTCAAGGACTAAAAATACAATATTCAAAGGTTTAGAAATTTGCCCTAATAGTGGTGATCTCAGCTAGATGACTCAAACCAAACTTTAAAGCCCATCAAGTTATAGTCTTGACCAACCAATCATTGTGAAACATTTTAGAAAAGCCTGATGCATCAGGATGGATGGTAAAGTATGTGCTAGACCTCAACACCTACAAAGTTTAGTACCAACCTCACTAGGTAATCAAAGCACAAGTCCATGTAGATTTTATTGCTAAATACAGTGGAAGAAGTATTGAACCATAATGACATACTAGTATGGACTCTCCACATTGATGACTCATTCACTTAAGAGGGGGTGTGGATCAAGACTTGTGCTGCATGGACTACATGGGACAAAGGTGTCTTATGCACTCAAGTTTGGATTCCCAGTCAATAATAATGAAGTAAAGTACAAGGCATTAATTGTTGGCCTCAAATTAGTAAAGGAGATTAGTGTAGAGAAGCTCAAGATTTTTTAAATTCCTTACTTGTTATCTAGCAAGTCAAAGGTAAATAACAAAGAAGGATGAGGGTATGACCAAATACCTTCAAGTCATACACACCATCACCTCGAAGTTCCCCTCTTAGAGAATCACCAAGATCCCTCAAGCTGAAAACTCTAAGGCAGACAAACTATCCAAGCTAGCCTTCACCAGTCTTCTTGACCTCAACAACTAAGACAAGAAGGTCTCCATCAAATATCTCCCAGATAAGAGCATCTATAAACAACAAGCTCAACTATTGGAAATACAACCTATGCCAACAAAGCCATGCTAGATAGACCTAATACTTAACTACTTAAAGAATGGCATTGTCCTAAAAGGTAGGAAGGAGGTGAGAAAGCTCATATACATGGAAGCTAATTATACGTTCATTGATGGCCTCTTGTACAAATGAGCCCTGAGTATTCCCATCCTTCGATGTGCTCGACTTAAGGAAGGCCAGCATATACTTGAAGAACTACACACGAAGGTATGTAATAATTGTATCAAGAGCCAAGCACTTTACATCTAAGCTCTCCAAATTGATTAATACTAGCCAACCATGAGGAAAAATTTGAACAACTTGCTCAGAAGTACCTGTAGTGCCAAAAGTATACACCTATTAAGCATGCATCGAGCAACCATCTTTAGTTCCTCACCAGTCCTTAGCCTTTTTCCCAATGGGAAATCAACATCTTAGGTCTTTTCCCCTAAGCTTTCAGTTAGCAGCAGTACATAATTATAGCTATTGATTATTTCACTAAATAGGTGGAGGCTAAAGTTATAGCCAAAGTTATGGAGAAGAACATCGAAGCCTTTGTCTTTAACTTAATACTGGGCAAGTATGGAATCCTTTACATTTTCATCACAATAATGAAACTTGGTTTGACAACTAGAAATTTTGAGAATTTTGTGAGAAGCACTAGACTAGAATTCACTATACCTTGATTATACACCCCTAATCTAATAGTTCAATGCAATAAACAAGATAATGTTCGATAGTTTTAAGAAAATGATAGACCATACTAAAGGTAAGTGGGTTTACGAACTCTTAACCATCTTATGGGGGCACCAAGATACTTATAGGAATTCCATAGGAGAAACCCCATTTAGTCTTACATTTAACTCTAAAGCAATTCTCCTTATTGAGCTAGAGTTTTGTAACATCTTGATAGAGCCATTTTATACTCAATCTTTATAGTATGAAGTGTGTTAATTTATTATAGATTTTATAGAAATCATAAGGAAATGGTACTTAATTCTATTATGGTGATAAATCAGGTTAAATGGAGTCAAGGGTGCTAATTCAAGTAAATTAGAGAAGCCATCTATAACTTGGATCAAAGACAAGGATTTACACTGCCGGAGGAAAGTACATAGGCGTGTAGTTGAAGTACACGGCCGTGTACTTAATTTCGAAGCCATAGGAAAATACACGGTTGAAGTACACGACCGTGTATATGTCTAGAAGAAGGCACGGTTGGAGATACGGCCATGGCGAAAACCGTGCTATACACTGCACAAGAAGGTGGAAATCTGGACTATCAACAGAGAGAGACACGGTTCTTGATTTGGCCATGGTGGAAGCCATGGTTGAAGACGTGGTGGAAGTTGAAATGAAAGACGTGCCAAGGATGAGAAATTGCGGAACATCAACCAGAGGATGACACGGCTTGAGATCTTGCCGTGGTATAAGCCATGGCACACACTGATCACGGATGAAGAATTGTAGATTACCCATAGAGGAAGGCGCGGCTTGACCCACGGCCGTGGTGTTGGGCGTGCCAGGCGGACGATTATTCACTTCTTGAGATTTACATCAAAAAGGAAAGATATTTTCGTATCTTGCTAGCTAAAGATCCTCTGCCATTCCTTTAACAATATAAATAGAACTAACCCTAGAGGGTTATAAGAATCTTGGATCATCTTGGAGACAAGAAGGAAGGAAGGAGGCAAAGGAAGAAAACCGGGAACAGAGGCTTGTTATGTTTTTACTTTTAATTTTCGTTTTGATGATAAACATGTGTAGCTAAGCAGATTTTCTAGCCAAAGGGTCATAGAAGTTTGATTCTCCACGAATTGTGAGCTCTAATTGATTTGTCTTTAATCTATTCTTTGTTTTTGGATATTTATATATCTTCTGAACGTTTTGTCATTATTATCTTTGTTGATTTGTATGAATTAGAGCTCTTCTACTCAATTAGCAAGTTAATATATTGTCAACTAGCACGTCAAATCCGTAATTGTTTGATAGTTCTAGTCTCGGTGACACAATAACATGTTTGATTATAAAATAGATGATCGAATTCATGTTATGGAGATGTATGATCTTGTTTAAATAGGTTATCTTATAATCTACTGGCATGAATTGGTGGTCTCTCTTGTTTTTAATGCTATTGATAGATTAAATCCTAAGAGCTTGTTTTAGGGTTGTCTAATCGATAAGAGAAATAATCAAAGAGCTTGTTTTGATTATCGAGGAAGTAAGGAGAGATAGGTTATTAGAGCTTGTTAATAACCATAACCAGTTTATCTAGAAATAAGAATAGAAAACATTTGCATCGATGATCAATTCCTAGAATTAAACTATCTTGATTCCTTTGGCTAGGCTTTTATCAATATTCGATTTTATTATCTTGTTTCAATATTATTTTGATTCACAAACAAAACCCCCCCATTTTTCTTTTCCTCTTTATTCTCTTTGAATAGAAATATATTTAACCAATCCCTGTGGATACGACCTTACTCACTACTATACGCAAATCATATCATTGTCTAGGAGTAGGTTTTATTTTTGTTGGATTCGACACCCATCACATCTGCACTTAAAGCCTTGACATGATGGCTAACTAGATCGAACTCCAAGCTAACCTTGACACTATTGAAGAGATCTGAGACACAACCAAAGCTTAAGTAGTGGCATAGCAACATAAGGCAACTCGCTACTATGTTATAAAGGTCAAGCATAAGGTTTTTCGATAAGAAGACCTAGTGTGTAGGAAGCTAGAAGCTATTAGATCTCGAGAAAGACAAAAGAAGCTTACACTGAATTGGGAAGACCCTGTGAAAGTACAAAAAAGACTTAGGCAACAAAGTTTATAGATTATAAAAGATAGATGGTTAGCTCAATCTCTCGAATATGGTATGTCGATAACTTGAGGCTTAACTTTGACTAGATTATGATGAGCTCATGTGATATTTGTAACTTAATGAAAGTGATAGTTCCTTTTACAAGTTATGTTATGGTTATTTTTCACACATTCGTACTTGTAAATTATCTAAAATAAAAAACACTAAGTCCCAGCCTCTTTCGAGGTGAATGGACCCCTAAAAACATCAAGTCCTGGCCTCTCCAAAAGTGAACAAACTCTTGATGATATCAAGTCCTTACTAATATTGAAAGTAAATGGACTCCTAATAATATTAAGTCCCAACTTCTATTAAAGTGAATAGACTCTTGCGCTCCTTGATCACTTTTATACGGTTACAACACCTAACCTCTTTAGGTCAAATCGGAGAATCCAGTCACTTTAACCCATTAGGTAACTCGTTGATAGGACTTAAATCTAAACGTCTAAGGACTACCTAACACTTGACAATCTTAAAGCCTATGGAATGATGAACAATAATATGCAAATAGAATGAAGAAAGAGGGATAAGAGCACACTCAAGACACTTAGAAAAAATTTTCATTCATTAAAGATGTTTGATTATAAGAAATTAATCAACATACTAACCTTACCAAAAAAAAAAAAGGCAAAAGAGGAAAACGATCAAAATGCTCAAAGGTAATTTTTTTTAAGCTCTCGATGGTGGAACAATTAAAGCTTTAATCATTTTGTCGACTTAAGTAGCCACAATCTATTCAATTGAGTGTAGCTTAAAAGGAGATAAGGGGTCTTTGAGAGGGCTCAAAGTTTAGGGGATTAGGGTAAGGTTTAGGTAATGTCTTCAATGTTATGCTAGCAAACTCTTCATCTCGGCTTAGCTCTTCATTTTGGCCATGCTATTCAACTTAGCCCTATTCACCGCTGTGGCCTTGGTCTTAAACTGCCTCCTCCTCACTAGGTTAGTCCTTAGTATCTCCTTCTTCATCAACTACCTCAAACTTCTCTGGATCATCACAATAGGCTAGACAACTGAGATCATACTTTAGGTGCACTTTTAGAATTTCTGACCTAGATATTCAGATCCCCTTTGTCGAGCCTAATTTTGAATTTTTTTTCTTAATCTAACCTATATTAAGCCTAACCCACTTAATATAAATTACTCGATAGTATAATTAAGGAAAAATTATTTTTTAAAAAAGTATTTTAAGAATTGGAGTCTCCACCAACTAAAATTGGAAAATAAAAATAAGTTAAGGTTATATTAACCTTAACTAGTTACCAAGCTACGAAGTTTCTAAAAAAAAAATGATTTTAAGAAAAACATAAACCAAAGATGCTGAGCTTGGAAGCTAATATATTAAAACCTAAATGGTTATCACTCGTTATTTTCCTAAAAATAATAATTAAGACGCTTCATTAAATTCTCTTCCTTTTATTTTGATATAAACATTCACAAGTAGAAAACAAAATAAACTAACTAAGAAGATCTTTTTATTATTTTTCATTTTCTATTTTTTTAATTTTTAGGATTTTTGGGAAAATATTTTTTTTATTGGTTGCCCCATAAGTGCCTACATATCCACGAATTAGAATTTAAACCTTGTAATTCTATTGTTATATATATATATATAACTTTAGTTTATTGATTAATTTTATTTATGAAAATAAAGTAAGTTTAAGTTTATTACCATTTTGACTTTATTCATGAAAAATTCCTAAGAAAACCCTTGATTTTATCTTCCAATTTTGGAAACTCTAAAAGACCTAATTTTTTGAAATCACCAATTAAGGAAGTTTATTTTATAAAAACCATTCTTCTAAATGATAAAAACAAATATGTATTTTCATTTTTTATTTTAATTAAAAAAACTAAATATTAGATGAAACTAAAACTAACTAAGAATCTAATCGACCTAGGTGACAATTACACTATAACACTTGAAGCCTACACAATGGTCCATAACCTAAAGATATATTATCTAAAATTTTAAATTACAAAAAACTACCATTTTCAAAACAATATAGATTATTATGCAAATTTTATGATAAAACCCCTAAATGCTTATATTGCAATTTTTATAAAAAGATGTAGATTCAAAAATCCTAGCACGTTAACTATGCTATATGCATACACGTAAATTATGCAATGCAAACAATGAAAAGCCAATCAATCGATTCAGCATGAGCAATATGAATAACTATCAAAACATATAAACAAGCTACACGCGTTATCATAATAATAATGCTAATAAACCAATTAACAATGATAATCCAATGACATATCAATTAAATACAATAATCATTTAAATTTGTAAATAGCTAATCGTGCAAATATGGTAGATATGCAATTTAATCTAATAACTATGAAACATTGGACCTGTGCATAGGTTAAGTGGGTTTCACGAGTCAAACGAGTGAGCACAATTTGCTATTCATGGGGCTTGATAGGTTACAGTAGGTGGGTAAATTGTAGGAACTTTCGGTGAATCGACGAACACCTCTAGTAGTGGTTGTAGCTTATGGAAACTATAGACACCACATTTTTTTCCTTCCTTCAATTTTAAGTTTTATCTTTAAGGAAACAAGTTTCTAGTCAGAAAAAAAATTAAAATAGTAAGGAAATTAGCAAAAATGAAAGTGGTGGGTCAACTATTGGTCATTAAGTCTCATTTAAGGGTGCTTTGAATTTTCTGAGGCCATAGTGTGCATATGCAATTTGACGGTTTTCATACTTTAAATGGAAATATTGAAATTTTCAACCTAAGTCTAGGTTAATTATTTTTATATCATAAAAATGAGGTTAATTTAAGATAACCATAGCCTCAAATGACTCTTCGATTGGATATAAATTAATTGATTTATGAGAAAATCAATAATTGACTTAATTGGATAAGCTACAAAATGAAGCCCATAAAACTATTGAATTACACTCGATTTGAAAACTATTGTTAAAAAGTGTGTACTTGACTTCACTTTCAAGAGTATTGCATTTTCAATTCTTAGAAAACCAATCTATTGAGGCCTCAATTAACCCCAAAACAGATTTGGCATTTAAACTCGACTTAAGCTAACCAAAAGCTTAAGTACATTAGACCTGCAACAAAGGTAAGGAACAAAACTCAGCATAGGTGGCAATGGCACACACATGCATAGAGAAGACCTAAGTTCTATCCCCACTATGTGCAAAATGCATATTTATTTTCCTTCCTCCCCACGAACACGTGTCACCACATCATTGTGTCACATGGTGGCATGTGTCAATACTTAATTGGTCCACATAGCGATGAGTGGCCATGTTTGACATGGGTATGTCACATGTCACCTACATGGCATTCATTCCAACCTAATGTACACATGACACTCTACATAGAGTCGATGTATCATGACATAGTGCCATGTGATGACACATCAACTCATCTTCCACCTCTTGCCCTCTAATATTTTACCAGTCCGTTGAGCTCATTTCAAACTCTTTTTTTCTTTTTTTTCTTTTTCCACACGAATCTATGCAAATTGATTATGGATTCTATGGAGGACATATGGAGCTTTTAATTCATGCCTATTGTGTATCCAAATTCATACATTTAAGCTGCCGAAATGAGCCTTAAAGCTTAGGAAAAATCTAACAACTTTTGAGAAACTTTGGTTGAATCCCTTTTCATAATTCATGTTCAAGTATATATATACATCAGGAGAATATCTTTTCCAAGAAACTATATCTTACAAACTAGGAAAACAAATCTTCCTCTACTAAAATATAAAATACAAAATATACATGCCATTTTTACAAAATAAATCACGAAACAAATATCTAAATATTTACGGTCGTGCCTTTTAGCCATGTATCAAGCCATGTATGTTTCTGGTAGCTACCTGACACAATACACAGTCGTGCCTTTTGTCCGTGTATCCGGCCGTGTATGTTTCTGGGAGCTATCTGACACAATACACGGCCGTGCCTTCTGACCGTGTATCCGGCCGTATATGTTTCTGAGCTTCCAGACATTCTTGATTGATATCCCCCCTCAAATTGATGCTGACTGATCAAGAAGCATCAATTTGCCAACAAGAAACTGATGACGTTGCCGAGAAAGAGCCTTAGTAAAGATATCAGCCGTTTGAAGATTATAAGAGATATGAGGAAGAGAAATAACCCCATTATCATAAGCTTCTCGAATAGAATGACAGTCCACTTCAATATGTTTCGTACGCTCATGAAAGACAGGATTAGCAGTAATCTGAACAGCACTAGTATTATCAACATAAAGAGAGGTAGACCCAAGTTGAGGAAAACCAACCTCAGCCAACAAACCTCAAAGCCAAATGATCTCAGAGCAAGCAGACGACATAGCACGATATTCAGACTCAGTAGAAGACTTAGACACACGGTCTTGTTTCTTAGTCTTCCAAGAAATAAAAGAGTTACCAAGAAACATACTCCAACCAGTAATAGATCAACGTGTATCAGAACAACCAGCCCAATCAGCATCACTATAGGTGGTTAAGTGAATAGGATACTTCACAGAAAAGAACAAACCACGATGAGAAGTCCCTTTTAAATATCTAACAATACAGCGAACTGTGGCTAAATGAAGATGTGTAGGTGCCTACATAAATTGACTAACTTGTTGTACAGCAAATGAAATATCAAGACGTGTAATAGTCAGATAATTGAGACTTCCAACAAGTTGTCGATATAGAGACGGATCAGATAGGAATTCACCACCATTTCATTGATATTCAACATTCACTTCCAAAGGAGTATCAACAGAACGTCCCTCTTGGAGACCAGCTAAAGCAATAAGTTCCTCAATATATTTATGTTGATGAAGAAAAATACCAGCAGAAGAAGAGTGAATCTCAAGACCTAAAAAATAAGTTAACGATCCCAAATCCTTCATATGAAAAGAACCTCGAAGGTGCTCCTGTAACTGAGACATCAATTGAGTATCAGATCCTGTGATGACAATATCATCAATGTAGACTAACAACAAAACAATTCCCTTGTCAGTCTTGCAAAGGAATAATGAAGAATCATACTGACTTTGAATAAAAGAGAAGCTAAGAAGAGTATTACGAAACTTCTCAAACCAGGCCAGTGGAGCCTATTTTAAACCGTATAGAGACAGTTTGAGCTTACAAACATCATGGGAGGGTGTGGAAAACAATCCTGGAGGAGGAGTCATATAGATATCTTCCTTGAGGTCCCCATGCAAAAATGCATTCTTAACATCCATCTGTCGTAAGAACCATCCTTTAGATGCAGCAATAGATAGAACAAGCCAGACAGTTGTCATCTTAGCCACAGGTGCAAAGGTCTCTTCATAATCAATTCCATATTCCTGCCGATTGCCAAGAGATACCAACCTTGCCTTATATCTGTCAAGGGAACCATCAGATCGGATCTTAATAGAATAAACCCATTTACAACCAATGGGTTTAACACCAGCAGGACATGAAACAATATCCCAAGTGTGATTGTCTTGAAGTGCTTGAAGTTCCTCTTGCATGGCTTTTATCCAGCAAGTCTGTTTAGCAGCCTGAGAATAAGAGGTAGGAATTGTAGTATTAGTTACAATTGCATAATAGCCATATCTATCTGGAGGACGAGTGTGCCGAGTTGATCGTCGAAGAATCATTGAAGCATTTTCAGAAGCAAGGTCGGAAAGGACAAGTCCAGGCTTGAACAGTTTCTCAAAAGAAGAGTCATCAAAGTGAGGAAGTATAATAATATCAGATGTCAAAAGATGTTGCTGAAAATAGTATTCATGTTCAAAGAAAATCACATCCCGAGAGATATGCCATCGATTATTAATCGAATCATAACACACAAAACCTTTATGATTAGGACTGTAACCCATAAAGGCACATCGAACAGACTGGGCTGACAACTTATAACGTTCATGGGTAGGTAAATGAACAAAACAAACACATCCGAAAGTATGTAGCATATGATAATTAGGATGTTTACCAAACACTCATTGATAAGGAGAATCAAACTTCAATTGTTGAGATGGTAAGCGATTAATCAGATAAACTACAGTAGATAAAGCTTTGGTCCAAAACTTAGCTAGAACAGAAGATTCTAACAACAATGTGCACACCACATCTAACAAATGTTGATTTTTTCGTTCGGCAACTTCATTCTACTGAGGTGTGTAAGGACATAAGCGTTGTGAAACAATACCCTTGTTATGAAGAAATGCTTGAAACTCATGAGAAATATATTCACCACCATTATCAGACCGTAAGATTTTAATACAAGTGGAAAACTGAGTTTCAATATATGTCACAAAGGTTTGAAACACAGTAAACACGTCTGCTTTGGAATGCAAAAAATAAATCCATGTGAATCGACTATAATCGTCAATAAATGTCACAAAATATTTATACTGATCATGTGAAATAATCGGTGCAATTCCCCAAACATCACTATGAATAATGTCAAAACATTTATTAGCACGACTACCTAAAACAGGAAAAGGCAATGTCTTACTTTTGCCCAGTTTACAAGGAGAACAATCAACTAATAAACTCTTATCTATGGAACCGAGAACACCACTTTGCAACAAATGATTCAAAACAACATTATTTAGATGACCTAAGTGTCTATGCCTGATGCCAGCCTTATTTTCAACAACTGAAGAAGCTAATGACAAAGTCCGAGGAACGGTAAATTGTAATGGAAATAACCTGCCCACTTTAGGCCCCTTCGCTATCACCTTCCCCGACGCCTGATCCTACACAGTACAACCATCACGAGAAAAGTGGACATCACAGTTATTATCCACCATTTGCCCAACAGAAAGTAAGTTAGTAGATAATTTAGGAGAAACCAAGACATGTCGAAGGGAGGAGCTAATATCAACAACTGTCATAATTGGAATATTATTTCCATCAGCAACCTGAATGTGCTGAGTACCAGTATATGGATGTTGATTATGCAATAAATCAGATGAGCCAATCATATGATTTGTGGCGCCGGAATCAACAAACCAAGGAACAGAATTAGTAGTCTTACCTTTCCCTTGAAGACCAAAAGCAGAGAAGGTAGAGAGAATCATCTGTTGGACTATATCTGGTGTGAGAACAGATTGATTATTGCCAGCAATTGTGGATGTCGAACCAAGATTGCAAGAGTTGGATACTGTAGCATGAAAAGCTTGTGTCCTTCTATTTTAAGGCCTTATAGGACACTCCTTAATAATATGTCATTTTTGCTTGTAATAATTACAGAACTTCTTACTACAATGACGGGCAATATGACCAAATTCTTTGCAGCTGTAACACTGCATTGTTCCCTTCCCTCGGGTCTGAGCAGCATATGCAACATTAACTATTTCAGATGATCCACCAGTTGCACCAATAGTGGCTTGTGTCGCCAATCTTTGTTCTTCGCGCAGCAATTCACCAAAACATACATCCAAACAAGGAACTGGATCTCTATTCAGCAACCCAGCCCAAGTGGTTTCAAATTCAAGTCTAAGCTTCATCAAAAACTGATCACGACGACTCACTTCATGAACAGCCTGAAGACTAGCCAAATTCTCCTTTGACACCTTAGCATAGATAATACCATAATATTCGCTCCATAAATTAAGAAAGCCAGAATAATATTGTTCAATTGAGAGATTACCTTTACTATAATTACTCATATCAAGTTCCAATTGAAAACGTCTTGCAGTATTATCTTGATTGTAGATGTGCTTCAAGTATTCTCACATTTCTTTTGTTGTGCCAAAGGATCGTAAATTGTTCACCATATGAACCTCAATAGATCCCAAAATCCAAGAAACAATCTGGGCATCCTTTGCCTCCCATTGACCACAATCTTTTGACTCTGTAGGAGCTAGAGAAGACCCATCAATATGACCCCAAAGCTCCTTCCCTTTCAAAAACATCTTGAACTGAAATTCCCATGCTGCATAATTCTTTCCCGTAAATCTAATAGCTAAGATTTCATGTGTTTTCTCAAAAGACATTATAAATAGAATTGTCACTTACGACTTGATTATCAAGAAAATTGTTGATTGGAATTAATCAACCTAAGGCTAAAGAAAACCAAGAACAAACTAGCAACTAAAAGGAAAAAATATGGATTCAATGCAATACTCAGTTGTGTGGCTCTGATACCATAACAACTTTTGAGAAACTTTGGTTGAATCCCTTTTCATAATTCATGTTCAAGTATATATATACATCAGGAGAATATCTTTTCCAAGCAACTATATCTTACAAACTAGGAAAACAAATCTTCCTCTACTAAAATATAAAATACAAAATATACATGCCATATTTACAAAATAAATCACGAAACAAATATCTAAATATTCACGGCCGTGTTACACGGTCGTGCCTTTTAGCCATGTATCAAGCCGTGTATGTTTCTGGTAGCTACTTGACACAATACACGGCCGTACCTTCTGTCCGTGTATCCGGTCGTGTATGTTTCTGGGAGGTACCTGACACAACACACGGCCGTACCTTCTGACCGTGTATCCGGCCGTGTATGTTTCTGGGAGCTATCTGACACAATACACGGCCGTGCCTTTTGATTGTGTATTCGGCCGTGTATGTTTCTGAGCTTCCAAACATTCTTGATTGATAAAATCAACCTTACGCAATACATGCCTTTGCATTTCAAGCCAAATCATGTTCTTTTGGAAGCAATTGAACTTCCATTTTACTCCTTAGGTAAGTGCAGCTTCTCTATGATAGGAAAAATCACTTGAATTGCACTTGTTTCCTCAAAATGGAAGAATATTATGAGCACATCCAAGCATCTCCATGGTTAGCAAATTTAAATATTCAAGAACTTTCCATCTTCAATTTAAGCTCCGACGATATAAATAGGAGCTCGAGCAAGCTTTCTCAATAGACACAACCACTCCATCTTCTCTCCATAAGTTAATTCAAACTCTCTCTCTAGAATTCCAAGCTTCAGTCTTTCATTCTCTCTTTAAAAATTCCTTTTTTCTAAGTATTTTTAAGAGAAATAACTCTACCTACAAGCTTCGTCGAGCTCTTAACTCTTGGAAAACACCACCCTTGCCACTTAAAACTACCCACAACTATCCAAACCACCCTTACTCGAAGCCTCCACCAACCGTTCTTCTAACCTCCCTCTACCAATAAGTTGCTTCCATAACTTCTTTGTATAGGTCCCACTCCTAGCGTCCATCAATCAGTGAAAACAGCTACATACACTCAAAGTCCTTTGCTTGGAAAGTTATCGACCATATGTAAGTGTCGACCCATGTCTGATTTCAGATCTGCATTGTCTTTTAAAATAGGTTCATTTTCTTTTTCTCTTCCTTTTAAAAAATAATAATAAAGATTAAAAAAAGTGATAATAAATCATTGTCAATGGATTTCACGTCGGCTTTACCATCCATGTGTATATTGTTTTGTTTTTCTTCTAATAAAACTAATAATGTAAAAATAAGAAATAAGTAGAATTTTAAAAGGTTTAAATTTCTTTAGTTTTTTTTTACATATGTAAAAATATACATATATATAATAAAAGGGAAATAAAAATGATTAAAAAAATCAATCCTATCAAATAAAAAGATTAAAATAATTAAAAAATAAAGATTAGAAAATAATAATATAGGTTGAAGAAAAATTTTAGTAAATAAAATTATTAAAAAGTAAAGTAACACAAATTACAATAGATTTGACCTTAGCTAGTAAGTAAGTAGGTACCTACAAGGTAATCTCATTAATAATAAACATCTAAGTCTACTTAACAAATAAATAAAATAATTTTATAACTAATTTAATTTTTTTCTCAATCGATGTATATTTGAATAAACAAATTCTAAATTTAGAAGTAATTAAATTAAGACTAATTTGCTTAATTAGTTATAATTTAATGCTTTTTCCAGCCTCGATCGAGTGGCGATTCCTATTTTTCCAAATTAAATAAAAGAAATAAAATTTTTCCTAATTTTAGTTGAGAGTTTACATTAAATGAGCATAAGGTTTAGTATAAATCAAATTAGGAAAAATAAATAAATAATTAGGCTCAACAAGATGATGACTTTACTAGTGATCGCTAAGTGGGCTAACCACTTAAACCTTAAAAAGTATAATTTATTTTTCAAAATATTTATTAAAGTTTTGTTGTAAATATTTTTTTATTTATAAATAGTTGTATTGACATTTTTTTATGCAGCATTTAGGGTTTATTCAACTGAAGGGAGTTTAACACTAATGTATATTGGATACGGTAAGACCCAAGCTATATTAGGACCTTATGAAGGAAACCATTGTGTAAGTTTTGAGTGTAGTAAAATGACCACCACTCGAGGCTGATTAGGTTAGCGCATTCAAGCTTCAATGTGATCCAAGATCCATTTCTTTAGAAAAGTAAGATGCTATACAGCTTAAGAACCTTTAGAACTTACCCATATTGCATACATTTTCATCAATCATGAAGGTAATGCAGCATTTGGTCAAGTTGTAACCCCATCAATACCCAAGTGTCCTAAAAGTGCCCTATAAATAAACACCTTATATGTAACCTATAGATTCTTTCCTTGTGATCCATGAAAATTTTATAAATGCGGATTATTAACAAGTATACTAGGTCAATTAAGTAATATAGAAAGAATAGGTTTGTCATTTCCACAAGGATTAAATTAATTACTAAACCAATACCAATTATATTATTGTCTAAGCATATGAAATTTTTTTAAAATAATATATATATACTAATGCTAACTAAAACTAATAATGAAATTAAAACGATCGTTAAAATAAACCTTTCTTGATTTAATCAATAAAGATGTGGGAAAATTAAATCTACCTAATATACTAATTGTATTGTAACTAAATTATAATTATATTTAGCTACTCGGTTATTCTTGTGAATTTGTTAAATACCATTATTTCCCTTCTAAGTCCTAAAGTCCTTTTTATGATATATTAATTTAAACCATCTTCCGAATCATTAAATTATCAATCAACCAAATTAATTTCCTAAATTCTTCTAATCAAATTAACATGGATTCAAATTTACAATTACTCCTCTTTCGAATCGTAATTGACTAGTGTCATAAATTAATTTCTCATAAATTTCTTTAATAAGAAATTAATAAAAACACCATATTAAGCCTTAATTGCAAATTCAATTCAATTAAAAATAGCAAATCTTCCTATTAAACTAATTTAATTAAACAAGAATCCTAACTAATCCTAAATTCCCTTCCAATTTAATAAGACATTCTATAATAATATGTTTTAAGTGCTAAATATACAATTACAGCATCAAGATTCATAACAAGAATAATTCAAGTATCTAAATATATTACAATAAAGTAACTAAGATGAATTAATAATTAGGGTTTATCAATTTCCCACACAAAAGAATTTAACATATAATTAAATCAAGAAAACACATTAATAAATAGAAGCAATTCATAAAATAATTCATTAAAGAATCCATTAAAGAATCAAAGTTTCTAATTTGTAATATATAAAGAAATCACCCAAGAAAAGATAAACAAAATTGAAATCCCAAGTGTAATTCGTCTTTCTCTCCATTATCCAGTGATTCTCCAATGCATGGCATTGTTCTTGTTTGCTTTATCATCATCTTAGATACCGATACTTCAATTTTTACAAAAAATAAAAATAAAAAAGAAGAAAAATAACAATAAATTTATTTAAGCTTGAGGAAGATTGAAAATGTTTTGTTTGATCCTCCACCTTGTAAAATAGTTACAAAGTCTAAAGTCTCCTTCCTCCTTGTAAATAAATCCCTCCCAATTGTCCTATAAATAAGTTACACCAAACATGAGCAACTATTGATCCAAACTTTCTAAGACTACTTAACCAAGCCCACACTAACTTGGTACGCCCAATTAGATTTAAATAAGATTCATACATAAGATAAATTAGCTCATGGATTTTACAACTAATATAAATTCAACGTGTAGATAGCCCCTTTAACATGGGACCTTCAAGGAATGAACAAAAATACCAAAAAAAGCCTTTAAAGAATATGCCAATAGATAGAGGGCATGATAGCTAAAGTTACTCCCCCTTTTTTAGAAAAAGATCTCACCTCTATGTTCATCAATACATTAGATGAACCTTATTATAGGCATTTTATTGGTAGCACTATGTCCAAATTTATAGATATAGTAGCCACAAATAGCAGAATTGAAGAAGCCATCATTATAAGAAAATTGACAAGAAAAATACTAGCCTCACCAGATTCCAAGGCAACCATAAATACTACAATATAAGAGCCCACACAAAACAAGAAAGGCTCGAAAATACCTAGAAGGAAATTCTTTCAAATCTTCATCCCATTATCACAAGTTTTTAATCAATTGAGAAGGGATGGGTTATGGTATCCTAAAAACTCAATGCTAGAATACAAGCCGAACAATTATTGCCCAAATGCACAATGTGAATACCACATAGGTCAACAAGGGCATGTAATAGATAATTGCTGAGACAAAAAAAAAAAAGATTTAGGACTTAATAGATGTAGAGGCAATCCAATTAGACTTCATTCAAGACTTAGGGCATACTATCAACATGTTGAACTTATATGAAACCAAAATGGTCCATAGCTTAGAGAAACTTCTCACACCCTTTGAGCAACTAGCCAATGACTTAAAGTAAGCTAGCCATCTACAAGGGGTAGACTTAAATGATCAAACCCAAGTTATAATAGAAGTGAATAAGTTGATGACATTCAGAGTCATTACAAAAGAAAAAATTGTAGGGAAGAAGCCCATCATTCAACAAAAGGCTACATCTTATGAAGAAAGGCTTACAATTCTTTAAGAGAAAGTGATGACCCTAAAGGAAAGGATCACAAACCTATAAACGACTAAAGGCCTTATATTAAGAAGATTCCAACTTGCATCCAGTCCTACGAAGAATGCTTTACAATATCAAACTCAAAAAGAGGCATTGGACTTTAATAATGAGTGTCGAGTCTAATTTTTTATTTTTCTCATTCAGATTCTTAATCCAATTTATATTAGACCTTATGCTCATCTAATATAAATCCTCGACTTGAATTAAGAATTTTGTTTTATTTGGAGTTGCCACCCAACTGAAGTTGGGAAAAATTATTGAATTAGGATTAATTGAGCGGATTAATTCTAATTTGGACAACTAGTCGACGAAATCTCCTTTTTTATTTTTGTAAATGAAAAAAGAAGAAAGTAAAACCAGAGATTCTTAACTCGGGGCTAACCTATTAAAACCCTAAAGTTATTACTCTATCCTTTTGAAATTTAGACCATATTCTGATTTCTTTTCTTTTATTTTTGTTATTTTTATTTTTACTATCTTTGATTATTTTAGATACAGGTAAAACAACTTATAATAGTTTGGAAAATGATTTTTATTTCTATTTAGAGTTACCCCATAAGGATGCCTGCGTACCCGCTATTCAAGATCAAACAAGTCATAGTTCGCTTTTTATAAAAAACTTTAGTAGGTTTGTTAATTTTAATTATGAAAATACCTCGGGTTTAAATTCATTACCATTTTCAAGGTTTTGGAAAAAAATCTAAGCCTAAGCTTTATTATTTTATTTTCTAAAAATTTAATTTAAGAAAAACCAATTTTTGATTTATTTTGAAAAAAGGATTTTTCTAGGTGATAAAATAATATATTAATTCATGTTATTATCCCAATTTATTTACTTCTAATTTTTTTTATTATTATTATTTTTAATTTTTAATTTTTATAAATTTTCCTATTTTTATATTTTTTATCATTTTTCTTTTATTATTTTTTAGTATTTACATATCTATCCTAAAAAAAACCTAATTAAAACCCTAACATTATTATTTATATTTTTTAGGATTATAAATTTCTAATAAAATAAATATCTAAACAAAATAAATAAATATGGATAAATAATAAATAAATAAATAAAGAACAAGAAAATAAAATAAAAAATTGGAAAAACCGGCTTACCTGGGTACGAGTTGTGGATCGCGGGTCAAGTCAAATTCGGGTCGGGTCGAATCAGGCGACGGTCGGTAGGTTTTCGACGACAGTGTTTTGGCGATTTTTGTGGGCGTTTGAACGAGACTTTTGAGCTTTTAGGGGGTAGGGAATTTAACCGTGGTGGTAGATTTCTTCAAAAACTCCTCTTAGTGGTGGTTTTTGGCTTGGTTGACGGTCGCGATGTAGGCAAAACTCGAGCAAAACCTTTGATTTTTCACTCTTTTCTTACTTTTGATCCGCAATTCAGCTTTCCCACGTCGTGCTCTATTTATAGACATTAGAAATCAAGCTGGATAAGCTCGAATTTCCTCCAATTGAGATGAATCAAATCTTCGATTAAAAACCCATCTCTGATTTGTTTCGATTCGTGTAAATCTTGGATTTTGTTACGATTTTATTCTAATTGGATGATGTTTATCTCTTTTTAGTTAAAGATTTAGTGCATTTGTGCAAAAAAATTGCATCAAAATGGCCAGATTTCATTTTTCCCACGACCGGCGAGCGTTTCGGATGGAAGTTGAAAACAATCATGCCCCCGACATGTGCACTCCCTTTATCCAATCACAAGCTAACACATCTGCTTCCCCTATGTTTCGAACTCTCAACCTCGCACCTCCCCGCGCGCACCAAGCCATGGTTCAGACCAGCTGAGCTAGCACACTTCTCAGTTTTTTTATTTAATGCAAATTGCATATATGCAATACAATGCAATTTCTATTATTTTTATATTATTTTGAAATTCTAAAAAATTGTAAAAATTATTTAATTCCTTTTATTATTATTTCTAATATTATTTTCCAAAATTGGGATATTTTTTCTATTTTTTTATTTTTTTCTTTTATCTTTCCTAAATAAAAAAATGAAAAAAATTGTAAAAATGAAAAAAAATGTAAATTAAACATTATTAATGATTAGGGGTAAAAATGGGGTGTTTACAACTGCCCTTCTTTGTAGTAAAGTTAAAAAAACTTAACTACAAAGATAAGAAAGACGCCATTTTTTGCCAACAAACTGAGTGGATAACGCCATAGTTAGTTGGTTATCTGAACTCGACTCTAGTAGGAAAATGCTCCATGAGCTAATAATCCCACGAATGCTTTGTGATGATTAAGACTGCTTGGGGAATGATCTCAAACAATCTAACAACCTAGAGTAAGATATCATCCAGAAAAGTGCTATATGAGTTAACTAATCAACGATAGGAAACATCTCGGGGATTGTTTAGGAGTGTGTTATTGTAAGTGGATTGATTGGCAATAGGAAGCGTCCTATCGGAATAGCAACCGTAAAGAAGAGATTGTCTGAGGAAGCGCTCCTATGAGCTGGTCACCTATCGATATAAGGAGTCTAAATAGACTAGCAACTGTTGGAGAAGAAATGTTCTGGAGGAGTGCTCTCATGAGCTGACTCGTCAACATTAGGAAGTGCCTTATAGGACTAATAACCTTAAAGGGAATCTAGATAAGTGCTCCTATGAGCTGACTAATTGTTAGATTATCTTAGAAAAATGTTCTCATGAGCTGACTAATCAATTATCTAGAAAAAGGCTCTTATGAGCTGACTAATTAGTTATCTGGAAAAGTACTCCTATGAGCTAACTAATCGATAAATTATCTAGAAAAAGTGCCCCTATGAGTTGACTAATCTGTTATCTTAGAAAAGTGCTCTTATGAGCTGACTAATCGATAATTAAGAAGTGTCTTATTTAGACTTACAACCATAAGAGATGATATCTTAGGAAAGTGCCCCATTGTGGGCTGACTAACCGATAGCAAGAAGTGTCTCCTTAGACTTGTAACCCTGAAAAATAGGTGTCTTGGAGGTGCCCCTATAGGCTAACCCTAAGAGAGGATATCTAGGAAAAGTGCCCCATTGTGGGCTGACTCTAGGTTATTATATTTGGAAAAGTGCCCCGTGGTGGGCTGACTTTAGAAGAGCATTTCTGGGAGAGTGCCCCATTATGGGCTGACTTACTTAATACTTATGAATTGGTTAAATAATTGATAAGAGATGTCTCTTAGACTGCTTATCTTAGAATGTGTGATTCATGATAAAGTGATGGTTATTTACTCTAAAATGCTTACCGGTTTATCGCGGATAGCAACCAAACAACCGTACCTTCACGCCGGTTTGCTCCTTTTTTTTGCTTACTCTTGCTTCAAAGCAAGGCTAAGGGCCTTAATGTACTTTCTTTCTTGTGAGTAAGACTCTTGTGATTGTGGTGTTATCCTATTAATGTACCAGGTTTAAAGCTAAAAAAAAAAAGGTAGAATTATATCACAAAATCTATTGAGATTTGTTATCACTTCAATGTTCATTATTCATGGTGAGGCAATGGGTAATGTGTGTATATGGACATTTATTTTAATGAAAATTAGTTGAAATAATTAATCATTTAGAGACATTAAATTTGCTTGTAAAAGAAATAAAAACTAAACTCAACGAAATATGTACTAAATATTGGCATTCATGAACCTTGGCAAATTTTCAATTTTCTTACTTAAGAATAGTACATCTTAACAGCATCCATGTTGATGGGGCCTCTCAATTCTGGACCATCCATTTGAGTTAATATTAAAGCTCCTCTTGACAACACCTTTTTTACAACATATGGGCCTTCATAGTTTGGGGTAAACTTCCCTCTTGAATCTTGAGCATTTAAGAGAACCTTCTTTAACACCAGATCTCCCTCTTTGAAACATTGAGGTTTCATTTTCTTATTAAATGCTCGGGCCATTCTTTGTTGGTAGCATTGGTCGTGACATAATGCAATGAGTCTTTTTTCATCGACCACATTCAACTGATCAAGTCTCTTCTTTAACCAGTCCGATTCATCTAACTGCATTTCTGATAGGATCTTGAAGGATGGTATTTCAACTTCGACTAGTAGAACTGCTTCAATACCATATACCAAAGAATACCGGGTAACTCTAGTAGATGATCGGATTGAAGTTATGTAAGCCATAAGGGTGAATGGTAGCATCTCGTGCTAATCTTTGTAAGTGATTGTCATCTTCTCAATGATTCTTTTGATGTTTTTGTTGGCTGCTTCCACTGCGCTATTCATCTAGGGTCAGTAGGGAGTTGAATTTTTGTGGTTTATATGGAATTGTTGACACAAATTTGTCATTAACTTGTTGTTGAGGTTGGTGCCATTGTCGGTGATAATTGATTTAGGAACTCTATAGCAGGCTATTATGTCCCTCTTCAAGAATCGGATTATTACCCCTTTTGTGACACTGGCGTATGATGAAGCTTCTACCCATTTGGTGAAGTAATCAATGGCTATTAGTATGAATCTGTGACTATTGGATGCTTTGGGAGTTATTAGCCCAATGATGTCGATTCCCCTCATGGAGAATGGTCATGTTGTAGACAACGAATGGAGCTCTTTAGGTAGGGAGTTTATTCGGTTTGCATAAACTTGACACAAGTGACAGTGCTTGACGTATTTGATGTAGCTGATTCCATTGTTAACTAGTAATAACCCATTCTCATGATTTTCCAAGCGAGCATGTATCCATTCGTGTGAGGTCCACATACTCCTTGCATCTCTTTCATTAGTTTACATGCATCTTTTTTATCCACACATCTTAGCAAGGTGGTATCAGGTGATCTTTTATAAAGCACAGGCCTATTTAGTAAGAAGTGACTTGCTAACCTTCTGAGTGTTCTTTGGTCATTTTTGCTAGCCATTTCAGGGTATTTACCCTCTTGGAGGAAAGTTTTGATATCGTAATACCAAGGCTTATCATCTTGCGCTTTCTCGATTACCAGATAGTAGGTGGGCCGATTTTCAATTTCTATTTTCAGTGGTTAGACTTTGGCTCCCCTTGTTATCTGAATCATAGATGCTAATGTGGTAAGGGCATTTGCAAACTGATTTTGAGTCCTCGGGACATATGTGAAGGTGACTACTTCGAATTCATCAATCAACTCTGTCAAATGTTGATGGTATGGTACCAATTTGGGGTCTTTAGTTTTGTATTCCCCTTGTGTCTATAATATGATGAGTGAAGAATCTTCGTATACTGCTAATTCACGGAATTCCATGTGGCACGCCATTTTGAGGCCAAGGATGCACACTTCACATTCTGCGATATTATTAGTATATAAAAATGTGAGTCCCGTCACTAAAGGGAATTGTGTTCCTTCGGGTGATATTAGTATTTCCCCGATCCCACAACTGAATACATTGGTAGCTTCGTCAAAGAACATCTTTCATTTAGGGCTTTGTTATGTCCCATAATCTTCTGTTAGCTCACCCTCCGCTGGTAATAAATTTTCATTAGGGAATTAAGCTTGTGATTATTGGGGATCTCTCTCAATTGGGTGTTCTGCCAACTGATCGACTAAAGATTGCCCTTTTATCGAATTTTGATTTATATATGTGATATCAAATTCTGATAAGAGCATTTGCCATTTGGAGATTCTCCCTAACAAAATGAACTTCTCTGCCAAGTATTTTAGAGGATCGTGTCTTGTTAGCAACTCAATGAAATAGTAAAGGGTGTATTGCCTTAACCGGTGTATGACCCAAATCAAAGCATAACAAGTCCTTTTTATTTCAGAGTACCTCTATTCCTGTCTGTAAACTTCTTGCTTAGATAATATATAGAACGTTCCCTTCCTTCTTCATCTTTCTGTCCCAACACGCACCCCATAAATTCAGGGAGTATCGTGAGGTACAAGAATAAGGGCTTTCCTTGTTTTGGAACTATCAAGATTGGGGGATTTGTGAGATAGTCTTTTATCATTCTGAATGCTTCTTCGCATTCATCATCCCATTCTACTGTGGCATTCTTTTTCAGCAGACGGAATAGTGGATGACATTTATCTATGAGCTGTGAGATGAGACGCTCTATGTAATTCAATCTCCCAACAGACCTCTCACCTCCTTGATAGTGTACGGAGATGGTAGTTCCAATATAGCCTTTACTTTGTCGAGATCGATTTTGATACCTTCTTGGCTTATAACAAACCCTAACAACTTGCTTGTTGTGACCCAAAAAGTACACTTTTCAGGATTTAACTTGAGCTGAAACTTTCTCAATTGCTTAAACAATTTCTTCAAGATAATCGCATGGCTTTCTTCTCCCTTAGACATGGCTATCATATCGTCAACATATACTTCAATTTCTCAATGCATCATGTCATGAAGTATCGCGACCATGGCTCTCTAATACGTTACCCCGGCGTTCTTTAAACTAAAGAGCATAACTTTGTAATGAAAAGTTTCTCATGCTATGATAAAGGTTTTTTCAGTTTTATCTTCTTCAACTATTTTTATCTGATTATATCCTAAGAAACCATCCATAAATGAAAAGAGATGATTCCCTGTGGTATTATCTACCAAGACGTTGATGTGAGGTAGAAGGAAATTATCTTTAGGTATAGCTTGATTTAAGTTTCCAAAGTTTACGCACACTCGCACTTTCCCATTCCTCTTTAGAACGGAGACTACATTTGCTACCCATTTTGGGTAGTCTGATACCTCAATGAACCCTACCTCTATTAGTTTTTTTACTTCCTCTTTGATCTTTAATAAGATGTCGGGCCTAAACCTTCTCAGTTTTTGTTTTTTTAGGGTTGACATCTTCTCTTGTGGGAAGTTTGTGAACTACTATTGACCGGTCGAGTCCTGGCATGTCGCCATATGACCAGGCGAATACATCTACATATTCAGTCAACAGTTCGGTTATCTCACTCTTTTGCTCGCCACTCAAATTGGCCCCAATCTTGAGGTTTTTGGGTTCCTTTGTATTTCCTAGATTTACTGTCTCCATTAGCTCGTCGATTGAGATTTTACTTTGTTCATGTTTTTGCCAACTTTCTTGTATTATTTTGTGGTCAAGGACATCGTTTCCAACGGCTGACCCAACAGTGTCGGAAACGATATTAACGTTTTCATTACTTACCTGCGCGAAATATCCCTAACGTTCGACGGTAGGGAATCTGTAGGTAAAGTGAAGCAAGAACATGTATGTATAAGCAAAAGAAATAAGCTGCAATTTATTGAATCTGAAGAATAATAGTCACAATAGAAACTTGTTTAATAATTGTTCCCTATCCTTGAGCTAACCTAGTGCTATCAATAGGATAGCAGAACCAATTGTTAAGGGTTGGATGCTGATTAGATGTGCGAGAGGCTCTTATCCTTGGTTCTTGAACGATAGTTGTTGGCATGAATGATTGTTGGAGGGGTAGAAAATGCATCTAGGTATCGCTTGACTTCTCTTTCCTTCTACCTCTAATACATCTTGCTTGTGCCTCTTCCTGAGATATAGGAACATATCCTAGTCCAATTGTCCCTTGCTATCCTTCCTTGAACTGATGGCCCTCCTTCCTTGTTACCATGTTCACTTCATTGAATATTTAGAGCCCAAAGTCTTTAGAACCATCTTCCCTAATGTAGGGTATAGCAGTTTCTTTATAGATAGCATAGTCCTGCTCTCCCAATACGGTGATGATCTGTCCATTTGCTATAAACTTGACCTTCTGATGGAGACTTGAGGGTATGGCTCCAGCGGTGTGTATCTATAGCCTTCCCAATAGTAGATTGAAGGATCTTGGAATGTCAAGGACTTGGAAAGAGATGTGGAATACCTGTGGACCAATTTCCACCAGCAAGCTGAGTTCCCCCACTATCTCTCTTTAGGACCCATCGAAGGCCCTAACCACTATCGAGCTTGGCTTGATGTTACTTGCGTCGACCCCTAGTAGGTCAAGGGTGGCCAAAGGGCATATGTTAAGAGAAGATCCATCGTCTATGAGTACTCTAGAGACAATTGTGTCATTGCATCTCACCACTATAAATAGTGGTTTCGTTTGTTGGTTTCCATCTTCTCCCAGCTCTTCGGGAGACAAAGATATCTAATCCATGGTGAAGAATGAATATGCCACATGGCTCAATTTCTCTATTGCGATGCCCTTTGGTACCTTGATCTGTTTGAGTACTTTGAAGAGTGCTTCTCTTTGGGGCTCAGACGTTGTGAGGAGGCCCATAAGTGATATCTAAGCTAGAACCTTGTTAAGTTGTTCCATGATTTTGTATTCGCTTGCCTTGACCATCTTTGTGAATGTAGAGAGCCCCTCTTCTTCCTCTCTCTCTCCACCGCGATGTTAGGCTCTTCAGTTGAGATCTTGTACTTGGGGTCATAAATTATCCCAGAGCGGGTGATTCCTCCTATGATGGGAGGTCTCTCTTGCTCGAGGGCCTAATAGTTGAAAGGCGTCGCCTTATACCTCTATAAGGGTATTGGGATATTGAATACATATCTCTTTTTTGGGATTTGCACCTCAGTAGCTTGTCCCTCATAACACTTTATGACTATCAGCTTTTGGTCCGATTTGATCATGTTTACGAACTCCTCTTTTTCCTTTGGTAGGTTGTCTTCTTTTCCAAACTCGGGCCCCCATCTACTAAGTGGCCCATATTCGGTTGGGGTAAAAGAGTAATTCACTAGATACTCAAACCTCCTATGTGATTCGCCTAAGGTACCGACTGTTGGGTCTCCAACCAACCATCTCCTCTTGATCTGTGATTTAGGAGTTTTATTTGAGACTTGGCATGAGTGACTTTCTTACTGCACTACTATCTTCTCTTGTTTTGGGGACTCTTTTGGTTTGGAGTCCGACTCTTTAGATGTAATCATATTGACGGTAGGCTTATGGTTAGGCAATGGATTAGTGTTGACATTAGGTGCTCGTGCATTGATAAAGTCCAACCGCACTATTCCTGCATCAATCAGATCTTGGATCTTATTTCGAAGCCTCCAGCATCTATTTGTGGAATGACCTTCTTGGCCCATATGATAATCGCACTTGAGGCTTGGGTTAAAATTCCTTGGCTTGTATCGGTCACTTGGAATCTCAAAGCTGATCAAATTATCCACCCACAGCCAAGCAAAGACTTGGCTGAGCGGGATTGGTATTGGAGTGAATTGTCTTGTGACTCTAGTAGCCTGGGTGTGATTCATTGGTGATTGCTAGATTAGGGCATTCGCAGTTTGAAATGTCACGCGGGACCCAACCCTGTCGACTCTACTAGAGTTAACTGTGCTAACGATGGATTCCTTAGCTTTGTTACCTCCTACGGGCCTCTAAGATGATGTAATTCAGGGAGAGTCAACTGTCTAGAGTCTCCCAAAAGTGATGACATTCTTGATTCGGCACCTCACTACCACTACTTCTGCGAAATTAGATGATGCCTGGCCTACCAAATGTGAGAAGTAAGTCTTCTTCAAAGTGTTGACAAAGATGAATGTTAACTCTTTTTCAGAGATTGGGGTTGTTACCCTGTCTGCTTGAGCTCTCCAGCGCTGGGCATACTCTTTAAAGGATTCAATATGTTTCTTTCGAATGCTTCCTAAATCCATTACCGAAGGGGCAACCTCGATGTTGAATTTGTATTGGTCGTAAAATGCCCGAGCGAGTCTTTCCCAGGTGTTGACTTGGCTGAAGTCCAAGTGTACATACCAGACGAGGGTGGGGCCTATGAGGCTGTCTTGAAAGGTCTGGACCATGAGTTGGTCATATTGGGCATATTTGCTCATCTTTCGCATGTATAGCCTTGTATGCATCTTAGGGCATCTAGTGCCGTCATATTTTTCAAACTCTGGGGTCTTGAACTTCTCTAGGTAAGCTTCCTCCTCATATACTGGTAGGTTGGTGATTCCCGCCTGCTCGAAACTGTCAGGCCCTTCTAACATCTTCATCTTGTCAGCCAGTTATTGGAAAAGCTTTCTCTCCATCTCCTTTTGCCTATCTTCCATTTCCCTTTTTATATCATCCAGGGTTGGACCGAGGTTGACTTTTGGTTCATACTCAAATGTTGGGTTGAAGTGGGAATTGATTTCCTCATACTCTGGAGGTTGACCTTCTACTACCTTCCCTTTTTTGGCCCTTGAATGTTCTTCCTGAGTTGGTTAGGTGGTGCGAAGGAGGTCGATACTCTTAGTCAAGAGGTGGACTTATGCAGCCAATTGCTAGACTGTTTGTTCTAGGGATACGATCCTTGGGTCCGAGGCGGTATCAACGTTGACGTTGTTGCAGTTGTTGCTGTTGTTGCCACTGTTTGCCATTTTGGTCTTAGAGCAGGTGTGGATTGGGCTCCTTTGAGGGTTCGGTTGTTTGGAAGCTATCTTTTACACCTTGATTCGCATTTTTTTAGTTTGATGCGTGTATGAATTTTATTTGCCTTTCCTGCATCTTTCCTTTCTTTATATCCATAGGTCGTCTTCGTGCAGATAGATGTTTGCCGGGGGAGATTGGTGCTCCTTTGCCTTGAGGTATGCCCTTCCGGTGGGTTGTTCCCTTCTCTGTCTTTTCGTGCCCATACTGCGTCAGAAAATCTTCGTCTAGCGTTTGTGCGCGTTTTAGCTTATAAAGACATCAAAGAAGCGGGAGGTTCAGAAAGCCAATAACTCAATCTTCTCCTCAAGATTCGTCAAAGCAAGCCATTATGCATCAACATCAAGCCATCCAAAGAGAATCTTCTATTAATTTACTACATGGACAGTTGCTCCTCGAGTTACCCGAAGCGAGCCATCAGCCGAAAAAGTTCCAAAAAAAAGACTCTGAGCAGCGCATTCCCCGATCGGAGCATAAAAATAAAGACTAGCTTTCCCTATCGACAATGTATGTAAATATGATGCATATATCACATAGATGCTTAAAAAAAGGCCAACAATTGATTAATAATATAATACTGAAACTTTATTTTTTATTAATATTGGAAACTTGGAGTTCGATACTTGAAACATGAAAAAGAAAGAATACAATGCTAATCTAGTTCCTAGTCTTCTTCCTCTTTGGCTGCGTAGGCGCCAGTTCTCCGCTGATGATGGCTTCCAATTCTTTAACTCTAGCCTAGGTCTTCTCCAGCTGACTTCCAAAGCTTTGTTTCTTTGGTCAAACTCCTTAAACCTACCCTTCCAAACATCCCTTTTGTAGTTTGCAGCTTCAAAGTATATTTCCATCCGGGCCCTCACTTGTTCTAAGTAGGTTCTCAGTTCTAGACCCACATTGTCTGGTGCGGGTTGAGTGACATCTGGGACTTGGTATACCCTTTCTCCCATCTGATATTGTTAGTTGATTACAAAATCTTTGGTGGCTCGATGCTTGCCCACTTCACCATCCAGGTCTCTAAGGTCTATGTTAGGGCTCTCAATCCGGGCTTCCCATAAGGCTTTGACCTCTGTCAGCTTAGCAAACTTCTCAGCTACCAGCAAGCTTAGATCTTGGTATTCAAATGTGATTCCCTCCAATGACGACCTATAAACTATATCTTAGACGGTATCGAACTGACAAACCACTAAATTTGGATGATAACTCGTGCACCCATTGATACCGATTAGAGGAACAGCCTAAAGGTTTTTGCAGGTTAGGATGACTTTGTTGTAGCAAGTCCATCTAGTAGTCTAGAGGATGTCATTGGCACTGAAGCCTTTGAGTACTTTTACCCAATTGTAGCTAGTGAGATCGTCAGGTAACTTTATCCTCTCTACACAGGAATCCACGAAATCTACTTATTAAGCTAGGGATTTCTGGACCATGTTCAACCCGAAACATTTGAGGTGGCTTATGAACCATATTAGGATGAGGTTAATGTTCGAGCAGAGAATTCCATGACCCTTCTTTTTGATGAAATTCAAGTTCCGGATCTATTCAGCTAGTACGGCCGAGATATAAGACTTTCTTTCTAGAAATTGGGCCACCAGTTCTGCAACCCTGTAGTGGATGTGAAAGATCCCGATAGGGAAAAGTATGGTTGCAAATGCTGTCAGGATGAAAGTGTACACTTTTCTCTGTTTGTAGCTCCCGGGATCCCCGCATAATACATCCTTCATGTTCCCATCATCATTCTAGGCTATGAACCACGCTTCCAATTCGTCCATCCGGAGGTAGTATCCATTGTAGTTTGCCAAATCCTGGTTGATTGCTGTCTTACGAATACCCATAAGTCTACTGAAAATACCAGCTGGCCCAGCCTCGAGATCTAGCACATATATCCCGTTGGTAAGTGATGGGGCCCATAGAAGTTGGGTATATTCTTCCAAGGTTGGTGTAATCTCATGCGGCCCAATAAAGAAAGTTGCGGGCTTGATTTCCTAGAGGTGTAAGATAGCCTGAATCAGAGGTGGGTTTATTTTCATCTTCATTAGTGACAAAGTGGGCCCTATCTTTTCTTAGATGAAGGCATGTTCCTCAGGATCATACAGAGTGAACCAGTGGTCTAGTACCAATTTTGGATCCAGAGGTTTGCAAACCCAGGTTTCCTTGCGGAGGAGGCAATCGACTATAGGACTAGCCATCTATTACAATAGAAATTTCTAATTACATAAATTTTTTTACAAAGTACAAATGATGTTATTATAAGTAAATGTATCTGATCTCTAGAAAAGAAACGAAAGAATTACATCATTAATCAATTGTCGACCCATGCCTTCATGTATGCATATAGGTGGGTTCTAATAGGTCCCCAAGCTCTATAGCCTCTCACATTCTCGAAGAAATGGATCTCAAGTCATATCGAAGCATTGGGTGGGGTAGCTTAATCAGCCTTAAACGGTGATTATATCACTTCGCCCAAAACCTACACAATGCCCCCCCCCCCGTCTTAGGGTCCTAAGATGGCTTGGGTTTGACCGTATCTAATCACACGATTACATGCATACAGACTCAATAGTAGTAAATAAATCGTTAACTTCACTAAATCCCTGAAAGGTTAGCATCAGCAATATCTCACAGTATAACAGTTAAAAAACATATGGAAATGGTGATTTTAGAAGGTTCAGGTGGCTAGCCTACTAGAGTCCCTAGTGGAGTCGCCATCCTGTCGAGTCTAATTTTTTATTTTTCTCATTTGGATTCCTAATCCGATTTATATTGGACCCTATGCTCATCTAATATAAATCCTCGACTTGAATTAGGAATTTTATTTTATTTGGAGTTACCACCCAATTGAAGTTGGGAAAAATTATTGAATTAGAACTAATTGAGCGAATTAATTCTAATTTAGACAACTAGTCGACGAAATCTCCTTTTTTATTTTTGTAAATGAAAAAAGAAGAAAGTAAAACCAGAGATTCTTAACTCGAGGGCTAACATATTAAAACTCTAAAGTTACCACCTTATTATTTTGAAATTTAAACCATATTCTGATATCTTTTCTTTTATTTTTGTTATTTTTATTATCTTTTTATTTTTATTTTTACTATTTTTTATTATTTTGGATACAGGTAAAACAACTTACAATAGTTTGAAAAATGATTTTTATTTCTCTTTAGAGTTGCCCCATAAGGGTACCTACATACTCGATATTCGGAATCAAACAAGTCGTAGTTCGCTTTTTATAAAAAAATTTAGTGGATTTTTTATTTTTAATTATGAAAATACCTCATGTTTAAATTCATTACCATTTTCAAGGTTTTGGAAAAAAAATCTAAGCCTAAGCTTTATTATTTTATTTTCTAAAAATTTAATTTAAGAAAAACCAACTTTAGATTTATTTTGAAAAAGGATTTTTCTAAGTAATAAAACAATCTATTAATTCATGTTATTATCCTAACTTATTTACTTCTAATTTTTTTTATTTTTTTTTTATCTTATATATATTTTACATTTTTTATATTATTTTATTTTTTATTATTTTCCTTTTTTATCATTTTTCTTTTGTTATTTTTTAGTATTTACATATCTATCCTAAAAAAGAACCTAATTAAGGTACCGTTTGGTTAATGGTACTAGACAGAACAAGGAATACTGGACAGTACTAAAAAAGAAGGACTGGACAAAAAAAAAAATTGTACCACGTTTGGTTTGTTCAGTACTGGACAATGATTTTTGTGCTGTTCAGTGTTTGGATTGCAAAGTACTGGACTGAACATAAGTAATTTAACTGTTTTGCCCAAGAGAAGACTTTTGTGCTGTCCAGTGTTTGAAATTGCAAAGTACTGGACTGGACAGAGTAAAATTGACAATTTTGCCCTTTTTTATTTATATCATAGTTATTTTTATATATTTCATATTATTATAAAAAAATGATTTGAAGGTTTAATATATAATATTAAATATTGTAGGAAATATGTTATATTTAATGAAATAATACATTATTTATGATTTTGAATATGTCACTGAAAACATGAAACACTTTTACACTGAGCCATCCACATATCCATCAACCACTTTAAACAAGTCATTGAAGGACCTGAAAATTAGAAAATCCATCCACAAATTAGATCGATTAGATTAGAACATCAATCACTTTTATATTTCATAAGGACAAGGCATAAATGACATAGATAAGATAATAATCATATGTTTCAATAGTCAAAGTAGTTTCTATGATTATGACATGCCAACTACATCTGATAGAAAACCTGCCAACTCTGTTACAGAAGATACATGAGGTTACAACTTCTACAAAATCCAAAAACCGGTTTAACCATACAAGGTACTAAATCAGGGTAGAGAGGTTCGATAATACAAAGCCAATGAAAGAAGTCTCAATTACATAAATACTACAAACATGTTTTACATCAACCAATAATTCGCCTAACAAATTCTAGGCGTTGTTCTCCTTCGAGCTTCCAAAAATAAACATAATGTTGATTTTACCTCTATGTATTCAGCAAGAACTGCATCATTATCAACAATAACACATTTTTTGGCATCATACCACCAAAATCCACTAGTATTTATCATGTCAACAACCTCTGCCAGTTTCATTGACCACCTCTTCATTTTGTTAACAATTTGCCTAACATTGAGATTGATTTCTGGAATATGGCTTTTCATTCTTTTTAAAGCTTATTCATTCGCCCCATTCTTAAAACTGCCATTTTCTCCTTTGTATCCTTCAACGACTAACTCCTCCAGCACCATCAATAACGTATCTTCCTCAACTTGGCTCCAAGAACGTCCAGTTTTTTTTTATCTCTACTATCCATGACTGTAAACGAATCCATAGTGTAAGGCAAAAACCAAACAAATAAAATGTAATTCATGCATACAAACAGTGGATAGAATATTTCAAGTTACATTACAACATAAAATTGAAAATTCGACAACCAAGTGATTTTAATAATATAAAATTAACGAAAAATCACTACTAACACTGATCCAAGATACATAATCAAAGAAAGTACAAAAATCAGTGACATTCTAGTTCCTATGGCGAGCCCTCCATTCATCGTACATCTCTTGTGCTAAGGTATTCCTCATCTTAGTCCATGCCTTAGTAGGTTCTACTATTTCAATTGCATCAATTCCATTTTCTCCAATTGGAACTTCATCTCCTTCAATTACTACGTGCTCGAATGGGTCTAGTAGCATATACATTCGAATGAAGTTGTGTAATAGACAACAAGCTAGAATCATTCGACATTGTATTTTAATGGGATAAAATGATGGACTCCTTAGAATACCCCATCATTTCTTCAAAATTCCAAAACATCTCTCAACAACATTTCTTGCCCTTGCATATCTATAATTAAATAATTCCTCATGATTTTGAGGCCTACGTTGACTTGTAGCCCACTCTTGAATGCGATAGCGCCTCCCTCTAAAAGGGGAAAGGAATCCTAGTGCATTGGAATATCCACCATCCACTAGATAATATGAACCTACAATGAAATGTAACCACATAAATTTACATGAAAAATTTCAACTAGATAGATAAAATGAAAACATTTTTCTTTTTTAAAATGCTTACCAAGTGCAACTCTCAATCCATTAGATCAAATGACTGCATCACGTAATATTCTAGAATCTGATGCAGACCCTTCCCAGCTAGCCAATATGTAGATAAATTTCATGTCACGATCACATACACCCATGACATTCGTTGCAAGATGCCCTTTCCTTGTTCAATACCTAGGTCTATCTGCAACTGGTGTCGTAACTGCAATGTATGTACCATCTAATGCTCCAAGGCAATCCTAATATGTTCCCAAAGAAACAGAAATAAATTTGTATTGTAATATAAGTAATCATGACCATCATTGATTAACTGAAGATACCGAAAAGATTTTTTGTATTACCTTAAACCATTTCCACCGTTCGTCAATGCAATCTTCTGGTACTGGGTTGCGTTTTGCAAGTAAGATATCTTGTAACCTTAACACAGCAGCTAACACTTGATGGCAATTTCTACTAACAGTCTCACCTGATCTACGAAATTTGACTTGAATACTCCTATTTTTTGTATGATGTGCAAGGATGTTTAGAAAAATCGCAACTTGTTCTTCAACCGTTGCTCTTCCATTACAACGCATTCCCCCTCGTACCCTAATGAGTTCACAAAGATGTGCAAAACTATTCCTACACATCCTTAACTCCCATAAACAATTTGTATCGCTCCCATTAATGAGTGAATCAATCACCTCTCAACGTGTTTCATATCTAACCATTGCTCGCTCATTCAATACACCCCTCTCTACTCTCCTATTCAAAACAAAGTTTATATAATAGAAACTAGTTGCCGCCATTGTAAGCATATTGATATAGACTCTCCATCCAAGAAGACAAATCAGAAATCCATGCTGATCCATGATCTATATGAAATACCAAAGGAAAGACCCATAAGTGTAACGTTGGGGATCCAAAGATCATTTTCATAATACAAAACATAATGAACAACATCATATACTACATAATATAAATAAAGTCAGGATGGCCGAGTGGTCTATTTAGTGTATATATGTTAATTGGGATGAGTTAATGCTCTTAAAGTAGGCTTTGTATCTTCTAAGCGCATCTTCTCAGGTCTACTACTGGTACTTGACCTTACAATTCCAAGGTAAGAATCGAAGCAGATGCAGGGAAAGACAATTGTAGTGTAATTTCTTCGTGATGACAACGAATTATGCATATAGTGCAAAAAGATCCACAAGATACATTTGTGCTTTAGGTGGAAAGATTTGCAAATTTACGTCTATGAACTACCTATGTACCTCTTCTTGATAGAAAAAAATGAGATGCAAGCTGTCAAGAAATATTCAATCCAAGGAGAGAATAGAACGAAGGGTAAATAATAGATCCATCCTTAGTGGTTCCACTGTTATAGCAAATCTCAATGAAACAATTAACACAAGTGAAAACAGTTCCCGCATCCGTAAGAAAGCTATGTAAACTTAAATTCACCAACATCCTACATCTATGAACTACCTATGCAAATTTAAGTCTATCATCTGCTCTGGAACTGCGAGCCCTTGAAGTGCCAACAGTATTTGGTGGTAAAGCCGATTAGATTCCCATTGTTTAGTACCAAAGTTGAAGATTGAGGAAAAGACATCTCTAGAAAGCTTCCAAGTTGGAGAGACTGTGCAGGTCTACCCAAATGCCAACTCACCATTGCATCTCTGTTTATTCCTTCCGACCAAGAAAGGATCCACCTCACGAGTTAAAATTCCAGAAGTTGTTGAAGAAGCCTAAGCTTAACATTGGACCTCCACATCGGTGGACTTCTTCCTAGGTCGTAGGATGTTGTTCATGTTGGTTTAAGATGCGACATTTCAACTTTGGAAAGACCATGGACTTGGTACTTTACCGCTCCGAAACAACCACCACCCATCTACACTCTACACATTGAAACCACCATACTAAGCCTCCATCATACATTACAACGCCCACCAAAAAAAAAAAAAAAAACAAAACACTGCTACTCCTCCAACCTCCAACATCTCTCCTCTACCTCCCACCCCATCCCAAACAAGCCGAGCGCTCAAAAATGCAGAGGGAGTAAATTTGAGTATTCATATTCTAGGCACATTTCAATCCAGAAGTTTCTAAGGAGTTGTATATGAATCTCTGCACACTTTTAAGTTAAGTTAGGATGATGCTGGTAAATATTTGTTCTCCTGCTGTCTACATTAAATTGGCTGAGTAGTTGACTAGTTACCGGATGTCTATTCTTTGGTAATTAGTTATTGTAGGACATGGTTCAAGGAATGGAGGTTTTACTTCATTTTTGCATGGTTCAAGGACAATGTTGCATTGAATCTTTAGCTGCTATTGACAATGCAACCATTAATTTATCCGAAACTGCAGCTGGAAGGAGTTGTTAGAGCTGGAATGTCCCACACCACTATTGAACCTTTGCTCAGTGAGAAGACATCCCAGTAATTCAGGTTGATAGGTCTCTGCTTGCAGTAGATTCCAACAGCTCTAGGATCAATTTTACATCCTTTTAAAACGGCTTTGAATCATTGCCAGATGCAAATTCTTCGACCATGTTGTTAACCTCTACCAGGTTCATTCCAGGAGCCTTCCTCACCTACCAAATGATGTTGGATGTTTCGGCTTGTCACTAATCAACAATCCATGACACCTTATCCTCAAGGCACATCTACACCCTAGCAACCATGAGCTAATCATGTAGTTCTCGACAACAACACCACCCCTTCTTAGCTACTAGATAGTGGAGCATCACACTATGTTATGCTTGACTAGAGCAATTTCTCGCTTTATAGTCCATATCAACGATCTAGTGAATAACTAGCTGCGAGGAACATTAACCTAAACCTTAACCCTAAAACCTAAATCAAAATCCATTAACCTAAACCCTATCCCTTAAGCAACCTGATTAACCAGCTAAACCCCCCCTAAGCAAGAAGCATGCGAGGAACATACGACAAGCAACAAAGAAGGACCAGCGACAACCACACGGCAAAATCCAACAAGCATGCGACGAACATTGTAAAGGAAGGAAGGAAGGATTTGAGAAGAGATGGAAGCATACAAACCTGATGGTGGAAGGACCGGCGCTGATGAGCTGTCATTGTTCCTCCTCCAAAGCAGTTACGCGATGAGAGAAAAAATTGCAAAACAAAGAAGGAAGAAAGTGACGGAAATTGCAGTACAAAAATTTGCAGAACAAAGAGGGAAGGGAAAGTAACACGAGATCATTGAGGGGCAAATTCGGAATTTCGCAAAAACTGGGTTGTAGTCCAGTGCCGAATTTTTTGTCCTGAATTATACACGGTACTAATATATCTGATTTAGTCCATTACCATATTCGTGTTTAGTCCAGTACTTGCTTCAAGGATGGCAACCAAACGGAGGACAAAAAATTTTGTCTAGTCTAGTGCCGGATTCCAATGCCAACTAAACGTTACCTAAAACCCTAACATTATTATTCATATTTTTTAGGATTATAAATTTCTAATAAAATAAATATCTAAACAAAATAAATAAATATGGATAAATAATAAATAAATAAAATAAAGAACAAGAAAATAAATTTTAAAAAAATTGGAAAACCCGACTTACCTGGGTACGGGTCATGGATCGCGGGTCGAGTCGAATTGGGCGGCGGTCGGTGGGTTTTCGACGGTGGCGTTCTGGTGGTTTTGTGGGCATTTGAAGGCGGCTTCCAAGCTTTTACGAGGTAGGGAATTTAACCGTAGTGGTGGATTTCTTCAGAAATGCCTCTTAGTGGTGGTTCTTAGCTTGGTTGGCGGTCGCAATGTGGGCGGAACTCCGGCGGCTCTCGAAACCTTTGATTTTTCACTCTTTTCTTACTTTTGATCCGTGATTCAGCTTCCCCACGTTGTGCTCTATTTATAGACACTAGAAATCGAGCTAGATAAGCTTAGATTTCCTCCAATTGAGACAAATCAAATCTTCAGTTAGAACCCATCTTCAATTTGTTTCAATTCGTGTAAATCTTGGATTTTGTTCTAATTGAATGATGTTTATCTCTTTTTAGTCAAAGATTTAGTGGATTTGTGCAAAAAAATCACATCAAAACGGTCGGATTTCATTTTTCCTATGGCCGGTGAGCGTTTTGGACAAAGGTTGAAGACAATCATGCGCCCGACGTGTGCACTCCCTCTGTCCAATCACAAGCTGACACGTGTCCCTGGTAAAAAAGAAAAACAGGCAAAACGCGAATCTGCTTCCCCTATGTTTCGAACCCTCAACCTCGCACCCCCTTACACGTGCTAGGCCATGGTCTAAACCAGCTGGGCTAGCCTACTTCTCAATTTTTTTATTTAACGCAAATTACATATATGCGATGCAATTTATATTATTTTTATATTATTTTGAAATTCTAAAAATTTAAAAAAATTATTTAATCCATTTTATTATTATTTCTAATATTATTTTCCAAAATGGGGATATTTTTCCTATTTATTTTATTTTTTTCTTTTATCTTTCCTAAATAGAAAAAAAATGAAGAAAATTATAAATTAAACATTATTAATGATTAAGGGCAAAAATGGAGTGTTTATAATGAACTAAGAGGAAATGAGTCAAGAATCAACAAAAAAGTAAAGGCTCAAGATAAAACCACTAATAACACCCAAAGAAGAAACTTCACGTTGTTGAGAGTTTCGTTGACTCAAAATTTCAACAAATTAAGGGGGAGAAGGGGTCTTGGCTTATGAAGCCCCCAAGCTAAGCTACAAGCTAAGTAACTATGATTTAGACACACAATGTGACTACCACATGGGTTAAAAGGGTCACTCAACCGAAAATTGCTAGAGGCTGAAGAATAAGGTTCAAGACCTTATAAATTGAAAGATTATCCAACCAAACCTCTTGGAAGTTAGTAGGTCCATCTACAAAAGCAATCCTTCCCCCAAGTCATGAGGGACCATCTTCAATGTCTAATGTTGAAAATTTGCTGCTACCATACAATAAGCTGATTGATCATTTGAAACGATTAGGAATATCATTAAGGGCAAGAGAGTGAGGGGCAAATGTTAGCAGGTTAAAAGGGTTAATCTTTGCCAAAAATTTTAATAACTAAAGAAACAAATCATTGGAATGAAAGTTATCTATTGTCATTTCTCTTAATTTTGAAATTAGAGACATGATGTTAAAAATACTCCACTTAAGGCATCAAGATTTTTAACATATCACCAGCTAAATGGTTTAGTTTGAAAAGGGGCAAACGATATCCTAAGCATTAATGCTTAAACACTTGAAAGTTGGGTATCATTAATGAGAAGTTTTAGACTTATTCCTTAAAAAAGATCTATCTTGAACTTGATACACAAATCAACATGATGTTAGACATTCTTTTCATTATATCCTAAACACAATAAATTCATTGCTAACACCGTTGAGCCTTTAAATGGAGAATTCCCAAAATTAAACCCTGTCAAGAATCATCCCACAATGAGCAATCAGAAAGATAGGGCCATCAATTAGGAGAAAAAGATTAAACTAATTTGTGCATACCTTAATTGCATTGATTTAAGAGTGATCAATTGTCATCAATAATTTATTTCCTTTGAGATTAAGAAAAAGCTTAGATCATGAAAACCAGACACAATCCAAACATTTTGAACTGTAAGTCACCTAATAAAAAAAATCACCTCTTGTAGAAAAAAAAAAAGAGGTAGAAAGAGAAAAACAAAACAAAACAAAAGAAAAAGCTTAAGAAGATAACTAAGGCCCATATATAATCATGAGCCTAAAAAGGCTTAAAAGCACTAAGAGCAAACATAAAAGTCACCAACCTACAAGCTATAATTCAAGACTAAGTCCCACCCACAATACCGCCCTAAAAGGTTTTTAGACCATAGAAAATATTTTATCCCAAACAAAATTGCTTTTGAAACTAGAGCAAGTACACTTCTAGTTTTTCCTAAAGGTTCTTAAGTTGTAAACTCATAATAAAGTAATAATTATCCTTCCAAAATAAGAGTTTTTATTGACATCTTTTTGAAATCAATAACCAAAAGCCCATGTTACATTACAAATCTAAAAAAAGGCCTAACAAATTGATTAAAATATATCACTTACAAGACGAGCCATAATTTTTATAATTGTAGTCAAGAGAAAAGTTTGAACTAAGAGAAGGTAAGAAAAGTCCTCTTAGACTAAATTAGTCATTAGTAAGATGTCTATTTTCAAATGGGAAGATAATTGAAGTCGTCCCCAATGGAGTAAAAGCCATTTGCCCTAAGTTTGAAGATCAATATTCCAATAGAGGAGCTCAAAGCCTCTAAGAAAGAGCTTAAGTCCTCTAAAGAAAAAGATTTCTTAAAGAGGAAGAAATCCCCTAAAATATGGTTCCTAAACAAAGGTTATATATATATATATATATATATAAAGAAACTAATCATTATGGGTAAATAGAAAAACTTATCGCTTAGCCGGAATGCTTGGGAATTTGTAAAGAGTTGATATCTATTAGAGAGTCTTTGAAAAAAAATGCTTTGACATTTTTCAAAAAAAAAAAATTCAAAAGTTTGTTGTTTTAATCTAGAAAGCTCTTGGTTGATGTTAATGACCAGGTTTGTCCTTTTCAACACATCGACTCCTATAGGTAAGATTTGTTTAAGTCAAAGTCGATCTATTTTCCTTAAGGCTAATTCTATCCACTCCAGCATATCAGCTTTAATGGTCAAGTTTTATACATTCTAGTCCAAATCAAAAGTCTTCACCTCGTTTTTGCCTTAGTGACCATTGTCATTCAATCCATTCCAAATCAAGGGGACTTTTGTCCCTAATTCCTATTTCATTCTAAATCATTATTTCAAGTCTTCAAATTATAGGATTTCAAAAAAAAAAAAAAAAATTGTCACCTCTTTTGTCTTAATCCCCATAGGTCACCTACTCTTTAGAGCATTATCCTAGTTTAAAGTAAATGAATTGCATGCTCATTAGAGCACTATTTAATTTAAGGACTGCCTATTAATTAGATTGCTATCCTGAGTTAAAGTAAATGGATCACATGCTCATTATAGCACTATCTAATTTAAGAATTGTCTGCTTATTAAAGCATTATCCTAGGTTAAAGTAAATAGATTACATGTTCATTACAGCATTATCCAATTTTGGAATTACTTGCTCATTTAAGCATTATCTAGGGCTAAAGTAAACAGATCGCTTACTTATTAAAGTGTTGTCCAGTTTTAGATTGTCTACTTATTAGTGCGCTTTTTAGTTTTAAGATCACCTACTCATTAGAACACTATCCTGGGTTAAAATAAATGGATCGTTGGCTCATTAAAGCGTTGTCTAGTTTAAGGATCACTTTCTCATTGAGTGCTATCTTGGGTTAAAGTAAATAGATGACATGCTCATTAGAGTGCTGCTCATTTTATGGATTGCCTACTTATTTGAACACTATCCTATTTTCAAAAGTGCCTTAGGGATTGCTTGCTCATAAGAAGCACTATCCCCTTGTAAAACTATCAAATTTCACTCAATTTGAAAATTATTGTTGACAAATGTGTACTTGACTTTATTTTTAAGAGAATTGCATTTTCAATTTTTAGAAAACCAATCAATTGAGGCCTTAATTAACCCCATAACGGATTTAGCATTTAAACCCAATTCAGGCTCATCAAAGGCTTAAGTATATTAAACTTATAACAAAATTAAAGAACAAATCTTAGCTCAATTAGCAATGGCACAGACACCTTTCGAGTAGAGGGTGTAAACAAGTTAAACTATTCGCAAGCCACTTAAATTTGACTCGATATTTATTTAATATCAACTCGAGAACAATCGAACCAAAGTCGAGCTTGAGTTACTCGAGTAACTAATTGAGTCGAGCTCAAGCATCATAATATTTAACTTGACTTGCTCATAAGCTAAATTGAGCTCGAGCTAAGTATAGATATTAATTGAGTTCGAGTCGAATTTACATCTTAATATTATTATAATTAAAAAATTATATATATTTAGATAAATCGAGCTTAAACGAGCTTAATTGAATAGAACTTGAGTTTTGAAATTTCAAGCCAAGCTCAAGCTTAAGCTCAAAATTCTAGGCTTGATCATGTTTAAGTTGAGCTCAAACTTTGAAATTTGGAGTCAAGCTCAAGCTTGAGCTCAATATTGTGTCATCTCTACTTGACTTGTTTACATCCTTACTCTTAAGGTCGTGGTGTAGGAGCCCTCCTCGATACAATAGTTTTTTTTAGGGGGGGAGGGCACTCTCTTGGTCTTCTTAGCTAAGGTTGCCTTTCACTTAGTTAGGAGCTTAACTGCACTACTCTCCTTAAGCAACATATCTGGAAAAGCTTCTCCATTCGCTTAGCGGAACTAGTTGAAGAGCTTCTCCATGGCAACCTACTTCAGTATGGTAAAGACAATGAATATACCTCTATTTTCCTTGCAAAACAAACTTTTCCATTAGCTTATCATTATAAAAATATTCATCCACAACTTTCAAGGCATTCTAGTAGTTGCTTAACCTCCTCCTTAGCTTAGCGAATATCCACTCTATGGTGTCTTTATCACTTAAGCCCAAAGATTGAATTATTATAGTCCTAATAGGCTTAACCCAAGCTATTCAAAAGTTAGGGTTGAACTCAGCAATAACCCCCAAAAACTTACTCGTCTACCCGTATATTGATGAGTTCAATCGGAATAGTAATTTACAATTAGGTTAGCTCATAAGATAGTACCAATTGTCATTCTACCTCTTCAGCTTATAGAAATTATGTAATAACTAAGGGATAATTCTCAACATAAGATGTTAGTTTTGAACATGATTAACAATTTACACATGTTTAGCTTAAGTTAGGTTGGGGAAACATGGTAGTACATGAAAAACTCCTTTTAGAAGTATGAGAAAAAAGCTCGAAGCCTAAACTCAAGGTGTTTTAGGTATAAGTAGAACCAATGACCAACAATAAGAGCTACTCAATTGTTAGCTTAGGACCTATCTAACTTCTAACCTTAAGGATGCGAATGGAAGTACTTCCTTAAGTTTATTAGCTCTTTCGTACATGAGGATGCTTCAAACATCATTTGGAGTGTTCCTTTCCTCCATTGACAAGTATAAAGGCCACACTAGTTTTAGTTCTTAAAGCTCGTATGCCTCTTAGCTAGGCTCATGATGGAAAAACACAACAATGCTTGATGCCCTACCTACTTGGCTCCATCCTTAGATCTCCGGCTCATACCATTGCTATAGGGGAACATACACTCCTTAGCCCTTTTAATAGGGGTGAAGCCTAGCTTGGGTCGCTCGTTTGGTCACTCTACGATAATTAAAGCCCTATCATGTGGAATCATAAAAAAGATCGAAACTGTAATGAAGAGCTCGCCCCTTGAAACATAACTTGTCCTTGAGCAACATAAGCTCATCTTGATGACTTCAAGTGCCTATTCAATTGTCAACTCTCCTTATAAATAGAGCTTTTTGGATCCTTAAAACCCAATTTAACCTGTTCAGGCCCATGATTGACCTCTAAGGGTTGACACCGAACTCCAACAAACTAATACAACCTAAGGACATTTGTCTCTATCATTATGCTTAAGCTCAAGGTTGGATTAGCCATATGCATCCTAGAACCAAATAAGGAAAGTGAAGAAAACTCTAGATAGATAAGAAAATATTTTGGTTAAAGATTTGTTCCTCACAATATTTGAAAACGAAACTTGGTCTCATCCCTTACAAATAGAGGATGAAACCATATGATAAATGATTCCAATTCGCAATTCTCATACATACTTTGCACATATTCGCATTCTAATCTCGTGTGCTGGTTTAACCATTAAAGTAATCTTGTTGAAGCAATCTTTGGCATCTCTCATAGCTTAATCCCTTCTTGTTATAGGTAACTCACTACCCTAGAAATCCACAACATAAAGAATTGTCTAATTGCTACTTTTAAAAACATAAAAATGAAGTATAAAAAGATATGGGTTATATTAAAGAAAAAAAAAACTTAATAGATAGAATTATTTAAGGGTATTTTTAAAATTTTTATATAAAAATGTGTGATTTAAAAGGAGTGATATTTGTTTAATAATAATAGATATTTATTTAAGCAAAAGGTTAAATACTGATAGCACAATTTCTTAGGCATTCGATTTTATACAGTATAAAAAATAAATACAGAAAGACAGATAAAATATATTTAAAAAAAACCAAATAATAAGGGGACTTTTTCTTTTTGCCTTTGGTTTTTTTTTAGGCCATTTTGCTGTTGGTTCGTTTACACGGAGCTTCCACTGGAGAAGAAGATGGCATGACTGCTCCTGCAAGCAAAGACTACTCAATTGCGCACTTCTCAGCTCTCTTCTTAACCAACTACCATACTGATTGCTGATAAACCATCAAGCTCCACTCTCTCTCTCTCTCTTCCCCCTAAACTTATAATCCAACTGCCAACTGAAATCGCTTCAATAGCATTCTTCAGTTTGATCGGTCAAACTCAAAGCATTGATCGATTCGATTCACAGCTGATTCTCTCATTCCTTCTTTCACTACTCCGATGGCCGTCTCAAAATCTCGTACCGTCGTCGAACCCTTACCACACTTCGATCTCTCCAATTTCGACTCTTCTCCCGTTAAATCCATCGCCATTTCCACTCTTTCCGATTCACGAACCCTAAATTACGTCGGAACCTTATCCGGAATCCTGGTTTTGCTCCAGCTTCAACATAATTCTTCTAATAAAGCCATCTCCTTTGTTCGCAAAGTTTCCATTGCTATTGACTGCCCAGTGGAGTCGATACATGTTGTTTCGGAGATCGGTAAGGTTTTCCTGCTTGCTGATGGATTCTTGTTTCTTGTTGATAGCTTTTTAGAGCAGCCTGTCAAGAAAATTAGTTTGTTTAAAGGGGTTAATATGATCACGAGGAGGTTTAGGGGTGATTCAGGTAGGGAAAGCTCTAATTTGTTAGTTAGTTCTAATGCTACGAATGTTATTGAGAGTTCGAAAGTGAGTTCGCGGTTTTTGCAGAAACTAGGGGGTGGGATTAGGGCTAATGGTATGAAAACCAAAGAATCAGAACAGTTGGGATTGAAGAATGAAGTTGGTGGATGCACATTCGCAGTTTTGATCAATAGAAGATTGATTTTGGTGGAGTTTAATAATGCAAGCGGCTTGTTTACGATATTAAAGGAGTTTGCTTGTACTGATGGCGTTAGGTCAATGGTTTGGCTTGACGATTCTATAATTGTTGGCACTGATACTGGGTACAGTTTGTTTTCGTGTGTTACTGCACAGAGTGGTGTAATTTTTTCATTGCCGGATGAGTCTTGTCCTCCACAGCTTAAATTATTATGGAAGGAGTGGAAGGTTTTGTTGTTAGTTGATAATGTGGGGGTAATAGTTGATCCCTACGGTCAGCCAGTTGTTGGGAGTTTGGTGTTCCGCAGTCGTCCTAATTCTGTTGCGGAAATATCTTCTTATGTTGTTGCTGTGAGGGATGGGAAGCTGGATTTGTATCATAAGAAATCTGGGACTTGCATCCAGACGGTTATGTTTGCTGGAGAAGGCAGTGGGCTGTGTGTTGCTGCAGACGAGGAAAAAAGAAATGGCAACCTTGTCATTGTTGCAACATCCTCTAAGGTTTGCTAGTAACAAATTTTATAAATATGCAAATTGATGTTTTTGATGTTGGTATAAACCAGCATGCTAATCCTTGCTTCTTCTGCTAGTTTCTTTGAACTTTTTGGTATACTATGCTTGCTGTATTTGCAGATTCCGTGTTGTTATTGTGCGAAGTGTTGTATTCATTTTAGAAGCAAATGAGTTATTAGGGTCTGCTGGAAGGGAAGTAAGGTTTCATATTGGAAAATACAGTTGAAAGAAAGTTAATCTTTAGTACATGTAGGTTGAGAGTTTGCTTGTAGTCTTCTTGTTAATGATTTACAAGCATAATTTAGTTCATATGCAAATTATGAAATCATGTTTACTGAAAGTGTTCTTGGTGTATATGTTCACTGGTAAAAGCTCCATTCCCTTCTTTGATAATCACGTTTTTGCGGGTGTTCTGTTTTTGCTGGAAGTCCTTGAAATGCCTTTTAATGTAAGTAATGTCTCTAAGAGTACTCCTATATATCTATTTTAATTATGTAATTGTGGCAACTGTTGTGTCCTTTACAGAATGCAGTGACATCCTAAACTAATGTCATATGTATTTGGGTAGTTACATTGGTGGTAATCCTTTGCTTGTTTGCTTTATGATCCTTGTGAGAATCAATCCTATTACTTTTGGTCCTGGAGTTTCTGCACTTGAAAAAAGAAAAAAAGTTGGGACATATGACTCAAATTGTTTGTCCATTACTAGATGTAGCATTTCCCCCAAGCAAGATGCCTAATACTTATGACGGTTTGGTAGTTAAAGGTCGAGATACTCTTGGTCAAGAAATTAATGTAACTTGTGAGTTACAACAATTATTAGGAAATAATCAAGTTGGAGTTGTAGCTATGAGTGCTACAGATGGTCTAATGAGAGGAATCAAAATGATTGATATGGGAGCTCTGCTTAATGAGACAACACTGATATGGAAAGTTTGAGCTCAATCTGAGAGTTGATCTCTCTATTTGGCCTCGCTGCTTCAGTCTCTTTCTCTTTGTTTGCATTTCTTTGGATTAACAAACCTTTATGCGCTCTCTTCTAACATTAGCAAAGTCATCTAAATCAATTACTCTAATAATTGATTATGGATAAGCCTCTGTCTCACAAAAACATGTCATGGAGCTACATATACAATGCAAGTTGGACTTAACTGGTGTATGGATTTTGTGGGGTGTTTGTTTGTTTTGGGGGGAAAGGAATCACAATTGTGCCTCTGCTAACCAAAAAGAATGAAAGAAATCCAAAAAAAGGTTGATCTAATTGAGCTTACAAATAACATTGAGAGCAAATAACTTTGTTGGCTTCACTAAGGATGCTACCAGTCCAGAATCTTTCTTCTAATACTTGGTTTTGACCTATTATTAAGTGAGGAAAACATGGTGGTGTTGATGCTGAGACCTTTACCATAATTAACCCTCTCAGCTCCCTGACTCTTGGCTAGACAAAGATAGAGCCAAGAAAAATTGTGTGAACACTTCATTCTATGGAGAAATAAACATCAGAGAGAGATTTTGTCAAATTAGTTTTATTTCTTTTCTCGTTATGACATTGGGGGGCTCAATGTGCTCCCCCAAACCTGGTAACCATAAGTTCTTCTAACATGGGAAGAAACAATAAGAAAAGTGAAACCAAGTTAAACTCCAAATTTAAGTGTTAATTGCCCTGTGTTTAGATCCTGTTGCAATATGATTGCAGTATTCCTAATAACTGATGTAAATACGGGATGATTTGCTAATGATCTATACCGTGTGCTTTTTTTGATGTATGAAGACATGAATGGCTTAGTAATGTGTAGATTCACAGTGCTTTCTCTGGTAATAACTGATTGTTCTTTGCTTATGTAAGTTTCTTCATCTTCATTCAATAATCAGGTTAAACAAAATCTTAGATAATTTTCCCCATTCAATACGTTTCAGATCTTTTCTTACGTAAAAGTACCTGCTGAAGAACAAATCAAAGACCTATTGAGGAAGAAGAATTTCAAGGAAGCCATTTCCTTGGTAAAAGAACTTGAGTGTGAAGGTGAAATCTCAAAGGACATGGTTTCCTTTGTTCATGCTCAAGTGGGTTTCCTATTGCTTTTTGATTTGCACTTTGAGGAAGCGGTGGACAACTTTTTGCAATCAGAGACAATGCAGCCATCAGAAGTTTTCCCATTTATAATGAGAGATCCAAATAGGTGGTCACTGCTGGTAGAAGTCTTAACTCCTTTTTTCTCTCTTTATATTCTTCTCATCATGAGATAAAATTGTGCTGCCTGTCCTTCTTGTGTGGAAAGTGTTGCTAATTTCCAATTTTGATAATCCAGTCTGGATGAAAGGTGTGAATGTAGAGCAATAGTTAGTGGAATGAATCAAAAGAAGAGAAAAAAGAACCTAAACAATGAGCATGGTTGATATTGCTTTATGGGCCTGCAAATGGCAGACTCATTTGTTTCTGCTTCAGGATGCACCGAAACTTTTTTCTTGGGCTGATATTGGGCATATTTTCCAAATCATCCTATAGATATGGCTTGTTACGTAGGTGGAAAGAAAATTGCATGATCACTTTTTTATTTAAATTAGCAGCAAATGTTATACATACTCAAAAAAAGGGTTCGTTACTATTTCCAGCTACCTTCTGATTTGCTTTCTCCTTAACCCTATTCCTGATTCTGGCATGTTTCTGTATGCTTAAGGGCTCTCTGATATAATTTACCTATTGAAGAAAAATGTTGAATCCAATTTAAATATCGTACTTTTTTTGATATAAGTCCAAAGAATTGAAAATATTGGAGAATCTTTGAACTATATAAAATTGACATGAGGTTGAAAGTTCTAGCCCAATGACAAGGAAGGATTGGATATATCATGCATGCTGGATTAGAAATTTTAATGCTCCTCTTGATTATGCCGTATTTCTTTGACTTTTGATTAATCAGAAAGCTGTGGTAACATTCTGTGTGCTTGGCTGGTAGGTTCCTAGAAACCGTTATTGGGGTTTACATCCTCCTCCTGCACCTCTTGAAGAAGTAATTGACAATGGGCTGGCGGCCATCCAAAGAGCTATATTTCTAAGAAAAGCAGGTGTAGAAACTGCAGTGGACACCACTTTTCTTTTGAATCCACCTAGCAGAGATGATTTACTGAAGTCAGCAATCGCAAACATTACAAGGTTTCTTCTTCTTTCTCTCTGTCTGTTGTTTCTTATGAAACCAGAAGACTAATTTATCTTGGGAGTTTTTTTTTAATTAAAATTTTGTGTAGGTATATGGAGGTTTCTCGTGAGAAAGAATTGACCTCATCAGTAAAAGAGGGAGTGGATACACTGCTAATGTACCTCTATATAGCTTTAAATTGTGTAGAAAAAATGGAGAAACTGGCTTCTTCTGGAAACAGTTGCATTGTGGTATGTTTCTCTTTGGTCTTATTTTATGTATCAAAATGAGAACAGTTTGAATAGAACTTGTGTCCTCTTTTAACTCTATATTTTCAACAGGAAGTTACCAGTTAATTTTTGGGGACAAAATTTCCTTGAGACATTATTTGGGTGCTTAAAAGGGATATGCCAAACCCAAAAGGTTGGCCTAGTGATTAACGCATGAAAATTCTTATTTAGGTCTTTAGTTCAAATCCCATCAAGACCAATTTTTGGGGTCAATAATACAACTTAAGCCGGACTTAATCGGTGCATTGATCTTGGAAGATGGTTCATGTGTCCATAATTACCAGTCCAATTATAGCCACGCAAAACAGGGTCATATCCTAATAGATGCTTTATCAATGCAAATTTTACTCTTTTTGCTACATCATGGGCACTAAGTAACCAAACCACTTCTTCTTCTTCCTCTATCTCTCTCTCCTTTTTTTTTTCTTTTGCTCTGTAGAATCTGGGTTTATTTCCACATTGACCTATGAGGTAGATTATAAGTTGAAATGTTATGGTCAAGCTAGTTGTTCTAAATCATCAGTGAAGCTATTACATGGAATTCATCATGTAATTATTGATACTCTTGTTCTTTGTAGCGGATTACCAAATGACCTGGATACTCAGAGCTGCTCTTCCACCCCACCCAACCCACCATCCCCATCCCCCCCCCCCCCCCGTGTCTCACCTCCCCCCCTTCTTTCTCTCTCTCCCTTTTTGTGAAGTTTCAATATAGTTTGAACTGCTTTCTTACTAGATAAAATTCTGTGGAGTTTGATTCTATTTTGCCTACTTTCTGTTTTCAAGGTAGCATTAGAATGTAGGCCTCCAACCATACCCTGCATATGTACAGTAAAATAAAAAAAAATTTAATATTCCAGTGCCTTTCAAAACTGAGCCATTGTCCAGGGCTTCCTCGAAGGATAACAGTAGAACTTGAATACATGGTGCAGGAGGAATTGCAGGCCCTATTAGAAAAGTCTGGCCATCTTAGGACTCTAGCTTTCCTGTATGCAAGCAAAGGGATGAGCTCTAAGGCAATTGCTATGTGGCGTGTTTTGGCTACCCATAAGGACCCCCAGAACACTAGTGCTGATGCCGTGTCTTATAGAAATGCTGCAGCAACTGAGGCATCCAAGATTCTTGAGGAATGTTCTGATCAAGGTTTAATTCTGCAGCACCTTGGATGGGTATGAGGCATTCTTTTACTTAAAGGATTTAATTAATTTGTTGTCCATTGGGTGGCTAATGAGGAGGTTGGTTTGTCTTAGATTGCAGATATCAATCAGACACTTGCAGTTAAAGTCTTGACTTCAGAGAAGAGAGAAAAGCTGTTATCAGCAAGTAGGTTTCCTCTTTAAAATTATGTATTCTATTTGCTTTAATTGAATCCTCTCTCTCTCTCTCTCTCTCTCACTTAGATAGCTCTATCATTTGTTTAATAAAATCTCTCTCTCTCTCTCTCTGTCTCTCTCTTTCTTTTCCCTTTTTTTATTTTCAAATCCACCATGCCTGTTGCAATACACGAGCTGTCTTTCTTCTGTAAATAAGCATGTTCGATTAAGTGTAACCCATTAAGCTGTAGAAGATATAATTAAGGGAATGACAGGGTACAACAAAGTTGAAATTCGAAAAAACCATTGATAAAATCTGTACTAACAACTAGTAGTTTTAGGAAATGAACTAAAACAGGTTAAAATGGACTTAAGTACTTGAAAGCTCTTCTTTTCTTTCTAGCGATATGTTCCCATGATAAATTTGTTGAAGTGTTCTTTCTTGTAAAGCTTAGGAAGCATGAATTCCAAACTTAGAATTATTCAAGAATTGTCATCTGTGCTCAGCATGAACTCTATTCATCCATGCTGAGTTAAATATAATATTCTATAGCTAGTTCTATGTAGTAGAATTCACCAAATCTATGTACTCATTTTTAAGTGATATTTTGCACATGAAGCAGCAATAATTGGTACAAAATTGTGCTTGCCAGGGTATCAGTGATGAGACGCTTGCAATTACAAGCCATTATTACCTTAAAAAATTGATGCTTAGGGGAATCTTTGCTTCGGTGATTGCACGAACAGGAAATGATTGCACCATAAACTGTAATAACATATGATATGTACCTTTAGAAAATGTGAAGGAAGAACATATTTGATTGTCTCAGGTGATCGGATTTTTGAAGGCACCCCCGTTTCTTTAGATGGTAAAATGACATATCTAAAAAAGTTTTATCCACCTTGTCCATGGGAATCCCAAAAATTGTTGTCTCCCATATGGTATAATTGCCCTTTCGAGGTGCTCTTGATCTACCTGCAGAAAAAGAGGTGCTTTAGATCTTCTAAGGATAAGATAATAAAAGAATATCTAGAAATTATGGAGATTAACCAAACTATTCTTATTCTGTGGACTTGAGTCATAATTACTATTATAGCACAACATGAGTCTTCATTCTTCTGCACATAATCTCTCTTTCTGAGTGAGAATTCTGTCAATTTTCAAAGCATATATCTTCTATAATGGAGATTATGGGTTGTGTCATGCATAACATTAATTCTGCATTACTCGTGTGTAACATTGTATTTATCTTGTTGTCTTTTAGATGAAGTGCTCATGGCAATTGATCCAAAGAAAGTTGAAATTCGCCAAAGGTACTTCATGTTGCAGTCTCTCTCTCTCTCTCTCTCTCTTTTTCCCCCCTCTGTGACAGACTTGAAGAAGTTTATGGTGAAAAAAGGAATAGCCTTCTAGTAACACTTGTTAAAAGGGGGAAATAACTCCTTTTGTAGGGACTTAACTAACAAAGGGTTCTCAACATGGTCACAAATATGTGGTGGATTGTGCCGCACCCAACTCAAGCGTCATGGTTGAGAATGAATTACATGAGTTTAAGTTAACAAATCAATCTAGTGAACTTTATTATTGGCATCAAAGAATTCCAAAATCTCTTGCATCTCATGCAATTGTGGATATAAGGATGGGAAAAGTGATTGGATGAATAAGCATAAATAATCATAAAATAACACATAGTTATGGCCAAATTCTAGAATTGCTTTGGTAACATCTCTTAGCTGAAGCCACTCTCAAAGTGTTAATTGATGTGGAGGCTGGCTTCTTTGATGTCATTTTTAAGCCAATCTATTACAAGAGGTGGCACCTTTAAAATATAAATGTGGCAGTTCGAAAGAGATGAGCATTGTAGTTCTTGTTTGTGTTTGATCACCCAATTTTTTAAAACCACTTTTGGGAGCTTCCAGAGAGTATTGAATTATCTCAATTGTGAGTATTATATATTGTCTTACAATCATCTCTTATTGATAATGGATGCCTTGGGGCAAAACTGTACATAGGGTTAGGAATCTCTATTTGACCGGGAAAAAGATTTGGTGTATTCAAAAAAAAAAAAAAAAAAAGAGAAGGAAAAAGATCTGTTGAACCACTAATCTTACCCAAAAGCAATCATTAACCTCTAGCTCTCCTTGTCTTTATTCATGATGGGAATTACCTAGATTATCTTCAATGAGGAGGTAGAGTTCCCAAAGCTTCCAACATTACCAAGCTTCACAATTTTATTACTATTCTTAATGTTGGAGGCCCGCCTCTAGCCACCTCAATTATGCAACGTGGGGAATGAGGTAGATAGGCCCCTGAGCGCTTAAACTAAGATGCTGTATTCTTAACAGAGTTGCTTGAATTTGGTTTATGCTTTGTTATCTATATTATTATTGTAAGCGATATTTCAGTATAGTGCATCAATTAGCAAACTATCTATGAGTTCAGGACTTGAGGCGGGATAAGCAGTAAAAGCTTGATCAGATTCACAAGCTAATGGGAATCAGGTTTCAATCTAGGGTGGACCAATGACTTGATCAAGAACTAGAGAGTTAAGTAACTTGGTTTGAAGGCTTCTTACTAGTGCTATGTTGGAAGAAGAACAAGTGTTCTTGGATGGCTTTCAAGTTCATCATATTTCTATGGAAAGGAACTTGTTACTTTTGAAAGAGGTCGTAGTTTCTAACATTGTTACTTCCGATTAGAAGGCTACTTGTGCTTCTAACTCTGTTCTGAGTGATTCTGCTTCTAAATGTGTGTTTGCCAAAGGATGTGGTTCTAATCCTACAAAGGATTCTGATTATGAAGAGTAGGAGGTGAGGATTAGATTTGAATAGAGAATATTCCTTTAGTCTGGATATGGTAGTTTAAGATGTTCTACCTATGAATCTAGAAGGAATTAGTTTAGTAGTTATTGTATTTCTTTTTTTATCATGTATTTTCTTTCTTTAACAATTATTTCTTATTTGTAACTGTCTTAGTATATAAAGACTTTTAACCCTATGAGGACATTATTATTAATGAATGATATTGCTTTTCTCCATTGATTGAGAATGCTTTCTCTTTCAATACCCTGTTCTTATCAATCCCTTGCAATTATGGTAAATAAACTCTTTGTTCTGTCTGTATGTCATATTAGATAAGTGTAGTTTGATCTTCTTTTGGTATGTCATGGCCAGTGGAGGAGTTTTCCATATCCCTTTTACTTTTATTGTAATCTATTATATAATAACCCATAAAATGCTCATAGTTCGTGGAGTACTAGTGGTTGCTTTCCCTGGACTTGTTGATACTGCTCTATTGATTGGATCTAACCTTAGTGATTTTTCTCTTAGGCATAAATCATAACAGAGCATTTTGTATTCTGTTTGTGCTTGTAATTTGTGCTTCCGATCCTTTCATGGATTTAGGCACATCACAAGCTCTGAAGATGTTGCATAGCCTTGCTAATTTGCCTCAGAATAATAATTGTGCTGACACAACGTGACATGAGTATGGGTTTGGGCCCGTAGTTTTTGATGCCATAAATTGAACATAGACACATCATGGGTGGATGGATAATTTTGTTTCGGTTGGTCCTAGAGGTGCTAATTTCTTTTGGTTTGTTGAATTTTCTATCTTAGGCACTATCCTTTGGTTAACAGTACTTACGGGGGGCGAGTGGGGTTTTTGCTTGCCTTGGTCATGGAAGTAGGACCTATAGCTAGGGTATTAGAAAGAGAGGAAGGGCGTTAGGCAGCTCATATAATAGGGATATAAAGTTTTGTTTGAGTTCTCATTGTTATGCATGATCTTAGGCTTTGTGCAAGATATTTTGATTAGTTTTACATATTATTTAAGTTACTAACAAGCAAATTACAATAGTGATGCTTTATACATTTGCAATAATTTTAGAATATTTTATGCCCTAGCCTTTTTCCTGTATTCATATCTTATTTGTAAACCCTTCTTTTGCTAAGTCTCCATATCCTTACTGTGACAATATGATGAGTCCGACACTCTGTTCTTCGTCCATACTGGATCTTCATGCCCAAGTTGGGATATCAAAATCAAAGGTAATAATACTTCTTGGTCATAGAAATCATGGAGCTGGTTTGCTTGGTGGGTTTTTGATAATATCTAGTTGGTTCAAGAAATACCAAGAGACTTTTTTGAAAAGCTAGACAGATGCATCGTAAATTGCAAAACCAATAGGCTGGTCTCTTGGCTCCAAAGCTATTCCTTCTCTAGAGTCATGGATATGGTACTCTTTCTTAGTTATGAATGGGCAATGTTTGAGTACCCTACATTATACTGTTGAAATATTATTGTTGTTTTGCCTATGTGATTTTTGGACTCAACTTTCATTGTCATCATTTGCTTTTTGCTGTTTTTCTTTCTTTTTTTTTTCTTTTCTTTTTTCCTCTGCTTTGTATTCTTTTCTGTATGAGCTAGATCTTTATCTTTGTATCTGAGATTTTATCATGCTCTCTTATTTATTTATTTGATTGTTGCTCTTTTCACATAAACTTTGCTCATAGTTTTAACTCCAACAGAATGTATCTCATTCATTTTCCTGTTAGCAGGTATCTCCAATGGTTGATAGAAGATCAGGAATCTAATGATACCCAAATGCATACATTGTATGCTATCTCACTGGCAAAGTCAGCACTAGAGTCTTTCAAATTAGAATCTGTCTCTGGAAGAACTGAAAGTGGGAAGCTAGGAGAGATGAGCTCTTTTGAATTTGGAGTAGAATCAATTTTTGAAAGCCCTGTCCGAGAAAGATTGCAGATTTTTCTACATTCCTCAGACATCTATGATCCACTGCAAGTTCTTGAACTAATTGAAAGTTCAGAATTATGGTTGGAGAAGGTTGCTTCATACCCTTTGAAATACCTTTCACTTAAGCATTCTAGATGATAAAGCTTAAATATTGTATGTTGATATGCAACTGAAAATAATTAGATGATTATACTGATAAAACTGAGATCTTTGGCACATGCATAGACAATCTTACTTTTTTTTGGGGGGGTAAGTAATTAATTGTATTAATTAGAAAGAATGTACAGTTGCTAAACGCTGTAATAAGTTACAACAAAATTCTGTCATAGAACTAGAATTTAACAAATTTTATGAAACTAGTGTAAATCCAAACTCAAGGTATAAGAAACTTAGAATAAGCTAAAATCTGTTTGGCTAAGGACATTGGTGAAGGTAGTGGCAATCCCAGCCTAGTCAAGTTTCTTACTTTTCAAATGCAGTATGCTGTTACTGAAAGTGCTACTCTCCATAATGGAGTCGTGGGTTAGCTTCTAGGCGATGGGTGCATGAGGCTTGTGATTGCATTTTGCCAGGAGAGGAAGGATATTGGGCATTTAAGTTCCGTCAAAACTGCCTTCCATATCTGTTTCAAGTATGTACACTAAAAAAATAAATGATCATGGTTCTCATTTCCACTTGAACATAGGAAGGAAGTTGTTGAGGTGGATATTCCCCAACTATTGAGCTTATCTAAGGTGTGAAGTTTCCAAGATAAATGAGTTTCGTGACATAGAATACTTGTTTCAGATCATCTTAGCCTAAGAGACAGTGCCATTATGATTAGATAATGCCTTGTAAGCACTTTTGATAGAGAATATTCCAAATACATTCTTATTTCAGATAAACCTATCAACTTTATGTGGGTTAGGGATTATATTTGATGGTATTGTGAACCATGGCCTTGTATAATTGAGCACAACTTAGCATTCAAAGGAAGCCTTGACGTAGAAATTGTTCAAAATGTATGCATCAGGTTTAGAGGCTCGATTGGCAACCAAAAGTCTGACCATAGAGATATAGAAAGGCCATCACCCACTTCCCACTTAAACATACTTCTTGCTAGCTGACAAAGTTTTAGCAATTTACTCCAACTCCATGAATAGTCTTTTTGTCTCTCAGAATGAAGTTCCTCTAAGAAAGTTAGAATGTATCCATTCACTCCAAACACCTCTGATTGAGTCTCTATATAAATGTCAAATATGTTTTAGTTAGGTTGCTTTGTTTCATATTACAAGTTTAGGAATGCCCAACCCCCCTTGATCAACCAGGGTGCGCACCTCTTGCCATCTTACGTTGGCTTTTGTTGAAATATTAGGCCCCTCACTCTATTGAAAATTGCTCATAAGTCTTTTAATGGATTCAACTACCGTTTTTGGTAAAATAAACATTGATGCCCAATATACTTGCATTGAGAATAGCACTGACTTAATGAGTTGAAGTCGTCTAGCATAGGATAGGAATTTGGAAGTCCATGAGTTGATTTTGGCCAAGATTCTATCAATTAGAGCTTCATAATCTGCTTTATGAAGTTTGGAAACTAGTAATGGTAGCTCAAGATAATGGATGAGGAGTATCCCTTCTTTAAATTCCATCCTCTTGAGTATTTGAACCTTTGCTAGAGGAGGTACATTAGATAGGAACACAAGGCTTTTATTGCTATTTACTTTAAGTCCTGAGATAGAATCAAATATTTTCAAAGATTTCTTAATTATTCTGACCGACTCAAGATTACCTTTACAGAAGATCAAAAGGTCATCTACAAAACACAGGTGCGTGAGTCGGTCTTTCTTACATCTCTAGTGATATGAGAATCTAGAGTTATTAATGAGTTGCCTTAATATCCCTGAGTATACTTCCATGCCAAGTACAAATATATACTGCGACATGGGATCACCTTGTCTAAGACCTCTTGAGCTAGGAATGAAACCAACCAATTCTCTATTAATATTGAAAGAAAATCTTAGGGTAGAGATACATTGCATCACCAACTTGATAAAGTGTGTAGGGAAGTTCATGCTTGTAAGTACTGCTTCTATAAAGCTACAATTTATGGTATCATAAGCTTTATGGATGTCTACTTTCGGCATACACCTCAGAGCTCCTTTGTTGTTGTGGTATTCGTTGACTAATTCTTAAGCTACAAGTATGTTATCCGAGGTACAATGCCCCCTAATGAAAGCAAATTGTTCTTTCCTCACTAGCAATGGTAGAACCATTTTAATTCTTGAAGCCAATAGCTTGGTGATTGCCTTGTAAATTGTGTTACAGCAGGAAATTGGCCTAAAATCAGCAAGATTTGTAGAATTAGTAATCTTAAGAACAAGGGAGACAATTGTGCAATTTAGTTCCTTAAGCATATTTCCTGACACCATGAACTCTTTCACCCCATTGATCATATTTTCCCCAATAATGTGCCATACAGCTTTGAAGAACCTGGCAGAAAAACCATCTGGACCAGGAGCTTTGTTATCTGCTTGGTCAAAGAAGGCCTTTTTAATTTCCTCATTTGAGAATGGACTATTGATTTGCAAGACTTGTTGATCCGACATTCGTTTATAAATATAGTCTTGCACCTCTGTATTTGTGATGAACCATTTGCTGTCCTCCCATCAATTTGAAGAAGTAGGCTACAATTTCCGTCTTGACATCCACATCCTCATGAATCTCTATTCCATCCTCTTTTTTCAGATTGTGTATAGCATTCCTATTTCACCTATGACTAATCACTTTATGGAAATATGAAGTTTTCTTATCTCTCAATTTCAGCTATTTTACCCTCGACTTTTGTCTGAAAAAATTTTCTTCTGCTCCTCTTAGTAGATAGTATTCCTTGAAAGCTTCTTTTTCTTGGTCAAATAGTGCTGTGTCTCCATTTGCTATTGAGCTTTGGATTGCCATTAAATGTTCCTTTGCTAAGTTGACTCTTCCTGAAAGGGGTGAAAATTTGATATTATTCCAATTTTTGAGTTCCTTCTCTAGTAATTTCATTTTAGTTACTATTTGGAACATTTTGGAACCTCTGGCTTCTTGTGACCAATTGCTTCTACCTTGGGGAGGAAATTCGGTGATTCTATCCAGAACTCAAAAAATTCGAATGGATATTTCCTTTGTGTTGTACTAAACTCTATATGCAGAACTCCTGCCAAATGATCAGAAAGGATAATGGCAACAAAACTAGCATCAAAATTAGGTAAGTTGTTTAGCTAGCTTTGGTTAACCAATATCCTATCTAATTTTTTTAAAATTGGGTTATCCAATTGTTTATTCAACCAAGAGTAGAAGTCTCCCCCAAACTGAAGGTTATCAAGTTTCGCTTCATTTAGGAACTTTACAAAATCCATCATTGCTGATGTTTTCCTCATGTTACCCCCCCTTCCTCTCATTGATCGATCTGATCACATTGAAGTCCCTAAGGACCACCCATGGATGATCAACCAAGGAAGGAGCTAACTTGGCTAAATCCTTCCATAGTAATTTCCTCTCATTTTTGAAATTAGATGCATAGACAAACGTAGCATAAAAGGAACTATTAGATTTAGGGTGAGTGTAATAGCAGTGGGAGAAGTGCTTATGCTCTTTTTCAATTCTAATATTCCAGCTTCTTAGGTCCCACATAAGCCATATCCTCTTTTTAGCCATGGAGTTATTACTAAACTCCCAATTCGCAATTAGATACGACTTAACCCTATCTTCATTATTTTGATTTACATGAGTTTCCAGCAACCCCATTATCAATACTCCATTCTCCACACAAAACTTCTTATTTCTACACACTTCAATGGGTCATTGAGACCTCTTATGTTTCATGAAGCCAAATTCATTGTAATGATGAAAAATTTATTAAGTATAACGCCTTTGGAGTTTGTAAATCTTCTTCTTCTTTCCACTTGAACCAGATGATCTCCCTTCACTAGACGAAGCCAAGTTAATCATCTCATGGTTTTTGAGTGTACCAGACAGTTTTTGAGAGCTTGGTATAGTCTCGATTTGTACTTTGCTGGTGCTTCCAGGTTCCACACTACTATTTGTTCTTTATTTGCCCTCAGGAGTTTCAGGAATTTGTGAAGGTATAAACTCTGGTTCCAACTCAATTGGTTCATCGGGATTGAAGTTTTCAGGCTCTAGGTTCACCACTGGGGCTTCCATCTTTTCCTCTTGAGGGTTCTTCTTCCCATCAGCAAGTTTGCTAGGTGAGTGTACCTCCTCATTAAGCACCGTAGTCTTCTTCTTAGGGGATGATGGTGGATTCTTAGCTCCTTTGTTATTTGACCCCTTTCATTAAACCTTTACCCATGTCTTGTTTTTCTTGTTGACGTTCTCCTTTGATGTTTGGCTGTCCACTGGTTTATTTGTGTTACATGTATGTCCAAAGACTTTACATGTTGAGCAGTGTGGTGGTAGCCATTGGTATTCCACTGAATTTGCATGGATTTTCCGTCTTCTCTTTCCAACTCCACCAGATGTACAACTTCCTTAGTAGCATCCACTTCCACCATTACTCTAGCTTGATTAGCTCTTGCTTGGCATGCTGTGAGCATCAACTTGGATGGGTTTTCTAATAGCGCTTGCAATGTAGCTTACCCCCACTGAGTGGAGGTATTCACAAAGAATACCTGAAAATATCACCCATGCTGGAACTTTTGAAGGTTGCAGTTTAGTTAACAGCATCTCGGTTTGCCATTTTTGGAGAAATAAAAATCTTTTAGCAAAAAACTATGGCCTCTCTAGGATATTATTCAGGAATGTGTCGTTTGCAAATTGGAAGTAGAAGAATCATTCCTTGTTGCAAAGGACATTTGTTATCCCATAATTTTTCCATATCCTTAATGCCATGGCTTGCACAAGGGAGAATGGTATTCTCTTCCCCAAGAAGAAGCCTACTAGGGTATGTTTCCTTGAACAGCAATTGAGGGAGGAGGTTTGACCTTGGGTAGCACACTTTGAGAGATAGGAGGATAATACTCCAATTTAAATTCCGGCCTTTGAGGGCGGGGAATTGTGCCTCCAACTGCCTCGGCAAAACTTCTTAGTTGATGCCTTGGATGCTGTGATTTTATATTCTGTTTCTTAGTCTCATCCACTACTTCTTTCATTTGCTCCATTGAAGGATTGTCGATCGATTTGAAAGATTTCTCTTGATCGTTTGTCTTGGTGCAAGGTGCCTTCCCTTTGTCTGCATAGGAATTTCTGCCATGGCCTGAGACCTTATCACCTTCCAATGTAACAGTGTTCTTATTCCCTTTATCATGAACTTTGGTTGTTGTGGTTGGAAATGGTTCTACTACAAAAGGGGATGACAGATCAGATGTCTTGAAAGTGGAGCCTTGGACTCCAGATATGTGGCTTTGGAATAAGCCTTGAGGAATATTTGTTCCTAGTGGATGGTGGAAACCACCAAAGTGCTCATGGTGATTTGAACCGCTTGCCATAGTTTGATTTATTTTGTTGTTTTAGATTGATTATTGAAGGTTTCGTGTTTGATTTACCCTAGAAGAAGTGGTCTTTTAGGGGGGGGGGGGGGGGGGGGGGGGGTAGGGTTGGTTAGAGAGAGAAGAGAGCATTTTTTCATCTTTTGATTTCTTTAGCAGTCAGTGTCCAAGGTGGTATCTTTTCAAATACTTTGCTTTCCCTCAAGTGCTGGGGTAATTTTATTTGCATGCTTCAATGGTCCTCATGTGTGACCTAGAACTATGCTTGAAGTCAATCATGTGTGATTAATAAATGGGATTGAAATGATGACACCAATATTGGAACTCAACTTAGGATCCCCTAGGACATATGTTTGATTTGATATCACGGCCAACTCATTAAAAACTTAGGCTAGTAAACATGGATGTTGTTTATGATGATATCTTAATAAAATTTTGTCTTGATATCAGTTCATGGTGCCAAGATAGGGGTTGGACTAGTGGTTAGAGCCAAGATCTCTTATGACAATAGCCATGATGTCTTAGATTCAAATACGGGTAAGGACACTACTTGGGGGCCACTTGCTTTGTGCAAATTATATTTAGCTGGTGCATGGGTCTTGTGGGGGTGCTTTATGTGCCTAGAAGTACTAGTTCCAGTTATGGCCATGCCGATCCGTTAACCATAAATGAAAATTCTTGTAGCATGTGACTGATGTTGTTTTGCTTCTTGCTTGTAGCTGTCATTTAATAGTGCAAATATTCCCTTATCTGCTGAGTTTTCTGCCTCTTCTTATTATCATAATATTTGGCAGGCAATTCTGTACAGAAAACTAGGGCAAGAGACATTGGTGCTGCAAATTCTGGCCTTGTAAGTTTCTTACCTCCATGACCTTGAAGGTATTGATGTAATAATATGGATGGCCAAGTGGCATCAATTTCTTTCTCTTTTCTTGAATATGTTGTTCATGGTAGGTCATGTGTATGATACTTGAATTCATGGTGACCTTAGGTTTTATTTCTGAGTAGTTTCTAACTCCAAATGGAATGTTGCATCTAGTGCCATGTAAAGTAACTGAAAATCCAAGCCTCATGATAAGATGAAAAATCTCGTCCCTGAAATATTCTGCCTCTCTGTGATTTTTCCTTAAGGTGATGCCTGAAGTTGTGATCTTTGAGATAGTGAAGAAGAAAATCCTTCAAGTATCACCAAAGGATGATATAAAAAAAGAGAACATCTGGACAATGCAAATGTTTGATCAAAGTTTGAGTACTTTGAGCAATGTGGTATAATGTATTCTGTTGTTTCTTTCTTGCCTAATTATTTATGAGGTAGAGAAACGCATTACAAAAAATTGTTTATGTTTCTTCTGTAATATAAACCTCTCCGTGTCTTTAATTCTTGGTTTGCAGTCCTGCTTGTATGCACTGTATACAAATGTAATTCCAATCATTGTCCCCAAGACTTTGGTTCATTGGCAACATAAGATGAAATGAACAATAAATTTACAAGTTTTCTTGTATATATTATCTTAAAATACTGAAAGAGTATATTTATTAGTTAACAATAAATCACTTATATACAAATTAAAAAGATTGATAACAAAATTTCTTAATTTAGTCTGATTCTATAATTACAATATTTTCAGCACTACTTTCTTAAAAATAAACCTATTAACCATATTTTCCCATACTCTCCCTCAAGTTAGTGAATAGATATTTTCCATTCTCAGCTTGGATATAATTTTTTCAAACACTGGACTACTTAATCATTTCGTTAACACATCAGTGAGCTGATCATTTGTAGATACATAAGGTGTGCAAATCAATCCGCTCTCCAATTTTTCCTTGATAAAATGTTTATCAATTTCAATATGCTTTGTCTGATCATGTTGCACAAGATTGTGGGCAATGCTAATTGTAGACTTATTATCACAATAAAGCTTCATTGGGCCCTCCAACTTTATTCTCATGTCTTCTAAATGATCTTCAGCTAAAGTAACTCACATTCTCCTTGAGCCATTACTCAAAATTCAGCCTCTGCACTAGACGTTGCTACTACATTTTGCTTCTTACTCCTCCACGTCATGAGATTCCCACTTAGAAATGTACAATATCCAGTGATGGATTTTCTATCAATCAATGACCCAGCATAATTAGCATTTGTGTAGGGGCTTCGAGTGTTAGGTTCTCACTTCTCCTAAAGAGAATTCCTCTTCCTAGTGTACCTTTAAGATATTGTAACACTATGTGCTGCTTGAAGATGAAATTCTTTTGGATTGTGCATGAATTGACTAATCATACTCTCAGTATACGCTATATCCAGTTGTGTGTGGGACGGATAAATGAGCTTTCCCACCAATCTTTGATACATTCCTTTGACTACCATAGCATCTTCCTCTGCTATTCCAAGCTTTACATTCGGATCTATTGGAGTACTCACCGGTTTGCATGCTGTTTTACCCGTCTCCTTGAGTAGATCAGTTACATACTTCTTTTTTCGATAAAATACATACGATTTGTAGCTAAGGAAAGCTGAGTGCAACAATATCCTTCTGTTAGAGAGAGAAAATGCTCTCCCCTCTCTCTAAAATCCATCCCTCCCAACCCCAGCCCCCCACGCACCCCTAGACACCCATTCCTTCAGGATAAACCACGCACTCCATTAGAACTAGGAGATACCTAAACTCTCGTCCTTCCTCGCCATCGCCAACCAAATGAGGTCGGAAGGTACCTCCAACGGGCGGCCAGGAAGCTCGTCCGACCACCGGGGCATCCATGACATCAACTGCCTCCCTCATTGTCCATTGGACAACAAAAAGAGACTCCAAACCCAAGGAGTCTCAATAAGGAAAAAGCCACAGCAACTTTTCACACTTTTGAAAAAGCAACAGCTAGCATTCCCAAAATGGCAAACTTAGAGCCCCACACCCCTGTAGCAGCTGCAGTACCTGCACCATTGTCTACCCAAAAAGCTCCCCACAACGTTCCTCTGCCAAACCCTACCGCACCCATCTCCCAAAGTTTTTCTACTAACGGCAACAACACCTCGGAACCTATCCACCATCAAAGAAACGACTTTTCCGACCAAAAACAACCGGAAAACACCCATCCCGCACATCTGAAACAACCTCTCTCCTACGCCTCTGCTTGCCGCCAAGGATCACCTCCTACCCCTCCAGAGTTCCAACTAAGTTTTATCCCACCAAATACATCGTCCGACATTCCCAAGGTCACAATTCCCCAAGCGGTGGAGGATGAAGGAGCCACTTACTGGGAGTCCACGCTCGTGGGTTACTTCATTGGCCGGAGGATGCCTTACACCCTCGTTCACATGATCGCAACCAGACTTTGGAAGGACTTCGGACTCCAAGGCATATTGGCAAGCCCAGAAGGCTTCTTCTACTTCCAGTTTGACAGAAACAAAGACCTAACACCCATCCTAGAGAAGGTATGGTTCTTCTCCAAGCGTTTTCTCATCATCCAAAGGTGGAGGAAAGGTATGAGGTTGGACAAACCTCAACCCACACACGTTCCGGTTTGGATCACGCTAAACCGGCTTCCATGTGAGCTCATCTCGGCGGAAGGCATAAGTCACATCACCAGTGCAGTCGGCCTTCCCCTAAAAGCTGATACCCTCACTGCCTCACGACAGCGGCCTAACCAAGCTTGCGTATTGGTAGAACTGGATGCTCAGAAGGAATTGGTCAAACGGATTGAGATAGAAAGAGCCGATGGATCAGTGGCATTTGTTGAGGTCGACTATCAATGGATTCCCCCCCATTGCAAAAAATGCCAAGTTTTTGGGCACAAATGCCCAGCCGCCACCGTCCCCCCCCAAAGACCACTTCGTCCGTCCCTGTCGCAAGCGCAACTCATCCTTCTAGCACGGATGAAACCACACAGAACAAATTAAATAATCCCACCACCCAAACGAACACGCCTAGCGGAAACCACCCTCCCCCTCCTAGCCGTAGCTACCCTACCCCAGACGTAACCCAGGATAACAAGTTTTCCAACCCAGCTCAGACCGAACAGATCAAACACAATGTCATCCAACCTCACCACCAGGCTCCTTACGAGGAACTTAGGCACACAGCGACAGAAGAAGCTCACGTGCAAGAACCCAAAATAGGCCCTCTCATTAACACGGAACTCCCAACAACAGCCTGTCAACCTTGCAACACTACTCTAAACAATGAAACTAGTCCCACAACTCCACAAGAAGATAGTGAGGACAGCCATTATGAAAATACCCCCTTGTCCAAACTGATGCATACAATCACAAAGCCAACAGCCAGTTCACTCAAGGGCAACAAAGGGTCCACTTCCTCTGGAAAACACAAGAAGAAACAGAGGAAGAGGCGACGCTCCTTCACCTAGCACCGATAGGATCCAATCGTCACACTCTTATCTTCTAATGAACATAGCGGCTTGGAACATACGAGGGTTAAATGACCCTCTCAAAGTGACGGAATTGCTAAAAGAGTGTGGCAGTAATAGGATATCTCTAATAGGGATATTGGAAACTAGAGTGAACCCCAACAATGAAACTTTGGTAAAGCAACGTATGGGGCACAATTGGCAAGTAGCCATCAATCGAGAAGCACCTAAACGTATCTGGGTAGCTTGGCAACCGAGAGAGAGGAATATCCACACGGTCATGGAAAGAGCTCAACTATCACATTGTGTAGCAACCCATCGTAACCTTAACATTAGCTTTAGCATCACCTTCACCTACGGAGCAAACACAAGCAGTGATAGAAGGGATCTTTGGACACAATTGGAAGAACTTTCCATCACAAACAACACCACTCCATGGCTGGTCCTTGGGGACTTTAACATAACCAAATCCCCTTTTGAAAAACAGGGTGGTCAGGGGCGATTGACCTCCGCCATGATGGAATTCCAAAATTGCTTATCTAAAACTGAATTGGAGGACTTAAGATATGGAGGTGATTTCTTCACATGGTCCAATCGACAAACCAATAACCCTATCCTGAGGAAGCTTGATCGCATCCTCGTCAATCAAAGCTGGATGCAAACCTTCCCTGACTCCCACGCCAAGTTCCTATCTCCAATCTTATCAGATCATTTCCTATCAGTAACTCATATTCAACTCCCACGCCGGGGAAGAAAAACACCCTTCAAATTTTTCAATTATTGTAAGTAAACTTAAGCTAATCAAGGGGAAGCTGCGACAGCTCAACCACAACAACTACTCAGACTTATCCAACCGAGTTAAGGAAGCCAAGCAAACTCTCCTCCAGCTACAGTCCAATATTCATAGTAGTAGCAACGTATCCCTAATGGAAGCCGAAAGAACAGCTTTCAAAGACTTCTATTTACTTAGGAAAGCTGAAGAGAACTTCTACAAGCAGAAATCAAGAGTGAAATGGTTGAAACTTGGAGATAAAAACACATCCTTCTTCCACAAATCAATGCGAAACCATCATAACAGAAGCCAAATATTCCAAATCACCCGCGAGAACGGAAGTGAAGCAATCGGCACTGAACAGGTCAAGCACGAAGCGGTTGAATACTTTCAACAAATGTACAACAAAGCATGTACTCACCTCAACATGGATGGCATCGCCAACCGGGTGACATGGAAGCTTACTGCGCAGCAATGTGAAGAACTACTTGCTCCCTACACGGATGAGGAAATCAAATGGGGATTCTTCTCTCAAGCAAATGAGAAAGCCCCAGGTCCAGATGGATATACGACTCTCTTCTTCAAGGAAACTTGGGGAATATTAGGAAAGGATCTTACCGCTGCAATCAAGGAATTCTTCCACTCGGGACATCTCCTCAAAGAGATAAATTCCACCATCCTCACATTGGTCCCCAAAACCCCCAACCCAACCAGCATGGGGGATTTTAGACCAATAGCATGTTGTAACGTGCTCTATAAAGCAGTTTCAAAAATCTTAGCTGCCCGTCTAAAGAAGGTCCTTCATGCACTAGTTGGGAGAGAGCAAGCAGCATTCATCCCTGGACGGAAGATCACAGACAACATCCTCATTGCCCAGGAATTAATGGCAGGCTATCAGACACAAAGAGGAGCACCACGGTGCACCCTAAAGGTTGACCTCCAGAAAGCCTATGATACCATACGTTGGGACTTTATACTTGAAGTCTTGAGAACCATGCAATTCCCCCCGCACTTTTGCAGTCTAATAAAACAATGCTTATCAACTCCAAAATTCTCAGTCAATATCAACGGGGAATTAGTAGGCTACTTTTCTAGCACGCGTGGCCTCAGACAAGGGGATCCTATTTCCTCGTATTTATTCGTCTTAGGTATGGAAGTCCTTTCCACCTCTCTCCGGCAACTCATATCCAACCCAATATTCTCTCCCCATTGGAGATGCAAATCGGAACGCCTCAATCACCTTTGCTTTGCGGATGACCTACTCATATTTGCCAGAGGAGATGCGAACTCTATAACATTGATCAGAAACACTCTCCAACAATTTCAAGCACTCTCAGGTCTGACGGCCAATAACGCTAAGAGTTCCATAATCTTCTCCAATGTCCCTCTCAGGGATAAGCAAAGCATCCTACAAATCATGCAGTTCCAAGAAGGTTCTCTCCCGATAAGATATTTAGGCGTCCCGCTCCTCTCTACTAAACTCAAAACAGAGGATTGTGACATTTTAGTAGACCGAATCACAGCTCGCATCACCTCGTGGACAGCGAAATTTTTATCATATGCTGGTAGACTCCAACTAATTCGTTCAGTTTTATTCTCTATGCAGGCCTTCTGGTGCTCAGTATTTCTCCTTCCAAAAAGGATAATCACAAAAGTAGAGCAATTAATCAGGAATTTCCTCTGGAGTGGAAATCCGCATATAGGAACCAAAGCCAAGGTCAGATGGGAAGAGATTTGTAAGCCAATCAGATGTGGGGGACTGGGGATTCCTAACCTTCACCAATGGAACAAGGCCTTACAAATTAAACACATCTGGCTCCTATGCAAGAGCGGACAACGTAGCCTATGGCCTGAATGGGCACACTCGACACTGCTAAAAGGCAGAAGTTTCTGGACAACGCGAGCCCCAGCAGTTTGCTCCTGGTCTTGGAAGAAACTCCTAAAGCTTAGACATTTAGTGCGTAATTGCTTTCAATGGAAAGTGGGAGACGGCCTAACCATATCTATATGGACTGACTTCTGGTTACCCATGGGTCCTCTAGATACTTTATACTCCCCAAGAGAAATCAGGAACTCTCGGATACCAATATCGGCAAAGTTATGCTCTCTAGAGGAAAATAACACATGGCGACTACCAAACCATCCTCCATGGTCTGATATCATTATTCCCATGCACATCAAGCCCAATCATCACACTCCTGACCAACTCCAATGGACTCACGAGACTGCAGGGGAATACACCATCAAAAGTGGCTATTTCTTCCTCAATCCAGCCGGCCCAACAGTCCCATGGTATCGAGTCGTATGGAACAAAACTACCATACCAAGGCACTCCTTCATATTATGGCTAGCCTGGTTGAGAAAATTATCTACACTTGATAAACTGACCACATGGGGCCTAGCAACATCCTCCACATGCTACCTATGCCAACAAGAAGATGAGGACCACTCCCACCTATTCTTCCGATGCCAATACTCCTCCCGAGTATGGCTAATAGTGAGCGACATGGTCAACTGCCCCCCTTCTTGTAAGGATTGGCAGGGAGCCATACGAGTACTACTGGCAACAAGCCGGTCCAATGCCAAACAACACCAGACTTGGAGAGCGAGCCTTGCAGCAACGGTATACTGCATTTGGAGAGTGCGCAACAAAGCAAGACTTGGACTCTCTACCCCTGGCACTTCTTCTTTAGCCAATCAAATCAAATCTTATGTTTACCTAGAATAATTATATTAGACTAGTTTGTACCTACCTCTATAGGTATGGTATTCAAGTTGTAATAGATTAGCTACTTATGTTGTATTGTAATGTAACCGCCTTAGACGGATGTACCTTTCTTCTTATCAATAAATAATGAATTACCCAAAAAAAAATTACTTTTTTCTAAATGTGCCACTTCAATTCCAAGAAAAATTTTAGCTTCCCAAGTGTCTTAATCTCAAATTCTTTTGCCAAGAACTCACTCAAAAAACGTCTTTCTTCATCATCGTTTCCTGTAACAATTATATCATCCACATAAACTAAGAGAACTGTGACTCCCCTTGAAGATGAGTGTTTGATGAACAGTGTATGATCTCCTTGACTTTGCTTATATCCTAAAGTCACCATAACCTTGGCAAACCTGCCAAACCATGCTCGAGGAGATTATTTAAGCCCATATAATGCCTTCTTTAACCTACACACTGTATGATCAGTAACTTCTTTTTTTATAACCAAGTGGGATCTCCATATATATCTCTTCCTCTAGATCTCCATGCAAGAAAGCATTTTTTACATCAAACTATTATAAATCCCATCCAAAGTTGGTTGCCAAAGACAATAGGACTCTAACAGTATTCAACTTTGCTACTAGGGCGATCGTCTCTAGATAGTCCACTCCATATGTCTAAGTATACCCTTTGGTTACCAACCTCTCCTTATATCTCTCCACTGAACCATTAGCTTTATACTTCACTATGTACACCTATTTACATCTCACTGGTTTCTTCCTTGCTGGTAACTCGACTAGCTCCCATATTTTGTTCTTTTCTAGTGCCTCCATTTCTACATTCATAGCTTGTTTCCATTTTTCATTAGATAAAGCTTCGGATAGATTAGAAGGAATGACAATAATTTCTAGGTTACTTAGGAAGGTTTTGTGTGATGGAGAAAAACTTTTAAAGGACAGGAAGTGTGCAAGGGAATATAAAGGTTTTTTTGTGCACCCTCTTGTACCTTTTCTTAATGCAATGGGCAAGTTTGTGTCATTACCACCCTTATGGGTCTCACTCTCTAGCTCTGGTTCAATTTCAACTTGGAGTGTTGGTTCAAAATCATTATCTCCTTGGACTCTTGGACTTGCATAGATTTGGGGGTAACCATCTTCTTCCTTGCATACATCTTGCCTTTGCCATATCTAACATCCTTGGGAATAGACTCAATTTCAGGTTGATTAGACATAGAAGCTGTTGTTACAGGATCAAACACAAGTTCAGAGGGAACTATGATAGACTTAAGTAGCTCAGTTTGACCTGGGGCATGATCACTAGTGGACGAGGAAGTAGGATCTAACATCAAGTCAAAACCTAAACTCTCGTCTTCTCTTACTAACTTCTCCCCTTGAAGATAAGGGTTTGGAAAGTAAGATGCACGTTCATTGAAGGTAACATCCATAGAAATAAAGAATTTTTTAGAAGATGGATGATAACACTTGTAACCTTTTTGGGTTGACGAATATCCCACAAAGACACACTTTATAAGCTTTTGGATCCAATTTCCCTCGGTTGTGAGTGTGAACATGTACAGAGGATATACACCCAAACACTTTAGGAACAGGATTATTTTTGGTATGTAGGTTAAGGTAAAAGGTCCATTGGACTCTTAAACCCTAGAACTCTAGATGGCAATCTGTTTATGAGATGTGTTGCTGTAAGAACAACTTCCCCCAAAAAAGTTTTAGGTACATGATTTTCAAATAACAATGCTCGGGTTTTTTCAAGGAGATCACTATTTTTCCTCTCTGCAACTCCATTTTGCTATGGGGTATTCACACAAGATGATTCATGTATTATCCCTTCTCTTTGAAAATATGAACTTAGAATTTGATTGAAATAGTCCATTGCATTATCAAACCTAACTCTCTTGATGGTCACTCCAAACTAATTTTTAACCTTGGAACAGAAATTTGGGAAAACAATGCTGATATCAGATTTTTGTTTAAAAAGAAAAATCTAGCAAAATCGAGTACAATTATCAATAAAAGAAACAAACCATCGTGCCCAAGAGATATTAGTAACAGTAGATGAACCCTAAACATCACTATGAATTAAATAAAAAGGAATTGAACTTCTTTTATTGTTTGTTGGAAAGGATACACGTTTGTGTTTAGCAAGTTCACATTTTTCACAATGAAAAGATTCAACACCTACTAGACTTTTAAACAAAGATGGAAACAAACGTTTAATGACTTGAAATGATGGATGTCCGAGTCGGCGATAATAGAGCCAAATTTTCTCTTTATTGGATGACAGAGTCTTGAAAACAAATGACACTAATTGTTTATCCTTGGTGATGGTTGGTTGACTTGTTTCAAGAAAGTAGAGGCCACCCTGTTCTCTAGCATGTCCAATCATCTTCCTCGAATCCTTTTCCTAAAATACACTCTCATTATGATGAAAAACAACATTACATTGTAAGTTATGAGTAAGTTTTTGGATGGATATCAGATTGGTAGATAGTTTAGGGACATGAAGGACATTTTGCAAGGTTAACAATGGGTTGATTTGGACACTTCCAATTCCTGCCACAGTGGTCAAAGAACCATCTGCAGTAGCTATTTTTCTACTACTTAGGAATGGGGAATAGGTGGTAAAGACATTAGTGAGTGGGTCATATGGTCGGTCGCTCCTAAATCCATAATCCAAGAGGTGGAAAAGGTTGCATTCGAAACATTTAATCCAATGGAAAGTGGAAACTCACCTGAATATGCCAAAGAACAAATACCTAAGGGCTGGTCAAGACTACTGATGAGAGCTCTCACCTTTTCCAGTTCACCTTGGTTGAGACCAGCTGCATCTGATTTTAGTGGCTCATCACTTTGGCTAGCTGCTATATGGGCTTGTCCTCTTCTGGATTGTCCCCCTCTTTGTCCCCATTCTCATCTTGGTGTCTTCCCATGAAGCTTCCAACAACGCTCACAAGTGTGCTGTGGCTTCTTGCAATATGTGCACCATAAACTATCTCGGTCTTGATTCCTAGAATCTCCTATCTTCATAGCTAGGGTTGTTTTCTTTTCATCACCAACAGACTTTCCAGTGGATATATTCAGCTTGTTTCCATCACTTGCAACGATTGCTGAATTGTTTGAAACTTGGGGTTCCAGCATCAAACCTCGCCCACTCTCCTCTCCTCGAACTATGGCTACCACCTTATTGAAGCATGGGACTTTCGACTTCCCAAGAATCTGAACATGCACTTGATCGAATTCTGGATTCAACCCAATAAGAAAATCATAGACTCTATCTTATTCAATAAAGTTCTTCAAAACAACAGCATCATCCGAGCACTTCGTCTTTATTACTCTGTATTGATCTAACTCTTGCCACAAAGCACTCAATTGATTGGCATATTTTGTGACTGTCTTATTCCCTTGCCTTGCTACCATCGTTTTAGCCTTTATTTCATACACCTGAGCGGCATCCTTTACCTTTGAGTATGTTTGTTGAATCGTTTCCCATATGTCTTTGGCAATATTTAGAAACATGCATGTGTCACTGATTTCTAGAGTCATAGATCCCTATAGCCATGCCATAATTATCAAGTCTTCTTGATCCCATGCTTCAAAGCTCGGATCACTAGACTTTGGACGTGTAACAATGAGATGGTTGATTTTCCCTTTGCCTTTCAAAATGGTCTGAACTAATTGGGACCAATTCAAATAATTTTTTCCATTCAATTTGTATGCTGCTGGAACATGTTGCAATTCTCCAAGCAGCTGTGGACGAATTAATTCCCCCGATTTGGCTGTATCAATCCCAATAATTTTTGACATGTAGCGATTAAGGTTGGCTGGTCGTAGGGATAAGGATAAAAGAAAACCTCCAGCAATTAAGACCGACTGAAGAAGAACAGAGAAGGAATGGAGAAGGAGCACACAAAACAAAAGTTGCCCTTTTACATGGATTTTGGTGACCCTAGCTACTCCGGTGTCCAACAAAACCATCACTTCGGTGACCCTAGCGACTCCGATGACCAACCAAAACGTCAACAAAGATGGATCAAGAGTTCCAGTAACCCTACTGGCTTCGGCGACCCACGGCTATCGTAGATCGTGCCACTGTAATTCGTGCGAGTTCTCCCAATGACCCTAAGGCGACTCACGACGTATTTAGAGACTTACGGCATCTTTAGTGACTCACGGCGTGAGAGCTAGTTGGGTTTAAGAGAATTTCGATGATGAAGGTCGAAAAATTAGGGTTCCGGCGATGAAGGCCGGAAAAAATTACGATTTTGTAAACCCTCAATGCTTTGATACCATATCATAAAATACTGAAAGAGTATATTTATTGGTTAACAATAAATCACTTATATATAAATTAAAAAGATCGATAACAAAATCTCCTAAAATAATAAAATCTCCTAATTTAGTCTGATTCTATAATTATAATATTTTCAATACTACTTTCTTAAAAATAAACCTATTAACCATATTTTCCCACGTATATAACATTTGCTTACCAAAATTTTTCTTATTGAAATTATCTATATCTTGTATTTTGCTTCATGATACTTCCAAAGAAACAAATGTAACTGAGTAGCTTTAGATGGAACTTTGAATTATCATGTAACTGAGTGTTGGCAATCATTCTTCATTTTAGCACTATATAGACATCAATTTGTGGAACTATTTGCAAATCTAAGAGATCTATGGAGCATCTATAACGGATGACTCTGTAACCTGGTAAAAAAACTTGCTAAAAGATTTATTTTTTAGTATAAGATAGACATTCTGACTTGGAAGTTCCAAATGTTGTTACACCTCATAGAACTGTAGGCTTGTGATCGACTTTTTTGACCTTTTAATTTGTTCTTTGCAGTTCAGCATCTTGCTCAAGATTTACAGTGCATGGCTTTATCCTGGCCATTTTGTCATGGAGTTTTGTAGTGAATTCTAAATTTTGGATTTGTTTCTTTTAGGAAGCTAGAGGACAGCGAGGCAGCAGAACAGTATTGTGCAGAAATTGGCAGACCCGATGCTTACATGCAGTAGGTTTTCTTTTTAGTGTGTGGTTGTTTCTTAGCATTTTTACAGTTTTAACTTTTTTATTTCCTTTGTCTTTATTCTTTTTTTTTTTTTTCCTTTTTCTAGTAACTGCCATTTTTACAACATATGCCATCATTACTGTAGGTTACTAGATATGTATCTGGATCCACAAGATGGTAAAGAACCTATGTTTAAGGCTGCTGTCCGTCTTCTTCACAACCATGGTGAATCTCTTGATCCTTTGCAAGTTTTGGAGGTATTACACATTTTCTTTATCCTGGCATTAGTCTTATACAAGTGTTTTGTGCTAATTTTTTTGTTGTACATATGATTTTACATCTATTTGGTTCAAACATTGGAACATATAAAGGTAACTGTCAAACTATGAACTTTAACATGGAAATTACAATTTTATCCATCACTTGACAGCAATCTGAAGTAGACCCCTTTTTACTATATAGGAGAACAATTTGGCTCTGGGACAGTTAGTTGATCAATCAAAGGTTGCCTTTAAGTAATAGTTGACTCATGTGTGTCTTCCTATTTTGCGTCTCTTTCTTGGTTATTTACCATCAAGTGCAACTCAAGCATATTTGGCACTTATGCCAAGGAAGCTTTAGCATACTTTGGATTGATTGGGTCCACTCTATTTTCCTTAACGGTTTTAGCTTTTGGACAGTAAAAAGCCCTTGGAATTGGAGAAAACTACTTAAACTCTGCAGTTTAGCACAGATGTGGTGTGTGTGGAAGGTTGCAAATGGTCTTTCTATTTCTCTTTAGTGAGACTTTTGGCTGCCATCTGGACCTCTTGACCTCAGATTTTCTGCCAGACAAATAGCAGGTTCTGGTGTTCCTAAAGAGGCACAACTGTGTTCAATCATTAGGGATAATTCTTGGACGCTACCCTAACTTTGATTTGGGATTCCATCGATTTTCTTTCATCTCTACCGAAGGGCTCACGAATCTGATAGATTCACTTGGATTCACTCATCATTGGGTGAATTCCATTAGTGTCCATGAAGCATTTAGCTCAAAGACAAAGTGTTCCTTGGGTTAACGTAGTTTGATGCAAACCCAGGCATGCCATTTGGATGGAGATCATGGAATGATTCATTTGGATAGCCCTATCTCTCAACCAAAGTCCCTAGCAAGGAAAATGTTGGTGTTAGCGGATTGATTAGAGGACCAAGTTACTATGTTTTGGGTGTGGGGTTCGGGTTCACTACCCTTGGAGCAGGAATCCCTCCCTTGTTTACCTATGTTTGCGTGATGGCAAGGGCTCGTTATAGAGAGAACCCTTAGATCTCTTGGTACATTTGTTAAGAACTCAAAGTCTGCCTTCTTTCATTTCATTACACAGTTGAAACACATCTGCCACGGAGTGATTTCTTTTCTCACAACCACAACCGCTCCCTACTTTTCCTCCCTCCACTACTTCTGCCTATTGCCACGTCTAACAACTTTCCCTAGTGCTCCTATCTTATCCCATCCATCCCCCCCCCTCTCTAGATGGCGCCTGACCTCAGGTGCAAAGTGTGGATAGCGTGTCTGGAGCATGCTTGCATCTTCTCATGAGGCCTCCGCTGGAGAATATCCTTCCCAATGGACTAGGACGTTAGAGTTGGAGCCTCTGGAACGAGTTTGTAGGATGGCCTGTGGGTGTGGAATAGAGTGTCCCTCTAAAGTAAGTGGTATTCTTGGCTGGTCTGGGGGAGTTCCTCTGAAACGTTTGAGGCATGAGACATGGAAGATGGGGTGAATCTTGGTGCTCGCAGGTAGTTGGAGTTTGTAGGCGACTTGGCCAATTTTCGCAAGGATTGGAAATGGCCCATAATATCTTGGTGAGAGCTTATGAAATTTGGTGGTAGCAAGGGAGCGCTGTCGATGTGGTTGGAGGCGAAGGAGGACTAGGTCGCCTGGTTGGAAGGAAACCTCTCTATGTTTTGAATCATATTGGTGTTTCATGCGGTGTTGAGCTTGGAGGAGGTGAGCCCGTAATTCTACGAGTGCCTTGTCACGGTTGAGTAGAGCTTGGTCTACTGCTTCCAGCTTAGTCACTCCAGCTGAGTAGGACAGTAGGCGTGGTGGGGTAGGGCACCAACTGGCGCATTCTTCCACTCGCGACCTCTGTTTCCCCCTTCGACTACTGGCCTCTCCTCTCGTATAGCCGTGCCAGATTCATGGCTTCTGAAAGGCTAGAGGGCTGATGGAGTTCCACTTCCACCGCGATTAAATCCTTCAACCCACTGATGAAGATACCAATCTCATTCTCTACCGTGAGGGTCTCGATTTGCGCCGAGAGCTGCTCAAATTTGCGCTGGTACTGATCTATTGTGGTCACTTGGCGCAACTTGGATAATTCTCCCACCTTGTTGCTGCGGATCGGTGGGCCAAACCGTAAGTCGCACAAGCGCTTGAATTCATGCCAATTGCCCACCCGATTCTCCCATTCTAGCTTCATAAACCACAACTGTGCATCCCCTTCCAAATGGAAGGCAGCCAACTCTACCTTATCCTCCTCCCTCACCAATTGGTGCTTGAAGAATTGCTCACTTCGATTCAACCAAGCGAGGGGGTCGGTACTCCCGTCATACTTCGAGAAGTCCCACTTGGAATACTTTGGGAAAGTCTGCCCTCTGTCCCGTCTCTCTTCTCCCCTCAAGTCGCCCCCGGTTTCGGACGCCAAATCCGGCTGTCTCGACCCCATTCCCTCCTTTGAGAAGGTCTCCACCTAGTGCGCCAGTTGCTCCTGGCGAGCTTCCATGCGGGCCATGCGTGTCCGATCCTCTTGATACATGGCCACGAGCGCCTCGAGTTGCTGCTGAACCTTGCGCAAGCCCTCTATGTTTGGCTTTGATACCAATTTGTTAGCGGATCGATTAGAAGACCTAGTTACTATGTTTTGGGTGTGGGGTTCGGGTTCACTACCCTTAGAGCGGGAATCCCTCCCTTGTTTACCTATGTTTGCGTGATGGCAAGGGCTCGTTATAGAGAGAACCCTTAGATCTCTTGGTACATTTGTTAAGAACTCAGAGTCTGTCTTCTTTCATTTCATTACACGGTTGAAATACATCTGCCATGGAGCGGTTTCTTTTCTCACAACCACAACCGCTCCCTACTTTACCTCCCCCCACTACCTTCTGCCTATTGCCACGTCTAACAACTTTCCCTAGTGGCATGGCAGAGCTAACTACCTTACTCCTATCCTATCTCATCCTTCCAACTTACACGCCACGTCCCTCTTGTTGGTCTCCTATCGGCCGGGACTGTGAAGACCTTCTACGTTTGCGGACATAGACCTTCAAGGGTTGTGTTGAAGGTTGACCGCTAACAGTTGGCATATGTTATATCCTACTAGAACTGGTTTACTTTAGTTTCCCTCTTTTGTTCACTCTATTTTAGCATAGTTTTTTTGGTTTTCTCTTGTATTTGAATATTTTGTTCTTTTTTTGTACCTGTAACAGCAGCTGCAATTATACATCCTCCTTAATAATGAATGAAATTATTATTTACCAAAAAAAAACTCTTCATTCATTTTGTTAGATTGCCAAAAAAATTTAGTCGAGAATAAATGTATTAAATATAATGGTAAAGATGGATGAAAGGGAACAGTCACCGGAGGTGTTTTTGTACAAGATACAGAAGGAGTAAAGATGGAGAGATGGAGATTATAATATTGAATGGAACTCAATCTCGTCAGGCATCACCCTATTGAGTTTTGTCAATGTACTTCATTTAAATTGTAATGGATATATGGTTTTCTGTGTTTTATTGACAGTCAGAAAATACTCTCTTCTCTCTCTACCCTACACACTTCCCTAAACACACTCACCCGTAGGACCCTTAGGAACCACCGTCCCAACCTATTAATCTAGTTTAGTAGTTATAACCATCCATCCGCCTGCCTCCACCATGCAAATTCCGGCCAAGGATGCTGTGCCGGAGGTTTGTCCGTCACCGGAAGTGAAGGCGACAATGTACAATGCCACCGGCAATGGCTTCAAATTGGGAGTGCCAGACCGAGGCTCCCTCCCAGAAGTAAGCACGTTTCCAGAGGAGGCAATAAATGTCAACCCAAATCTGGTAAGTCAATGCCCTGCTTTTCCAAATGGGAAAGAGAAAGGAAAAAACATAGCTGAGGAGGGAAAAGTGGAGCCTTGTGCCCACACAGTGCATACCAGACCTCTCACCTGCCAAAGTGGACCCACATTCACCAAAATAGCCACACACCCTTGCCAGGGCCCACGTGCCACCCAAAATCAATCCTTTTCCGGTAGTCCAGCATTGGGAAGCGACACCACAGGTCCTCGGACCCTGAAGGAGGCTAACCGGCCTCCACCGACCAACGGCCAGCCACCTGCACCTGCTCAGGCGCCTCAGGCTGGTAGAACGTATGCACAGGCGTGCAACGCCAAGGCACCGGATAGCTCACCGGTATTTCCCTTGCAATATATGCCGCCGGCCATCAAGGGTCCTTCCCCAACCGTGCACATACCTAAGGCAGTGGGGGACCTGGGTGCGACCTTCTGGAACAACACTCTCGTGGGCTATCTCCTTGGCCGTAAACTGCCATACTCCCTGGTCCGGTCCCTTGCTTGCAAACTATGGAAGGATTTTGGCCTCGTGGATGTAATAGGCAGCTCGGAGGGGTTCTTCTATTTCCGGTTTGATGAGGACAGTGATACCACATTGGTCTTGGAGAAATCATGGCATTTTGCCCAACGTTTCCTTATCTTGCAGAAGTGGCGGAAGGGTATGCCACTAGACAAGGTGCAGCCCACCAACATCCCAGTATAGGCTATCTTCTCGCGAGTCCCATGCGAGTTCCTAGGGGTAGAAGGTTTGAGCCGCATTGTCAGTGGCGTGGGAGTGCCACTAAAGGCCGATGCAGCAACGGCTAGGCGGCAGCGTGCCAACCATGCGAGGGTGCTGGTGGAACTTGATGCCCGTGGGGATCTAGTCACCCAAGTCAGGGTGGAGGGGGAGAGCGGGGTGGTTGCGGATGTAAAGGTGGAATACCAATGGTTGCCTCCGCGTTGTGCAACATGCAAAGTGTTTGGACACAAATGCCAATCTGTGTCGATCACCCAAAGGCAGGAGGGGGGAGCAACGGTGGCGGGGAGCAGCCCGGTCACCTCGTGTGCAGATGCTGGTCAGCAGGAACTGCGGTGTGAGGAGAAGGACAGGCTAGCGTCATGCGTTGTAAGCCAATCCCTCACCACTAGAGCCCCACGCCCGACACCTTTAAGGTCTAAAACAAAAGCCAGAGGAGGGTCATCACAAGGTGGGCATGAGAGGCCAACAGAGGTCACCGGCGCTACCAAGGTGCCTGTAGAGGTCCCCAGTGATCAGGGGCGTACTGTGGCTCAACGGATGGAGGTGGACAGCGGCTACCCAACACCCAGCGTGAAGCCTACAACAGCCCTGGAGGCAGAAGCAAAACCTCTGGCAGCAGCTGCGATCCCAGCATCTCTAAGTCGTGTCACGACTACTCCAATGACTGACAAAGGAGGAGATGCAGCTGACGGGGATGTCGATTTTGAGAACACCCCTCTAAACAAACTATTGGTTCAGATGAATCAAAGCTCGGGATCTCAACCCATGGTCAATAGAAGCTCTAGCTCCTCTAGTCGCAGGAAGAAGAAACAACGCAAGAGGAGTAGGAACTTCACCTAATCCGTATTGCCTCATGCATCCATGTCAGTGGCAACATGGAATGTAAGGGGTCTAAATGACCCCATAAAAGTATCAGAGGTTAGGAGGTTGTGTGCTAAGCATTGCATCAATTTGATTGGCCTATTGGAAACAAGAGTAAGAGCAGCAAATGAGGAGTCCGTCAAGAGTAGTTTGGGTCCGAATTGGCAAGTGTGGGTTAACTCCATGGCACGAAAGCGCATCTGGTTAGCGTGGCAACCTAGGGAGTGGCACGTTTCTGTAGAAAAGGAACACACACAATTTCTACATTGCAGCCTTACCAACCTCAGAGTGAACAGCATTATGGCCCTTACGTGTGTCTATGGCTCCAATAATGACGGAGAACGAAAGGACCTATGGTTGAACCTCGAGGGGCTAGCTCAGGCTGTTGGTGATAGACCGTGGCTGGCTATGGGTGATTTTAACATTACTCGCCTAGTCACAGAGAAGTCAGGAGGCCGGGCATCAGTCACGGAAGCAATGTTGGATTTCCAAAGATGCTTAGCAAGAGTGGAGTTGGAAGATCTGAGATCTTCTGGGGACTTCTTTACATGGACAAACAAGCAGCAGCAGGAACCTATCCTCAGAAAGCTTGATCGGGCCATGGTTAACCTACCCTGGATGAATTTGCATCCAAATGCTCACGCCTAATTCCTCCCACCTATCACATTCGATCATTCAATGGTTGTGGTTCGTATGGAATATGGAACGAGAACTAGACGATGCCCTTTCAAATTCTTTAATTATTGGGCCGACCATGAAGGCTTCCATGACCTAGTGAGCGCCATTTGGAGTAGGGATATCCAGGGCTCCCACATGTTTCAGGTAGTCCAAAAATTGAAGTTAGTTAAGGAGGGCCTCAGGAGTTTAAACAGGACTGAATTCTCCAACATATCGCGAAGAGTACAAGACACGAAGCAACGGTTGATACATGTGCAAGCAGCCATCCATGAAGCTGGGGACATTAACCGGTTGGAAGAAGAGCGCTTAGCCTACAAAGAGTACTATACCCTTAGGGGGGTGGAGGAGAGCTTTTTCAAACAGAAATCTAGATCCAAATGGTTGGAGTTGGGCGATAGAAATACGGCTTACTTCCATAAAGCCATGAAGAGCCTGCACAACCGAAGCTCTATCCATAGATTGACTCGTGAGGATGGCAGTGAGGTGGCAGGGGAAGAGGAGGTTAGGCATGAGATACTCCACTACTTCCAACATCTATATGATCCACCCACAACTCCTAACACCACTGTCGATGTGGGAAGCCTACAACCACGAACTCTAACGAACCAACAACAAATCAGCCTTCTTGCCGACTACTCAGATGAGGAAATAAAGTGGGGATTCACATCGCAAGCGAATGGAAAGGCTCCTGGCCCGGATGGCTTCTCTGCCCTGTTCTTCAAGAAAGCCTGGGACATAGTTGGTGCGGATTTAATCAGGGCTACTAGAGAGTTTATGACATCAGGGCATCTACTGAGAGAGATAAACAACACGGCCATCACTCTAGTACCAAAGGTGACCAACCCCACTAGATTGGGGGATTTCAGGCCAATTGCATGCTGCAATGTTATCTATAAGGCCATCTCTAAGGTGCTTGCAGCAAGGATGAAAGTGGTGCTACCATCTCTAGTGGGGAGGGAACAGGCAACTTTTGTCCCGGGGAGGAAGATCTCGGATAATATATTCTTAGCTCAAGAACTTATGGCGAATTATCATGCCAAAGTAGGAACTCCTCGCTGCATGATGAAGGTGGACCTTCAAAAGGCCTATGATACGGTGAGATGAGATTTTCTGATAGGGGTCTTGTCGGCTATGAAATTTCCACCTCATTTCTGCAGGTTAATGAGTCAGTGCATTTCAACGCCAAAATACTCAGTAAATGTAAATGGGGAACTTGTGGGGTTTTTTGCTAGCAAAAGAGGCTTAAGGCAAGGAGATCCTATATCTCCTTACCTTTTTGTACTTTGTATGGAAATCCTCTCAATGCGCTTGAGACAACTTATACATCACCCGGAATTCTCACTTCATTGGAGGTGCCAAATTGAACGCCTCACCCATCTCTGTTTTGCAAATGACCTCCTCATATTTGCTAAGGGGAACAAAGAATCTATCTCTCTGGTACGACATACTCTGCAGGATTTCCAGGACATGTCAGGACTGGCAATCAATAACCACAAGAGTAGCATATTTTTCTCTCAGGTCCCAGCTAGCACAAGGGAGGCCATAATCCAATGCACTCAATTCAATGAGGGCAAACTGCCGGTGCGGTACTTAGGGGTTCCCCTTATCTCATCGAAGCTCAAGAAACAGGATTGTGAAATGTTAGTAGAACGCACTATGGCCCGAATCACTTCATGGACAGCCAAGCACTTATCCTATGCGGGTAGGCTTCAGTTAATCAGATCTGTCCTCTTCTCCATGCAGGTCTATTGGTGCTCCATTTTTGTACTTCCGAAGTCGGTTGTCACGAGAATAGAGCAGCTACTTAGGAATTTCCTTTGGAGTGGCGACCCGCACATATTCACTGAGGCAAAAGTCAAGTGGGTTGAAGTGTGCCAACCAAAAGAAAGTGGTGGCCTTGGTTTACTGGATATCCACCAGTGGAATAAAGCCATCCAAATTAAGCACATATGGAGGCTGTGCAAGCAGGGAGAAAAGAGCTTATGGCCGGAATGGGTTCATTCCACTATACTCAAAGGAAAGAATTTCTGGTCGTCCAAGGCTCCAGCCATCTGTTCCTGGACATGGAAGAAATTACTCAAACTGAGAGGTTTGGTTCGATCTTCTTTCTATTGGGAACCAAACAATGGCCTAGATATCTCACTATGGGCAGATTTTTGGCTCCCGTCAGGACCTCTGGATACCTTGTTTAGTAATCGGATCAGGCACAACACGGGTTTCCCAGCTACTACTAGGCTATGTTCCATAATCAACGGCAATGAATGGAGTATCCCGAGGGGCCCACCGTGGGATAGTCTCAGTATTCCTCAGTCCATCAAACCGAATAGCGCAGAGCAGGACCGCTTTTGTTAGAAACACTCACGATCTAGAGAGTACACCATTAAGAGTGGCTACACTTTCCTAAACCAACCAACTCCCAGCATGCCTTGGCAGAGAGTAGTATGGAATAAAACTTCCCTACCTAGACATGCTTTCATATTATGGGTGGCGTGGTTAAGGAAATTATCCACCCTTGATAGGGTACATCGCTGGGGGCTAGCACAGTCTACCACTTGCCTCCTATGTCACCAACATCCGGAGAATCATGCCCACCTTTTCTTCCAGTGCGACTACACTTCACAAGTCTGGAGCATAGTGTGTGACTACATGAATTGTCCAGTTTCCTCAAACAACTGGGAATAAGTGACCGGATTTTTTATGGCTTTGGGTGACTCACCGACACATCAAAGGTGGTGTAGAACCTTAGTTGCAACAGTTTATTGCATTTGGCGTACCCGTAATAAAGTGCGTCTTGGGCAAGCCCTTCCGAGGATTAGCATTGTAGCAAATCATATACGTGCCTACTCAGGGCCATTGTAACCCTACCACTTTACTCTACACTAGTGCCTAGGGTTAACAGGCTAGCACACTTATTGTTGATGTGCCCCTTGTAATTTGTTTTCCTGTATTGTATTACTCCATTTGCAAATCAATAAATTATTAATTACCCAAAAAAAAAAATTGTAATGGATATGCCTTTGATGGAATATTTGTGTCATTTATGGAAACTATCATCTTTGAAACTATGATTCATTGTAAATGGATTGCTAATCCTAACTTAAGAGGGATTTCCTTTATGATAGCTCCCTCCCTAGGAGTTCTAAGTCTAGTACATGTGGAAATTGGACACATGGATATGATTTAAAAGGAGGGATTCTTCTTGGTGAATGGCATGGAAAAGAATCTGGGATAGCTTCCCATAAGATCTCATTGGAGCCCCTGTTGACAGATTTTTAGAAAATAAAAGTGTTAGATATTTAATTATAAGTTGGTAGAGTTGATGTGAGGTTGTTAGAATTAATGCTGTAGTATAGTTAGGGATTGTGCAGTGATAATTATTGTTACCAACCATATTAGGACTGTCTATAAAGTGGTCTTATGATATACAAATTTGTTATGCCTTCAAAAATAATTCTACATTTTAATTTCTTCATATATGAGAGGCCAATCAGTCCCAACTAGTCTTGATCAAAGTCATGAATGATGACTCATACTTCAAAACCGAGTTTTGGAACCAAACTCAAGTTCAGTTCTCTTAGATCTACAAAACGGTGTTGGTTGCATCGAGCTCCTCTCATTCACACAATGGGGACCAACACTCAGAATGGATACCATGAGCTGAATATCGTTACAACATGGGCTATTGTTCCACTTGGAAGCTACCCCATTTGAAGTGGTTTATGGTTGGCCCCTCTGTGCTTGCTTACTGCCCTAATGCTGCTTAATCAGAGGCAATAGAACAGGTGCTGTTGGATAGAGACCAGGTTTTAAAAGGATAACAAGGAGCGTCTAATGCAAGCTTAGAATGCTACAAGGACCAACTATGATGCACACCATAGAGAACTCCAATTTGACATGGGTGATTTTGTGCTGCTAAAACTTCAACCTATTATAGTCCCTTATAGGATAGTAGCATGAACTAAGTGTTGTACTTAAATTTAAGAGGTTTTTCCACCTATTAAACTAGCCTTTTGGATTGAACTCTTCCATTGAGCTTGGGTCGTAACATTTGGTGTTTTCATTGAGAGTCAATCTTACGGAAGAGGCGACCTAGAAAATGAGCGATCTAAGAAAGGGTTATCTAGGAAAGGGCTACATGATAAAATAGAATGAGAGCCGTCTAGATTGAATGCTACTCAAAGTGAGCAGTTCAAAGTAGGCTAACATGGATACTGGTTTTCAAAGGAGGGTGATAATATTATAATCTCATGTGAGATAGTAGTATGGATTAAGTGTTATACTTAAATTTAAAGAGTTCTTCCACCTATTAGATTAGTTTTTGGGTTGGGTTCTTTCCTAAAGATTGGGTTGTAATACAATCATATTGATAGATCTCTTTATCAGCTAAGAGAAATGTCAAACTATCTCCTCACAATTATAGGCCTTTTGTGATTGTAGTGGCCTATCGATTCCAGCTTCTAGACTCAGCCCAAATTCATTTCGTATTCCATGCTTTGTGCCTCAAAAGGTTTCGTGGAGAAGCTTCAGTACATCCATCATTACCAACCACACAGCAAGGGCACATGGTCCCATTCCAAAGACAATCCTAGATTCATGAAAATCACAGTAAGGTTCTTCACCAGCTGAAGCTTCATGAATATGCCAACATGCTATTCCAGCATTATCTAACTTCTGCACACAAGTTCTCACAGGTCTTCAAAGGGGAAGTAATGTTATGACTAATTCATCAACTAATGACTATAAAATTATTCCCTTCAAGAATTTATATTCAAGAAGAAAGAAGCAGCAGGAAGAGTGAAGTGTGTAGCCATGTTGTGTAGTTGTGTTGTCTTTATTAGGATGTGTATGTCAGTGTATGTGTCATGTATGCCAGTATGTGAGCATGTCAGTATATGTTTGTAATTTGTTGAAGAGTTGTGTTGCAGATATCTTTTGTTTTAGGTCAGTATCCAGGGGCAGTTATCTGCGGTTATTAGAACTAGGGAAGTTATGTATTTGTGTCATTCTAGGAGGAAAAATAGGAACTTGCAGTTTTATCTGCAACTGCTGGTATATCCACCTGTATTGTCAGAAAAAGAAAAGAGAAAAGTCACGTCCTATTTTACTCAGTAACTGTGTTTTTGAGTCGCTGAGCTATCTCTAGGCAATCCCAAATCTAGTGTAAACAAGATAGGTAAAGGTGGCAGGAAATCATTTGAACTTCATACCACTTCAGATTTCATAATTAATAGACCTTTAACACGACTATTTACAACTTGTAACAGTCTACAGGTTGGTCCTTTTATGTACAAAGTTGTTATGACTTCAAAAAGAATTCTACATTATAATTTCCTGAGCCCCCGATATATAGAACATAGAAGAGCTTCAGTGAAGCATGTAACAAATGTTACTTTTTTTATGTGTAGGAGGAGGATGGCTAATCATTCTACCGTGATATGGTTAATATAATTAAATCAACTAATAAAGAATTAGAACCTTGATTCAGTTATGTGTAGCATAATTTTCATTTTCTATCTTAATTTGCCTTCAAATTTCATGCTAGAGGATTTGCACTTTTCTGTTGCAGACACTGTCACCAGAAATGCCCCTTCAACTTGCCTCTGATACGATACTAAGAATGCTGAGGGCTCGGCTACATCATCATCGTCAAGGACAAGTGAGTCTATAAATCTCTTCTTTGCGAATCATTATACTCATTGAGCAATCAACTCATTTTGCAAATACTTTCCTTCCTTGTGGGCATAATATTCTCTCATTCTCTCTCTCTTCATTTTTTGATCTTGCAGCCCAGTTTTCACTTAGGACAGAATCATTTCAAGGAAATTTCTAGGTAGTGTTGCAGGGTATTGCTCTTCCTGTGCTAGGTTTATTTCATTTTAGTCAGTGGCTAATTTGGTTTTTATCACTATCTGGGAGGACACCAGTGTGGAAAAATCTTGTTTTGCCTGAAAGTCATTAACTAGTCTGCTGGCTTAATGGAGTTTGTAGCATGGTTAAAGTAGAGCTTTATTACTCTATCAAGTGCCTTGCCATGTGGCATTTGACTTTAGAAAATTTTTTAGTCTCTGGCAGTTTCTTATATCTTGTACTCAATCTTCCTTCATCAATATATCAAATTAAATAACTGAAAAAAAGAAAGGAAACCTGCTTCATGTACCATATTTATTTTGACAAGCGTACTTTGTGTGCTGAATTAATGTTTAGACTATCCATTGTTGCTATCTTACCCTGGATACTTCAAAGATGGGTTACTGTGATGTGGATTTCTTTTATAAATCTCCTGAAGAAAATCAACTATGAAGTCAGGAGAATTTCATGTGATGGTCAAACTGTCTTATAGGTCAGGGAAAGATTCACTTTGGCTTACCTCTATTTGAAGCAATACTTCCCAAGTCAATCTGTTCATCCATTTATGCATATTTGGCTGCTAAAATCAAGCTCCAGAATATGGTCACAAACTATGCAGATAGTAAAAGGAAGTTTCAATCAACACATTGTTTTGCCACAAATAAAATTGGCTCTTATTTCCTGTCTTGAATGGTAACATCTACTGAGCTTCTTCACTGTTTCCTATCTCATGTCATTTTTTTCTACCATACTCTAATAAATACTCTAAACTTTTTATCCATTTCATCTTGAATCCTTTGGAAGTTTAAACCAATTTAATTGTTTCGACTATCTGCCTCAACACATAAAAAAAGGTGCGTCCAGAAATTCCAAAAGAACGAAGTGATCTTGAATTCAAGTGTGTACAGAGACACATTTTAAGAATGTTATTCCTGATATTTGGCTGCATTTTCGGGCGTCAAATATCACTGTATCATAATATGAGATTTCATCTTCAAAACTTGTTTCTATCATGCCTCTCCCTAAATGTTTTATCACCCTAAACAATTTGAGTCTATCATTCTATATTTCTTTTAAGGGTTCATTACCCAAAAAAAAAAAATCCATGAGGTTTCATATTTTTCACTTTGCATTCTTGTGTTATTTTCTTTCTAAGTTACAAAACCTGAGTTTTCGTGTTTTTTCATTTTTATAACTTGTGTTATTATTATTTTACAGTCCATAAAATCAAACTTATCTTTTTTTGGTTGGGGGGGTGGTAACAGAGGGGTAAAACCCATGCACTGGGTGAGAATAGCTTACACTATGTGGGTAATCCCAAGAAGTGTCCATGGTGGGTTTTGAACCTAAAACCTCATGCATGTTGTCATGAGTGTGTCTTGGGCTTCATCTGCTTGGCCAACCCCTGGGGGTTATTTGAATCAAATAAATGAAGTGCAAATTTAGGAAAAGGGAAGCTCTACTTACAAGTAAAGGGGAGCGATTGATGAAAACATTCAATTAGAAAGAAGAACCAGAATAAATATGCTTGAATAATGACTGCAGAACTAAATCATCTCAATGATGAATATGGTTTCATGGGAGATCTGACTTGTACAGCAGCAATTTGATCTCTTATGTTTTTAAATAGTTAATCCTCTTTCTTGTTTTTACATGTAATTAACTTTGTGTGATGAGCTTGGCATATAATATATGTGTGAAGGCAGTCTTGATGTACCTGAATCTTGCACGGTGTATACATTTGCAAGTTTGAAAATAGGACATAGACCCCTGAGCCTCACTTGTGAGAGATTCAATTAAGGCTATAATTAGTTCTGTTTCTCATTTTGTGCTTGCATAATCTTTGCAGAAAAAGTGGCATAAACTACTTCATTCCAGCTTTTTTTCCACCCTGCTGTTAGGAAGCAATAGAGTAAGGAATGAACTACTGCATATTCTCCTATCCTTTTCCTGTCTCACTTATCCCTGTTCCACTTGTAGCAGTGTTTAAGTTACCATTCTTTAGTTGAGTAGAAGTAGTCTGCATTGTGTCTTTCCTTCTCCCCTTGGCATTTGGCATAAATTGGCCTGTACTTTCTCACATCTTTGTTCATTCTCTTGGCACCTGTTGGACTCAGCCATTTCTGCTTGCTCATAGGAAAGGACTGATCGACACTTTGGCTTTTGTCATCTTCGTCTATGGGAAGATTCTGTCAAACTTTGATGCTGTTACTTAGCTAGAAACATCCTTAAGTTCATACCCCCCAAAAAAGAAGAAAAATATCCTTCAGTAGATGACTATTGTACTGCCTTCATGGCATTTTTCATTACTCCACTGCATATATTTTGCATCAAATCTGCTCCTCTTCTTCTTGGGAAAGAAAAAAGGACTTTCCTGCTAAATTGCATTAGAAATAGTTGGTGATATCCCTTTCTGAATAACTTATTATATTGGGAAGTGTCTTGTGATCCATATATAGGTAAATTTAACTTTTCACTTATTAAGCTTTTCAGTAAACATGTCTTGTGAGAGACACCTTTTCTCTAAAAATTGGCTGTGAGGATAGGTTTGTATGGAGAGCTAAACCATTGCTGAAGTTCTCCATTAAATTAGCTTATATTACTCTTCAACAGCAAGGCAACATTCGGTGCCATTTTGTTTGGAATAAAAGGATGGCACCTAGATTCTCCCTTTTTCTTTGGCTGGTTGCTCAATGTTATTGGCTGTAAATTAGTTAAATTATGATACAGTTATTATTAGATATATATTAGTCTTAAAATAGAAATTTAGTTTCCTTTTCTAGTTTATTAGAACTTGTATATATGTGTAACCTATGGATCAATGACGGATATATACAATTTTCTTTTTTCCTTACAATTACATGGTATTGGAGCCACGAGAAAAAAATAAAATAAAATAATTATTGAGAATATCATAGAGCGGGAGAGAGAGTGGGTTTTTGAGGGTTCTTATTTATTTATTTATTTTTACACCACCGGCCTAAGGAGACGCACCACCTACTGACTAGGGCTTCTGGAAAGTTCGGTGCTGGAATTCGATGCGCGTGACGTACACGCGCCATCACAGTGCACGCCACCAATCTCACGCGCTGACGCGTGAGGGCACGTGCAGCATCAATTTGCTCTCGCTTTCACTGATCGTCTCGCCTGGTCGTGTATAGCCTAGGTTTGTGGTTCGTTTGTTTAATAGATATTTGGGTGTGGGTTTGTTAATTTCGATTTGCGATCCTCTTGTCGAATTATTATTTGTTGGTGTTAATTTGTCCGCTGTTGATGATTAATTCGTTGTCTGTTGGTGTTAATCTGGTGTGTTTAGTCCTTGTGGTTGTAATTTGGCACGTTTATTAATTAGTTACTGTAGGTGTTTATTCTATTGACGTACCAATCTGTTGGTATTTATTTTGTTCAATTGGTGGGCTGACATACATTGACTTTAGTTCTTTTGTCTGTTATGTTGGAGGAATTTGGGTTGAAATCATGTGTGAAAAATGGACAACAAATCTATTGTTATGTCGGATGTGGTACCTATAATGTCAAAAATTACAGAACATAAACTTAATTGGTCTAATTATTTGAATTGGAGTAAAACTATGAGGCTCTACCTATGTAGTATTGATAAAGATGATCATTTGACTAAAGATCCACCCACAGATGATAGTTCCAAGCAAACTTGGCTTAGAGAAGATACTAGATTATTCCTACAAATACGAAATTCTATTGATAATAAATAGTTGGGTTAATTAATCATTGTGATTTGTTAAGGAATTTATGGAATATTTAGATTTCCTGTATTCTGGAAAGGGAAATGTTTCTCGTATTTATGAAGTCTGCAAGGCCTTTTATCGTGCTGAGAAACAGGATAGGTCTCTCACGAGCTACTTCATGGATTTTAAACGAACTTATGAAGAACTTAATATGTTATTACCTTTTAGTCCTGATATTAAAGTTCAGCAGGCTCAAAGGAGCAGATGGCTGTGATGAGTTTTTTAGCAGGGCTTTCAGCTGAGTTTGAAGCAGCTAAATCTCATATTCTCTCTGGGTCTACGATCTCATCCTTGCAAGATACATATAGCAGGATTCTACGTACAAAGAATCCTCAATTTGTTCGGTCTGGTAGTACTCTTGTAAGTCATCGATATGAGTGTGAAGCTGGAAGACAACAGTATAGGAGTAGTGATAGGGGAGTTGATACTCGGGGATAGAATATATACCAAGTTGATACCCAGGTACAGAGTTTTGGGGCAAGTATATGTCATTATTGTCATAAGCCTGAGCATATGAAGCGTGATTGTAGGAAACTAAAGAGTAGGAATCAGGGATTTCGATCAGCACATGTTGCCTCTTCTAGTGATGCATCTGGAAAATCTATCACAGGTTCTACAAATGACTTTGCTAAGTTCTCACAATATCAGGAAACATTAAGGACTTCATCTACTCCTATTATTACCATTGTTGAATCAGGTAAACCAAACACGTGTCTTATCTCTTCATCTTCCAAATGGGTCATTGACTTTGGTGCCACAGACCACATGACAGGTAATTCCAGTCTATTATCTACTTTTCAATCTCATACTTCCTGCTCTCCTGTCACTTTAGCTAATGGGTCAACATCCCATGTCCTTGGGACTGGCACAGCAAATCCAACTCCATTAGTTCCTTTGTCCTCAGTCTTAAACTTGCCTAATCTGTCATTTAATTTAATATTTATCAATAAACTCACCCGTTCACTTAACTGTTGTATCTCATTTTTTCCTGACTATTGCATTTTTCAGGATCTTATTGACGAGGAAGGCTTGGTAAAAGACATGAATCTGGGGGTCTCTACATACTAGACGCAGAGATACCAAAGAGGAAGACTCTGGAGTTGTAACTCCTTTTGAAGCACATTGCCAATTGGGTCATCAATCTCTCTCTTTGTTAAAGAAACTCTGTCCCTAGTTTCACAGTTTGGAGTCCTTAAATTGTGAGTCATGTTAGTATGTGAAACATCATTGCGTTAGCTTAAGCCCTAGAGTCAATAAACGAGCAAATGCTCCTTTTGAGTTAGTCCATTAAGATGTATGGGGTCCTTGTCCAGTCACATCTAAAACTAAATTTAAGTATTTTGTTACCTTTGTTGATGATTATTCTCGAGTGACTTGGTTATATTTAATGAAGAATAGTTCTAAGTTGTTTTCTCATTTTTGTGCTTTTTGTGCTGAAATTAAAACTCAGTTTAATGTTTCTGTCCAAGTGTTGTGAAGTGATAATGCCAAAGAGTATTTATCCGAATCTTTTCAATCCTACATGATTAAGAATGGCATTATTCATCAAACTTCTTGTGTAGATATACCGTCTCAAAATGGTGTTACTGAGAGAAAGAATAGGCATTTGCTTGAAACTGCTAGAGCTTTATTGTTTCAAATGCACATCCACAAACACTTTAGGCTGATGCAGTGTCTACAGCTTGTTTTTTAATTGATCGAATGGCCTCAGTTATTCTGAATAGTGAGACTTCTTATCATACTCTTTTCCCAACAAAATCTTTGTGTCCAATCGAACCCAAAATATTTTGTTGTACGTGTTTTGTTCGGGATGTGCGTCCCCAAGTTACAAAACTTAATCCTAAGTCATTAAAATGTATATTTCTTGGGTATTGTCGTGTTCAGAAGGGATACAGATGCTATTGTCCTAGCCTTGATAGGTATTTGGTATCGACCGATGTTACTTTTTGTGAAGATATCCCTCTCTCCGCCCTTCAATCATACAGGCCAGGGGGAGGATGATAATCTGTTAATCTATACAGTTACATCCGCCACTTCTACTCCTAAACCACCTTTTCAGGTTTACTCTCGCAAGCAATGTGCTACTGAGCCAACTCCTGATGCATGTCTTGAACCAGCTCCCTCGTTATCAGATTCAATATTAAGGGACAACCTTCCCATTACCCTTCATAAAGGTAAACGTCAGTGTACCTATCCTGTTTCTTCTTTTGTGTCTTATGATCATCTGTCAGTCTCCTCTTGTTCCTTAATTGCATCAATTGATTCTATCTCCCTTCCTAAAACCGTTCATGAAGCCTTGTCACATCCAGGATGGCGTAGTGCAATGGTAGAGGAGATGAATGCCTTTGATCATAATGATACTTGAGATTTGGTACATTTACCTGCAAGAAAAAAGGCCATTGGCTATAAATGGGTTTAGTCTATTAAAGTAAATCCTGATTGATCAATTACTCGCTTAAAAGCTTGTCTTATTGCTAAAGGATATGCTCAAACTTATGGAATAAATTGTTCTAACACTTTTACTCCTGTTGCTAAGTTAACATCTGTCAGACTATTTATTTCCATGGCTACAATATATGATTGGCCTCCACATCAGTTAGATATCAAGAATGTTTTTTTTGCATGGGGATCTTCAAGAAGAAGTTTATATGGAGCAACCTCCAAGGTTTGTTGCTCAGGGGGAGTCTGGAAAGGTTTGTCATCTTTGTAAGTCTTTTTATGGTTTGAAGCAGAGCCCGCATGCTTGGTTTGGAAAATTTAGCCAAGCAGTTGAGAAATTTGGGATGCAGAAAAGCAAATCTGATCATTTTGTTTTTTGCAGACGATCTACGGCTAGTATTATTCTGTTAGTAGTATATGTGGATGATATTGTTATCACTGGCAATGATATTATATGTATTTCGACTCTCAAATCCTTTCTTCAAAGTCAATTTCAAACAAAGGATTTAGGAATGTTGAAATATTTCTTGGGTATCGAGGTAATGAGGAGTAAGAATGGAATTTTTCTATCACAAAGAAAATATGTACTTGACTTGTTGTCTGAAACAGGAAACTTGGGTGCTAAACCATATAGTACACCAATGGTTCCTAATTTGCAATTGACAAAGGAGGGAGAGTTGTTTGAGGATCCTGAAAGATATAGACGAATAGTTGGAAAATTGAATTATCTTATAGTAACTCGACCGGATATTGCATATTCAGTCAGTGTTGTGAGTCAATACATGTCATCTCCAACAATTGATCATTGGGCTGTTGTAAAGCAAATCTTGTGTTATTTAAAGGGAGCACCTGGACGTGGTATCTTGTATAAAAATCATGATCACATTAGTTTTGAGTGTTTTACAAATGCTGATTGGGCAGGATGTAAGGAGGACAAGAGATCTACTTCAGGGTATTGTGTTTTCGTTATTAAAAATTTAGTTTCATGGAAAAATAATAAGCAGAATATTGTATCTCGATCTAGTGAAGAATCAGAATATAGAGCTATGGCACAATCAGTGTGTGAAGTAATATGGATATATCAACTCCTAAATGAAGTCAGGTTGAACATCTCACTTCCTACAAAACTATGGTGTGATAACCAAGTCGCTCTTCATATTACCTTGAATCCCGTATTCCATGAAAGAACTAAGCACATCGAGATTGATTGTCATTTTGGTTGGGAGAAAATTCAACAAGAGTTAATTTCTACAGGGTTTGTGAAGACAATTAGGAAACCTTTTTACAAAGGCTCTAAACGGGGCTTGGGTTAACTATCTGTGTAACAAGCTGGGTATAATTAATATTTATGCTTTAGCTTGAGGGAGAGTTGTAAATTAGTTAAATTAGGATACAGTTATTATTAGATATATATTAGTCTTAAAATAGAAATTTAGTTTCCTTTTTTAGTTTATTAGAACTTGTATATATGTGTAACCTATGGATCAATGAAGAATATATACAATTTTCTCTTTTCCTTACAATTACACTCAACATAAGCTTACAACTCTCAACAAATGGTTGCTCTAGGGAGTAACAAATCAAAATCTCTGCTTCTTGTGTAATATGGAGGAGGAATTGCATTGCCACTTATTCCTTAAATGTTCTTTTGTGAGAGAAATCTGGAAGAAGTTGGAAGAGGTGCTACCTAAGTCATCTTTGCTGCTGTCTCAGGCTGTGGATAACCAGGAGTTATTTGATTCCTTGGGTCCTAGGTTGACTTCGTTTTGGAAACTGATTTGTGGATTTGTTATCTATATGAAGAGAAAGAAATGAGAAGAAATTAGGTCTGAGTTCCTGTATAGTTGCAGATACTACCCGCACCATTCTTTTTTGTTTTTTTTGCAAGTAATGGCTCCTTTTGATTGTATAACCGATATCTCGATCCTTGTACCTTTTTGTGTTTTTGGTTGGTACATTGCTTGAGATCTTAGGTCCCTTTTAGGAGAGTTGGTTTCTCACTTTCTGTAGAGGCCTCTGGCCTTTTTCTTTGTATCTTTTATTAATGAAAGTCTAATCTGACATTTCATCCAAAACAAGAAATATGGTTATGGTGCTAACCAGAAAAATAATAATAATTGTGCCAGTTAGTTATTTCATGTGATTGGTTCTTTTTGCTCCTTTGCAGATTGTGCATAACCTATCTCGAGCTGTAGATGTTGATGCAAGGTTAGCTATATTGGAGGAGAGATCACGACACGTGCAAATAAATGATGAGAGCCTGTGTGATTCTTGTCAAGCTCGTCTTGGGACCAAACTGTTTGCTATGTATCCAGATGATACCATAGTTTGCTACAAGGTTTGTTGCTGCTTTTTTTTTTTTTAACTTCCGTTTTTATCCTTGATGCCCCCGATTATAATCATGTATATTGGTCTTAACTTTTTCTAATTGTAGGTGGAATTCTCAAGTTTTGACACATCTTTATCTAGGACTGGGGATTTGGGGATGGGTATGGGCTGGCTACCCACTCCCAAACCCATGCCACTGATTACTGCATTCAATTTATTTCCTAAATATTCATGGTCTGTTCAGAAACAGCTAATATAGTGAGGTTCCATCGTATTTGGCACCCTATAATCCCAGTGGTGATGACATTTCAATGGATTTGGGTCAGATGTCATCTCACTGAACTTGTCCCAAATTTTATGGGGCTATGAATTATTAGATTTTTCAGACCTTGTACATTTCCCCAACAAGAAATTTGACTTGTTGGATTTATTTGAGTTAGTTCTCTTCAGAGCCCAGCCTAATACAAGCCATATTGTTGAAATCTACAAATAAAATGACACCTATATTTTCAGGCTTGAACTTTGAATAAGTTGGTTGTGGTATTAGATTTTATTTTTGGGTATTGAAGCAGGGAGTTTAGACTCCAAATTCATGCAATGTTATTTGGCCCATCTTGATTACTTCTATACGATTGACTCCAATCAATGTCTCAATTCTTACATAAGGGGGAGTTTGATATATAATAATAAGACAATTGTATCTACAAGTTTTTAGTGAGTTGGTTGTAGTATCTACGGACCCTGAGCTAGGACACTAAAAGGAGGGAACTAATTATAAAGCTATGTAAATTGATCTGGGACAAAAATTAGGTAGGGTTTACTTGAAATTAGGCAGTTTTGAAGGTCCATGGAATTACACCTCAGCATCAAAAACTTTGTGTTATGGATTAGTCTACAAAGTAACAAGGATGATATATTTTCATTGTTTTGATATAGTCAGATAGAACTCTTTCTTCTTCTTCTTCTCTTTTAATAAATAAAATTTTCACTTCCCTTTTTATTTGCATATTGAGATTTTGGGGTCTTCATGCAGTGTTTCCGCCGTCTAGGGGAGTCCATTTCTATCACTGGACGCAACTTTAAGGAGGATGTCTTGATAAAACCAGGGTGGTTGGTTACCCAGTAAGTGATTTTAATGCTTGAGGTCGTGGATGTTGAATTGCTCGAAGGGAAATCCCAAAGTGGCAAGCTGGATAACATTTTCCGTGTGAATGGGGGGACATCAGCTTATGCTCACGAGATAATTCCTGAAGCATTCCCTCTGGCCAGGTGGCGGGAGTCTGTTGTATGAGAGGAGCAAAGGATACCAATGAAATGCAGTCTTACATCAAATTGTACAGGGGAATTGGTTTTAAAGTCGATTAACTTCTCTGAAGTTGGCCTCTTGTACATATGAATTTTGCAATTGCTTTTTAGGCAGCTTGAGTGATGCACATGTTGCAAGTTAGCTCCCATGATTAGTAGGCACTTTAGTTTACAAGGAAGCACCATGAGTACGAGCGAGTTTTCCTTTTAGCCATTGTTTCGTGTATTTATTATATTATATATATATATATATATATATATTTTTTTTTTTAATTTTCCCATGTCAACTGATCCATTCTAAGTGTAAATGTATAGGGAATAGACAATCGTTTCCCCTTTCCATTGCCACTAAACTTACTGAATACCAGATCATAATTTGTTCTGTAATATCAAAATAAAGGGGAGATGGCTGATCTAACTTTGCTAGAGCATGTGACATCATGTAATTAGAGGCTTCAGCCTTGTGGTTAACACGTTTATTCTCTTTATTTAGCACGAAGTTTGATAAGGTTTTGAGTCATGTTAAGTGATATTTTGATTTACTCGTAATTGCAATTACCTGTATGTACCCTGGATTTTATAATGACAGCTGTGAAAAATATATCAAGGAAGCTGAAATCATATAGTAAATATCCACACTGAATGCCATAAGATATCAACTTCAATGTACCATTGAAATGTATTTAATGGGTTCTGTATTCATATATGTAGCCATTTTAATTGTGCGCCACATTGTCAATGTATCGTGGGAGGAAGTGGTATTCGATATGTTTTGTTTGGGGGTGGCCACTCTGACCTGTTGGTTGGTTGCTCCAGCATCAGTTCATTTCATCTGATACATGGTGGTTATTGAACGGTGGTCTTTGAAAGTAGTAGTGGTTTCTGGTTCAGTTTAATATGGTTCACCTTTGAATTAAATCAAACCTTATATTGTGGTTTAATTTTTTTTTTCTAAAAAAAACTTAACCATATGATTCAATTTGTAATTTTTTCAAACCTAAAAAAATGGTTCAATTCAACTTGATTCAGTTTATGGTTCAAATCATTTTTACAAGTGTTATTATTATTATTATTATTTATATAAGTCATTAAGTTACGAAACATTATAATTGATATAAAAAAAATTTAATTTATTATCATTTATCAAATATCATTTATTATAGTTCAACTTGATTCAATTTATGGTTCAAATCATTTTTACAAGTGTTATTATTATTATTATTTTTTACATAAGTCAATAAGTTATGAAACATTATAATTGATATAAAAAAGATTTAGTTTATTATCATTGCTCAAATATCATTTACTATACTTAATTCTCATTTAATATATTTAAGAGATTTTATTATCATTAGTAAGATAATTATAGTTTATCGATCAATAAAAAAATGTGAAATTAAAAAAAAAAAGTAATTTGATGAAAATAAAATAAAAGGAGAAATTAAACAAGTAATATATAATTCTTTGTTCTCTATATTTTCATCATCATTTTCTTTTTCTTTACTTTTTACAATTCAATTCAAAATTTTTTAAATTAAAAAAAAAAATATTCAATTCAATTTGTAATTGTTTTGAACCTACAAAAAAAAATAATTAAGTTCGATTCATAATTTTTTTTAAGTCTAAAAAAAAAATTCAAACTCTATCGAATCCAATTTATGATTCGATTCGATCAAATCCAATTTATGATTCGATTCGATCAAATCCAATTTATGATTCAATTGGTTTTTTTTCCCACCCCTACCGCCAAGATAACCCTAACCATATTTCCAACTACATTAAGAATGTGAATTTATGAATTTTGTTAATACCTTGCATATCCCAATTACGTTGCATATCCCCATTGCATGATTTTTCAAAAACCTAAGTCATGTCTATCTAAGTTATCAAGTCCCATAGTATCTTTAATTTAGTCCATCTATTTAATGTTGGCCAAGCACTCATAAAAAATGATAGCTAACACAATAGTCAACATCCGAATAATCACTAATTAGTATCAAATCAAGTCAATAAAACATCAATTCATTATATTTATCACTGCAAAATCTATAATATTAAGTTCTTATGATTGACATTTGTATTCATGTACCGATTTTAAGTATTATCCTTCTAGAACATATGGATGTTTCAATCCCCAATGTCAGAAACTACGTAAGAAAGATACAATAATACCATCTCTGCAAGATATGTGTGAATTTGCCGTTTTTAAGCAAAAAAAAAAACGAAACTAATTCTTAAAAAAAGGTTCTAGTCAAAGTAAATAAAAAAATATCATTGCAAAATGACAACTTTAAACTGCGATTTCTAATTATAACGAAAATCACATATTGAATATGCAATTTCTATTGAACATGATTTCAATAACTCCCTTTTCCTGTTCGGTCTTTTCCCCGGGCAGTATTCCTAGCGGATCGAACGGTTGCTTGCCCCCTTCTGTTGCAATGTCTTTACAACTCGAGCAGTAAGATTCAACACTCTCGTAGCTTGTAGAGTAAGATGTCAGACTCTCTTGAATTGGGTTTAGGGATTGCACCTCGACCAGGATTCGTAATGGATCGAACAGGGCCGTTGGTGGTGATATGACCGGATCTAATACTAAGCTTCGCCACATAGTGAAATCACATGTTCAACTTACAATTTTGCAATGGTATTCCTAGATTTACTTTAGCCAAAACCCTTTTTTAAGAATTAATGTGCCTAAGAACAGCAAACTCACATATCTCCCATCCCTGTTGTGCAACGAATATTTGTAGCACAATGGAAGTAACCTACGATTGTGCAACCCTTCAGAGCCAAATACTACTTCTTAACTAATGGTTCGAAAATATACCCTCACAAACATACAATATACCTGCTGATATCTTATTATGAGGTGAGGACTACAACAAGCTTCTTGTATAAACAACCATTTCTCAAAACACTGACAGCATTTTACATGTTATCCAGCTTATTAGGGCAATGAATTACAAGATGCATATATGGTTAGTACCGTCCAAAAACGATTCAGAAATATGCTCAAATAAAAAGGAACCTAACCCTGAATGCTGTTTCCTACAATCCTAGATGAATAATCGAAATAATAACACATCGGTTAGCTAAAGGAATAAAACTATGTTGCAAACGCATGGTCACCCCTGCTCAATCAACTATGCCAAAGTTGCCTTTTTGCCCTTTGCATCCCTAGACTGAGCAGCAACTGATCTCTTGGAATCCAGGAACTGACTATATATGCTATATAGCCTTTGCTTCTCAGCTTCAGAGACCGATGGTCTTGCCTTAGAAGCTACAGACTTCAAGAGAGTGTCAGTAATGACTGGCATTTTCTTGTTGTGGTTGCCCTCCGCATTATCTAAAACATGATGAACTGCTGCAAGCTGTGCATCTGAGAGTAGTGCTTGAAGATCAGCTCCACTAAACCCTTCAGTCATGGATGCAATGGCATCCAGATCAACATCAGGGGATAAAGGAAGCTGCATCAAGATAGTGGGATAAAGACTGTCAAATAGTCACAAGAGAACAATGGCACACTGAACTGAAGAAGCTACATGCCAAACATATATGACAGTTTATTACATCAATCCAACTACCATTTTTGAACATGCATAACCTTGTATTTGAAACAATTGAACTTTTCAGATGAGCAAATTCCACTCCTTTTGAAACATAATGTAGTTCTACAACAAAAAGGACTAAAGTTATAATACTATTTTGTCTTTTTCTTCTCAATTTTATGTGTGATATGACTGACATGCTAAATCCAAACGAGATATTTATGATGAAGTCAATTTTTTTTTACCCTTTTGGGGCTAAGCAATATTGTCGATGTATTTTAAAACTCCTCAACCATTGACAAAGATCTCACGAACCAGCATAAAGCATTGTCACTAAAACAAGACACAGCTAAAATCCTTTGCACAGAAACATTGTTAAAACCAAATATCACAGACGGAAGGCTGCAGTGCAGCAGTCACAGAGCATCTCAGCTGTACAATTTTCAAATTTAGAGATATGCATCAATCTTAGTTTGCAATCAGGCTCACCAAAAAGGAATCACTTTTCATAGAGCTTAAATAGGTTGAAATCTCTCTCCCTTGAGGACTTTATTTTCGTGACTGATGGGTTTGAAGAGCAGGAAATAGCTGTATATGTTAATATCTTTCTTTTTTCTGAGTAACTCTTTAGAAGATCTACCCCTTAGATATTGCAAGGCAAAATTTCAAGTGGGACAGAATAACAGCTAGATCAGCAAAATCAGATATTCAATACCTTTCTAGAAAGGACAGTAAGAATATCCAGTCTGTCTCGTCTAGAAGGAAAATCACAAAAAAGAAGACGATCCAGCCTTCCAGGTCTCAACAGTGCAGCATCAAGTAAATCTGGCCTACTGCATTAACAAAAGGAGTGAACGCAGAAAGGTCAGCACTAGCTGCTCATTTACTAATTACTTATAAGCAAATAATATAAATGAATGAAATCACAAAATTATAATATCCAGAAAAAGGTAGCCACCAAGCACAGCAATATAAAACATGCAGCTTCATCATGTATTATGTGCATTGTCATCAAACAGAGTTTTAGCAACTGAGTGCTCTTCTTCATACAAGAATAGCTTATACAGGGATCCTTATTTAGACAACAGTTGTAGTAGTCCAACATCTGTTTGACCTTTCTAATTTAGTTCATGTTGTTTCTAGCAGATACCAAGAACTAAAGAAAGATATTTCTGTTTGCTGATTTTGTTTTCACAGCCTCATGCAAAGTGCAGCTATTGAACTTTCTTTATCTGTAACTTATCTGTAGAGGAGGATCATCTTACTACAAGTGAAAATGCTCTCTCCTCTCTCTAACCCATGCCCCTAGAGGACCACTTCCTTTAGGTGACAAAAAATTTCCCCAATACCCCATACACTACCCTTACCTGTCCATACCCTTCACAACAATAACCACCCAAAATGGAAACCTTTGGAAACCCGCAACCCGGAACCCATAGCACGTCCCCAGAGGTGGATTGCAACATCTGCCTTAAAAAGGAAAAAACAAAAGTTACTTTTGTTCCCTCAAAAAGCAACCTGGTGAACAAAGACGGAAATGGAAACTTGGAGCCTTGTGCCAAGTCAACCCAAGCCACCTTGCAGGCAGCTTGTCCCCCCATGTCAGCTCACCCAGCCAATGACAACCCACTGCCACACTCTGTCACGTCTGTCACCCAAACCACCTTGGGTGAAGCTACAAGCATCCAGGGCAACCTAGTGACCGGAAACCACCACTCACCAGCCACTCCACCCGCACCCCCCCCCCCCCCCCCCACCTTTCCGAAGTCCTACGCGGCTGCTTGTGCCTCAAACCAACCCAGGCCAACTGCTACTGGCTCCACCGCTAGTACCAATGACTTCCCACTCCGGTTCATACCTCCGGCGAGCAAGGGCGCCACTACTCATGTAACCATTCCTCTGGCCATGGAGAACCATGGCGCAAATTATTGGGAGACAACCCTCGTAGGCTACTTCCTAGGCCGGAGGATACCATACCAATTAGTCAAAACCATTGCATTCCGGCTGTGGAAGGACCTTGGACTGACAGAGGTCTTAGGTAACAAGGAAAGTGTCTTCTACTTTAGGTTTGGACCAGGGGTGGACCTCACGCCCATCTTGGAGAAACATTGGCACTTTGCTTAGAGGTTCCTCATGCTACATAAATGGAGGAGGGGGCTACCACTTGATAAACCCCAACCAACCAAGCTGCCGGTCTGGGCGCAACTCATCGGAGTATCTTGCGAATTCCTTAGCACGGATGGGATAAGTTACATTGCGAGTGGTGTAGGAGTACCCCTCAAAGCCGACACCCTCACCATGGCACGGCAGAGGGCAAACCACGCTAGAGTCCTAGTGGAGATTGATGCGCGGGAGGAGCTTGTAACTACCGTGGAGGTGGAAAGAGCAGATGGTGGAACTGCGCTGGTCTGAGTTGAATACCAATGGCTTCCCCCTAGGTGTGGCGAGTGTCTTGTCTTTGGCCATAAGTGCAACCAAGCCCCTCCAATGAAGCAGTAGCAGCAGCAGCAGCAACAGTCAGACTCAACTGATCAGCATGCGGCCAACAAAGAGAAATGGAAACAGAGCCGCCGGTCTGGAAAAGATAGGAGGAAAGGGAAGGTACATGCGAAGGGAGAAGAAGCTCCTCCTAGCAGTGAGCGGTGCGAAGAGAAGAGGGGAGGAACGGATGAGGATAGCTCTAAGGTGAAAATAAACATCACACCAGAGGAGATGGGGAAATCTGGATTGGACCCTTTATCTACACTAGCCAAGGAGGACGCAATGAAGTCGTGTGTGGTCATGCCAAAGGAAAAGGACAGCAGGACAGAACTAGGCAAGGAGGACGCAACTCCTCCCAAGGATGACCTTGCAGCGGATGATTTTGAAACACTCCACTTTGCAAGATAATCCCCCATCTACGCCCCGGCCAAGGTAGCAATCCGAAGGGCTCCACCTCTTCCAATAGGCGCAAGAAGAAGGCGCGGAAGAGGAGAAGATCCTTCACTTAGCCACCTCCATACATCTCCCAATGCATATTGCCGCTTAGAACTTTAAGGGCCTAAATGATCCCATCAAGGTTACTGAAGTCAAAAGGATTTGCAATGATCACAAGATAAGCTGCATTGGCTTGCTTGAGACCAAGGTCAATCCACGGAATGAAGCACCTATCAAGAATGCATTGGGTGTAGCTTGGCAAGTTAGAATTAATACGATGGATAGAAAGCGAATGTGGCTAGCTTGGAAGCCATGTGAATGGGTCGTGAACATAGAATCGGAGCACCCCCAATTCACATTGCAAACTAGTCAACATGAGATCTAGTTCCACCTTCTTTGCCACCTTCATCTATGCCTCCAATAATGGAAGGGAACGAAGGTCCCTTTGGTGCAATATTGTGAATAAAGCACCATCCACATACCTCCTTCCATGGATAGTTCTTAGGGATTTCAACACCACTATCTCCCTCACAGAGAAATTGGGTGGGAGAATGCACCTCACTGATGAAATGGTTGAACTGCAAAATTGTATTTCACAAGTGGAGTTGGAGGACTTGAATTATGTGGGAAATTTCTTCACTTGGTCTAATCGTCAAGTGAGCAACCCCATCCTACGCAAACTGGATAGAGTCATGGTAAACCAACAATGGCTCCAGCTGCTGCCCAGAACTCATGCCCAGTTTGCTTCCCCAACCCTCTCGGACCATTCCCTAGCCATCACTCACATCGACGCTACCCTAGCTGCCAAGAAGCCTCTTTTCAAGTTCTTCAACTTTTGGGCTGATCACAAGAACTTCAAAGACATAGTGAGCAATACATGGAGTATGGATATTGCTAGGTCCAAAATGTTCCAAGTCGTCCGAAAGCTCAAAATTCTCAAACAAGAACTCCGGCAGCTAAACAAGAATGAATTTGCCTACCTCCCTATCAAGGTTGAGATGGCAAAAACTAGACTACAGGCTCTCCAAGCTGCTGTCTATGGGAATGGAAATACTTCCTTGATGGAAGAGGAAAAAGAAGCTTATAAAGACTATTACCTACTACAAGGAGCTGATGAAAGTTTCTATAAACAAAAATCCAGGGCACACTGGCTGAAATTGGGAAATAGGAATACTTCATTCTTCCACAAAACCATGAGGAACTTGCATAACCGTAGTTACATACACCATCTACTTAGAGATGACGGGAGGGAGGTCTTTAGGGATGCGGAGGTAAAAGCACTTGCAGTGGAACACTTCTAGAAACTTTATGATTGTCCTCCTTCTGATTCTTCTTTAGAAGATGTCAGTGACATGGTCACACGAAGGCTGAGCAACCCGCAACGAACCGAACTATCTCTTCCTTTCATTGATGATGAGATTAAATGGGGGTTCTTCTCTCAAGCAAATGACAAAGCCCCAGGGCCTGATGGTTACACCGCCAAGTTCTTCAAAGCCACATGGGGGATTATTGGTAAGGACCTTTTGGAAGCATCAAAAGAATTCTTGGCATCTGGACACCTACTCAAAGAGATTAACTCTTCCATCATCTCCTTGGTTCCAATGATTGCCAACCCATCTAGACTTGGAGAATTTCGCCCTATTGCCTGCTGTAACATCATTTACAAAGCCATCTCTAAAGTCATTGCAGAGCGTATCAAAAGGGTCCTTTCATCTTTAGTGGGCAACGAGCAAGCGGCGTTCATTCCTGAAAGAAGAATCACTGATAACATCTTCCTTGCTCAAGAATTGATGGCAGGTTATTGTACTCAATCCACTTCACCTAGGTGTACCCTTAAAGTGGACCTCCAGAAAGCCTTTGACATGATTAGATGGGACTTTTTGATGACTACTCTCCACGCTATGAACTTTCCTCCCCACTTATGCTCCCTGATTCACCAATGCATCTCCACCCCAAAGTTCTCCATCAACATCAACGGGGAACTCACGGGCTACTTCCCTAGTAGGAGGGGGCTTAGGCAAGGCGATCCATTATCTCCTTACCTTTTTGTGTTGGGAATAGAGATCCTATCTACCCAACTGAGACGACTGACTGAACACCCCCAATTCACCCTCCATTAGAGATGCAAGAACGAGAAATTAACTCATCTATGCTTTGCAGATGATCTTCTCATTTTTTCTAAAGGTAACCTCCAATCAGTTTCCCTGATTAAGTTAACACTCCAGCGGTTTCACTCTATGTCAGGCTTGGAAGTCAACAATAACAAGAGCAATATCTTCTTTTCTCATGTTCCCACAACTGAGAAGAAGGCCATACCATCTTTGACCCAGTTCCAGGAAGGTTCACCAGTACGCTACCTGGGGATCCCCCTCTCTTCTTCCAAACTGCGTAAAGAAGATTATGATGCCTTGCTAAAGAGAATGTTATCTCGGGTCTCATCTTGGACGTCTAGATACCTCTCCTATGTAGGGAGGTTGCAATTAATCAAATCCGTTCTCGTCTCCCTTCCAAGTCCATTGGAGCAATGTATTCCTACTTCCCAAATATGTTACTAGGAAGATGGACAGCCTACTCAGGAACTTTCTATGGAGCGGAAACCCTCATACATACACTAAGGCCAAGGTCAGATAGAACGAAGTTTGCAAACCACTTAAGTTTGGGGGCCCAAGCATTCCAAACCTTCACCAATGGAACAAAGCCATCCAGATAAAGCATATTTGGCACCTCTGCAGGGACGGACCGAAAACCCTTTGGCCTGAATGGGTCCACTCCACTTTCTTGAAAGGTCGAAGCTTCTGGGCATAGAAACCACCTGCAACATGCTCCTGAACATGGAAGAAATTGCTTAAACTTAGATGTTTAGTCCGCCCTTGCTTTCAATGGATCCCCAATAATGGCCTCACCATCTCCCTTTAGTCAGACTTTTGGCTCCCAATAGGTCCCTTGGATCAGCTATTCAGTGCACGTGAGATGGGTAGCACCGGCCTCCCTCTTACCACCAAGCTTTGTTCCCTCATGGAAGGCAACGAATGGTGCATTCCTGAGGTAGTGCTAAATATGAATATCCAGATCCCCACCTCCCTCCTTCCTAATGCATCAGTCAATGACCACCTCAGATGGATCCATTCTGCCACGAGTGAATACACAACTAAGAGTGGGTATGCATTCCTCACACCTTCAACCCAGGAAGTCCCTTGGGCTAAGGTGATTTGGAATAAATACTCAATCCCTAAACACTCGTTTATCTTATGGCTAGCCTGGTTACACAAGCTAACCACCCTTGACAAGTTGGAAGCATGGGGCGTGACCACTTCTACTACGTGCTTCTTGTGCCAACAGAGCCCGAAAGACCACACCCACCTCCTCTTCAATTGCAGTTATTCTCGCTTGATATGGATCGCGGTTTGTGACTACCTTCATTGCCTGACACACTTCCGAAATTGGCAAGGGGCTACATCTCTACTACTGACCTCAACTGGCTCCAACTCTCCTAACTTCAATAGAAGATGTGTTGTACTAGCTGCGACGGTGTATTGTATTTAGAGAGTGCGTAACAATGTACGCCTAGGGAACCATATCCCCAGTTGGGGTTCTGTTGTAAACTAAATTAGAGCTTATTCCTTAATCTTGTAACACTCTCATGTAGCTCTTTATTTTTGCATTTTTTTACTTTGTCCTTAAGACTATGATGTAAATTTTTCCCGGCTTACGGTTATATACCTTAGGATATCAATAAAACTTAACTTATCCAAAAAAAACTTATCTGTATCTACTCTACATCTTATTTGTCTCCATTTGTATCAGATGTTTGGAATATTATATGATCTGTATCGATTTTAACCTAACATATAGATAGACCGTCTTATCTATACCTTATTATATTTATGGAGAAGATAGTGATTGATGATTGAAAGATAGGAAGTAAAAATTCATGTATTTTCAAGGGAAACTCCTTTTGCTCCACATGAGCATATAAGAATGGAAAAAGATGTTTTACATGAAAAAAAAATAAAATAAAATAATTATAAATAACAGTGAAATGTAAAGATCATATGCTCTTCATACTTCTAATGTGCAGGAGGTGAATTGCAAATAATTGATGGGTTACCTATCTAATTTACTTAGCTGTCTAAGGCAATGTTACAAATCCAGACAGACAGATCAACACCGACAGGGCTAATATTAGTCTACCGTGCTGAGCCCTCACCTTGTTGCAGCAAATACAAATACACCAGTCAGGACCTCCACACCATCTAATTCAGTCAAAAACTGCACCAAGGAATAAAAGCATGAAGTCAACACATTGCTAAAGAAAACTCAAAATAGATATGCTAGGAAAAAACTAACTTGATTAACAACGCGATCAGTGACCCCAGTATTATCATGCCCTCTCTTTGGAGCAATGGAATCAAATTCATCAAAAAAGAGAAGGCATGGAGCTGCAGCTGCAGCTTTTGAGAATATATCCCGAACCTGGAAAAAAAACGTTGATGATTCAGGGGGCTCTGACATCAAGAAAGTCAAAAACCAATGATTATAGTGACTATCTTGAGCTCATCAAGAATTGCAGTCAGACGAAGTTAAAACACCCTGAATCTATACAAAGATTATGGAGTTTGCATACATTCAAGAGGGAAACAAAAAGCTTATGACAAGAGCAACATTGTTAAAGACAAAAAGCGTAAAAAAGCACTCATCTAAATGAAGTGCAGCACAAATATTAATAGATTTATTAAAAATGTTTTAATGCATAAAAATATTACTTATTTGTTTTTTACGTATAAAGCTGGAAGAAAGTGGAAGGTAGTTAGGGTTTTTAGCTTTTAAATATATGAGAGACTACTTACTTTTGGTCTTTTAAAAGCACATTTATTAGTTTATCCTTATTTATTCTTTTAAACTTCAACTCACCCATTTAAAAAACTAAAGAATAAAACAAGCTAAATACAGTCCATACCATTTCTTTTTCTTTTTTCATGTAGCAGCGACGAAGTGAGCGCCTTAGCCAAGTGCAAAAGTGCACACTTTGTTGCGCTCACTTTGCCTTGGAGCCAGCAAGGCACAAGGCTGTGCCTCGCTTCACTGTAGTGCTTTGGAGCTCAAAGTAAGCACTTTCTTCGACATCGAACAAAGCGTGTACTGGTATACAGCACAGGAAAAAGAAGGAAAAAAAAAATTCTCTTGCTTACTTACCCCCCACAAAGAAAATCCACTTGTTCCTCCCATTCCTACATACCCAAAAAATGCAAGAGGAAAAAGAAGAAAGAGTTTTTCCCCATCTCTACACTGCCCTGCCCTCTTAAGTCCCAAGCATGAAGTAGAAAGGTGATATCAACTACAAGAGCACCCCAACTACACAACACAAGGTGAGTGAAAATCAAATCAAGAGAATAAATCAAGACTGCTTCAACCAGTGTCTTAAATGAAATAGCAGTAAAATTTGCTCACGACATTTCTAGCACACTAAACGCTCTTTTCAAAGTCCTAACAGTGCCCAAATAATCATTAATAGCAAGGAAAAGAACAATTCCAAATCAATGATTAAATAATTTCATTAATCACAAAATGTACAACCATAAAAAATCACAACTTTCTGGATGATGTTCAGTCTTAGTTATAAACCCCAACATTTATGAAATCAAATCAGACCCTGACAAAGATTGCAATTTCAATCCATTATGCACTCCGTAGCTTTCTCTAAGCATATGACACAAATGCAAATGGACTGCACTACAAACACTTAATATAGTGTAAGGTTATATCTGGGCAACCTTCATTAGTAAGACAATCTTTTTCTTTACATTTAAGGAACAGGGAGAAAAGAACCTCTGGTTTGCAAATTATGCACTTCTAAAATCTAGTGATATCCATTTAAATCCTGTCCTGGGGCTTGTTGCATATAAATATGGCCCTTACTGTATTTTTTAGGTAATTTGACAGCTGAGGAAGGGAAAGGTTGCACTATGTTCCTTGTAGGTCCATGCAACCACATGGAAAGAGTCAAGGGATTGATATATGAAGAAGACTGTTTCTTTTCAATGTCCCAATAGCTATTTTAAAGGGTTTAATGTACTAAATGGCATCATTGTGGCTGGAGAATCAAAGCATGCCATAATTATTTTGTGGTGGAAGAGCTTCAGTGTGGTTACATGATAATGATCTAATCACAAAATGTATGAGTGGGCTCATTAGGAGGGGGAGAGAGAGAGAGAGAGACCCTTACATCTCTGATTTTTTTAGGGCTAGTTAGAGATATCCCTTCCACCTCATAGCATAAACACTTAACATTTACTAAGGAAGGATTAGCTATTCTATTCCACCCTCATGAAGTCAAACAAACATGCCATAAGAGATAATTCTTGCTTTATTTCTCATAGGAATAATTATACAAGCCTTCTGTGACTATTATTCCTAGGACAAAAAAATGAGAATAAATTTTAAGAAATCTAACAAAATCTTCTAGAAGACTCATAATACTAATCTATATAGACAAGATAACAAAATAAAACAATTTTTTTTTTAATTTCCCAAATTACATCCCTAACACAAAGCTGCTATTTTTACTGCTATGGAGTGAAGGAAATCATGGTAAGTTGGTGAACACCGACCATGACTTCAAGCATATTGTAATTCACCCGTGCGTATACATGATTCCTGCCCCATGTTGTTAAATCGTATATAACATTATGTTTGTATGATTATAAACAAATAATGGGCTCACCCAATGCACATTCTCCCATTAATGTGGGTAAAGGATCCTGCTTGTGGTGGATTCACAATTCACACGTTGATCCACTTAGTTACATCCACCCTCACCCCCCACAAGGATGCAATCTTATCCTTGCATTTTGTGAAGTAGCTGTTTCTATGCCTCTAACTAATGACCTAAAGGTCAGAGAAGGTGCAACCCAACTGTTGTTCCAAGGCTTACCATCGATTATTAACAAATCATTGTCCCAAAGAAAGAAAAGAAGAAGAATTAAAAAACTACAATAGTGTTACAGGATCGTTTCTTGTTTTCCTCTTCTGATTTTTCAATTATGAGGTCTTGTTCTAATTTGGATTTTAGGGTTTTTCTCCCTCGTTTACCTATGGTGGATACTTAGGATTTGGGCTCGTTAGAGAGAACCCGACAATCTCACAAGATTCTTTTTGTTTGCTGGAAATTGAACGTCCTTCCATTGCTATAGATAACTCCTTTTTGTACAGGTATGTGCAGTTACTACATTTCTTTTCCCACTACTCCTAATGTAACTGCCCCACATCCCATTTCTTGCACCTACTGACCCAATTGTTGTTCCAAGGCTTACCATCGATTATTAACAAATCATTGTCCCGAAGAAAGAAAAGAAGAAGAATAAAAAAACTACAATAGCGTTACAGGATCGTTTCATGTTTTCCTCTTTTGATTTTTCAATTACAAGGTCTTGTTCTAATTTGGATTTTAGGGTTTTTCTCCCTCATTTACCTATGGTGGATACTTAGGATTCGGGCTCATTAGAGAGAACCCAACTATCTCACAAGATTCTTTTTTTTTTACTGGAAATTGAACGTCATTCCATTGCTGTAGATAACTCCTTTTTGTACAGGCATGAGCAGTTACTACATTTCTTTTCTCACTACTCCTAATATAACTGCCCACTACTGCTAATGTAACTGCCCCACGTCCCATTTTCCTGCACGTACTGACTCCACACTTCCACATCACACATCCACTACTCAGACCCACAATTTGACAACAACAGATCACATGGACACAATCACAGATTCCAGGACACAACACACATGATGTTTACACATGTACAGCAGACCAAGACAACACATTACAACACTTACCACAATACACAACACACGACTAATATACTAGACTTCAGTAAATTGTTTAGGAATCTTTCCTTGATCTTCTTTGCAAATAAACACATTCAAAAGGTGCTAACCCTTCATGTGAATGTGAGCTAACCTCGCATGTAACATTTGTTCCCTCCTCGAGAGCGCATGTGACCTCACGTGCAAACACGGGACACCTCTGTAGGCTTCCCATCGTTCACCTCTACCCCCTCATTGTCCTCATCCTGACCCTTCGGTTCCTCTTCCATACATTCCAGCCAAAACCACCTCTTACAACGATGAACTATGGAAAATAGCTCATCACAATTAAAGCAAAATCCCTTTTCCTCCTCTCTTCCAGTTCTGCCTTACTCAGCTTCTTCACATAAGGGTTTGCAATAGAGTTAGTTGCTAGCAAAAATTCCTTTCTAGGTGCCTCTCCTTCCGCTGCTGCAGCTACTTTACTTCTCTGTGCCTGTACCTCTACTCTCATAGCCATGCCCCTCCTTTTGTAGAGCCTCACTAGCGCCACGGCTTGGGTCATATCCTGGGGGTTCTGAATCAGCACATCTATAGAGATAGACTCTCTCAACCCGCTAATAAATAAGGCCACTTACTGTTTCGGTGTGAGCAAGGGCGTCTAAGCTGAGACTTGGATGAATCTGTGCCGATATTCCTCCACCGAAACCACCTGTCGCAGCTTGGCCAGCTCCCCCAACGGATTGCTTTGTAGCAGGGTTTTTTTTTTTTGGGTAATTAATAATTTATTAAACTGAAATATTGAGAAATATAATACAAAAATGAAATCAAGTTACAAGGAGCACATAATCGATGAACGTGCTAACATACTAATCCTAGGCACTAATGTAATGTAAAGTGATAGGATTACAAATGGCCTAATATAGGCTCGTATGTGGTTTGCTAGCATGCTAATCCCTGGAAGGTCATTCCCTAAACACACTTGATTTCGAGTGCGCCATATGCAATAGACTGCAGCCGCTAGTGTTGCACGCCATCTCTGATGTGTCGGTGAGTCTCCCAAAGCCATCAAAAATCTACTCACATTATCCCAGTTATTGGATTGGGCTGGACAATGTGTGTAGTCACAGACTATACTCCAGACTTGCGATGTGTACTCGCACTGGAAGAATAGGAGGGAGTGGTCCTCCTAATGCCGGTTACATAGGAGGCAAGTAGTAGACTGCACTAGTCCCCAGCGGAGTACCCTATCAAGGGTGGATAGTTTCCCTAACCAAGCCAACCATAGTATGAAGGCGTGTCTAGGTAGGGAAGTTTTATTCCATACTGCTCTCTACTAAGGTACATTGGGTCCTGGGGGTTAAGGAAACCATAACCACTCTTGATGGTATACTCTCCAAATCCTGAGTGTTTCCATCGAAGTCGGTCCGACTCTGCACCATTTGGTTTGATGGAGGGGGGAATGCTAATACTATTCCACGGTGGGCCCTCCAGGATACACCATTCGTTTCCATTCATTATGGAGCATAGTCTCATACTGTCTGGAAAACCTGTGCTGTTCATGACCCGAGCACTAAACAAGGTATCCAGAGGTCCTGTCGAGAGCCAAAAGTCTGCCCATGATGAAATTTCAAGGCCATTATTTGGTTCCCAATAGAAGGAGGATCTGACCAAGCCTCTTCAGCTTGAGTAATTTCTTCCATGTCCAAGAGCAGACGACTGGTGCCTTGGATGACCAAAAATTCTTTCCCTTAAGTAGAGTGGAATGAACCCATTCCGGCCATAAGCTCTTCGTTCCTTCCTTGCATAGTCTCCATATGTGCTTGATTTGGATGGCTTTGTTCCACAGATGAATATCTAGTAACCCTATGCCACCACTACCTTTTAGTTGACACACTTAAGCCCATTTGACCTTAACTCTAGTAAATATGTGTAGGTTGCCACTCCAGAGAAAATTTCTTAGTAGTTGTTCTATTTTTGAAATAACCGACTTATGAAGGATGAAGATGGAGCACCAATAGACCTGCATGGAGAAGAGGACATATCTGATTAATTGAAGTCTACCAGCATAGGACAAGTACTTTGCTGTCCACGAGTTGATTTGAGACAAGGTGCGTTCCACTAGCACCTCACAGTCCTGTTTTTTGAGCTTTGATGATATGAGGGGGACCCCTAGGTATCGTGCAGGTAGTTGGCTTTCACTTAACTGGGTGCACTAGATTATGGCCTCCTTTATACTTGCTGGGACCTGAGAAAAGAAAATGCTGCTCTTGTGGTTATTTATTGCCAACCCCGAGATGGCCTGGAAGTCCTGTAAGGTTTGTCGTACTAAGGAAATAGATTCCTTGTTTCCTTTGGCAAATATGAGGAGGTCATCTGCAAAACAAAGATGAGTTAAGCGTTCATTATGGCATCTCCAATGAAGTGAATACCCCGGATTCCGGATTAATTGTCTCAACCGCATGGAGAGGATTTCCATACAAAGGACGAAAAGGTAACGAGAGATAGAGTCCCCTTGCCTTAAGCCCCTTTTGCTTGCAAAGAACCCCACCAGTTCCCCATTGATATTGACGGAGTATTTTGGCGTTGATATGCACTGACTAATAAGCTTGCAGAAATGGGGAGGAAATTGCATAGCCAAGAGAACCCCAAGAACAAAATCCCACCTCACTGTGTCATAGGCTTTTTGGAGGTCCACCTTCATCATACAGCGAGGAGCTCCTACTTTGGAGTGGTAATTTGCCATGAGTTCCTGAGCCAAGAAGATATTATCAGTTATCCTCCTACTCGGGACAAAAGCCGCCTGTTCTCGCCCAACTAGGGAAGGCAATACCGATTTCATCCTTGCTGCAAGCACCTTGGATATCGCCTTATAAATGACATTGCAGCATGCGATTGGCCTGAAGTCCCCCAATCTAGTAGGGTTGGCCACTTTGGGTACTAGAGTAATGGCAATGTTGTTTATCTCTTTCAGTAGATGCCCTGATGTCATGAACTCTCTAGTAGCAATAATCAAGTCCTCACCTATAATGTCCTAGGCCTTCTTGAAGAAAAGAGCAGAGAATCCATCTGGGCCAGGAGCCTTTCCATTCGTTTGCGATGTGAATCCCCACTTTATCTCCTCATCTGAGAATTTTGCATCAAGGCCGAGGTGTTGTTGGTCGGTCAGAGTCCGTGGTGTCAAACTCTCAACGTCAACAGGAGTGGTAGGAGATGTAGGTGGGTCATAGAAACGTTGGAAGTAATGAAGTATCTCTTGCCCGACCTCCTCTTCCCCGGCCACCTCACTGCCGTCCTCTCGAGACAGTCTGTGTATGGAGCTTCGGTTGTGAAGATTCTTCATGGCTTTGTGGAAATAGGCCATATTCTTATCCCTCAACTCCAACCATTTTGTCCTAGACTTCTGTTTGAAGAAGCTCTCCTCCGCCCCCCTTAGAGTATAATACTCCTTGTAGGCTATCCGCTCCTCCTCCAACCAGTTTGTGTCCCCAGCCGCATGTATGGCTTCTTGCACTTGTACCAAACGTCGCTTCGCATCTTGTACTCTTAGCAATATGTTGGAGAATTCAGTTCTGTTCAAGCTTTTGAACCCCTCCTTAACAAGCCTTAATTTCTATACTACCTTAAACATATGGGAGCCCTGGATATCCCTCCTCCATATGGTGCTAACTAGGTCATTGAAACCTTCATGGTCTGCCCAATAATTGAAAATTTTGAAAGGGCTCCTTCTAGCCCTCAATCCATATTTCATACAAACCACAACTAATGAGTGATCGGATATGATAGGTGAGAGGAATTGGGCATGAGCATTCGGATGCAGATTCATCTAAGGTAGGTTGACCATGGCCCGATCAAGCTTCCTATGGATAGGCGCCTGCTGTTGTTTATTCGACCATGTAAAGAAATCCCCAGAATATCTCAAGTCTTCCACCTCCACTTTGGCTAGGCATCTCTGGAACTCCAACATTGCCTCCATGACTGAGGCTCGGCCTCCTTCTTTCTCTGTGACTAGGCGAGTCGTGTTGAAATCGCCCATGACCAGCCACGGTCTACCGCCTATAGCTTGGGCCAGCACCTCGAGATTCAACCATAATTCCTTGCATTCTCTATCATTATTAGATCCATAGACAAAAGTGACTGCCATATTACTATTTGTAGCAAATGATTCTTAATAAAACTTCTCTCTTATTATTTCAAGGAATAGATACACATATATATACAAAAGAAATCTTCTTAACTATATCTTTCTATTCTTAATATATGCACTATATATATGATACAAAATATTACTATCTATATATATATACACAGAATATTACATTGAAATCCCTAGGATATTAATTCCTAATATAGAAGAGAATCTGGTTTGATTTCCTACACTCCCCTTCAAACCAGATGATATATGTTCATTAAACCAAGCTTGGAACTTAGTTCAATGAAGTTGGGTCGAAATAGAGCCTTTGTCAAGATGTATGCCACCTGTTGTCTAGAGGGAACATAATTAAGAGAAATCTCTTTTCCTTCTATTTTCTCATTGATGAAGTGCCTATCTATTTCGACATGCTTTGTTCTGTCATGATGAACTGGATTCTTGGCAATTGCAATAGCTGACTGATTATCACACATCACTTGAATAGGATCATCCATACCAATTTTGAGTTCATTCAAAAGGCGTTTTAACCAAATCCCTTCACATATGCCTTGAGCTAATGCTCGAAACTCAGCCTCAGCACTGCTACAAGCTACTACTTGTTGCTTCTTGCTTCGCCATGTTACCAGGTTTCCCCAAACAAATGAGCAATATCCTGATGTAGATCTTCTATCAACAGGGGATCCAGCCCAATCTGCATCAGTGTAGATAACAAGTGACCTATCATGTGTCTTTTCAAACATTAACCCCTTTCCAGGATCCTTTTTGAGATACTTGAGGATTCTATTCACTGCCTCCATGTGATCTGTAGATGGATTGCTTAGGTACTAACTCACAATACTAACTGCAAAGCTTATATCTGGACGTGTGTGGGTAAGATATATCAACTTTCCTACTAACCGTTGATAACGCCCCTTGTCTGCTGCTAATTCTCCAGTTCGAGGCATTAATTTTGTATTGGGATCCATAGGTGTTTCAACAGGCTTGCATCCACTCATTCCTGTTTCAGTCAGAAGATCCAGAACATATTTGCGTTGAGAGACTGAAATTCCTTTGCTAGTTCTGCCTACTTCCATTCCCAGAAAGTATCTTAAATGTCCTAAGTCTTTGATTTCGAATTCCTTGGACAATAAGATCTTGAGTCTTCTCATCTCTCCTTCATGATTCCCAGTAAGGACTATATCATCAACATATACAATCAATATTGTAATTCTCCCATCTATGAAATGTTTGATGAATAGTGTGTGATCTGCTTGAGATTGAGAGTACCCGCATTGTTTAAGTACTCGTGTAAACCTATCAAACCAAGCTCGAGGTGATTGTTTCAGTCCATATAGTGCCTTTTGCAGCTTGCACACTTTTCCTCTTGTTTTCTCGGTTTCAAAACCAGTAGGTATGTCCATATAGACTTCCTCAATTAAGTCTCCATTGAGGAATGCATTTTTCACATCAAGCTGGAACAGTGGCCAATCCTGATTTGCAGCAACAGATAATAGCACACGTATTGTATTGAGCTTAGCCACAGGAGCAAAAGTTTCTTGGTAATCAATTCCATATGACTGTGTGAATCCTCTAGCTACTAACCGTGCTTTGTACCTATCAATGCCTCCATCAGCCTTTTGTTTGATTGAAAATATCCATTTGCATCCTACAGTCTTCTTCCCTGGTGGTAATGATGTTAGAACCCATGTGCCATTCTTCTCAAGTGCATTCAACTCCTCTAGTGTTGCTTTCCTCCATTCAGGGACCTTTAGAGCTTCATATATTGAACTGGGAATCTCAACTTTGTCCAGAGAGGTTACAAATGCTCGGAATTTCTGTGATAGATTTGAGTAGGAGATGTAGTTGCATAGCGGGTGCTGCGTGCATGATCGGACTCCTTTCCTATGAGCAATCGGCAAATCTAAATTTGGATCATGATTTATTACCTTTTCCTTTGCTGATTGGGAACAAGATCCTTCCTCAGTTGGCATTGTTTCAGAATTGTTACTCGAGGAGATCTCTTGGGTCTGTTGTTCATTCTGCAATGGTCTTTTCCTTCTTGTGTAAACATTGATTTCTTCGATAGGAAGAAGGAGATGTTTAGGGTAGTTCATCAGTGATGAACTCCTTGGACTTGTGTCTGGACATATAACAGAATTGGGAGGAGGACCAGATGGACTTTTTTCAATAAAAGTAGTCCAATCCCAATTCTGGAATTCATGAGTACGAGTACTAGAGTCATGCTCCCCCTGAATTACAGAAGTGGGAAAAAATGGGTTTTCTTCAAAGAAGGTGACATTCATAGTATGATAGAATTTACTTGTGAGAGGAGAGAAACATTTGTACCCTTTCTGATTTGGTGAGTATCCTATGAACATACATTTAAGTGCACGTGCATCGAGCTTTCCATGATTAATGTGAACAAATGCGGTGCACCCAAAGATTTTGAGTGGGACTTGGATACTAACCGTGAAGTTGGGTAAAACTTGTCGAGCATTTGTAATGGTGATTGAAATTTCAAAACACGTGAGGGCATCCTATTAATGAGATATGTAGCTGTGAGTACAGCTTCACCCCAAAATTTTTTAGGAACATTGGTTTGAAAAGCAAGGAGCGAGCAACTTCAAGGATATGGCGATTTTTCCTTTCGGCCACACCATTTTGTTGAGGTGTATCAACACATGAACTTTGTTGAACAATACCATGTGATTTGAGGTAAAGACTGAGATTTGAGTTAAAGAAGTCTCTAGCATTATCAGTTTTGAAGATTTGGATGTCACTCTTGAATTGGTTTCTAACCATAGCATGAAAGTGTTTGATAATATGATTGGTCTCGGATTTTTCTTTCATGAGGTATGTCCAGCACAATCGTGTATGATCATCAACTAACAATAGAAACCATCGAGTACCAGTAATATTGAGAATACGAGTTGGTCCCCAAATATCACCATGTATGAGGGAAAAAGGATGACTTGGTTTGTAGGGTAGTGGATAGTATGTGCTCCGAGTGTGTTTTGCAAATTGACATGTTTCACAATGAAAGAAATTTGGATTTTTATTGATAAATAGAGATGGATACAATCGTTTCATATATAAGAAATTTGGATGTCCTAATCGAGAATGCCACATCATGATTGTTCTATCCTTATTTGAATGACCAACATAACAAGAACTAATTTTATTGCTAGAGATGCTGTATGAGGATGAGATGTTTACATCAAGAATGTAGAGACCTTTGCGAAGCTCAGCATTGCCAATCGTCCTCCCCGAGCTCAAGTCCTGAAATACACAACAGTTGGCAAAGAACTTAGTTTCACATCTCATATCACTATTTAGTTTGCTAACCGAGATTAGATTGCAATCTAGGTCAGGTACCAACAACACAGAATAGAGAATTAGAGAACTTGAAAGGCAGATTGTTCCTATCCCTTCAACTTGTGTGCGAGTACCATTGGCTATCCTTACAGTTTGTAGTTCTTTACAAGGTGAGTAAGATGTGAAAAGAGATCTGTCACCTGTCATGTGATTTGATGCTCCGGAGTCTACTATCCATGATGACGATGGGTTCTGAGCAACATGTAGTGCGTGATTACCTGATCCATGTTCCCCATCATGAGGAGATGTTGATTTAGATGAATTCTGGATCAGCTGTTGGAGTAATTCCAATTGATCCTTGGTGAAAGGAGATTGATTGACAGTTGGTGAAGTCTCTATGAAAGCAGTATTCCCCTTTGCCTCACGGTCTCTGCTAGATTTCCAATCAAGTGGCTTTCCATGCAGTTTCCAGCACGTTTCCTTGAGGTGGCCTGGCTTTTTGCAATGATCACACCAGGACGTCCTCGACCTGTCCGATTTTTACCTGCATTCTGATGCATTCTCCTATCATCTGCAGCAACATTGGATAGGTGCAACCGGTCTTTTACTGCAGCAAGAGCTGAGCTTTCTGTTGACACTAGGTTTTCTGAGTTTCCCAGCATCACTCTCTTGCGACTCTCTTCCCTCCGGACTTCAGAAAACACCTCTCGTAAGCTAGGCAGCGGCTTTGTTCCAAGGATTCTGCCCCGGACTTCATCTAAGGATTTATTTAAGCCCATCAAGAACTTAAATATCCGCTTGGTTTCAATGATTTTCTTGAAATAAGTACAATCCAAGGGGCAATTCCATTCATGGGATTCAAACATATCTAGTTGTTGCCAAAGTCGAGTGAGAGATGTGAAGTACACAGTGACTGATTTTTCTCCTTGTCTTAATTCTTGAAGTGTACTTTCCACATGGAATAGCTCAATTGTGTTTTCGTGATTTGAGAATGTATCACGAGCAGCATCCCAAATTTCTTTTGCCGTGGAGTATAGCAAGAAGTTCTCTCCAATCTCGGTTGTCATGGATCCAATTAGCCAAGACATAACAAGATTGTTTTCTGCCCTCCATGATTTGAATTTTGGATCACGTGGATTGGGTTGAGTAATGACACCGGTGAGATAGTCATCTTTGTTCCTTCCGCTAACAAACAACATTGTTGCTTGTGACCATTGGAGATAGTTATGGCCATTGAGTTTATGACTGATGACCGGTTGGATGAAACTGTTTTCAATGGGTGTTGGCGTTATTCCAGGGAGTGAATTTGTTGTTGAAGAACCCCCAGAAGATCCATCAGATTCTGCCATACTAGAGGTCTGTGAGGGCTGTGAGATCTACCCAGAAGAGAGGGAGAGACAGCGAGAGAGAGAGACGGCACGGAAAGAGAACAAAAAAAACAGAACAGAAGAGGAGAAGAGAAGCAGTATTTGCAGGATTTTCTATTTCCGTAGCTCTGATACCATGTAGCAAATAATTCTTAATAAAACTTCTCTCTTATTATTTCAAGGAATAGATACACATATATATACAAAAGAAATCTTCTTAACTATATCTTTCTATTCCTAATATATGCACTATATATATGATACACAATATTACTATCTATATATATATACACAGAATATTACATTGAAATCCCTAGGATATTAATTCCTAATATAGAAGAGAATCTGGTTTGATTTCCTACACTATTTGCTCTCCAAGTTTGTCACGGTGCAATGTAGGAATTGCATGTGTTCCTTTTCCACACATATATCCCACTCCCTTGGTTGCCAAGCAATCCAGATGCGCTTTCGTGCCATGGAGTTAACCCATACTTGCCAATGCTGACCCAACCTATTCTTGATGGAATCCTCATTTGCAGCATTCACTTTTGCTTCCAATAAACCAATCAAGCTAATGCTATGCATAGCACACAACTTCCTAACCTCCGAAATTTTAATGGGGTCATTTAAGCCCCTTACATTCCATGTTGCCATTGACATGGAAATGTAGGTACGATACAATTATGTGAAATTCCGATTCCTCTTGCGCTACTGCTTCTTCCGGCAACTAGAGGAGCTAGAATTTATGTTGGCCATGGGTTGAGTTCCCGACATTTAGTTCATGTGAACTAATAATTTGTTGAGTGGGGATTTCTCAAAATCGTCACCACCATTTGCCTCGTCTCCTCCCTAACCAGCCAGTGGCATATTCATCACACAACTAGGGGAGATTGGTGCCTCAGTTGCTGCTAGGGGTGTTTCTACTCCAGTCGGAGCTGTTTCAACCTTCAAGCCAGGTGCCTTACATCCATTGTCCACCTCCATCCGCTCAACCATTGTTCTCCTCAGATTACCGAGACTATCTACAAGCTCCTTGGCAGCGCTGACTTCTACCACTGGTATCACATGCCCGCCATGTAGTGCTGCCCCTCTAGCTACCGTTTTGCCCTTAGAAGGCGTCATGCTTGGGGTTCGAACTAGGCATTACACAAAATTTTGAAATCTTGCTACCCCATCTCCAGCCAATCCCTCTCCATCTTAAGGAACCAAAGCTAGGCCTTGCCTTCCATGCGGTAGGCCGCCAGCTCCACCTTATCTTCCTCCGACATCCTTTGGTGCAGAAAGAAATGTTCGCACTGATTCAACCACCTAAGAGGGTCTAATTTGCCGTCAAACTTTGGGAAATCTAGCCGCATGTATTTTGGCACCAATGTTCCTCTCTCCTCATCGCCAACTGCCACCAAGCCCCTTGGAGTTCGATTGGGTGGCGAACTTCCCCCAGTTGTCTCCTCCTATTCCTTCGATTTTCCCTTCCTTGCTGACATCTCCCTTGAGAGGGTTGCCAGTTGTAGCGATAGTTCCACAACTTGTGCTTGGTCAACCTTGTACATGGCTAGGAAACTTTCAAACTAGTGCCAGAGTTGCTTGATGTCGTCCGACATGTCTAGCTCTGATACCACTTTGTTATAGGATCGTTTCACGTTTTCCTCTTCTGATTTTTCAATTACAAGGTCTTGTTCTAATTTGGATTTTAGGGTTTTTCTCCCTCATTTACCTATGATGGATACATAGGATTCAGGCTCATTAGAGAGAACCTGACGATCTCACAAGATTCTTTTTGTTTGCTGGAAATTAAACGTCTTTCCATTGCTATAGATAACTCCTTTTTGTATAGGTATGAGCAGTTACTACATTTCTTTTCCCACTACTCCTAATGTAACTGCCCCATGTCCCATTTTCTGCACCTACTGACTCCACACTTCCACATCACACATCCACTACTCAAACCCACAATTTGACAGCAACAGATCACATGGACACAATCACAAATTCCAGGACACAACAGACATGATTTTTACACATGTACAGCAGACCAAGACAACATATTACGACACTTATCACAGTAAACAACACACGACTAATATACTAGACTTCAATCAATTGTTTAGGAATCCTTCCTTGATCTTCTTCGGAAATAAACACGTTCAAAAGGTGTTAACCCTTCATGTGAACGCGAGGTTAGCTCGCGTGTAACAAATAGCAGATGCCATGTGTCCCCACATACTATAAAATCTGAGAATTTAGAATCTCATGCAGATACAAATCTGGATCAGGAAGCTCAATGGAAACTACTTTTCCTCTTATTTGCATGTATGCTTTTCAAAATGATCAACCTGTATTTTCTTTTCTTACTCCACGATTTCTTCAGGAGAAACCAAAAGAATGCAGATGAAAAAATACATGACTAAACCAAAAAAAAAAAAAGGAAGAAGAAGAAGAATACAAATGTTGGTTTGTGTCTGTAAATGCATATCATATATAGAGTCTAATTTATATAGAAGATAAGAGACTAATTGACTTACAGCTTGTTCAGAAGCACCTATATATTTGTTCAACAGCTCAGGCCCCTTGACTGATATGAACCGCAAGGAACAAGCAGAGGCAGCAGCACCAACAATGTGGGTCTTTCCACAACCAGGTGGTCCATATAAAAGAATATTTGATCGCAGCCTCAAAGGAGCTCGCGCAAAGACATTAGGAAACTTGGAAGGCAATTCAATCATCTGATTGTAAGATTTTATATAATGAATTTGTGGCAAAATTTAAAATATCTGTTAAAAATGGAATTGTTTAAATAAGCAGTATATTGAACATTTGAAGGGCAACAGATAACTGTCTTCAATTAGAAAAGATGCAGTGACAGTTCTCATTCCAAGTGTAAAAGCAAGGAACATAATTTATATTCCTCCTAATAATTCCTCCTTATGACAAAGAATATAAAAGCCATCAATTCAGGAAAGTAATTCACCGAATGTGAAAAAGCTAGTTAACCTCTGATGCGAGCACAAAGTTATACCTCTTTGATGGCATTGCAGATGTCAGTAAGACCACCAACATCATCCCATCCTGAACAGGCACTTTCAGGGGCAGAGTTTGAGATTTCACGCATGGCGACGGGAAGAAAGCCATGCATTGCGCGAGCAAAATCATCCCTGAGCAAACTGAGCTTCTCTGGCTTCTCAATGGACAGCCTATAAGGCAAAAACCGGCCAAGAGAGGCATGGATAGTTCTATCTACCAATACTTCCTGAACAAAATGTACTTTTATCATGACGCCTACAATTTTAATGAGGAAAACAGCTTGAAGAAGTAATGGACATCAATCTCAATATAGCCAGCACTCTGATGTGGGGAATAAAAAGATATTACCTCCATCAAAAACAAAACAAGGAACTAGGCAATTAACCAAACAAAGGGTTACACTATTTACATAGTCCATATAATCAAATAACAGAGCAAGTTCAATAAAGCTCCTAAATTACTCTCTTGCTGTGCTTTTTACCTAATGAAGGAGAGATAAAATCAGAGTATAAACACGAAAAAACAATAAAGTTATCACAGTAACAATTACTTATTACCCAGAATTGTCAATTAAACCCTACCTCACCAGGCACAAACGGACTGATTCAATTTTTCAAATGTAACAAGTCTAACAAGAGTTTCTTCCAGACTTTCTATCCATTGACTTCGTTGGAAAGAACTAAGGAGAACAAAAACTTGGGGTTCTTTTTGTAATGCCCTATTAAGGCAGAAACTCTAATATGGTCAGATTTCCTGATATGCCTGAAGCTATCTCTCTAGTTCATAAGCAAGTCAGATATTAGTTGCATCCTGTCGACCAATCCATGCTCTACTTCACTGGTAGGAGTATTACCTCCCACCTGTAATAGAACATTTGGGTCACCAAATTCTCCGAACATTAACCATGTCTTTGTAATCCAGCCTTTATTTACTACAAACACATAATTACATTTAAGTGCTTAGTTAAGAAAGTATTTTACATCGCTCATAATACTTTCTCAATTTATTTGTGGTGTTTTCAATAGTAATGCACATCAACCTCCACATTATATGCACCTACAATCCTATTTCATTTTACTTCATGGAGCATTCCAGCCAGTTAAGTTCCCAGTAACTACAGCCCCCCCTTCTGTTTCTGGCTTTCATCCCATTTTCATTTTGGAATTTTAATTTCGACTCTCCTTTTACAGTCACCAAAATGCTTTTGCTATCACAGGTGCAAGATCAGTAAGCCATAATAAAGTCTACCTTCACCATCATCCATGCTTCTTCCTACCCTTCATTTTTTTTTTTTGAATAAGTGAAATTTAATTGATCCAAAAAGTAATACAATCGTCAAAGACGAGAATAGTAGTTACAACAAAAAGCTAAAGCATAAAGTACAATTGCTTAGCATAAAATGCTAGGTTACAGCAGATTAGTATATGATCTAATTTGGTTGGCTACAAGGCGGACCCCTAGAAGGACCTCGCCCAATCTCACTTTGTTCCAAAGTCGCCATATGCAATAAACTGAAGCCGCTAACGCCGCCCTCCAATTCCTATGGGTCGGGTTGGGGGAGTCCCCCATTGCCACCAAGAAATTAGTGGCACCCTGCCAACTGTTGAATGAGGCTGGGCAATGCAATAAGTCACACACTAAATGCCAGACATGGTAAGTGTAAAATCATAGTCAAAGAATAAATGGGCATGGTTCTCTAAGTTTCAATTATAGAGAAAGCAGGTGGTTGATTGCACAAACCCCCAGTTATACACTCTATCAAGGGTGGAAAGTTTGCTTAGCCAAGCCAACCATAGGACATACGAGTGTCTGGGTAAAGAAGAGTTGTTCCAAACTACGTCATGCCATGGCATGGTGGGCCCAGGAGGGTTAAGAAATCCATAGCCACTTTTGATGGTATACTACCTTGATGTTGAGTGTATCCAACGAAGACAATCCGAGACAGTAGCATTCGATTGGATGGAGGATGGGATGTGGATGGTAGTCCAAAACGAGCCATCAATGATACATTATTCATTCTCATCCATGATGGAGCAGAGCCTCGTGGTATGAGAAAAGCCTATGCTTCTCATAGCACAAGCGCTAAATAATGTATCAAGGGGTCCTATTGGGAGCTAGAAGTCTGACCAAAGTGAGATTTCAAGGCCATTGTTAGGCTCCCAAAGGAAGCAAGATCTCACAGAGCCCCTCAGCTTCAGCAGTTTCTTCCAAGTCCATGAGCATATGGCAGGTGCCTTGGGAGGACCAAAAGTTTTTACCCTTCAGCAAGGTGGAATGAACCCATTCTGGCCATAGGCTCTTCGATCCTTCCTTGCATAGCCTCCAGATGTGCTTGATTTAGATTACCTTATTCCAAAGGTGGATATTTGGGATCCCTAGGCCTCCATTTTTTTGGGGATTGCATACATCTGCCCATCTTCCTACCCTTCATTATCATACTAGAACACTACCGATCATACCTCTACAACATCTTAAAAGTTCTTAAAGGCTCCAATCGTATGTAGATCCTATTACTACCCTTTATCTCATTTTTTTTGATAAATAATTAATTTTATTGTTCCAAAATGTTATACAACTGTAGAGATACGAAAAGTTTACAACATGATAGCATAAGTAAGAACAAAACATGGCCAATATCTTAAAAGGTTACATTTTAGATGTGTATGCTCTAATTTGATTCGCAATGGAACATGGGTTTGGGAGCACATCCCTTAGGCGTACATTGTTATGCACTCTCTAAGTACAGTAAATTCCCGTCGCTAGTCCCCCTCTCCAAGCTAAGCACATAGGATATGATGAGTTAGCTGTAGCAACTAGTGAAGTGGTTGCACCCAGCCAATTTCTAAAGGAAGGCAGGCACTGTAGGTGATCACAGACTAGATTTCAAATCAGGGATGAGTAGCTGCACTCGAAAAACAAGTGGGTATGATCTTCAGGTGCTTGATGGCAGAGGAGGTAGGTAGTAGAAGTAGCAATACCTCATGATGTCAACCTATCGAGAGTAGACAATTTACCCAACCAAGCTAGCCATAATATAAAGGAGTGTCGACAATGATGTTTTGTTCCATATCACCTTATGCTAAGGGGTTGTGGAACTTGGTGGACTTAGAAAAGTGTATCCACTTTTTATAGTATACTCCCCTATGCTAGTGTGCATCCAACGGAGATGATTTGAGCAAGAGAGGTTAGGCCTGATTGTGGAAAGGATGTGGAGGTTAGTCCAAAATTGGCCTCTCGGTAAGCTCCATTCATTATCTTCCATTAGGGAGCATAGTTTTGTTATGGGTGAAAGTCCGGTACTTCCCATCTCACGAGCACTGAATATTATATCTAAGGGGCCAGATGGGAGCCAAAAGTCAGAAAAAAAGTGAAATAGTTAGTCCATTGTTAGGTTCCTACTGGAAACTTGACCGAACTAAACCCCTGAGCTTCAGTAGTTTCTTCCAAGACCAAGAGCAGATGGCAGAGGCTCTAGAGAACCAGAAATTCCTTCCTTTCGGGAGTGTTGAATGAACCCATTCAAGCCACAGGCTCCTTGAGCCTTCCTTGCACAGGTGCCAAATATGTTCAAGTTGGATGGCCTTATTCCATTGTCGTAAATTGGGAATACCTAAACCACCACATTTCTAAGGCTTGCACACCACATCCCACCTCACTTTTGCCTTGGTATATATGGTCAGTCTCTTGCTCTATAGAAAGTTCCTGAGTAACTGTTCCATCTTCATTATGATATATTTAGGCAATAAGAAAATAGAACTCCAATAGACCTGCATGGAAAAGAGAATTGATTTGACTAACTGTAGTCTACCCGCATATGATAGGCATTTTGATGTCTATACGTTGATGCGTGCTACCATCCTCTCCAGGAGAGCATCACAATCCTCCTTTTTCAACTTTGTTGAGATTAATGGTACCCCTAGATAGCGCACTAGTAGTGTACATTCTAGAAACTAGGTAATACCGAAGATGTCCTCTTTCACTCTTGCAGAGACATTGGAAAAGAAGATGTTGCTCTTTCGGTTATTAGCTACCAATCCTGAGATTGAGTGGAAGCGTTGTAAAGTTTCCTTGATCAAGGATTGATGTAGTATTGCCTTTTGTGAAAATAAGGATATCATCTGCAAAACAAAGATGGGTTAGTTTCTCAAGTTTACACCTCCAGTGAAGGGAGAATTGAGGGTGCTCCAGTAGTCTCCTAAGCAGAGTGGAGAGTACTTCCATTCCCATTACAAATAGGTAAGGTGATATTGATTCCCCCTATCTTAACCCCCTGTGGCTAGCAAAATATCCTGTTAGTTCATCGTTAATGGAAATGGAGAACTTCGGAGTGGTCCAGCGTTGCTCTAACAAGGATTAGATGTGTTGAGGAAAGTTCATAGCTTTGAGTACCTCAAGCAAAAAGTCTCACCTAATCATGTCACATGCCTTTTGCAAGTCCACTTTTAATGTGCTCCAAGGTGCTCCCAATTGAGAATGATAGCCTGCCATCAATTCCTGGGCAATAAGAACATTATCTATTATTCTCCTCCTAGGGATAAAAGTTGCTTGTTCTCGTCTTATCAAGGAGGGGAGCACCTTCTTAATATACACTACCAATATTTTGGATATGGCTTTGTATAGGACATTACAACATGCAATTGGGTAGAAATCCGTAAGCTTGGATAGGTTAGCCACCTTAGGGACTAAGGAGATGATGGTAGCATTGATCTCCTTAAGTAGGTGCCTTGATGCCAAGAATTCTTTGGTAGCTTCAATCAAGTCATCACCAATAACATCCCAAGCCTCTTTAAAGAATTTAGCAGAGAACCCATCCGGACTTAGGGCTTTATCATTTGTTTGCAAGAAGAATCCCCATTTGATCTCCTCAACAGTAAAAGGGGCATCAAGTTCAAGCTGTTGTTGCTCACTCAATCTCCAAGTCACCAGATTATGGACTTCAATCGGATCCAAGCAATCATGGGGTCGTTGATATAGTTGCTGGAAGTGAGTTATTGCTAAATCTTTGACCGCCTCCTCACCAATTGCCTCACTTCCATCCTCCCTTGACAAGCAATATAAGGAGCTTCGATTGTGTAAGTTTTTCATGGCTTTGTGGAAATAAGAGGTGTTTTTATCCCCCAACTTAAGCCACTTAGTTCTTGATTTTTGTTTATAGAAGCTCTCCTCTCCCCCCCTAAGTAAATAGTATTCTTTGAAAGCCTCCTTCTCCTCCATGCAAGATGTGTCTCCTACCGCATAAATCGATGCTTGCAATTGAAGTAATTTGTTCTTCGCTGTTTGCACACGTCTCGAGAGATGAGAATATTCAATCTGATTGAGGCACTTGAGACCCTTTTTGAGTAGCTTTTAGCTTCCTAACAACTTGGAACATTTTAGATCCCCTCACTTCTTCCTTCCATGTATTAGTAACTAACTCTCTGAACTTCTTGTGTTCGGTCCAAAAGTTGAAGAATTTGAATGGAATTTTCCTACTCCCAGAGCTATAGTCCATGCAAGCAAGTGCTATAGAATGGTTTGAGAGGATGGGAGACATGAATTTTGCTTGTGCACTAGGGAGTACATTTAGCCACTAATGGTTAACCATAACCCTATCCAGCTTTCTTAAAATGGGATTATGGTTTTACTTATTAGACCAAGTAAAAAAGTCACCCCCATATCTCAAGTCTTCTAGCTCAGTGTGTGCAATATAGTTCTGGAAATCCACCATTGCATCCGTCATTCGCAGCCTTCCATCAATTTTTTCAGATGGGGATTTCGTGGTGTTGAAATCCCCAAGAACCAGCCAAGGATGCGGTCTAAGTAAGGGGGCTAAGGCCATGAGGTTACTCCACAAGGATTGCCTTTCTCTATCATTATTAGAGCCATAAATAAAGGAGGCAAAGAATGCTAGATTGAGTCTCAAAATCATCACTATGCATTGCATATACTGCATATATTCCAACTCCACACACAAATTCCATTCACAAGGATTCCATACAAGCCACAACCTCCTCCTTGCTGTAGAGTTTATGCTAACTCACCACCGTGGACCCAAGATGTTGCTGATTGTCTCTTCATTAGCAGGATTTACTTTAGTTTCTAGAAGACCTATCAAATTTATGTTATGGTCTCGACAAACTTTCTTAACTTCCGCCACTTTGATGGGGTCATTAAGGCCCCTAATGTTCCAAGCTGCCAAATGCATGATAACTAATAATACGGAGGTCTCACAACTAGGTGAAGGTCCTCCTTCTCTTCTGCTGCTTCTTCCTCCTACAGCTGGATGAGCTGGACCCCTTCACGCTCTTAAAGTTATTTCTAGAGCCTTGATTCATTCAGGTCAACAGTCTATTGAGGGGAGTGTTTTCGTACTCCTCAGTCTCCACCTCATTTTCACTTTCCAGATGGCTAGATAGAGTGGCGCCTCGAGCTTGGGAAGCCGAGACCTCCTGCTGGGCCATGGTATCAGGCACATATGTGGGCATGTCAGTGTTCAAAGCAAATTCCAGGTCGAGGTTCACCTTCACTACAAGCGCTTCATTCTCATCGTTATTCCACACATTCACTACAGCTTTAGTATGCCTCTAACCTGGAACAGTGGCCTCCCCATTCTCCGCTACAACCTCCTCCTCGATTTCCATCCCATTTTCTATGGGTTGCTCACTGTGCAACTTGGGAACATGCCTCATTTCCTTAGTATGTTGGAAAAACTGACAGTTTTTATTTAGGAAAGTTTTGATTTTTAGAATATTTTTTATTTTAGGAAATTTTATTTTTTTAGGAATAGAATATTTCTTCTTAACTTTCTTGATCTCTATACAATCAATGTACAATGTATATATACCTCCTGTTCATAATAAAAGATATACAAGTTTTTCATCACGTTTTCTATCGTGGTATTAGAGCCCTAGGGTTTCAAAACTCGGGAATTTTTTTTTTTTCCGACCTTCATTGCCAATCTTATTTTTGGCCTTCACTGCCAACCTTGTTCTTCCCATATTGCATCCTTCTCAGCTGGTAATCTCTACAATCTGCCCTGTCTGACATTGAAGCAAACACGTCACTTTTTCAATCCGAGGAGGAGATCGCAAAAACTCATACTCCTACTAGTGAATTACAAAATATACACCCATCTTACAGGTTTAATGGCCAAAACTATTTGAAATGGTCTCAGCTTGTCCGAACATACCTAAAAGGCAAGGGAAAAATCCATCATATTCTTAGTCCAAGACCTAAACCTGGTGAACCAAATTTTAATGCCTGTGATGAAGAGGACTCCATGATTATGTCTTGGTTATAGAGTTCCATGACACCGGATATCAGTGATACATGCATGTTTCTCACCTCTGCTAAGGATATTTGGGACACTCTCCATCAAATGTACTCCAAGGCTAATGATGCTGCAAGGGTGCATGAAGTCAAAGTGAAGACGGTTGCTGCAAAACAAGGCAACAAGACAGTAATGAAATATGAGAACAAGCTGCAAAACCTATGGCAAGAACTTGACCATTATCAAGTTCTTGAAACAAAGTGTCCTAATGATGTTGTGATCTTGAAGAAGTTTATTGAGAAAGATCAAGTGTATGATTTTTTGGTTAGCTTAAATACGGAGTTTGATCAGGTATGATTTTTTGGTTGGCCTAAATACAGAGTTTGATCAGGTAAGAATTCAAATTCTTAGTAAAGATGATGTTCCACCACTTAATGAAGTTATTGCCATGATACGGGCTGCGGAGAGTCAAAGAAGCATTATGCTTGTCCCTGTGATAACTGAAGGATCAGCATTAGCTGCACAAGAGAAAACCAACCAAAATAAAACCAAAGATGTATCTCAAAGTGACACTCGAGACAATCTATGGTGCACCTATTGTAAAAAGCCAAGACACACCAAGGATCGCCACTGGAAATTGCATGGAAAACCTTCTACCTCAGACCGAGTATGGGGAAAAAAGGGAGAGAAAAAATTCCAATAGCAAGCTTACCAAGTTTCCAACACAAAGCACACTGCAGCCGCTCTTGTACCACAACTGATTGGAGAGACTAACCCTACCCAATTAAGCCAAGCTGAGATAGAGAAGCTTCGGAAATTTGTTGGGGTCATTGGAAAAACCCTGTTCGTTAGCACTCTCCTGTAAGTCTTTTTCTTATGGATTACATGCCTCGGATCATTTTATACAAGACAAGTGGATTGTTGACTTAGGAGCCACAGACCACATGACACCTTCATCATTCCATTTTATAACCTACTCACCTTGTCCTAGTAATAGGAAAATTGTTGTTGCTAATGGCTCAGTCATCACAATGGCCGGTGTTGGAAATGTTCAGTTGAGTCCAACTTTGTTACTAAAGGATGTACTTCATGCTCCAAAATTGTCTACTAGTCTCCTGTCTATTCATAAAGCAACCCCATGACTTAAACTGTAACGTCTTATTCTACCCCTCTCATTGTGTATTTCAGGATCAGGTTTTAAGGAAGAGGATTGGAGTTGCTAGGGAAAAAGGCAGTCTCTACTATCTTAATGCATCAACCATACATATACCAACTGTCAAGCATGTCTCCTCAGAGTCTTGTTTTTATGTTTCAAATAATGATGTCATTTGGCGTCAACATTTTCGTTTTGGTCATCCATTGTTTACTGTTCTAAAGACAATGTACCCTTCTTTGTTTAAGAACATTAATGTCGAAAACCTTCACTATGATGTATGTGAATTTGCCAAACATAAAAGGGTCTCTTTTCCAATAAGTAATAAGCGAAGTACTTTGCCCTTTTATTTGATTCACCCTGACATATGGAGACCATCTAGAATTCCCAATGTTACAAGAGCTCAGTGATTTGTGTCTTTTATAGACAATTGTACTAGAGTCTCATGGATTTTTCTTCTCAAACATAAATCCGATGTGACCACTATCCTTCCAACCTTTACTACCATGGTACATAATCAATTTGGTGTGAAAATAAAAAGGTTTAGATCTGATAATTCCAAGGAGTATTTTAACAAAGTCCTTTCACCATATTTCCTACGAGAAGGGATAATTCATGAGTCATCACGTGTAAATACTCAACAAAATGGGGTAGCCGAGAGGAAGAATGGTCACTTGCTCACTACAACACGTGCTTTACTCTTTCAAAACCATGTTCCAAAATCATATTAGGGGGAAGCAATACTAACTGCAACACACATTATAAACCGCCTACCATCAAGAACCTTAGGGAATAAAACCCTGATTCAACTTCTCTCTTAGTTTTATCCTAATATCCAAACCACAAATAATCTCAGTCCTCGAGTTTTTGGTTGTCCAGCATTTCTTCATGTATCTAAGCACAATAGAAGTAATCTTGATCGACGAGCAATCAAGTGTGTGTTTGTCGGGTATTCTCCAACACAAAAGGGCTATAAGTGCTATCACCCATCTACGCGAAAATTTTATGTCTATTGATGTCACTTTTGAGGAGAGGCAATCATTTTTCTCTCAACCTTATTATTAGGGGGAGTCTGACTCTGTTGAGGAAGATAAGGGATGGGACCTATATTTTCTTGACCTACCAATATCACAACATCCTTCGTCTCAGTTTTAGGTCACCTCTACAAGACATATATACATAATCTGACCATTCACAAGAGCAAATATCACTACAGTCTAAACCTGAATTATCCTCTCAAGAAACAGTAAAACAAACTAAGACCCTTACCAATGACAAGCTTGACACTAAGAGGTATGGACAAGTGTTCTTGAGGAAAGGAGATCCAAAAACAAACCTTGTGTGAGTCCAAAACTCAAACCTTACTCTTGAAAATGAGGTATGCACAACTTCAAGTCCCTCGCCTATTCCATCTAATTTTGACTTACCTATTGCCTTGAGAAAAGGGACACGAGAGTGTACTAAACATCCAAGATATCCTTTGGCCAAATCAGTGTCTTTTCACAGGTTTTCTTCATCTCACATAAGTTTCTTAGCCAATCTAAACGCCATCCAGATTCCTAATACCTTATCTGACGCTTTATCGAATAAGAAGAGGAGAGAGGCTATAAGAATGGAGATGGAGGCACTTGAGAAGAATAGAACTAGGAAACTTCTAGAGCTGCCAAAAAATAAAAGAGTAGTGGAATGCAAGTGGGTGTTTACCGTGAAGTACAAATCAGATGGGTCTTAGAGAGATACAAGGCAATGTTAGTTGCTAAGGGATATACACAAACCTATGGAATAGACTATCAAGAGACTTTTGAACCAGTGGCTAAGATGAATACAATGAGGATCCTATTGTCATTGGCAGTAAATTTCAATTGGGATCTATAGCAATTTGATGTAAAAAATGCCTTTCTTCATGGTGAATTAGGGGAAAAGATATACATGGAGATTCCTCTAGGGATTTGGAAGAGAACTTAAAGGGAATAAGGTTTGTAAACTAGAAAAAGCATTATATGGGCTCAAATAGTCTCTAAGGGCTTGGTTTGGTAGGTTCACTAAAGTGATGCTCAATACTAGATATAGGCAAAGTCAAGGTGATCATACACTATTCATCAAGCATACGGCTTCAAGGGGAATTATTGCTCTTTTGGTGTATGTTGATGACATAATTGTTATTGGAAATGATGAGAAAGAGAAGGAGACTCTAAAAAATCGCTTGGCTAAGGAGTTTGAGATAAAAATCATGGGAAAATTGAAATGCTTTCTTGGGATAGAAGTAGCTAGATCTCGAGAAGGTATCTTCATTTCCCAATAGAAGTATGTTGTTGATCTTTTGAAGGAAACAGGCAAGTTAGCTTGCAAACCTTCTTTAACTCCAATTGAGTCCAATCACAAACTTGCAGTGGCAAAGGATCATAAGGCTGTGGATAAGGAAAGGTTCCAAAAATTGGTTGAGAAGCTAATATACTTGGCACACACTCGGCCAGACATTGCCTATGCTGTGAGTGTAGTAAGTTAATTCATGCACAATCCTAAAGAAGTTCATCGACAAGTTGTAAACCGGATACTCTACTACCTGAAATCTAATCCAAGAAACGGAATTTTATTTAAGAAAGGTGAAGGGCTAATTCTTGAAGCATACACAGATACAAACTATGCAGGATCTCCGGTTGATCAACGTTCTACAACAGGTTACTGCACTTTCTTAGGTGATAATCTGGTCACATGGAAGAGTAAGAAACAAAATGCGGTAGCTAAGTCAAGTGCAGAAGCGGAGTTTACGGCTATGGCTCAAGGTGTTTGTGAGCTATTATGGTTAAAGATCATTCTTGAAGATCTTAAGATGAAATAGGAAGAACCTACGAGGCTATATTGTGACAATAAGTCAACTATCAGCATTGCACATAATCCTATACAGCATGACAGAACAAAGCATGTTAAGATAAATAGACATTTTATAAAGGAGAAGTTAGATAACAAATTGATCAGTACTCCCTATGTGTCTATAAAGGAGAAACTAGCAGATGTGTTCACAAAAGGAATGAGTGCTCAAGACTTCTCAATAATTATGTCCAAGCTGGGAATAACTAATATCCATTCAGTAGCTTGAGGGGAGAGTGTTGGAAAAACTGACAATTTTATTTAGGAAAGTGTTGATTTTTAGAATATTTTTTATTGTAGGAAATTTTGTTTTTTAATAACAGAATATATTTGTTTTAAGAATAGAATATTTCTTCTTAACTTTCTTGATCTCTATCAATCAAAGTACAATGTATATATATATACCTCCTGTTCATAATAAAAGATATACGAGTTTTTCATCATGTTTTCTGTCATGGTATCCCGAGGTACAGCAACTACCTTCTTAAGAGGGGATTGAACCTCCTCACTTTCCTCCACTCTTGACTGATGGCACAAGGATGCGTGATCCATATTCCCTCCCATTCCTTCCTTGTGCGATTGTTTTTTACCCTTGTCTGCTCATTTCACAGGAATCCAGGTATCCTCCGAGACCTTCACTTTGGAGCTACTTGTCGCGGCTGGAACACTCTAGGTCTACCCTACATGTGTGACCAAACACCTTACAGCTTCCACACCTGGGAGGGAGCCACCGATACTCCATGGGGATTCTCACAATCAATCCATCAGGACACTCTACTTCAACTTGGGATATTAACTCCTCCCTAGCATCAATCTCAACCAAAACCCTTGCATGGTTGGCCTTTTGCTTAGAAGTTGTTAGGGTATTAGCTTTAAGAGGGATTCCCACACCACTAGCAATATAGCTGATGCCTTCCTCATCCAAATATTCGCAAGGGATCCATGAGAAGAGAGCCCACATGGGGACATTGGTTGGTTGGGGCTTGTCCAAGGGCATGCCCTTCCTCCATTTTTGAAGTATTAAGAACCTTTTGTGCAAAGTACCAGGTTCTTTCAAGTATTGGGTTCAAGTCACTTCCCTTGACAAATCGAAAATAAAAAAAAAAAACCTCTTTGCTTCCCAACACCTCAATGAGACCCATTTCTTTCCATAAGCGGAAGGCAATGGACTGAACCAAGGTGAATGGCAGCCTACGTCCAAGGAAGAAGCCAACCAAAGGGGACTACCAGTGTTCCACTCCAGCATCTTCCACTTGCCTTGGAATCCTTACGCAAGGTATAGGGCCCTTCTTGGCCAGAGGGAAATATTGAAGCTTAAAGGCCGAGGCTTGGACCGGATCTTTAGGGGCACATGCATTTGCATAAGATTTGGCCTCTTGCGTGTTTCCTTCGATGGATTTTGCTAGGGAAAGCGGTTTAGCTGGGTGATTTTGGTGTTGTATTTTCTCCAGCAAACCATCTAACTCCTCCAAGGTGGTATTTCCTAAAGAGGATGTATTTGGGGGAATGTGCATTGGAGGGTTGACCTGTCCATTGTTCAGATCTTTTTCTCCCTCCAGCTGGCTTTTCAAAATCATCCTTACATCAGAAGCACAAGGCTCCAAATTGCTGCTTTTAGGAAAAGTTTTAAAGCAACTGTCCCGATTGGCAAAAGTGCCTTTTGCCTTTCCACTTTTGCAAATAATCTTGGAAACTACCTTTGGATCTGTTCCCTCCCTACTGACTCTTGGTGACTCAAAAAAACCCGAAGGGAAGTGATCCCCCAGCAAAGCCCGATGCATTGCCTTGGTTTTCTTGGCTGAGTCCATACTGCCTAACCTCAGCTCGAAAAACTCTTAATCGCAACGGGGGAGGACAGAAAAACGAACTAGGGATATAGAAAGAAGTGGAGGTTTGGTTTAGAATCTAGAGAATTGGGTGATGTGTCCTAAGAAAAGTGGTTTCTTAGGGTGGTTTGGAGAGTTTGCTAGAGAGAAGAGAGAGCATTCTCTCTCTGAAAGCTACTTTCTCCTTTGTTTACTACCTTTTATCTCTTTGCCTTTGAGACAATGCTGACTCTTCTAGATCTTCAACTAAAGCACCAGAATGAAAGCACTGAAATAAGAGTTCAATTGCTTAAAAAATTTTCCTAGAGTTGCTCGTGTTTTTTGGATCAAGTAAATTTTATTAATCCAAAGGAAATAGTTTACATTGCCAAATGACAAGATAAAATACAACAAGGGTACAAATATAGCAACATAGTGCTTCTAGGTAGTACAGACTCTATCTTACAGCTGCTCGTGTTTTAATTCAAACAGTAATCCATATTGGCATTGTTGAAGTTTCAAAAGCACTATCACCTTTCAAACTGCTTGCGTATCTAGGCCCTTCTGCTGATCCACACTTAAAAACAATACCAAGACCTTTTTCATAACACCACATTTCAAAAGCCCAAGCCTTTATTTATTCTAAATTTGACTAGCCTATCACATCACTCTACACATCTTCCTGAGAGTTGTGTTCTCAGTGTGAGGTTGGTAGTGTGATGTCTTCCTATCCTCAACATGATTGACTGGATGGCATCCCTGGATTTACAGGATGCACCAGTTTCTGAAAGTCAAGTGCATTGTTAGATAGAGAAGAATATTGATTCACAAATGGCATTAGCAAGCTTTACACATCAAAATATAATATGGTAAAAAAGAAATTACACCATCCATTATTCGGTACAATAAGTTAAAAGTGCCAGAAATCTACCATGGGCATTCTGTCAAAGACGGAAATAAATTTATGTCGAGAACTCCGCAAATCCTAGCATACCCTTAAAAAAAATGACAATCGATCAAAAATCCTTCTATGCTCCAAAACCTGTATCCACTGTCCTTATCTAGGCCCCAAGAAGAATAAAGCTCTCCACATTCGTAAATACTTGATAACTTAAGACCAAACTTTTCCTTCCCTCAATTTTCTTTAATTGTGTCTATATACTTCCCCTAATGTCCACCTAAGTCGATAGTGGGCATTACTCGCCATACCAAAACACTGTCAAACCCATAAGATATTTTCTTTTGTTTTTTCTTAAGTTAAAGAAGCATATCCTAACAAGTTTCACACATGTGGATTAATTAATGCAATAATTAAGCTAAGCTTCATTAAGTTCGTATGTAAGCTATCTATTTTACTATAAAGCATCCTAAAATCCAAAAAATGCTTAACATACAGATGCACCGAGAAAATTTGAGGAAACAATATAAGAAATGGCAAAAACACTGTTTGTCACCGCTAAATACTAGATAATTGCTTACCTACAAGAGAAGTGCACATATCACCTTTATCTTTTATTTTTAATTTGAAAGTCCTTTTGAGAGAGAGAAATATGTAAATATGAAGCATCATAAGATGGAAATTGTACCAAATCATAAGCATCATATCCATCACATTTAAATGCTATATCCTTTACGATTCCCTCTGCACAATGTAATGATCGCCTTTGGATTTCATGCTTTAATATTGCTTCCCGTTCTGAGGCTGAAGGAGCAGGTAATTGCACATGAAAGTCAAACCTCCCTGACAATAAGAAAGTACTAACGTTACAGTTCAAAACAAAAGCTAGATAAAATAGCTTAAAGGCATCTTCTATTAGTAAGAGAATAGGTACTTTAAAGCGGATTAATTCTCTTTCTAGAGAGAGCCAACCTGAGGAACTCAGAGACACTGGTATTTTGTCCAGAGACCTCACTGTCGCAATGAAGGCAATAGGACCAACTCCACAAGTAGACTTTCTTTTTTCCTGAATTTTAATGACAATAAGCTCACAACAAACCAATTGAATATTGCTGGAGAATTGAGACTTTGGAATCATCATATAATTCTTGATCATGCATACTAGTTATTTGAATATAAACTTTTCCTATGAAGGAATTTGTGAAGTATCTTCCTTAAGCTTGAACAAACAATTAGCCAATTAAAGAGCTCATGAGAAAATTCCCATAGCCAATTCTACAAATGAGGGATGGAAAAATACTGTTGCAGGTGTATATTGCCACAGGATGCTTGACTGTCCGTTGAAATTAGAGAGGCTTCCTGAGATATTGCATGGACTAAGGGCAGAAGTTCTGTCTTAAGTGCTTAGAGATTATATATAGATATATTGTTAGTGCACAGGTGTATATTTATTCATTATGGCACTACAAATTCGTCAACCAGGGTACCCATCATATTTCATACGATGACAGACATCTAATACAATTATTTTTTAAGGATAAATTACACTGACATAGCCTGGTCCTTAGCTCTTTTTCACTTGTATAATCTATGCTTTCTTTTGTGTCCCTTATACAAACTATGCTATCCTCCATTCTCAAAATATTGGACTTTTTGTTAGATTTAATCCCATAACATGCACCTGGAAGGATTAAACCCCTTACTTCCAAGTTATTATCGTCATTTTCTAGATGTTCACTTGGAGGGAATAATTATTCCATTTCCCTCTTATTTTATACTGAATGGCTATTACAGTGTTTAATTGCATTTTAAACACTAAATGGCCATTTAATATGAATTGCTATTACGCAAAATATTGAATAGCAATTCATGACTCTCATGAATTGCTATTTAATGATTGCTATTTAATGGCTTATTTATTAACCTTCACATAAATGCCCTTATCATTAAAACACCAACACCATAAAAGATGGTATATTTACAATTACCTCACAATTTTGATATCGAATATGAGGCTTCATGGAAAGGGAATAATTGATATTTGATTTTTATCCCACATAACTCAATTGTTTTTATGTGAACTAAACAATATAATAAACATGTAATAGCTAATGTCTATTCCATTCCAACTGAATTACAATTCAATTCTCCCTTTATTCCATTCAGTGAAGTGAACAAGCCATTTATATTATGTAAAGTTAATTGTTTAGAATCTAAAAGGAAAAAGACAATGGTTTTAGGTTAGTTTTAGGGTTTTTATTATCCATTTGCACATCAAGTGACTAAAACTAGGGAGAGCTAATAGCTTTGTTTTAGAAAATAACACAATTTACATAAGCAACACCCTAAAAAATAAAAAGCACAAAAGCACAGGCCACACTATTGAGACTTACCCTATCCTAAATGAATTGCAAATACAATTACTAATCCAATATATTTTATTTGACATGACGCTATGCCTAAGGAGTCTTAAAAAAATTTAATTCAACCAAAAAAAAAAAAGAAAAAAAATATCATTGTATTATAAAACCATGGGAATACCCCTATATATATGATTCATAGGACTATTGATACTATATATGGATCTTCTGCCTAAGAGATTTAAGCAAATTGAAGATAACACTTTTTTATCAAATTTCTCAACATTGTACCTGAGCTATAAGACAATTTGCAATATGTAGGGCACCCCAACTTCATTTTCTATTTCCTTGATGTTTTCTTCTCCTTTTATAATTTGCCAATTTTGTGTTCACTTCTCATCCATTGTCCATATGCTTCTGGTCTAACTTGATCCAACTTTGCCACTTAATTAGAGAATAGAGTATAACTTTGAAAGTAATAGAATTTAGATCGCAACAAAACGATCTAAGATTCTCAGCTTTATAAAGTTGGTACCATTTTATATGCATTATTTAACACTTATTTTCACAGGTAGCCAAGGACATTTATGTGGAGAAATTAAATAGCGACACAATGCAATTGAGATTCAACTCATGATCCTTAGCTCCCTACCGATATTGAATTTAAATTTACAACCAACTTCAAAGTTCAAGCTTCGTAGGTATGATGTGGTTTTACATTTATAACATAGCAGAAATTATACCTCTAACTTTTCTTACTCAGCATCATTTACGACTTTTTCCCCTTTATATTACATAAAAAGGCTCATAATAGCACTAAATTGGAATGAGGGAAAAAGATAATTGAAAAGGGCATTATGACAAATGAAGCTGTAGAAATCAAAACAAGAGATAAAGATGTACCCCATACTCATCCATGAGGTCTGTGAGGAACTCTGTAATCTCGATAACAGAGGCTGAAGGTTGTGTGCCTTCCAGCTCAGACGAGGTAGAAATGATGCTATCAAGATCATCAAGGATGAGAACTGAGGGTGCATGATTCAAAGCTTCAAATATGTAGCTAGAAAGTTTGTCACGGATGGTTGGAGCCTTCTCTAGAGCTAATTTGGAGCAACGTACAAAAACTCTGGATAAAAGAATCAAGAGAAAGAGTAAAGCTCTAGATACATACTTGAAAATACCCAACAGATTTCAGAATCTAAGATAATAAGCTAAATTGAGTCAACATATGTTGTAAAAGTATAAACCTATCCGTACATATGTGCTAAGATGTCTGCACAAGATTCAAATGTTTTTGCAACACCTCTGGCTAATAATGTCTTCCCAGATCCCTGACAAAATATGATGTCGAACTCATCAAGCTAATAGTCAAATCAACCAACAACTACTTCTAGTAATAATGAATAGTCTACTAATTGAGTGTTTAGATTCACCTCTGGCTAAATGTTTTTGCAACAATTACTCATGTTTTAGACAACAATACTCACTAAGGCCATAAAACTCATATGGCCATATCTAGTATCTCAAATTCAATATTGGCATAGTTATTCAGAAATTATTCATTAAAGCCCCAATTCACAAATTAGCTCACATAAATTTACAAGTACGTAAAAATCGTGATGGTATTTCCACAATCAATTGAAAATTCATCAATAGTCCAATGTCATGGCATTTTAAATAAACTTGCCATGTCAACTAAATATTGATGCATCTTGAACTAGTTCTTCACACAATTTTTACAAATATGTGAGCTTATGTGAATTCAGGGCAACATTAACAGTTTAAAAACAATCAAGCGCAATATTGAATAATTACGAAATTTCAGACACATTTGAACAAGTAAATTCATAATATAGCATAATTGTGAGAATTTCAAAGGCTTTGTTTGCGCATTAGGCCAAGAATATATTTCAAGAAAGTGTGCCTACAATTCATCTCAATCATATAGGAATCTGGACCTTCCCCCCTTTTAATGTCAAACTAATTCAAAGTTCAAGTTTGAACAAAGAAACTTTCTACCTTTAATATGTGCTTCAAAACATGATAGGAACCCCAAAAGCAGAACTGTTAATTGAGAAATAGAATAATCATCACAGTTCCATATTATTATTACTTACAGGAGGTCCATAGATTAGCACATGTCCAGGCAAAGGAAGTGCATATGTACCAAACCACATCACAGAAGCTGAAGACAGTAAGACTGTCAACCCTGCACAGAAAAGTTAAGTGACAGCATTTGAAGCAATTTCTTTCATTTTACTTCTTCAGAACAACATTCAAGAGAGAGAGAGATGGGAGGTAATAATGGAGATTGGAAGAAAAATAATGCCTAAACCTATCACCTTAAATCTATCCTGAACCATCCAATTACCAAGCAGCACTAGCTCCCCTACCAATAAAAGAGTGGGAGAGATATATGGACCCACTCGAGAGATTGTGAAAATATCTTTTCTCAAGGGAAGACCCTTAAATGTCACTCTGTTATTGCCCCTCTTCAGACAGGGGACACCAGCTTAATTAACAATCAATCAACAGGAAAAAATAAATTGCAGGCAAGTTACAGAAACCGCTCAGCTTAAAATATTAGAAACTTGAAATTCACACAAGAGGTGCTGTATCACTTGGCTCATGAATAAACATAAGTGGAAACACCGATCAACAATTATAGGGAAAATATAAAGGTTCTGCTAAAGAGAAATGCTCATGTCATCCAAAAATTCATCATGTTTGTTATATTCAACCTAAATGACACCCACCTATCAGGAGAAATTCTTGTAGATCAAGCCTATATTTAGCAAAACAATGCATGCAGGATGTAACTTGAGTGTCAGAACAACTCCTTGATAGCATTGATAAAGTAAGTTCCACCCCAATCAACTATGTCATCAATTGAACAGAATTTAATTGTCATATCATTAGACACAAACAGGTTTACTAAATATGAAACTGAGCTGTGTATATAAAAACGAAATTAATTAACATAAACAAGAAATTGGTTGCAATTGCCAGACAAGGAAAAAAATGCGGGTGTACTAATAACATAAAATTTGCTATTCCCTAACGAGTATGGTAGGAAAATGTTAAGGATCTTTTAGAGGACCTAGTCACCCGTTGGTTGATGATTAAGTCGGGCCCTATTCTCTTGGAACGAGACTCTCGCCCTTGTTTCCCAATGTTGACAGAATATGAGGACTCGTTAGAGAGAACCTCAGATCTTTAAGATGTATTTTTTTATTGAAAATAGCCCGTTTCCTTCCATTATCTTTCTTCTTGTTAAGTACATCTAGATTCCTAGGGTGGTTACTAACCACCTTCCTATTTTCACTCCCACTATCCTATCACACTTGCCATATCCTAACAAACTATCCTTCATAGCACAACCATAACTACCCATACCTACACATACACAATTCACGATAGACACATACACACATACTACACGACAGACAAAACACATTGCACATCAGGCACATACACACAACCGCACTAACAAACACACATACACAAACACATCACACCCTAGACTAGGACAATCTTTGCTGGTCCCACTTGGATGGTCAACTCTTCCTATTCCTACATGTATACACCTTCATGGGAGTGGTGGCAGGTGGTTAACTAACATGGCTTCCCGCCTCAAGATGGCACTTGACCTCAGGTGCAAAGTGAGGATAGCAGTGGCAAATCATTGTCGCATCTTCCCACGAGGCTTCTACTAGAGAGTAACCTTCCCAATGAATCAGGACTTCCAACTAGGAGTTGTTGTTGCGAGCCTCAAGGATGGCCTGTGGCGATGGCACAATGTGGCCTTAGCTAGTGAGAGGGATATTGGGTTGTGCTGGGGGTTGGTCGATGAAACGTTTGAGGCTAGAAACATGGAACACCGAATGGAGCTTCCTGGTGGAAGGCAAGCGCAACTTGTATGCAACAAAACCAATATGAGCGTCAATTGGGAAGGGACCATAAAACCTCGAAGACAACTTGTGAACTTTTGCAGCTAATAAGGAGGATTGGCAGTACGGCTTTAATCGGAGGAGGACCAAGTCACCTGGGTTGAAGGAAACCTCCCTATGTTTAGAATCATATTGCACTTTCATGAGGTTCTGGGCGTGAATCAGCTAGTCCCGCAACTCGATGAGAATGGCATCTCGGTCCACCTAGGCTTGGTCTACTGCTGCTAATTTAGTTTGGCCGAGAGTGTAAGCAAGAAGGCATGGAGGGGGGCATCTGTAGACAACATGGAAGGGGGTTGTTTTGAGGGAAGAGTGGTAACCCATGTTGTAGTAATACTCTGCCCAAGGAATCCATTCCATCCAGCGTCTTGGTCAATTACTCGTAAAGGAACGTAGATACATTTCAATGGTGCGGTTGATGACTTCCATTTGACCATCACTTTAAGGATGATAGGCGGAGGAAAAGGAAAGTCCGATGCCGCTGAGCTTGAAGAGCTCCTGCTAAAACATGCTGGTAAACGTGACATCCCTATCACTTACACTAGTTTTGGGGAGTCCGTGAAGGCAAAAAATCATATTAAAAAAAATCTTGGCTACCAATATAGCAGTTTAGGGATGGCTCATGGGGATAAAATGTGCATATTCAGATTGGGGAAGCACGTCGATGAAGTCCATCGAGATGTCAGACCAAACTTGGTGTGGCACTTGCAGTGGTTATAGTAGGCCGGCTGGTTAGAGGTACTCGACCTTATGTTGCTAGCAGGTGGGGCAGGCACGGACAAGATCACTTACTTGCTGGTTTATACCCTTCTAGTAGAAGTCTTGGCTGATGCGGTAGAGTGTACGTTGATGGCCTTCATGGCATTAGTCATGGATTGCATTTATAATGGTGGCGCAAAGGGCAGAGTTCGGCTCTAAGTAAACTCTATCCTTATAAAAAATTGAGGCCTTCCTTCGTGCTCCACTTTAGTCCATTCTGGTTGTTTCAAATTCGTTGGCAAAGATCTTGCAAAGTGGGGGAAGCGACAGTCTCTTCCCTGATTAGGTTGAAGAGGTGCAGCTGAGGCACGGAGATGGCAAAATTTTCGACTCTTGTTTCCTCTCAACATGAAAGGGCATTAGCTACTCAGTTGTGCTTCCTTAGTTGATACTGGATGTCAAAGTCGAACCCCATTAGCTTGCTAATCCAATGCTGCTGGGGTGAAGAAGTGATCCGCTGTTCCAGGAGAGTCTTCAAGCTATAGTGATTCATCTAGACAATAAACCTTCTTCCCCACAAGTAGGCTCTCCAATGCCGGACAGCCTTCATCAATCCAATCAATTCTTTCTCCGAGGCTGGTAGCTTCAGATGTCATTGCACAAAAGGGCAACTAAAGAAGGAAATGAGCTGATTATACTATTGCAAGACAACCTCGATTCCATTATCTGAGGCATCACATTCCACTATGAAGGTTTGGGAAAAATCTGGAAGTCTCAACACAAAGGTTTGGGTCATGGCGTCTCGCAGCGCAATGAAGGCACGATCTGATTCTTTTGTCCAAACAAAGTTATTTCAGCACAGCATCTTGGTCAAAGGTTCAGTGATCAAGCCATAGTTGCAGATAAATTTGCAATAATAACCAGTCAACCCCAAGAACCCCCGCAAGGCTGTGATGGTTGTCGGTTTTGGCCAAGACTGCACTGCTGCTATCTTTTAGGAGTCTACTTCTACACCAGTAACAGATATCCGATGGTCGAGGTAAGCAACTTGCTTCTGCGCAAAGCTGCACTTGGATCTCTTGAGGTGCAATTGATGCTGTTTGAGCGTGGAAAGAACCAAGTTGAGGTGCTGTAGGTGTTCCACCCAAGATTGATTGTTGTTTGTAATTTGAAAGAAAATCTAATCTTATTACATTGCATTTTCATATAGGAATTGATGTCTATATATACAGGATTGATTTATCTATTTTAGGAAATAAGATCCTCTAATAATAGCTAGTTAATAATACACATTAATGTAGGATATTATACATTAATATACATATTATAACACTCCCCCTCAAGTTAGAGCATAGATGTTGATCATGCCCAAATTGTTACAAATATAACTGACTCTAACCCCATTTAAAGCTTTAGTAAAGATATCTGCCAACTGTTCTCCAGCCTTAACATGCTTTGTAGAGACCAAGTTTGGTTGTATCTTCTCTCGAATGAAATGACAGTCAATCTCAATGTGTTTCGTTCGTTCATGAAACACAGGATTAGATGCAATATGAATAGCTGCCTGATTATCACACCACAATTGTGCAGGTATTAGCACCTTAAAGCCAACTTCAAGTAAGAGCTGATAAATCCACATTATCTCACATACTAAGTGTGCCATAGCCCTATATTCCAACTCTGCACTTGAGCGAGACACAACATGTTGTTTCTTACTTTTCCAAGAGACCAGGTTTCCACCCACAAATACACAATACCCAGTGGTGGATCTTCTGTCTATTTTGGATCTTGCCCAATCTGCATCTGAGAAACACTCAATATGATTATGTCCCCGACTACCATAAACTAAACCATGTCCTGGGACACCTTTCAGGTAACACGAAATTTGCTCCAAAGCTGCCCAATGATGCACGGTAGGAGATGACATAAACTGACTTACCACGCTTACGGGATAAGGAATATCGGGACGAGTCACTGTGAGATAATTTAATTTCCCAACTAAACGTGTATACCTCTCTGGATCCTGAAATAACTCACCCTCTTTAGTTAGCTGCATATTAGGAAGCATGGGTGTGCTACACGGCTTAGCACCTAATTTGCCCGTCTCTGTTTAATAAGTCAAGCACATATTTCCGTTGAGAGAGGAAAATGCCTTTCTTACTCCTTGTCAATTCAATCCCCAAGAAATATTTCAATAATCCCAAATCCTTGGTATGAAACTGTGTGTGAAGAAATGACTTCAACGATGAGATTCCTGCACTGTCACTTCCTGTAACGATAATGTCATCAATCAACATATACAATAAGAAGAATCATACCCGAGTCAGAACACTTAAAGAATACCGAGTGATCCAATCTACTCTTGCTAAGACCAAATGTCTCAACAGCCTGCCTGACTGAATTTCCCAAACCAAGCACAAGGGCTCTATTTGAGTCCATATAAGGATTTCCGAAGATGACAAACTTTACCCGACTCCCCCTGAGCAACAAACCCAGGTGGTTGCTCCATGTATACTTCTTCCTACAAATCGCCATGTAAGAAGGCGTTCTTAATGTCTAGCTGGAAGAGCGGCCAATGATTAGTAGCAGCTAAAGAGATAAATAAGCGAGCAGCAGTCATCTTAGCCATAGGGGAGAATGTGTCAGAGTAATCAAAGCCATAGGTTTGAGCATAACCTTTAGCGACAAGACGAGCTCTTAGCCGAGCTACTGAGCCGTCAGGATTAACCTTAACAGAAAACACCCATTTACAACCAATCGCCTTCTTGTCTACGGGCAAATTCACGAGATCTCAAGTGCCATAGGTTATCTAAGGCAGTCATCTCTTCAATCATAGCATCACGCCAACCAGGATGAGAAAGGGCCACATGAATAGATTTAGGAATTGTCACAGTATCAAGTGATGCAATAAATGAAGATGATGATGATGATGATAAGCTTTCATAGGAAACAAAGGACGAAATAGGATAGGTACAGTGACGTTTACCCTTCTGAAGAGCAATAGGAAGATCAAGATCGTCTGGAGCTGGATCCGATGAGGAAGAAGAGGATGGTTCAGGACATGAAGCAGGCAGGTCTCTCCGTCTAGAGTAGACATTTCGAATAGGAGGCTGTGGTGGAGGTGGCGGTGGCGGCGGAGGCGGCGAAGGCATATCCAGAGACAGATAAGTAATATGATAAATCAATATATCATCATCCTCATCCGGTGTTGGTGTTCCAATAGATGAAGGAAAAAATGGATTGTTTTCTGCAAATGAAACATCAGCTGACACCAAATACTTATCAAGATGAGAGCAATAACACCGATATCCCTTTTGAACCCTAGAGTAACCCAAAAAGACACATTTGAGAGACTTAGGATCTAATTTTGTTATTTGGGGACGGACATCACGAACAAAGTAGAGACTACCAAATATCCTTGGTTCAATAGGAAACAATACTTTCTATGAAGTTTCACCCTGAATAACAGATGAAGTTAAACGATTAATCAAGAAACAAGCAATAGACACTGCATCGGCCCAAAACCGTTTAGGAACATTCATTTGAAATAAGAGGGCTCTCGCTGTCTCAAGGAGATGTCTGTTTTTCCTTTCAGCCACTCCATTCTGAGAAGGTGTATCAACACATGAGGATTGATGAATGATGCCCTTTTTAATCATATATGTCTGAAATGAGTGAGACAAGTATTCTTTGACATTATCACTTCTTAAGGTTTGGACAAAGATATTGAATTGTGTTTGGATTTCAGCACAAAAACTAGTAAAATGGGAAAATACCTCAGAACAACTTTTCATAAGATAGAGCCAAGTCATGCGACAAAAATCATCCACAAAAGTAACAAAGTATTTGAAGCCAGTCGGTGACATAACAGGACAGGGACCCAAAACATCAGAATGAACTAATTCAAATGGTACACTTGCCCTTTTATTGACTCGAGGAACATAAGATAAATGATGGTGCTTTGCAAAGTGACATGACTCACACTCTAAGCTAGAGACATTATTAAAATGAGGAAAGAGCTTTTTCAACACAGGCAAAGAGGGATGGCCCATTCGGCAGTGTGCTTCAAAAGGTGTCTGAAAACTGGAACATGCAACAGACTTAGGCACCTGAGTATCCAAGATATAGAGACCTCCTAACTCATGTCCTTTACCAATAATCTTCTTCGTCATAAGATCCTGAAATAGACAATGATCGGGAAAAAATTATATGCAACAATTCATAGCACGAGTGAGTTTGCTCACAGATAGTAAGTTAAAGGAAAACTGTGGTAAACTCAAAACAGAAGATAGGAAAATCTGAGAAGTGGGATTAATAGTGCTAAAGCCAAGAACACATGACTTAGAACCATCAGCAAAAGTAACATTTGTAGGGGATGTGTATGGTTGATAAGTTGAGAAGAGATTAAGATTGCCTGTCATGTGATCTGTGGCACCAGAATCTATGACCCAGTTGGAAGATGAGGAAATGAGACATGTGTTGGGTTTACCTGTCTCAGCAATGGCGGACACATGATGAGATGAAGCCTTTAATGCCTCCTGGTACTGAGTAAATTTTGCAAATTCATCTACAGAGACTGTAATTGTCTTCTCAGAGGAAGAGCCATCAGTAGAGTTAGTGGAGGCAATGTGTGCAAAAGGTTTCCTCAGGTTGCGATTTTGCAATTTCTTACCAGTGCGCTTCGTATGACCCGGCTCATGACAATAATAGCACACAACTCCCCCGAATTATGCCCGCAAATATCATCCCCCCCTTTCCTATAGGTGGAAGAGCGGCCTGTATTTTGGCTGACAAGAGCACTAGTAGGATGAGAAGGAGCAACAGATAACGGATTTTCTGTGCGAAGTATCCGAGTAAAGGTCTCCTGCAAAGAGGAAATCTCAGGACTAAAGAGGATCTAAGATTTGGCAGCATCAAATTCTGGATAAAGACCTGCTAAAAAACTCATTACTGCCATTTGTTCTCGTTGAGTCTGCTATACTTTCACATCAGGGCTAAATGGCAATAAGGCATTCAGTTCCTCATATGTCTTCTTAAAGCTCAAAAGATAAGCAGTAAGGGACAACTCTTGTTGTTCAGTACGATAAAAACCTTTGCAGACCTCATAGATACGAGAAATATTCCCCTTTCCAGAATACATAGATTCCAAGTAACTCATCAACTCTTTAACATATTCACAATGATCAACCAGATTGATAATCTCACTATCAATGGAATTTCTAAGCTGCAAAAATATCCTAGCATCATCATGCAACCATACTTGTCTAGTGTTATCATTTAGTGGATCTTCAATAAGATGGTCTTCTTTTTCAATACTTCGCAAATATACTCGCACCGTTTTGCTCCAAGCCATAAAATTATTCCCATTAAGTTTATGTTCCGTGATCTTAGTTGTCACAGGAATCATATCAACAACCGAAGATTTTAAGCTTTTATCATCCATTTCAAACAGCAAAAGAAAAATTCTCACAATAGTAACAAAGAAAAAAAAAATAGCCAATCACAGTGTACCCGGAAAAATGTAAAATCCAAGCCTTCGACGAGATCAACCCACAAACGCCAACCAACAGACACCAAGACCAACACGTCGTTGGCCACGAAGCACAACACCACACAAATCTCAATCAACTCCAACAAGTCAAATGACTCTGGTACACGTCGTCGGCCACGAAGCACAACACCACACCAATCTCATTCAACTCCGACAAGCCAAATGACTCCGGTGAACCAACACGACCAACCAACGACAACCTCAAAAGGCCACGAACAGCCCAGCGACGCCACAAAACCCAACTCGGATCAGACACACTAAACAAACCTCCGGCCAATCACCAAACACGACCAATTCCGACAACCATAACAAAACCCGCTTCCCAAGATGATGTATTCAACCAATGCAACACCAAAGGAGAGTAGAACGGACTTACCAACAGTGCGTCGAAGCTTCTGGTGGGCGAAGAGTCGTCACACGCACCCTCACGCGCCGTCGACGGAAGGGTAAACGTCACTGTACCTATCCTATTTCGTCCTTTGTTTCCTATGAAAACTTATCATCATCATCTTCTTCATTTTGGCCGGTCAGAGGCTGGTCTTTCCTCCTAGACTGGTGGTGACGAAAAAAGAAGATCCCAACAGTGCTTGCTCTCAAGGGCAACACGTCCTTGTTCATAGGACAAGACGGAATTTTTTTTTTTTTTTCTTTTACATATACCTATGCTCTGATACCATGTAATTTGAAAGAAAATCTAATCTTATTACATTGCATTTTCATATAGGAATTGACGTCTATATATATAGGATTGATCTATCTATTTTAAGAAATAAGATCCTCTAATAATAGCTAGTTAATAATACACATTAATGTAGGATATTATACATTAATATACATATTATAACATTGTTGAAGATTCAAAAGTTAGAGTTATATTTATATTTTAGGAAAGTTAAAATTAGGAAAGTTATATCTTTAGGAAAGTTTTTTTTTTAGGAATAAAAGGAGAGATCGGTTGATCTTTTCCTATGATTCTGCTTTCTAATTTCTAGGACAGAATTAAACTAATGAGTTTTATTTCCTTTATTAGATTTCCTTTGTATATATAGATATACGTCAATGTAATAATTTTTGTTCAAGAAAGAATAAGAAAAATTCCAAATCTCTTCATGATATCAGAGCCATTCTCTTTGACGTGTTTCTGCCGTTGCTTTCTCCACCATAGCTAGGGCTCCAACAGCACAGATCCTTTCACACTCACACTCTAGCGTCATGACGTGCTCTTTCAGCCAGCCTTTCCTGGTCAGTATTCATCTCCTGGTCAGTATTCATCTCCGACCAGTCTTTCATCTCCTGGGCAGTATTCATCTCTTCTCTTTAATACATCACGCTGGTCAGTATTTGTCCCAGCCCTCTTCTTCTTCGGACATCAGTTGCTGGTCAGTTTCTGTCCTCGTGACATCATTTTCTTTGCAATATTTGAAACGTGCCAAAATCTGGAATGGCTTCATCACAAACATCTGACATCACGGTCTCAGAATCAGGAATTAATTCTGAAATTTCCTGCCTTGGTTATGGTGATTCTTCTCCTATTCTTATCACAGGACACAAATTAAATGGCCATAATCATTTACAATGGTCACAATCCGTGTTACTGTTCATTTGTGGTAAAGGAAAGGATGAATATCTCACCGGAGCAGCAGCCATGCCAAAGATCACAGATCCGAATTTCAAAAAGTGGAAGATCGAAAATAGTATGATCATGTCATGGCTTATCAATTCCATGAACAATAACATAGGTGAAAACTTCTTGCTCCTTGGGACAGCAAAGGAAATATGGGATGCTGCCAAAGAGACTTACTCCAGCTCTGAAAATACTTCAAAGTTATTTCAGGTTGAATCTATACTTCATGACTTCTGCTAAGGAAAGCAATCCGTTACTCAATATTATAACACCCTCACGCAGTATTGGCAGCAACTCGATTTATTTGAGACTCACTCATGGAATTGTCATGAAGATGCAACAACCTACAAGAAGATTGTGGAACAAAAAAGGTCGTTCAAATTTTTCCTAGGACTTAATAGGGAATTGGATGATGTTCGAGGTCGAATCATGGGCACTAAACCACTGCTCAATATTAGGGAGGCTTTCTCAGAGGTCAGGCATGAAGAAAGTAGAAAGAAAGTGATGATGGGATCTAAGGAACAACCTACCTCAATTCTGGATGCATCTGCCCTTGCTGTCCAATCATCCAACAATGGTGGAGATCGTCAGAAACGGGAAAGGCCTTGGTGTGATTATTGTAAGAAACTAGGCCATTACAAGGAGACTTGTTGGAAGCTCCATGGCAAACCGGCTGATTGGAAACCAAAGCCACGGTTTGATAGGGACAGCAAAGCACACGTGGCTTCCAACTCTAATAGAGCTCCTATTCATGAGCCTAACCCATTCAGCAAAGAGCAAATGGACTTGCTAAAAAAACTGTTTGGTAAAGTTGACATTGGTAGCATTACCGGGAGTGGTTTGGTTGCTCAAACGGATTCACATACAGCCTTCAATGTTAACAAAGGAGGAATGAGGCCATGGATAGTCGACACTGGTGCTTTTGATCACATGACAGGAGATGCTGCTCTTCTCCAAAATTATAAGTCAAGTCATGATCACTCTTCTGTCCGTATTGCTGATGGCTCAAATTCAAAAATTGCTAGGACAAGTTCTATCCAACTTACTAAAGAGTTGCATCTCAACTCTGTTCTCCATGTTCCAAACTTAGATTGTAATCTTTTATCCATTAGCAAATTGGCTTGTGATCTTCAATGTGTTACTAAATTTTATCCAAACTTATGTGTTTTTCAGGACTTGAAATCGGGGAAGATGATTGGCAGTGCTGAAGTGCTCTGGACTCTATCTCCTCTCATGTGGTCGATCCTCAAACCAAGAGGTTCAAGCAAGTTGTGTCCAATCTCAAAATCTGTTAAGAGTCTTTCAATTTTGTGTCAAATTCTAATGCCAATAAAGATAGTGAAATTATATTGTTACGTTATCGTCTCGGTCATCCTAGCTTTGTGTATCTTGCAAAATTGTTTCCCAAATTATTTACCAATAAAAGTCCAGCATCTTTTCATTGTGAAATTTGTTAGATTGCAAAGCATACTCAAACAGTATATCCTCAAATTCCATACAAACCTTCCACTGCTTTTCTTTGATCCATAGTGATGTGTGGGGACCCTCACGGGTAACAAATATTTCTGGCACTCGATGGTTTGTGGCATTTGTTGATAATCATACACAATTAACTTGGCTATTCCTTATGAAAGAAAAGTCAGAAGTTGGGCAAATTTTTAAAACCTTCAATCTTATGGTTCGAAATCAATTTAATTCTAGAATTCAAGTACTCAAGTCAAACAATGCTAAGGAATACTTCACTAGTAGTCTAAATACCTACCTTCAAAACCATGGGATTATCCACATAAGTTCTTGTGTTGACACCCCCTCAACAAAATGGGGTGGCTGAACGCAAAAATAGACATCTCTTAGAGGTTGTCCGGTGTCTTATGTTTTCCTCTAATGTTCCAAATTATTTCTGGGGGGAAGCCATTCTCACAGCTACCTATTTGATCAATCGTATGCCATTTAGAGTCCTTACTTTTCAATCTCCACGTCAGCTTCTTTTAAAAACTTTTCCTCATACCCATGCAGCGTCATCCGATCTCCCACTCAAGGTATTTGGTTACACGGCATTTGTTCATGTGTATTCTCAACACCGTAGCAAATTTGATCCTCGAGCTAATAAGTGCATTTTTCTAGGGTACTCTCCAACTCAAAAAGGGTATAAATGTTACTCTCCACTCAAAAAGGTAAAATTATCTCCAACAAACAAAAGATTTTACACCACCATGGATGTCTCTTTCTTTAAACATGTGTCCTTCTATCCTAAATCTCATGTTCAGGGGGAGAGCATGAATGAACATCAAGATTGGGAGTCCCTTCTTGAGTATGTACCCGTTGTCCACTCAAAGTCATCAAATCCCTCTCAACTTGTGCTTGTGCCCATTGACTTTACACAAGACTCGTCCAGACCCGTGCATGTTCAGTCATTAGTCCAACCAAACACTGTTTCTTCTTCTGTGGCTCCACAAGTTGCTAATAAGGATTGTAAAGTTTACATCAGGAGGAACAAAAGACAGGAGATAGAGCGTGAATCACAACCAGTATGTGGCCAAGATATTAACTCAATTTCAAGTCCACTTGAAGAAAACATAGGTGCGGATAGGGCAGGAGATGTGCGAATTCCTAGCATTGATGACTCTAGCATGCCGATTGCATTGAGGAAGGGTGTTGAGCAGTGTACAAGTCATCCAATTGGCAACTATGTTACTTACGAAGGGCTATCATCATCTTACAGATCATTTGCTACTTCTCTTGATGATATTCAGGTTCCCAGCACAATACAAGAGGCATTACAAAATTCTGAGTGGAAGAAGGCAGTAGAAGATGAGATTGATGCATTAGAGAAGAATGGAACATGGACTATTACGGATCTGCCGATTGGGAAAAGGCCCATGGGGTGTAAGTGGCTTTTCTCTATAAAGTATAATGCAGATGGATCAATTGAGAGATTCAAGGCCCGATTGGTAGCTAGGGGATTTACACAATCCTATGGGATAGACTATCTAGAAACTTTTGCTCCTGTTGCAAAGCTTAACACTATCAGAATTATTCTATTATTGGCTGTCAACCAAGATTGGTGCTTGCAACAACTAGACATAAAAAATGCCTTTCTCAACGGGGACCTTGAAGAGGAAGTTTACATGGAAATCCCACCTAGCTTCAAAGGAAATATGGCAAAGAATCAGGTTTGCAAACTCAAGAAGTCCTTGTACGGCCTTAAACAATCTCCTTGAGCTTGGTTTGATAGATTCACAAAAGCTATTTTGAAACTTGGCTACATACAAGGTCAAGCTGATCATACACCGTTTGTTAAGAGATCACACGCTGGGAAAATTGCTATATTGATAGTCTATGTCGATGATATTATTATACCTGGAAATGATGAGGAGGAATTACAGGATTTGAAGAAACACTTGTCAGTAGAGTTTGAAGTTAAAGATCTTGGAAATCTTAAATACTTCCTTGGAATGGAAGTAGCTAGATCAAGGAAAGGCATCGTTGTTTCTCAGAGGAAATATATTCTAGATCTCCTAAAGGAGACGACATGCTTAGATGCAAACCAGTTGATACTCCTATGGATAGTCAGAAGAAACTTGGCACCGAAAAAGAAAGTACACCTGTAGACAAGGGGAGATATCAACGACTTGTTAGACGCCTAATTTATCTTTCACACACTCGACCAGATATTGGTTTTGCAATAAGTGTTGTAAGTCAATTCATGCACAATCCTACAGAAGAACACATGGAAGCAATCTACAGGATCCTTAGATACCTCAAGATGACACCAGGGAAAGGTCTATTCTTTAGAAAGACAGAAAATCATGATATTGAAGTTTATTCAGATGTAGATAGGGCAGGAAACATCATTGACAGACGGTCAACTTCTGGGTACTGTTCTTTTGTCTGGGGTAACCTTGTTACCAGGAGGAGCAAGAAGCAATCAGTGGTAGCTAGAAGTAGTGCAGAAGCTGAATACAGAGCACTGGCACAGGGAATTTGTGAAGGGATTTGGATACAAAGGGTTCTTAGTGAACTGGGACAAATAAGTTCATCTCCCATCCTGATGAAGTGTGATAATCAAGCAGCTATCAGCATAGCAAAGAATCCAGTACATCACGACAGGACTAAGCACGTTGAAATTGACAGACATTTCATCACAGAGAAGGTGACTAGTGAGACTGTTAAATTAAACTACATTCCTACCAAGCAACAAACTGCAGACATCCTCACCAAAGCTCTACCTAGATCTAACTTTGAAGACTTTATTTGCAAGCTGGGATTATATGCTATATATTCTCCAGCTTGAGGGGGAGTGTTGAAGATTCAAAAGTTAGCTATATTTATATTTTAAGAAAGTTAAAATTAGGAAAGTTATATCTTTAGGAAAGTTTTTTTTTTAGGAATAAAAGGAGAGATTGATTGTGATCTTTTCCTGTGATTCTGCTTTCTAATTTCTAGGACAGAATTAAACTAGTGGATTTTATTTCCTTTATTAGATTTCCTTTGTATATATATATATATATATGTCAATGTAATAATTTTTGTTCAAGAGAGAATAAGAAAAATTCCAAATCTCTTCAATTGTAGATGAGGATATTGTCAAAAAATACTAGAACAAATTTCCAAAGGAATCCCTTAAAAACCTCATTCATGAGGGCTTGGAAGGTAGACGGAGCGTTTGTGAGCCCAAAAGGCATGACCAGGAATTCAAAGTGGCCATGATGAGTCCAAAAGGCCGTCTTTTTCACATCCAAGGGCCACATCCTAACCTGAGGGTACCCTGAAGCCAAATCCAACTTAGAGAAATAGCACGCTCCATGTAATTCCTCCAAAAGCTCTTCGATGACAGGGATTGGAAACTTGTCCTTAATGGTCTTGTCGTTCAAGGCGCAGTAGTCGATACAAAAGCGCCAAATGTGGTCTATCTCCTTGACCAACAGTACGGGGGAAGAGTACGGTGATCGGCTGGGATGGATGATCCCTTTGGTGAGCATCTCCTCACACTATCGCTCAATCTCATCCTTTTGGTTGTGGGGGTAACGGTAGGGGCGAACAACTATGGGTGGTGTTCCCAGTTGGAGGCAGATGGTATTGTCACAAGGCTAAGGTGGCAATAGACCTGACGGTGACTGGAAAATATCCTCAAAGGTGGTTAGTAATTGCTATAGTTCATGCGCCTAGTCCACCTCATGAATAGCCGCAACTAACCTAGGCAGTTCAAAGGTCCCTACAATCCCCTTCAACATTACCACCTTTGGCCCTTGCTAGAACGTCATCCTCATGGAGGAAAAATCTCAGGCAATTGGTCCAAGAGACTTTAACCAATTTACCCCCAGGACAACCCCTACTCCACACAAGGGCAAGGAGTATAGCTCAAGGAAGAATGGCACATCGTTAACCAACAAAGGCACTTCCCGACATATCCCTTCACTTCCAATTCTCTCCCCATTGGCTACCACAACTTGCAACTTGGCACGTAGCTCCACTCACAGGCCCATCTACGACACTAGTGGAGTACTGATGAAGCTGTGAGTGCTCCCTGAATCGACAAGTACCCTTATCTCCTGGCCATTAATCTGTCTTGGAACCTTCATTGTTTAGGCCTTCGTCAACCCCACCATCGCCTAGAGTGAAATCTCCATCTCACCTTCAACCTCTTCCCTTGGGTTACCTCCTACCTTTGGGGTTGCGTCATCCTCCTCTTCTTCACATTCTAGCCAAAAAAGCCACTTGCACTTATGTCTCACCGTGAAAGGTTCGTCACAGTTGAAACATAGGCCTTTGGCTCAACGTTTTTCGAGTTCTGGCTTGCTCAACCTTGGACGAAGGGTGGCCACATAGCCCCCAGAGTGGAGTCCTATGGGCGTGGTTTTCCTCCTGTTTCTTCCCTTGCTGGTGACCTTCCCTTTTCATACAACCTTGCTAGGCTCATGGCCTCTAAGAGGCTAAAAGGTTGATGGAGTTCTACTTCTACTGCAATGAATTCCTTCAACCCACTAATGAAGATACCAATTTCATTTTCAAGTGTGAGAGCTGCATTTTGCATGAATAGTTGCTCAAACTTCCGATGGTAACTGTCCACACCTGTCACAATTTAGCTAATTCCCTTATTTTATTACTCCAGACGGGAGGGCCGAATCTTAAATCCCACATGAGTTTGAACTCCAGCTAGCTTCCAATCACGTTTTCGTGTTCCAACTTCATATAACACAGCTGCACATCCCCTTCCAGGAGGAAAGCCGTCAGTTCAACTTTATCTTCATCCCTCACAAGTTGGTGCTTGAAGAATTGCTCGCTGCAATTTAGCCATGCCAATAGATCCAAGCTCCCATCATATTGGGGGAAGTCGTATTTAGCATGGCCGATCCACGCTCGCATCTTTCTTCCGCCCAAGCATCCTCCCCTGTTTTCAATGTTTGCTCAAGCTATTTGGACATTGACCCTTCACGCAACAGGGTCTCCACCTGCGCTGCCAACTGCTCTTGCCTTACTTCCATTCAAGCCATCCACAACCTATCGTCCCGGTACATTGCTAAGAGGGTCTCCAACTGCTGTTGCACTTTCCTTAAGTCCTCCATGCTTGGCTCTAATACCAATACATTAGCACATCTTTTAGAGGACCTAGTCACCGGTTGGTTGATGATTAAGCCGGGCTCTATTCTCTTGGAACGAGACTCTCACCCTTGTTTCCCTATGTTGACAGAATATGAGGACTCATTAAAGAGAACCCCAGATCTCTAAAACATATTTTTTGATTGAAAATAGCCCGTTTCCTTCCATTATCTTTCTTCTTGTTAAGTACATCTAGATTCCCAAGGTCGTTACTAACCACCTTCCTATTTTCACTCCCACTATCCTATCACACTTGCCATATCCTAACAGACTATCCTTCATGGCACAACCATAACTACCCATACCTACACATACACAATTCACAACAGACACATGTACACACACATACTGCACGACAGACACAACACATTGCACATCAGGCTCATACACACAACTGCACTAACAGACACACATACACTGCACATACACAGACACATCACACCCTAGACTAGGACAATCTCTGCTGGTCCCACTTGGATGGTCAACTCTTCCTATTCCTGCATGCATACACCTTCATGGGAGTGGTGGCAAGCAGTTGACTGATAGACAATGTCATAACTTCAACAATACTTGAGCTCTTTTCATTTAAATTCACTCACTTCATCCCCTCTTCCAGGCAATCAGTCTGTCACATAACTTATCAGCACAAAATTATTCATTCTAGATGTCTCAATGATACTCCCTTCTCTTAAAGTTTCATCATGCACTAACTTCACACTTTCACATCATTCCCTAAATAAGGTAATTTATTAGCAATGGAAAGCAGAATTACAAAGGTAAGTTTGGAATGCAAAAAATCTCATTTTAAAATAACCATTATCAAACCCTTGAACTATAAACAATAGCAATGGAGAAAACAAGAATAGGGAGAGGGAATATATGTTTATGTCCGTAAAAGTCTTATGTATGATGTGTATGTGCATTTGCAGATGAATTGAATGGCACAGCCATTGGTCGCAATGTCAGAAGCCTAAGTAAAAACTCTAAAATTATAGTTGAATGAAATTAGCCATAAAGATTCTTAAGAGAAAATACCTACGATTAACAACATCATTAACAGCTGTCTGCATCCAACTCAACACAGATAAATCTGCATTAAAATCTTCATCCATGATATAATCTTTCGTAGATTTAAGGGATACAGGATCACCCAAATCCAGTTTTAACCCGGAAAAACCATGGCTGCCCACATGGTTGTGCCCATTGATGCTTTCATCATACACTAACTGATACAGATTCAACCTTCCATCTCTTACAGATTCACCATACATTCTCAATAAAAATATCAGCTCTTGAGGATTCTGTACATTATTATTATCTCTGTCTTCCAAAGAACCATTTGATGCTCCATATATCATTTGTGAAGAATCAATGTTGCCATAGTTCACTTCAAAGTGAAGTAAACTCTCACTTCCCAGAATCAAAGAATTGATTTCCTTACCAGAATTTGATGAAATCACATCAAGATGTGCCAAAAACCACTCTTGAAGAAGATTTTGCAGTCCCCTTTTATTGTTAGACCCAAAGTTTGCCTCGTTTTCCAGTTTGCCAGGCTCATAAGACAAAGCATTGACAAATTTATCATGAGTTGACAAATCTTCTGCATCTGCATGAACAGTTGACTGAGCCTCTCCATAAACATTTTTCATGCTAACACTCTTCTGCATAGGTGCTTTTTTACCGTATTTTCGAGTACTTTTATCCCTTAAAGGAGGCTTAAAACAAGCAGGAGAAATTGATAGGGCCTCAACATTCCTATTTAAACAAATATGAACTCCCTTTACATGAACCCCTGCAGAGATTATAGAATGTTATTATTAAAGAAAAATTATTTGAAGAGGAAAAAAAAAGAAGAAGAATCATCATCTACCTACTTACAATCAAAAGAAAATCATGAAAAAGACTGAGGAGTCTTCACAAGCTAACTCTACTGTGAAAGCAAAAAGGATAAAAGTAACTCCAACTGTACAAAGGTAAACCCAAAAGCAGTAAGACAAGACCATGCGAGATTTAAGTTCATTATTTACTTAGTAAATGTCCATACACTTATGACCAAAATGGACACCAAGTGCATGGCCCATAAAGCACAAGAAATATCATGCTTACATTTATTTATGTCAAAGAAAAATAATAGTAAATACAAAAAACAATGAAAATATCATGATGCAGAAAGCAATGATTTTCAATGGTAAAGCCTTCACATCCCTTAACAAATGTGGGCCCTTATATTGGCTCAAACTCAAGACATGTTAGATTACAGAAATTAAATTATGGAGGTATATAATGGCACCCAACATTCAAAGGAGGACCTCACAATGCAATAGCTGATGCTGCATTGAATTCCAGAATACCACTATCAACTTATTAAACAGAAAAGGCATGAGGTTTTGTTTTTTGTGTGCATGTGTTTTGGTGTTTTTGGCCACATATAACCAACTATTTTCAATTTCTCTTTCCCTTGCAGAAGATAGAGATAGAGCTCTAGATAGATATTTAATATGGCAACAGCAAATCAAGGTAGCCCTAGGGATTACAAAGGATGAAGCAGTCTAATCCATGAATATACTTTATACTAAATCATTCTCATTGATGCTTTGTGGTCCACAATATCACTCATGTATTTTAAAAAAATCTGGATAGATCTTTTTTCTTTAGAAGGAAACTTCCTTAATTGAAATACCTACATTAACTGCAATAATAATCAAGGAATTTGAAGCAATTCAAATGAGCTTTCATGATAAAACTTTCACAAGAAATGGGTAATAGTATAGTATCTGCATGAACATTTTAGATTGTAAAGCTTCAGCATTTTCCTGCTCAGAAACTGTCCTTTTCCTAAATTAGTTTCAAAAACCATCTTTAATTAACCATGCAGCTAAAAAGCTCAGCCATGCATGACTTTGTATGAACTTTAATTCAAAAAGAGTATGACACTTTACGTACATGAGTGCAGGCCTGCTCCAAGATAAGCACGAAGAGAATGAGAAATCATTATGTGTCCCTTTGCCACAGATGCAGACAGCAAGAAATGGACAATAGCATGATGGGTTCCCTTCTCATCAGTTGAAATTTTACCATTAACTTCTTTCTCAGCCAAGCCATTTTTCATGTTCCGATTATTTTTTTCATGAATTTTGTTGGTGTCTCTCAATTTACTGGGGATAATGATAATAAAGTCATAAGAATCTAATCCATAGTTTTTAGCAGATTCTGGATGAACAAAGGCAATCGACGTGAGCACTATCCCTAAATCAATGCCTTTGACATTCCTTTTGCAAATCAATCTCGTATCTTGATCCTGCACCCGCAGTAATGCCCTTGAAGTTTGAGATTCTTGGCAAGAAGCTTGCATTGAATGATTGCTATCCCGAGGCACTTGTTTCAACCGCGACTTCGGAGCAACTGCAACCTCAGTGCCAGCTACAAGTTGCACTGAAAATAAATAAATAAATCATCCCATCAACACTATTAGCACAAGAATCAAGGAAAGCAAGAAAATATTTACTACCCATAATAATTATATAAAAATAAAATAAAATTGAAAAATAACTGTGTGCATGCATGCAAATATGCTGTCCAAGGGAGAGCCTTAAGCACCTAGATATTTCAGTGAAGCAAGGTGAGACAGTTGCCCCTCTACGACCTCTGACACAAGATGATGTTAACAAGGCAAATGCTTTTCACAGTTTACATAACAAAAGCACAAATATACTAGGCAAAGAGGCCTGGACGGGTCAAATACCCAGGCTTTTCCTTTTTAGTTACGATGTCCTATTTTTTCCCTTTTAATTTAGTGATGCAATGGCAATTCAGATTGATATGCAGCAGTTAATAATGCATCCCCCCAAAAATTATTTGGAAGAAAAGATGCAAAGATCATGGATCAATATTTTTTTGGGTAATTAATAATTTATTGATTTACAAAAGTTGAGTGATACAATACAGGAAAGCAAATTTACAAGGAGCACATCAACAATAAGTGTGCTAGCATGCTACCCTAGGCACTAGTGTAGAGTAAAGTGGTAGGGTTACAATGGCCTTATGTAGGCTCGAACATGATTTGCTAGTATGCTAATTCCCGGGAGAGCTTTCCCAAGACGCACTTGATTACGAGTGCGCCATACGCAATAAACTTTTGCAGCTAAAGTTGCACACCACCTCTGATGTGTCGGTGAGTCACCCAGAGCCATCAAAAATCTAGTCACTTGTTCCCAGTTGTTGGAGGAAACTGGACAATTCATGTAGTCACAAACTATACTCCAGACTTGTGATGTGTAATCGCACTGGAAGAAAAGGTGGGTGTGGTCCTCCGGATGTTGGTTACATAGGAGGCAAGTAGTAGACTGCGCTAGCCCCTAGCGATGTATCCTATCAAGGGTGGATAATTTCCTTAACCAAGCCAACCATAATATGAAAGCATGTCTAGGTAGGGAGGTTTTATTCCATACTACTCTCTGCCAAGGCATGCTAGGTCTTGGGGGGTTTAGGAAGGTGTAGCCACTTTTGATGGTGCACTCTCTAGATCGTGAGTGTTTCCAACAAAAGCGGTCCTGCTCTGTGCTATTCGGTTTGATGGATTGGGGAATGCTGAAACTATCCCACGGTGGGCCCCTCGGGATACTCCAATCGTTGCCATTCATTATGGAACATAGCCTAGTTGTAGCTGGGAAGCCCGTGCTGTGCATGACCCGAGCACTAAAAAAGATATCCAGAGGTCCTGACGGGAGCCAAAAATCTGCCCATAGAGAGATATCTAGGCCATTGTTTGGTTCCCAATAGAAAGAAGATCTAACCAAACCTTTCAGTTTGAGTAATTTCTTCCATGTCCAAGAACAGACGGCTGGAGCCTTGGACGACCAGAAGTTCTTTCCCTTGAGTATAGTGGAGTGAACCCATTCCGACCATAAGCTCTTTGTTCCCTGCTTGCAAAGTCTCCATATGTGCTTAATTTGGATGGCTTTGTTCCACTGGTGGATATCCAATAACCCAAGACCACCATCAGCCCACTTGACTTTTGCCTTGGTGAATGTGTGCGGGTCGCCACTCCAAAGGAAATTCCTAAGTAGCTGCTCTATTCTCGTGACAACCGACTTTGGAAGTATAAAGATGGAGCACCAATAGACCTACATGGAGAAGAGGACGGATCTGATTAACTGAAGCCTGCCCGCATAGGATAAGTGCTTGGCTGTCCATGAATTGATTCGGGCCATAGTGCGTTCCACTAACATTTCACAATCCTGTTTCTTGAGCTTCGATGAGATAAGGGGAACCCCTAGGTACCGCACCGGTAGTTTGCCCTCATTGAACTGAGTGCATTGGATTATGGCCTCCTTCATGCTAGTTGGGACCTGAGAAAAGAAAATGCTACTCTTGTGGTTATTTACTGCCAGTCCTGAGATGGCCTGGAAATCCTGCAAAGTATGTCGTACCAAAGAGATAGATTCTTTGTTCCCCTTAGCAAATATGAGGAGATCATTTGCAAAACAGAGATGGGTGAGACGTTCATTCTGGCACCTCCAATGAAGTGAGTACCCCGGGTGCTGTATAAGTTGTCTCAATCACATTGAGAGGATTTCCATACAAAGTACAAAAAGGTAAGGAGATATAAGATCTCCTTGCCTTAGGCCTCTTTTACTTGCAAAAAACCCCACAAGTTCCCCATTCACATTTACGGAGTATTTTGGCGTTGATATGCACTGACTCATTAACCTGCAGAAATGGGGAGGAAATTGCATAGCCGAGAGAACCCCTATCACAAAATCCCATCTTACCGTATCATAGGCTTTTTGAAGGTCCACCTTCATCATGCAGCGAGGAGCTCCCACTTTGGCATGATAATTTGCCATGAGTTCCTGAGCTAAGAATATATTATCCGCAATCTTCCTCCCCGGGACAAAAGCTGCCTGTTCCCGCCCCACTAAAGATGGTAACACCGATTTCATCCTTGCTGCAAGCACCTTAGAGATTGCCTTATAGATGACATTGCAACATGCAATTGGCCTAAACTCCCCCAATCTAGTGGGGTTAGTCACCTTTGGTACTAGAGTGATGGCCGTGTTGTTTATCTCTTTTAGTAGATGCCCTGATGTCATAAACTCTCTAGTAGCCCTGATTAAATCCTTACCTACTATGTCCCAGGTTTTCTTGAAGAACAGGGCAAAGAAGCCATCCGGGCCAGGAGCCTTTCCATTCGCTTGTGATATAAATCCCCTCTTTATCTCCTCATCTGAGTAGTCGGCAAGGAGGCTAATTTGTTGTTGGTTCGTTAGAGTCCGTGGTAGCAAGCTCCCCACATCGACAGTGGTGGTAGGAGCTATGGGTGGATTATATAGATGTTGGAAGTAGTGGAGTATCTCATGCCTGACCTCCTCTTCCCCTGCCACCTCACTGCCATCCTCGCGAGTCAATCTATGGATGGAGCTTCGGTTGTGTAGGCTCTTCATAGCTTTATGGAAGTAAGCCGTATTTCTATCCCCCAACTCCAACCATTTGGACCTAGACTTCTGTTTGAAAAAGCTCTCCTCCGCCCCCCTAAGGGTATAGTACTCTTTGTAGGCTATGCGCTCTTCTTCCAACCGGTTAATGTCCCCAGCTTCATGTATGGCTGCTTGCACTTGTATCAACCGTTGCTTCGCGTCTTGTACTCTTCGCGATATGTTGGAGAATTCAGCCCTATTTAAGCTTCTGAGGCCCTCCTTAACTAGCTTCAATTTTTGGACTACCTGAAACATGTGGGAGCCCTAGATATCCCTTCTCCAAATGGCGCTCACTAGGTCATGGAAACCTTCGTGGTCGGTCCAATAATTGAAGAATTTGAAAGGGCATCGTCTAGTCCTCGTTCCATAATCCATACGGACCACAATTAGTGAGCGATCGGATATGATAGGTGGGAGGAATTGGGCGTGTGCACTTGGATGCATATTCATCCAGGGTAGGTTAACCATGGCCCGATCAAGCTTCCTGAGGATAGGTTCCTGCTGCTGCTTGTTTGTCCATGTAAAGAAATCCCCTGAATATCTCAGATCTTCCAACTCCACTCTTGCTAAGCATCTTTGGAAATCCAACATTGCCTCCGTGACTGATGCCCGGCCTCCTACTTTCTCTGTGACTAGGCGAGTAATGTTGAAATCACCCATGACCAGCCACGGTCTATCACCGACAGCCTGAACTAACCCCTCGAGGTTCAACCATAGGTCTTTGCGTTCTCTATCATTATTGGATCCATAGACAAACGTAAGGGCCATAATGCTATTCACTCTCAAGTTGGTAATGGTACAATGTAGAAATTGTGTGTGTTCCTTTTCCACACAAATGTGCCACTCCCTAGGTTGCCATGCTATCCAGATGCGCTTTCGTGCCATGGAGTTAACCCATACTTGCCAATTCGGACCCAATCTACTCTTGACAGACTCCTCATTCGCTGCGCTGACTTTGGCTTCCAATAGGCCAATCAAAGTGATGCTATGCGTAGCACACAACCTCTTAACCTCCGAAACTTTTATAGGGTCATTTAGACCCTTTACATTCCATGTTGCCACTAACATGGATGCGTGAGGCGATACGAATTAGGTAAAGTTCCGACTCCTCTTGCGTTGTTTCTTCTTCCTGCAGCTAGAGGAGCTAGAGCTTCTGTTGACCATGGGTTGAGATCCCGAGCTTTGGTTCATCTGGACCAATAATTTGTTTAGTGGGGTGTCCTCAAAATCAACATCCCCGTCTGCTGCATCTCCTCCTTGATCAGTCATTGGCATATTCGTGACACGGCTAGGAGATGATGGAATCGCAGCTGCTGCCAGAGGCTTCTCTTCTGCCTCCAGGACTGTTGCAGGCTTCACGCTAGGCACTGGGTAGCCGCTGTCCACCTCCATCCGCTCAACCACAGTACTCCTCTGATTTCCGGGGACGTCTACAGGCACCTTGGCAGTGCTTGTTACCTCTGTTGGCATCTCGTGCCCACCATGTGATGCCCCTCCTCTAGCTACTGTTTTAGACTTTGAAAATGTCGGGCGTGGGGCACTAGTGGGGAGGGGTTGGCTTTCAATGCATGACGCTAGCCTGTCCTTCTCCTCACACCGCAACTCCTACTGACCAGCATCTGCACACAAGGCGACCGGGCTGCTCCCTGCCCCCATTGCTGCTCCCTCCTACCTTTGAGTGATCGGCACAAATTGGCATTTGTGTCCAAACACTTTGCATGTCGCACAACGCGGAGGCAACCATTGGTATTCCACCTTTACTTCCGCAGCTACACCATTCTCGCACTCCACCCTTACTTGGGTGACTAGATCCTCACGGGCATCAAGTTCCACCAGCACCCTCATGTGGTTGGCACGTTGCCTCCTAGCCGTTGGTACATCAGCCTTGAGTGGCACTCCCACACCACTGACAATGTGGCTCAAACCTTCCGCCCCTAGGTACTCGCATGGAACTCGCGAGAAAATAGCCCACACTGGGACGTTGGTGGGCTGTGCCTTGTCTAGTGGCATACCCTTCCGCCATTTCTGCAAAATAAGGAAACGTTGGGCAAAATGCCATGTTTTCTCCAAGACCAAAGTGGTATCACTCTCCTCACTAAACCGGAAGTAGAAAAATCCCTCCGAACTGCCTATTACATCCACGAGGCCAAAATCCTTCCAGAGTTTGAAGGCAAGGGACCGGACCAAGGAGTATGGCAGTTTGCGGCCAAGGAAATAGCCCACGAGAGTATTGTTCCAGAAGGTCGCGCCCAAGTCCCCAACTGCCTTGGGTATGTGCACTGTTGGGGAAGGGCCCTTGGCGGCCGGCGGCATATATTGCAAGGTAAAAATCGGTGAGCTATCCGACGCCTTGGAACTGCATGCTTGTGCGTATGTTTAGCCAGCCAGAGGCGCCTGTGCCGGTGCAGGTGGGTGGCCATTGCTAGGTGGAGGCCGGTTAGCCTCCTTCAGGGTCCAGGGATATGCTGTGTCGCTTCCTAATGCAAGAGTTCCAGAAATGGATTGATTTGGGTGGCACGTGGGCCATGGCTGGTGTGTGTGGCTATTTTGGTGAATGTGGGTCCACTACTGCAGGTGAGATGTCTGCTCTGCTCTGTGTGGGCACAAGGCTCCACATTTCCCTCCTTAGCTATGTTTTTTCCTTTCTCTTTCCCAGTTGGAAAAGCAGGGCATTGACTTACCAGATTTGGGTTGACATTAAAAGCCTCCTCTCGAACCGTGCTCGCCTCCGGAAGGAAGCCTTTGCCACTGCCGGTGGCCTTGTACATGGTCGCCTTCACTAATGGTGACTGATAGCCTTCCGGCACAGCATCCTTGGCCGGGGTTGACATGGAGGAAGGCAAGCGGGTAGGTGGTTGTAACTACTGAACTAGGCTAATGGCTTGGGTACGGTGGTTCCTAAGGGTCCTACGGGTGAGTGTGTTTAGGGAAGTGTGTAGGGAGGAGAGAGGAGAGAGCATCCTTCCTATGTTGCTAGAAAGTAAGTATGTGGAGAGTTGATCATGGATCAATATTGCAAAGGAATGCTCTATTTTTCTTCTCCTCATTCACATGCAGACCAAAGAGATGTGGCTTGACATAATTCTCAACAACAAAAAGATATGTAAATTTGATGTTTATTTTTATGGTGAAAAAAATGTTTCCATGTGGCTTGACATAATTCTCAACAAGAAGAAGATATGTAAATTTGTTGTTTATTTTTATGGTGACAGAAAGGTTTCCTTATTATTGTTCATTTCACATGTGACCAAAAAGAGTTTCCTTCTCATATGTGGGGTAATGTAAAGAACCGCTGCATAATAAAAGATTGCACGGAAATTAGTTAATATACACACCCCTATAGACTCTCTTCCATTTTATACATACAGCAACAACAATCAAAAAGGGAAAGCTTTAGCTGCATAGACATAAGTGAATTATACCACCAGTAACTCTCAAACTACTTCTATTCAAAGAAAACATCTAATATGCACAAACATGCAATATGGCTATTTTCTGCTCATATAATTCAAATCAGCACTCAGGCAGAAAGTATTCTCTGTCATCTTACCTGCTGATTTTCCAGGAAATGTAGAAACTACGCGAAATGTGACTACAGTACGACCATGCAACCACAAAGGAAATCTCATTGATTCATGAAGAACCCGGACCTACATTAAAGCTTACGTCAGGAATGTTTTGCATCTAACAAGCAAAGATCTGAAGTGAAAAGTCTCTTTATATCAATTGCTAATTAGGTCTAACTGTTTGAACATATAAAACTCATCTCATGTAAAGGAGACAAAGCAGTATCAGCATACACACATACTTGAGAGCTGCCTGAATGATGAGGCAGGTTATATAGAATTAAAAATATATCATGATGATTATTCTACTCTCTTCATAGTTCCATATTAGAAAACTTTTTGGGTAGGTGGGTGTTAAACGAGGAGATACAGGTGTGTATATCCATATATATACACATTCTGAAAAAGGTTACACAATAGGATCATCTGCTTTTCACTAGCTCTTCTATTCCGATTTCCTCTTCATACTAGAAAACATGCCCAAGTCCTTAAAAGTTTTGCAAGCAGGAAAGGATAATGAACAATGTTTTCTTGCAAGTCCCCAGAAAATATTACTCTTGAATTTTCAATGAACCAGTGGGCTATATTCTATTACACATTAAGCTATACAAGCGAAACCATTCAATTGGACAGACTATATTAAAAGAAAAGGTGAAATGGCAATGCAGCCTTAGTATGTGAAATTTCAAGAACCAAAAAGAAAAAAGAAAAAAGGTTACCGGATCCGCAAAAACAGAATCCAATGGCTTTCTCAAGAAGTGGAATATGGTAGTGAGTGGTCTGTACTATTTGCGTAATCTAACCAGACCACTATTCTTCCAATATTCAGTCGCAACAAATGTTTAGGATACACTCACTAGGACTATTTTCTGGCTTTCACCAGCTTTGTTGCTGTTGCTTGGAGGCTTACTATGAATAGGAGCAAAGGGACCCTGCGATTTTAGAATGGTAGGTAGGCCTAGCTGCTGGAGTTTATTATTTATGGAGAGAGAGAAACCTGCAAAGGGTTGGGGGAATTGCTTTGCCTACAAATACCATGGAAAGTTCTTCCAAAAGTTGCCTTTTTTTTTTTGGATAAGTTAAATTTTATTGATATCTAATGCTGTACAATCATCAAGACGGATAATGTTACATCATAGTCACGAGGACAAATTATTGAGATACAGATTTGTTTATATTTAGAAAAGATATTTTCTAAAAATATCATGTATTATAGCCTTTCTATGTATAGAGATATCATGTAATATAGTCTTTCTATATATTATAGTTGTTTCCTTTTTTGTTCCTTGTAATCCTCTATATTAGACCAGATGTTGTAAGGAAAATAATAAGAAAGAAAAAAGGAGATTTCTTCTTCACCCTCATCACGTATTTTTCTGACATGGTATCAGAGCCTAGGGTTTAGGAATTCTGGAATTTTTTTTTTTTCCTTCTCTTCGGCCTCCATTGCCGGGTTTTTTTTTTACAGATTGGCCTTCATTGCCAACAATCAACTTATTCCTTTGTCTCAATCCTCGTCTGGTTCCAATAATTACAACATACCTCGCCTTTTTTTTTTAACACAACCAGCAATTGCGTTAGAAGACCAACATAGGTTGACCTAAACCTGCTGGGCTGCGTCTTCCCTGGTTCTTTGTGTTCTGACATTAATTGCTGAACATCTTCCTCGGTCAACATGTCTGAAATGGTCAACAGCCCCAAACCATTCGAAGACTCCAATAATGTCCAGAAAATTGGAGAATTGCAAAATATCCGAACCTCCTATAGATTCAATGGGAAGAATTATCTAAAATGGTCTCAATTTGCCCGAACTTACCTCAAAGGCAAAGGAAGACTCAATCATCTTCTTGGGACCGGACCAACAAAGAACGATCCTGCATTTACTGCATGGGATGAAGAGGATTCAATGATAATGTCGTAGCTATGGGATTCAATGGATCCTACAATAAGTGACACTTGCATGTTCTTCAACACAGCAAAGGAAATATGGGACTTCCTACGTCGCACGTACTCAAAAGCCCATGATGCTGCACAAGTGTATGAGATCAAAGTCAAAACTGGAGCCACTAAGCAAGGGGACAAATCAATCACAGAATATGCAAACATATTGCGAAATCTGTGGCAAGAACTTGATCATTATCGAGTTTTTAAAATGAAACACCCTAAAGATGCAGTTATTTTGAAAAACTTCATTGAAAAAGATCGGGTTTATGATTTCTTGGCTGGGTTGAATCCGGAATTTAATCAGGTTCGAATCCAAATCCTTGGGAAAGAGGAAACTCCCTCCCTAGAGGAGACCATATCACTGATACGGGCGGAAGAAAGCCGACGTGCTATTATGCTAGAAACCCGAACAGCAAGTGAGTCAACCCTGATCGCAAGGATGGAACCTCGAGACACAAGGAAAAATAACATGTCAAAATACCAGAATAGGGAAAATCAGATGAAGGAAAGCAAAGACAACCTTTGGTGCACTTATTGTAAGAAACCAAGGCACACATAAGAGAAATGCTGGAAACTGAATGGTAAACCACCGAGCCAAGAGTGGGGAACCCGTGGGGGGCAACAACAATCTCATGCACACATGACAGAACAGTCAAAACCAGAGGAAAGCCCAGCAAAGGAGGGGTTCAATAGTGAAGAGATTGAGAAACTAAGAAACTTACTGGGATCCTTGGAAAAAACCTCTGGAACGTGTTCTCTAGCTCTCTCAGGTAAACCTTTATCTCCTCTTTGTATGGATGCCTCAGATAACTTACATACTAATGCATGGATAATAGACTCTGGAACCACGGACCATATGACTAACATGTCAGAACTCTTCCATACATACACCCCATGGCCTAGTAATAGGAAAATTGCAGTAGCCAATGGCACGTTAGCTACTATTGCAGGGATTGGAGACATACATATCACACCTACTATTACATTAAAAAAATGTCCTTCATGTACCAAAACTATCGGCTAGTCTTGTCTCCATCAAAAACTCACCAATAACCTGAAATGTTCTGCTGTTTTTTACCCTTCTTACTGTGTCTTTCAAGATCAGGAAACGAGGAAGAGGATTGGACTTGCTAAGGAAAGTAGTGGCCTTTATTACCTTGAATATTCAAAGAAACCTAGGAGTAATTTATCTTTTCTCAGTTCATCAAATAAACATGCTATTTGGTTGTATCACCTACGTCTTGGACATCCATCTTTTAGAGTTCTCAAAGTCATGTTTCCTCATTTGTTCCAAGGAATAGATATTACAGAGTTTCATTGTGATGTGTGTGAATTTGCAAAACATACCCGTGTATCTTTTCCCATCAGTAATAAAAGAAGCTTACATCCTTTCCATTTGATTCATAGTGACGTATGGGGGCCTTCCACAGTCCCTAATATTTCTGGAGCTCGTTGGTTTTTATCCCTAATTGATGATTGTACTCGGGTTACATGGTTGTACCTTCTAAAACAAAAGTCTGATGTCAGCACTATCATACCTAATTTTGTCTCTATGATTCAAAATCAATTTGGGGTGAAAATAAAAATGTTTCGGACATATAATACTAGAGATTATTTCAACCAAACATTGTCACCCTACTTCCAATCTCAGGGTATTCTCCACAACTCTTCATGTGTTAACACACCTCAACAGAATGGGGTAGCTGAAAGGAAAAATAGGCATTTACTTAACACCACACGAGCTTTGCTCTTTCAAGGAAATGTTCCTAAGTCCTTTTGGGGGGAAGCCATTCTAACTACTACATATATGATAAATAAACTTTCCTCACCTGTCCTAGACAATAAGAGTCCCATGGATCTCCTTCACAGTTTCTTCCCACATTCCCGAACCTCAAATGGGCTTACACCTAGAGTGTTTGGGTGCATAGCCTTTGTCCATGTCCATAATCATCACAGAAGTAAACTTGACCCCCAAGCCATCAAGTGTATTTTCTTAGGTTACTCATCTACTCAAAAGAGATACAAATGTTATCACCCTTTATCTAGGAAATGGTTTATCTCTGCTGATGTTACATTTGCAGAAACAACTCCTTTCTTCTCCAAGTCCTCTCTTCAGGGGGAGATTTCGGGTGTAGAAGAGAATACTAATGAGTACTTTGAACCACTTCGATCTCTTGATCTTCAATCTCATGATCTTCCTCTCGTACCAAACACGGTCAACCTAGGGTCAAATTCTGTGGAACCAAATGATGACCATCCCAAGATTTCTCGAGTATATTCAAGAAGAAAGGCTACTACTGAACCAACACAAGTCCAAGAATCCAACTCAAATAATGATAATGAAGTCATGGAAAAATCTGATGTGCCTCTAGATGCACAACCTGTTGAACTATCTATCAATCCAACAGATGACCTTGATCTTCCCATTGCTGTGAGAAAAGGAACCAGAGAATGCACTAAGCAACCTCTTTATCCATTATCCCACTATGTCTCACTTAAACATCTATCACCAGCACACAAAAGGTTCATTGTGAGTCTAAACACCATTACTATTCCTAACACAGTTTCTGAGGCATTGTCAAAAAGGGAATGGAGGAATGCTATGAGAGAAGAGATGAGTGCCTTGGAAAAGAATAAAACATGGGAGATTGTTAACAAACCAAAAGGAAAGAATATTGTTGATTGTAAGTGGATTTTTACAATGAAATACAAAGCAGATGGATCCCTTGAAAGATATAAAGCCAGATTAGTAGCCAAGGGTTACACTCAGAAGTATGGAGTTGATTATCATGAGATTTTTTCTCCAGTTGCAAAAATGAATACCGTGAGAATTTTATTGTCATTAGCTGCTCACTTCAATTGGCAACTCCTTCAATATGATGTCAAAAATGCATTTCTTCATGGTGACTTGGATGAAGAAATCTACATGAATATTCCACCAAGATTTCAAGGAGACACGGAGAATAAGGTATGTAAACTGATGAAGGCTCTTTATGGGTTAAAACAATCCCCTAGAGCTTGGTTTGGAAGATTTGCAACGGTAATGAAGAAATCTGGTTACATACAAAATCAAGGAGATCACACTCTGTTTATTAAGCACTCAACTGCAGGGGGAGTAACTGTGCTTATTGTCTATGTGGACGACAATATAATAACTGGAAATGATGAGAGAGAGAAATATAAATTGAAGGAACAGCTAACCAAAGAATTTGAGATAAAGGAATTGGGAAAACTGAAGTACTTCCTTGGTATTGAAGTGGCTTATTCTACACAAGGAATTTTCATTTCACAGCAGAAATATGTGACCGACTTATTGGCAGAAACTGGGAAGATTGGAAGTAAACCAGTCTCTACTCCGATAGATCTAAACCACAAGTTGGGAGAAACTAAGGAAGAGCCAATGGTTGACAAGAGAATGTACCAGAGATTGGTTGGAAAGCTTATATACCTAGCTCACACTCGACCAAACATTGCATACTCAGTAAGTGTAATTAGCCAGTTCATGCATGATCCGAGAGAATCTCATCTTCAAGCTGCGTATAGGGTACTACATTACTTGAAAGGCTGTCCAGGAAAGGAATTCTGTTCAAAAAGAACTCCAAACTTACTCTGGAAGCCTACACAGATGCTGACTATGCTGGTTCTCCAGTGGATAGAAGATCAACTACCGGGTATTGTACCTTTGTTGGAGGTAACCCGGTAACATGGAGGAGCAAAAAACAGAATGTGGTAGCACGATCTTCAGTCGAATCAGAGTTTAGGGCAATTGTTCAAGGACTTTGTGAATTGCTTTGGTTGAAAATCATCCTAGATGATTTGAAAATTAAATGGGATGGTCCTATGAAGCTATATTGTGATAACAAGTCAGCCATCAATATTGCTCATAATCCGGTACAACATGATAGGACAAAGCACATAAAAATTGATAGACATTTTATCAAGGAAAAATTGGAGGAAGGACCGGTGTGTATGTCCTATGTTCCAACAGGACAACAATTAGCAGATGTTCTAACAAAAGGGCTGAACCACACAAGTCGTCATAATCTTGTGACCAAGCTGGGAATGGAAAACATCTATTCCTCAACTTGAGGGGAAGTATTGAGATACAGATTTGTTTATATTTAGAAAAGATATTTTCTAGAAATATCATGTATTATAGCCTTTCTATGTATAGAGATATCATGTAATATAATCTTTCTATGTATTATAGTTGTTTCCTTTTTTGTTCCTTGTAATCCTCTATATTAGACCAGATGTAGTAAGGAGAATAATAAGAAAGAAAAAAGGAGATTTCTTCTTCACCCTCATCACGTATTTTTCTGACACAAATAAAACAACAGTAAAAACAATGGTATTACTATAGAAATGTTACAAAAGTGTGGAGTAGGCTCCAATTTGGTTCACTACTGAGCCCCACTTAGGAATGTTATGCCCTAGACGTATATTGTTGCGTACTCTTCAAATGCATATGGTAGCCCCTTGCCAGCTTTTGAAGGAGGCGGGGTAATGAAGATGGTCACATACCGCGCCCTAGATCAGGCAGGAATAACTACAGTTGAAGAACAAGTGGGGGTGGTCTTCCAGGCCCTGACAACACAGGAAACAAGTTGCAGTCGAGGTAACACCCCATGATACCAGCTTGTCCAGGGTGGAGAGTTTACGTAACCAAGCTAACCATAAGAGAAACGAGTGTTTTGGTATTGAGTGTTTGTTCCAGATCACCTTAAACCAGGGCACCGCAGGAGTCAAAGGGTTCAGGAAAGCATATCTGCTTTTTGTTGTGTACTCACCTATGCTAGAATAGATCCATCGAAGGCGATCATTGTGTGAGGTGTTGGGACGGAGCGAGGTAGGAATCTGGATATTATTCCAAAGCGATCCCTCCGGTATATACTATTCATTACCTTCCAATAGGGAACAGAGTTTGGTGGCAGTATTACCCATCTCTCGAGCACTAAATATCATGTCCAACGGGCTTACTGGAAGCCAATAGTTTGCCCAAAGAGATATAACAAGCCCGTTGTTGGGTTCCCAATGAAAGCTAGAGCGGACTAGGCATCTAAGCTTTAACAGTTTCTTCTAAGTCCAGGAGCATAAAGTAGGCGCTTTAGTTAACCAGAAGCTTCTACCTTTTAAGATTGTGGAGTGAACCCATTCAGGCCATAGGGTCCTTGGACCTTCCTTACACAAATGCCAAATGTTTTTTATCCGAATGGCCTTATTCCATAGGTGTAAGTCCGATATCCCTAGAACCCTACATTTAAGTAGCTTACAAACTTCACTCCATCTAACTTTAGCCTTGGAATACGTCTAAGGATTTCCGCTCCAGAGAAAGTTTCTGAGTAAGCTATCCATCTTCCAAATAACATATTTAGGAAGTAGGAATACATTACTCCAGTAGACTTGTATGGAGGTAAGGACCGACTTGAGTAACTGCAATCTTCCCAGATATGAGAGATATTTGGATGTCCAAGATGTAATCCTAGCCAACATCCTCTCTAGCAAGGCATCATAGTCTTCTTTTATGAGTTCAACGGAAGATATAGGTACCCTTAAGTATCGAACTGGCAACTTTCCTTCCTGGAACTGGGTATATCTGAGAATGTCCTCCTTCACCCCCATGGGAACATAAGAGAAGAAAATGTTGCTTTTGCTATTATTCACCTCCAAGCCTGAAATAGAATGGAACCACTGTAGCGTCTCTTTAATCAAGGAGACTGATTCAAGATTTCCCCTGGAGAATATGAGAAGATCATCTACATCTTCTTGCATCTCCAGTGAAGGGAGAATTGGGGATTCTCAGTCAGTCTCCTCAAATGTGTGGATGAAACCTCCTTTCCCAATACAAAGAGGTAGGGAGATAATAGGTCTCCTTGTCTCAATCCCCTCTTGCTTGAGAAATAACCTACCAAATCCCCATTAATGTTGATAGAGAACTTCAGAGTAAAGATACACTGTTGTATGAGAATACATAAATGGATTGGGAGGGGTGGGGTGGTGTATGTGAATTCATAGCTTGAAGGGTCACCATCAGGAAGTCCCATCTAATTGTATCATACGCCTTTTACAAGTCCACTTTAAGGGTGCAACGCAGTGCTCCAGTTTAGACTCGATAACCCGCCATCAACTCTTGGGCAAGGAAGATGTTGTCAGTAATTCTTCGCTCTGAGATGAAAGCCGCTTGTTCTCTACCAACCAGTGATGGAAGGACCCTCTTTATTCGAGCTGCAATGATTTTAGATATGGCCTTATAAATGACATTACAACAAGCAATGGGTCAAAACTCGCCTAGCCTAGATAGGTTAGCAACCTTGGGAACCAAGGAGATAATGGTTGAATTAATCTCCTTAAGGTGCCTAGATGACAAGAATTCTTTGGAGGCTGCCAACATGTCTTTTCCAATGATACCCCAGGCTTCCTTGAAGAATTTGGTTGAGTACCCATCAGGCCCTAGGGCTTGCTCATTGGCTTGAGAAAAGAACCCCCACTTGATCTCATCTTCAGTAAAGGGGACATCCAACTCAAGTAGCTGTTGATGACTCAATTTCCAAGTTACCAAGTTACTCACATCCTCGAGTCTAAGGTTGGAAGAAGGGTAGTTATAGAGCCTCTGAAAGTGTTCTACTGCTAATGCTTTGACTTCTACATCCCCAAACGCCTCACTACCATCATCCCTAACTAAGCGTTGGATGGAGCTATGGTTATGCAAGTTCCTCATGGTTTTATGGAAATAAGAAGTATTCTTGTCCCCCAATTTTAGCCAATGAGACCTTGATTTCTATTTGTAGAAACTTTCCCCAGCTCCTCTAAGCAAATAGTACTCCTTATACGCTTTCTTCTCCTCTTCCATACTAGACATATCTCCGCTCCCAAGAACAGAGGTTTGTAGGAGGTGTAATATGGTTTTGGCCATCTGTACCTTGTTCGGAAGGTAGGAGAATTCATTTTTGTTCAATTGTCGAAGTTCTTGCTTGAGTAGTCTGAGTTTTCTCACGATTTGAAACATCTTGGAACCTCTAATATCCGTTCTCCATGTACTGTTCACTAGGTCTTTGAAGCTCTTATGTTCAATCCAAAAGTTAAAGAACTTGAAAGGAGCTTTCCTACTACCCAAGTTAAAGTCCATGCAAGTGATAGCAAGGGAATGGTTTGAAAGAGTAGGGAAAACGAACTTTGCTTGTGTTGTGGGGAGCAAACCAAGCCAATGTTGGTTCACCATGATCCTATCCAACTTGCGTAATATTGGGTTGTTCTCTTGCCGGTTAGACCAAGTGAAAAAATCCCCCACATAGCTCAAATCCTCCAATTCCAAATGTGTAATACAGCTTTGTAGCTCAACCATTTCATCCGTAAGCTGCATTCTCCCACCCAATTTTTCCTAAGGAGATTTAGTTGAATTAAAATCCCCAAGTACCAGCCACGGATCTTGGTGTAATGACCGAGCTAGGTTCTCAAGGTTACTCCAAAGGGTTCTTCTTTTTCTACCATTGTTGGAAGCGTAGATAAAGGTAACAAAAAGAGTGGAATTGGATCTCATGTTTATGGCTTTGCAATGCATAAATTGGGTGTGTTCCATTTCCACGCTAACATTCCAATCTCTAGGCTTCCAAACCAGCCATATTCGTTTCCGAGCAGCCTCATTTATTCTTACTTACCAAGCTGCAACCAACGCATTCTTGATTGATGTTTCATTCATCAGGTTAACCTTAGTTTTTAGCAACCCTATAAAACTTATTTTTTTATCGTTGCATATCCGTCTAACATCCGCCACCTTGATGGGGTTATTTAACCCCCTGATATTCCAAGCTACTATATGCATAGTTATTAGAATATTGGGCAGCTAGGTGAAGGTTCTTCTCCTTTTCCGCAGCTTCTTCTTACGCCTACTAGAAGAGCTAGAACCTTTCGTTGTCTTTGGGTTGCTGCCCTGTTCATGGTGTAGTTGGGGTATTAGTTTGCTAAGGGGAGTGTTTTCAAACTCACCAGCCCCATTAGCATCATCTGGTAACCTGATCACTATGGCCTTGGAAAAGTGATTTCTCTAGCTGTGTTTCGGCCACAAGGGTAGCTGTAGGAGAGTAATGTTCCTCCACTTCCATTTCATTCCCAGCCCTTACCTCCTCCTCTCACTGCACATTGTCAACAGCTTCATCTGATTCAATTCCGGCCGTTTCCTCAACTCCTCCCACATGAGTGACTTTGTGAGTAAAACTGGGGGCCGGGCTAGTAGAATCCTTTCTTGTTTCAGGTGCCCAGTTAGGCTTGTGGGTGGGCTGCCCTACCTCACTTCCTACCCCGCCAGGTTGATGACAGGGCATTGTAGTGCCACTAATGCCCACCTTTCACTCTACATTTAGCTTCCATTTTGCCTTTCCACTCCCTTTAGCCGAAACCCACTGATCCTTGTTGCTCTTGGCCCATGGTTGTTCGAGGCAGTTGGGCATGTCCCTATATTTGTAGGCCAACAAGTATGACCAAAGACCTTGCACTCACCGCATCTTAAAGGGAGTCCCTAATATTTAACCAATAGCCTTGAAGTTAACCCATCAGATCTCTCTACTTTGACTTGAGTGACCATTTCTTCTCTCGCATCAATCTCAACAAGCACTCTCGCATGATTTGCCCTTTGCCTAGAAGCCATTAAAGCATCAGCCTTGAGAGGAACACCCACTCCACTTGCTATGTGGCTGATGCCTTCCTTGTTGAGATATTCACAAGGAACACGCAAGAAGAAAGCCTAAACTAGAACATTTGTTGGCTGAGGCCTCTCAAGGGACATGCCTATTCTCCATTTTTGAAGAATGAGGTACCTTTGCGCAAAATACCATGTCTTTTCCAACAGAGGAGTAAGGTCAGTTGCTTTGGCGAATCTAAAATGGAAGAACCCCTCTTTACTTCCCAAGACTTCCATAATACCATGTTCTTTCCATAGGCAAAGAGCCGTGTCATGGATGAGCTTAAAAGGCAACCTCTGGCCTAGGAAGAAACCAACAAGAGTTGAGGACTAGTAGTCAGCTCCGGCAACCTCCACCGCTTCTGGAATCTTCACACGTGGCACCGCACCTTTCTCAGCTAGAGGGTGATACCGCAGCTGGAACTGCGTTTCATCATCAGTGTCTTTGGCTCCGCAGGCATGGGTGTATGTTTTCCTTCCATGCTCACCTCCAAAGGAGGTTTCAATTGGGGATAGTGGTTTTGTGGGGTGGTTTTGCTTTTCAAGGTCTTCCAGCAATCCATTAACTAGGTCCAAGGTAAAATTACCAAAGGAGAAAAGTTGTTGGGAAGGGTGCAAGTGTGATGTGGCACCAAAGCTGACTTTAGTACTCCCTTCCGTAGACACCTTTCCATCAGGGGCACGAGAATCCACAATTCATCTTTTGGACAAGTCAACTTTGCTTTTTCCTCTAGAGTTAAAAGGCACTCCTACTTTTTCCTTATCAAGAAGCTTGGGTTTTCCAGCCTTTGGAGCTGTGCTAGGTGAATCAGCAACCGGTTTTCCTAGGTAGAGTGGGGGAAAATGGTCACCCAACATACTCCGGCCACCAGTGAAGGTCCTACTAGGCGGCTCATGGGGGTGGCTACTGTCCTCATCCATCAGTACCAGCAGCACATGAGATGGGTGAGAAGGGATGGGTGGTAGCGTGTGTGTTTAGCCTAAAAGAAGTGGTCTTTTAAGAGGGAGGGTTGGGAGGTTTTAGAGAGAGGTAGGAGCATTTTCGTTTAAGTTACTAGTTCCAACAGTTGCCTTTGCCACGAAGGAAATGTGATATTGTACTGCCTTATCTAGGTGATTTTGTTTAGTTCCTTTTGTATTGAATTTTATTTTATGCACCATGTAGATGATGGTGCATCCTATAATACTCAGATCATGATCTCTCTTTTTTCATCTTGTAAGGTCATCAATCAGGAACTAATGTACATAAGGTACTACCACTAAACTTGCCCTTAAAGAAGAAATAAGAAGCTTCATTACGATTGAGTACATGAGCTATTTGGTATTATAGATTAATCCCTTTATGCACTTTCAATATAGTGGGCAGCACTCTATTACTTTTCAGGCTATCACTGACATCTTAGATGTTCCCTCTAATGATAGCTTTGTTTTCTATAAAGCTAATAAAAAAAAGCTAACCAATAGAATTAAAATTAGTAATCAAAAAATTATGCTAGACAATTGACCAGCCAACCATAGTTTCTCTATACATGAAAACAGCAGCAACAGCTGCTTATCTTATCTTCTATTAGACGCTTTTCTTTTCTTCCCCCTCTTTAAGGTGGCTTATGGTATCTTTTTGTTTTAAGGAAGCTAAGTGGTGGCAGTTTTTAAAAGAATGAATTCATTGAGGCTCTCCCTTCAACCCAATGGGATTGATATAGAGTATTAGCAACCAATGTGGAAACTAACCTAATGGAATTGCTACACATGCCCCATTTAATCTCAAAACTTTCTTCCAAGAACTGAACTACATAGGACAAGCTAGTAAATGGAAATTCAGTCATCATCCCAAATCTTTTTTTTTTTTTAGGGGGGGGAGGCGGGGGAAGAAAACCAGTATGTTTATGGGCATTTTCTTAAAATGACCCAAGATATCTAAAGATAGGTCCATTAAGTACCAAAAGGACGAGACATTAACATTGGACATGAAAAACACAGTTCCAAACATGGGGTAAAGAGTTTAAAGCTAAAGGCATAGAAAATGGTGTGACCATCTATTTTCTTACCTGCTTCAATATAGCACCTTCAGCATGCTCTGAATTAAGTTCCATAACTTCCCAATCGTCCTCACTAAGCGGCACTATTGTGATAAGAGTAGCTTTCGGAATGTTAGAAACCACACGCACTTGAACTTTATCTCTATTTGGCAATGCAATACACTCTGCAAATTGTTGAGAAACCTGCATTTAATGTCAATCATAAAACCTGAGATTACAAATGAAATTCTTACATAAGATATCAGTCTTTGCTTCATATTAACTCATTTTCAAAATCGTATCTTGTTTAGATAGATTTTTTCTTTCTTCAGAAGTATTTATATCTCTTAAACGAAATTTCTTTTTTCTAATTTCTTAGCAATGTCATCGAGTGACAGATTCCTAGGCTATGATCCAGCAGTCTAGGGTTTCCCTATTCCTAACAGGTGTCTTCTTTTGCTGTCAATCACATGTCATCATATATGATTAGAAAAAAAAAAAAGGCATTCACCAAATATTTATGGGTAAATTACAGCAAAACCCCCAATTTCCAAAATCAAGTGTATTGAGAGCACCAACTGATATGCATTTGTAACTATTTTTTGAGGGCAATTCATCACTTGTTTTAGATTTTCACTTGACTTTGATATTTCAGCAATTAATATGAAATAAATCAAGTGAAGGATTGATATAAAATATAATTAGAACTGAAAATTCAATTAGTGTTGCATTAGAGAAGAAATCTTGGCGGTGCCAACCCTTTTTAAGGGTGTAATTATGCTATTCCGAATTTTTGGGATGTTGCCGTAGTTTTGATAATTTCTATGGGGTGTCAATGTGATTTAACAATATTCAATCTACACGGACCAAGTAATCAGCACAGAAATACCAAATGAGAAAATAGGGTTCAAATCCACCTATATTTCTTTCAGCTGAAACTTATTCGGTAATGATATTGATATTTCTGGGAGTTCCAAATTCTCTAATCAATGGAAAAAGAAAATACAACGCAACATTGTAATTTCGCACGAAAACCAAAGCTTCTATCAACCATTTACCACCACAATAACACTACAATCTACTTCCATTATAAATGCTTCCAACGAAAGAAAAAAAAAATTTAATTAAACATATCTCCCACTGACAATTGCTTGAAATCAATACTACAAGCACTTCCTTCAACAAAAAGGGAGGGGAAGCAAATGGGAAGTGTAAGATTATTAACTTAAAAGAATGGAGATTACATCAGTTTACCTCAACAGCCGAACAAGAAGAAGTATCACCAGACCAAGCAACAAGCCAGGAAACATTGGAGGTCAGAGAGCGAAGCTCGAGAGTCAACAAGTGAGGAAGAAATCCAGAAGAAGAAGGTGATGATTGTTGTAGGGTTTGGATTAGAGATAAAGGAAGAGACACAAAACAGTTCTCTATAGTACTCACACACCTAATCTCAAACTCCAGACCGCCCATGTTTTCTTCCTAATCAGTGAGAAGTAAGTAATTTTTTAAGTGCAGATAACGAAGAACAAATGCAGGGGCAAAATTTACTCAACTCTCCAAACCCTAAATATGGCTTTCAACATTACAGTTACAATACAGCAGAGAACGTATATCTCGCAAGAAATAATAAAAGCACATTCTTGAAACAAAGCCGACCCATATAATTTTACAGACAGAACAAGAGACCAAAGGACTTCGCAGTAGTCCAAGTCATGGAACCCTTCAATCAAACGTCGTCAGAGCGGTTGGTCTTGGCATGATGGGGGTGGTCAGCTGATGATGTAGCAGCAGGTGGTGGTGTGGGCAATCCAAACACTCGAGGGTTGGTCCGTCTTCCTCTCTCTTACTAGGAAATAGCATCCGAAACCCAGATGCAGAACAAAATTAGTGAAGGGAAAAAGAAACTGTCGGGTGGGTGCGGGCCAATCGGGCCGGCGAGCCCCGACAGCACAGGTCTCTAGTCAAAACGGGCCGACTGTATGGCCCGCACCATAGCAGGCTAGCAGGCTCAACCGCCCCACAAGCCAATATGGGCTGGCTGATCAATCCAAAAAAAAACGTAATTTTTTATTATTATCATAAATTTATAATAATATATATGAATCAATCACTTAAATAAAATTCACTCAAACAATCAATATTTATATACGAACCAAGTCAACCTAAAATAAAATAATATATATTCTAAGAAATAAACTAATTGAAAAGTAATTTTACCTTCTTCTTTTTTCTTTGAAATAATATATTAGTTTCTATTTGTTTGGGAAATTTTTTTTACATACATCTTGTATTTTATATCCTTAAATCCACGGGATCTTTTCATATGAGTATTATGGATTTAATACTTTAAAATACGTGTATATATATATATAAAGGCATATGAAGGATAGATGTTATATAAAGAATGTTGTTCCTTGTAGTAGTTGTTATGCAATAATAAGTGCAATTAATCCAGCATATGAATTAGTGGCAAATTGGCAATGCAATATACAACGGTTTTCATCTTATGCATTAGCATTCATAAATACTAATTACTAAGTAAAAATTTCAAAAAAAATCTTAAATCTTATATAATAGAGAAAAAACAACCTCAAACAATAATCAAGCAAATATAACAATTATTTTAAAATCTTTTTTCTACTAATTATATAGGAAAACAAAGGTAATAATAGAGGGAAAAAATCACACATATAAAACAATCATCATCAACAACAACAACAACCAAATTGGAGTCTCATTTTGCTGAAATAGTCCCACTCCCACTATCTTCTTCTTCTTCTACAATTTACCAAATCATACATATAATTAGATGTTAAAAGCTTGAAATAATACGTTAAAAGAAAATATTACCAAAAGAATTAAAAAAAAATCACCTTCACAAGCAAATCTTTACAACTAATTTTATGTATAAATTAAAACTTCCACATTTGAAGGGAGCATAAAATTATAATACTTATTAAGCACACATGTACCAATACTTAAAGCTGACTCAGATGTTACAGTAGTAATTGGAATGCTGAGCACATCAAAGGCCATGATGTATAAATTAGGATATCTCTGGCTTTGAGTCTTTCAATATTGTTATACATCCAATTCTTAGTAGAAATTCATATCCATTACTAGCTCTCTAAATAAAGATCCAAAGCAATACTTTTACATTATTAAGAAAAAAACTAATTAAATATTGATATATAATATAAAAAAATAAAACAAAGTGATTATTAAACTTATAGCTAAAGTAGCAAAATTAATTGCTAAAGCTTTTCCAAATTTTAAGTTTCATGCTACTACTCCTTTACCTCTACCTCTAAATGTGCCTTGTGTTCGAGAAGATAATCTAACTTGGAAATTTCTAAATATGTGATCTATCTTTTTCTTTTCACATTCTCCAAAGAGCTTATATAGCTTACTCTTTATGTTAGCCAACTTCTCTTCACAAGTGAAGGGATCAATTTTATTAAAGTAGAACTTCCAAAAATTCAACTTTATTTAAGGATCAAATATTGCTCTAAGTGTAAGGACAATACTATATTCCATCCATTTTTTTATCAAACTTCTATTTTGTTTTAATACATACCTCCCTTATGACATAATTTTCACTATTGAAATTTTCATTCAACAAATATTCAATTCTCCATACTTATAAAAAATAGAGGTTTGAAGTTGAATACAAAGATCCCAACATCAAATTGGTAATAGTATAAAAAGAGCTCAAAAACTTATATATCTTCTTTGCTCCTCCCCACTTATTCATTGTTGGATAATACTTACAATAAGAATCATTTAATTGAAGGCAATAAAAAGCACGTTAATACCTGAGTGTGCTATCAAGTATAAGGTAAGTGGAATTCCATCTAATAGTTACATCCAAGCACAAACCAACACTAGTATCAATGTCACTAACTTGTTGAGCACATTGTAAAAAATGTTTCATTCTTTCCTTGAAACCCTTACATACTTTACACTCTCCCTTATTTTATGCAAAGCTTCACTACTTATCGTCAACCTCTCTTTAACAATTAAATAAAGAATATAAGCACAACATTTAATATGGAAAAACTCACCACCACATAATAAACTATTATGTAAGTTCAAGTACTCTTTCAAGAAATCTTATATGTAGTTATTTATAGATAAATTATCTAATATAAGGGGGAATATATTTTTATCTATGCCCAATCATTCAAAAATTCAAATACTTTCTTAGATAACTCAAAACCTAAGTGAGGACGAGGCATTTTAGAAAAAATATATATTATTAAGTTTCCATTTGTCGTTCAGAAAATACCTAGTCAAACAAATATATCCTTCACTAGTGGAAGTAGTCCATACATTAGAAGTCAAACAAACTCTTCCTAGAATTTTTTGCAAATTTTGTTTTAAATTATCATTTCGAGTCAAATATAAATTCCAAACATCTAATGTAGCAGTTTCCTTAGAAATTGGCTTATAATTATGATTATATAACCTTATAAACTATGTAATCCTTCTATACTCAACAAATGAAAATGGGAGATCATGTTCAATAATAGTCATTGACATTATCTCACGAGCAACGTTTGGATCTGGTTTTCTTGATCTTAACTTTCCAACATGATCAATTATTATATCACCAACATCATTATATGTAGGAACTTAACTCAAATGACACTTTCCCATACGTCGAAGTAAGGTTAAAGTTTCATGTGTATATCCCCCAATAACATATTCTTTCCCACAAGCTTTTACATTTAGCTCTACTTTTACCATATTTCCTAACACCTATTCTTATAAATTTTTCCCAAACACGAGAACTACTTAGTCAAGCCTTCTTACCTATGGGGTCTTCGAATTGAGAAGATCCTACTTGTGCATTAACATTAGGCTCACTGACTTCGGACATGTCATCTATATTAATAGGTTATGTTGTATATGTAGTGTCATTGTGTGTAGGATCCATTTTGAAAATATATTAACAAAAGAAAATGTTAGAATACAGAATTACAGATGTTGCACTTATGCAAACAACAAAATTTGTTGAAAATCAATATAGAATATAAATCAAATGATAGATGTTTCCCTCTCCTTCCCAAACCCCAAACTCAAACCGCAAAACCTCCAAACTTAAACCGGCTAAACCTCTAAACCCTAAATCCCAAACGGCCAAACCTCCATAACTTAAAGCCCAAACTTGAAACCCAAAGCTTAACGGTTGAATGGTCGAACCCCAAACTTTAAACCCCAACTCAAAACCTCGCGCCATAAGTCCATAGCATAACACATCCTCATAAATTAAAAAATAAAATAAAATAATGCAACTAGAGGAAGAGTGACTGACAATGACAAGTGATTGACGCGTGGCAAGTGGCTAATGAGAGGACGAGGATAACGATGACGAGAAGTGAAGATAGGAGTAAAAGATGAGGAGGTCGCCTGGGTTTCGGGTTCATGTTTAGGTGCTAGGTTTGTGGCTCGTAGTCATGGTGGCCGATGGTGATGGTCTCGAACAATGACTTGTCTAGGTTTGGCTAGGTAGAGTGTAGAAGTGTGTCGTGTGTGAGTGTGATGAGTGATTGGGTGTTAAGTTGAGTGATGAGTTTGATGATTGATGTGTGTGTGAGCTATTGTTTTGTCTATTGTGCCTGCTGTCTATTGTTTTCATTTTTTTTTTTAATTTTGGCGTGTCTAGCAGGTCAACCCGACCTACAACAAGTTAGCCTGCCCCAACTCACGGGCCACGAGGGTGGGCCAAAAAGCCCACAACTCTTGCGGGCTAATTTTTTTTAGCCCAACCTATAAAAAATTCCAATTTTGCAAGCCCACCTGCTAGGCCCGCTACACATTCCTACCCTTTTGAGATGATATTGATAAGTTTTACACGATTACAAGGAGCATACACACCCAAAAGCTATTGAAGAAGGTCTACATTCCCAAGTTCACATCAAGTCCAACAACAGCATATAATTTTAACTTGAGCAGCCACATGTCAGACTAATCCAACAGCAAGCCACATCCAATTATTTGTTTCAATTAAGAAGCAGCCCACCATCCAGCATTAAGTCTACGATCCAGCAAAGAAATCATTCCAGCCCAACATTCAAAGCGATTTGAAAAATCACAGGCTAGCATGTTTCGATCCATGCAAGTGCAACTCCACGATCCATCGCTTTAATTTAATCAAAGCCAGTTGTCAAGCCCGAGTCCAATAGCTATTGAAGAAGGATTATAAAGGTAAGTCACGGCCACAACGTCAAATTGCCAGTCGGTTCAATAATAGTTTAGTTGATCGAGGGATGAACGTATTTCCGTTCGATATGATTCATCCATTTAAATTGAATTGGGTGTAATATTACGGTTTGATTCTTTTTTTTAATTTGAACCTAATGTTACGATTTAGTTCATAATATCTTTAAACCTAAAAAAAGGTTCATTTTATTTAGTTTACAATTTAAATAAAAAATCTCAAAATATTTAAAAGAAATACTTACATTTCAATACAGATTTTGTTGATCACTGTAAAAGAAAATATTTTTATTGTAGTTCTGAGACTAAGAACTAAAAACTTTTTTTAAATGTGATATTTTTCACATCCTACACAATCTTTAGAACACTATAAATAAAAAATAGTTATTAAATCCTATTATGATTTAATGGACACTTTACAGGTTAGATAGCTTCCAAATCAATACAAGAAAAATAGAAAAAAAAATCATTTTTCACTTATTTCCAAGATTCACAAAATATATGTAGAATATTTGGAATATTTAGCTTCACACCATTCATTCACATTTTTATCTAGAGGTGCAAACATAGATAAATGGATAAATTTTTTTTATAATAGTTAAAAAAAGACACTCACTGAATATAATATTACGATTTGATTCCTTTTTTAATTTGAACCTAATCTTATAGTTTAGTTCATAATATCTTTAAACCTAAAAAAAATGGTTCATCCTACTTAGTTTGTAGTTCGAATAGAAAATCTCAAAATATTTAAAATAAATACTCACATTTTGGTGCAAATTTTCTTGACCATCTATAAAAGAAAGTATTTTTAATGCAATTTCGAGACCAAAAACTTAAAACTTTTTCTAAATGTGACATTTTTTACATCCTACACAATCCATTAGAGCACTACGAATGGAAAATAGTTATTAAATCCTACTATGACTTAATTGACACTTTAGAAGTTAGATAGCGTTCAAAGCAATACAAGAAAAATAGAAAAAAAAAATTATTTTTCACTTATTTCCAAGATTCAGAAAATATAGGTAGAATATTTGGAATATTTAGCTTCACACCATTCATTCACATTTTTATATAGAGGTGAAAACATATATAGATGGATAAAATAAATTTATATTATTTAAAGAAAGATACTCATCAAAATTTCACAATTAGCATAGTGATTACTACGTTTTTTTTTCCTTTCACGGTTTGGTTCGGTTTGTAATTTTTTCAAACCTACAAGAAAAGGTTTGTTTCGGCTTATAATTTTTTTGAACCTTAAAAAAAAAAGAAACAGTTTAAATTTAATTTATAGTTTTGTTTGATTTGTTTTGCTTTTCAATCAATTTTTTTTTTGCGCAATCCTAAGTTGTTTCACACGCTAGGGAATACATCAAGAAAGGAAAATTTGTGTGGATTTGTTTTCAAAAGAGTATAAAAGACAAAGATAAGAGATGAGAAACGAAGTTTGATGAACTAAAACAAAAATGTCATAATGGCCACTCTCATTATTTATTGATTTTTTTTCTATAGAGTAGTTTCACAATTTTAGTGTTTAGTAATTTGTAAATAATTAAGTGGATCAAAACCAGCTATAAGTAAAGAAGTTAATCATGCAAGAATTGATGGTTCGGGATATTGCTATATTAAATAATTAAATATTATGCATTCTTGCTTTTTGTTTGTTGAGCATATGTTTTATATTATATGGAATGCAAGTTAGATTGAGTTAATATTTGGAAAGTGTAAATTTGATTGGTTTTGTGATGAGCTAGCATTGGTTACAAGTAAGATATAGAAATATGCATTTGTAATTGAGCTAGAGTCCAAAACATAAAACGATTAATTAACCACATAATCTTGTTTAGGAATAAAAAGACTTAGTTAATTATTAGGGTAATTTATACTTCAAGAGGAGGTGATTGCTATACTTTAATATTATGATAACTTGAAAGGAAAATTAAAAGTAATAGTCTACATCAATCAAGAATCCAATAATCAAATATGCCATATTTTAATATCATGATTGCTAGCATCATATCTTAATATTTCTAATTTGCTAGTTCATTGATTTTATCCTTTATGTGTTGGTATTCCTATATTTTAGATTAACTAGGGGTAGTTTTAGATTTTATAATTTACTAAATTTCATTTGGTTAGATATAAGTAGGAATAATGTAGCTAGAAGTTAGTCAAAATTCCTTTAGATTCAACGTGGTCTTATCAGTTTTATTACAAAATGTACAACCATTAAAAATCACAACTTTTTGGACAATGTTCAATCTAGTTATAAACCTTGAGATTTATGAAATCAAATATGACCCTTACAAAGATTGCAATTTCAGTCCATTATGCACTATGTGGCTTTCTCTAAGCATATGACACGTAAAGGCAAATGAACTACACTACAATCACTTGACATAGTTTAAGGTTATATTTGGGCAACTTTCATTAGTAAAATAATCATTTTCTTTTCATTTGAAAAACATGGCGAAAAGAACCTTTGATTTGCAAATTATGCACTTCTAAAATCTATTGATATCCATTTTAATGTTGTCCTAGGGCTTGTTGCATATAAATATGGCCCTTACTGTATTTTTTCTGTATTTGGACAGCTAAGGAAGGGAAAGGTTGCACTATGTTCCTTGTAGGTCCATGCAACCACATGGAAAGAGTCAAGGGATTGGTATATGAAGAAAATTGTTTCTTTAAAATGTCCCAATAGCTATTTTAAAGGGTTTAATGTGCTAAATGGCTTCATTGTGGTCGGAGAATCAAAGCATGCCATAATTATTTTATGGAGTAAGGGCTTCGGTGTGGTTACATGATAATGATCTACTCACAAAATGTATGAGTGGGCTCATTAGGAGGGAGGAAAGAGAGAAACCCTTATATCTATGATTTTTTTAGGGCTAGATAGAAATATCCCTCCCATCTAATAACATAAATACTTAACATTTACTAAGGAATGATTAATTATTCTATTCCACCTTTATGAAGTCAAGTAAATGCATCATAAGAGATAATAACATTGTTCTTGCTTTATTTCTCATAGGAATAGTCATACAAGCCTTCTGTGACTATTATTTCAAGGGCAAAAAATGAGGATAAATTTTAAGAAATCTAACAAAATCTTTTAGAAGACTTGTAATACTAATCTAGATAGACAAGACATCAAAATAAAACATTTTTTTTAATTTCCTAAATTACAACCCTAACACAAAGTTGCTATTTTTATTGCTATGGAGGGAAGGAAATCATGGTGGGTTGATGAACACCTACCATGACTTCAAGCTAATTGCAATTCACCCTTCAAAGTGCATGATGCATGATTCCTACCCCATGTTGGTACATCGTATATAACATTTTGTATGATTATAAACTGTAGATGGGGGTCCTAGTATGAGCGGTCACGTGCGTATCGCGCGAGTACCTTATCGCACGTGAATTTAGGGAAAAGTAATTCAGAGATGGCATGTAATGGGATGACTAGAGATAGAGAGGTAGGGAGGAGGAACAAGCAATCTCAAGCGTCTCAAATGCATAAGTGACAGACAATGAAGCTAAGGGGACCTCAAGCGTTAACCTTGCAGTTCTTGGGCAATGGAGATCGTTATTTGCTTGATCTTTTATTTGATCTTTGAGAGTAGAGAACTCTTGGTGGAACACTGTTTCTCTAATCTTAGAAATTTAGAAAAAATGTTATTTAATGAGGAGAAATGATTGAGTATTTATAGACTCTTGGATCTGATGACATCCTTTAGATCACTTTAGTGATCAACGGGCGAGATGGAGTCTGCTCAATTTAAGGTTATCCTAATGAGCTTGTCATAAGCCCAAGATCAATAGACTTCTTTATAAGTACATGAGCCTGCTTGAGAAAGGTTGGATACAGATGGACCAGTCCAACAATCTTTGTTCCAAGCCCACCAAGCCAATTTTCCTTGAGTCATCTTAATAATTGGACTAGACTCATCAGGCCCTATCACCTAGCCTAATGAGTCAAGCTAAATAATCAATGGGCTTAACCTAATATATTTACACAATATTTGTAGCCTTCTACATTTTGCCCCTTTGACTAAAATTCTTCGAATGAGGCTGAAAGGGTTTAGGTATTAGATAAGCCTTTTTTTTTTTTTATTTAATGGCTATGAAATTTGTTTGGTGCATGTGCACTTGTTGAGTAGCTACACTGCTACCGCATACACATCTTGCGTGTTTCATATTACAAGAGCTTGGAGCCAACGTTGCATATAATTTAGTTGTGTTTTTTTTCTTTTTTAAGTGTGCAAGCTTACGGCACCATTTAATTGCGTGTTTCTCCTTTAAGCTCATCAAAATAACTTTGCTCATAGAACAACATATGCATAAATTTTCTTTAATAATATAATATATATATATATATATATATATATATGAGTATCTGGTTTGTCAAATTGCCTTCCATTTTTATGGAGTGTTTGGCTCGTTAAGTTGTCTTTAATGTCTTCATTTTCTGTTAATGACTTCAATTGACTTGCTGATTCTAATCCATAGAAATACACTAGTAAATTCATATACTATGCGCACATTAATTTTGATGGGAGTAGGAGTTCTGGATACTAGCAATAGCTTCATGTTTGATGCCACCTTAGCACGTCTTATATCCTTGACATATCACCAATAGGCTTTTCAAATTATCATTCTATAAATATCTTCAATATCATACCAAATATGTTTCGGAGTAGATATTTAATAAAATATCTTTACTTGACTGAATATATTCCAATGTGAATTTACTTTCCTATTCTAATATATATATATATATATATATCCTAATAAATATCAAGTTCAACTTTACAAATTAATAAAATTCTTGGAATCTATTAGTTGCCAAATTTAAATCCTTGAGCTTTATTAATATGTCCTAATGAATATCAAATTTAATCCTTAATTATAATAAGATTTGCTGAATCTATTGATTTTCAAATTTAAATTCTTGAGATTCATCTTATTTTATCTATGCAATCAACGATATATATATATATATATATATAATATTACAGTTATTAACTTTTATCTGTTTCAAATCAAGTGATATCAAGTTTCTTTTATGTCTTCTTTCGTATTTTTTTTCTTTAAAAAAAAACCGTCATCTCGATTGATGACTTCTTGCGGGTCACACAATAATTCAATTTACCGGCCACTTAGAGCACAAAGGGACACAATCGCGTCTTGTTTGGAAGAGATCAAGCACGAGCAGAGTCATTGGAAGAGATCACGCACCACGTCATTGGGAGAATCACGCTTAAGCCAGCCTTCCGCTGTACATTCAACGGTAACACTCTGGCTATTTTCTTTGCTTTTTTTTCTTTATCGGAAACAAAGTCATATTCATACATAGTAGAAGAGAAACAAAAACAGAAGATGGGAAGGACAGATCATCAACTCCCAAAACTTTGAAGCACTTGAAGTGCTATTGCTATAGACCCTTTTAGACGGTTCTACAAGCACAAGAAAAAAAAAAAAAAAAAAACCAAAAGGAACATCTTTTACTTATGTTTCCTCCCTCACCCCCTCACACAGGCTTAAAACCAAAAAAAAGAAAAACACAAGGAACTCATTGACAAAATCTCACTCGTAAGTAGCACTATTTTCTACCTACAACACTTATGGGCACGCGATCATAAGGGGCACCGATCCTTTTCAAGAACGCAAAAACCTCATCCTCGTCCATGTTATTCAACATCCTTTCCTTATATCTCCCATTACAGACCTGACAGACTTAATCGTTTTAGTTATATTACCAGAACCTAGCAGATCATCTTATGTCCTAATTATCGCAGCGCCTTCCCTAATTCTCCTCAATGCTTCACCTAAATTCCTACATCCGCATATAAATGGGGTCCTGAAATTATGCTTATTGACAAAATTAACCCCATCCGCAATTGAAAGTACCTTGCTTTCGTCGATATAGTCAACCCCAACTGCTTCCAGAATTTGTGCTTCCACAAAATGACCCACCCGAGACCGTACAACAATGGGGATTGAAACCGCCCTTTTGATGTCCTTAACGAGAGAAGGATCGGGCATTTTGGAAACACCATGTGGAGGGTTTGGCTCCGATACAAAGGCAGAACAAGCCCTGGCTTCTTCGGCGATCTTAGCCTAGTCTAGGATTTGAACTTCGACAACGGCTCCGCGAGCTTCATACTCTCAAGGGACATGTTGAGTCAGTTGTGAAGCTGAAGGGATTGGACATTGACACAATCCGGCAGCATTACACCGTGTGAATGATACATGAAGCTCTGCCCGAGAGGAAACGCCTATCCTGACTCTCGACAGCAGCCACCGCACCCTGCTGACTCCTTCCAACAACTTCAAACCCATGAGGCAAATTCACAACCTCATCACCATAACTCATCAAAACCACTTGCTTATCCCCAACTTTCTTATTCCCATAACGCCCCTGCATTTCACTCTTCTCGACCTCAATCTCCATCCTTTCATACTCCTGCTTCTCTTTTTCTTTTTATCTCTCTCTCTCTTTTTTTTTTTTTTAGTTTCGAGTTCGCAACACACTTGCCTCGCCCTGCCGGAGAAATAAATTGCAACTTTATTGATTCCTCACCGAGGGACTTGCAACTTTCAATTTTTGTTCTAGGCATGCGCAGTACATCTCTTTGCGGATGCGGCTTATGGATCAGCATCGGCAAGTCCAAGGCCATCGATGTAGCGGCATCCTCAATATCACCAGCTAGTGCTAACAGCGATTTTCCCTTAATTAGTTTCATGACCTCAGAAAAAAAAATATCCTTATGTTCACTGTCCTCTGTTTTCTCGAGGGAAGTCGTAGCATCGGCTCTTCTCAGTAAAGCAATTATCTGATCCATTTGTATTGCTTCTGCTTGATCCTTTCGCAAGCATGCATTTTTTTTTTTTTTTTATCTCGCACTTAAACTCATTAAGTTCCTTCTTCAATGATGATTTGTCAGTTGAAATTCCAATAGCCGCTGCTATGAGATTTAGCAAGTTATTTGCATAAGATCTATCAACATTTCCTTCTTGTATTCCCGATTCTACTTTCTTCAATATTTCTTCCGCAGCTAAAGTAGCTCTAGACTCTGCTTGCTCCATATCGTGGCATAGGCATTCAAGATCTGTAGCTATCCCTGCTGAGACATCCAAGGATATCAGAGGAAGAAGGCTTAATGCCCGGTTGATCTCTCTTAAAGTACTCTCCAAGCACCTTGCAATTTTTTTTGAGAGTTCCTTAATAGGTATGCTTTATTCTTCTCGCTACACTCAAGTGTCAATTGCTTAGCATCTTTGACTTCTCTATTGAGAATCTCAATGGCATTGTTCAAGCTCTCAGAATCACTATTTTTTTTTCTTAGTCAGCTCTCTAACAATGGGGACAATCCTTTCCAAGTAAGCCGTGAGTTCCTTAAAACTATCCTTCTCAATTAGAACATCTTTGGAAGTAGCTACAATCTCATAGATATATTCAATGCATTGGGAAATGGCCTCCACAGCTGGACTTAAAGACACGCTAGGAGCGGTTGCATCTGTTAAGCCGATTGAACCCAATAAAAGGACATCCTCAATAGCGATCATAACAAATTAACAATGCATATTGAACTTGGGAAACTCCCTTTCAACCTCGATTTCCATCCCACGGACCAGTTAGTAACTTGTATCCTTATAATTTGATTTCTTCTTTTGTACCAATACAATGAAGATTCCCCACATAAGCTGCTTGAGGTACATGCACATAATGAAGAGCGATCTTAAGGTTGTTTGCGGAACACAAACTAGAACTCTATTACTTTACTCATGAGGATTGCGCTTTTGGGGTGTTGGGTAGGATGGCTTTTCAACAACTTTGATGTGCTTGAATTTAAGCGATCGTTTTAAGTTTTAAATTTATAATTAATAAAATCTACTATCGAGTTAGGCAGTGTATTCATCGATTATAGTATAAATTTAATTGATGTTATCATTTGGGATCTAGAAAACAAGTATTAGTATTATCTTTCTTTACTATCCAGTCTAATTTATAATGTGGAAATTATGAATTAAATTAACAATTAACAAATCTTAATAACCCTAGAATTAAATGATATTGCCTTAAAAATATATTCAATCACAAAATATACCTCTCTTCTTATTCTACCATAACCCTTAAATTCTCAAAATAGGATATCAATTAACGAATCAATTTACACTTTGCACCGTGGGAATTCTCAAGTAAAATCAATTACTACATCGAGTTAATCAATTCTTAATCATACACAAGATAATGAAGACTTCTCTCTTACTACCGTTATGTAAGGTCTCATTAAGTTCACAAATTTCGATTAATTACAGAAAATCAATGTTTTCCTATCTCTAGGCAAAACATGTAATCTCTCTATTTATGAAGATCTAATTTACTAAATGAAACCTTTTTTCAATCTAATAAAAATTAGACATGCAATTAATTCGCGCGCACAAATTAATCACAAGAACACTGGAAACACATGAATAGATGCAAAGATATAAATAATTTATTAATCAATCAATGTTTTAGTACATGAGTTAGGGTTTCACAAGATGAAAGATATAAAGAATTACTCCTCCATGGAGTTTTCAATAAAAACAGAGAATCTAGAGAAGTAAAATTGATTCATGATAGAAAGAGTAATCCCTTGTGTTGTTTTGTGATCTCTAATGATGTTCGAACAATTCTCCTCTTGAAGTTCATAATAATGCTCTCTTAGGGTTTTTTAGAACAAAGCCAAAAGAAAAAAAAAGTCTTCTTAAAATAAAACAATGCATCTATTTATAGTTCTACGAAAACAGGGTTTAGCACGGGCATCAGCATGGCCATGCTCGAGGCCGTGCTGACTCTGAAACATGTTATTTTCACTGCCCAGTTAGGCACGACCTCTAGCATGGCTATGCTTGGGGCAGGCTGAAAAAAAACAAACTTGTATTCTTGCTACTGGCATCAACACAGGCTGTGTTGAAGTTGAGGCACACTTTGATATAGTTACTAGTCATTTTTTGCATCCAGCATTGGCGTCTGCATGGGTTATGCTAAAGATTATATTGAACTAAAAATCAATTTTCTTCATCTTTTGCCAAATTTTACCTCGTCTTTGCTCATATCATTCTTAAACCTTTCTTTTGTCTCCATTGACACCTAAAATTAAAATTTAATCATATAAGTACCATTTTCTTTACAAATCACATGAAATCCATATAAAATTATAACTAATAAGTACTAGAATTAAGGCTCTTCCGACATTTATCAAACTTCCACACATTCCTTGATTTTGGATAACATTAATTGCACTACTGACCTACTAATCTGCGACGGTCGGTCGCTTATTTCTGGTTTGGAAGGCTTGGTGGTCATTAGCATTCTTAGCCTTCATGACCTTTCTCTTAGCATTCTTCTTGATTTTTCTCATGGAGATGCATTCGTAGCATATTTGTCAGATTTTAGACTTCTTCAAACATTTGGGGCTTAATTTCTAGTTCCAATTCTAAACTATGTGCTGTCATGTGATTTTCAACTAGTAAGGAGTTCCATTGCTGCACCAAAGCCATAAACATCACTTGGGGTTGAGTAGATTCTAGATTTGAACTTTAGAGCTCCATAACCATAAGTTGTTAAAAGCTACCCTAGACTTTAGGATTTTTTTTTTTTTTTATATATGTAATCTTTTTCACCTCTTTTTTTTTTTTTTTTATTTCAGGTCTCGTTTCGCCATTGGTAATATTGTGCATCAATGGGGAAAGGCATGGAAATAATCAACCAAAAAGACCTCTGGTGCACTTAGATGGGCATCCACCGCCGATCCCGAGTTCTTGAGATGCGTGGTTGGATGAAACTATCTTTGAAGATACTTTTTGGGAAAAAATCAAACGTCGAGAGCTTTGTGTGATAGCTCACACCGATGGTATGCTTCGCTTTATTGGATGTGAGCCCCATGCTAGCTTGAGAGACGCCATTAACGCGAGTTCAATTTTATGCTTTAGGAATGAAAGAAAAGAACTTTCCCTCTCAACCACCTAGTTTGCATTCCTCAAGCAGCTACCCTTTGGGTAGAATATATTATCTCAAAGTCAGAGTATGTGACTTTTTTTGGAAAAGGCTGGCGTCTTCCATGCCATTACTACTTCTACTCGCCTATGGTTCTCACATATGAGCGGGTCGGAAGTGTGGCGGGCGATCATCTATTACTGGAGTACTCAAACTTACACATTTATCACTTCTTAGGGGGAAATCACTTCGACACTTGAGGATGTGGTCTTTCTCCTAAACTTGACTACTTTTGGATAGACCAACATTACCTCTACTAAAGTATTTTATAAAGAGCATAGTTTTCAAATGTCTTTATTAGATGCCTTGAAAGCTACTTGCAACAGTAAGAGGGAGTCTTGTTTCTCTTCTTGGTTTGCATACTTCTTTAAGGAGAAAAGGAAGGATAAACCTTGGATTTTTGGCCCGGGTCGTAGACAAGAGTAATTACTCTCATTCATTTTCAAGCATACTTTTATGATTGTGTATTATACCTTTCTCACATTTTTTTGGTCATTTTTGCAGGTATGAGCTTACGACTTTTATAGCGTATTAGCTCTCTTTGTTTGTGTTCCTTGGTGGATCAGAAGAAGGTGTGAGCCCCTGGCTGTTTCTTTTAGCCATACGAATTGCTCAAGGTGATTGTTTCGCACTAGGTCCCTTTTACCTAGGCTCTTTATATCGGCGTTTAGATCTATACCACAAGGCTTCCATTCTTTCAAAAGGCCACTATGCGAATGTGTCGCATGTAGACTTGGTATTTCTTTAACTCTTCTTTTGTGAAAGATTCTAAAAACACTTTATACCTCCTCTCAATAGTACTAAATCTAACCTTGCTCTTCTTAGAGCATGGGCTTGGGTTGAAGGAACTATTGAGCAGGCACTTTTGCAGCTTATCGATGTTAAGTTAGAATTCACATTTCATCCTTATGTGAAATGGCTTGTTGGTTATGAAGACAAGGTTGAATTATATCCTCCAAGCTCAAAGGATGAGGTGATCTTGGTAGATAGGTGTAAGGGCCTCCACAATTCTGAGGTAAGATTTATTCTATGGTGTACTCTAGGAAGTCTACCTTCTCTCATAGATAACAAAGACTCCTTTAAGTGCTATTTGGAGTAAAGGGTTGTAGTATATTCTCCTCACAAAGTTGCACGCCAGCTTGAGTTTGACTAAGGGGTACCCCACATGACTAATATTACTGACAACTTTGAGTTATGTTGTTGGTCATTTTTGCCAAATGACTATAGAAATATTCATCCAGAAGTGCATTAGTTATACTTTCCTTCTATAAGTCACTCTGGGTTGCTTATCCTAGCTAGCTAACATATTGGTTAAATTGCTTGTAAGACTTTCGAGTGTATGTTTTTACTTTAGTAGATGATACACTTTGTGTGCTTACTGTGTGCCCTTGGGAGTTCTGCCTTAAATTACCACTTAAGCTTAAGCTTAAGCCTATTGGTGATGCCTAAGAGAATATTGAACGGGTGGATCAACAATCAGCATCTCCTACTGATGTGGTATTAGGGAGATCCTCTAAGAATAAACACCCATTTCTTCCATCGATAGATGATAGACAGGCCAAGCATGCCTTTATTCATGAGGTAGCATCCTTGTATATTTCTAGTCATTATGCATGTACATGTAGTCTTTTTTACTAACTAACCTTGTCTATTATGTATGTGCAGGTTGAGATGATGGGCTTTGAAGTTCTCTCTAGCACTTTTATTAATTCAGTGACTGTTTCAATTTGAGTTGACGATGATTAAGACTTAGCGAATTATGCGAAATCACTGGTTGAAGATGGTAGAAGCGATGATGATGATTTTGAAGAGCTGCATGACTCTGTTGGAGTTAGGGCACTTACTACTAATACCGATGAGCCAATCATAGAGATAAATGAGGATAATGATAACACCAATGCTAGTGACTATGCCAATGTGCTGCTTTGTTTTGGCACATATGAAGATGGGTTGTATGTATCTTCGATGGATATCCTTCCTCCCCCAGTCGTTACGATGTCTCCTCGAGACAAGGAAGCGACTCTGAAGGTTTATGCTGCGGTAGAGGAGACTACATCCTTTTGAGGATTCACTGTGCATCTTGGTTATTGGACTTGTTGGAGGCCCTTGATGCCATGGACAGAGACTTTTAGGTTGAGTCTCTTGTGTTAGGGATTGAGCTAGCTTACACTATGGTGAAGATGTTGGGGGAGACAATGTTATTATTGAATAGGCCTTGGAATTTCTTGTCATAGGTAGAACTTGAGCAAGTGATTAAATGCATTAAGGGGAGCGACCTTCTAAGGTTTAAAATTAACAACTTAGAGCCTGGTGCTGCTAAAGCCAAGAGGGTGTTAAATTACTATACTGTCAAGAGGCAGCATTATGAACTGATGAGTAAAATGCAAGAGTTACAAGAAGTAGTTAAAGCATCCAAGCTTGAGATGAAGGCACTTTTAGGAGACTTAGATCTTAAGTCCTCAGTAGGCCTAGATTGTCTTCCGTAATTCAGCATGACTATGCTTTTGTTTTCATTCTAAAGCATTACATTGAAATCAATAAAGTTGTTTGTCTTTATTTATTTATTTATTTTTTATATATGTGTGATCATGACTTATTCGCATGTACTTGCCATGAGCAATGTTAGTCACAATCACATTATTTAGTAAGTTATTATGTTGCGCAATGAAGCAAAGCTTTCACTTGTTAGCAGCAATACATTAAATGGTTGAAATAATCAATCGTGCTTAAGCAGCAATAGTGGTCTTTATTGCGTAGTTCAACATACTAGCATTGATGGTTAAGAGGGTATTACCCAATACATAACCATATATTCTTTATTTCAAAATTTTTAGATATGTTTTTATGGGCTAAGTATTTCATTGCGCAATTGGGAGCATGTGCTCTAACCATGTGACAGCAATGTAAGAGGTAATAGTTAATTATATTTGTGCGCTAAGGAGATAACTCTCTAACTTTGTAGCAACAAGATAAGTGAGTATTAAAGAGGAAAGCATTGAAAAAGGCTCGAACAATGTGAGCCATACATATAATTCATGATAATTTGCAAATACATCATTCATTTCACATATGAAATTTTTTAATGTATTGAAAATTGATAGGTACAGTGACTTTATCAGTTGTTGGGTTCAAAAGCTTTTAGTAACCACTGTCATGAACCTCATGAACGATGAAGGGGCCTTCCCACTTTGGTGTGAACTTTAGTGTTGGAATACCTCACTGAACATGCTCTGTTGCACGAAGTACAACGTCACCTTGCTGAAAGGATCGTTTCTTGACCAAACGATCATAAGCCGTACTTAATTGTTGTCAATAGTTGGCAAGGTGATGCTTAGCGGTGTCTAATCTCTCTTCTAGAGCTTTGAGATCGAGCATACGTAAAATATTCAGTTCAAGTTTAGCATTAATGGCCAATCTTACAAATGGGACCAAAACTTCTATGGGCATCATCGCTTCACATCCATAAAATAAAGAAAAGGGGGTGGCCTGAGTAGGGCTTCGTTTAGATGTCCTATATGCCTATAGTGCCAATGGTAGTTTGTCATGCCATTCTTTGTGATTTTCATGCACCATACGGCTAAGTACTTTTAAAAGAGTCTTATTTGTTGCTTCTTCTTGGCCATTTCCTTTTGGGTACTAAGGTGTGGACTTCACATGATCGATATCATAGGAGGCCAATAGTTATCGTACTTGTGAGTTGAGAAAGGGTGTAACATTGTCTAAAAGAATGCGCTTTGAGATTCCAACTTTATGAAGCTTGCTATTGCTTGTCTTGTAGCTTTCTTTAACGGGATTGCTTCCACCTACTTGGTGAAGTATTAGGTACCTACTAAGATCTAAATACATCCCCTAGATGGTGGATGTATTGGGTCGATCAAGTTGAATGCCCACGTATGAAAGGCCATGAAGTAGTCAAGCTATGCAATGTAACTGCGGGAACATGGATGGCATCCTCGTGTTGCTGGCATGTGACATATGTCCTGGTAAAGTTGAATGCATTAATTTTCATTGTAAGCTAGTAATACCTTAAGCTCAATAGGTGGTAATACAACTTCCTTCCTCCTTGATGTTCTCCACCATCTCCGGAGTAGGCTTCAGCTAGTATAGTCTTTGTTTCGGGTGGTGCAATATGCTTAAGGGGTTATCCCATGAATGATACCCTGTATAGCTGATCTTCATGCATGATATACCTCTTTGCCTTGTGTTTAACTATACGAGCATTAGTGCCATTCGTAGGTAAAGTGCCATTTTGTAAATAGTTTATGTAAGGGCGTCTCTAATTGCCAGTACTTGCCATAAAGTGGCATTCTCCTTGATCAAGAATCTTGGAGAATTTTGGGTAACCCTTTTGCATTTGAGAAGCATCTTTAGCCATAGTTGGCCAGTAATACCTTGCGCGTTGTATGCAGAGATATAGGGATGCGTCTTCCTCTCTACACCAGATTTTGTGATACTTGTCCAACACCAGGCACGCTTACTTTACACCAATACACTTTGGACCTTTGAAGTACAAAATGCCATTAATGAGGAGAAAAGTTTTTAAGGTTACCAGAGAAGCTGCATTAAGATGTGCTAGTTGACCACTGATGGGAATTTGCTAGTCATCTGATGTTTCTTCTTCCTTATCTAGCAACTACAATGCTGTGCACAAAATTGATTTTTTAATAACTTGAATACTTAAACCATCTTCTTTAGCTTGAATAGGAACTTTGGATGCCAAAGTTGCAAATGCGTCTGTATAACGGTTGGCAGATCATTTGGTATGTTCATATCTCACTGAATTGAATTTGTTAACCAAAGATTGTACTGCAGTCCTATAGGGTGTTAGACAATGCTTCTCACAAGCTGAATAATTGAGTTCACTCCCTTGGAGGGATTGACTTAGGTAATATACAAGTTACTCCCTTCCCTCAAGTTCTTGTGTTAGTAAAGCACCAATAGACTTGTCAGTGGATGTTAAGTAGAGAATCATTAGTAAACCCTTGACTAACATTGCCATTGTTTGTAGAGACATGAGTATATCTTTTACCTTCCGAATGGCCTCCTCTTGTAGTTACCCCTACTCGAACAATGCTCCTTTCTTCATGAGCTACTGTAGAGGATAAGAGATCTCGGCTAGTGCTAGAATGAATTACCTGATATAAGAGACCTTCCCCATGAACATTTTTAATTCCTTCAGGTTGGTGGGTAAAGACATAGATCGTATAGCCTACACCTTTGCTGGATCAACATTGATCCATTTTTTATGAACCACAAATCTAAGGAATTTGCTAGATGCTATACCAAAAACACACTTAGCGGGTTTATGCGCAGTTTATACAACCTGTACCGCTCAAAAACTTTTTGCAGATGTATCAAGTGATTTGGTGCTCGCCTTGACTTGATAACAATGTCATCCATATAGTCTTCCATGAAGTCATGCATCATATCATGGAAAATGGTAGTCATTGCTCTCTAGTAAGTAGTTACTGCATTCTTAAGCCTGAAGGGCATGGGTGTATAGTAAAAATTCTTGACTAGCGTCCGAAAGCAGTACACTCAGCATCTCTAGTGGCTATTTTAATTTGATTATAGCCGCTAAAACCATCCATAAATGAGAACAACTCATGTCCAGCTGTGGCATCTACTAACATATCAATATTTGGCAATGGAAAGTCATCTTTTGAGCAAGCTTTGTTGAGATCACAAAAATCTATACAGACTTGTATTTGGCCATTTTTCTTCCTCACATGCATGATATTAGCCAACCATGATGGGTTCACAATTGGCTTGATGAAGCTAGCTTTGAGCAACTTCTTAATCTCTTCTTTGATTTGGACCTCAACTTCTGGGCGAAAAATTCATTGTCTTTGTTTTACTGGCTTAACCTTGACTACAGTGTTCAACCTATGTACTACTAGAGTGGGGTTTAGTCCTGGCATTTCATCATAAGTCTATGTAAATACTTTTCGATACTTCCGTAGCAACTCCACTAGGTAGACCTTCAGCTCTTGCAAGAGATGCTTACCAATGAAGATAGGTTTCGGAGACTCCCCTAGTTTCGCTAGATCTAACTCTTCAATTTCATCAACCTGTGGCTTAAATTGATCCTGCATCTCTCGGGGGGCGGGTTGGGTTTCTTGTATTGGTATGGGATCTGAAGAAGATGAACAAGCTTCTTCGTATCTATTTGCTTCAAATCCCGTGGATCGTCATAAATAGTACACCCTCTGCCTATCTTCTCTAATGAAACTTTCTATCACTTCATTTCTCTTTTGCTTCTTTTAGCTGCTACGAGAGTCTCGCATTCTCTTCTTTCTCATAGGCTTCTCTTGAGTCTCTTCTCAAGTGGGCAGTGGTGTGTTAGAGGGTATTGCGATAGCAGTTTCTCCCTCTTTAGCATGTCCATCAAAGAATGCAGCTTTGGTAAAGTATGCTTCATTATGCTTAAATGGATTGTTCGTAGCAAGAATGGATACGTCCTTTTCCTTCAATAGCCCTTAATGCACTGATGCCATGTTGAGGGTATAAGATTGTGATCGTGCAACTACTTTCTTCTAACTAGTAGGTAGTAGGATAAGGGCACATTGATCACATGGAATCGTGTAGAGCTCTAGGGCCTACTTTAAAGCTCACATTAACATATTCTACTGTGTTTGTAGATATGTTAGTGAAACTATTGATGGCAATAGGTTATCTCACTAGGTGTTGGTTGTCTATTCTTGCAGCCTTTAGTGTGGACAACGACATTATGTTTATGGAAGAGCCATTGTCTATGAATGTCCTCTTAATGGGATGCCTATTTAGCATGCTTTCTACATAAAGAAGATGGTTGTGATTAGGGTTCTTGGCGCACATATCCGCATCAGTAAAGAGAATTGCGTTCTCATGTGCCTTTGCTATTCTTCGTACAGGTTGTGCTAGACTGCACTCCTTGTATTGTCTCTCTGCGATTTGGGTAAGGGCAATTGTTGCCACTAGACATGCATTCTCATTAAACCCTAGTAAGTTAAAAAAATTTCTAAAGTTAGCCGTTTTCATCAGGGCAGCTATTTCAGGCATACATGCATCCTCATTATTCCCAGTCATAGCTTCTTGTACATTACGCACCTCGACATGTGACATATCTCTTTCTTCAGTATTAGGATTGTGATTGATGACACTTGCAGTACCCCATTGATTATTGTGTGCAGGAAGTGAATTATCACGAACATCATTATTTTATATGGTAAGTTCCTCATTATGGACCCTATCATTGAAAATTTTCTTTAAAGTCCAATACTCTTTCATAAGGTAACCTATGAACTTATGATACTCGCAAAATTTAGGATCATTCTTCTCATTTTGTGTTGGTAAACGATCCATGCTTAGGAGCTTGATATTCCCATCTCGTAACCATTGGTTAAATAAAGCATGTACCTTTCCCATTGGGCATAGGAAAGGGGGGATTGATGTAGATTTTCGAGATGTATCATTCCTTGGCTTCTTATTGTTTCTAGGATTCTCAACCTTGGCTAAGCTAGCAAATGTTGCTCGTTTCCCAAACCTCCCATTTTCTCCTCGTTGTCTTGCAATAGAATTGTTAGTTCTCCTTTCAGTCTCAACTAGTGTAGAAAATGAGCTTAGATTGAGATTTTCTAAGTGGACTGCATACTCAGTGAACATCCCTTGAATGAAAATCTTCACTAACTCCTTCTCATCACATACGTCTTGGATGTCCAGTGTTCGCTCCCTAAAGCTTTCTATATAATTCATCAAGTCTTCTTTGGGGTACTGTCGTGTTCTTCTCATGTTTGTGATTATGACCCGTTTTGAGTAGAGAAGAATTTCTCTAGGAATAACTTACACATAGACCCCCATGAATCAACTGACCCTACAGGGAGGTTGATATACCGGGTGTATGCCTTTTCAGTCAGTTATTTGGAAAATTCTTTGAGCTTTAGGTCATCATTCAGCTTGTACACTTCTAGGGTCTCGATAAACTTAAGTAAATGTTCTTTAGCACTCCCCTTCTTGCCATTGAACAGGATGAACTTAGGACTAACATAGTCCTTTGGATATAACTTTTTGGCAATGTGCTGATGGTAAGACAGTCTTAACGCTGGTACTTCCACAGTTGACTTTGCTTGTATTTCTTTTAAGTATATGTCTAAGTCTTCCTTTGTTACAAAGGAAGTCCTTAGGACAGATACCATGGAAGCAGTTATGGGAGTAGGCTGACGGCTAAATCCATTAAGAACATTGGGAGGTAGAACATCTAGTTGAGTGGTTTGCTCCTGAGAAATGTTCTCCTCATTCATAGTAGGGTTAATGGGATGAATTGCATGTGATGGAGTTACATGGGTGGTACCTTGCTGCGTAGCAATGTTGGTGTTTAGCAAAGCCACACTTTGTTGCACAACAGTGGTGGCAGTCAACCTTGTGACAAGTGGAGCAAGCATGGTCATAAGTTGATTCAAAGCCCTTATGTTCTCTTGTATAGTCTGCATCATTTGTGCAAGATCTATGGGAGCCTTAGGTTGTGAATTTAATGTGCTTCACTTCCAATTACAAGAATATAATAAGGATAGAAGAACAAATTAACAATCCTTAATTAATTAGGCGTGAACCCTAATTGATGTGAAATGAAAAGCAATAAGAATCCCAATTCCTTACTAGATATAACGCACTAGTAGAATTAGGAACAACTTGTAATTTTTTTATATTACTCACAATAAATCCCAAGCCCTACTCGCCACAATCCAAGCTTGCTTTGATAAGAGTATTTTTGTGAAGAGGAACACCCTTTTTCATGTGAACAAAGGCAGCTGTAAAAATATTATCAAAAATCCTTTACAAAACCCAATAAGCAAGTATTTATACTCTACTCTAGACAAGGAAAATTACAATAATGCCAAATAGCTAAAACCGATCCTATGAGTCACTTGAGAATTGATTCTCCATGTGAAAGAGAAGTGAAGATGGCTGGTTTTGTTAAGTGAAATGCAAGTGAAATAAAGGTCGGTTCCTTTTGTCTTTGTTAGTTTAAGTATAGCTTGCACACTTGAGATTAGTGTGTTGGTTCGCTATCCTGTAAAACCGAAAAATGTACCTGCTGAAATACAAAACATTTATACAATGGAAAAGAAGACACTAAACAAATATCTTTAGGGTCTAATTATTTAAAGAGGACCTTCATCGCCAAATTTTGTAATCCTTTGGCTTTTGCCCTAGTGATGGGTTCTGTAGGTATATGATTCTTATCATCTCCTTAGGCTTGTGGAAGATTTGCCCTCAGATTTGATAGGTCTTCATGAACATCATTTGGTAAATAGGGTGACAGATCTGTAACATTAAATGTAGTAGAGACACCGTATCCTCCTGGCAATTATATCCTGTATCCATTGTTGTTAATACGTTTGACAACTTTGAAAGGTCCATCTACTCTTGGTGATAGCTTTTGTGACTTCTTGTGAGGAAACCTGTCTTTGTTGAGATTAATCCAGACTAGGTCACTTGGATTATAAATTTTGGTTTTCTTGTTTTTGAAGTTTCTGTTGCTCATGTGTTTTCTGAAGATGTTCAACTGTCTTTTGATGAAGTTTCTGAATCTCATGGGCTCTTTCTACTCCACTTAGGCTTTCTTCCTTTGTTACTGGCCTAGCTATGAAATCCAATGGAGGAGTAGGATTCTAGCCATAAACGACTTCAAAGGAAGACTTATTGGTTGAATTATGAGTATACCTATTGTAAGCAGAACTCAACAATAGGGAGATACAAGTTTCAATCAGTAAGATTCTTGCCAACCGTTGCTCTTAGTAAGGTACCAAGAGTACGATCAACAACTTCAGTCTGGCCATTAGTCTATGGGTGGCAAGAGGTACTATACATGAGTTAGTATCAAGTCTTCTCTATAGTGTCTTCTAGAAAAAGCTAAGAACTTAATGTTTCTATCAGACACTATGCTGTGTGGAACACCATGCAATTTCACAATTTCCTGCATAAAAAGTTTAGCTATAAAAAGTGCATCATCTGTTTTGTGGCAAGGCACAAAATGGGACATTTTGCTGAATCGATCAACAACAACCATAATAGAATCCTTTCTTCTTTATGTCATAGGCAGACCCAAAATAAAATCCATGCTGATATCAGTCCAAGGTTGAGTAGGTATAGGTAAAGGCATATATTCACCTTGAACCCTTTTCTTTCCTTTTGCTCTTTTACATACCCCATACCTTTCCAGCACCTTATGAGCATCCTTCATCATGCCCCTCCAATAGAAATGTTCTTTTAACAAAGCTAGAGTCCTATTTTCACCAAAGTGACCAAACAACCCTCCAGCATGTGCTTTCCTCACTAATAATTCTCTTACAAATCCATAAGGTATACACAATTTTCCAGCTTTATACAAAAACCCATCAATCATATAATATCCCTAAAATATTTTCCCTCAAGAACATTTCTCAATCACTACTTTCAGATATTCATCATGCATATATTGTTCCTTCAGTAATTCAAATCCAAGCAATTTCGATTGTAGAGAGGTGATAAGTACATACTTGTAAGACAAAGCATCAACTACCATATTCATGTTACCCTTCTTGTACTTAATCACATATGAAACTCTTTAGAAACTCCACCCATTTGGCTTAGCGTTTTGATGGATTTTGCTGACCTCTGAAATGTTTTAAGGATTCATGATCTGTATAGATAATGAATTCTTTTGGAAGGAGATAATGCTACCATGTCATCAACGCCCTCACTAAAAAATAGAATTCCTTATCATATACTGAGTAGTTTAAAGTTGCACCACTCATTTTTTCACTAAAATATACAATAGGCCTTTTATCCTGCATCAACATAGCACCAATCCCTATCCTTGAGGCATCACACTCTAATTTAAAAGCCTTATTAAAATCAGGTAAAACCAATACTGGAGCACTAGTAAGTTTTACCTTTATCTCCTAAAAAATCTTTTGTGCCTTCTCACCCCAAATAAAAGGAACATTTTTCTTGGTCAGTTCAGTTAACGGATTGACAATACTACTGAAGTTATGGACAAAGTGTCTATAAAATGAATCCAGTCCATGAAAACTTCTTACCTCAGCAATTGATTTTGGTGTTGGCCACTCTCTAATAGCTCTCACTTTCTCCTCATCAACCTTGATACTAGAACCAGATATAATAAATCCCAGAAATGTTACCTCAGTTTGGTAGAAAGAACACTTCTGGAGATTGGCATATAACTGCTGTGCCCTCAATACTGAAAATATAGCCTGTAGATGCTCCATATGATTTTCTAGGTTTTGCTGTATATCAAAATGTTATCAAAATAAACAACAACAAATTTACCCAGAAACTCCTTCATTACATGATTCATTAATCTCATAAAAGTATTAGGAGCATTAGTCAAACCAAACAGCTTGACCATCCATTCATATAATCCATGGCGTGTTTTAAAAGCGATCTTCCACTCGTCTCCTTCTCTCATCTATGCACCAAATAGCTCATCTAACATGTCATCAAGTCTAGGAATAGGATACCTGTATTTGATGGTGATTTTGTTGATGGCTTGGCTATTAATGCACATCCTCCAAGTGCCATCCTTCTTAAGGACAAGAAGGGCTGGAACAGCAGAAGGACTGATACTCTCCCTGACAAAACCCCATTCTACCAGCTCATCCACCTGACACTTCAATTCCTTGGCCTCCTCAAGATTCATGCGATACGTAGGTCGGTTTAGCAAAACTGATCCAGGCTGGAAGTCAATGGTGTGCTTTATACCTCTCAAAGGTAGTAATCCCTCTAGCAATTCATCTATAAAAAGATCACTATATTCATCCAATACTTGAGATACCATAGGGGGTAGATGCTCACACCCATCCAACTTTAGGTCATACCTCATTTGCAGTAATACATACCGGTCTCTCATTCGCTATGGCCTCCTTTAACTCATACCATCCCACCAATAAGGTCTTCTTCTTATTGGTTTTACTTATCTACCTCTAAGCCTCTTGGACCTTTGAAGTGACATTGAGTTCAACACTACATGTTTACCCTCTTTCTAGTACACATAAGTATTTTTGAGGCCATCATGCAAAACCTTCTTATCATACAACAAAGGCTTGCTAAGTAATATAGGGGATGCACACATAGGAAGGATGTTACATACAATCTCATCATGATATTTATCCCCTATGCTGAAAGGTACCTTAGCCCTTTAGGTAACATGCATACTACCCTACTCACTCAACCAATGCAATTTATAGGGTTTTGGATGTGGGGTAGTGACTAGTTTCAATTTAGATACTAATGATGCAACCACTAAATTAGTACAATTATCACCATCAATAATAATAGCACACAGATTACCTTGTACCCTGTAAGAGATGTGGAACAATTTTTTTCTCTACTCATCATCATTAGTAGGAAACGAAGTCAAAGCTTGGTACAGTACATTAATAGATAAATACTGATCACCTTCCTTATCCTCATGTACTACAACATTTGTGTCACCATAATACTCATCTAATACCCTTGATAGATCTTTGGCATCGAGCATCTCTTCCTCATCTTCCTCACTCTCAACCTCTATAGTAGTCATATTCCTCCTGTTTGGACATTGAGTAGCCATATGTCAAAAACCTAAGCATTTAAAGCATTTGATTTGACGACTCCGTCCTCCTAAAGTCCTAGTTACTGATGGTTTGTTTTCAATCCCCGTAACTATTTTTCCTTTCCCCACTATCTCCTTTTCCCCTTGATTATCCTACACCACTAGACTCATTTCTACATTTCTATTGTATCCCCCTTTATTAGCCTGTTTTCCCTCTATATAGTTTTGTAGAAGTCCCATACCTATTACTAGCTGCTCTAAATGGATTTGAACGCCTCTTTCTTTCCACTTTTAGAGCTAGCTGGATGGCCTCCTCAAGGGTATCATACCTCTAAAGCTCTACAATGCAGGAAATTTCATACTTCAACCTTGACACAAATCGTGCTAGGGTTTGTTTAGGAGGTTCGACTGACTCACATCTGATCATCAAAGTCTCGAACTCCTATACATACTCATCAACTATTTTGCCTCTTTGCCTCAGTGTTTGGAGACGTATAAACAACTCCTGTTTATAGTGATCAGGTATAAACCTCCTTCTCATAACCCATTTCATCTCCTGCCATGTATGTATTCTACCTCACCACCCCTTTGCCTACTAGCCATTAGATTCTTCCACCATAAGGCGACATAGCTAGTAAACTCAACAGCTACAAGGGGAACCCAAGTGTGGTCGTTAATCTCATAGCATTCAAATAGGCCCTCAACTTTATCCTCTCAATCTAAGTAGTCTTTTGCTGAACCCCTTTCAACAAATGAAGGCATCTGCAATTTCACATATTCTAATCCCCGAGGTGGTCTGAACTCCCGATTTGGGTAAGGCTCATTATCAAAATTATCATCTCTTTCCTCCCTAAGAGCATGATAATCTCCCTCCATTCTCCTACCCCTATTTCCTCCAACAACTTCTTCCTTGCGAGCATTCTAATGGGCTACCCGATGAGGGGGTGCTTGAGGGTTTGCCACTGGTGGTTGTAGCATCGTCATCTGATCTACCCATGTTGCTAATGTAGCAACAATAGTTATAAGATCCTACAACTGTTCCTCTAATGTTCTTCCACCTGTAGCACATCGCCCTCGACCTCTTCCAACCTAACTATTAGCCTCATTGCCAATCCCACCATTTACACTATCATTTGACATGATTTGGATTTTTTTTATCACTTAACACCAACTCACGGCACACTCACAACACAACACCATGTCACAACAACATGCCTTAGACAACACACATACCTTACGGTATACACAACCTCACACCACACCTATACGATTCAATAACTACCACACATTTACACACACCCATGGTGCTACAAACCACTTCAACGGATTCACACAAACATACTTCCAAACTTCAATTACACAGCCACGCCACACATAATTCCCACGGTTCACTTAACACAACAACACACTACGGTAACATAACCACGCCTCACACACACTCCAAAGATCACGACAAAAAATGATTCCCAACTTAGTCAAAGTGTATTTAAAGTGATTAATACACAATAACTCCACAAGTAATGATTGAATTTGAATTAAAAAAAAATTCCTAATCCTCCAATGTTGTCCTCACGGTAAGTCTTCCCAAATGGTTACTTAAGGATGTAAATATGAAATTCACACCTCATGGCACCAATCACTAAGCAATCACTATACCCTTTACAATTATGGGATTCAAATTCAAATAACTTCCCCTTCTTTCACACAAGGAGCTCATGGCAAGATGACTATCACAATGGACAAATTCTGAAATTCCACTTTCAATTCCGCAACAACAAAGTATGTCATGGCACAATCACACACAATTACTTCAATTCCACTTCAAATAACTTCAATTACGAAATGGAAGAACAAGAACCCTAAATCCCAAAATTGAAAATCACGAAATTCCCTTCTCAAAAACCGTTCTCTGATACCAAATTATGATGTGCTTCACTTCCAATTGCAAGAATATAACAAGGATAGAAGAACAAATTAACAATCCTCAATCAATTAGGCGTAACCTTACTTGGATACTAACCCTAATTGACATGAAATGAAAAGCAATAAGAATCTTAATTCCTTACCAGATATCACGCACTAGTAGAATTAGGAACAACTTGTAATTTGTTGATATTACTCACAACAAATCCCAAGCCTTACTCGCTACAATCCAAGCTTGAATTGATAAGAGTATTTTTGTGAAGAGGAACACCCTTTTCACATGAACAAAGGCAACTGTAAATATATTATCAAAAGCCCTTTACAAAACCTAATAAGTAAGTATTTATACCCTACTTTAGATAAGGAAAATTACAACAATGCCAAATAGCCAAAACCGGTCCTATGAGTCACTTGAGAACCGATTCTCTATGTGAAAGAGAAGTGAAGATGGCCGGTTTTGTCAAGTGAAATGCAAGTGAAATAAAGGTCGGTTCCTCTTGTCTTTGTTGGTTCAAGTATAGCTTACACACTTGAGATTAGTGTGTTGGTTCGCTATTTTATAAAACCGACAAATGTATCTGCTGAAATGCAAAACAATTATACAATGGAAAAGAAGACACTAAACAAATATCTTCGGGGTCTAATTGTTCAAAAAGGACCCCTATCGTCAAATTTTGTAATCTTTTGGCTCTTGCCTAAGTGATGGGTCCTGTAGGTATATGATTCCTATTAGAATTGCTTTGACTAGTATTCTGCGGTATTTGAGGCAGGTTTTGCTCCATCAATTTAGAGTTAGGATCTTGTTCTTGATAGATATTGTCAGATGGTCCTCTCTTCCTAGGGTTGCCCTTACTCTTTTGTCACTTGACTTTGTCCCTAGTGGAGTTGCCAAAATGTAGATGGGGGTCCCGATAAGAGTGGTCATGTACGTATCACACGGGTACGACATTGCATGTGAATTCAGAGAAAAGCAATTCAAAGATGGCACGTGATTGGATGACTAAGGAGAGAGAGGCAGGGAGGAGGAATAGGAAATTTCAAGTATTTCGAATGCACAAGTGACGGACAAGGGAGCTAAGGGGACCTCAAGCATCAAACTTGCAGTTCTTGGGCAATGGAGATTGTTCTTCATTTGATCTCTTGTTTGATCTTTGAGAGTAGAGAACTTTTGGTGGAACACCGTTTCTCTAATCTTAGGAATTCAGGAGAAAGGTCCTTTAATGAGAAGAAATGACCGAGTATTTATAGACTCTTATGTTTGATGATATCTGTTAGATCACTTTAGTGATCAACGGGTGAGATGGAGTCTACTTAATTTAAGGTTATCCTAATAAGCTTGTCGTAGGCTCAAGACCAGTAGCCTTCCTCATAAGTACATGAACTTGCTTGAGAAAGGTTGGATGTGGATGAACCAGTCTAAAAATCTCTGTTCCGAGCTCACCAAGCTAATTCTTCCTAAGTTATTCCAATAATTAGGCCGGACTCATTAGACCCTGTTACCTAGTGCAATGAGTTAAGCCAAATAATTAATGGGCTTAGCCTAATATATTTACATAATATTTTTAGCCCTCTACATAAACGAATCATGGGCTCACCTAAGGTACATTGTTCCATTAATGTGGTGGATTCACAATTCATGCATAAATCCACTTGGTTACATCTACCCTCACCTTCCATAAGGATGCAATCTTCTACAACCTTATCCTTGCATTTTGTGAAGCAGCTATTTCTATGCCTCTAACTAATGACCTAAAGGTTAGAGAGGGTGCAACCTAACCGTTGTTCCAAGGCTTACCATTAGATGTTAACAAATCATTATCTCAAAGAAAGAAAAGAAGAAGAAGAAGAAGAATAAAAAAACTACAATAGCAGATGCTATGTCCCCATTTCTAATGAAATCTAAGAATTTAGAGTCTCATGTAGATATATAATCTAGATTAAGAAGCTCAATGGAATATACTTTTCTTCTTATTTGCATGTATGCTTTTCAAAATGACCAACTTGTATTTTCTTTCCTTACTCCACAATTTCTTCAATAGAAACTAAAAGAATGTAGATGAAAAAATACATGACTAAATGACCCCCCACCGCCCCCCCCCCCCCCCCCCCAAAAAAAAGGGTGAAGAAGAAGAATAATACACAAGTTGGTTTGTGTTTGTAAATGCTTATCTTAAATGGAGCCTAATTTTTATAGAAGATAAGAGACTAATCGACTTACAACTTGTTTAAAAGCACCTATATATTTGCTCAACATTGCTCAACAACTTAAGCCCTTTGATTGACATGAACCACAAGGAGTCAGTAGAGGCAGTAGCACCAATAGTATAGGTCTTTCCACAACTAAGTGATCCATATAAAAGAATATTTGACCGTAGCCTCAAAGGAGCTCATGTAAAGACATTAGGAAACTTGGAAGGCAATTCAATCATCTGATTGTAAGAATTTATATAATGAATGTGTGGTAAAATTCAAAATATTTATTAAAAACAAAATTATTTTAAATAAGTAGGATATTGAACATTTGAAGGGCAACAGATAATTGTCCCCAATTAGAAAAGATGCAGTGACACTTCTCATTCTAAGTGTAAAAGCGAGGAACATAATTTATATTCCTCCTAATAATTCCTCCTTATGATAAAGAATATAAGAGCCATCAGTTCATTAAAGTAATTCACTAAATGTAAAAAGGCTAGTTAACCTCTGAGGTGAGCACAAAGTTATACCTCTTTAGAGGTATTGCAAATGTTAGTAAGACCACCAACATCATCTTATCTTGAATGGGCACTTTTAGGGGCAAATTTTGAGATTTCACACATAGTTACTAGAAGAAAGCCATGCATTGCCCGAGCAAAATCATCCTTGAGCAAATTGAGCTTCTTCAACTTCACAATGGATAGCCTATGAGGCAAAAAGCGGCCAAGAGAGGCATGGATAGTTCTATCTACCAATACTTCTTGAACAAAATGTACTTTTATCATGACACCTACAAGTTTAATGAGGAAAACAACTTGAAGAAGTAATGGACATCAATCTCACTATATCCAGCACTCTAATGTGGGGAATAAAAAGATATTACCTCCATAAAAAACAAAACAAGGAATTAGTTAATTAACCAAGCAAAGGTTTACATTATTTACATAGTCTATATGATCAAATAACAAATTAAGTTCAATGAAGCTCTTAAATTACTCTATTGTCGTGCTTGTTACCTAATGAAGGAGAGATAAAATTAGAGCACAAAAACAAAAAAAAAAAACAATAAATTTATCACAATAAAATTTACTTATTACCCAGTATTGTCAATGCAATTCTACCTCACTAAGCACAAATAGACAGATTCAATTTTTCAATTGTAACAAGTCTAACAAGAGTTTCTTCCAGAGTTTCTATTCATTGACTTTGTCGGAAAGGACAAAGGGGAGCAAAAACTTGGGGTTCTTTTTGGAGTGCCCTATTAACTCTAATATTGTTAGATTTCCTAATATGCCTAAAGCTATCTCTCTAGTTCATAAGCAAGTCAAATATTAGTTGCATCCTGTCAACTAACCCATGCTTTACTTGACCGGTAAGAGTACTACCTCCCACCTGTAATAGAACATTTGGGTCACCAAATTCTTTGAACATTAATGGTGTCTTTGTAATCCAACCTCTATTTACTACAAACGCATAATTACATTAAGTGCTTAGTTAAGAAAGTATTTTACATCGCTTGTAATACTTTCTCAATTTATTTGTGGTGCTTTCAATTGTAATGCACATTAGCCTCCATAGTATATGCAACTACAATCCTATTTCATTTTACTTCATGGAGCATTCTAGCTAGTTAAGTTCTTAGCAACTATAAGCCCCCTTTTTATTTTTGGCTTTCATCCCATTTTTCGTTTTGGAATTTTAATTTCAACTATCCTTTTACGGTCATTGAAATGCTTTTGTAGTCATCAGTGCAAAACTAGTAAGCCATAATAAAGTCTACCTTCATCATCATCCATGCTTCTTCCTACCCTTCATTGTCACACTAGTACACTACCAATCATACCTCTATAACATCTTAAAAGTTTTTAAAGCCTTTAATTGCTTGTAGATCTTGTTACTACCCTTTATTTCATTGCCTTTGAGTAAAGCTGACTCTTCTGAATCTTCAACCATTGCACTAGAATGAAAGCATAGAAATAAGATTTGAATTGCTTAAAAAATTTACTTAGAGCTGCTTATGTTTTAATTCAAATAGTAAGCCATATTAGCATTGTTGAAGTTTCAAAAGCACTATCACCTTTTGAGCTGCTTGCTTGTCCAAGCCCTTTTGCTATTATCTTTCCTTTAATCCACACTTAAAAACAATACTAAGACCTTTTTCATAACACCACATTTCAAAAGCCCAAGCCTTTATTTATTCTAAATTTAACTAACCTATCACATCACTTTACACATCTTCCTGAGAGTTGTGTTCTTAGTGTGAGGTTGGTATTGTGATGTCTTCCTATCCTCAACATGATTGACTGGATGGCCAACCTAGATTTACAGGATGCACTAGTTTTTGAATGTAAAGTGCATTGTTGATAGAGAAGAATATTGATTCACAAATGGCATTAGCAAGCTTTACGCATCTAAATATAATATGGTAAATAAGAAATTACACCTTCCATTATTCAGTACAATAAGTTAAAAGTGCTAGAAATCTACCATGGGCATTCTATCAAAGACAGAAATAAATTTATGTCGAGAACTCCGCAACTCCGAGCATACCCTTAAAATAATGACAATAGGTGAAAAATCCTTCTATGCTCCAAAACCCATGTCCATTGTCCTTATCTAGGCCTCAAGAAGAATAAAGCCCTCCACATTCATAAATACTCAATAATTTAAGACCAAACTCTTCCTCCCCTCAATTTTCTTTATTCGTGTCTATATATTTCCACTCATGTCCACCTAAGTTGATAGTAGGCATCACTCACCATACTAAAACACTGTCAAACCTATAAGATATTCACTTTTGTTTTTCTTAAGTTAAAAAAGCATGCCCTAACAAGTTTCACATGTGTGGATAATTAATGCAATTGTTAAGTTCTCTAAAATAAGTTTTAATGATAATAAAAAGATTATTAGTTGGTAGAATATTTAACAGATATGTTTAAGTGCGAAGAACTAAAGTATTTATTTTTATAAACAATCTATTAGACATTTTAGTAGACACTTAAATAGACAATTTGATGTAGATAATTTATTAGATATTTTAGTAGACATTAGTTTGATACTTAGGTTTGTAAACATTGGTTTGAATTCCTAAATCATTAGAAGAGTCTTGTAGTATGTGATTAATTGAGTGAAAGGCTAGAAAGACAGAGCAAGAGCTATAAGTATTTGTAACATTTCTTAGCTATTGGATTAGTGGAATAATCGGTGTGGAGGACCAAGTTCCTAGCAGTGTAGTTGGCAAAGATGATGTACTCAATAGGAGGAATCTTTATACATCACAACCTTCTTTAATTTCATTGCACATTATTTATTATTATTTTTTGTTTGCTCATCATGTCTTTATTAGAAAAAAGAAATTTAAAAAGTGATCATTTAATTAAAATTGGTAATTTTTTTAAACAAAAGAATTCACCCCTCCTTTTGTTTGCCATTTTAGGATCTACATTTGGTATTAGAGTAGCAACTTTTCTACATACAAGAGTTGATTAATGGCTGACAATGTAATCACGATTACATATAATCGTATACTATTCTTTTATGGTACTGACTTTCCTTATTAGAAATGTAGGATGGAAACTTATATTAAAGCAACTAAGTTTGCTTCGTGGGAAATCATATGCTATGGATCAGGGAATCATTCTCACTCATAGTCCAATCCTAGGTAATGAAGAAAAGAAAAAGGCTGAAGTAAATGACATAACAAAAAATCTGCTTTTGATGAGCATCTCTTAGACTATGTTCACAATGATTTCATCATATGAATCTGCTAAGGAATTATGAAACAAATTATGTAAAACCTATAAAGGTGCTACAATGATCAAAGACACCAGGAGAGAAGCACTCATGCAAGACCATGAATTGTTCAAATTTCAATTTGGTGATACTATATCTGATGGATTTAATAGATTTACTTTATTTACTAACGAACTTGCTTTGCTTGGTAAAAAGTTTGATGATAGTGAGCTTGTAAGGAAAATCTTGTGAATCTTGCCAAGTTCATGGGATTTAAAGACAAATGCATTTGAAGAAGCTCATGACTTAGACAAACTAACCTTGAGTTAACTTTGAGAAAAACTTTAGGCATATGAATCAAAATTGAAGCATATGAATGATCAAGAGAAAGTTAAAAAGTCTATAGCATTTAAGATTACTGAATAAGACATTGAGACAAACAAAGAATTAGACAATGAGGAAGACAATGATGATCTGGCAATGCTAGTTTGAAGATTTAAAAAAGCATTCGAGAAAAATGGTAAGAGTTCTAAACGATCTAAACGGTTTTCTGCTAATCAATTTAAGTATGGTACATGAAAGGTTTTTAAAGAAAAAGAAGAAAAGAAAGAAATAGTTTTCTTTGAATGTAAGAAGCCAGGATACATCAAATGTAAATGTCCCGTATTGATAAAAAAGATAGAGAAATACAACAAGAAACAAAAAGCTTTAATGACAACATTGAATGATTTTGATGAATCAAATATTAAGTCAGACGTTGGATCAAACAATGAAGAAAAGGCAAATCTGTGCTTCATGCCTTTATTTGAGGTATCTTCTGAATGTGAGAATGATATGCCTATTAGCTTTAGAAAACAAGTTAAACAATTATTAAAGGCTTTATTGAAGGAAAATGAAAATATTGAAACTTTGAGAAATGAAAAGAAGCTGTATGTCAGACAAATATGTTATTTTTTTTATGAAAGTGATATTCTTAAAAATGACATGAAAATTTTACTTATGAATAATAAAAGCTTACTAGAAGCACAAGATATCTTATCAAATGAAAATAATACCTTAAGAAAAGAATTTAAAGAGCTTAATGTAAGAATCGATGAAGTTTCAAAAAATTTGAGTTCTATGTTTATTAAGTTTTCTAAAAGTGATGAAAAACTACAAAAGTTAATATCATCTTAAAGAGTAAGTAACTTAAAAGAAGGATTGAGATATAATAACGTTGAGTCCTTAAACTAAGCTAAGGAAATTATTTTTGTTAACGGAAAAGAGCCAATCATAAAAAATGATGTTGATACAAGTAAGAAAGAAAATAAAAGTATAAATATAAAAGAAAATAAGTCTGTTAAACAAAATGAAAAGAATATTAGAAAGTATTCCAGACAGAAGTATAGACGGATGTACAAATAGTATTATAGAAGAAATTACAGAAGGTATTATGAAGGCTATACTGGATCATATAATTTAAGAATGGTAAGCTCATATCAATATCAATGGAGACTATATCAATATTAGAAAAGTTTGGTAAGATCTAACACTTATGCGTGCTATTTTTGCAACAAGTATGGATATATAGAAAAAAAAATGTTATTATAAAAATAATAAGCTCAACCAACAATAAGTAAAAAAATCAAAATAACATGAGCTTGAATTTTTATGGACCCAAGCTAGTTTGGGTTCCTAAAAGGGTTTAATAATTTCTTTTGTATATACAGGAACATGAAACAAAGGTAAAAGGATTGTAGTACTTAGATAGTGGGTGCTCACAGCATATGTTAGGAGATGTTTCGTTGTTCACAAATCTAGAATGGAAAGATAAAGTGATGAGGAACAGCTAGCATCTAAAAGGAAGGAACCAAAATCCCATGATCCATTACATGGTATTGGAGGCCTGATGACCCGAGCTAAAGCTAAGAGGATGAACGAAGCTCTACAAGAATTAGTCATGGACTTACAAGCTAAGGAATCAAGTTACATTAAAGGAGAACCAACACTTATCAACTTGATTCACGTTTCCATGGAGGAAAGCAATGATTTAGAGGCCTTAGAATAAATTAATTTTATTGAACCGAAAAGGGAGAAGCACATTCGGTTTTGTTATTTGTTATGTTTTTGTTTTATTTTTTTGGTTTGTAATTTATATTATTTAGTTGGCTATTCGGTTACATGAGAAAAAGGAAACAAATAGATTAGGCAACTTAGGTTTTTTCATATTGTTGTATGTACACTATATAAAGCCGTGTAAAGGGGCCGGCCATGAAATATCTTATTATTGAATTGAGAAAACACAATTTTTGTGAGAGTACAAAAACCCCTTTTTTGTTCTTTTGCAAAAGAACTATTCCATAGGAATTCTTAACCGAATTGCTTGGAAAACCCTTTGATAACTTGGGTTTCAGTCAACAGGTGTGATTAGGGCCTAGTTACGCAACACTTATTCAAGACGATCCTCGGTGTAATTGAATCTAATAGCGACATCAGGGTTGTAGGTTTAACATACCTAGGGTTTCACGCATCATAGAGGTTATGTCAAGTTTGATGATGATAGTAGAAGAAAGATAATAGCAACTGGTACAGTAGGCTTTTCCTCTAGTATAATTGAAAATGTTTCTTTGGTAAGAGGTCTGAAACAACAATCTCTTAAGTATTAGTCAACTCTATGACAAAGGTTGCAAAATGATTTTTGGAAAAGACAAAGTAGAAGCTTATGATCAAAATGGAGAAAATTGTTTAAAGGATTTCGAAAGAGAAATATTTACATGGTTAAGCCATTTAGAGTAGATGCTGAAAGATGTTTCTTAACATTAAATAATAACTGCTTTATTTGGCATAAAAAGCTTGGACATGTTATTTTTTCATAACTAGAAAAACTTTTGAAAAATAAACTTCTTATTAGATTATAAAAAATTTCTTTTATTAAAGATAATAAATGTGATACTTGCTAGAAAAATAAAATGGCTTTAGTATCTCATAGGTCTAAAAATGTTATTTCAACAATAAGACCTTTAGAGCTTCTACATCTTGATCTTTTTGGCTCAACAAGAACTTTAAGCTTATGAGGTAATAAATATGGTTTAGTGATAGTTGATGACTTTTCTTGTTCTACATGAGTTTTATTTCTTAGAAACAAGAGTGATACATTTGATACCTTTGAAACTTTTTCAAAACAAGTTTAAAATGAAAAAGATTTTTCAATCATAAGTTTAAGAATTGATTATGGTAAAGAATTTGAAAATGAAAATTTTATCGAGTTTTGTGAGAAAAATGAGATAAAGCATCATTTTTCTGCTCTATATACTTCATAGCAAAATGGAGTAGTAGAAAGGAAAAACAAAGTTTTATAAGAAATGGCACGAAGTATGCTAAATGAAAGTAGTGCACCTAAATATTTATGGGTTGAAGCAATCTCTACATCTTTTTATATTTCTAATCATGTTTATGTGAGACCTTTGACGCAAAAAAATAGTTTATGAAATGTACAAAGGTAAGAAGCCAAATGTGTCATATTTTGACATATTCGAGACTAAATGCTTCATCAAGAAATCTAGATAAAATCTCAGTAAATTTGATTAAAGAGCTGATGAAGGAATCTTTCTTGGTTATTTGATGACCACTAAGACTTTTTGTATTTTTAATTAACTAGATTAGTAGAAGAATCTATTAATGTCAAGTTTATTGATAACCCAATCATGGATGATAGTGATGACGTAATAAATAAAAAGAATAGGGATGAATATCTAAATCATCAATAGAGTTTACAAGATACTGTTAGAGTACCTATCGAACCTAAAATAGAATGTAGATTAGATAGTCGAGTAGATGGTCTAATAGACACTTCAGCAAATGGTATGTTATACAATGACTTAGATAGTTTTATAGAAGGTAATACTAAACCTAAACGGTCTATAATAGAATATTCTAAACTTTAGAGATTTAAGTCATATCATCCACTGGAACAGTTGTTTTGGAAAATAGATTTTAGAATCAAAACTAGATCAAAGTTACAAGATATAGAAAATCTATTTACTTTATTATCTGAAATTGAACCTAACAATGTGAATGAGGCTTTGATATATAGTAACTGGATCAATGCCATGCAAAAGGAATTAGCACAATTATAAAGAAATTAGTTATGGACACTAGTTCCTAAACCAAAGGATAAATCCACTATTAGAACAAACGGGTGTTCAAAAATACGCTTGATGAGCAAAGTAAAATATTTAGAAATAAAGTGAAGTTTGTGGCGAAAGGATATTCACAAAGGTATTGATTTCGATGAAACTTATGCCCCTGTTGCTAGATTAGAAGCTATTAGCTTATTATTAGCTTATGTGTTTTACAAAGATTTTAAATTACTTCAAATGGATGTAGAAAGTGTTTTTTTAAATGGATATATCAAAGAAAAAGTATTTGTAGAACAACTCCCAAGATTTGAAGATCCATTAAAAGAAGACTATGTTTTTAAATTACAAAAGGCTTTTTATGGTTTGCAACAAGCTCTTAGAGCTTTGTATGGAAGGTTAAGTGAAGTCTTGATTAAAAACAATTTTTCAAAAGGAAAAGATGACATAACTCTTTTTATAAAATATTTTGATAAAGATATTTTATGCAGGTTGAATTTGAGATGTCCTTGATGGGAGAACTAAATTTCTTTCTTGAATTAAGAAAAGTATACTAAGTAAATGCTTAAAAATTTTAAATTTGAGAATGTTAAGGGAGATGCTACTCCTATGTCAACTTCAATAAAGTTAGATCCTAATACCACTAGTAAAAAGGTACATGAAAAACTTCATAGAAGTTTAATTGGATCCTTGTTATATTTAACTATTCATAAACCAAACATATTGCTTGTTGTTTGTGTATGTGCTAGATTTCAAACAAATCCAACCGAAACACATTCAACAACTGTAAAAAGAATTTTCAAATATATATATTTGCACTACAAAATTAGGAATTTGGCATCCTAAAAATCAAAATATTGATTTAATATGATATTAAAAGGCTAATTATGCAGGCAGCAAGATTGACAGAAAAAGTACTTTAGGAACTTATCAATTTTTAGGGGACAAGCTTGTATCTTGGTCATCCAAGAAACAAAATTCTGTTACCCTATCAACAGCTAAAGTAGAATATGTTTTAATAGGGAATTGTTGTGCCCAAGTTTTATAGATTAAACAACAATTGTATGACTATGGTGTTATATGTAAAAACATTCTAATAAAATGTGATAATACAAGTGCTATAAATCTTACAAAAAATCCAATTCATTACTTTAGATTCAAACATATTGAAGTAAGACATCATTTTATAAGAGATCATGTTAATAATTGAGATATTAATCTTGATTTTATTAATACTGAATTTCAATTGGCTGATGTATTTACAAAACTATTAGATTAGAATAGATTTGAATTTGTTATAAATGAAATAGGTGTGTGTTTTTCTTTATAAAAATAATCTTTTTTTTTATAAACTAAAATGGAAGATAGAGGTGTCATATCTTCTTAGTTGTTAGATTAATCTATGCATGCAGAAACTACTTCCTTAAAAACGTTTTTTTTCAAAAATTAAAGATTAAAAACTCACTCCTCTCTCTCACTCTGAACACTTTAAACACACTTTCTTTCTCAACCCTGAACTCTCTCTCTCAACCTTGAACTCTCTCTCTCTCTCATACTCTCTCTTGCACCCTAACCTTTGTTCATGACAATGGCACCAAAAAAATCAACCCGAACTACCACAATGCTTTTTAAAGGCAAGAAGAAAGACAAAAACACTATTGTGATTCAAGAAGAGGAACTGTCTTTGTCGAAACACCCCAACCAAGAAAAATCTCAAGAAACTGTCCATGCCACGGAACAAAGGAAGCCTAGCAACAATAGCAGTTCAGAGGAGGTTGTTGTAGATAGTAATACAAAAAGTGAACAAGATGTTCCTCTAGACACTCTAGAAAAGAAGAAAAAGGTATGTCCTAGACATCAATTTGCTTGGAAATTTGTTCCATTAAAAGGGAAAATAATGGATTGCATGTCTTTGAACTTTGAATATTTAATCAAGAACGATTTCCATGTAGATGAGATGTTAGATAAAATAGGCTGTAGGAAATTGCGTAATATTAGATATACCATAGTTGGAGAAGTAGTTGCAGAATTTTATGAAAATTTGGTTTCAAGGAGAAAAGATAGGTTGAAATCAAATGTTTGTGGTCAATATTTGAAATTATCAAGAATGATCTAATTTAGTATTCAGAACTTAAAAATAAAAATAATGATGAAGATATACTAAATATGAATAGATTAAAGTTATTTAATATCTGAATAATGGCTTTGAAATTGAATCACAACAAGATATGCTCGTTATTCAATTTTCTCTATTAGTTAGAATGTTACATAGGACAGTGAGTTCATGTGTTCTACTAAGGATTGGGAGCAAAACATATATGTCAGTAGATAAGGCAAAAATTATATGAAGTATTACTAAAGGGAAAAGTGTAGATGTAGTTAACAAAATTTGGAAGAATTTGTTTGAAAATAAAGGGAAGAGACCATATGGAAATTTGATCATGTTTTTCTTAAAAGAGAAGAGAGTAAGGTTTCCAAAAGAGGATTATACTAGATTTTATGTTAAGAAAATTACTGAAGGGATTCTTTATTATATAAATATACATGTTTAGAGAAACGTTTGGTTCTTTGAAGATTGTGCTGTATACATGGATCATGGGAATTTAAGAAGGGATATTCTTGAATGGATGTCAAATGTAGAAAGAGGAGCAATCTTTAAAGAGAAAAAAAAATTGATGAAGAGGAACTTCTAAAAAAGGGCAGGAAAAGAAAAGGCTATTGAAAGAGAAAGGAAGACAAGAAGGAAGGTTGGTAAGGGAAACTTGGAGATTAGGGATGAACCTTCAGTTGAAATAGACACTTCTATAGATAATTTAGTAGAAGCTATGCCAAAATCCCCTACTCTAAAAAAAATGATTTTGAAGTTGGAACTAGCAATGAGTTGATAAATCTGAAAAGCAGGATTTTAGATTTAGAAAATTTGTAAAGAAAAACTTTATGGAGATGAAGTTCATGATGGAGTCAATCACTGCTAAACCTAGTGAAGAGAAATCTGAGGAACAACTTCCATTAACTCCTACTAGGACTGGACATAGTTCTCCAAGGACTCCTATTCAAGAAGGTCAACAAGATCTTAATGATGAGGTTGGAGACTTTGTTGTAATGCACGAACAAAACTTGGAGACTCCACATGCACAGCTAGGTGTTCATCAAAGTGGTGGAACTGAGATCTTGGATCACGCTAAGTAAGAAACTATTGAAATCAATCCTAAATTTGATTCTACACATGAAGCTTCTTAAGAACTTGATCCTCAATCTGTCCCTAAACTTGTCTAGACCACTCAAACTGAACCCCATGCTAAATAATCTATTCAACCATCTACTCCTATTAAACCAACTGAAACTTCACAACTAACTCTAACTTTAGCTCTTACAGAAACCAATCCTGATCTTGTGGAAAAGGAATTTGAAGAAGCCTAAATTCCAAAATGACTAAGGAAAAGAGTTAAGACAACTGCTAGAAAAGTTGTCAAGCCACCAAAGAAGAAGAAGAATTGATATTTTTTACTAATGTTTGTTAACTGTTTAAAGACCATTGCTAATCATTGTTAGTTGTTTGTTGATTGTTTTACTTTTTAAGACTCATGTTGATCATAGCTCTAATTGCTAGTTTGTATGGTTTAAATTTTCAATGATGCTTTATGCTTTTGATAATTCCGTTACTGATTGCTGATTGTTGATGCATGCTTCCAATTTATATCATATGTTAAGGGATAGTAATATGTTTTACTTGTCTGATAATAAAAAGGGGGAGAAAGAATAGTAAACTAGTGATAAACTTGCTTCACAAGTATTTAATATATTACTTAATATAGTATACAAGTTTATCACTTGAGATAGGTTTTGTTATCATAAAAAAGAGAGAGAAAGTTGAGTTCTCTAAAATAAGTTTTAATGATAACAAAAAGGTTATTAGTGGGTAGAATTCATAATAAATATGTTTTAAGTGCGAAAAATGAAAGTATTTGCTTATACAGACAATCTATTAGATATTTCAATAGACATTTGAATAGATGGTTTGATACAGACAATTTATAAGACATTTTAGTATACATTTAAATAGACAGTTTGATACAGCTAATCTATTAAACATTTTAGTAGACATTTAAACTGATAGTTTGATACTTTGGTTTGAAGAATGTATGCTTATACGGTTCTTATCTCTATTAATACAAGTTTGATTTAATTGTAACTCTAGTTAGCGAAGTTTTTTTAAGGTAACAAATCAAGTTAGTTTAAGATTTATTTTAACTAAATATCATCCAAAGAAAAAAGAGATAAGAATAAGAATCAGTTGAAGCTCATCTGCACAAAGAGGGATCTTTGGTTTTCAAACTGATGCTTCTATCGACAATGAAGAATATAAATATATATATATATATATATAATATGAAGGTTTCAAGTTAAAAACAGATAGAACATGAGAAGAGACAGAAAACAACATAAAACAAAAACAATTACAATTCTTTGTTTTCTAGAGTTTAAGCTAGAGAATTTATATTTTCTCATTCTTGTATAAATTTTATTTACTTTTTTGTGTAAAGTTTAGCTTAGAAAGTAAGGTTACAAGTCTTGTAGTCTGTGATTAGCCAAGTGAAAGGCTAAAAAGACATAATAAGAGCTATTGGTGTTTGTAAAATTTCTTAGCTATTGGATTAGTGGAACAACTAGTGTAGAAGACTAGATCCTTAGCAGCATCGCTGGAAGAGAAGATATACTCAATAGGAGAAACCTCTATATATTGTACCCTTTTTTAATTTCATTACACATTATTTTCTATTTGCTCATCATATACACTTTTCATTAGAAAAAAGAAATTTAAAAAGTGATTATTTAATTAAAATCGGTAATTTTTTTTTTAACAAACAACTCACCTTCCCCCACTTGTTTGCCATTTCGGGACTTACAACAATAATTAAGCTAAACTTCATTAAGTTTGTATGTAAGTTATCTCTTTTACTATAAAGCATCCTAAAATCTAGTAAATCCTTAACAAACAAATGCATTGAGAAATTTTGAGGAAACAATATGAGAGATGGCAAAAACATTGTTTGTCACTGATAAATACTAGAAAATTGCTTACCAGCATGAGAAGTGTACATATCCCCTTTTTTTTTTCTTTGAATGTCCATTTGAGAGAGAGAAATATGCAAATATGAAGCATCATAAGATGGAAATTGTACCAAATCATAAGCATCATATCCATTGCATTTAAATGCTGTATCCTTTATGATTTCCTCTACATAATGTAATGATTGCCTTTGGATTTCATGCTTTAATATTGCTTCCTATTCTGAGGCTAAAGGAGTAGGTAATTGCATATGAAAGTGAAACCTCCCTGATAATGAGAAAGTACTAATGTTACATTTCAAAACAAAAGCCACACAAAATAGCTTGGAGGCATCTTCTATTAGTAAGAGAATAGGTACTTTAAAGCGAATTAATTCTCTTTCTAGAGAGAGCCAACTTGAGGAACTCTGAGATTGCGGTATTTTGTCTAAAGACCTCACGTCACAATGAAGGCAACAGGATCAACTTCGCAAGTAGACTTTCTTTTTTCCTGAGTTTTAACAACAATAAGCTTACAACATACCAATTGAAGATTGTCGGAGAATTGAGACTTTGGAATCATCATATAATTCTTGATCATGTGTCGAGTCTAATTTTTGAATTCCCATTCCTAATCCGATCTAGATTAGACCCTATGCTTATCTAATATAGATCCTCGACTTGAGTTAGGAATTTCGTTTAGTTTTGGAGTCGCCACCCAACTGTTTTTGGGAAAGATTGAATTAAGACTAATGGAGCGGATTAGTCTTAATTTGGATTACTAGTCGTCGTGATTTCCTCTTCTCATTTTTGTGAAAAGAGGAAAAGGGAAAACCAGAGTTTCTAAGTTCGGAGGCTAACCTATTAAAACCCTAAGGTTACCACATAATTTCCTAAAATTATCCCCATTTAGAAATGTCTTTTATTTTATTTTTGTTGCCTTTTATTGTATTTTTGAATTATTCTAAGAAAAGGATTTTTTTTTTATTTCTTTTTAAGGTTGCCCCAAATGGGTGTCTACGTACCTGCTATTCAGGATCAAACAAGCCGTAGTTCGCTTTTCTTGAAAAACTTTAAGTGTGTTTGTGAATTTTAATTGTGAAATCTTTTTTGATTTATGTTTTTACCATTTCGGGATTTTTCTAAAAAATCTAAGCCTAAGCTTTAATTTGATTTTTGAAAATAATTTTAAGGGAAAACATCAATTTTGGATTTATTTGAGAAAATAATTTTTCCAAGTGATAAAACTCATTTTTCTTCTATTTTTCGACTTATTTCTACTATTATAAATTTTTATTATTTTTATTAATTTTTATGATTTTTTATTAATTTTTTTATTTTTGTAATTTTTATTGGTTTTTATTAATTTTTCAAAATTTTTATAATTTTTATTTTTATTGAAAAAATTTCTGCTAATTTTTATCTACCTTATTCTAAAATCTAAAGTTTTATTGTTATTTTCCTAATATTTTTATTATTTTCTACATTTTTATTTATTATTTTTTATTATTATAATTATATTTTTATTTTTATATCATTAAATCCTAAAAATTTAATTTCTAACATTTTTCTACTTATTGAAATATAAATAACACATAAGTAAATAAATAACAAATAATTAATTCGAAATAAATAAACCAAATAAATAAATAAATTAAAGAAAATAGAAAAAATCCGACTTACCTGGATCCGGGTCGGTGCGCGGGTCGGGTCGGATCGAGTCGAAGCAGGTCGGGTCTGGTCGATCGGATGTGGAGGCGGGGAGTGCTCGTTGACGGCGTTCCATCGGCCTTCTTCAGCGGTTGAGGTGTCGATTCCTAGGTTCTTGGGGGTGAGGAATCCAATGGTGGGGGTGGTTTGCTTCAAAAACGCCTCATGGTGGTTACCCAACTCTTGCTCGGCGGTCGCGGCTTCGAAAAACTCCGGCAAACTTCGATTATCTCTTTTCTCTCACTTTCTCTCGCTTTTCATCTGTGGTTTAGCTTGCTGCCTTTGCCCTCTATTTATAGAAGTCGGAAGACTCCCTTGGATAAGCTTAAATCCTCGATTTGGATAAATCCGAATTTTTCCGTTTTTTAGATTTGAGTTCATCCAACCTATTTGATGCCGATTCGTTGTGATCTTGTGATTTATCTGGATAATTCGGTTTTAGATTGATTGAAATCCAAAAAAATTTGAAGAAATCCAGCAATTTTTGCCTCGTCGGACTTCTGCCTGATTTTTCTCCGGCTGGGCTCGAGGAAGAAGACAATCATGTGCGAGGCACGTGTCTTCTCTCGGCCAATCGCATGTTGCCACGTGGCGACTCCAGGGGAAATGAAAGAAAAAAATTTCTGAGCGCATGCGGGGGGGATTCGAACTCGGGACCTTAGGCATTCTCACACGTTCCCAGGTGCACACACGAGCCAGCTGAGCTAGCCCATTTTCCTGATTTTATTTATTTCGCAAATTGCATATATACAATGCAATTTTTTTATTTTTTTGTATTTTTTTAAATTTCAAAAATTTGTAAAAATTATTTAATCTTTATTATTGCCATTTCTAAAATTAGTTTTCAAAATTGATGTGTTTTCCTATTTATTTTTTTTGAATATTTTTCCTATTTTTGCTAAATTAGAGAAAAATTGGAAAAAATTAGAAATTGATCATTATTGATTATTATTGATTCTTAGGGCAAAAATGAGGTGTTTACAGCTGCCCCTCTTTGTAGTAAAGTTTGAAAAACTTGACTACAAAGACAAGAAAGACGCCATTTTTAGCCTCTTGGTCGAATAGATAACGCCTTGGTTTGGCTGATCATCTAGAATTTGGTGTCTGGTAGGAAAATACTCCATGAGCTAATAATCCCACGAGTCTTTTATGATGATTGGTATTTCTTAGGGACTGGTCCTAACAATTTAGAGTGATATATCCTCCCAAAAAGTGCTCTACGGGCTGAGTAATTGGCGATAGGAAATATTTCAAGAATTTGTTTAGGAGTGTAGAATAACTGATGATAGGAAGCGTCTTATCAGACTTGCAACCTTGAAGAGAAAATTATCTTAGGAAGCGCTCTTATGAGCTGGCCACCTGTCAACAGAAGCGTCTGATCAGACTAGCGACTGTTTAGAGAAATACCTCTGGAAAGTGCTCCTATGAGCTGATTAATTGATAGATTCGAAAAGTGCTCCTTTGAGCTAACTAATCAATAGATTCGAAAAGTGCTCATCTGAGCTAACTAATCGATGGATTCGAAAAGTGCTCCTCTGAGTTAACTAATTGATGAATTCGAAAAGTGCTCCTTTGAGCTAACTAATCGATGGATTCGAAAAGTGCTCCTTTGAGCTAACTAATCGATGCATTCGAAAAGTGCTCCTCTGAGCTAACTAATCGATGAATTCGAAAAGTGCTCCTTTGAGCTAACTAATCGATGAATTCGAAATGTGCTCCTCTGAGCTAACTAATCGATGGATTTGAAAAGTGCTCCTTTGAGCTAACTAATCGATGTCCTTTGAGCTAACTAATCGATGAATTCGAAAAGTGCTCCTTCGAGCTAACTAATCGATGGATTCGAAAAGTGCTCCTTCGAGCTAACTAATTGATGGATTTGAAAAGTGCTCCTTCGAGCTAACTAATCGATGGATTCGAAAAGTGCTCATTCGAGCTAACTAATCGAGGGATTCGAAAAGTGCTCCTTCGAGCTAACTAATCGATGGATTCGAAAAGTGCTCCTCTGAGCTAACTAATCGATGGATTCGAAAAGTGCTCCTTTGAGCTAACTAATCGAGGGATTCGAAAAGTGCTCCTTTGAGCTAACTAATCGATGGATTCGAAAAGTGCTCATTCGAGCTAACTAATCGATGGATTCGAATCGATGAATTTGAAAAGTGCTCCTTTGAGCTAACTAATCGATGGATTCGAAAAGTGCTCCTCTGAGCTAACTAATCGATGGATTCGAAAAGTGCTCATTTGAGCTAACTAATCGATGAGGTGTCTAGGAGAGTGACCCTTCTTGGGCTGACTGACCTATAGCGGGAAGTGTCTTCTTAGACTCACAACCCTGGGGGAGAAATGTCTCAAAAGGTACCCCTACAGGTTGATCTTGAGACAAGATATTTAGGAGAGTGCCCCATTGTGGGCTGACTAACCTATAGCATAAAGAAATGTTTTCAAAAAGGTGCCCTTGTGGGCTAACCTTAAAAGGGGATATCTAGGAAAGTGCCCCTCTATGGGCTAACTAACCTATGACTGAATGTCTTAAAAAGGTGCCCTTATGGGTTGACCCTGAGAGAAAATACCCAAGAAAGTGCCCCTTTATGGGCTAACTAACCTATAATAAAATGTTTCCAAAAGGTGCCCTCATGGGCTGACCCCACGAGAGGATGTTTAGGGAAATGCCCCAATGTGGGCTGACTAACTTATGGCAGGAAGAAATGTCTTGAAAGGTGCCTTTATAGGTTGACCTTAGGAAGAGATTTAGGAAAGTGCCCCTATATAGGCTAACTAATCTTTTAAAGGGGATGTTTAGACAAGTGCCCCATTATGGGCCGACTCATCTTATGCTTTTGAATATGCTTCTACTGACTGAGCTAAATGATGTGATGCTTTTCATGATATGTGGATGATAGTTATTTATTTTTTAATGTTTGCCAATTCATCGTGGATAGCAACCAAACAACCGAACCTTCGTGCTGGTTTGCTTCTGCTTCGCTCACTCTTGCTATCTTGACACAAGATTGAAAATCTTGTGCGCATGGCTCTTTTGATGGTAATGTTATCCTACTAATGCACTAATTTTAATGCTCAAAAGTAGATAGAATTGTATTACAGAATTTATTAAGACTCATTATCATTTTAGTGTTTATCATTCATTGGTGAAGTGATGGGTAATGTGTTTAGGAATATTTGTTGTGATGAGAATTGGTTGGAATTATTGACCATTTAAGGATATTAACTTTGCTTGTAAAAAATAAAAACTAGACTCACAAAATTTGTATCGAACATTGGCTTTCATAAATATTGGCAAAAATTTCAATCCCCTTGCCTAAGGATAGTACATCTTTACAGCATCTGTGTTAATGGGGTCTCTCAATTCCGGACCATCCATTTGAGTCAGTATCAAAGCACCTCCTGACAGAACCTTTTTCACCACATATGGGCCTTCATAGTTTGGGGTGAATTTCCCTCTGGAGTCTTGGGCATTCGGGAGAACCTTCCTTAGCACCAGATCCCCTTCTTTGAAGTATCGGGGCCTCATTTTCTTGTTAAATGCTCGGGCCATCCTTTGTTGGTAACACTGGCCATGACATATTGCAGTAAGTCTTTTTTCATTAATCAGATTCAGCTGATCAAGCCTCTTCTTTATCCAGTCGGATTTAGTTAGCTGAGTTTTTGACAGAATTCTAAATGATGGTATTTCGACTTCGACTGGTAGCACTGCTTCTGTACCATATACCAATGAATATGGGGTAGCTCCAGTAGATGTTCTTATTGAAGTCCTATAGGCCATGAGAGCAAACGATAACATTTCGTGCCAATCTTTGTAAGCAGTCGTCATTTTTTCGATGATCTTTTTGATATTCTTGTTAGCTGCTTCTACTGCCCCGTTCATTTGAGGTCGGTAGGGAGTTGAATTTCTATGGTTTATGTGGAATTGTTGACATAAACCTGTCATTGTCTTGTTGTTAAGATTGGTACAGTTGTCGGTGATGATGGACTTAGGAACTCCATGTCGGGCTATTATGTCCCTTTTCAAGAAGCAGACTATGACCCCTTTTTGTGACATTGGCATATGACGAGGCTTTTACCCATTTGGTGAAGTAATCGATTGCTACCAATATGAACCTGTGGCCATTGGATGCTGTCGGAGTGATTGGGCCAATTATGTCGATTCCCCACATGGAGAAAGGCCATGGTGCTGACAACAAGTGTAACTCATTGGGCGGAGCATTTATCCGATTTGCGTATACTTGACACATATGACAGTGCTTGACATACTATATGCAATCCAATTATACGGTTAACCAATAGTATCCTAACCTCATGATTTTTCGGGCTAACATGTAGTCATTCATATGAGGTCCACATACTCCTTCATGTACCTCTTTCATCAGTTCGCAGGCTTCATTTTTATCCACACATCTTAACAAGGTGGTATCGGATGATCTTTTGTAAAGTATAGACCCACTTAATAAGAAATGGCTTGCTAACCTTCTGAGTGTTCTTTGGTCATTCTTGCTAGCCATTTCAGGGTATTTACTTTCTTGGAGAAAGGTCTTGATGTCGTGATACCAAGGCTTGTCATCTTGTGCTTTTTCAATTGTTAAATAGTAGGCGGGCCGATTTTCGATGTCTATTTTCATCGGTTGGACTTCGGCTCCCCCTTTTATCTGGATCATAGATGCTAATGTGGCTAGTGCATCTGCAAACTGATTCTGAGTTCTCGGGATATACGTGAAAGTGATTGCCTTAAATTCTTCGATTAGCTCTATCAAATGTTGATGATATGGTACCAGTTTGGGGTCTTTAGTCTTGTATTCCCCTCTTGTCTGTAGTATGATGAGCGACGAATCCCCGTATACTTCTAATTCGCGGATTTCCATTTAGTAGGCCATTTTGAGGCCGAGAATGCACGCCTCATATTCCGCGATATTATTGGTATATGGAAACATGAGTCTTGTGGCTGTAGGGAATTGTGTGCCGTCCGGGGATATCAATACTGCCCCGATCCCGCAACCGAATACATTGGCAGCTCCGTCAAAAAACATTTTCCACTTAGTGTTCTACTCTATCCCACAGTCTTCTACCGGTATATCTTCCACTGTCAATATATTTTCGTCCGGGAATTGGGCTTGTATTTCTTGGGAATCTGTCTCGACAGGGTGTTCTGCCAATTGGTCGGCTAAGGCTTGCCCTTTCATTGAGTTATGATTTATGTACGTGATGTCAAACTCGGATAGGAGCATTTTCCATTTAGAGATTCTTCCTATCAAGGCTGGTTTCTCTGCCAAGTATTTCAAAGGATCATGTCTTGTCAGTAGCTCAATATGATAGTAAAGGGTGTATTGCCTTAACCGATGCATGACCCAAATTAGAGCACAACAAGTCTTTTCCACCTCTGAGTACCTCTGTTCCCCTTCTGTGAATTTCTTGCTCAAGTAATATATGGAACGCTCTCTTCCCTCTTCATCTTTCTGCCCCAGCACACAACCCATGGATTCAGGGAGTATAGTGAGGTATAAGAATAAGGGCTTCCCCTGCTTCGGGACTATTAAGACCGGAGGTTTTATAAGGTAGTCTTTGATCGTCCTGAATGCTTCTTCTCATTCGTCGTCCCATTCTATGGTGGCATTCTTTTTCAACAGACGGAACAGCGACCGGCACTTATCGGTGAGCTGTAAGATAAAACGAGCTATATAATTTAACCTTCCCAGCAAGCTTCTTACTTCTTTAATGGAGCGTAGGGAAGGTAACTCTAATATAGACTTTAACTTGTTAGGATCGATTTTGATGCCATCCCGGCTTATGACAAACCCTAACAATTTCCCTGTTGTGACCCCGAAAGTGCATTTTTCTGGATTTAACTTGAGCTGGAACTTTCTCAGTCGTTTAAACAATTTCCTCAGGATATCTATATGGCTTTCTTCTTCTTTAGATTTAGCTATCATGTCGTCGACATATACTTCGACCTCTCGATGCATCATGTCGTGAAGTATTGCGACCATGGCTCTCTAATACGTTGCCTCGGCGTTTTTCAAGCCAAAGGGCATGACTTTGTAACAGAAAGTTCCCCATGTTGTGATGAAACTTGTTTTGGTTTTATCTTCTTCAGCCATTTTTATTTGATTATATCCTGAGAAACCGTCCATGAATGAGAAAAGATGGTTTCCCGCGGTGTTGTCTACTAGAACATCAATGTGAGGTAGGGGGAAGTTATCCTTTGGCGTAGCTTGGTTTAAGTCCCGGAAGCCTACACATACGCGTACTTTTCCATTCTTTTTCATAACGGGGACTATATTTGCTACCCATTCTGGGTAATTAGATACTTCGATGAACCCTACTTTTAGCAGTTTCTTGACTTCTTCCTTAATCTTTAGTAAGATGTCAGGCCTAAATCTTCTCAGTTTCTGTTTTTTTAGGTTTGATATCTTCCCTTGTGGGAAGCCTATGAACCACTATTGATTGGTCTAGTCCTGGCATGTCACCATATGACCAGGCGAACACATATGCATATTCTGTTAATAGCTCGGTTATCTCACATTTTTGCTTGGCATTCAAACTGGTCCCGATTTTAAGGTTTTTAGGTTTTTCCATGCTTCCTAGATTTACTATCTCCATCGGCTCATCAATTGAAATTTCGCTTTGTTCATGTTTTTGCCAATTTCCTTGTATTATTTCGTTGTCAAGGATATCGCCTTCAACAACTAACCCAGCAGCATTGGAAACGATATCAACGTTTTTATTTTCTACCTGCGCGAAATATCCTTGATGTTCGATGGTAGGAGATCCGGGTAAAGTAAAATGAAAGCATATATATAAGCAAAACAGACTGTAATTGAATTAATAAAGAGCCTCAATAAAATTTTTTCAATAATCGTTCTCTATCTTTGAGCTGACTTAGAGCTATTAGTAGGATAACAGAACCAACTGTTCAGAGCTGGATGCTGATTGGACGTGTGGGGGGTTGGGCTCCCGTTGCTGATGTCATCTTCGCTTATCCGAGGCTCTTGAATGACAGTTGCTTTTCTGAAAGATTGTTGGAGGGATAGAATACGCATCGGGGTGTTGCTTGACTTTTCTTTTATCTTGCCTTTGACACCTCTGGCTTGTACCTCTTCTTGGGGTGTAGGAATGTAGTCAGTGCTGGTCTTATTGCGGTTGTCGCCATTGTTTACCATCTTCGTTTTTGACCGTGTGCAAATTGGGCTTCTGGGAGGGTTCGGTTGTTTAGGAGCTATTTTGATACCTGGCGCGCATTTTTCTTTTTTTAGTATGATGTATGCAGATGTGATGCATGTGTCACGCAGATGCTAAAAATAAAAGAGTCAACAATTGATTGATGATGTAATATTGAAACTTCATTTTTATTAATATTGGAAACTTTGGAGTTCAATACTTAAGAACAAATAAAAGAATACAATGATTATCTATTTCCTAGCTCTCTTGGTCTTCTGTTGTGGAGACTCAGGCTTCCAACTCGTCCATCCGTATGCAGTACTCGTTACAATCTGCTAAGGCCTTGTTGACTGTTGTTTTGCGGATACCCAGTAGTCTATTGAAAGTACCGGCTGGCCCGGCTTCGAGATCTGGCACATAGATTTGATCGGCTAATGCTGGAGCCCGTAGCAACTGGGTGTACTCTTCCAGGGTAGGGGTGATTTCATGAGGCCCAATAAAGAAAGCTGCGGGCTCCATTTCCCATAACTGGAGCATGGCCTGTACCAAAGGCAAATTCACCTCCATCTTTGTTAGTGAGAGGATGGGCCCTATTTTCTGTTGGATGAAGGCCTGCTCCTCTGGATTGTATAAGGTGAACCAGTGGTCCAGCACCAACTTTGGGTCTAAAGGTTTGTACACCTGAATCTCTTTGCGGAGGAGGCGGTCAACTGCGGTACTAGCCATCTATTACAACAAGAAATTTCCTAATTACAACCAGAACTATGAAAATATTACAAGGAAATAGATCCGAACTCCATGAACAAAACAACAAATATTACATTATCGTCAATTGTCAACCCATGACTTTATGTATGCAAGTAGGTTGGTTCTAAATGGTCCCCAAACTCTATGGCCTCTCGCATTCTCGAAGAAATGGATCTCAGGCAATATCGAAGCATTGGGTGGGGTAGCCTAATCGGTCCCGAACGATGATCAACTAACTTCGCCCGAAACCTACACAATGGCTTCCCGTCTTAGGGTCCTAGGACGGTCTGGGTTCGACCGCATCTATTCACACAAATGCATGCATGCAGACCCAACAGTAAAAACAAACTGAATTATAAACTTAGCTAATCCCTGAAAAGTTAGCAACAGAATAATAATCGAAAGACATTTCTTAAACAAGAACAATTCGAGGAGATTCAGGTGGCTAGCCTACTGGAATGAGTCTCCAGCGGAGTCGCCATCCTGTCGAGTCTAATTTTTGAATTCCCATTCCTAATCCGATCTAGACTAGACCCTATGCTCATCTAATATAGATCCTCGACTTGAGTTAGGAATTTCGTTTAGTTTTGGAGTCGCCACCCAACTGTTGTTGGGAAAGATTGAATTAAGACTAATGGAGCGGATTAGTCTTAATTTGGACTACTAGTCGTCGTGATTTCCTCTTCTCATTTTTGTGAAAAGAGGAAAAGGGAAAACCAGAGTTTCTAAGTTTGGAGGCTAACCTATTAAAACCCTAAGGTTACCACCTAATCTCCTAAAATTATCCCCATTTAGAAATGTCTTTTATTTTATTTTTGTTGCCTTTTATTATATTTTTGAATTATTCTAAGAAAAGGATTTTTTTTTTTAATTTCTTTTTAAGGTTGCCCCAAATGGGTGTCTACGTACCTGTTATTCAAGATCAAACAAGCCGTAGTTCGCTTTTCTTGAAAAACTTTAAGTGTGTTTGTGAATTTTAATTGTGAAATCTCTTTTGATTTATGTTTTTAACATTTCGGGATTTTTCTAAAAATTCTAAACCTAAGCTTTAATTTGATTTTTGAAAATAATTTTAAGGGAAAACATCAATTTTGGATTTATTTGAGAAAATAATTTTTCTAAGTGATAAAACTCATTTTTCTTCTATTTTTCGACTTATTTCTACTATTATAAATTTTTATTATTTTTAATGATTTTTTTAATTATTTTTGTAATTTTTATTGGTTTTTATTAATTTTTCAAAATTTTTATAATTTTTATTTTTATTGAAAAATTTTCTGCTAGATTTTTATTTACCTTATTCTAAAATCTAAAGTTTTATTGTTATTTTCCTAATATTTTTATTATTTTCTACATTTTTATTTTTTATTATTATAATTATATTTTTATTTTTATATCATTAAATCCTAAAAATTTAATTTCTAACATTTTTCTACTTATTGAAATATAAATAACACATAAGTAAATAAATAACAAATAATTAATTTGAAATAAATAAATAAATTAAAGAAAATAAAAAAAATCCGACTTACCTGGATCCGGGTCGGTGCGCGGGTCGGGTCGAAGTGGGTCGGGTCGGATGCGACGGCGGGGAGTGCTCGTTGACGGCGTTCCAGCAGCCTTCTTCAGCGGTTGAGGTGTCGATTCCTAGGTTCTTGGGGGTGAGGAATCCAATGGTGGCGGTTGTTTGCTTTTGAAATGCCTCCTAGTGGTTGCCCAACTCTTGCTCGGCAGCCGCGGCTTCGAAAAACTCCGGCGAACTTCGATTCTCTCTTTTCTCTCACTTTCTCTCGCTTTTCATCTGTGGTTTAGCTTGTTGCCTTTGCCTTCTATTTATAGAAATCGGAAGACTCCCTTGGATAAGCTTAAATCCTCGATTTGGATAAATCCGAATTTTTCCGTTTTTTAGATTTGAGTTCATCTAACCTATTTGATGTCGATTCGTTGTGATCTTGTGATTTATCTGGATAATTCGGTTTTAGATTGATTGAAATCCAAAAAATTTTGAAGAAATCCAGCAATTTTGGCCTCGTTAGACTTCTACCGGATTTTTCTTCGGTTGGGCTCGAGGAAAAAGATGATCATGTGTGAGGCACGTGTCTTCTCTCGACCAATCGCATGCTGCCACGTGGCGGCTCCAGGGGAAATGAAAGAAAAAAATTTCCGAGCGCACTCGGGGGGATTCAAACTCGAGACCTTAGGCATTCTCACACGTTCCAGGCGCACACACGAGCCAGCTGAGCTGGCCCATTTTCCCGATTTTATTTATTTCGCAAATTGCATATATGCAATGCAATTTTTTTATTTTTTTTGTATTTTTTGAAATTTCAAAAATTTGTAAAAATTATTTAATTTTTATTATTTCCATTTCTAAAATTAGTTTTCAAAATTGATGTGTTTTCCTATTTATTTTTTTGAATATTTTTCCTATTTTTGCTAAATTAGAGAAAAATTGGAAATTGATCATTATTGATTATTATTGATTCTTAGGACAAAAATGGGGTGTTTACATCATGCATACTGGTTATTTGAATATAAACTTTCCCTATGAAGTATCTCCCTTAAACAAACAATTAGCTAACTAAAGAGCTCATGAGAAAATTCCCATTGCCAATTTCAATACTGTTGTAGGTGCATATTGCCACAGGATGTTTGATGTCCATTGACATTAGAGAGGTTTCTTGAGATATTGAATGGACTAAGAGCATAAGTTTTGTTTTAGGTGGTTAGAGACTATATATAGATATATTGTTAATGAATGGGTGTATATTATGGCACTACTAATTCGTAAACCAAGGTACCCATCATATTTTATTAAGGATAAATTACACTAACATAGCTTGCTCCTTAGTGCTTTTTCACTTGCATAATCTATGCTTTCTTTTGTGTCCCTTATACAACCTATGCTATCTTCTATTCTCAAAATGTTGGACTTTTTGTTAGATTTAACCTCATAACATGCACTTGGAAGGATTAAGCCCTTTTCTTCCAAGTTATTATCATCATTTTCTAGATATTCACTTGGAGGGAATAATTATTCAAATTTCCCCCTATTTCATACCGAATGGCTTCTTAGAAAGGGAATAATTGATATTTTATTTTTATCTCACATAATTCTTTATATTATTTAAACATGTAATAGCTAATGTCTATTTTATTCCGACTGAATTATAATTTATTTATACTTTTATTATATTCAGTTAATTGAAAAAGCCATTTATGTTATGTAAAATGTTAATTGTTTAGAATAAAAACAATAATTTTAGGTTAGTTTGAGAGTTTTAATTATTAATGTGCACATCAAGTGACTAAAAACTAGGGAGAGAATAGCTTTTTAGAAAATAACACAATTTACATAAGCAACAAAAAAAAAAAAAAAAAAAACACAAAAGCACGGGCCACACACTAAATGGATTGCAAATACAACTACAATCCAATATTTTGTTTGACATGATGCCTGAGGAGTCTTAAAAAATTTTAATTCAACCACAAAAAAATGAAAATAATTATCATATTATAAAAACATGGGAATGCCTCTCTAAAATCCATGTTTGACATGATGCCTGAGGAGTCTTAAAAAATTTAATTCAACCAAAAAAAAAAATGAAAATAATTATCATTGTATTATAAAAACATGGGAATGCGTCTCTATATGATCTTCTGCCTAAGAGATTTAAGCAAATTAAAGACAGTGAATGCAGGGCACCCCCAACTTCTTTTTCTGTTTCCTTTCCTTCTCCTTTTATAATTTGCCAAATCATATTATAAAAACATGGGAATGCCTCTCTAAAATCCAATATTTGTTTGACTTGTTTGACATGATGCTTGAGGAGTCTTAAAAAATTTAATTCAACCAAAAAAAAAAAATGAAAATAATTATCATTGTATTTATAAAAACATGGGAATGCCTCTCTATATGATCTTCTGCCTAAGAGATTTAAGCAAATTAAAGACAGTGAATGCAGGGCACCCCAACTTCTTTTTCTGTTTCCTTTCCTTCTCCTTTTATAATTTGCCAATTTTGTGTACACTTTTCATGTCCATATGCTTCTGGTCTAACTTGATCGCAACAAAACGATCTTAGATTTTCAGCTTTATAAAGTTGGTACCGTTTTATATGTATTGTTTTAACACTTCTTTTCACAGGTTGCGGAGGACATTTGGAGCAATTAAATAGCAAGTGATACGATGACATTGAGATTCGACTCATGATCCTTAGCTCTCTGCCGATATTGAGTTTAAATTTACAACCAACCGTTCAAGCTTCGTAGGTATGATGTGGTTTTTACATTGATAACGTAGCACAAGTAAGTAATTTTTCAAGTGCAGATAACGAAGAACAAATGCAGGGGCAAAATTTACTCAACTCCCCAAACCCAAAATATGGCTTTCAATATTACAAATGCAATACAGCAGAGAAAGTATTTCAATATTACAAATACAATACAGCAGAGAACGTATATCTCGCAAGAAATAATAAAAGCAGATTCAATAAACAAAGCCGACCCACATATTTTACAGAAAGAATAGGTTTATACGAGCTTCAAGAGACCAAAGGACTTTGAATTTACACAGCTTAGTCCAAGTCATGGAACCCATCAATCAAACTTTGTCAGAGCAATCGGGCATGTGGTTGGTCTTGGCAAGATGGGGGTGGTCAGGTGATGATGTAGCAGCAGGTGGTGGTGTGGGCACTCCAAACACTTGAGGGTTGGTCCTTACATCTTGTCTTCCTCTTGCTCTTCCTAGGAAATAGCATCCGAAACCCAGCAAGATGCAGAACAGAATCAGTGGCAGAGATATCACCACTACCAAACCCATGTCTTCTTCAATTCAAACCACCGTAGGTGCACCGACTTCTTAGATAGAGAGAGAGTGTGTGCTAGAGAGAGAATGTGATGGCTCAGCTAAAGAGACGTTGTGGGTATATATAGTTAGGATTTGATGCTCCTTGCACTTTGATCTGGAAGCATCAGATTCGATTCAGGGTCTAGAAGAAAGTCCAAGAAAATAACGTTTGAGACTCCAACGGCTACTTTTAAAGGACCAATGATTACGGTCTCAATTTTCATTTCATTTTTTTTTTTAAGTATTTGATTATCAACTATTACTTATTTAACTTTTAATCTAACTATATAATCTAATAATTAAGAGTATTTTTAATATATATTATTATTTATACAATTAATTTAATTAATGTTTTGAAATATAAAAATAGATTTGTTACTATAGTTTTAATTCTATTTCATTCGAATTCAATTTATTTATTTTAAATTATTCTTATAAACTAAATAGATGTAAGGATATATATAATTGCAACCTCTCTTCCCATTAGTAATAGTTGAAGCATGATGAACAGATGAAGAATGAAGATAGGATAGTATGTAAGTAAAGTGATCCATGGTAAATTGTGAAAATGGAGTCAGAAAGGTTGAACCATGTCATTATCCAAAGGTCAATAAACGAACTAATCCTTAAATATGTTATAATTGGGGGAGAAATTAAGAGTAGACTTTAGGAGGATTAGAAGCTATAAGCGAGAATCGTGTGAATAGTAAAGGAATTTGGGAGAGTTAACTGTCAGGTAAAGGATTTGTGAAATAAATGGAAAGTGAAGGACACAAGAAAATGTGGATATGAGTCGGATGAGATTATATTGATAAGTTTTATTCTTGGAAATTGCTGGCGACAATTTAAAGGTGATAGGAAAATGATCATACAATCAAAGCATAAAGGAAATATAATATGAGTTAGATAAAGAGGAATCTGTGGTAAAGCTGCAAAGGCTTTAAGTAGCTGGTAAGTGTCAAATTACCATATTTTAAGTGCAAGAAACGGACACAATTGGAACAATTACAGCCCACTTTGCCCGACTACAAGCAGCATTCACGCCCAGAAGCTCAGGTCGACATTCCCAAGTTCACATCAGGTCCAACAACAGCATATAATTTTAACTTGAGCAGCCACATGTCGGTCTAATCCAACAGCAAGCCACATCCGATTATTTGTTTTGATTAAGAAGCAGCCCCCCATCCAGCAAATAAATTATTCCAGCCCAACATTCAATGCGATTTGAAAAATCACAGGCTAGCATGTTTCGATCCATCGCTTTAATTTATTCAAAGCCAGTTGTCATTTGTCAAGCCTGAGTCCAATAGCTATTGAAGAAGGATTACAAAGATAAGTCATGGTCACAGCGTCCAAATGCCAGTTGGTTTCAATAACAATTCAGTTGATTGAGGGCTGGACGTTGTTCTGTTCTGTTCCATATGATTCAACCATTTAAATTGAATTAAATATAATATTGCGGTTGAATTCCTTGAACCTAATCTTACGGTTAAGTTTATAATATCTTTCAACCTAAAAAAAGGGTTTGTCCTGTTTAGTTTGCAATTTGAACAAAAAGATCTCAAAATATTTAAAGAAAATACTCACATTTTGGTACAGGTTTTCTTATTTTTAATACAATTTCGAGACTAAAAACTTAAAACTTTTTCTAAATGTGACATTTTTCACATCCTATACAATCCATTAGAGCACTACGAATAGAAAATAGTTATTAAATCCTACCATGATTAAATTGATAATTTAGAAGTTAGGTAGCATTCAAATCAATATAAGAAAAATAGAAAAAAAAATCATTTTTCACTTATTTCCAAGATTCACAAAATATAAGTAGAATATTTGGAATATTTGGCTTTACACCATTCATTCACATTTTATATAGAGGTGAAAATATAGATAGATGGACAAAAGAAATTTATATTATTTAAAGAAAGATACTTATCAAAATTTCACAATTAGCAGTAATTATTGCATTTTTTTTTTCCTTTTCATGGTTTGGTTCAATTTGTAATTTTTTTTAAATTTATAAAAAATAAGGCTTGATTTGGCTCATTATTTTTTTGAACCTTAAAAAAAAAGAAATGATTTAAATTCAATTTATAGTTTGATTTGATTTGATTCGCTTTTCAATTAAGTTTTTTTTGCCTAACCTTAAGTTGATCCACATGTCAAGGAATACAATAGGAAAGGAAAATTTGCGTGTATTTGTTTTCAAAAGAGTATAAAGGACAAAAACAAGTGACGAGAAATGATGTCTGTTGAACTAGAACAAAAATGTCACATCGACCACTCTTGTTATCTTTTCATTTTATTTATTTATTTTTTTCTGTAGATTAGTTTCACAGTTTTAGTGTTTAGTATTTTTTAAATAATTAAAGGGATCCATACCAACTATAAGTAAAGAAGTTAATCATGCAAGAATTGAAGGTTAGGGATATTGCTATATTAAATATTTAACTATTATGCACTCTTGATTTTTGTTTATTGAGCATATGTTTTATATTATATGGAACGCATATTAGATTAAGTTAATATTTGGAAAGTGTAAATTCGATCGATTTTGTGACAAGCTACCATTTGATTACAAGTAAGATATAGAAATATACATTGAATTGAGCAAGGGTTTAAAAGATAAAACGATTAATTAACCACTTTAGCTTGCTTAGGAATAAAAAGACTTAGTTAATTATTAAGGTAATTTATACTTCAAGAGGAGGTGATTGCTATACTTTAATATTATGATAACTTGAAAGGAAAATTAAATGTAATGATTTACATCGATCAAGAATCCAATAATCAAATATGCTATATTTTAATATCGTGATTGCCGACATCATATCCCAAAATTTCTAATTTGCTGGTTCATCGATTTTATCCTTAAAGTGTTGGTATTCCCATATTTTAGATTAACTAGGAGTAGATTTAGATTTTATAATTTACTAAATTTTATTTCGTTAGATATAAGTAGGAATAATGTAGCTAGACGTTAGTCAAAATTCCTTTGGATTCAACATGGTCCTATCAGTTTTATTACTACATATATGACCTAGTGCACTTATTAGTATTGTATATGTTTTTGTTTATAAAACAGAATGTTTATGCATATCACTACTTTAGAGGAAGAATTAGGATAGATTGACAATTGGAGGAACTAACTATTTCATGGATATAAATCAGGAAAAATTGGAGATACTAAGTTACTTTAGAGAACACATTAATTGGTTTGATGACCTAGACAAACTTGATTAGAGGATTTGAAAGCATTGGAGTTCTTCAAATATAAATGTAAATAAGTAAGTATCTATAGGAAAATCAATATGGATCCTAGAGTTGAGTTATAACATTTAATTATAATAGTGATGTGGTTTAGAAAGAATTCAAGGATGTAGTTGACTTGATGGAGTTTTTTTGTTGCAATTGGAGACTTATGGGTGATATTTGATAATAGGTATGTGTTTGGGAGACTAAGAATGAACGTAGGAATGCAACTATAATAGGACAACAATATTATTTTATTTATTTATTTTGGGAAGTGGTGGGGTTGTTGTGGAGGAGAATGAGATATCGTGAAAAATAATTTGAAGATAAGGGTAACTTGGTAATTATGTTTCCTGGTCTTTTAGAATAAAAGCTAAAACCCTTCTTTATTTTTATAAGTGTAGAGTAGAATTCAGCAATTGAATCAAACTCAGTGAACTAGTAACCCTCTTAAAATACTCTTAGTAAATTTTTAACCTTTCTCTTTAATTTGTTTTTTTTTTTAAAGAATCTAATAAAATGCTAACATAAGAATGTGATAGAATTAGAGCAAGGTGATGCTTAGTTATGTGGATGGCAACAATTATAAGTATTAGTAAGTTTAGTCCTTCTCCTAGTTTAAGGATTTTTAAAGGTTCCAAAATTATAATTTATATTTTAAGGAAAATCAAAGAAGGATTTTCGTATAAGAATGGGTAGTGCTTGTGTGTACATGGAAGTACTGATATTTTATTAAGGAACAAGTAATGATTATAAGGCTTTTGAATTTTTACTTTTAAAATTTAAATTGGGTATAATTCATGTTATCTAAGGTCGATTCAGGGTTTGAGATTAAAATTTTGAAGTTGAATTGGTAGGAGATATTTTAATGGATGCAATTGGATGAAAAATCAAAAGGGGATTCACTTAGTGTAAATTTTTGAGGTTAGGTTGGCTAAGGATGAGCGTGGCTAATAGCATTACAAACCTCATCTTACTAGGGTGTTTGTGTTTTTAGAGGGGTAGCCACAAAAGGGGTTGGTTAATTGGCTATAGACCCCTAGTTGATCACTGATCTTTTGTCTCCCTTTGTGTAGTTGATTGGATTAGAAGTTAAATAAACCTTAAGTATATGGAAATCTCATATGTTGAGTTGGTTGTGCTTGGTTAAGGTCGAAAGATCTGAGAGCATTAGAGATGAATATGATGCCCTTAGATTGATAGTTACATTACATTGAGTGGAGTAATGATCCTGAATGATGTAGTAGGTTAAGTGCTGATTGTGTTATGTGTTTGCATTCTAAGTTAGTGGATTTTTGACTAGGGAGTTTATAAGATACAAGTCAATGTGTTGGAAGAAAGTTGTAGCTAGGTTATATTGGTGATTTGAGGCACCTTTGCCACAGCTACCTTGCCTCTTTTTTTTTTTTGAATTGTCTAATTGCATTAGATTTAAGTTGTGTATGTTTTTTAATGCTTGTCATGCATGTGTGCTTCTGGTGGTTATATATTGGGCTATGGCTCTCCGATTTGTAGGACATGCTTTTTAGGTTTAAGAGATGAAAGATTACATCCATTAATGATTATAGAGATAGGATTGAGATCAATGCTAGTGCACTAGAAGAATTTAGTGCACTAGAAGAATTTAACCAATTAGTTGATCTAGAAAGGTTTTAGCATATTAGCATTGTAGTTGTTTCTAATTTTTTGAGTTGCGAACTATAAAAAATAGAAGATAAATGGTTATGAGCATTCATCCCTTGATTTGTGGGCATGGCATTGGATTTAAGTAGAAGAGAAATTGATATAATAATATTTAATAATCTTAGAATGTAGTCATAGTAACATGTCCAAGAAATAAATTATTGTGAGCATTCATCAAATAAATTACTATATCCATAACGACAAATGATTAAAACAACATATTTATTGGTCAGGTGATTATATTATTAGTAACAATTATATAATTATTTTATTTAAAGTATACAAAGTATGGCATGTAATCCCATATAAAAAATAACCACCAAATTTTTACAACATAAATGAGATTTTTTAATGGATAATTATTGACATGTCTAATTATATAACGATTAACTTAAGGGTATTATAAGAAACTACAACTACATTTTATATTGATGAGATATTTTATGATTATAACTTATCTTTGCAAGACATTTATCTATTGAAAATGTGAAAATTAAGGTGGGGGAAATCATAAAATGTCTCATTAAATGAAAATAAAATAATAATCGAATGACTTATAAATTATATATAAAAAAATTTGATAGTAGGGTGCTCTAAGACAATTTTTTAAAGGAAATATTACAAAAGTATGGTCTCCATTTTGAGACTTTTGCAAACAAATGATTTGTATTTTATTTTATTTTATTTTTTATTATAAACACATAACTTGTATTTTATTGTTATTTGTTAATTTCAATTAGGGACACATGTCAACTTCTAATTGCTTTGCGATAAAAATACTTAACTAGGAAATATAATAAAAAGTACATGAAAAAAATTTGGAAAAAAATCAGATGTGTTGTTTTTTTTTTTTTTTATGCACCTTGCTATTTTTTATTACTTTTTCTAGGTAAGTATATTTATCAATTTATATTAATTATCATGGACTAATTAGAAGTTGATATATGTTTGGAATTAGAATTAATAGATAATCATAAAACGCGAGTTATTTATTTGTTAAAAAAGAAATCATAGGTTGATTACTCGTTTGTAAAAATCCCGAAACACATTTTTTCTTTTTCATTTATCGGACAGGTAGAGAATTATATTATTTAATATTCAGAGCTACTAATTTTTATGTAACCATAGGTAAAATTTTGAAGAGGCTAGTGCCCTCATCAGTCTTTAGGTTCATCCATTATTAATAGACTGCTTTTTTTTTTTTTTTTTCCTATTAAGATAAATTCTTTTATCAAATAGTCTAATATAAAAATAAGTAGATTAGATTATTATTGGAAGTTCCATCCAGATTTTTTAAATACTTTTATTATATTAAATTTAAGTAATTTAAATATAGATACAACAATTCATTTAAATGTCAGGTTTAAAATAGAAACGGATTAATTATATGTCATAAATATTTCTCTAAACATATATTAGATCTAAAGAAGATAAAATATAAATAATGATAAGAAATCTTACAAACGGATTTGAACAGAAAATATCGTGTGAAAACGATCAATCCATAAACCATGTGTTTTAAACTATTTGATCCATGGAATCTATAAGGAGCCCAAAAATTTAAACAAAAAAAAGAAAAGAAAAGAAAGAAGAGTAATTCCTACAAATCAAAGGACCTAAACTGCCTGGTCGTCGGCGTAAAAGCAGATGATATTTTGTGGGAGGCAATTGACATGATGAAGAATTGTAGGGCAAGAATTAATTCACGTCCAAGACAAAGGATAAAACACAGAGAGGAATCCTCAATCGGAGAGACACCATAAAGATACCTTAGATATCGAAATGTAATAAACGAAAAATACAACCTTAAATGTCTGAGATTACAAGCCATGGAGATTCTCATGTATCAAATGCATTCACATCAGGAGTACAGCATTTACTTTAAACAAGCACATGAAATTGAAAGGGCAATGGGACGAAACTTACCCATCACTATATGATTAAAGGTTTGAGAGATGAACGATATACATTAGTAGGCACTCGTGCCATTTTCTTGCTTCACATAGGCAGGAGCATTTGTGTTGTTATAAGGAGTAGGAGAAGGGAAGTACTGGCCAGCTGGAGGCGGCGGTGGCGCCATTGCCGGCGGTGGCATTTCCGGTGGCGGCATTCCTGTTGCCATGACTCCTGCTGGCGGAGGGACGAGGTTCGCCTGGTTGGGGATCATACCCATCTCCTGAGCTGCCATGAAGCGTCCTTCTTCCTGACCTTTTTTTCTTCCATAATAGTAACTTGCAAAGCACAATAATAAAAAGAAAATTATCATTGGAAGAGACACGATTACAATGGAACCCATTTTTTCTTCCCTTTTTCAAAAATTGCTGGGTGCTTGATCGATGAAAATATGCAGAGGGGGCAATCTGTCTCCCTGTAGCTGCAAGACGGACGGATCGAAAATGTGGTGGTCAACTTGGAAAATGGAGGACACGATAACTTCGAACTAGGTCAAGCCTGCAAAAATGTATTATTTTTAATGGTTGTACGCCTTGGTTTGAGACGGAATGTAAGCACGAACATGTATATATGCCGCAAGAGTGAGGCAAAAATTAGTTGACTTTGCATGGTTTTTGAAAGTCAACGTTGAGCAGTCGTGTATTATTTAATTGTCACGATAATCGTATCCCTATTATAATTATTGAAGCCTAGCAATTTGTTTTTGTTTTTTAATAATGATGAGGGTAGCATTTATTTATTTTTCAATTATTACTTATATTAAAATAAAAGAAATTGAATCCCGTTTATCTTATTAAAAGATTAATGTTTATGTCATTCTATCGGATTATACTTGTAGTAATAATTATATATAAATATTGAATAGAAATATAAGAAGGATGAAATGGGCTCATGTTTATTATTATGATTTTATGATTTCTGATTACTTAAAATTGATTAGGCACAATTCCTTTCCATCCAATGTTTTCCCAAATATATAAATGTCTTATCCTTCCTTCTTGTGCTCCTTTGAACATAAACGTAAATTCCATTTTAATGCACGCACAAGGGGGAAAATATATACATAGACATAGACATAGACCAATTTATTGTACCGAACAAAGGATAGATTGGCTATAAGCGGCCAAGTAAACGGTAAACAAACTCCATGGGATAAACGCGGTCGACCAAAAAGTCAATGGGAAATCATATGTCACAACATCATGGATGGTCTGATCAATGATATTTCGGCGTTAGAATTTACTCTTTCTATATTTCCCTTTCCTATTCTCTCTCCTCTCTCGAAAATACATGGATTTTTTTTTTTTTTTCTGGTTTTTGTCGGACCAAAATGCATGCTTTAATAAACTAATGCAACATTTCGAGCTTCATCGTCATAGGACCAGCATAATGCCATGCTACAGGTTATTATTTATTCCGGGACAAATAAAAACCTATATATATATATATACATATATTATTTAGAATACGTAAATGATATATTTATACACACACTTACATGAAAAATTAAACATAGTAGTATAATGAAATTTAAATATAATACAATTACTGTATCACACAACATTTGTGACAGATAAATTTATGAGAGGCATTGAAAAAGCATAAACATTCTAAAAAATTTACGGAAAAAAAAGAAGAAATGTATATTATTGTATTACGTGATAAATGTATTTGTTAAAATACACTAAAAGCATACTAATCGCATTTAGTTTGTGCCATTTGCCTATAAAAATTATGAATGAGACATTAATTAGGGAATTTTGTACATAAAATATCATTCAATGCATTACTATTATTAATTATACAAAATATCATTCAATAGTAAAAACAAAAAAAATTATTATTAGTGTAGATCCCAATTAAGATATCAAGAGGGGGTGAATTGATATTGTCGAGTCTAATTTTTGATTTTTCCATTCCTAATCCGATCTATACTAGACTCTATGCTCATCTAATGTAGACTCTCGACTTGAGTTAGAAATTTCATTTTATTTTGTAGTCGCCACCAACTATAGTTGGGAAAAATTGAATTAGGACTAATTGAGCAGATCAATCCTAATTTGGACCACTGGTCAGCGTAATTTCCTCTTCTCGTTTTTTGTGAAAAGAGGAAAGGGGAAACCAAAGTTTTTGAGTTCTGAGGCTGACCTATTAAAACCCCAAGGTTATCACCCTAATCTCCTAAAACCTAAACCTTATTCAAAATGTCTTTTATTTATTTTTTTTGTTGTCTATTTATTGTGTTTTTGAATAACCTATTATGAGAAAATGATTTTTGTTCTTTTTAGGGTTGCTCCAAATGGGTGCATACTTACCTGTTATTCAGGATTAAACAAGCCGTAGTTCACTTTTCCTGAAAAACTTTAATGTGTTTGTGAATTTTAATTATAAAATTTCTTTTGATTTATGTTTTTATCATTTTAGTATTTTTTTGAAAAAAACTAAGCTTGAACTTAATCATTTGATTTTTTCTAAAAAAATAATAATAATTCTTAAGAAAAAACCAATTTTGGATGTATTTAAGAAAATGATTTTTCTAAGTGATAAAAATTTCATTTTTTTCTATTTTTCAACCCATTTCTAATATTATAAATTTTTATTGATTTTTATTAATTTTTGTTAATTTTTTATAATTTTTATTGAAAACTTTTCTCCTATATTATTTATCCATCCTAAACTAAAGTCTAAATTTTACTATTTTTTTTCTAATATATATTTTTATCATTTTCTTTATATATTTTTATATTTTTATTATTTATTATTATAATTATTATTTTATTTTTATTATTACTCATCCTAAATTAAACCCTAAAAATATATAATCTAAATTCTAATATTTTTTTCTATTTTTTTTTAATTATAAATGACAAGTAAATAAATAAAGAAATTCAAAAAAAAATGAATAAAATAACTAAATAAATAAATAAATAAATAATTGGAAAATTCGACTTACTTGGATCTGAGTCGGTGCGCGGGTTGGATCGGATCAGGTCGAAGCGGGTCGATTGGTCACGGCGGTTGGGAGTACTCGTTGACGGTGTTCCAGCGGCTTTTCGAAGCAATTGAGGTGTCATTTCCTAGGTTTTCGGGAGTGGGGAACTCAACTGTGGCGGTGGATTTCTCCAAAAACGCCTCCTAGTGGCAGCTCGGTGCTTGATCGGTGGTCGCGGCTTGGAAACTCCGGCGAAGCTTCGATTTTCTCTCTTTTTCTTTCTTTTCCTCACTTTTTGATCCGTGCCCATGCTTGCTGCCTTCATCCTATATTTATAGCCGCAAGGAATCGAGCTAGATAAGCTTGGATTTCCTTTGATTGAAGCAAATCGGATTTGCGGTTAAAACCTTCCTCCGATTTGTGCAAATCCATCATTTTGTTGTGATTTGATTCTAATTGGATGATATTTATCCTATTTCTGTTGAAGATATGCTGGATTTGTGTAAAAAAATCGAATCAAAACGGTCAAAATTCGATTTTTCCTTGTCGGCGACGATCTCAGACGAAGGTTGAAGATGATCACGTGCCCGGCGCATGCGTCCGCTTCAGCCAATCAGCTGCTAACACGTGTCTCTGGTGAAGAAAAAATTTGCAAAACATGGAATCTGCCTCCCTCGCGTTTCGAACTCGTAATCAAGCTCCTTTCCTCGCGCCATAGACCATGGTTCGGACCAGCTAGGTTAGCCCATTTACTCGATTTTTTATTTTCGCAATTTGCATATATATAATGCGATTTTTTTATTATTTTTGTATTTTTTGAAATTTCAAAATTTTGCAAAAATTATTTAATCCCTTTTGTTACCATTTCTACAATTATTTTCCAAAATTGATGTATTTTTCTTATTTATTTTATTTTTTGAATATTTTTCCTATTTTTGCTAAATTAGAAAAAAAATGGAAAATTGATTATTATTGATTATTAGGGCAAAAATGAGGTGTTTACAGATATTTTTTGAAAAATTAACTTTTTTGAAATCTTTTAAGAACTAAAATCCCTCTAAATGCATATTGTTGGCTTAAAGCCTATCAAAATGTTCAAAAATAATGCAAAACAAGTAAATAATAACAAAAATAAAGAAAAAAAAATAGAGAAAGAAGATTGGGTGTGTGGATTTTATAGAGGCTTTGCTTTGTGTGTCAATATTTTTTTCTAGCTCCACTGTTGGGGACTTAGTCTTCCACATTGATACTATTTCACTAATCCAATAACATAGAAAAGAGAAGTTATAACAAGTTTGTTAATCTTTGGCATTTCACACTCTTTACTCTACCTATCTAACCCTCAACTTGGCTAACTATAAATTTATAGAGATAACCTATAACTTCTCTCTACCAACACTTTCAAACTCTCGGGAAATTAAATAGCTTGAATAGTACAACAATAATAATCCTAAACAAGTATTGGTGCTTGAAATAGAACAATAAGATGAAAAAAAAAGGTAGCACAATATAGTCTTTGAGGAAGTTTTGAGTTGAAAATTTTTAACATTTTGTTCTATACTTTGATTTTGAATTGGTTGTGTATATATATTGTCTTCGATCCTTAGCTTCTAAATGGTTAATAAGTCTTTTCAACTTAATCTGCAATTGTTTATTGAAGTTGTTATCCTCAAATCTTGAACTTAATATTGTTGATTTTGAATTTAAAATTTGGTTGTTGTCTTGTTGCTACCTAATATTTTGCTTTTGTTACACCTTTACTTGATGGATAAGACCTAGTTGTTATGTTGATAACTTCCTTGGTTAGTTGTACACAAACTTGGATAATTTATTTTGAATTTCAAAAAGATACATGATCCCAATCAACTTGGATATATCTCAATCATCATCCTTATCCATATCTTGATTGAGTCTTTTTTGAATCTAAAATGCATCAATGTCTTTATCCGATCTTTATAAATATCTATGCTCATAGTCTTGGTAAATCTTCAACAAATAACTCAAAGAATCCACTCTTCAAAAAGATAAACAAAATTATTAAACTTCCTTAAAATCGATTCTTATGGATTTATGAACTAGCTTAAGTGAAATGAAATTGGATGTATTTTCCAAATACATCTAATAAGTAGAGCTAAGCCTTCAATCCAATTTATTATCTAACCTAATTTTGAAACTTTTTAATTTGTTCATATTTCATTTTTCCAAACAAGGTCTTTAAGCTATTCTTTCAGTACTAGCATTCTTTATTTGCAAGTGTAGAATACCTTCTAAGAATTTTTTAAGTCAATCATTTTTTTTAAACAACAATTTAACTTTGTACACTTTATAAACTTGTTAGTATGACACTTATTTATGTTGTTATTATAAAAAATTAATGGTAGAGAACTTAACATTTAGAAATTAATTGTTTCTTTTTTTTTTTAATGTCTAAACACTATTCTCTTTGTTAGAAAAAAATAAGATTAGCAACATCTTTCTTATGTATAAAAAAAATTATAATAGATTCAAAGTTCAATAGCTTCTTTATAAATCAATATTGTTCTCTATAAATATATTATTGACTATTGTATAGAAAAATCATAACAGATGTACCCATTCTAGCTGAAGATGAGGAGGATGAACCATCTTGGGTTAGGGGAGGAGAAGGTGAGTACACGAATGGATATATCCATTGGAAACAATCTAGATTCTTGCATTGGAGTTGCGGTTGATTCAAACTGATATCGAGCACATCCAATTGCATAAGTGATTTATGGAGCAGCAATGCCTCTACTTCTTGAGTTAAACTTAGCACAGGACTCCCCTAGCTACCCCAATTGCTCTCTTAATAAAGTAATTTCACTAACCTCTTATGATTTTTAATTTTAATTTATTTAACTCTTCAATGTGTATTGTGTGTATACCTAATTTTGTAATTTAATTGCTACGGCATTTTAATTTTCGTTAGGCTAGTAGATACAGTATCTTTATTGAAAGTCATTGCCTTTCTGCTAATGGTTGTAAGGAATACTTTTCTTACCAGTCGAAAACTGTTGCTTTTGAGAAGCAACTGGGAACATATAGCATATAGCATGCGAGTGCTAACTTAAGAAGATTGTGTTAGTTGTATTATGTTTTTTTTTTAATGCATGTACCAAATAAATGGAGATTTTTTATTAATTAAAATTTACCTACTTATAGAGGGTTATAACTAGATGGTAGATGATCTTATAATGATGATAAAGTATGTATAAATAATCTATTCAGCTTATAATGTGCATTTCTAATATATCTTTTCAACAGTTTATATTCAATTTTTGTAGCTAAGAGTTGACATATAGCTTAATGTTTATCTTTGTTTCATGCCATGACTTAACTACGTTGATGATAACTAAGTTACACATAGATGGGGAAAAACCGTATAGATAAACTCTTAGTGGTAATGACAATATTGGTTTAGTCTACATTTTTTTTTTTTTTGCATTCACCCAACATTTATGAACTATAGGTGGGGGTAAGTGCATGTTAGCATCACTATAAGAAAATTAAGTTTAAGAGATAGAAATTTCGTGATGAAAAATATTTGATTTTGAAAATATTGATTAATAATAAATTTGCAATGAATTTAGAATGACAAAAAAAAAAAGATATGTTTTTCCAATTTTATTTATTTTTGCAATGGAATCTTAAATGGATTACCAATAGATTTGTAAGAGATTTAATTTTGCCACAATTCTATCTTTGATTCTATTGTGGGAAATGAGAAATTTTTGCATAATATTTTTTTTTTCAGATTTATTAAAAATCTGTCTCTAAATGTCAAAAACATAATGTTGATTTTTAGAGATAAAAAATTTCTATCTCTAATATTATAGAAGTAAATATTTAAATTTTAGTGCTATGCATAAAATTTCAAAAATCGTATCAAATTTCTCTTTAAATTTATTCATAGTAATATTGACGTTTAGAGATAGATCAATTCTATCTTTAAAATTAAATAACACATGTACGTAAATGAATAATATAATATAATGCAACAAATCATGTATTATAATTTTATATCATATATATAAATATTATATGATATTTGATATACTTATATCATATAAAATACTTATAAAATAATAAGTAATTGAGATTATATATCATGGTTTCATTATATATATTTGTATAGTGTTACATAATATAAAACAATATAGCAAAAAATATATTTTAAATAATATAATAAAATGTTATGTCTTTTCTATGTGTAATTTAACATAAATTAAATGTGGCATTATATGTTATTAGATATATATTAGAGAATGTAACTTTGGTCATGAAAACATAGGTTGATGTTACAACTATGAATTGCACAAAACTCTAAAGTTAAGTGTGCTTAAAGAGGAGTACTCGCAAAATGGGTGACCTTTTAGAAAGTCATTGTTACAAGGCATATAATCATGCTAATAAAATAAGGGATAACATAGTGTAGGGAGCTCTAATTGAGTTATTAAATTTTTAATTAAAAAAATTCAATTGTAATTTAATTGAATTAAAGATAGAATTTTTTTTTTGATGGAATTTTATGTCTCTGAATCTATTTTGTTGACTTTTTATGATGATATTAGTTTATTTTTGAGATAGATTTTTTTTTTGTTGGTCACAAATTTGTGACAATGTACAATTTGTCGCTGAATAGAATTAGGTAAAATGATTCTTACAACAGTAATTTACAATGGAAATTCCATCTAAAGGTTTTTTGAGACAAAGTTACTAGTAAAGACAAAAATTTTCTCTTTAAAACCAAAATTTCTTGTAAAGACACAATCAACATAGTAGATTAAGTGCATTATGTGATTTATTTGATTCACATGTTAGGGCCTATTCAAAATATACATGGATTTATTGTATTAGTTAGGGATTGTACTATTGCTAGTTCAACTTACTACTAGTCTTTTTCTATGTAAAAACCAAAAATAGAAACTTTAGTTGGTTTGTACTCATTTATTGGATAAAATATACACGCACATTTTCTTTTGCAGAACTCACTTTCAAAGTTACCATTGGCATTGAGATGAATGCTCAAGTAAATGCATAATGAAAGAAACATAAATACATGTTATTCTATCTCCCCATTAAAAAGCATCGATGCTTATTGATAAGGACAACGCAAAACAATTGTTCTATTGAAGTGTCCATGTTGTTAAGCGTAGGTGCTTAACAATAGTAATAGTGCAGAATATTGGTTCAGCTAATACATCCTTCCTAATAACCATTAATCATTACTAGTAGGGAAAATGTAGGATAGAAGTTGCAATAGCATGGTTATTGCTTAATCTTAGGCTTTTGGACTTGATTACCATGCATCCTTTATGATAAGTAAAATGAAACTCTTGAAAACAATTATAACACTTAAGCATGCATTAAGGCTAAAGAGATATTAGACTTTACATAACATCAAGTTAGCTACAATAAGACAAAATAATATTCCTTACTATGCATAAATTACATATTACATAACATTAGCCCGTGCACTAACTATCTACAAAAAAAAATCCACTTTAGAATTACATATACAAGAGCACAAAAACAACTTTGTTTGTCCAATCAAAAAATAAATAATATGAATGATCGGTCGATTATGAATAAGATTAGTTAGATCAACAAGCACAATCTACGCCATCATTTACATTGGAACGTTTGCTCACCTCCACATTAACATACAATAACAAGAAATACAACTTCTAAGATAGATAGTGCACTTTAGTATATTGTGTCTTAATACTTTCTTACATGGTCTTAGGGATGCTTGGTGTTTGGAACATATAAAACTTTCTTAGTTACACTCACCAGTATAGGGTCCAATTGTTCTTGAGTATGCTAAAAGGTATAAACACCGAAAAAGAAAATGAGGACAAGGTATTGGTAGCCCATGGTAACAAGTGATGCAATAGTAGTGAAATTATATGTAAGCTAGCATATTGATTATAGAGATATTGAAGCAGCATAGCTTTGCCATCTTCACCAAGTAATCCTTTGATGTTATAGAGACACTACTCAACCGTACATACATATTAACATAATGCAATTACTTGTATATTGACAAAGGCACTACTCAACCTTACATACATATTAACATAATGCAATTACTTGTATATTGACAAAAGCAACCTCTTTTCCTAATTCACTGAGAAGCGGGATGGAAGGAAGATTCTTTTCATTGCTAGAGCCTTTTTTGCCTCCATATAGAGCATTGAACTACTATCAAGTCAATAACCTATACTCATGAAACATTAACCTAGTTAGAGTAAATGACACTAGTTAAGGAGTCCATAGCTTGGAGATTTTAACCTTGCTAGACACCCATATGCATAGTGGGAGAGTCATCAATTTGTAGCAATGGAAAAATTTGAAATCAACATTACATAGGCTTTCACTATCAACAAGCAATAAAAAAAAAAGCATTAATAAATTTTAGACATGCATTTGAGAAAATTTAAAGAGGAAATATACTTATTCTACATTAAATTTGTTATCCTAGGCATACTTAAGTACGACTTTGTCGTCTTTATTAAATTAGTAGTAGCTCACATATGGGATTGTCTCTAGAATAGATGAGTGAACATTCTAAAAAATAAAGCGTAAGAGAACAAGCTAATAAATGCAAGAATAGTGTAAAATAAATGAAATTTAGTTCTACATACAATTGGAAAGATAACCTACTCATCCTCAATTGCTTGTATCCTCTATTCTATGCACTTAGTCTTTTGATAACAACTAGTCCTTTCCTGTGGTGTGTAGCTTGGTAAGTAGCTATAAAAGGAGTCTTGGGAATAGGGTTAGGCTTCCTATTAGTCAACCTTAGGTAACAATGTTGCCTTCCTATATTGCTATAGACACAAAATCGAACTCTCTTGCTATGAATTAAATCCAAATGAGTTAAATGCAAGTATAGAAAGGTCATGTAGATGTAGAATAAATGAGGTTTTCTCCTTAAGCACCTCTCTATAATGTCATCATTAGCTGTGCTATTTTGTTACATAGCTATTGATGGAAATTAGAATGTGAATTAGAACCTAGATTATAAATTTAAAATGTCAACAATGAATGGAGGCTTAGATAGGAAGAAATGAGGCTAAGTTTATGGTAGAAGTAGGGGTTTTAGATTTATCAAGTGAAGAATATAAATCAAAAGCATGGAAGCTACAAGAAGGGTCAAACTTCCAAGAAATAAGTGTTTTTGAATGATAATTACTAGGGAGTTGGAGGATTCTTTCAAGTGGTAGACTGTTGGAACGAAGGTTGTCACAAGGAGATTGACAAAGGCTTGCATGATGTGAAAGTGAAGTTAGATTTAAGCTCACTTAGCAAGCAATTGAAGATATTGTTCTAAAAGATACTTATGCAATATTTTGTATCTTTTAGATTTGACAAGTTAAAGATATACGATTTGGGTATTTAGGAATAGTTTTGGGATATTTATTTTATTTCCTTTTCCATGTAGATTTCTTTTTAGATGATTATTCCTTTGTTCTAGTATAAGTATGTAACCTTACAAGGAAAAATAGATAAAAATGTTAGATATCTTTGAATAAAATTATTCCTTTGATTAAGTTTTCCCTCAATCATGGTTCCATTTAGATTGTTTATTTTTTATTTATATCTTATTTATATCTTATATGTATCTGATTTGTATTTATTTGAAATTAGATGTTTAGATCATTATCTAATTTGTATCTGATCTATTTTTATTTTAATAGAATTAAATTTTTTTAATAAGGGCATATGTGTAATTTTTACCTTTATATTTAGTTATCTGTTTTGAGCTAAACTCCTAGATTAGGTAAACACCAAACAAATGCTAAACCAACAACAACAACAACAACAACAAAAAGATGAGCCAAACATGCCTTGAATTATTCTTATCAATCTTTGATTTAGCGAACCTAGTATTTATCAATCTATTTCATAGATTGTAGCATTTCTTAGTTACCATGATTCATATGTCATATTGAGTCTCATTAACGAGCTCGTTAATAAATACTTTGTGAGTCCTATTAGATTATTTCTTTGATGCCTAGATTGTATTATTAATTATGAGTCATATTGATTGTTAGTTTAATCAACCCCAATTGGATTTGCTATTTGTAAGTCATATCAAGTAATAATTTGTCCATATCCTTTATTTTGCCATTGTTCCTTACATAAAAACCCACAAAGATATTTCGTTTCTACATATTAACCTAGAAAAATTTCAAAAAGAACATAACTTTATTCTTAGTTGTGCTTATGGATCATGTTGGAATCTTTCTTAGATTCTAAGGCACATCATCTATCCTCTTATTGGGGCATTTAGAAGCTATAATGTGAAACCTTAAACACTTAAAGCATTTAACCTCACTCATCCTTGTCTTAACTTGCTTTTGATCAAGCTCCTATAGCTTTTGTACTTGTGGAGTTTTATAACAACCGCATTCCCCTTTCTCCAAAATTCTAGAACTTCTTCTTTCATTATATACTTTATGTCTACCTCTATCCTTGTCTAATGGTTTAAGTTATATACTAAGTGACTTAACTTTGTTCTTTTGCTTCTACTTCTACTTGTTAACTTTTAAGGCCAACTTGATAACATTGTTCAAAGTATCATATGTTTGCAACTCTACTATGTTTGCAATATAAGATCTTAACCGGATAAGATATCGAACAAGTGTCCATTCCATCACTTCACATTAGATTTGTAACATCTCAAACACTATAGTATATTCCTCTACACTCATATTCCCTTATTTCAGTCTTCCCGGTTGAATATACATCTCCTACCTAAAGCAATTCAAAACAAATTGTTTTTGTATGAGTCTCTTTATTAATTGCCACATTTTCACCTCTTCTTCTCCTTCCCTAAACCTTTGTGACTTAAAATTTTTTCACCACAAACTTGCATACCTTGTTAACTTAGCAAAGCTAGTTTTACCTTGGTATAATTTTCATAATCAAAATAGGCATATAATTTCTCCACTTTATACTCCCATTTCAAATACTCTTCTAGGGAACCATTACTTAAAAGCATGGAATCTTTATCTTAACCATGTTAAAACCCCAATTATTGTTATTCCTAAATCCCACTATGCCAACATCAAAATTGTTTCCTTTACCTGCTTCCTAATCAACTTGCACCCTCTTTGGCTCATCACATATTGCCACCTTAAGGGCCACTAAATTCTCTTCTTGCATACATTCTTGAGTAACCAAGTATTGTAATGACTCAAATCACACATTTGTTGTTCTAAGAAATCTAAATGCCTACCACTATTGCTTCTTTAATTGGGAGCACCACTATTATTTTTACCCCTATGAAATCTAGAAGAATTGTTATTGTTGACACTCTCATCAAACATAATTATTTAGACAATCAACTAATCATGTGTGTTGAACCCTTATACCAAAATGATGTGCGTTATAGTCTTAAAAATATCCTAACACAATCAATAAGTGTAGCTGTGAATAAAGTTATGTTCTTTTTAGACTTTTTTCTAGGTTAATATGTAGAAAGAAAAAATTCTTTATATGTTTTTATGTAAGGAACAATGAAGAAATAAAGGATATGGATGAAATACTACTTGATATTACTCATGAATACTAAATTGAATTGAGGTTGATTGAACTAACAATCAATATGACTCATAATCGATAATATAATCAAGGCATTAGAGAAATAATTCAACATGACTCATGAAGTATTCACTAATGTGTTCGTTAATGAGACTCGATATGATACGCAAGTCACAACAACCAAGGTACACTACAATCTACAAAATAGATTGATAAATACTAGGTTCAACATAATAAAAAGATTGATAAGAATAGTATAATTGAGAGAAAACTTAATCAAAGGAGCAATTTCATTTAAAGATGTCAACATTCTCATCTATTCTTCCCTATAAGATTACATATTTATACTAGAACAGAGGAATAACCGCCTTAAAGAAATTTGCATGGAAAAGGAAATAAAATAACTACCATAAAACTATTCTTAAATACTCAAATTTTATATCTCTAACTTGCTAAATCTAGAAAATACAAAATATTGCATAATACTATCCTAAGATTTACTTAAGAATCTTCTAGAATAATGTCTTCAATTGCTTACTAAGAAAGCTTAGTTCCGACTTAATTGTAGGCACCATGCATGCTTCTAGAATTCTCCTTTTGATAGCCTTCCTTTTTGACAAATTGCCCTTTGAAAGAATCATCCAAGTTCCTTTTGATAATCATTTAGATACACTTGTTTCTTGGAACTCTCACCTTTCTTGTAGCTTCCATGTTTCTAATTTATATTCTTCACTTCAAAATTCCAAAACCTTTGTTTCTCTCTATGAACTTAGCCTTGTTTCTTCCTATCTAACCCTCTATTCATTTACGACCTTCTAAATTTACAACGTAGGTTTTGATTCACATTTTGATTCCCATTAGTTACCCCTTTAAGCACATCTACCTCCCTAAAGGTAGGGCATAAAGGTTGTGTCAACTTTATGAGATGAGTCATGTCCATTAGGGGGATGGGGGATTGGGTGGGGCATGCACATAAAAAACCTTTGGGTTGTTAGACTCATCTATAGATTGACTAAACTTGAAATGTTGATACCTTAGTTACTAGGTCTTACTAATATTGCATGAAGACCACCTAACATTTTATTTATTACTTGTTCAACCAAGGTAGAAACAAGAGAGAAGATAATCAAGAAAAAGAACAAAAGCAAGAAATAATGAAAGATTACTGCATTATGATTAAGTGTTAAACTAAGAGGAATTCATTATTATTCTATCCTTAAGAAAGCTTGAATCAAATCTTGATTGAGTACTTGATCGAGTGATTGTTTTTTTGAAATTTCTATAATTTGACTAAGAAAGCTAAGAGAAGGTAGATTAGAGAGTGTGTTGTTATAAATAGTAGTGTTGATAGACTATATCAAAGAAGTGACTATAGAGTAGAAGGTTATTGAAAACAGTCTTGTGAATTTTGTTTTTTTTTTTTTTTTTTTGATATAGTGGAATGATCTGGTAAAGACAACTAGAACCCTAGCTGGTAGAGGCTGGAAGAGTGTATTAATGTATAAGGTGAAACTGTTATATATCACTACTTGATCTTCTTCAGTTCTATCTTTTACTTTTAGCAATTTATTTATATTTGTTACTTATTTGCTGCAAAGTCAGTTTTGCTAATAATAATCAACCATGCCTATGGGGGTGAGTTTTCACTAACTTCTCTTTATTTGTCTTCTTTGTTGTTCTTATCACAGGTTATGTTTTGTAGAATGTCAAGGTTTCCTATGGGGTCCTCTATGGCCGTGTCGAAGGTGAAAGGCAAGTATGCGAATGAACTGCAAAGTCTAACTCTTATTTTGAATTATTCAACCACCAATATCGGCATAACAATACTCACTTTCAGAGATGAATCATGATGGAGGTCGAGCTGAAAGAGGCTTAAGAGGAGCTTAGTGTTGTTAAAGAAGACTGTTGTAAGAAGGTGGCTGAAGATGATGAGAGGGTTCGGAAGAACGCATCTGAGCTAATGAAGATGCGGCAAGAGCTCCAAGGAGTTGTGGGCTGTATAAATGCATTGTCCGAGGAAGTTGCTAGCTACCATCAGCAAGAGACTTATCTCACCACTAAGTTTCAGCGGGAGAAGGAGATTGCATCAGACTATAAGAGGGACTTAGATCTTGCAGAGCAATGCCTTGAGAAGTCTAGTGAGGAGGAGGCAGCAATGAAGGGGCAGATCGCAGAGCTTAAGAAGCATGTCACTGATCAAGATGCGTGGATCTAAGTGTTGGAGGAGAAGGAAAGGACCGCCAAGGAATGGTATTACGAGGAGATTTAAAACTCGAATGAATATGCTAAGCAGTTGGTTAAAGTGATGGAGGGAGGCCAGAGGATCATGAAGCGTTAGATCTACAATAGGTATCCTTCATATGATCTTTCATGGTTCAAAGAAAAGATGTAAGTACCAGACACTCCTTTGGAGGAGTGGGAGGGAATAGACATCGAGAGGATGGCAGCGGAGGCCGAAGATGAAGTTATCGATCAGAACGTGCCACTATCACCCCGAGGTGATTATAGTGGAAGGCCTTTCTCTCCCTCCTCCAATTGTTGAAGAAAAGATTCCAACTCCTCCTCCATTAACCAAAAAAGAAGTGCTTCCTCCTCCATCGGCCGATCAAGTTGAGAACCTTCCCCTTATCCCCCAAGAAGAGCCGCCGTCAAACCAGCCCCTATCGTGGGTCGTGGAAGAAGTACCAGGGCCGACCTTAGCTCCCATAAAGGATCCACAGTGATAATCATCAGTTTTATTTTCAAGTTATATTTTACTTTTACTTTTTCTATTTGTAATGGACAACATGTTGGCCCAAAATTTTTGTAAAGAACTTTCTTGTTGAATGAAGTGTAGATTTCTCGTATTTTTTTGGTATTATATGTATCATTATTGTTTTTTATTTTTTAAGGCTTTTGATTGTGAATAATAATATACACTTTTCTCGGAATTTATATATATTGTTTAGGTTTCTTGTTTCTATGGGGAGTGTCCTCATTGTTCAGGCCCATACTTGGTCGATGAGGATGTTTTAATATTTTGCACCCAATACTGTCGATCAGTAGTTGGTCTAATTAGTTGTGGGTAGGTGTTCATTTATAAGGTGAAGTGCCATTGTCAGTCAGGCTTAAGCCTGGTTGATGAGAGGCTTTTGCACACTGGCTTCGAAGTACTTGTCTGACTAATGATCCAAGAATGTGTGCTTATTTGCTAGGTGTTTAGCGAAGTCCCTTGTTGCATATCTGAAGCATATAACTTTACTTATTAATCACAATACTTTATGATTGAGTTTTAGTTTCATGTTCTTTTTATAAGGTGAACAAAATATTTTTGTAAATAAAAAATGCAAATAGCATGTGTAAATTATAATTCCATTGAGTAATAGGAATGCTTACAATCATCGATGGTACTTTAAAACATGCTCTAGAACATAATCTAGGATTTTCTCAAAATAAGGGTGCAAATTATCTACATTCCAAGTTCTAGGCATCAGGTGCCCATTAAGCCTTTTAAGTTTGTATGCACCATACCTAATTATTCTTTAAACTTAAATAGGGTCTTCCTAGTTTTGGGCTAGTTTGCATTGGCCTTCTCTCGATCTAGTAAGCTTCTAACAAATTAAGTCTCCTGTTCAAAAGACCTTGTGCTTCACCTTCTTGTCATAGTACCTCGTTGCTTGTTGTTGATAAGCTACTACCTTGTAACTGGCTTGGTCTCGTAACTTCTCTAGGTTGCCGAGGTTGGCTTAGAGCTTAACCTTATTAACTTGAGAATCGAAGTCTCGGGTGTGTAGGTTTTAGAGCTCAAGCTCAATAAAGAGGATAGCCTCGGTTTCAGAGGCTAGATTGACGAGTTTTCCCTTATCCTAGTTCGCGGGGTTATCTGATAACCCCATAGAATGTAAGGAAGCTCGTTTGTCTATTTCCCTTTAGCCTGATCAACTCTTTTCTTGAGGCTTTACAAGATGACTTTATTAGTGGCTTTAGATTGGTCATTCAATTGTGAGTGGGCAACTAAAGTATAATGGATCTTTATTTTTTATTTTGTGCAAAACTTGTGGAATTTAGAATTGTCAAACTAAGTGCCATTATCAGTGATGATGGCACTAGAAATTCTAAAATGGCATAGTATGGAGTAGGTGACAAAGTCCCTTACACTATGCTCGGTAATTTTGGCAACTGCTTCAACCTTTGCCCATTTCATAAAGTAATTAATGGCAACAACGATATACTGGTGCTAACTTGTAGCCTTGGGGAATGGCTTGAGGATATTAAGTCCTCAGTGGGCGAAAGGCCATGGATTCATGATTGGCAGCTAATTACTGCTCAATTGTTTATCGACTGAGGAGTGCTTCTGGCATTTGTTGTATTGCTACACAATCACCTTATCATCCCTTTTCATGGCGGGCTAGTAATATCCATCTTGAAGTACCTTGATGGCTAAAGCATGGTCCATGTTATGATTACTACACACCCCAACATGGACCTCAATCAACAAGTGCTTAGCTTCTAAGGGTTGGAAGCATTTGAGAAGTGGCAAACTATATGCTCTTCTATAAAGCTACCTATCGATGAGTGTGTATTAGGCTGCTTTTTGCCTTAAGGCTTTTGCTTTTCTCCTTTCGTAAGGGATATTTTCGTTCACCAAGTATTCGATGATCTAGTTTATCCAGAAAGGTTCTTGAGGAACTTAGGTCTCATTGGTAAGGCATTTTTGCCAAAATTTATTAGTAATTTTCTCGGGAAGGAATCTACAAATACCTTTTTGTCGAAGTGGGAGAGGCATGTTGAGGTAAACTAATTACTTTCGCATTTTAGGCTCAAAGAATCTTCGTAATGCTCCATGATGTGAAGTTGAAGCATGGGGATCTAATGATCTCTAGGTATTTAGTCATCCCTTCATCCTTAACAGCATACTCTCCATTGACATGTTGGACTATAAGTTGCAAATCGGAAAAATTTCAACTGTATCTGCTCTAATTCCCCTTACTAAATTTAGTTCAGCAATGAGAGCTTCATAATCTGCTTCATTATAACTACTCGAGAATCCAAACTTTAGGGTATGCTAAATTTCAACACCATGCAAGCTGCACAATGTAAGCCTTACTCCATTCCCTCCTTTGGTGGATGAGCTGTCTGCATCAAGGGCCTAAGTGTGCTTCTAGTGGCCTTTGGCGGGTGCTTTATCTTCTAACATTGATTCGACTATAAAATTAGTTAATATTTGTGCCTTGATGGCTTCATATGGTTAGTATTGGACACTGTATGCACTAAGCTCTAGGGTGTAGTGAACCATTATACTTGAGGCGTCCAACTTTTAAAGGATTTACCTTAAATGTTGATTGGTGATGATTACTATTTGGTGAGCCTTAAAGTATGGGTGCAACTTTCATGTGAAAATGACCACAACTAGGGTAAATTTCTCTAATTTAAAGTATTTGACTTTCAGGCATTGTAAGATGTGGCTCACATGGTACACTAGTTGGTGTTTTTTGCCATTTGCTCGAACGAGTATAAAGGAGAGGGCTTGGCCACTAATGGAGAGGTAAAGATAAAGATCTTCTCCTATAATGGTCTTAGATAGGACTAGAGGTGTCATAAGAAAGCGCTTCAGCTCATTAAAGGCTTCTTAACAGTCATTTGTCCATTGAAAGTTTGTTGGGCTCTTCAAGACATTAAAGAAGGGAGCGCATTTATCTATTGATTTCGAGACAAACCTACTTAATGCAGCAATGTGCCCTATCAATATTTGAACTTTCTTAATCATCTTGGGAGGTTGTATGTCCAAAATTACCTTGATCTTCTCAAGGTTGGCTTTAATCCTTTGCAAGATAACCATAAAATTGAGGAATTTCCTGGACGCCACACCAAAGATGCATTGCCGTGGGTTATACTTCATGTTATACTATCAAAGCGTTTAGAATATCTCTTATAGGTTTACAAGGTGTTCTTCAGGTTCTTTACTCTTCATAATCATGTCATTGACATAAACTTCCACGTTGCAATCAATTTGGTGCATGAACATCTTTGTCGCCAGTCTCTAATATATTGCTCCAGCATTTTTTAGTCTAAAGGGCATAGCAATGTAACAATGTATCTTGAAGTTAATGACAAAGGAGGTATGGACTTAGTCACGCTCATGTATTTGGATTTGGTTATAGCCATGGACCTAGTTAAGCTCATGCATTTGGATCTAGTTATCGCTTGAAAAGGTGTCCATGAGACTTAGTAGTGCGAGGCTCAAGGTCGAATGAGCTAGCTGATCAATTCGAGGGAAAGGGAAACGGTCATTTGGATAGGCTTTATTAAGGTTAGTGTAGTTAATGCACATTTGCCACTTCCATTGGACTTCTTTACTAACACATAATTGGTCAACCAAGTAAGATAAGATTCTTCTCGTATAAACACGGGCTTTAAGAGTTTTTTAATTTCTTCCTCAATGGCAGTTGGGTGTTTAGGTGCAAAATGTCTTTCTTTTTTTTTTTTGTTTGACCACCTTCGTGTCGAGGTCGATATTTAACCTATGTGTGATCACCTCAGGTGGGATTTCGAGCATGTTAGATGGTAACCATGCAAAAACATCTACATTAGCTCGAAGGAAAGCAATTAGTCATTGGCGAAGCTTGGTTGAAACTGTTGTGCTTATCTTTGTAGTCTGTTTATCTCCTCTATAGGTTCTACTCTTGATCATGATATTTCCTCAATGTTAGATTCTGTGAGGACCTCTTATTGGGAGAGGGCTTGGAGACACAAATTTTTGGATGCTTGCTGATCACCATTGTAAATATTGACACTTGTAGAAGTAATGAACTTAGCCTTTTCGTATATAATGTCCGCAAAGCTATCGTTGTCTATTAGGATTTTGCAGACATCAAAGTTAGCAATTTGAGCTTAGATTACAAGGGCATCGTCATGAGGGAACATAATGACTTTTAAGGTTATCATTTGAAAAAGTGATTGTAGTGTCCCCTTTAGGGTGCTTTGCTTGAGTGTTGAGTACGTTTTGGTTGCTTCTTAATTGGGTGTAAGCCTTGCTTTGGGAGGTGGACTGTCTTCCGTGGTTAGCCTTCCAACTGTCATATTAATTGTTCCCCGTGTAGGATGGGCTTCTTGCTTTTGCCCAATTTCTTCTCTTTTATCTTTTCTTCCTCACTTTAGAGGCCTATTGTCCTTTGTGATATATTTCTCATAGATAGTCTCATCTAATGAGGTCTTCAAGGGCATTCTTCAGTTGTGTGCAATTTTTAGTTATGTGATACCTATCTTTGTAGAAGTCACAATACTTGTCAAAGTTTCTTTTAGAGGGATTATTCCTTATCTTATCAAGTTAAGTAATAATAGTCAAAGTTTCTTTTAGAGGGATTATTCCTTATCTTATCAAGTAAAGTAATAATACCTCGGTCTCATATCTCCATGAAGATGTTAGCCTGGGGTTTATTGAGGGAAGGGGGCCATTACCACTTTAGGTGACCCATTGCTCTCCTTAGTAAGGTTGAGCCTATCCTTAATTAAGGGTCAGTCCTTGCTGTTATTTATTTTTTTATTTGAGGACTGCTATTTGGTTTATCGTCTTGCTCGTATGGGATCTTCTTAGGCGATGTAGTCCGTAACCCTTTCCTAGAATTCTCTAAAATTTTTAGGCTTATGTAATGTCAAAGAGTAGAAGATTTAGGACTAATCCTTTACTCCACTGACTGTTGCATTGAGGGCTATGCATATATCCATGTTAGGTATCTCAAACATTGCTTGATTGAACCTGGAGATGTAGTCACTAAGTGTTTCATTTTTCTTTTGTCTAATTAGATTAAGATTTGAGGAGTCTCACTCAGGCATCTTGCTTATTAGAAAGTGTTGGTAGAATTGCATAGCAAGCATTGAAAAATTGGAAATAGAATTTCGCTTGAGGCCTTAAAACCAAGTACATGCTACTTTCTTCAATGTTCTTAGGAAGGCCTTGCAAGTTATGGCATTGGAGACGCCAAGGAGGTTTATCTAGATTGTATAATAGCTTAGGTGCTTTATAAGGTTAGATGTCCCATTGTAGAAGTCCAAATAGGGAATTCAGACGTGGGTGGGGAGCTATTTGTGTCAAATCTCTTATGTAAAAGGAAAACTACCAATTATGAATATGTCCTAAAGGTTAGATTTCCTATTTTCTTTAAGCTTGTTCAAGCATTTGATCATATTGTCTATGTCATCGATAGACTAATCAGCTAAGGATCTTGTAGACTGTGCATTATAATTATTGTTCATGTTATTATGCTGCTTGCCCCTTAGGTTAGGGGCTTTGTTGTGTTATGAAATAGTGTCACCCTATTGCTCACTTCTTGGTTGAGAGTGTTGTTGGGAGCGCTCATTGATTTCATTAATCTACTCTCTCAAATGATGATTTGTAGCCACTAAGTTGGTGAGTTGCCTCTCGAGTCTCACAACCTTATCTTTAGTCCCCTACTACACATGAGATTGAGCTGGTGGCATTGGAGGGTAATTGTTTTCAATAGTTAGTGGGTTACGGTCATTAGGGACATGCTTGCTAGAGTTTCTTTCAAGTCTTATACTAGCTATAGTCGTAGTTGGCCTAAAGATAGTGGGCACAAATTATTGATTGCTCTAGTCGCCTTAATGCGGTCTTTGGTTGAATTAAGTCCTCAAATTGATGTAATCCAACCTTTAAGATGAATAAATATGAGCTATTGGGTTATCGGAGGTGTTTTCGGTGCTTAAACATCAACACTCAAGTCAAAGAAGTAGCATGAGTGTATGGCAATCAAAGTGTGTAGAAGGTATTAAATGGTTTACTTGATTTTAGAGACCTCCTTTTATAGTGTTGTGAAGATTTTTTTAGGTAAGTGGATCTTCTCAAAGGCATCCAATTTATTTTAGGAAATATCCTCCAAGGTGTGTTCTCTAAAGAGTTAGATTACCTTTCTAATTTAGTTTGACTAGTTTAGGCACTTTTCTATTATGGAATTGTACCAAAATATAGTAAGCCTTCAGGCCTTAGGTCCATTTAGGCATATAACATTATCAAAAATTTGTTGAGCTCATTCATAATACTTGGATAGAGTAGTTAATTGTAAAAATAAATAAAATTTAGACAGTTAATTATAAAAAATAAGTAAAGTTTATATAGGTAATCCTAAAAGTAAGATATTGGAATGATGCCATGAAGAAGCTATTGAGTTTAGATAATCTCAACTTTGATTTTAAAATTGAGAAAATTGATGGAAATGGAAATGCATATATATATATATATATAGAGAGAGAGAGAGAGAGAGAGACTTATTTTTAGGATTGATTTAGGACCGATCCTCTACTCCACTAATTGTTGCATTGAGGGCTACATCTCAACTTTGATTTTGAAATTGAGGAAATTGATGGAAATGGAAATGCATATATATATAGAGAGAGAGAGAGATATCGTTGACACTTGTAGAAGTAATGAACTTAGTCTTTTGGTATATAATGTCCATAGAGCTATTGTTGTCTATTAGGATTTTGCAGACATCAAAGTTAGCAATTTGAGCTTAGATTACAACGGCATCGTCATGAGGGAACATAATGACTTTAAGGTTGTCATTTGAAAAAGTGATTGTAGTGTCCCCTATAGGGTGCTTTGCTTGAGTGTTGAGTATGTTTTGGTAGCTTCTTAATTGGGTGGAGGCCTTGCTTTGGGAGTTGGACTGTCCTCTCATAGTTGGCCTTCCAATTGTCATATTAATTGTTCCCCGTATAGGACGGGCTTCTTGCTTTTGCCCAATTTCTTCTCTTTTATCTTTTCTTCCTCACTTTGGAGGCCTTGTGATATATTCTCATGGATAGTCTCATCTGATGAGGTCTTCAAGGGCATTCTTCAATTATGTGCAATATTTAGTTGTGTGACCCCTATCTTTGTAGAAGTCACAATGTTTGTCAAAGTTTCTTTTGGAGGGATTATTCCTTATCTTATCAAGTTAAGTAATAATACCCTGGTCTCGTATCTCCATGAAGATGGGGTTTATTGAGGGAAGGGGGCCATTACCACTTTAGGCGACCCATTGCTCTCCTTAGTAGGGTTGAGCCTATCCTTAATTAAGGGTCAATCCTTACTATTCTCGTTTTTTGTTTGAGGACTACTATTTGGTTTGTCATCTTGCTCGCATGGGATCTTCTTAGGTGATGTAGTCCATGACCCTTTCCTAGAATTCTCTAAAATTTTTAGGCTTATGCAATGTCAAAGAGTAGAAGATTTAGGATTGATCCTCTACTCCACCGACTGTTGCGTTGAGGGCTACACATAGATCCATGTTAGGTATCTCAAAGTTGAGATGTAATCTCAACTTCGATTTTAAAATTGAGGAAATTGATGAAAATGGAAATGCATATATATAAAGAGAGAGAGAGAGGGAGAGAGAAGAGAGACTTATTTTTAATGGTATATTCTAGCAATCTTTGAGTTTGTTCCATGACACTCTTTATTGAAACATATAAAATAGAATTTGAAAAAGGGAAATAATAATAGGCCGTAGCAAAATGCATGATTTTTTTATAAATGATAAGAATTTTTTTTTTCAATTATAATTAAACCCGATTCATTCCAATAAATAATCAATTTTTATACTATTAAACTATAAAGTCGATTAACAAACAATAAAAAATTTATTTTACTAGTTTAAATGACAATAAATAAATAATTCCGAGAAGTAGTCGTACACGCACTCGTCTTCAATCCGCAATGTGGGTTTCGGCCTTTTCAATCAAATGCTCCGCGTGAGGGTAATTAAAATAATTAGTTCCGCGTATTGACCGAAACCAATGCACCGAATAAAGGAGGACTAAAGTCGCACGTCCTCCGAAAGTGGCTTCAACATTTGGCAACAATACATTTCAAAAGCAATGGTCCCCTCCGGTGAAATGAGGTTGTACGAACGTGTATACATAAATGGAATTTGGATATATGGTAATATAAATGGTATTTATTTTAAAAATTATTTATTATTAATACCATATATTTAAATTCTATTAATAAAACTTTTCCATGGGCACAGCTTTCAAACATTGAAAATAAATAGAGCCAATTTATGCTTTTTCTTCCTTTTGGAAAACCAATATATCTTATTGATATGATTTTGGTGAAAACTTAGTATCACAAGTGCAAGCTATCAAATAAACACGAGCCAAACACCAAAATACAATCATGAACAATAAAATAAAATAACATAAACAGTGTGACTTAAAATAATAATTCTATGATAACTTGGTTGTACACTTACAATGTGTCTCCAATTGTATGTATCGTGGATTATGCTTATCTAAACAAAAATTAAACCTGCAAGAATTGCTGATTACTAATATGTTTCTAATTTACCAAGCATGTTAAATATGAAGTAAAAACAACCATTCCTTTTCCCTAGAGGATTCAATTCGATTCACTACATGGTTTGTTTCAAGAAGATTATGACTGAACCAGGTTTAGAAATAAAAAATTTTCTCCATTCAATCTGCCTTTTGATTCGATCCGGTTATCTATCGAGTTTTTTTTTTTTTTTTGGATAAAAGTAAGAAATTAATTAAAATAATGTATTTTTCTTTTTAAATAATTATGAAATAGGGTATTCAACAAAATTATTCAAAAAATAAATAATAAAATTATAAACTCGAAATGAGTCTTCAATAGAGTTAGAATTTATTAAATTAAAGACGTATATCCAAAATACATCTTCAATATAAATTGTTTATTTGTGCCCTCAGTTGAGTTAATTTTGATTAGAAATGAAAATATGCTTCGAATTATATTTTTCTATCTCATGATTACTTAAAAAAAAGTGGATTTCCTGATAAAAAATCTTCATCATGTTGATTGCTATCGTACTGGCTGTAGACTGTTTCAGCAGGTCAACGATGAGCAGGACATTAGAGTTTCAATTATTCGGTGTTTTGCCACAAAAGTCATCGCCGTGCCATCAACGCTAGGAATTCTTCATCGGGTTGGCTCACAAGGACCGACGCCCACGCTCAATGCTCATGAAAAGGAAATTCAAAGGAAAGAAAAATAATGCACTATAGAAGTCCATTATGTTTGAATAAGATGCCAATCAAATCTAATTGAGTCATTTAAATTCCTAAGTTAATATCAAAATTTAATTAAATCATTTATTTTTCAAGGTAAGTTATCTAATTTTTTTTTTCTTAACAAATCTAAATATGTTAAACCATACTTAAGAGTCCACAACTGCTAGACATAAAGAAAATTAACCAGGCTCAAATAAAGTCGAACCAACTTATTATCTATAAGCTCCATATAAGTCATTTAAATTTTACATATTTATTTTGTTGCATCAATCGAGTCTCTTTTTAGTTTATGATGTATGATCATACTAAAAGACTTACATGGTGTGAAATGTAAATATAGATAATGATTTGAAAGATGCACTTTAAATATAAAAGATTTAATTAATTTTATTACAAATATAGTTGGCTTCAATAACCCATTTAAGATATAATGGATTTAGTTGGTTTACAATACAAATATAAAGATTTCTAATCGACTTATTGGAAAATTAAAGCGACGACAAGTTCATTACTTAAATATGTAATGACATTAAAAAGCCTCCCATTCTATCTTATACTTATGATGGATGAAGAGGCATATTGCAGCCTTATTTTAAGCATTTGCAAATCAAATGCCTTTAATTTCATTCAGTAGTTTATTCTATTCCACCAAACTTCCTAAGGGCTTCATGCCCATAGTATCTTAAGTATAAATTTAGAAAACTTAAAAAAAAATAAAAATAAAAATTAGATATGCAAATCCAGACAGAACCGTGTCAAAATTAAATAACTATGGATCATCTCACTGCTATAATCAAACTTGTACAGCCAACTTCATAGCAAAGTTATGAATCATTACAGAATTACAAGTTTCTATAGGCTATTTATTTCATGAATTATAGAAAATAGGGGAATTATATAATATTAGATAAAATTACACAATTTTGACTATTAGACATTTGCATGCGAAATTATATCGGTTTCTCAAAAATATATAGATGTCAATACTTACGAAATATCAGGTTTGTTATGAAAATTTCTGGACATTTACAAATCATATGGACTTTTACATATATATGTTAAATGCAAATAAATTTAACTATATGATGTTAAAGCATTTTAATAAAATATTATTTTTTATGAAGTAGAAAGAAAATCATGTAACAAAAAACTATATTATTGTTCCACCAAACATAATTACAATATTTTCTAAATTTTTATGAAACTTCTAAACAATTATAAACTTTGAATTTGAGAGTAATATGATTTTTTATAAAGCATATTATTATTATAACTTTGTATTTTGAGTGTGGTAAGAAATAGCAGAAGCACATAAGGAGAATTTGGTGGAACTAGATTAGAAGCCCCAACACATCCTAATCGAATATATTTGGGTAATGTACTTGAGTAACAAATATAGAATATTTGTTCCACACTTTCCAATATATATTATTTAGAGTAATTGGTTGTTTATTATGTCAATTTAGTCAATATTTAGATCACATAAATATTAATATATTATTAGTTAGTGTTAGAGCTATCATTTTATGTATTTCCTTTTTAGAGTTGATATGAATAATTTCGATTAGGGAAGTTAATATTCTAGATACTAGGCCATTAGTTATTTCCTTTTCTTTATGAAATGTTTTAGCCTATATAAACTCTATGAGTTGTATTATTTATTGAATTAAGTCATACTGAATCAATATTATTGAGTTTATTTTTGAAACCCTTATGTGTTCTTATTAGTTTGTTTTTGATAGATTATAGTGAGCACCCCTTTCAATGATTTTCCAATATTGTGTATTATATCTATTAGAACTTAATCTTTCTTAGATTGGTACGTCATATCTAATTTCAAGAATTGTCCATATCCATTTTATTTCCTTGCCACTTAAATCATAAAAACATATAAAAATTACAATTCTTGTTTATTTCAAATCTAGTGGTTGAATTCTCCTTAAATTTTAATACCTATTGCTCTAAGTTCTTAGTCTAGTGATTATCCTTCTGACACATACCAAATTATTGGTTTAGAGCATAAAAATAATATCTTTGACAAGCTGTGTGATTCTGAGATTATGCTTGTGATCCTTCTTGGGATTTAGGTACATCAAAGGACTCATATATCATGAATGCAACAAACTAAGACATTAAAAATATGATTGTCCATGATACAAGAAATCCTTCTAGTTAAAAGAGAAAAAAGCAATGATGGCAACATAGAGTGACTTGGAAGAATCCAAATCTAAAGCAAAATTAGAGGAGACTGCAAATGTTTGCATGACTACAAATAAAGAGGTATATTTTGAAAACTTTATTGATGAAATTCTTGATAACTATGGAGAATTACTTGATTTAATATTGTAATATCATAAAAAGGTAAAAAAAACTAAAAGATGAAAATAGAAATCTTAAGGAAGAAAATCAATTTTTGAAAGAATAGTTAATTCAATTAAATAAAGAAAATGTTATCACTAAGAATATAAAGGAGAAAATGAATGAAAAATAGAAGGAAGAATAGTCTAATAAAGATATACAAACTGAAGTACCTAAAAAAACATATAAAGGAGAGTCTAGCAAAATACAAAGGATGATATGTTTATTTGTTTTATGGGAACCTGAGACAAGAATAATAGGAAAATGGTACTTAAATGGTGGGTGCTCTAAACATATGATTAGTGATGTCTCATGTTTCATAAACTTAAAGGAGTTAGATGTAGGCTATGTAACTTTAGAGATGACAAGAAACAAAAAATTGTTGAAAATGATAATATTGGTAATTCCTCCTACTCCATAGATAATGTGCTATTAGATAGTGCTTTAAAGTATAATCTTCTTAGAATAAGGTAATTGTGTGACAAAGGTCACCAAATTCTCTTCAAAAAAATATATCAATGCATTGGCTTTGACAAAAATGAAAAAGAAATTTCAAAGGCATAAGATCAGGAAATGTTTATATAATCTCTTCTAAAGTTTTTAGTCCTGATCATAAAAATTATTTTCTATCTATAAATCACAATGTTCTAAGCTAGCATGAAAAGTTTGGACATGTAAATTTTACACAGCTTAAACGTTTGAAAAACAATTAGTTGGTAAGAGGGTTGCTAATTTTTTCTTTAGAAGAAAATATGTTTTGTAAAAGTTGTGTTTTAAATAAACAAATCAAATCATTCTTCAAACCAAAGAAGCATGTGAGTATAGGTAAGCCCTTAGACTTGATTCACATAGATCTCTTTAGACTTAGTAGAACTCAAAGTTTAGGAGGAAAGAGGTATGGTTTGGTTATAGTCAATAACTACTCTTGATTTGCATGGGTAATCTTCTTAGCACACAAAAATGAAACATTTCAAGAATTTCTCAAGTTTGCTAAGAAAGTACAAATGGCAAATGAGAGAAGTGTAAATGCCATTCACATGGATCATGGTACAGAATTCAAGAATTCAGAGTTTACAATGGCATTAACTATAACTCTCAACACCTTACATGCCTCGACAAAATGGCATACTGGAAAGAAAGAATAGAACAATCTAGGAAACATGAAAATGGACCATAGAGCTAAGTAAGATATTATAGCAACAAGTCAACATCAAAGCATGAAGATGGACCATTTCCCCCCTAATTTGTTAAAATAATCATTTTTACTCTTTCTTGCATGCAATGCAGATAGATAAAATTGATTTAGAGATAGCCAATAGGCTAAATACACAATTGAAATATAAATCACAAATTAAGTCGTGCTCATACCTCTTTGAAACGGCTTGATGTGAATGAAAACTTAGCTAAAACACATTAAATCTTCCATTCCATCTCATAGAATTAACTTAGGGACCATTAACAAGCTATTTACACAATTAAGAACATAATTAAAGGTCAATCCTCTTTGTGCAAGATTGAATCTACTTGACCATCAAACATCCTTCTTTAATCCATTGGATTCTTTGCATATGAGTCCATAAACAAATCCTATAAACAATCATTTAGCTAAAAGCATAAATTTTCTATGGATCAAACATTGAAATTAAAATTGAAAATATTTTCCATACTCGGAAATGCTATATATCTACAAAAAATCAACGCAATTCCATTTCAATTACCATAATCATATCCTGGGAAACTCAATTTGGATGAAAACATGCATAATCTAAATGATTTATAAATGAAAACCAACTCATACATGCATAAACACAATCACAAATTTCTATCTAAACCTAAAACCTATCTCAAATTAATCTAAAGTCACCAAGCATGCTTAATTCTTGCTATAACTGAGTAGACACACATGTAGTCTTTAATTGTATTAATGGCTCTAGTTTATTTTAGAGAAATATGAGAGAGAAAGAGAGAGAGAGAAAGCGATTGGGATGTCGATGGTTGTTTCCTTCCCCTATCCTATTTAATAGTAGTGGTGGTGGAGCTTCTTCTTTAAGTAAGACAACAATGTATGGGGAGAGGGAGAGGGAGAGAGAGGAGGAGGAGGAGGGGGTGAAGGGGGAGCTGAGAGAAAAGAATAGGGAGAAAGTGTAGTGTGTACCAAAATGAGATGAAAGTGTATATACCGTTTAGTTGGTAGAATAGGATAGTATGAGGAAAACTACATAACACAATATAAGGAGAGCGAGATGATATAGTCTTCTTGTATCACGTTCGGTGAGTACATTATTGAACATAGATTTTAGTGATATATTTATTTTGAACTAAATAGAGAAAAAGATAGTGTATAGATGATTTAAGAATTTGGTGTAAGGTTATTTTTGAAATTTTAAAGATATATTTATTTTGTGTTGTAATATAGATTTGTATACCATTAAATGTATAGTATAAATTTTCTAGTTTTACTTCAGTACCTTAATGACTCTTTTGTCCAATAACTTGGGCCAATATGTATATCAAACAATATATTAAAGAATTTCTCTAAAATATTGTATTATAAAAATATGGTAACCAAGCGATATGTAATGTATGTGTAAAAATGACAGGCAAGGAGAGTACAGTAAAATATATAATTTCTAAGCTTGCTCATATGCATTGAACTTAGGTTAAGTAGTGAATTGGGTTTAGAATCATGTATCTCGCTATTCATCCCCACTTAACTCATGTTCAGGTTTATCTAAGAGTGAGCTATTCTAGGGCAAATTGCTTCAAAGTTTAGAATTTGGAACATATATAGGCTAGTTTTAAATTTTAAGAACCACAAACTTACTTACTATTTTGAAAAGTTGGCTTGGAATCAATCTAATTGGTTTTATACTTTTTCCTAAATCTATTAGGGGACTTATTATTTCATAAGTTAAAAACAATATAATTCAATAAGGATAAGCATACTAATTAAATACAAAAAAATTCGAAGAAAAGCCAATGATTATGTAAAAAAGAAATTATTAATTCTATGTTCGTTAGTTGTAAATGATGAATGTAGAAAACAAATATAGAAATATAGAACTTGCAAATCAGCTTCTCATTTTTTAGAAGAGTAAATGGCCTTGAAAAACATTGTTTTCATTGTAGTAAGAAAGCTTTGTCTATAAATATTCTCAATAAAGGTATGGACAACTATAAGCATCTCATAGAATTTTAATCGGTTAACTCCTAAAGGTAAGTTCTATAAGGTGAGTTGGATGGATATATACACTAACCCCAAAAACACAACACATGAGTTTCGATTATGTGGAATTGTGCTGTTAATAGATATAGGCGTAGTAAATATAGATATTGTTAACTGAATAAATATAAGAGTAATTTGTAATAATAGTAATTTTTTATTATAATTTATTAGAGAATATTAACTGTATAAATGAGTCATTAGAGAATGATTTTGCAATTATAGGTGTATTATATAGTTTCCTAGAATAGAGTTCTCTCCAAAATTGTAATTTTATCTATATATTTTGCCTCCATATGAGAGAAGTATAGACTGAAAAAAAAAAAAAAAGAATTCTTCACATGGTATTAGTGCAGTGCCAAATTTAACTAAACTGCTCTAAACCTTGAATCAAAGTCCTTAGCCTTTGAAACCCATATTCGAAAACTAAATAGACTCCCCTGGATCTCTTGTTCCAACAACTTTAAATAACCTACCAACACAACCTGTTGTTATCTAACAAGATAATTCTGCTTTTCCCACAAGTATTATACTTGATGAGACTAATTACTCATTATGGTCTCAACTTATGGAGTTATGAATCAGAGCACGCTATAAAGCTGGGTACCTCACCAAGGAAACGAAAAAACCTACAACTAAAGATCCTAATTTAGGGACATGGATTATTGAAATTCAAAGAGTGAAAAGTTCGCTTATTGACTCAATGAATCCTTCATTGATGCAATGATTTATTTGTCTTCCTACAGCTAGGTTGTGTTAAAAACCTTCTATGATGAATCTGACAAAACCTGTATTTTTGAATTAAATAAAAAATCTTTCTCTACCAAACAAGATGGTAAACCATTATCAACATACTGTAATGAACTTGTTGCCATTTTTCAAGAAATTGATCACTAGTCAATTTCTCAAGAAGGGACTATTGAAGGAGTAGTTCAGTTACATTAAGTAAAGGCTCAACTCCACATTTTCTTGAGTGGACTTGATTCAAAATTTGATTAGGTTCAAGGAGAAATCTTACACAAGGACCCAAACTTAATTTAGAGAGCACATATGCATATGTAAGGAGAGATCGTCAACAAAGACAAACAATGGGAGGACTTCGCTCAATCTTTGAACACTCAGTTTTGATGGCCAATCAAACTTGACAAGGATCATCATCTAGCTTAGGAAAGAATCGAAAAAATCAATTTTGTGGAAAGTCTAACAATTTTGTGTGATTATTGTGGTGAATCAGGTCACTAAAAACAACTTTGTTACAAAATCATTAGTTATCCTGATTGGTGGGATTTTTCAAAAAAACCACGAAGGAAGGTTGTTGGGAAGGCTATGGTGACAACTATAAATGAAGTCGAGTCCAATGTTGAGAAACAATCATTGCCCACAACAAATATTGCTCATTCAGGTATTGTGGGTAAGGCAAATGCTCTCTTTGTTGTATATCTAATCAATAGACCACCATCTTGAGTTTTAGACTTTCGAGCTCCTCAACAGAAAATGTAATCTTTACTCTCATTTCCTTGTCTTCCAAACTTTGAACCTCGAGTTTTTGGTTGTACAATGTGCGTTCATATTCCTAAGACCTTGAGGAATAAACTTGATCCTTATGCAAAGAGATGTGTTTTTGTTGGATATTTAGATTTTCAAAAAGGGTATCAGTGTTATGATCCTCAAGCTCACAAATTACATGTAACCTTGGATGCCTCTTTTCAAGAATTAGAACCATATTATTCAAGGGGAGTTTCAACATCTTCCCTTCAAGGGGAGAATGCTAGAGAAGTAAATCTGTTAAAAGGTAATGAAGGGAATGCAGATGAGTGCTCAAAATTGGACATAGTGGTCAATTTTCGAGGCAGTGAAGATATGTGTTTAGAACTGGATAATAACAACCATGAAGAAAATGATATAGGCTTGCCTACTTTAACACCATCAACCGAAGGGTTGGCTCATAATATCCAAAATGATGGGCATCAATTGACCTCGAGCCTAATATCTAATAATTCTATTAATGAGTCTCTTGTTCCTTTTGAAAATCCAGTTTCAAGATACCCACAAAGATTGAACAAAGGTGTCCTAAAGAAACAATATGAACTTGATCTCAAAGCCAATGTTAAATATCCTATCAATAATTATGTCTCTACTAAAAAATTGTTTGAGTCTTATGCAATTGCTGTTAATCAATTATCCAGTGTTCCTATTCCTAGTAATGTGCAAGAAGCCTTGAATTCTACATGGGAACTTGCTTCACTACTTGAAGGAAAGAAAACAATTGGATGTAGATAGGTATATTTTGCGAAGCTTAAGGCTAATGAAGCATTGACAGATATAAAGCGAGACTAGTTGCAAAGGGTTATAAACAGAAGTATGGAGTGGATCACCAAGAAACCTTTGCACTAGTGGCCAAGCTAGATACAATTCACATTATCATCTCTATAGCAACAAACTGGGAATAGCCTCTAAAACAATTCGATTTTAAGAATGTTTTCCTCAATGGGGATCTAGAAGAAGAGGTATACATGGAGCTACCACTAGGTGTAAAACTTGATTTGTTGAGTAAAAATAAAGTTTCAAATTGAAAAAATCATCTTATGAGCTCAAGCAATCACCTAGAGCTTGGTTTGGAAAATTTTCCATGACAATGAAAGCTTTTGGTTATAAACAAAGTGGTGTAGATCATACTTTGTTTATTAAACACAAAGGAGGAAAGGTGACAACCTTAATTGTGTATGTTGATGATATCGTCTTGACTGGAGATGATTGCGAAGAAATGAAGCTACTATAAGAATACTTGGCTACTGGATTTGAAATGAAGGACCTAAGAGTACTTAAATGTTTTCTAGGTATTGAAGTAGTATGAACAGATTAAGGGATTTCTCTTTCACAAAGAAAATATGTTTTGGATCTCTTGATTGAAACTGGAATGCTTGCTTGCAAACTAGTTGAAACACTTATAAAAATTAATCATAAGCTTGGAATTTTTCCAAATCAAATTCCAATAGATATAGGTCATTATCAACAATTAGTTGGGAGATTAATTTATCCATCTCATACAAGACCATATATAGCCTATGCAATGAGTGTTGTTAGCTAATTCATGCATTAACTGAGTAAAGAACACATGGATGCAGTATACTAAATCTTAAGATACTTGAAAGGTTATCTAGGAAAAGGTTTGTTCTTCTCAAAGAATAGTGTTTTTAGCATTGAAGGATATGTGGATGTGGATTGGGCAAGTGATCAAACTACTAGAAAATCTAGATCTGGTTATTTTACCTTTGTGGAAGGAAATCTTGTAAGTTGGAAAAGCAAGAAGCAAAAAAGTTGTTGCAAGGTTAAGTGCAGAAGCTAAGTTTCAAGGTATGGTTCATAGAGTATGCAAATTGTTATGGATTGAACGTGTTTTATCATATTTGGGGATTAAGCATGCAAAATCTATGAATCTTTATTGTGATAATAAGGGTGCTATTGAGATTGCTCAAAATCTTGTAGAGCATGATCATACTAAACATGTTGAAGTTGACTAACATTTATCAAGGAGAAGTTAGATCAAAAGATTATTCAATTTCCTTTTGTTAAATTTGAAGATCAACTAGCTGATGTTCTTACGAAAGGAGTTTCAAGAAAGGCATTTTATAATGCAATTGGCAAGTTGGGCAGGTTAAACATTTATGTCCCAACTTGAAGGGGAGTGTGGAATCGAGCTATTAATAAATATAGAAAATTTTAATTGAATAAATATAGGAGTAATTGGTAATAATAGTAATTTTTTATTGTAATTTATTAGGCATTATTGACTGTATAAATGAATCATTAGAGAATGATTTTGCAATTATTGGTATATTATATAGTTTCATAGAATAGGGTTCTCTCCAAAATTGTAATTGTATCTATATATTTTGCCTCCATATGAAAGAAGTATAGAATTAAAAAAAAAATTCTTCACAAGTTCCAAAATCTTTGAACCGAAAATTACACTTAGTTTCCCATGTAACCGCCTTATTGCTCATCCTTAGGTCCATCGCAAGTACAAGGACTAGCCGTGTCTTCTTAGCCTTGTTCATGCATCTTCTATGTTTTTTTGTTCTTGCATTTGAAGATTCATCCCTCTTGGCTCTCTTTGTCCAAAGGATTTAACATCAAGGTTAGGTGCAAAGAATGAATGAGCTTATATTCCTTTATATTTGAATCGATGTACCTAAAGTGGTTATACACTCTACTTGACATCAAACTCAATCAAATACACATGTCAAGCTTGAATTTTTTAGAACCATTTTTAGAATTCCAAGCTCATCTCTCTCGAATTCAATTTTAACCTATCTCCTCAACTTATCTCACTATACATCCTTCAGGTGTCTCACTTGTGGTTACTTCCCTGTTTGAAAGTCTTTGGCCTAGCTTGAAAGTCGAGTGTGCTACTGTGGGAATGTTTGCAAGGAAGTCTTATACTTGTTGTCTTTGATAGGCACTCTCCACCCCAAATGTAGAGTAAGTATTTCCTCATGTACCTTATGGTAAATAGGTGGTGTAAATGGTGATTTAAGGTTGATTTTTGCATTCATTTGTTAGGGAGTAACACTTTTAAATATGTTACTTTTTTAAAAATATTATGTAAATATTGTATCTGAAAAAATTATTCTATAAATAGGTTGTGAAGGTGCATATAGCATCCACTCCTTCAGTTTTTTAAAAAAAATACACTAAAGGTAAGGGTGGCGTCCACGCCTTTAGTACAAGTTTGCTAAAGGCACAAATGATACAAATTTATGAAGATGCAGACCTCATCCGCGTCTTCAAAACCTATTTTTAGAATAATTATTTCGAGTATAATATTTTTAAAAGTACCACATTTAAGAGTATTACCTCATTTGTTAGACGTGATTATAATCAAGGTCATGCATGCTGCAAGAAGAATACAGAGAAGAAAGCGAGAAGAGAACTTACAAGAGTTGTGTTAACAGGTTTATCACCATCTTAATGATTTTTCATTTTGGTTTATATGATCATTTGAATTATCATATATCTACTTTAACTATTTAGATTATGAAACCGTTAGAAAAATAGTATATTCAAATTAGATTACACATTTTTTAGATTAAGATCTTCTATTTCCATCAATTTCTAAACCAGTTGTTGATATTGTCAAAGTTCTTGAACTATTTTGTAACATCATTGCAACGTTAGTTTTTTCTTTATAATTTCAATTATTAATTAAATGTGATAAAATTTAAGAAGAAAAATTGATGAAAATTAAGATAAGAGAAAAGAAATAGAAATAATCCATTTTTAGAGCTGTGTAAGTGAGCTAAATAGGCCAATTCATCCCGACGCCGTCAATGTAGGCTAGCTTGAAAGTGGGTTGAAATTTTCAATCCAACTCACATTTTTTACAGATTAAACGGGTTGGCTCATGTGATCCGCTCTACTTATATAGCTTTAAATTTAAACAGGCTAACCCACCTCAACTTGTATTGACCATGCAGGCCAAACCATGTTGGCTCGCTTCATAAGCAAGCTAAATTTTTTGACTTAACTTGTATTTTTTTTATAAGTTAAATGGGTTCATCTGTGTGATTCGTCCCGTCTACATTATTGGATACATTTCTTTTCTTTTCTTTATTTTTTTTTGTTAAGGCGTTTTGAAACTTTTTTTTTCACAGCAGGTTTCTCAATTATTATATTATTATGGGTTATAAAACATGAAGTCTCCCAGCTTCCATAACTGAAGAAATGAACGAAAATCGCAGGTTTCTCCCCATCGAAGAGATCGGTTTCACTTGTGCTTCCCATAGCTTACTCTCCCAGCGGGTCATCCATGGCAAGAATCTCTCTTTCCCCTGCACTTTTAATTTTAAATTCCAATTATTACTTCGAAAGGGACCTAAACAGTACCTTAGACGAGATCTTAAATATAGCTAAGGCAATCGATGCTGGGTTAAAATTGCCTCCGACTTAAATTGGGGACGTCAGTGGAGCTTGGTGGCTATGGATTCGCTGTCCCCATATTGAAACTATCTTCAATGAATCATTCCCATCTCTATCCCCATCGTTAATCCAGTTAAAAACCAACACCATATGGCTTCATTAACAAACTGGAAATATTAATGAAAATAGTATTGTTTTTACAATGAAAGATCAACCATGAAAAATGAAATGCCTCGTATCCCTTATTTATTTTTATTTTTTTTTGTTCGGCTGAATATTACTTATTACGTTAATGGAGAGGGGTAAATTGATCTACTCTATCTCATTGAAAGAGTAGTAATCATAACATTAAATTGTAAAAGGTGTTGGAAGAGGAAGAAATACTAAAAAACCTTTTCATTCACTTGTATTCAAATGACAAGACTAATAATAGTGTTTTTATAGGTGAATGAGATGACTCTTAAACTCAAGATTCATGAACTATAAGTAATAACTTATGCATGAACTAAAGAAAAATCTAGGTTGATGAACTCTCACATACATAGACATAAACACACAATAAACTTGGTCTTCTAGAAAATCACAAAAATAATTTTAAGACAGATCTAGAAAATTCAAATTATTAATTCCAACACTCCTTCTTAATTTGAAAATTTCTTTTTTTACTTCAAATTTGAGTGGCTTGGTAAAAATATCTGCAACTTGATCTTGAGTCTTCACATACTTAAGCTCCACTTCTTTGCTTGTAATGCACTCTAATACAATGAAATCTTGTGTTTATAAGCTTGTTTTGTTCATGAAAGATTGGATTTTTAGCTAGTGCTTGTGCAGACTTGTTGTCAATGTGAATTTCTATAGCCTGCTCTTGTGGCAAAAAAATCTCCATTAATAATCTTCGTAGCCAAATAGCATGACAAACACAAGAAGTAACCGCTGCATAATCAAATTCACAAGTTGAAAGAGCGACAATGGGTTGCTTTTTTGAACTCCATGAAATTGCACAAAAAAATACAAAGTCAGTAGTGCTTTTTCTATCATCAACATTTCTTGCAAAATTGCTATCATAAAATCCCACAAACTTGAAATCATTAGAAGGGGAATAAGATGGTCCATAGTCAAGTGCACCTTTTAGGCAACGAATAATCCTTTTTACGGCTTTCATGTGAGTGGAAGTAGAGCTGCCAAGAAATGGCTCACTATTCCAACCGCAAAAAGAATATTGGGCCATGTAAAAGTCAAGTATCTCAAACTTCCCACAAAACTTTTGAAACAAGTGGGATCTTCTTTCTCTCCTTCATTAAATCTTGACAATTTTGCTCCAACTTCCATTAGTGTGCTCACAGAATTAGAATCAAGTATTTTAAAGTTTCCCAACACCTTTCTTAATAGCTTTCTCAAGAGACAAATATGTCTTCCTCCATTTGCTTCACATTTAGTCCCAAATAGTATGACATGAGCCCTATGTCAATCATCTCAAACTCAAGTAATAGCCTTCTTAAAATCTTCAAACAATCTTGAATTGTTTCTGATGAATACAAGATCATCCACATAAAGGCAAACAACTAAAATATCTCCATTATGAGCTTTAACATAAAGAGCATACTCATTAAGGCAACAAACAAACCTATTGTCTTGGAAATACTTGTCAATGCAACTATTTTACACCTTTGGAGCTTATTTCAATCCATACAAAATTCTCTTCAACTTCAAAACTTTATCTTCATGTCCTTTGACCACATACCCCCAATGGTTGTTCTACATAGACTTCTTTCTTTGGATAGCCATTTAAGAAGTAAAACTTTAGATTAAGTTGATAAAGTCTCCACTTCATTTGAGCTATTAATGAGATGAGCAAACGAATAGTCTTCATGCGAGCAGCAGGTGCTAAGACCTCTTCGTAATCAACTTCATGCTTTTGTTTGTAACCTTTGGCAACAAGCCTTGCTTTGTATCTCTCTACTTCTCCATTGGCATTTTTTTTTTACCTTGTAAACCCATTTAACTCCTATAGCTTCATGGCCTTTGGGAAGAGTTGTTAATCCCCACGAGTTGTTCATCTTTATTGCACCAATCTCCTCAACAATGGCTTGTTTCCACCTTTTGTCTTTCATAGCCTTATCTACAAGAAGACAAAACAATTCATTATCATCAAGAGTAACTTCTTTACCCTTCCATAAATCTCACATATACCCCTCATTTTTTGTACTCTTTCACTTAAACTTTCACCATTAGATGGAGAAGTAGGTGAATGAGGAGAAATAGGTGAATTAGGAGGACTAGGTGAAGGTGGGAAATTCATAAGTGCCATGGTCTCTTCATCTTCTTCAAAGTATACAAGAAAACCATAGATTTTATCTTCTTGAGCATCCTAATTTGATATTGCTTTTTTTTTTTAATCAAATTTAACATCTCAACTCACCACCACTTTTCTATTACTTGGGTTGTACAAATTGTAGCCTTTGGAATTTGAATCATAGCCAATAAAGACATGCTTGGCACTTCGATCATCTAGCTTAGATCTCTTTTATTGTGGCACGTGAACATATGCCATGTTTCCAAAAATGTGCGGATGAGTGACACTAGGCTTTCTTCCACTCCATGCTTCTTGAGGGGTTTGATCTTTCACATTTCTTGTTAGTGAACAATTTGAAATATAGACTTCACAAGAAACACCTTCGGCCTAAAATTCCTTAGGCATATTTTGAGCTTTCAACATAGATCTTGCTATGTTAAGAATGGTTATATTTTTCCGCTCCACTACTCTATTTTTTGGTGGCATTCTTGAGACCATTAAAGGACGGTGAATTCCATGAGTTTCACAAAAATCATTGAATTCTTTGGAAGTAAATTTGCCTCCTCTATTAGACCTTAAAGCCTTAATTTCATAATCACTTTCTTTTTCAACAAGTTCTTTGAAATTCTCAAAGGCAACAAGAGCTTCTAATTTTTGCTTTTGAAAGTATACCTAAGTCATTGTACTAAACTCATCAATGAAGAGCAAGAAGCAATTACTTTCTCTAAAGGAAGGCAGATTGATGGGTGCACATACATTGGTATGAACAAGTTGAAGCGATATGGTCATCTTTGAGTGGCTTCTTTTGGGAAACTTCTCCTAGCACGTTTGCCAAGAAACCTAAGCTTCACACAATTGATTAGGATGGTTGATTGAAGGCATGCTATTCGCCATCTTCTTTTCTCCTATAGCCTTAAGTGCTTCAAAATTCAAATGGCCAAGTCTCATATTTCAATGCCATGCTTCATCTTGGACACTAGCCTTAAAGCATTTCACTTTAATTTTCTTGATATTTAATTTAAACAATCTATTCTTTGACATAAGTATTTTAGCAATCAAGCTAGCATGTTGATCTCTAAGCCATAGACATTTATTTTTCATGTGAATTTCATACTGCTTTTCAAGAAGTTGTCCTAAACTTAGAATATTGCTTTTTAATTTAGGAATATAATAAACATCATGAATTAGTTTATGGCTCCCATCTTTGGCAAAGATTAGAATCTTATCTCTCCCTTTAATTTGAATTCTTGATTTTTCCCTAAAAGACACATTGTCATTCACCTTCTCATTAAGCTCCATGAATTTTTCTTTATAGCAACACATGTGATTACTTGCTCGATTATTGGTATCGCCTGAATCTAACCGATCGTTTAAGTTTCAAATTTATAACCAATAAAATTTACTATCGAGCTAGGCAGTATACCTATCGATTATAATATAGATTTAATAGGTGTCGTCCTCTGGGATCTAAAAAACAAGTACTAATATTACATTTCTCTACTATCTAGTCTAATTTATGATGTAGGAATTATGAATTAAATTAATAACTAACAATTCCTAGTAACCTTAGAATTGAGTGATATTGTCTAAAAAGTGTATTCAATCACAAAATATACCCCTCATCTTGTTCCACCCTAACCCTTAAATTCTCAAAATAAGATATCAATTAGCGAATCAATTTACACTTTGCACTATAGAAATTCTCAAGTAAAATCAATTACTCCCTCAAGTTAATTAATTCATAATCATGCATAAGATAATGGAAATCTCTCCCTCACTACCGTTGTACAAGATCTCATTAAGTTCACAATTCCAATAAATTGCAAAAAAATCAATGTTTTCCTACCTCTAAGTAAAACATGTAATCTCTCTATTCATGAAGATCTAATTTATTAGATGAAACCTCTTTCAATCTAATAAAAATCAGATATCCAATCAATTTGCTCGCATAAATCAATTACAAGAACAATAGAAACACATGAATAGATGTAAAGATATAAATAATTCATTAATCAATCAATGGTTCAGCACATGGGTTAGGGTTTCACAAGATGAAAGATATAAAGAATTACTCCTCCATGGAGTTTTCAATAAAAACAGAGAATCTAGAGAAATAGAGTTTATTCATGCTAAAAAGAATAATCCCTTGTTGTTTTGTGATCTCCAATGATGCTCGGACAATTCTCCCCTTGAAGTTCGTAATAATGTTCTCCTAGGGTTTCCAGAACAAAGTTAAAGGAAAGAAGTCCTTTTAAAATAAAATAACACATCTATTTATAGTTCTCGTGAAAACAGGATTCAGCACGGGTGTCAGAACGGTCGTGCTGACTTCGAAACACATTATTTTTTATTGCCCAGTTCAGCACAGCCTCCAGCATGGCCGTGTTAGGAGCAAGGCTGAAAAAAATTAACTACTGGTCATTTTTTTCATCCAGCATTGGTGTCTGCATAGGTTGTGCTGAACTGAAAATCAATTTTCTTCATTTTTCACCTTGCCATTGGTCATATCATCCTTAAACCTTTCTTTTGTCTCCATTAATGCTTGAAATTAAAATTTAATCATATAAGTACCATTTTCTTCACAAATTTCATGAAATCCATATAAAATTATAAGTAATAAGCACTAGAATTAAGGGTCTTCTGACATTTATCAAATCTCCCCACACTTAATTATTCGCTTGTCCTCAAGCAAACATAATAAAGATAAAATACATTTCCTCTCATCAATTGTACTTATCTTTAGACTTTAAATCATAAGTAGTATCCTCAATTTAATTTGATCTTAGTGATTCATTAGTGCCTACCACTCAAACCTACCGCGATTGTACGTGTACCTGGCATACAAAAAATGGAGTTTATAGATTCATCCAAGTAAGCTAAGCTATTACCCTTACTATTTAAGAAATGCTTTCCAAGTTACGAAAAAAGTCAAACAAAGCAAAAGTGGCTTGGTCATATCTCATCACTTACTAGAGAATATATAAACTGTTCAATTACCTCTTCTAAGCACAGCAACGTCAAGTAAAAGTATATGGCATCCATCATTCCCTTAGATTTTCTTCCTTTTTTTATTAAACCTCTCAAAAAAAAAAATTTCCAAGTTTTTTTTTTCTTCAGTTTTTTAAGATCTTGTAACCTCTGTAACGAATGTTCAGCCGATAATCCCGGGTTCATCACCCAAGTTAACAGACATTATCCCCTCAATTTAAGGCGTTCCTACAGACTTAATTATTTAAGTTACAAGATCCACTGAACTTTGCCCTTTTATATCCCATCTTGTTATTATAATATCATCGGCTAGTCGATTCTAGGCTAGACGACCTTAGGTGACTGGGTTTTAAAGGGACCCCATTGAATCTCCATTATCCTAACATTAGGGATTCATAAATATACTCTTAACTTAGAGAACCCAAGTCATTAGAGTAATGGCTTATTACTTCTTTAATTGAGTGACTAGTCAGCAGCAGAGTCAAACTTCGCTCTTTTAAGGGATCAAAGCCTGCCCATAATAACTAACCTTTTTCTCATTATTACTCAATTAACACATTAATTATTTAATTTTTAAGAGATTACTTAAGAAGAATCACCAAGTGATAGATTTCATATGTACTTTTCACAAAATGTTAGAAGAGCTCTCAAAGTTTTTTAAAAGTAAATATATTAACCAATAAGCTAAAAAAAATTACAACCATTTAACTTTTAACTAAGGACTTCTATCTATTTTACAACTCAAGAATCAATAATTAAATAACAAGTAAGATTACCCCACTTAGATTTTATCCTAAAATTCCAACTAAGTATACCAAGTCCAATAATATGTGAGTAAGGGACATATAATTACTAACTTTTATGAGCACAATTTCAAGGATCTCACCGTTTTAATGATTAAAAATCAACATTCAAAATCAATTGCAAATTTGTAAATGGGGAAAATTTAATAAGACAGTGCATAAATAACACAAGTAAAGCAAGACCCAAATTTCTCATTCATTTTTTTTTTCATTTCCCTATACCCCTTCCCCACACTTATTCAAGACATTATCCCCAATGTCTTCCCAAATCAAGCACACGAAAGGGAAAAGGAAAAAAAATGAAAGAAAAAGGACACTAAGAACTTCCCTGGTTTTATATGTAGACGGTTACATGTAGAGAGTTCAAGGCCGGGTATAAAGCAAATCAGTAATGGCATGTCATCATTGGAGTTAGGAACCCAAAGTTTGTGTTGCATCATCTTAAAAAACATAATAAATAAATTAAAGGTAAAAAGAAAAGTTAGACTATCCTAGTCTAAATAACCGGTGAAGTCACCTAACAGATTTAAAGGATGGTTTAGAGAGTGAGGGAAGAGAGAGAGAGAAATTGTATATATGTGGTTTTTTTTTTTTTCAACACAGGTTGCTGCATGGCCATGCTCGTAGCTGTGTTGGTTTCAAAAATTCTACAGATCCTGTGATAGAGTTAGCCCTTGCTCCAACACGGCCGTGCTCATGGCCGTGTTGACTAAAAAAATTTGCATAGATCCATAGATAAAGTCAGTCTGGGCTGCAACACGATCATGCTCGTAGCCGTGCTGACTTCAAAAAGTTCACAGATCTTTAGATAAGTCATGCATAGCTTGAGTACTGGTTGTGTAGATGAGAATTATGAGATACCACACCAATGGACAACAACTTTTATCATCATGTACCTCTTAAAAGTATAAATGTACAGAAAGAGGGACTTACCTGATGCACTTAATGATGGAAATTTGAAAGCCCTTACTTGTCATTGGCGCTTCCCCACACTTAGAGGTTACTCTCACTCTCTTCACATAAGCTTTGAGACTCCTCTTTTGATTTGCAAGTTCTAAAAATAACAGACTTAGGATAGTGTTAGCAAAAAGAAAAAAAAAACACTACGTACCTAAGTTAGACATTGAGTGCCTCCCAAGAAGCGCACTTGTTTAACGTCGTTGGCTTGACGCTCTTCATTTTCTTCCACTAAGTCTCTAGCAATTGGAGATCCAACTACTCCTTGACTTCGGCACCGCTTGCGTCGGACTAAACTAGCCACTATCAAATATGTTGTAAATAAGTCTAATGTCAAGAAGTTTGATCACGTCCTTCTTAACCACCTCCTTCATATTAGGATTTAACCGACTCTGTAGTTGCACTACAGGCTTAAATCCTTCTTCTAATAAAATTTTATGAGTACAGAAGGACGGGTTGATACATTTTATATCAGATATTTTCCAAGCGATGGCTCGCTTGTGTGCTATCAGGACCGTGAGTAATTGGTCTTTCTGCTCTTGAGACAAATCTGAGCCTATAATAATCGACAGGCTAGAGTCTTCTACAAGGAAAGCATATTCCAAATACTCTAGTAATTGTTTCAATTCCAATCCTGGTGGCTCTTCTATAGAAGTTTTAAGTCTTGCCTCATTTTCTATTCTCAAATTTTCAAACCCATGCTAAGGTTAAACATTTTCTGAAGCACCGAGCTTCTCAATGAGTAGTGCGACCTTTGGGTTATCAGCTTCTTTCTTCTCTTCTAGTGTCAAGCTTAGCTCTAATTCATCCTTGCTCAGAACTTCCTTCATATGCTCATCTACTAACATATTGACAACATCAATAGAGTAACAAGAGTCATCAATGTACATAGTGTGTTTCATAGAAGTAGCCGTTTAGATTACCATCTCTTCATCACCAATTCTTAAAGTAAGCTTGCCTCCTTCCACATCAACCATTGCCTTGGCAGTAGCTAGGAATGTTCTCCTAAGTATTAGAGGGATATCCCCATCCTCATCCATTTCTAGAACTATAAAGTCAACGGGGTAGATGAAATTCCCTACCTTTACCAAGACATCCTTGATTATCCCCTTAGGAATCTTCACTGAGCGGTCAGCAAGCTGCAAATTCATCCTAGTCGGTATTAGGCCAAAAAAGTCCTAACTTCTTGAAAAAGGAGTATAGCATTAAATTAATGCTAGCCCCAAGATCAGCTAAGGCCTTATCAATTGAAGTATCACCTACGACACATGGAATTGTGAAACTGCCTAGATCCCTTAGCTTTTGAGGAAGTTTATTTTGAATGATAGATGAGTAATTTGCATCAACTTCTATGATAGACACATCTTCCAACTTCCGCTTGTTAGATAGAAGCTCCTTTAGGAACTTAGCATATTTTGGCATTTGTGAAAGTGCCTTTACAAATGGAATGTTAATGTGCAACTGTTTAAATAGATCAAGGAATTTACCAAGCTGCTCCTTGTTTTGCTCTGGTTAAGGCGAGCTGGATAAGGGATTTTTGGCACATATTCTTTAACAATCGGTGGTGATCTCCTCTCAGGATGTGTTTTCTTAAGTGTCATTTTCTCCTTTTCAATAGGTTAATTATCCTCTTGCTTCTTTTCATGTTGTTGTTCAAATGGTAACTCTTTCCCACAATGTAATGGCTTTTACCTGTTCCCTTGAATTGTTTTCTGTGTTGCTAGGAAGAGAGCTAGGTTGTCTCTCAGACATTATCTTAGCCAATTGGCCAATTTGCTTCTCAAGATTATGAATCGAGGCCTCTTGATTATGATGTCTTGCATCAGAGCTTTGGATGAATTGGCTTAGAATATCCTCTAAGTTACTCTTTTTTCTTATTAAGGTGGTTGCGCTGGAGGAAGCGGTAAAGGTTGATAAATTAGCGGTTGTTGCTTTGAATACCTTGGTGGTGGTAGATTAACTCTCTGATAGTCCTGGTTTCCATAAGATAGATTCGAATGGTTTCTCATCCCCGGATGGTAGGTGTTACCATACTGATTATACTGTTGTCTGTTCGAATTCCTAAGATAATCTACTTGCTCATATTACTCGAACAAATTTACACCCTCCTCAAGGTCTACTTGTTGTTGTGGTCCTTGGGTATTTTTGAGAGTTGCAACTTAGTGGCTTAAAGCTTCCATCTTAGCTACCAAAGTAATCATTACATCTACTTCGTACATTTTTGTCACTTTTTGCTTAATCTTGCCACGACCCCACTGATAATTATTTCTTGCCATATCAGCAAATAACTTCAATGATTCTTCCGAAGTCTTAGTATTCAATGTACTACCAACTGCGGCATCTACCAAGTGACGTGTAGCCGGATTTAACCCATTCAAAAATGTATGAACTTGCATCCATGTGGGCAACTGGTGATGTGGACACTTTCTCAACAATTCTGTCTATCTCTGCGAAGCATCATATATTGTTTCATGATCTTGTTGAGTGAAAGAGGAGATTTCATTCTAGAGCTTTGAGGTCTTATATGATGGGAAATAATTGTCCAAAAACTCCTTTACCGTGTCATCCCATGTAGTCAAAGCTCCGGGACCTAATGACTGAAGCCATGTCTTAACCTTCCCTCTTAATGAAAAAGGGAACAATCTTGTACACACTGCTTCATCTGTCACCCTATTGTTCTTGAAAGTTTCACAAATCTCCAAGAATATTTGAATGTGAGCATAGGGATCTTCATCAGGTAATCCATCGAACTAACAATATTGTTGTAGCAGTTGAATCACCACACCTTTGATCTCGAAATTATTAGCCCCGATGGGAGGTTTAACAATGGTTGGACCTGTGCCATCCAATGTAGGCCTTGCATACTCGATGTTTGTCTTTGGTGGATCCTCAGCCATGACTTCTTGTGCCTGTACCTCTATTAGCTCTTCTTCCTTAACCTCCGTTGCCACTACTATAGCACGTTTCCCCTCCTCACTAACTGATTGTCCAGAAGATTCGGCAGTTATATTCCTTCGAAGTCGTAGAAGTGTTTTCTCAATCTTTAGATCTAGGTCAAGAATGTTTGGGGGAAGATTCCTTATCATACACTGAAAAAGGGCAACTAAATGTGAAGTAGAACTTTTCAAAAAATGGAGAGAAGAAAGATAGATAAAATAAAATAGAAATTGACTAAAGTAGTAGATATTATGGTTTTTCCTAATATTGCCTTGCCAGATCCTCAGCAACAGTACTAAAAACTTGGTATCACTCGAATCTAATCGATCATTTAAGTTTTAAATTTATAACTAATAAAATCTACCTATCGATTATAATATAGATTTAATAGGTGTCGTCCTTTGGGATCTAGAAAATAAGTACTAGTATTACCTTTCTCTATTATCTAGTTTAATTTATGATGTGAGAATTATGAATTAAATTAATAACTAACAATTCCTAGTAACCTTAGAATTTAGTGATATTGTCTAAAAAGTGTATTCAATCACAAAATATACGCCTCATCTTGTTCCACCTTAACCCTTAAATTCTCAAAATAAGATATTGATTAACGAATCAATTTACACTTTGCACTGCAGGAATTCTCAAGTAAAATCAATTACTCCCTCGAGTTAATTGATTCATAATCATGCATAAGATAATAGAGACCTCTCCCTCACTATCGCTATGCAAAATCTCATTAAATTCACAATTCCAATAAATTGTAGAAAAATCAATGTTTTCCTACCTCTAGGTAAAACATGTAATATCTCTATTCATAAAGATCTAATTTACTAGACGAAGCCTCTTTCAATCTAATAAAAATCAGACATGCAATCAATTTGCACGCATAAATCAATTACAAAAACAATAGAAACACACAAATAGATGTAAAGATATAAATAATTCATTAATCAATCAATGGTTCAGCACATGGGTTAGGGTTTCACGAGATGAAAGATATAAAGAATTACTCCTCCATAGAGTTTTCAATAAAAACAGAGAATCTAGAGAAATAAAGTTTATTCATGCTAAAAAGAATAATCCTTTGTTGTTTTGTGATCTCCAATGATGCTCGAACAATTCTCCTCTTGAAGTTCGTAATAATGTTCCCTTAGGGTTTCCAAAATGAAGCTAAAAGGAAAGAAGTCCTTTTAAAATAAAATAACGCGTCTATTTATAGTTCTCGCGAAAACAGGGTTCAGCACGGGTGTCAACACGGTCGTGCTGACTTTGGAACACATTATTTTTCACTGCCCAGTTCAGTACGACCTCCAGCACGGCTGTGCTGGGGGTAGGGCTGAAAAAAAAATTAACTATTGGTCATTTTTTTCATCCAACACTAGTGTCTGCATGGATTGTGCTGAACTGAAAATCAATTTTCTTCAATTTTTGCCAAATTTCACCTTGCCTTTGGTCATATCATCCTTAAATCTTTCTTTTGTCTCCATTGATGCCTAAAATTAAAATTTAATCATGTAAGTACCCTTTTCTTCACAAATTTCATGAAATCCATATAAAATTATAAGTAACGAGCACTAAAATTAATGGTTTTCTAACATTTATCAATTATCTAAGTATCATGCACTATTAGCATCCTTGTCTTCTGCCATGAGTGCTAACAACAAAGTTGACTCTTCATCTTCTTGCTTTTCCTCAATAAGATTAGCTTTCTCTTCTACATTAGCACTATGGCATTCCAAAAAAAAATGGCCAAATTTATGAAAATCGTAACATTCAATTTTATATTTATCATACCTCCTTTCATTTAAGTGTTTATAGTAGCTACGTCCTCTTCCATGACCTCTAAATGATTGGTAACTTTTCTCCTCGTTGCTTGTGTTGTCACTATTTCCTCTTCCTCTTCCTCCTTGGCCACAACCACGACCACAAGCTCTTCCTCATCCATGTCCTCTTTGGGTCTTCTCTCCATCATGCTTCAAGGATGCTTTAGCTTTAATAACTTGCTTTAATGGCTCTTCTTGCCTCCTTTTGATTCTATCTTCATGAGCTTGTAAGGAACCCTCCAGCTCTCCAATAGTCATTGAGTTTAGATCCTTTGATTCTTCAATGGCACATGCCACATAATCAAATATGGGAGTTAAAGAGTGAAGAATCTTCTTAATCACATGAACATCTTCTATCTTTTCTCTATATCTCTTCATTTGATTCACAATAGTTTTCACCCTTGTACGATAATTCAAAATTGATTCAAATTTCTTCATCTTCAAAGCTTAAAACTCACCATGTAGGGATTGAAGCCTCACCTTCTTTACCTTGTCAACTCCTTGAAAATAATTCTTCAAAATCTCCTAAGCTTCTTTTGATGTAGTTGCATTGGTCACCTTATCAAACATGGAATCATCCAAAGTTTGATGGACAAGAGTGAGTGCCAATTGATCCTCTTCTTTGTCCTTGGTAACTCTTTTATGTTCTCCACCTCCTCGTAACCATTTTCCACTATTTCCCACACATCTATAGAGCTAAGCAAATCTTTCATGCAAATACATCATTTTTCATAATTTTCTTTTGTAAGTTGAGGAAGTTGAAGAGTAAAACCTCCACTATTTGCCATTTCTTTCTCTCATTCTCAATTTTTTTACACTTGGGTACCAAGCTTTGATACCACTATGTTAGAAGAGAAGGAAATGCTAAAAACCTTTTCATTCACTTGTACTCAAATGACAAGACCAATAGAGTATTTATAGGTGCATGGGATGATTCTTAAACTCTAAATTCATAAGCTATAATTAATAACTTATGCATGAACTAAAGAAAAATCTAGGTTCATGAACTCTCACATGCATATTACATAAACAGACAATGAACTTGGTATTCTAGAAAATGATAAAAATAATTCTAAGACCAATCTAGAAAATTCAAATTATTAATTCCAACAAAAGGATCTTAGTAAACAAGTTTTAGGGAAAAGTAGAAATTTAGTTTTCAATATTTACCACATTTTTTTATCTCAATCTTAAACCTTTTATTTTTGGCATTTGAGTCATCAACATTTATAAATATTTACAAACAAGTTTTTTTTAATAACAGTGTTAACTCTCCCTTTAGAGAATGATACGTAGTGATTCTAATTGGTCAAAATAATAATAATATATATATTATTTAAGTGAATCGTTAGGAAAGATAAAAAGTTTAGGAAAAATAAAAATTAGAAAAATGAAAAAAATCAAAAAATTAAATTAAAATTAAGATAATAATATGTATATACATATATTTTATTTAATTAAAATTTAAAATAAAAATAAGTAAAAAAGAGCAAAAAAGACTGAAAAATGAAAAAAAAAAAAGCCATGGCCATCCCTTACCCTTGAGTAGTCAAATTTCCCTTTTTTATGAAGTTCCTACTTTTTTTTTTATTTTCTCAATTATTTACTTAAATAATATTTGTATATATTATGTTATCATGTAGCTTTTTTATTTATTTTATAGATTTTTAATTTTTCCAATTTTTTAATTTTCTAAAATTTTTCTTATTTTTAAAGTAATTTACTAAAATAATATATATTATTATTTTTTAACTAAATTAATTATTTTGATCAATTAGATCACATCATATATTATTCTCTAATAGAGAAGTCAACACTATCGTTAAAAGGATTTGTTTACAAAAGTTTATAAATATCGAGGATTCAAATATATAAAAAAAATAGAAAAAGTAGCAAGAATTGAAAATGAAATTTGTATTTTATTTTTGCTAAAATTACCTTATAAAAAAAGGAGTGAATCAGTATATACAAGACAAACTGTTTGCTTGTAATTCCATCGGTGTCCATATAGAGTTAGTTGCAATCACCAATGTTACATTCAAGGGGTGAAAAATAGTAAATATTTATATTTTTAACTTTCTAAGAAATAAAGAATCGTGGTAAATGTAAATAAATCAATGTGTGAACATATCCAACGTCATGGAAGGGGCAGTCTTATGTATAGTATCCACTGTTGCATCACCCTAGTACTAATTAGTACCATAAAAATAAAAATAAAAAATAAAAGACCAACTGCATATGCACCCCTCAATTGGTTTATTTTCTTTTAAAAGAAACCTTGCCCGTTTTACATGTCTACAGCTAGTAGAAAGCATCCGTGTGGATGAAAATGTCATCATCGTTGTAAAATCTCACGTGTCACATAACATGATGCTCCGACCACATCTAGAAGCCATGGGTTTTAAAAATTTTGATAATAGAGATTTTGAAGAAAAAATTACCCAAAAAAAATAAAATTGATGGTGAAAGATGAATGCATAAATTATTCAATAATTTAAATTATTATTTATTCTAATTCCATCCCAATGTTCACACTCAACTACTAAAGGAGAAAGAGACAAATCGTAGGAATTATTGTCTAAATGGCAGCCGAAGGATTTGACTGTTCTGTGCTGAGCATTCTGAATGCCCAAATTTTGCCCTAATAATAAAACAGATTTTGAATTTTGACAACAACCTATACACACACTAGTCCAAAACTTATGAGGCACATATAGAATATCAAATTGAACTTGGATTCACATGAGGATAATCCAGCTAACTTTCCAAGGTCCCCTTTTTTTTTTCTTTTGGGTATCATCTGTTGTCCACATAATCAGGATTTTTCAGTAAATAGTTTGGTGAGCAACATTGATATATATAATTGAGAATGGTACCACGTCCATCATATATATATACAAGCAAGGGCCATTGAGTTGGTGCCAAAGAAAAAACAGTAAGAAGGACAAAATACATGTCAACAGAAGACGAAACACTCGTTTATTACGTATAAAGTGATAAATTACAGATCAGAGCTTTTGTGGAAAATAATGAAAGAGTCACAAGAGACAATCTTTACGTAGAAAACCATACCTAGGCCTCGTATTTGAAAATTCTAGAGCTACAATGCTGTAATAACGTAGATGGAAGAAAAGTAGGAAAAGTGTCCTACAAAGAGCAAGTACACTGGCGGCGAGCAGACGGCAGACCCATCCCCCCAGAAAGCCATTGATATAAGGTCATCACATTTCAGAATTGCCCTCTGTTTTTTGTCTTTTCCAACACCCAGCCGATACGATACACAGCCAAAATTAGATCCATTATATGACAAGCACTTTTTCCAGCTTATTGTTATGCCTAACCCCTCTCTCTCTCTCTCTCTCTCTCTGGTGAAGGGAACGTATAGGTTATATATATGCCTGGCTCCCTGTATGCCACAAGCCAGCCATTATTTGACTGATGTCCATTAGGGTTAGGCTGCTGCTACAGCTGCTGGTGACATGCAGGGCGCCACGCATATGTATGTCCATGATGCCTCTTTAATTTTCTTCTCTCTTTTCTATCATTATTACGTTATTAGCGTTCTTATTTCTTGGTGCATAAAAAAACACATGTAATGTCACCCATTGCTTTATTTACTCATATTAAATCTACATAGAACAACCAGATTTTCATTGTTCGATCTTTTATACTCGATTTTCGATAGCTTGCATCCTGTTATGTTTCTTTATGGTTTGAAGTAGGTAGGTGGGTTTTAATTTCAATCTGGCTGATTTTGTACAATTCACAAAATCTAAGGTATTCGTTCCTTTTAAGTATTCTGTTGAAACTTCTACGCATGTAAAGACCGTACGTCTAAAGTGTCAGACTTCAGAAAAAAAAAAAAAAAATTGTACATGTACATGTCTTTGCATCTAACAAGAGAATATATGAAGTCTTATTTACTGTTTTATTGAGTATATATCTGGCCATATGACCCATGATCTTGTGCATCAGAAACAGTCCATTGAAGTACTTTTAGTGGCGTCGCCATACGAAATCCTCCAGAATTAAGATTTTTTTGTCCATTTTCTATATATATATGTATATATCAGTTTCGGCTCAAATCTTCGAGATCTTGAAATGATTACATAGTTGAGTTAAAGCATGCCTTTTGCAGGTTCTGAAAGTGAAATTAGACATGTATTTTGTCTCCTTTATCTCTTATATCTAATTAAAATTAGCTATTTTATATTTTTAATTAATATTCTAACTAATTCAATACTAATCTCTGTGAAGTAATATAATTAATAGTTGTAATTTAGATAAGTGCCAAGTGGCGAAGTCAAAGAGTGTAATATGACATATTAAAATAGAAAGTTGGTTAATTTAGTTAAGGATATAAATAGCAAAAACTTATTTTACTATAACTAAATTTTCTAAAAGATCAAGAATAAAGAATACATTTCATTTTTCTGATTTAAATCTTCTTCAACAAACACACTCTCATATGTATTGATTCTCCAGTAGCAAAGGCTCACAATATCTAATAGTTGTAATAATTTCTTTTCTCCATGAAACAAGGTTCAAAAAAAAAAAAAAAAAAAAAGAAATCAGCTAATATGATTTGAGAAAAATAAAAATTTGTCAACTATTTCTCTTGTGATGCACTGTTGGAACTACTGCTCTCCAAGGATCATCATGAACAATCTTCTTCTTGGTTGGATCCATCCCTTGTTTATCCAACATTTTTTTGGATGTATTCCAGCATGAATTGGTCTTCATGTCTTAATGACTTGTATTTCTCTTGTTCTTAGTTTTATGAATACTATCACACTCCAAGTGTAATGACCCTATAAGGAGTTTAGTAGAATTGACTTGTCGTGTGTGTACTGATTACAAGATAACTACTTAATGAATTAGAGGTCACAAGTCTCTACGTAAATATTTATTTAATTACAACTAATTGTATTATATAATAGAAAAATATTTATAAATTTTCATAATTTATAGTCAATCAAGATTGTAGAAAATCGGAATTTCCTACCAAAACAGCAAAATGTGAAGTAACTTTGAGTTTCACAAAATATATTACTAATTGAGTTCCTAAGAATAAGAAACTATATTCTACAACTAGATTACTTGTTTTGGCACTTCTTACACTATCATTCTTGATTTCAGATAGCTCTCATTTACACTATATCTTATCCTTTCCCATTTGTGGTGTTGCTTAAAAGATAATCTATTGAGGGGTGAACACACATCATAGTTCAATGAGATGGGAGTGTAATATTCTCATTATTACATAAGTACAAACAATTACATACAAGTTAACAACCATATGGTATGCAAACATCGTATGCAATCTTTTAGTAACCAGCGTAAAGTTTAGGGTTTGTGCCCTCCTTAACTTTAGGTTAGGGTTTCACTTCTGACCATCAGTGCCCAAGTATTGTCCAACAATATCTCACAATACTTAATTATTATCCTTCACAGGTCACAAAAATTTTCTTAGTCCTTCTTCTCACAAGAAGCACATAAACCTAAAATGGTAAGGGGACTCCCCTTATGGGAAGCTTTATCAAATTTTGCAAAATCTACAATAGTTAACCTCAAAATATATGAAAACAATTGCTATAAAATAACACTACCGAAGCCTTGAAATATTATCCAAAAAACATAATATAAACTTTGGATATCGAACAATTATATTTTAAACATGAGAGAGATGAAATAGATCGGATAACAATATGGATATAAAGTTCTATCTCAAACATCACTCAAGCACTACGAATTTAACATTATGAGCTAAAAAGGAGGAGAAAAAAGAATGAAATAAGTGTTGTGGTGTGAAAGAATAGTAGTGAAAAAGAATTAATTAGATGCTTACAAAATATCTAGTTGGCTTCATAAAAATAAAATGGAATAATTATTCATTCGCTTTAGATCTTTATGACACATTTAGTTTGTGGAATGGAATAAGGATGGGTGTGGCTTGGTTCAGTATGGTCCATCCCTCCCAAGTGATCAAAACCTAATATTATGGTTCATTCTTTTTTCTTTTTTAATTCAAACTTAACATTATGGTTTAGTTTATAATTTTTCCAAACCTAAAAAAATGATTTGGTTCATAGTTCAAACCATGAATTTCAAGATATTTAGGAGAAATCCTCACATTTTGACACAAGTTTTCCTAACCACTAAAAAAAAAAAAGTATTTTTAATGCAATTTTAAGACCAAGAACTTGAAGCTTTCCCTAAAAGTGACATTTTTCACATCCTATATAGTCAATCGAGGTACTACATAATGGAAATTGCTCTTAAGTTCTATTATGATTTAGTTGATACTTTAGAAATTAAATAGCATCCAAATTAACACATGAAAATAGAAAAGAATCAATGTTCATTATTTTAAAAATCTAAAAAATATAAGTAGACTATTTGAATTGATACCATTCATTCATATTCTTATTTAGAGGTAAAAACACAGACAAATGGATAAAAGAAATTCATAATATTTGGATAGTGGCACTATCATCAGATTTTTACTATTAACATAGTGATTATCATAGCTTTTTTAATTTTTCACAATTCAGTTTGATTTGAATCAACCGATTCAATATCGGTTTGGTTCATAATTTTTCAACCTAAAAGGACATTTAAACCTAATTTAGTGTTTGCTCCAGTCTAGCTTGTGGTCCAATCAGTTTTTTTGCCTAACCCTAGTAAGAATAGAATTATAATTATTAAGAAACTAAATAAGAAAGTAATAATTATTCCTTATAGTTACTTTCTATAATGTTAAAACAGATAAGGATTTCTTAATCGCTTTTGGTGTGTTTTACAATTTTTTATCATATAATTCCGTTGACTATCCTTGAAGTTTATTCTTTAAAGCTAATTATTAACTCTTCCATCAAGGTAGTTGGCTAATAGTTACTTTAAGATCTCATGGTTAGATTTGAAAATATGGTGGAAAAGATTAACGAATAGTTATTTGTTTGGTCCTATAAAGAATTTGCAATTCTTTATTTCATAGCTATAGTAATTCTTTAGAGTAATTATTTTATCAACTAAATGCAATGATAAGTTTATAGTGAAAGAATAGCTATTTTATGTCTCTCTTATGTAGTCTATTCATTTTCCTCTTCTTCTTTTTTTTTCCTTGGAAAAAGATAACAAACGATGTACTGTAAATAAGATGCACTACTTTTTCCTCTACAAAAATTGATAGGTTTAGGACATAGTGGGGTCAATTTTTTCTTGCTCAATAACCATCCTTCATTACAGCCAATCTCATGTCTCTAACTCAAAAAACTACAAGCCAAATGTACTAAAGCTCTTCTACACTTACTGCATTTCAAATTATATGCAATTTTCTCTAACTGCAGTTCAATTTCATCATCTACTGCTAATATCTTGACTTATTTCTTTGTTATACCCCTCTATTTTCATCTTATATGGTTGAGTAAGTGCTCAAGTGTAAAATTAAACCTTACAACATATTTTAAATGGATAATGTTGCATTCATTATAAAAAAAAATTCAATTTTATACTTGAACTTTTACATATTGGTAGCCATTTCTAATTGGGCCTCCAGCCCATTGAAATGCCCACTTTGCCTTATCCTAAGGCTTTTGGTCTAACCCAAACCTCTCTCTTTAGTAGGAAGTTGGTAAGCCACCAAGAAGGTCACATCCTAACAAGATCACCGAAGAGTTGTGATTGGCCTCAACACTCGAAGATTTTGCCAAACGTTAAATACAATCACGAGTACTTGATACCTACAAGTAAGTTGGTCCAACCTATCCACTAAAAGCCTATATAAGTTGAAAGGATCCCACTAGGATAGTAAGTTGGACACATAACTCTCTCTCCCTTTGAATGTTATTGTCATGATCTCTTCATGTTTCCACACCTCATTGACTTAAGCATTGAAGTAGCAATGCCATAGCCCTCGTGGGTGCCTTTTAATAGCTCATGTGTGTTTATCTTGCAAAATCATTCCCTCTAAAGGCCCAATTACCATAATGGAGCTAGATTGGGACCCTTAAGAGTAAGGACACTTGTTAACACTACACTTGCTAAGTTATACACCAAATTAAATTTTCAATACTAACTCACTATCTAACTAACTCTATTATTCTCCCCTATCAAATAAGAGCATGACACATCATCTAAAGAAATAAATGACTGCTTTAGAATAACATGTCCCATCACCAAATGTATATACTACTTGACATTTTAACTAATAGCAATACATCACGAGTTAATAAAATGATTAAAATTGTAAAAATTAATAATTTCAAGGGTAAATTGCAAAAAATATCTCCTTATGCGCTTAATTCCTTTGCTTTGAAATTAAGTGTATACATCTCCAAATCTTTAAAAGGTATGCTTTTATATTTTTATATGACAATTTTATTCTTAATTTTATATATTTTATTTCAAACTTAGTTTTTTTTTTGTTAATTTATTTAAAGGCAAAATAGTAAAATAATGTCTTAAAACATATTTTTCAAAGATCCAAAGATCGAAACATTCATTTTCAAAGATAAAAGATTGAGTTTGAATATACCCTATTTTCAATCAGGCAAATAAAAACAGATTTTTTCGATCATTATTAAAGCAAACTAAGCACCTGTTTCTGTAAATTAAAAAAAAAAAAAAGAAACAAGAAAAGGATTATACTAGAGGAAGAAAGAGAAGGAAGGAATCGACGAGTTCAAAAAATCCTTTGATAAATTTATGGGAAAAGAACAGGCATGCAAGGATGAAATCAAAAGGTGATGATGATGCTGATTTTGAAAAAGAAGACGAATTTGTGAGAGTTCTAAGGAGCAAATTTTGGGACAAAGACAGAGAAGAAAAGTAGCCGGTTCAGATTTAGACTCCTTAAATTCTGGACAATTAGATTACGAATACACTATCCCTAATCTAAAGAAGAGATAGAGGAGGTGAAAGAAGCGAGTCCATTTTGCAGGACTAATACCTGCAGCGAGGACAGCTTCAAAGTAGATGAAGAAAGGTGGAAATTAGGGTTTGAGATTTTAGAGTATCGCCAAGACTAGCTGGAAAATTATGGTCTGAGATTAGGGCTTGTCAAGTTTTCGAAAAATTAGGATTTTACCTTTTAGGGTTTATCTAAGATTATCCGTGCAAGTTTTCTTTTTCCCCTTATTTATTTTCTTTATTGTAATCATTATTCCTTATAATTCTACAATATTAGTTTGGAGTTTTTATTATTATTTTTGTTTGTTTATAACGTGCCTGCTCTTATTTGATGAATGTTACACATGAGATAAGGAAAGATAACAGAGTTAACCAAGTTAATAATGCTAGCTATTAAAGTTTCAATTGTGTCTATAATCTAAAAAATTAAAAATTTATGTGGAAAAAAAAAAATAAAAAGGGGAAGTGGATATGGCATTGTTCCTACTTTATACGGCATACATCAGAATAACTTGATATATAGTGAACCCTTTATCCAATAATCTACATCTAATTAAATGGTTTAGGGTTTAAGGTTTAGGAAGCTATGAGTTTAATCTTAATTATTCCAAATTATATGTGTAAGTGATTCCCATGCAATTGAAAACTTTGTTCATGTCTAAGAACCCATGCAAAAAGAAAAAAAAAAGAAAAAAAAAGGAGGAAACCCATATTATTATACTGGACAGCTCGAGCCATCGCCACAGCCGAAAAACCAAACAGCTACAACTGGCCCAAAGGAATAATAGAATATACTATATAAAACAACTAATCTGCAGCTGGCCAACTGGCCTATAGGCTCACTCAGTATCATATGTCTTACCTTTAATTGCTAAGCATGCTCATGTTTCAGACTGGGTCCCCTGACCACCACTGGGTAAGACAGCTCACACCCAGCGACATGTGCACATCACCACCACATCTTATCCACCGACCACCACGACCGCTCCACAACAATCAGTGAAGGGACTCTAGGTGAAGTTGGTTCAGTTTATCCTCTCATTAACTGATACAGATTAAGGTATTAACTAAATCTTTTCCAGATTGAGGAATGCTTTGCTTTGAGGAAATCACATGTCTTAAACTAATCTTTTGCCAAGTATAATAAGACAATACCATCTCGTTAAGAGTTAGGTAACTTCAACTCCATGAACAGCCCCGCTATCAAAAACTCCATTTATCAGGAGGAATCAGCACTCACCATTGCCATTCAATTTCTCTTTCCAGTAAGACAGCGAAATCAAGATTTACTTATGTTTAGTCCGTCCGATCTCGTACGTCCCAAATCTAATGCTGTCCACAACCTAGAGTTTACATGCTGGATACAGTTGTCAAACGTCAAACGGATACAAGTGAAATACAATCAACAGCCATGATGACGTATAACTACTCCAGGGCAGGGCAGCGATCCACAACTTGCTGTCAGATAAAGATAAAGATATTTGTAATTATCGCTTTACTCTTCCAGATCCAGCAACACATACTGGCCCAAAAGGCAGTAAAATTGTGGTCCAGCCGCCCATTGACTACCTTAAATGTTACATCAAAGGGGACCACATAAACATAGCTTGATATCTAATGGGGAGATAATTAGAATCTAATAATAACATGTTTGACACTTAAATATAATGTCGAAAAAGACTTTTATGATTATATATTAATATTTTATTTAAATAGTTAAAACATTTTCGATGAAGACACCCTTATGACAAATAGTATAGAGCACATAAAACACGAAATGATTGTAACCAACCAGACGATGGATTAAAACAAATGGGATTTTATGAAATTCGGCTCAATAGAAATGTAAGATGACAAATATATCAAGGAATTTGAAAGCCACTGATTGTACTTTTTGTGTCCTCACGCTTACATTCTCATTTAAGGTTTTGCCAAAAGCAATCAAACTAAATGTTTTCAATTAAAAAGTAGAATACAACATAACTATACGACTTTGTAAATCATCAAATTATGCCATTCCTTTTTGCCCAAGAACTTGCCGAGAGGAGACAAATCATATGTAGTATTTACAGAGTATTGCAAACAAACTGAAGGGGAACAGTGACAAATTGGTATCGAACCGCATTTGCCCTTTGCTACCCGAGGCCAAATGCGCCCTTTGCAGAGAAAGTAGGTGCCATTCTAGCATTTCATTCAAATCTGCATATACAGTCTGTACAACAAGATACACAGACCGAATGAATAAGAATGAAATCGATTTGAAAGCAGCGAGCCAGACCAAAAATATATGGATGGAACCCAGACACGATCAGTGAGATTGATAATAAAATAACTCTTCTTTGTACGAGATTCCCTCATCATCTCTACCAAAATTCTAGATTCCTAGAGCCATCAAGCAAAAAAAAAAATGAAGAAACGGAGAAACAAGGAATATTACCTTCAACAATACATCCATTTACTTGATACAAACATGCAAAAGCTTTCACAACAAAGACCAGCAGCACATCACAAAATCATCATACAATTCGAATCAACAATCTAAATGATCCACTTAGGACGATAGAAATCCTTAAGCAAACAACATACATTCTTACACAGCAGCAGACTTGAGAGTCATGACACCTCAAGCAACAGTGTCGTCCTCTTCCTCCTCGTACTCCTCATCATCAACAGTTGCATCCTGGTACTGCTGGTACTCAGCTACCAGATCGTTCATGTTGCTCTCAGCTTCGGTGAACTCCATCTCATCCATTCCCTCACCAGTATACCAGTGCAAGAAAGCCTTGCGCCTAAACATTGCTGTGAACTGCTCACTCACCCTCCTGAACATTTCCTGAATTGACGTCGAGTTACCAATGAAGGTGGATGCCATCTTCAAACCCTTTGGTGGAATATCACAAACACTTGACTTAACATTATTAGGAATCCACTCGACAAAATAAGAGGAGTTCTTGTTTTGGACATTGATCATTTGTTCGTCAACCTCCTTAGTGCTCATCTTTCCACGGAACATGGCAGATGCGGTGAGGTACCTGCCATGACGAGGGTCAGCTGCGCACATCATGTTTTTGGCATCCCACATCTGTTGGGTTAGTTCAGGAACAGTCAAGGCACGATATTGCTGAGATCCCCTTGATGTCAATGGTGCAAACCCAACCATGAAAAAATGGAGACGTGGGAATGGGATAAGGTTGACTGCAAGCTTCCTAAGATCGGAGTTCAACTGTCCAGGGAAACGCAGACAGCACGTGACACCGCTCATGGTAGCAGAGATCAGATGGTTGAGGTCACCGACTGCAACACCAAACACAATGAGACAGCTCAAAACAAATGTAACAACACGTATCATATCCATAGAGTATAAATGAGAGGGCACCAATTTGAGATCTTACAAGTTGGGGTGGCAAGCTTGAGAGTACGGAAGCAAATGTCATAAAGGGCTTCGTTATCCAAGACCATACATTCGTCGGCATTCTCAACAAGCTGGTGAACAGAGAGAGTTGCATTGTAAGGCTCAACAACAGTGTCGGATACCTTGGGAGAAGGAAAGACGGAGAATGTCAACATCATGCGATCCGGGTACTCCTCTCTGATCTTAGAAATAAGCAATGTCCCCATTCCAGATCCAGTCCCACCTCCAAGAGAATGACAAACTTGAAATCCTGAAACCTCACAAATTCACACAAAACAAAGCCATATGAGATAAAGATGCAAACTTTGTAGCTTCTTTCTCCTAAACACACGATGCATCCATCATTAAATTTCATTTTCCGCAAAACAAAGACATGAAAACATTCCTCAATCAATGATGGTAATTTGTGATGTGAACTATGCAACTCGAACCATTTTCTAATGGAAGAATCCGAAACATATGCAACTCGAACCATTTTCTATTGGGAGAATCCCAAACATAGCAGATGCATCCAAGATGGAACAACACCATTGCAAAAATATTGGAAATCGACTATATTTAAGCGAATTTTGCATATTTACTAAGAATTAAATGAACTTAGCCCAAAATGAAACCCAATTACAACACATTATAACTCGTCAACACTAATTAACACCCTCAATCAAGAAATGGATTATAATACGTCAGATCACGAGTTTTAATAACACGGATCAAAAGTTTTTGCCCGCTAAATGAATAGATTACACCGTAATTGAACAGAACATATTAAGGTACCTTGCAAGCAATCACAATTCTCGGCCTCCTTCCTCACAACATCAAGAACAGCGTCAATCAACTCAGCACCCTCGGTGTAATGACCCTTAGCCCAGTTATTACCAGCACCAGACTGACCAAAAACGAAGTTGTCGGGCCTAAAGATCTGACCAAAAGGACCAGATCTAACGGAATCCATGGTACCGGGCTCAAGATCCATGAGGACAGCGCGTGGAACGTACCTTCCACCGCTGGCTTCATTGTAATAAACATTGATGCGTTCGAGCTGGAGTTCGGAATCTCCGCTGTACTTGCCGGTGTGGTCGATGCCGTGCTCGTCGCAAATGACTTCCCAGAACTTGGCACCAATTTGGTTGCCGCACTGACCACCCTGGATGTGAAGGATTTCTCTCATTTTTCTATTTTATTTTTTATTTTTTGGTGGGTGGGTTTTTTTTCTTGGGAAGATGGGGGGAAGGATGACGACGCCAACTAGAAGAAGAGAAGAAGAAGGAAGAGGAGGGAAAGGGAAGGGGGTGGATGAGGGAAAGAGAGAGAGTGAGATGGATTTGTTTGCAATGAAAGGGAGAGAGTGAAGCGTGGGGAGAGGCTGACGGTGTTATTGCGTTGTTCATACAATTAATTTAATTTAATTAATTAATTAATCAATCGTCGGATATTGGGGGTTGCACCTGCGCCAGTTCACCCGATGATATCACGCCAGAAAGATCTTTCGGTTTTTGGAATTTTTTACATTTTGTTCAAAAACAACCCCATCCCGACTGGCAACAATTAACCATAAATGCATATATGGTTTTATATTAAAATTAAAAGAAATAAAAGGTAAAATAATCCTTTTTTTAGTTGGATCACCGAGATTAAATATAATTATGTTAGAACAAAACAAATGCCTTGCTTACCATCAGCGAACACTGTTATGATTGATATAATAATATTTAGTTTGCTTTTTTTATTACAGCATTTATGTTTATAATATTTTTAAAGTAAGGATTATATTATTTAGTGAGATTGATGAAAAATTAAATTGATCATGTTATAAAATTAACCTTTCATGTTTTGTTTCCAATGAGTCTTGGTATTAATGAGATCTAATTCAATCAATGGGTATTTCTAATGCATACATATTTAGTAAGAATAATATATATATATATAATTTAAACTACTATATTTTCCAAGACCGTCTAGTATTGTACGAATTTTGTAACTTTCACAAAGATCAACGGCTTTCTCAGTGTGGTCCCCATGATAGACCTTAATCATGGAAACACATTTTTTTGACATCAATCATGGTCCAAGGTAGGACGTACAAACAATCGAGATGGCTCGAGACAAGCCTGAAAGAGAAATCAATCACCTGAAGGATTGGGCAGCTAAACCAAGGGTAATCAACAGGGAGATGGTCGACTAAGCGGTCTACCTGCAAAAGGATCAACACAAGGTCGACCGAGTTAAATGACTCGCTTTGACGGGCTTCATTATTTTAATTTTATGTTTATTGTTTCATTTCTTTTGTTCAGTTTCATAATTTACCATTATTTTGCATATTTGAAAGGGTTTACTTTCTTAAGCTTGTAAATAGGCAAGATTGTTGATATGTGCAAGGATAGAAACTAAGTCGGCTCATAAAAGGGTAGTGCACAGCAAATCAAACAAGAACTTTTAAAGTTTTTGGATATAAAAATGCAAGAAATAAATCGATATAGGCATAAATAAATACTAAATGTGACACATTAATATCAAATACAAAGCAATTTATAGTTGAATGGATCATTGATACCATTCATGATTGTTAAAACTCCTATACAGTATGAAATGGAAACTAACATTATTCACAATTTCAAAGTAACAAGTTCATCACGATTATGAAATAATAGATAAAAACATTAGAGTCTAAAGATTATCACTTAATAATCATAATTGTAATGTCTTTAAGAACCTTATTTTCATGTACATAAAAGGTTCTTTCCCCTTTGGTTTTGTAATCCTAAAAACTTACCATAACTAATGCTTCTTTGCATGTAAGTCTCATTTATTACATCTTTAATATAAAAAATATTTTCAATCTTTTGTGAATTCTTGCTCATAAGTTATTTTACACTTGTTAATCTCTTTAGTAAAAGTTGTGGCAAGTACCCCTAGTGTTGTTGCTTATGCGTCACATCAAGTAGTAATATTAGGTCATTTGTATTTGTGAGTACATAATATCTTGCAAGTAACTCATGATTTCCAACTAAATCCCAATTTGTTTCTCTATTTCTATTATTGGTCCATCATACCTTAGTGATACTTAGTTCCTAGGTGCATCACCTATCTCTATGAAAGTTGCAATACTTGTTAGAGTTTTTCTGGTTAGATTACCCCTAAGGTATGATGGTTTAAGCAAGATGCCTCTATTACAAAGATCCATAAAGACATGTCCCATTGGTTGATTCAACGAAGTATACATAGTGAAGTTTGAAATGATGCATTTCCAATCTCTAGCAACATTATCTAAGAATGACCCTTATCCATTTCTAGGGTTAAGCTGATCTTTAATGTGCCCTTTTCCCTTTTCCTTCTATGTGTTTAACCTGTTTTGGTCGATGTCCTTCTAAGCTAATATGAAGTCTTTTTACTATACTTGCTTCTTGGCTTTCTCTCGAGATTCTTTGAAATTTGTTGGATCACTTTTCCCCCAATGACTTGAAGAAGTCACTGCTAGGTTAAATGCCTTGAATTATTGTGTTTAGAGCAATGCTTTTGTCAACATTGGTGATCTCCAACATAGCCTCGTTTAAGCAAGCAAGGTAGTCCCTAATTTGCTTATCAGTGATTGGACTAGCTTAAGCAAGCTATGTAAGCCTTGTTGTCTCTTTTGCCTAATGACCTACTCCAACTTTAACTGATCGATCAACCTGAATTGAATCCAGACCTTAAGTTTGATGTGCATGTGACCCAATTTTTGTTTTTAATTTTTTTTATTTTATCTTATTCATTTATTTTGTTTTTTTTATTCTTATTATTTAATTGCCAAATAATAATAATAATAATAATAATAATAATAATAATAATAGAGAAATAAAAAAATAAAATGATAATAAAAATTTAGAAAAAACTTTCCTAAGGTTTTTTTCTATAAATAAATAAAATATAAAAAATATATATAACATAAAAAATAAAAACAAAAGAGAAAAACATCTCTTTTGGGATTTTATTGAAATGAAAAAAATTAATAATAAAAAAGGTATAATTAAAAACATTTAGTTAGATTTGAACATGTCTTTTAAAATTTTATTTAAAAAATAACAATAAAAAATATTTAGTTAGATTTAAACATGACTTTTTAGGATTTTGTTGAAGTAGAAAGAGATAAAAGAAAAAAAAATGATAAAAGTGATATGAAAAAATAAAAAATTAAATAATAAATATAAAATAAAAGAAAAAAGAAAAAATTTAAAATAAATTAAAAGCAAAATACGATAAGTTTGATCATGATTAAAGAATGCATAGGCACCTAATGAATGACCTTAATAATAAAAATAATTAGATAAATAAGAAATAAACTTTATTTCATTCTCAACTTAGGGCTACTGTCAATAAGATAGGTATTTTGAGAAATAAGTATAAATTTGGAAGGTTGTATGTGGTTGTCATAAGGGATTTAATAAGTTAACCTCTAAACATAGAAATTCTAGTTTTTTTAAAATTGTTTTCCAAAAAAAAAGAAAAGAGTTTTCCATTGATCAATGGCTAGGTTAGAATTGATATGCCTAGTCAACTCCAACCTAACTCATTCCCGACTTCAATTAGGTGATGACTCTAAACTTTCAAAATTAAAAAGAAAAAACAATCCTTCTTTAATCTCCAGTCAAGGGTTAGCATTAAATGGGTCAAGGTTTAATACTAATTGGATTAAGGATAACAAAACAAAAAATTAGGCCCAATACTTAAGAAACAATAAACATCCTCCACAAAATAACTTCTCTTTTAATCCTTAACAAATAAATGTAAATGTAAATGGGTTCTTTAGAAATTAAGATTCCAATATCTAGAACCATAGCCACAAACCCAATCTAAGGTTGTCATTCACTAACCCAAGTGACTAAGCACAATGAACACAATTAAATTAGTGAAGTTTATGAATCAGTCTAGTTTTAATTACTCTACCTAACAAGTAAATGTAAATGGGTTCTTTAGAAATTAAGGCTCCGATATCTAAGACCACAGCCAAAAACCCAATCTAAGGTTGTCATTCACTAACCCAAGTGACCAAGCACAAGGAACGAAATTAGCTAAGTTTATAAATCAATCCATTTTTAATTACTCTACCTAACAAGCATGCCACCCAATGAGTACCAAGTACCTATAATCCACATGATCTCAAATTGAAAGTTATTGATCCAACTTATAAACTTGATTATCATGCAATTTGAAATAAAAGGTATTTATTAATGTTCAATTAACTTATAATTAAAAACAAGTTTTTACTTGGTTTCTAAAATAAGTCAACACTTAGTAGAGGTAATATATTCAACGTACTATATATTATGTAACAAATTTTAAGCATACAAAATATATGCTAGTTAGTAAATATAACGCACTTTAACAAATGTCAAATATCTTTGCTTTAATATACATATATATTAATTATACAAGTCATAGAGTATATAGTAATATTTATTTAGTAATTCAAATTAACAAAAGGTCATACAATATTAATATGATCATATTAATAGTATATGATAATCAACTTTCTTTAATTGTAAAAGTAACATAGTAATATGATTAACTAACGATAAAATCAATAATTAGCAATTCCATTAACAAATAAATAATCAAGAGAAATAGTGGGAAACAAATAGTTCGTGAATTAACTATTCAAGGAGTTATCAAACTACTTAATAAACCAAATGATTATATAACTAATTAGACAAACATCATAAAATTCTTGATTTCAACCCATGACTCCTTCAAATTAATTCAATAGCAAATAATCTAATTTTATTTTCCATTTCATTTGTAACTTAATCCAATCAAACTTGAGGAATTTAGAGATCTAAAAGGTTCCAATCAAGAGTATGAAGAGAATCTATTGAGTAACTTTCTAATCTAGTTCAATTAAGCTTTAATTTTAGTTAATTTGATATAATCACTTACAACTACATTATTATTTCATGGATTTTAGTGGAATTGAAGAAGAGGAAGTGGAAATCTAGTTGTTTCCATACCCTACACATGGGGCCTACTATATGTAGGTAGTAATTCAACTCAACTTATTATTATTTGAGCTTAGATTTTACGTAAGTTGGATATAATCTTTTGAACTATAATTTAGGAGTGTTGATTTGGTAATAATTTGTGTTTAATGAAAGTAATTGGGAGTTGAGGAATTTGAAGACCTATTTAGAAGCTTAGGTAAAGATATAGTGGTATTTGATTCTCATAAAAGATAGGTTACTTTGATTTTATGATTCTATTTGTGATATATATTGAGAATTGATGTTTGAAAGCTTAATTTGGTTTTCTAGATGAATTTAAATGGGTATTGGAGGTTGTATGAAGATTTGCACCACTTATAGATAAATTTAAGATGTTTGATTTGTGATTTTGGTACTTAATTGATTAATTCATGATTGCAGTAATGATGCAAGTTAAGTGGTCAATTGAAGTTTGGAATGAAAAATTAGATGTTACTTGGAGCATGTGGTTCACACCATTAGCTATTGTAAACACCCCATTTTTGCCCTAGGAAGGAGTAATAATCAATTTCCAATTTTTTTTCAATTTTTTCCAATTTTTCCCTAATTTAGCATAAATAATTAAAAATATTCAAAAAATAAAAATAAATAAGAAAAAACATCAATTTTGAAAAATGATTTCAGAAAGGGCAATAATAAATAATTTTTACAAATTTTTGAAATTTCAAAAAATACAAAAAAATAAAAAAATCGCATTGCATATATGCAATTTGCGAATAAAAGAAAATCAGGAAAATGGGCTAGCTCAGCTGGTCCGGACCATGGCTAAGGCGCTCACAGGGGGGCTCAGTCACGGGTTCGAAACGCGGGGGAAGCAGTTTCCGCGTTTTGCGAATTTTTCATTTACCCAGGACACGTGGCAGCATCTGATTGGCTAGAGAAAGTACACGTGCCGGGCGCGTGATCGTCTCCTACCTCGAGCCCGAGATCGTCGGCGGAAGGAAAATTTCGTATTTCGGCCGTTTCAATTCAATTTTTTGCACAAATCCAACGGATCTTCAACAGAAATAAGATAAACATTATCTAATTGGAATCAAATCGCAACAAATCGATGGATAGACACAAATTGGAGTTGTTTTTTTAACCGAAAATCCGATTAGCTTCGATCGGAGGAAATCCGAGCTTATCCAGCTCGGTTTCAAGTGCCTATAAATAGAGGAGGAGGTGAGAAAGCCAGAGGACAGATCACAATCGAGAGAAAGGATTGAATCGGAGAGCATCGAAGAAGAGTCCAAAACCGCGAGCACCGACCGGAGTTAAACCACCACCAGGAGGCGATCTGGGAGTGAACCACCACCACCATTGGATTCAGCACCCTCGAGAAGCTAAGATTCGACACCTCACCCGCGTCCAAAGACCGCCGGAACGCCGTGAACGAGCCTCCTCCGCCGCCGTGTCCAACCGATTCGACCCGACCCGCGCACCGACCTGGATCCAGGTAAGTCAGATTTTCCGGATTTTTTTTTATTAATTTATTTTGTTTGTTTATTTATTCCGAATTTATTTATTTATTATTTATTATTTGTTATTTAGTTTAGTTATTTATTTATTTATTTATTTATGTTTTATTTTTAATAAATAGGAAAATGTAGAAATTAGATTTTTCTAGAATTTAATAATGTAGAAAAATAACAAATAGGAAAAATAATAATAAATAGATAGATAAAATAATAATAATAATAATAAAATAATAAAACATAGAAAAATAATAAAAAATATTAGGAAAAATAACAATAAAATTTTAGATTTCAAAATATGATAGATATTAACTTAAGATAAAATTTTTCACAAAAATCATTAAAAAAACCATAAAAATCATAAAAAAATCATAAAAAATTAAAAAATTATAAAAGAATCATAAAAAATGAGTTTTAGCACTTAGAAAAATCATTTTTTTCAAATAAATCCAAAATTGATGTTTTTCCCTAAAAAATCATTTTCAAAATCAAATTAAAGCTTAGGCTTAGAATATTTTAGAAAAAATCCAAAAAATGGTAAGAACATAAAGCAAAAGAGATTTCAAAATTAAAATTCACAAACAAACTTAAAGTTTTCAGAAAAGCGAACTACGGCTTGTTTGATCCTGAGTAGCAGGTACGTAGGCACCCATTCGGGTCAACCCCTAAAATGAATGAAAAATCAATTTTTTTTTCAAATAATTCAAAAACATAATAAAAAGTAACAGAAACAAAATAAAAACACATTTCTAAAGAGGAACAATTTTAGGAGATTAGGTGGTAACCGTAAAGGTTTTAATAAGTTAGCCTCTGGACTTAGAAACTCTGGTTTTCCCTTTTCCTCTTTTCACAAAAACGAAAAGAGGAAATAACGTCGACTAGTGGTCCAAATTAAGACTAATCCGCTCCTTTAGTCTTAATTCAATATTTCCCAACAACAGTTGGGTGGCGACTCCAAAAATCAAACGAAATTCCTAACTTAAGTCGAGGATCTACATTAGATGAGCATAGGGTCTGGTCTAGATCGGATTAGGAATGGGAATTCAAAAATTAGACTCGACAGGATGGCGACTCCACTAGGGACCCATGCCAGTAGGTTAGCCACCTGAATCTCTTCAATTTGTTATCTTTAAGAAATGCGTTTCATTCTTTTGCTAACCTTTCAGGGATTAGTTAGATTTTCAGTTTTTCTTTATTGTGGGGGTTCAGCATGCATACATATGTTTGTGTGAGTAGATGCGGTCGAACCTGGACCGTCTTAGAAACCTAAGACGGGGAGCCATTGTGTAGGTTTCGGGCGAAGTGAGTTGATTCACCGTTCGGGATCGATTAGGCTACCCCACCCTATGCTTCGATATGGCCTGAGATCCATTTCTCCGAGAATGCGGGAGGCCATAGAGCTCGGGAACCAATTAGAACCAACCTACTTGCATACATAACATCATAAGGGGTTGACAATTGGATGACAATGTAATGGTTTGTTATTTTGTCCTTGGAGTTCAGGACTATTTCCCTGTAACATTTTCATAGTTCTGTTTGTAACTAGGTTGTTTCTTATTATAATAGATGGCTAGCAGTATAGTCGACCGTTTCCTCTACAAAGAAATTCTGGTGTACAAACCTTTGGACCCAAAATTGGTACTGGACCATTGGTTCACCTTGTACAACCTAGAGGAGCAGGCCTTCATCCAGCAAAATATCGGCCCCATCCTCTCACTGACAAGGATAGATGTGAATTTGCCTTTAGTCCGGGCCATGCTCCAATTATGGGAAATCGAGCCCGCTGCTTTCTTTATCGGGCCGCATGAGATCACCCCTACCCTGGAAGAGTACACCCAGTTGCTACAGGCTCCAGCACTGACTGATCAAATCTATATGCCAGACCTAAAGGCCGGGCCAGCCAGTACCTTCAGCAGATTATTAGGCATCCGTAAAACAACAGTCAACAAAGCCCTAGCAGACTGTAATGGATATTGCATACGAATGGATGATTTAGAAGCCTGGTTTATTGCCCGAGAGGACAATGGGGATAGAAAGGACATCCTGTGTGGGGACCCCAAGACTTACAGACAGAGAAAGGTGAACGCTTTCATCTTGACAGCCTTCGCCACCATACTGTTCCCCACCGGGACCTTCTATATTCACTACAGGGTTGCAGAGCCGGTGACCCAATTCCTTGAGGGAAGATCCTACATCCCGGCTCTACTGGCTGAACAGATCCGGAATTTAAACTTCCTCAAGAAAAAAGGCCATGGGATCCTTCGCTCCAGCCTCAACCTTCTGCTAATATGGTTTGTAAGCCACCTCAAATGCTTCGGGCTGAACATGGTCAGGAAAACCCTAGCCCAACAGGTGGATCTGGTGGATTCATGTATAGAAAAGGTAAAGCTACCCGACGACCTTACCAGCCACAGTTGGGTAGAGCTGCTTAGGAGCTTCAGTGCCGAGGACATTCTATGGACAGCTAGGTGGAGTTGCTGTAACAAAATTATCTTGACCTACAGTAACTTCGAAGCCGTGCCTTTAATCGGAATCAGCGGATGTATCGGATATCACCCAAACTCAGTGGTCCGCCAGTTCGGCACTATCCAAGACATAGTTTATCGGCCCTCGATACAAGCAGTTACCTTTGAGTACCAAGATCCGAACTTGTTAGTAGCTGAAAAGTTTGTGAAGCTGGCAGAGGTCAAAGCACTTTGGGAAGCCAGAATTGAAAGCCCGAATGTGGACCTCGGGGAGCTAGATGGCGAAGTAGGAAAACACTGAGCCACCAGAGAGTTTGTAATCTGCCAGCTATACCAAACAGGGGAAAGAGCGTACCAGGTTCCAGACGTCACCCAACCAAGACCAGACAAGATCAACCCAAAGATAGAAATCTACCTGGAGCAGGTCAGGGCCCGAATGGAGGTATACTTTGAAGCTACGAATCATAAGAAAGACATTTGGAAGGGACGTTTCAAAGAATCCGACCAAAGGAACAAGGCCTTAGAAGCACAATTGGGGAAATGCCAAGCCAAAGTCAAGGAATTGGAAGCCGTCATCAGTGGGAAGTCTGAGCCTCCACAACAGAAGACTAAAAGAACTAGGAAGTAGATCTTTATTTGTAATATTTTATTTTGAACTCCATAATTTTTAATATTAATAAAAGTGAAGTTTCAATATTACATTGTCAATCAGTTGTCAACCCTTTTACTTTTAGCATCCGCGTGACACATGCATATCATTCGTGCATTCATTACACTAAAAGCAAAACAAAATGCGAATCCAGGTATCAAAATAGCTTCCAAACAACCAAACCCTCCCAGAAGTCCAATTCTCACACGTTCAAGACCAAAATGGCAAACAACGGCAACAACACTAGCATTGAGTATGTTCCTACAGCCAAAGAAGAAGCACAATCAAGAAAAATGAAGGAGAAGCCAATCGATGCCCAGATGTGCATTCCACCTCTCCAACAATCTTTCCGAAAAGCAAATATCATGCAAGAGCCTCGAATAAACGAAGGTGACGCTAGTAAAGGGAAACCAACCCCCCGCACGTCCAACCAGCATCCGGCTTTGAACAATTGGTTTTGTTATCCCATCAATAGCTCTAAGTTAGCTCAAAAGTAGAGAAAAATTATTAAACAAATTTTATTGAGACTCTTTATCAAGTTCAATTACAGTTTGTTTTTTCTTATATATATATGCTTTCATTTTACTCAGATCTCCTACCATCGAACATCAGGGATATTTCGCGCAGGTAAAAAATAAAAACGCTGATATCGTTTCCAACGCTGCTGGGTCAGTTGTTAAAGGCGATATCTTAGACCACGAAATAATACAAGGAAATTGGCTAAAACATGAACAAAGCGGAATCTCGATCGACGAGCCTGTGGAGACAGTAAATCTAGGAAGCATGGAAAACCCTAAGAACCTCAAAATCGGGACCAGTTTGAGTGCCGAGCAAAAACGTGAGATAACCGAGCTATTAACGGAATATGTAGATGTGTTTGCCTGGTCGTATGGTGACATGCCAAGGCTAGACCAGTCAATAGTAGCTCACAGGCTTCCCACAAGGGAAGATGTCAAACCTAAAAAAAAAAACTGAGAAGATTTAGGCCTGACATCTTACTGAAAATAAAAGAAGAAGTCAAGAAACTGCTAGAAGTAGGGTTCATTAAAGTATCCGACTACCCAGAGTGGGTAGCAAATATAATCCCCGTCATGAAAAAGAATGGAAAAGTACGCGTATGCGTAGACTTTCGGGACTTAAACCAAGCCACGCCAAAGGATAACTTCCCCCTACCTCATATTGATGTTCTAGTAGACAACACTGCGGGAAACCATCTTTTCTCATTCATGGACGGTTTCTCAGGATATAACCAAATAAAAATGGCTGAGGAAGATAAAACCAAAACGACCTTCATCACAACGTGGGGAACTTTCTGTTACAAGGTCATGCCCTTCGGTTTAAAAAACGCCGGGGCAATGTATCAGAGAGCCATAGTCGCTATACTTCACGACATGATGCATCGAGAGGTTGAAGTATATGTCGACGACATGATAGCCAAATCCAAAAAAGGAGAAAGCCATATAGATATCCTGAGGAAATTGTTTAAACGACTGAGAAAATTCAAACTCAAGTTAAACCCAAAAAAATGTACTTTCGGGGTCACAACGGGGAAATTGTTAGGGTTTGTCATAAGCCAGGAGGGCATTAAAATCGACCCTGACAAGGTAAAGTCTATATTAGAATTACCTTCCCCACGCTCCGTTAAAGAAGTAAGAAGCTTATTGGGAAGATTAAATTACATAGCTCGTTTTATCTCACAGCTCACCGACAAATGCCGGCCACTATTCCGTCTGTTGAAGAAGAACGCCACAATAGAATGGGACGACGAATGTGAAGAGGCATTCAGGATGATCAAAGACTATCTTATAAAACCTCCGGTCTTGATAGTCCCAAAACAAGGAAAGCCCTTATTCTTATACCTCACTATACTCCCTGAATCTTTGGGATGTGTGCCGGGGCAGAAAGATGATGAGGGAAGAGAACGCTCCATATATTATCTGAGCAAGAAGTTCACAGATGAGGAACAGAGGTACTCAAAGGTGGAGAAGACTTGTTGTGCTTTAATTTGGGTCATGCATCGGCTAAGGCAGTATACCCTTTACTACTATGTTGAGCTGCTGACAAGACATGATCCTTTGAAATACTTGGCAGAGAAGCCAGCTTTGATAGGGAGAATCTCTAAGTGGCAAATGCTCCTATCTGAGTTCGACATTACGTACGTAAATCAAAACTCGATGAAAGGGCAAGCCTTAGCCGACCAATTAGCGGAATGCCCTGTCGAGACAGATTCCCAAGTACTACAGGCCCAATTTCCAGATGAGAATATATTGACAGTGGAAGATAAGCCGGTAGAAGACTTTGGGATAGAGCAGAACCCGAAGTGGAAACTGTTTTTCGATGGAGCTGCCAATGCATTCGGTTGCGGAGTTGGGGCAGTATTGATATCCCCAGATGGCACTCAATTCCCTGCAGCGACGAGACTTACATTTCCCTATACCAATAATATCGCAGAATATGAAGCATGTATCCTTGGCCTCAAAATGGCCTGCCAAATGGGAATCCGCTAATTAGAGGTATACGAGGATTCGTCACTCATTATACTACAGACAAGAGGGGAATATAAGACTAAAGATCCCAAACTGGTACCATATCATCAACACTTGACAGAGCTGATTGAAGAATTCAAGGCAATCACTTTCACATACATCCCGAGAACTCAGCATCAGTTCGCAGATGCCTTAGCCACACTAGCATCTATGATCCAGATAACAGGAGGAGCCAAAGTTCAACCGATGAAAATAGACATCGAAAGTCGGCCCGCCTACTGTTTAACAATTGAAAAGATACAAGATGACAAACCCTGGTATCACGACATCAAGACCTTTCTCCAAGAAGGTAAATACCCCGAAATGGCTGGCAAGAATGACTAAAGAACACTCAGAAGGTTGGCAAGCCATTTCCTATTAAATGGGTCTATTCTCTACAAAAGATCAGCTGATACCACCTTGTTGAGATGTGTGGACAAAGATGAAGCACGCGAATTGATGAAAGAAGTACATGAAGGAGTATGTGAACCTCATATGAATGGCTACATGTTAGCCCGAAAAATCATGAGGTTAGGATATTATTGGTTGACCATGGAATCAAATTGCATAAAATATGTCAAGCACTGTCATCTGTGTCAAGTCTACGCAAACCGGATAAATGCTCCGCCCAACGAGCTACACTTGTTATCCGCACCATGGCCATTCCCCATGTGGGGAATCGACATAATAGGCCCTATCACTCCGACAGCATCCAACGGCCATAGATTTATACTGGTAGCGATTGATTACTTCACCAAGTGGGTAGAAGCTTCATCATACACCAATGTCACAAAAGGGGTAATAGTCCGCTTCTTAAAAAGGGACATAATAGCCCGATATGGAGTTCCTGAGTCCATCATCACCGACAACGGTACCAATCTCAACAACAAATCGATGACAGGTTTATGTCAACAATTCCACATAAATCACCGAAATTCAACTCCCTACCGACCTCAAATGAACGGGGCAGTGGAAGCAGCTAACAAAAATATCAAGAAGATCATCGAGAAAATGATAATAACTTACAAATATTGGCATGAAATGTTACCGTTTGCTCTCATGGCTTACAGGACTTCAATAAGAACATCTATAGGAGCTAGCCCTTACTCATTGGTATATGGTACAGAGGCAGTGCTACCAGTTGAAGTTGAGATACCATCATTCAGAATCCTGTCAGAAACTCAGTTAGCCGAATCAAATTGGGTAAAGAAGAGGCTTGATCAGCTGAATCTGATTGATGAAAGAAGACTTACCACACTTTGTCATGGCCAGTGTTATCAACAAAGAATGGCCCGAGCATTTAACAAGAAGATGAGACCTCGATACTTTAAAGAGGGGGATCTGGTACTAAGGAAGGTTCTCCCGAACGCCCAAGATTCCAGAGGGAAATTTACCCCAAACTATGAAGGCCCTTATGTGGTGAAAAAGGTTTTATCAGGAGGTGCTCTGACATTAACTCAAATGGATGGTCCAGAATTGAGAGACCCCATTAACACAGATACTGTAAAGATGTACTATCCTTAGGCAAGGAAATTGAAAATTTTCCAATGTTTATGAAAGCCAATGTTCGATATAAATTTCGTTGAGTCAAATTTTTACTTTTTACAAGCAAAGTTAATATCCCTGAATGATCAACAATCAATTCTCATCACAACAAATATTCCTAAACACATTACCTACCATATCACCAATGAAAGATAAATGTTGAAATGATAATGAATCTTAATGTATTTGGTAAGATAATTCTATCTACTTTTGAGCATTAGAACTTAGCGCATTATTAGGATAACATTACCATCAAAAGAGCCTTGCGCATAAAGAAAGGGAGCACATCAAAATTTTCAACCCCATGTCAAGATAAGAAGAAATGAAGCAGAAGCAAACCGGCACGAAGGTTCGATTGTTTGGTTGCTATCCACGATAAACTGGCAAGCATAAAAATCACATCATTTAGTTCAGGCTGTAGAAAGCATATTCAAAAGCACAAAATGAGTCAGCCCATAGTTGGGCACTTGTCTAAACATTCATCTTAATAGGGTAGTCAACCCAAAAAAGGGCACTTCCCTATGTCTTTTCTAAGGTCAGCCTATAAAGGCACCTTTTTGAGATATCGTTTTTATCTTAGGATAGTCAGCCCATAGGGGGCACTTTCCTAAAACCTTGTTCTCATGGTCAGCCCATAGGGGGCACTTTTTGAGACAATTCAATTCCAGGTTAGTCAGCCCATAAGATGCACTTTCCTAAAACTTTGTCCTCATGGTCAGCCTATAAGGGGCACTTTTTGAGGCAAATTCAATTCCAGGTTAGTCAGCCCATAGGGGGCACTTTTTGAGGCAAATTCAATTTCAGGTTAGTCAGCTCATAGGGGGCACTTTCCTAAAACTTTGTCCTCATTGTCAGCCTATAGGGAGCACTTTTTGAGGCAAATTCAATTCTAGGTTAGTCAGCCCATAAGGGGCACTTTCCTAAAACTTTGTCCTCATGGTCAGCCCATAGGGGGCACTTTTTGAGGCAAATTCAATTTCAGGTTAGTCAGCCCATAGGGGGCACTTTCCTAAAAATCTGTTCTCATGGTTAGCCTATAGGGAGCACTTTTTGAGACAATCCCATCAAAGGTTAGTCAGCCCATAGGGGGCACTTTCCTAAAAATCTACCTCAAAGTTAGCCCATAGGGGGCACTTTTTGAGGTATTCAATTCAAGGTTAGTCAGCCCATGAGGGGCACTTTCCTAAATTCTCCGGATTAGTCAGCTTTTGGGGCACTTTTCGGAAATATTCTTCCAAACAGTTGCTAGTCTAGCAAGACGCTTCTGTTGATAGGTAGCCAGCTCATAAGGGCGCTTCCTAAGTAAATTTTCTTTCCAAAGGTTGCAAGTCTGATAAAGACGCTTCCTATTATCATTCCTCATACATTCCTACACTTGAGATGTGTCCTATCGCCAATTAGTCAGCCCATAAAGCACTTTTTGGGAAGGAGCACTATTCTAAATTGTTAGGACCATCTTAAATCGTGGGATTATTAGCTCATGGAGCATTTTCCTACCAAAAACCTATTCAATAGGCCAAAAATGGCATTTTTTTTTATCTTTGTAGTCAAGTTTTTCAAACTTTACTACAAAGAGGGGTAGCTGTAAACACCCCATTTTTGCCCTAAGAAGGAGTAATAATCAATAATAATCAATTTCCAATTTTTTCCAATTTTTCCCTAATTTAGCATAATTAATTAAAAATATTCAAAAAATAAAAATAAATAGGAAAAAACATCAATTTTGAAAAATGATTTCAGAAAGGGCAATAATAAATAATTTTTACAAATTTTTTAAATTTCAAAAAATACAAAAAAATAAAAAAATCGCATTGCATATATGCAATTTGCGAATAAAAGAAAATCAGGAAAATGGGCTAACTTAGCTGGTCCGGACCATGGCTAAGGCGCGTGCAGGGGGGCTCGGTCACGGGTTCGAAATGCGGGGGAAGCAGTTTCCGCGTTTTGCGAATTTTTCATTTACCCAGGACACGTGGCAGCATCTGATTGGCTGGAGGAAGTGCACGCGCCGGGCGCGTGATCATCTCCTACCTCGAGCCCGAGATCGCCGACGGAAGGAAAAATTCGTATTTCGACCGTTTTGATTCGATTTTTTGCACAAATCCAACGGATCTTCAACAGAAATAAGATAAACATTATCTAATTGGAATCAAATCGCAACAAATCAATGGATAGACACAAATCGGAGTTGGTTTTTTAACCGAAAATCCGATTAGCTTCGATCGGAGGAAATCCGAGCTTATCCAGCTCGGTTTCAAGTGCCTATAATTAGAGGAGGAGGTGAGGAAGCTAGAGGACAGATCACAATCGAGAGAAAGTGAGAGAAAGGATTGAATCGGAGAGCATCGGAGAAGAGTCCAAAACCGCGAGCACCGACTGGAGTTGAACCACCACCAGGAGGCGATCTGGGAGTGAACCACCACCACCATTGGATTCAGCACCCTCGAGAAGCTAAGATTCGACACCTCACCCGCGTCCAAAGACCGCCAGAATGCCGTGAACGAGCCTCCTCCGCCGCCGTGTCCGACCGATTCGACCCGACCGACCCGACCCGCGCACCGACCCGGATCCAAGTAAGTCGGATTTTCCAGATTTTTTTTATTAATTTATTTTGTTTTTTTATTTATTCTGAATTTATTTATTTATTATTTATTATTTGTTATTTAGTTTAGTTATTTATTTATTTATTTGTTTATGTTTTATTTTTAATAAATAGGAAAATGTAGAAATTAGATTTTTCTAGAATTTAATAATGTAGAAAAATAACAAATAAGAAAAATAATATTAAATAGATAGATAAAAAAATAATAAAAAAATAATAATAAAATATAGAAAAATAATAAAAAATATTAGGAAAAATAACAATAAAATTTTAGATTTCAAAATAGGATAGATATTAACTTAAGATAAAATTTTTCACAAAAATCATAAAAAAACCATAAAAATCATGAAAAAAATCATAAAAAAACCATAAAAATTATAAAAATCATAAAAAAATCATAAAAATCATAAAAAATTAAAAAATTATAAAAGAATCATAAAAAATGAGTTTTAGTACTTAGAAAAATCATTTTCTTCAAATAAATCCAAAATTGATGTTTTTCCCTAAAAAATCATTTTCAAAATCAGATTAAAGCTTAGGCTTAGAATTTTTTAGAAAAAAATCCAAAAAATGGTAAGAACATAAAGCAAAAGAGATTTCAAAATTAAAATTCACAAACAAACTTAAAGTTTTCAGAAAAGCGAACTACGGCTTGTTTGATCCTAAGTAGCAGGTACGTAGGCACCCATTCGGGTCAACCCCTAAAATGAATGAAAAATCAATTTTTTTTCAAATAATTCAAAAACATAATAAAAAGTAACAGAAACAAAATAAAAACACATTTCTAAAGAGGAAAAATTTTAGGAGATTAGGTGGTAACCGTAAAGGTTTTAATAGGTTAGCCTCCGGACTTAGAAACCCTGGTTTTCCCTTTTCCTCCTTTCACAAAAACGAAAAGAGGAAATAACGTCGACTAGTGGTCCAAATTAAGACTAATCCGCTCCTTTAGTCTTAATTCAATATTTCCCAACAACAGTTGGGTGGCGACTCCAAAAATCAAACGAAATTCCTAACTCAAGTCGAGGATCTACATTAGATGAGCATAGGGTCTGGTCTAGATCGGATTAGGAATGGAAATTCAAAAATTAGACTCGACAGCTATGATTAGAAAACTTGATGTTTGAGTTATAATTCTTGTGTTAGTTGATTTATTTGGGGATTGGTAAATTATACAAATACCTCTTGAAAAGTTTTGAAATTGCAGACTTGAACCCCTTGAAATAGTTGTGAAGCTTATTTCTTTTATATGTTGACTACTTATGTGTAATTTCTTATTAACATGGACAACTCATGTAATATATTTAATTAATAAAAAAATAAAAATTTTAAAAATTGTAGGAAAATAAAAAAAAAAAAAGAAAATTGAAAGAAAATTAGTTGGTCAACAATGGCTACATTGCTCTCTCTTTTTTTCTTTTGATTTTCTTTTTTTCTTAATTTTCTAAGTTTTTTAGTAGTTTTGTTAATTAAATATATTAATGCATTGTCAACGCTAGTACAAAATTAGGTATAAGCAACAAATATATATAAAAAAAAAGTGGGTCCTATAGTTGTCCAAGTACTAATTTTTGAAAAACTAGGGATTCCATGTAATTTCAAAACTTTCTAGGGGTATTCATGTAATTTACCCATTAAGAACTTAACATGTGCTAAATTAGAGTTTTTATTGAAGCATGTTGAATTGATTTGGAATGGCATATGTCCATGTTGAGTTGTGGCATGTATAGGGTATATTGGGTAATATTTTACTCAATGTAGGTTAATTTTCATTATAGAAAGTTGAACTTATGTTTCCCTTAGCATATGAAAAGCTAGTTAATGTTTATGGTGAAATTTAGGTAGATACATATTGAAAAACTAGTTAATGTTTTCCAATAAATGTGGAATATATTTATGTTGATGAATGTGTTTATTTGAATATTCTTAATGTTGATTTCATTATAATTTAGGTGTTTAAATTGTTGGTTGGATTTCATTCATGAAATGGGTTATGATAATGTATTATGTTGTTTTTTAAGTTGATTTTCCTAAAAAATAATATGAATATGATGCTTAGTTGAAGGTTTTTGAATCTTTAAGTGTGTTCTTGAGAATATTCAACAATGTTCTTATATTGAAAGGTTTTTATTGTCAAGATTTAAAAAGATTCAAAGTTTAGGTGTTTGTGCTCGTATGACCAAAAAAAGTTTGAGTATTCAAATAATGTCCTTCATGTTCATACTAACCTTCAATGTGTTCTTGACCCTCCTTATCCATTATAAGGGTCAAAATTCATCAAATTCTTGGTTTTTCCATCCAAAATAAGTTAAGAATTGATTTATGTAAAGCTTAATCCCATTTCTTGTCCATGATCATCAAAACCTCAAGATCATGAATTAGTAACAACATCAATGGAATCAAAATTTTAGATCAAAAGATCTAGAAAAGTTGGTTTGATATTCTAAGAGCATATTCAACATGTAAGTTGGTGTTTGTGGTTAAAGCAAAGGTTAAATATTAATAATTTGAAAATTATTATTATTATTATTATAAGTGGTGCGCCCATGGAGTTTAGACTAAATCAGCTAATCCAACGACCATACCACTATAGCCGGTTTAGTGAAAGTAAAAATTTAAAAATTACATCATAACTACAAAGAAACAAAATAATATAATAAAATTAATATTAATGATAATGATAATTAGTAATAAAATAATAACTTAAATAAATTTATTTAAAAGTTGAACTTATCTATTTAATGGGCTTAATTAGTTTGGACTTGTTATTTTTCTTAGTGGGCATAGGTTATAAACTTAAAGAATTGGACTTAATTATGTCCAATAATTAATCTTTATTAACCTTAACTAATCATAATTAACTAGTTAATGACTTTTTATCTTTTATAGCATGTAAAACTTTAATTGCTTTTGGACTCATATTTCAACTTGGATCGTAAACGTCTGAACCTCCAATTATGTGGAACCTTGCATGTTGCGTCCTTGTTAGGCTAGAAAAAGAAACCAAACTCAACTCAAACTCGACTTAATAATTGCATGCTCTCTTTACTTAGCCATCCAGGGTTAGCAAGCAATGCCCTCATTTTAGGACTACAACTACCACTATAGATTTTAGGGTGATGCAGTAGCTAGACACCTAAGCCACTATGGTAGCTTAGCAAGTAGCTGATAGAAGGGAACTATGGTTGTTAACGGGTCAGCAAAAGCGGGAAGAAACTGTAATAGTTGTCATTTAGAGGAATGGGACCCATGGATGATAAAATACATGTGGTATATGATCATTAGCGACTAATATGGTAGTGAACTCCATAGGAGTCTACTTTTGGTTTCGATTAATGTGGAATCTAGCTATCTCCATCAACTCTTGAAGGCCTACTATGATGGTATTCGAACCGCCTTATTCCCCACCATTTGCAGAGGAGTCATGAACTACTCCAACTTCCAAGATGCTAAAAGTATGTTGTTTGCTACACTTAATGTAATATTTAAATGAACTGTGGTTGTTGCATGAGAAACTTAGACACGTGTGTAAGCAGCATCATTGTATGTTTGTTGGTTATACAGATTGAGTACACTATAACCCATGCCCTTTATTTACCATTTTATTGGTGATGATTGCTATATTGATGATTCTTACAATGAGCTTGATTTTAGTGTGTTTGACAAGGACTTGGTTGACAACTCCATTATGACAAAGATGACTATATGCTATCTTGCTAGTTAAGTTAGTAAGCCTTGATGGTTTTATACTATTGCATCTTACTAGACTCTTCAAACTTTACTTTTTAGTAAACTTGACATACTATACTATTTTGAGACTTCATTATCTAACTTTTGATGGGTTGTTTGTGGATTTCAACTTTTAGACTTAAGGTTATTTTAGCCATACACCATGTTATGAGGCTTTAGTTAAGGGAGAGTGAGTATAGGGTTGATAAGTTATACCTTACTCTATAAGGTATAAATTCATAAAATTTGAAACTGGAACCTATTTTGTAACGTCTTGGAACCACTCTATATCCTATAAAATCGATAGGTATATGATATTCTACGAAACTTGTAAATGTGATATTTAAAAAGTAATCTATATGTGATAACACAAGTTCTTCATATGAAAAATCTATGAAACCTATAGCAAAACTTGTAAAGCTAAAAATGTAATTTTTCCTTATTTCATATTTAAGTCTATGTGATTTTACTACTTAGAAAATAGGAAAAAATAAAGAGAAAAAATGGAAAATATAAAGTTAAAAAGGAAAATTAGGAAGAATAAGGGAAAAAAATTTCAAACATAAAGTAAGAGATATAGTATTAGTTTAGCCATTTATGTTATTAACTTATGGGTTTAAGCTCCTTTCCTTCCTTTTATTTTCATTGAAACATTTATTACAAAAAATATATATAATGTATAATTTATTATTTATTTATTAATATTATTTAATTTTTTTAAAAAGTAGTTATATGGCATCTTAGAACCTGTACTATGTATTCCATAGAATATTGGTTATTGGGTGGGTATAGGATAATAAGACCCCATACCCCTACCCTACCTTGTAAGATTCGGTTATGCAAAATCTATAACTAGAATCCATCCTTTAATCCTCAATACTTATCAGAAACCTACCAAATCTAGCAAGGTATGAGTAGGTATCCTATAAAACAAGGTTACTTGCTCAACTTTGTTACTTGACATAAATTTGTGGACGTTCCAATCAAGTTGTGATGAAAGCAATACGTCAACTGAGTTATATTTACAGTCTGAAAATCCAATTGAAAATGGGTATCGTTCCTTAGTTATAGTAACACATGAAAGCAATAGCACAACTTAGTTATGTTGGAATGCTCTAAGAGGTATGTGTGTAAAATTAAACTATGATGGTGCTATTGACCTAGTCACTGTTGAAGCTACAATTGGATTTATAGTTATTAGGAATTCCCAAAAGCATGTGTGTAGTGGAGGATCCAAAACATGTGTAGCTAGTTTGCCAGACATTGTGGGATTTATGGTAGTAATTGAAGTAAGTAGATATGTAAGGTTTACAGGTTAGGAGCATGTTGTTTTTGAACTTGATTGTGCAACAGTATATGAGGCTATAACTTGTCCCATTATTGTGCCTTGGCAATTTTGTCCTTTTCTTCTTGACATGGAGTAGATTTTATCAGGTTTTAAGTCAATTGAATCCAACCTAGTTCAATGCTAAGCAAATAAAGTTACAGATTGGATTTCTACTCAAACCCATATAAAAAAGTATCCTAGCGATTGGCTATTCAACTTTCATGCTACTTTAGAAGCAATTCTTATGCTACGTTCTTGTCATTTTTATGATTTTGAATTTACACAAAGGTTGCTAATGTGTTTGACACTCTTAAAATTTAATATCAGTTTTCTTTTGGAAAAATAAATAAAACTAATTAACAAAGTAATTAATCACAAATAACAAACTAGCCAATTAATAAACTTATTTAAGACTTAATTTGTAAATCCAATTTAGAAATATATATATATATTTATATATATAATTTGTTAATTTTTTACTTATTATTAAATCGATAAATATTCTAAATGGTTACAGTATATTAATCTATTCAATCATAATTAATATTATACTATATTGTTTACTTTATTTAAAGTATAATATATAAATAAAAAAAGAATAAATACTTATAATTGGTATTGAGAAATAGTAGAAAAACATTTGAAAAAGTATATAATAAATACTTATTAAAGTAAATTCATTCACTAACTAGAATAATATAATATTTATATTATTCAATCTCAACATCCTTATACTAGAAACTTAAATTCAAGAGGCAAAGTATAACAACATCTCTTCACATTAATACTAATAATAATTACTACTTCTACTTTAATCAACTAAGTAACTTAAATTACTAAATCTTAATATAACTAAGTTATAATTAATTAAACAAAGTATTCCTTGGTTAAATAAAATAAACTAAGTTGTTTAAGAAAATGAAAACATACTAAAACTAGTGAATCCTCCTTAACGTTGAAAACTGAGCATTAAAGTAAGTTAGCTTGATGATGGAGGTCTCTAGTAACTCCTGCATACCAATTATTACTGCTATCATCATCCTCTTCTCAACCGCTTGTGTAGGAATCTCAACCTGCACTAATTTCTCTAAAACATTACTCATTTCACATCCACTTTCAATCTTATTTTCAATAATCTTCTTTGAAACCTCTACAATAGTATTCTATTCATATTTAATTTCAACCTTTTGGGGGCTACTTTTAATCTCTCTCTTTGATTTCTTAGGTTTCTTTTTCAGTTACTCCTCTCAACATCTCATTGATTCTACATAGGTTATCCTCTATTTGATTATGTTGTGCATGGTCATGTATTCTCTTAGAATGGCTGCCTTTAAAAGTATTAGACCTTCCTCCCAACATATTCCTAATCTCACGCAAATCCTCCTCTATTTGATTCATGTGCAAGATCTCATAATCATCTTACTTTTCTTTGCAATCCCCACCCCTACCCCCAACCCCTAGCCCATAGATCTAGAATTTTAAGATCATGAATTGAATACCTACTAATAAAGATGGTATCTTTTATGGCCAAATATACAAATATGTTGATTTATAATCTTATAACCAGTGCTCTAATACCAAAATTATGATAGGCTATAGAGTCAAGGTAGAATTCCAAGTACAATCTAATAAAGCACAACAAATATTTTTATGCAAATTGATGGGATTTAGGGATTTTATGGAAATAAAAAAAAATGATGTTTTGGGATTTTTAGGGTATTAAATAAAAAATGTAAAATTGGATATGCAATCAAAACTAGATATTACATACTCGTATAAAAAACAAACTAGTTGGAAATAAGAATCACAATTGATATAGCACACAATCACCAAACTAATTACGAATTACTAAAAGGGCTTAAGATAATGCATAAATCCCAATAGTGGTTTGCTAAAATCCCTAAAGATTGATAATAGTGCAAGTAATTTAACGAGGAAATAGATTCGCCCAATAATTCATTGAAAGACTCAATGTCTTATTTAATGTCTTACATAAGAGGACCATTTACATAGGCATAAATATAAACCTAAGAGTCATAACATAATAGGAAACTATTGAAATAAAATAACATTAAAGTAAATGCTTAAAGAGGTTAATTTTACTAAATAAATAAAAGCAAATAACACATAATAAAGAAATAAATAGATTAAGTCCACAAGCCCCATGGAAATGCCTAAGCTAGTGTGGCATGACAATGGTTGACCGTAATTGGTCAACACTACTCCTAACCTTCTTCTAGTCATCTTTTTTTTGCAACCTTGCTTTGGTGAGCTTTCCCTAGGTTGACCACTAGCACTTCTACTGGTATGAACCTCTGTTTAAGTTTGCTTAGGATTTTGATTCCTATTTGTGCTATCATTAGCACAATGTTGTCCTCTAGTGTTGGAAAATCTACTCAAGGATATCAAAATGAGTCTCTTACGCTTGTAAGCTTCCCTTATGTCCTACTTTCTTTCTCTCATGTGTCATTTGGTGTAATCCTTCTCTCTCTAGTGGAGTTGCTAAATAATGCACAAGGGTGATGTCATTGATGGTCGATCATGTGCATGTTATGTAATGTACACTTTAGATGACCTAGGAGAAACCCTGGTCTAATGACAAATGCACAAGCCAACTAAGAAGGGCCAAGAGCGATTAAACCATTCTAACAACTCTCATTCTAAGCCTATCAAGTTGAATCTCCCTAAGATGTCTCTAAATAAATGAGTCCAACTCCTTAGGTCTTGCCACTAACCCAAAGAGTTAATCTATGACATGAATCTAGGCTAAGAGTTTTGTAAAATCCGCAAAAATTTTAGTCGCGTATAATATAGGAATGATTAAAAGCCTTAAACATATCCCGTATAAAACTATAATAAAAGAAATAATCACATGAAAAGCAAATCATGAGAAACTATTGACTAAACGATAAAATAAATTAAAATCATAGACTTAGGATTGTCAAATAGAAATTCTGAATAAATATTTACTCAAAATAATTAAATTAGCTTAAGCGTAAAGTTTCGTAATAAAATACTAAAATATTAAATTTTATCAATATCATCGTACGCAAAAATCGACTAAAATTTTTTTCTAAACCCTAATAATAATAATAATATAAAATACTAATAATAATAATATGACAAATATATATATAGTGGCCTCTACGGCCACTTAAAGAAACAAACAAAAAGAAAAAAAGGAGAAGAGAAGAGGGTGAGAGGACAGAGGGCCAGAGGAAAGCGACGGAGCAAAGGGAAAAATCGAACAAAACAAATGATATCTCACACGCTATCGACAATCCAAGACCACCAATATATTCTTCGAGGTGAGTGCAACTCAACTAGAATAATTTTTTACGAAACAAAGTTAGTTTCTAAAAGTTATATAAAAAAAATAAATATATATAAAAATTAGTATTTTGTCTAAAACTAGTTGTAATAGCTAGAGAAACACTTGGATGATCTAGATCATGTGTAGTATGTAATAATATACTTTTCCCTAATTTTTAGGTGAAGAGAGTTTTGGCTTGGAAATATCCGAAGATTATTTTGATTAAATCCCGGGAAAATGTGACTAAGGTGAGTAAGATTCTGTAACGTGTTATATCGTGTGTATATTATTGATTTCGTGTGCTTTATTAGGGATTTTTGCCACCTATATAAGGATATAAATATATATATATATATATATATATATTATTCTGTGTACTGTGCGTAAATGTGGATTTCATCCCCTGAATTGAGCAGCAACCATTATATATATATATATAAACCTTTCGTGATTGGTGGTGCTGCTCGTGCTGTGCGAGTGAAATTTTTTTTTCTTTCCTTAAGGCTGTGGGGTAATATATATATATATATATATATATATATATATATATATAATATATATTTATAAAACGTTGTGGCTTCGTTTCTTCTTCCATGGTACGTGTGCGTGTGTGCTATTTCTTTGCTCCTTGGCTGCCTTATATAATCATATACATATACATACAAGTATCAATTGGGATGTTGCTAAAAGAATGCTATTTGGGCTGTGAATGGACATATATATATGTATGTGTTGATGACATTGCGGGGAGTGGGAAGAAGGGAATCTAGCTGGAGTTGCTAGTTAAATAATATGTATATGTGTATAGATGTATAGGCTAGTTAGCTTCGAAATTCCGTAGGAAATCCTTCGAAATAGCGTGTGTGTACGTGGGATAGGGGGTTGCGAGATGTGGAAGGTCAGACTGAAATTAGGAGGTATGGTGGCGGTATAATATACATCATATTTATATATGCTTATGTATAAGTGTAAGTACATGTATTGGACTTCCTCTCAATTATGTATGTGTGGTTTGTAAATATATATATATACGTACATGTTTATACGTGGTATGATAAAAGTGGGAATAAAAGTTCAACTTGAGAACGTGGGCTATAAAATGAAATGGAAATGGGAGTTGGGATTATATTAGTATTAGTTTTCTTATGGGCTTGTGAGTTGGGGAATTGGAAGGAGGGTGGAAATCTATGAATGAGGATGCAAGAAACATGTATAGGCATATAGGTATTGGGACTTTTCCTTAGTGAGTGCGTGATATTACTAGTAGGAGTAAAGGAAGACGTCATGGTAGATCATTGTTGACGATTGTTAAGATTGGTAAGAAAATTGTAGACGCATGTTGACATGGAGGTCGTTGATAGTGGAAGCAAGAAAAAGGGAGTCTAAAAAGTTTATCTAAACCACAAGTATGGCATGCATCATGAGTTAAAATAGAGGACTTAAGATGCCAATAGTCTAAGTCCTTATCATTATGGTTACATACACTAGGTGTAAGCGAGATGGAATAAATAGGATGTCGAAACGGGCATAAGCCATAAACATTAGGTATATATATATATGTAACTAGGAACAAAGCATAATCATAATCACGAATAAGAAGCCCATTGTTTGACAAACTCTTGCAAGATTATGAATGTTGTTTCTTTGATGTGTGCCTTGCTCCTTGAAATGATTAAATATGGTATGAATAGATTGTTGACATGATTGCCAATTGCATATGTGTTTGATCTTGGATGATCACCCTAAACCTCTAACCAATTATGAGATCTAATTAAAAAAAAAAAAACCTGGCATACATTGCATTGTTTAAGGCTATCACAGCTACAGGATGCATCGCAAGTGATCAGAGGATCACTATTTTGCCAAGTGCGAACTAAGTAATTAGGGGATTGTCGCGCCTTAACGGTTCTAAGTCCAACTTATCACTTGAGGGTGTAAATGCTCGGTGTAGAAGAGGCACCTAAGCCTAGATCACTAAAGCTAAGATACAATTATAACAAAGTGATGAGAGTAATTAAATTATGTGTAAGACCCAGGCTCTGATGATAGCTTCGAAATCCCCAATCCAAGGTCAAGGGGGGTGTAAACCCTAAACTTCACACCGGTTTCCAGAAAACCACGTGAGATGCTGCATTCATGTGATTGTTCATGTATAGCATTTGTTTAATAACTTGCTTGAAATTGTTGTGTTGTTGCAACACTGAGAGATTGCACCTTATCTCACTAAGCTTTGGCTCACCCTCCTATAGATTTTACCTTGCAAGTCGAGACTACCGGAATTTTCTTATGAATCGGCGAACCAAGGTGAGTACTTGTCACCTAATTGAGGGCATGGTTCGTGGGAAGATTACGAGGACTAGACCAATGTAGATATTGTTAGACCGGATTCTATACTTATTGTAAATGCCTATAAGTGATCCAATAAGATCTTAGGTGTACATGTGGTTGTGTAATGGGATCCATTGGAGGCCTAGTGATAATATAGTAATTGATTATTTTTGTTGAGCAGGGAATGTTATTATTATGATTAACAGGCATAACACTGGAGATGAGACACTTCGCGGTTGCTTAACAGAAGATTAAGCAATTGTGGCGGGTTGTCACGAGGAGTCCTTAGAGTGGGGTGTGACAAGTTTACGGAGTCTAACTATTTCTAACCAATAGTCTGAAGGTTGTATTTGCAATATCTTTGTAATAAAATGAATATCATGGTTTTGTTAATGACTATTTCTATGGAACTTAATTGCTAAGGCATTTTTAATATCCTAATTGGTAGTAGCATAAACACTAGTCTCCTAATTGGTTAAACTAGATTCAATCCCCTATTTCACAAATTTGTAATATAAAATAGTTGGAAAAAAAAAAGATTTCCAACATATAATTGAATCAAGATTCTACAAGAACTTAAGTCTTTAACAACTGATTGAACACTCATTAATTACTCAAAATATGATCTATTATTGTAAAACTATTGAAACCATGGAGCAACTTTGGAAGGAAATCATTAATTGTTGTGTGGTGCCATAGGAATTATTAAGGGTTTGTTAATTTCTCAAAAGATAACAAAAAGTGGATCCTTCAAACAATTAATGTTGCTATTATTTATTGAAAGTACACTTTTTTTCATCAATCCATGAGCATTTTAGATACACACTTTCTTCATTTTTTTTTTTTACTCGAGCAAAAAAAGAGTTTTCCCAAAAGTTACATTAAGATATGATCCCGATAACATTTCATTTCATATCAATTAATCAATTAGTAAGAAAAGTATACGTTTGATATTGAAATTTATCTAATTTTCTATTTTAATGCTTAATGTTTTCAAATCCTTATAAAAATAGGTTTTCCATCATTTTCATTAAATTTTCCTTTAATTCATGCTACGGGTAAGCTTCAAACTAGTCCATAATTTTTAATATAATAAAATTATAATACTAAATATATTGAGCTACATAATATAATAAAATTAATATTGAATATATTCAATTATATAATATAATAAGAATAATAACAAAATACAAATAATTATTTAAAGTAAGAAAAAGGAGGTTGAAAAAATTGTGCAAATTTAACCACTTGAGTTGACTACTTTAAGGCCAATAAGGAGTTTACATGTCCCTAAGATGAATGGAAAATTCAATAGCTTTGACTTGACTCCTATTTTTATAAGGGTGTGAAAATGGTAAGACTCCAATTAAAGGGAAAAAATTGAGGGTTTAAATACATAAATAAATAAATAAAAGAGTATATTAATATTAAGAACTAAATATGTACTTTTCATTTAGTTGATTAGAAAATATATGTAGATTCTAAAAAGGTTTAAATCGAGTTATAAATACCCAAAAACACAATCTATAGAATATGATGACTTTGAAATAAGTGAAGACTTTATGGAATCCAAATGGTAGGGTTAGCACTTCATGATATCGTATCATGTGTTATATCTGTGTCTAAATAGGTTCATATCTAAAAAATCTCAACCTATGATACGACCACCCAACCCATTTAATAAGCATGTCTCGTGTTTGTGACTCATTTATTAATTAAAATGTTATAAGTAAATCTATATAATTCTTATATATACAAAGCAAAAAAGGGTGATAATAAAATTAATCTTTATAAATATGAATGGCATAAGGTCTTGAATTTAACATAGAATTACGACCCAAACAATAATTTTAGTGAAGTAAATCTCATTGAATATAACAAATCTAAAAATTCATTAACTTCATAATGTCATTAAATCAAGTTAAACCATGACCTAAATGGATGCCATTATTAGTGGTGATTCCCAAATTCTTCATACAGTTTTCAAGGGAAGTAATTAAAGAATTTACACATAAAAAAAATGATATCAATGAAAATATATAGTATTGAAAATTTTATAAAAATAGTTTAATTTATTACCTTCTTCTCAATAAAACCAATCTTTTATACATAAAGAGCTTTTATAGTTTCTAACTTCAATAAGTAGCAATGTTGATCAAAGATTCCATCTCTAATACTAAATACGAATTCCGAAACTACTGTAGATATCGATATTCTTAAGATATCACCATTACATCACATTGTCACATTTTTGGAGCACTTTTCATTGTTCAGTACTTGCGGAAACTAATTTTGTTATGCTAGTTTACAAATAAAATTACACTTTCTGGCTTGAAGTTCAGTTTATTAGATAGCAGCAGTTGCTTGAATGCAATATAACAAAGCTAAAATGACTAATGAAATGTTGCAATGCCGCTCTACTTGCTTTGCTACTACTAAATGCAAGTTTAGGTTATATATGACGAACCATCAAGAGTTAGGTTATATTAGATATCGTTGTAATTATAGACTTAAGAAACAATAAGATGCGGCGGGGAATGCCAAAAGACTTGGTAAAGAAAAAGCACAAAATTAGAATCGATAATCATAATAAGGGGTGAAGTATATTCATGCTATTGGATTGGTTTTAAGGATTGTCAATTCATGGGCATTCCATAGTAGCGGCGAGGTTCCTCTCCCAATTCTGACTCCCACTTAGGCATACTTCAAAAGAAGATAATAACCTGTCACTTATGGAGTATGAGTTAGTTAACGTAGTTGAGGAGTAGTATAATGATGTGCGGCCACATCCCCATTTTTTCTGGAGGCAGACTTGAAATCGAGAATTTTCAAAATGGTGGATTATGAAATGGTGAAAAAAAAAATTGAAGTTACAATGGGTTTGTGTTCATGAACCCATTTCGACATTCCTATTGTTATTGGGGTTGTAACATCCAATCTTCTGCGTCATTTGTTCCACGGTTCGTCGATCGATGAGTTCTTGGTTCGTGGTTGTCGACCAACGTTAGCATGAAGTACTACAACAAAGACAAGAAAAAGCATTCTTATAAGTAATTGCCTGTGTACAGTTTAAGATCTGATGTTAAGTACCTTATTGATTGATGAAACACTAAAATGGAGAGTATGGCTATAATAAAATAAACAATATAAAATATTAACTATTATATGAGTTCTAAGTGTAACTCATTTATTATTCTTGTTAATTTTTGTTAACATGAAACCATTTATAATCGCATTGTATCATGTACGAGTTCACGAATTGAGTCCTAAATTACCATCCCTACCAAAGGGTGAATACATTTCTATAATAGAAGCCATAAAAGGTTAATTAATGAAATGGGTACCTTGTTTTAAAAGTTTGGAGGGTCCATTTATTGTTTGTCCTATAAAGATAGTTTTATTGTAGATACTTGGAAAAATATATTTCTATTTAACATTTATTTAATAAGGAGTTAAGGTCAAAACTGTGATTTTATATAAAATATAGGGGCCAATTTAGTCATTTCATTGACAAGGTGTATATACTCCAGTTTGATCTAATGCTCCTCTCTTTATCATTTTCACAGTAACTGAAAAAGGGACACTCTCTAGAATAAGGAAACCTTTAGGCAACCTAGTGAACAACAACAAAGACCAATTCGATATCATCAGGTAAGAGGTTCTAATGATTGAGTTATGAATTCTGGTGATGGAGTTGAGAATTAAACGAACTATAATTACATGATTTATAGAATTCGAATCAAAGAATAGGGTGGAACAAATACAGAATTAAGCGACTAAAGGATTCAAATTACGGAATTAGGTATGTGTAACCTTTGTTTTTGTTTGTGATTGTTAAGATAGTTGTAAATTGGATTAAGATAATGGATTAGTTTAAGTTGGTTGTTGGATGTGTTTGGTTTGGTTTAGGGGCCTGTAATGGTAGATCCCTAAGGGACACCTCAATGATCCTTATGTGAAGCTATCCTTAGTGGAGTCATGCTTGGAAATGATTTATGTAGGTTAAGGTTTAAAGACCCATGGGTATTAGGGCATGTAGTAGTAGTTCCCAATATCGTATTATGTATTAAGTATTTATATATGTTTGACGGGGTCATAAGTATTTCATTGGTGTTATGTGGACTTAAGTAAAACAATAGCTTCTTGTATGGTATTTAGTGTCTACATAGATGTGTGATTTAATTCATACTTGATCATGCACGTGTGTTTGTTGATTATATGTACTAAGTGCTAGCTCACCTCTTGAGGATTTTTTTTTTTTTTTAAGATGTAGGCATAGAGGAAAATGCTACCCATGAAGAGGACTAAGAGTCGAATATATAGGAGAGAGAGGACGAAAATTACTATTACTATGATGATGATTAGAGAAAGAAATTTTTTTGAGTTATTTCTGTGTATCAAATAGTGATGTTCTTCAAAAGATAATGAACTAATAAACTCTACAAGTTTAATTGTTTTTAGATTCTGATAATGAATGATTGTTAAGATTGTGTTAAAGAGTTTGAAGGATAGAATGGGAATTTATTTGAAATATGTTATTTATCTGATTGTAATTAATAAGAAATACAAGTTTAAATAGTACCAAAGTAGGATTAAGAAACTTAATGTACCATTACCTGGTAAGAACATATAGCAGGTCGTAACACCTCAAGTTTCAAGGCATTACGCTTATTGTGGGTTACGATGTATTTAACCATCATATGGCTTCTTAATCTAAAATTTGACCCTACTACCAAGTTGTTTTGGATAAGCTTCAATATATAAAAAATTAAAAAAAAATGATATTTTTAACGTCTCTGAGTTAGGATACTCTAATTTTACTTTTACTCAATTTCCACCGATTTAAAGAAAATCTAATAAAGTAATTCAGAACAATGATGAGAAGTAAAGGAGAAGATTAGTCGAGAAGATTGAATGTGGGAAATCAAACGAGAGAGAGAAGCAAGAGAATTGAAGGGAGATTAGAAACCAAGATGAGAGGCACCTCACAACAACATGCTTAAGAACTGAAACCATGGATCGATTTCGATAACAAAAGTGGTGATAGTGATGAGATAACGACACCATGGATGTAGGAGATACCATCTCGGATCAGGATTTTCATTGTTGCTATTATTTTCTATCGGTTCAATCAATTTCAACATATGAAATTATTATTTTATAAATAATAATAATGATTAAAAAAAAAATGGAGTCCAGACTTGTGGCGGTGTAATCGGATGGCAGTTCTTGATGGTGTAAGTGGTGATTGAGCTGTGGTTTGTGCCAGCGGTGGTGATCAGGGGTTTGTTTTGCTTAAGTTAATTACTAGAGAATTAAGTTGTAGAAAGATAGAGGAAGGAGATGAATAGTTTACAAGTGCGATAAGGAGTGATTTAATCTTGATCATTGGTTGATTATAATCCATATGTTAGCATTTAAAGGGTTAAATCGAGGATAATTGAGGAAAAGTATATTTTGGTTAAAAAGAAAAAAATGACATGCTTATCAAATGCTTTTATTTTATTTTTTCCATTGAACAATTATGTTGTTACCACTTTTCTCCAATTAGAGTTTAGCTTGATTTGGTGGATGAGTTAGAGAAAACGTAAACTATTAAAGGTATCTAAATTGTCTCTAGTGTTTGGATTCCAATGCTTAAGTCATATAAACACTAAAGCATTGTAATAGTAGCATTACCTTGAATGCATAGATCATGTATTTATAATAGGAAGATTATGAGATATTTATGACAAGTATATTTTTCTTAAAGGTGTTCATATTTATCATGTAAAGATATGATTTTCATATATTTATCTCAACTAAACCTATCAACAACTTCAATTATGTCAAAGCCTGGTATATTGCAAGTAAAACAACTTTTAGCTTCATTTATTTATTTACCAAAAAAAAAACAACTTTAAAATATGAAAAATAACAATTTTTAATAATTTAATAGATTTAGAAAAATTATACAGACATATGTAACAACAATCACTAGTGTCGGACTTAGGATTCTGTTTGAAGAAGAATGAGGCACAAAGTTTATTTATAAAACAACAAAATATAATGGAAAAATATTCAGATAATAATTTTTAAGTGCAGTTTTTGAAAAACTCTTGATATAAAATTGTAAAAATTAATACAAAAATCTAATATGTGACTTAAGAACGCTAATGAAGTTTGATTTTTATTTATGTAAATATCACGGCCGATAGTGTTTGAAAAATATATGTGTATATATGCTATACATTCTTACAATAACAAATAAATATCATATTTAATACACAGGAATGATCCGGAATTGAATAAATTAAAATGGAATAAAATGTAATTAACAATAGAATGTCAAGTCTATTCTTGTGTTTAGAGACATCCCAAAATGAAATGATATATAATAGCATTTATAAAAAATTACCTTTAATTCATTACATAATAAAAATGCATTATTGACGTTAAAATGTTATTTAAATAATTCTCAATAATGAGGTAGAATCAAATCATCATCATGCCTCCTCACAATTAGAATGGAATTCTCCTTTAAAACCGAAACAATTGATTTCAAGAAATTGCGATCCTAAATTCTGAAAGTACTTCCAAATATGAGAAAGAGAATGTAACCTAGAGTTGTTACTCCATCCCAAATCCATTCCAACAAAAAAAAAAAAAATTACATGACAGAAAAAGAGAATTTAGAGAGCATGGAATAATTCATTTTCCTTGGAGAGATTTTTACTCCTTACGTAAAGCTAGTTAGTTGTTGAAGATCTTGAATGCAATTCTCTCCCAAAACATATACTTAGGGTAACGACATTTATTTAAAATATCCAACAATCTTAACTGTACTAATGTATTATGAATAGTTACTAGAAAGAAAATTTCTGAATTTTAGGAAAATCCCATCACACACCAGTCCGACGATGTGCTCTTCATTCAAATCAAGAGTTTGGTGTCAATAATAAAATTAATTAAATAAAGTAAAGGTCAAGTTGGTAAAAGAAAATTCCAATTAATTAATTTCAAGAATAAGAGAGGCAATTTACTAAATCAACCTTACTTACATTTAGTTATGTGATAGCATTCTAATAAAATGCTAATCAAGATATTTTGTTAGATGAGGAAACTTAATTAACAATTTAACCTCAATGTGTTAGCTTTGGAGTAAGGGCATGTGAGTAATTTTAATTAATAAGAGAGTTGGAAGGGGATTAAGAGTTAAAGAGCTCTTTTCATTTAAGTGGGGTATTCTAGAAAAATGCAAAGCCCTCCTTAACTTCTCCATGCATTTCAAGCCATTGTAGAGAGAAAAGGAGTAGGTTCTTTTTCAATTTAAGCTCCATTCAATCAATTGAAGGAAAATTTTAGAAGACTAGAAGCTCATAAGCAAAGTTGTGCATCTACTTTAGCAAGTATGCTTCAATTAAGGTTAATTTGAGATTCAATTTGGAGATGATTTAAGAAGGCATTAATTCTACAAAGCTAATTGAAGGAAATTGAAGGAGTAAAGAAAGATCAATTGGAAGACTAGTCTTCTTAGGAGCTACATGTGGAAGTCCTGGTAAGGTAAGTTGGTTTTTTATTTTCAATGAGCTTGAATTTGAGATATGTTGAAGAAAATGTTCTAATCTATAGGTTTATGATTTTAATTTGGTGAATTTGGATGTTTATTGCAAGGATTGAGCATATTAGAGGTTATTCTAGAAGTAGTCGGTGGGTATTTGAAATTGCAAGAACATTCAAGAACTTTAAGAAGAGGTAGGCATCCAATCTCTTGTGTGTTGGTGTTTAATTGAATGCTAGATTGATGTTTATGAATAGATTAGGATGAAATTGAAGTGGAATTGGTGATTGATGCATTTAGAAAGTGTTGTTGGGAAATATGGGTATTTTTTGGATGACTTTTGATGAATTTTAGTGTCGAAATGTGTTAATCTTTGTAAATTAATATGTTTGAGTATGTGTTGATTCTTGAGTTGATGAAATAATATTAATATATATGTATGTATATGTGCAGTGTGACATATGTAGGACATAGAGTAGATTAATTTTGGTTTTGATTGAATTATTAGTCACATTCAAGAAAACCATAAATATCATTTGTTGTTATTTCATTAATTTTCTATATTTTATAATTACATGCGCATATTTAAAAACATGAAAATACTAATCGAAATCATTATATTGTAAATAATATATTCATTTGCTTTATCAGTTAATAATAATAATAATAATGTACCATTAATATAATCTATTCTTACTTTAAAAAATGTATTGAATATATAGAATATTAAAAGATATAAATGTCTAAAGGTATATATTATATTAAACATCAATTACATCAGCTACAAATTCAAATTGATCAATATCCCGATTGGTTCAAGATAACTTGGAAACAATAACAATAAATATACGTGATTGACAATAGAAATAAAAGATAGATAGTACAAATTTTCAAGCACCAAGTTTATTTCTACATAAAAATAGCATTATATCAATATATTTGAATATTGATACCCCGATAACTTAAAAAAGACAAGTGTATCATGACATTAATACTACCCTAAATTGGTTCGATATATTTGCTTTCATTATTTTTATTGCATTAAAAACTATTATTATGATCAAGAAAACCGTAAATATCATTTGCTATTGTTTTATTGTTTCATAAATTTTGTAATCACATTACATTAACATACCTATAAACGATTGGCAATATTAAATGTCAATATCTCCATTAGTTCTAGATAACAATAGAAACAATAACAATAACATATAAGTGTTCAACAATAGAAAATAAAAGGTAAAATATGTTTTACACAAGTAGCAACTATTGTATTAATGATACCATAAAAGTAAAAGAATTCTTTGTGAAATCATATCATATTGTAGCATAAAATTGATTGAAATACAAATTCATATTGATCAATATGCCGATTGGTTCGGGATGAATTAAAAAATAATAATAACAACATATAAGTGATTGACAATAGAAAATAAAAGGAAAAAAAAAATCCTTAATGCAATCTTAGACTAAGAATTCGTAACATCCTTCCACAATGAAGGGCACATGAATTATTCTTGTTATAGAGGCCTTGAGTGTGGCAAAACAAAAATTAAGAAGAAAAGAAATAAAAATACTAAAGAAAAGTAAATTCGGTACATGTAAATTGCCATAGGAGAAATTTTTGTTCTAAGCATATTTGTTTCCACACTTTTCTTATCAATTTATATCTCTAGAATAGAGGAAAAAACAAAAAGAAAAACTATACATCATTTGCCATTCACAAATAGTAGTAATTAATAGAACATTAATATAATTTTTATAATGATATCGTAAATAAATATAATGGATAAAAAGTAAAATATGAATAAACAAAAACTTTCAAGGCTATTTATTATCTGAATTATATTCATAACATAAATTCAATTAAAATGAATATTGAGCGCATCAAATTGATCTAAATTACAATTGAAAAATAAATTCAGTTAAAATGATCATAGAGTATATCATATTATATTCATATTTAGATACACTATTATATTGACAATTTGCAAACACTCCTATATTAATATTTTGCTTCTATTGTTTCTATTCCTTGATTTAAATTTGCCACCACATTTCATCTTTACATTTCATAAATCTATTTTCTAATCATCACCTACATAACAAATAATATAAAAGTTAAAAAAAAAGTAATCAAAGTAAAAAAGAAAAAAGATAACCCTACTGTGAATAAAATAGGTGAAATTAAAACTATCAACTCCAATTAAGCAATATATCAATTAATCATCTTACAATGGAATACCTATAAAATTTCATGACATAACAAATGAATATATAAGTTAGTTAAAGATTTGAAAGAAGAACTTTGCATGATCAAATTATTAATAAGATAATTAATAAAAATGAATGGAAATTAATCATCACAACTAATATATAATGCATTATTGCAAAGTTAAAAGATTTATGAAGAACATTAATGACAACTTAAAATGATGGAATATAAAAAAAATAAAGGAAAGAGCTTATATAATATGATTTAACCAAAAAAGTTAATGGAAAATGTAATTAATGAAAATTAATAACATCATTAAAAAAATGATGAATGAAAATAGAATATGAATAGAAAGAGCTTTAAAAGTTATATATTATAATATAATTTGATAAAAAATTAATAGATAGAAATAATGAAAATTAATGATGCCATAAAAAAATAACAAATGTAAAATAAAATATAAAAATACGATTTTCAAAAATTATATATTATAATGTGATATATTAGATAGCATAATGTTGGCCTACTTAGTTATCTAAATATTCAAAATATAAAATGATGCATATATATTTATAGGTGCAAATAATAATTTTTTTCTTCAATTTTCTAGCCAAGTAATTAGCTGAGAAAATGAATGAGAAGAGTATACTAACTAGGGTAAGTGTAAGTACCTCTCTGACCTTGTGTGATTGGTTAGGTTCTGATGTAATTATTAAACAATGCAATATAGGTTTTGGTTTAAAGTTTTTTAAACTTAAGTCATGGCATAGGGTACTAGATATGATCGTGCACTAACCTTAGTTGGAACCCACACTCTATATGTTATGAGTATCAAATTTCAAGACATTTTGTAATTTTTTCTTTTAAATATATTGGATATTGTGAAACCTAGTGTATATAATTTACTTTGATAAATATAATAAAATTTTAATTATATTAGCATAACTTATAACCAGGTCAACACTTGATTAAATTGTCAAATCTATCTTAAACCCACCATTGATGTAGTTATCAAGGTTTATCTTTGCTGCATGTTGTTATTTTATGTTTTTACTGGCATTGTATTTATATTTGTTGTGATATACTTTTAAATGTGATATTAATTTACAATTTTAATATTTACGACTTTTGACGTGAATAATTAATAGTATTTCAATTAACAAAAAAAATAAAGGAAAAAAAAAAAAAAAAAAACTCACACTCCACATGATATAAGGTTTTTAAACTTTTTAAATTTGTCGTTATAAAATAGGATTCAATGCAGAAAGCTTTCCGTACCTGCTGTGGGGATGAAATGCAAAATCATAATTTTTTATTTGAATTACTTACGTCGGAATTGACTGGTACCTGTCAAACCAAACAGCCTCGGCCCAAAGGAAGTTGAGATATCTGTTGGCGCTGTTTGACTGTCGGTTGAGATTTACATTTATATATATTGGCCGGTGAAACTTATGCTCACATAATCAAGTTAAGTATATTCGAAAGCCCAGATGATATTCCAAGCTGGCCAAAATCATTGGATATACTCTTAATATTTTTTTTTTCAACTACTTGATAGGTGCTAGACAAAATAAATAAATAAATAAAAGAAAAAAAATTACCTTATGGGGGATGGAAAAAATGAGACTTTTTCATTATAATAAAAGAATAATATGCTTAAAACAATAATTATTTTAAAGGATCACTAACGTTGGAACGAGCAGATACAAAGTAAATTAGATATAAGACGTTACTTGTAACTTATCTAATATCCCATCCTATAGGAGCTAGTTTTTCAATTTTTGAAACAAAAATCTCTCCTATAGTATCTTAGAACTATTATTGAACCTATATTATGTGAACTCTATAATTTTTTTTTCCATAAAATTCAACTTCATCGTTTTTTTTTATAGCAAATTCTAGTTATTTTATTATTTATTTATCTATTTTGGTGATTATAGCTAGAAGGAAAGATTTGAGCCAATCCATAAACCAAACTAAACTGATTTTTTTTTGTTTTTGGTAGTTTGATTTGGAAAATTTTCAATCTAAACCAAATTAAAAATTTATGGCTAGTTTTCATAGATATATTGAACCAAATCATTTTTAAAATAATAATAATAATATTTTACTTGTAACCAAAATTCTTTTATTATAATATAATATTTTAAAAAATTAGTTTATTTTTTAAAATGAATACATATTTAAATTTTAAAACAATAATATAGCAAATATTTATATATGTTAAGTCCAACTTTATACCATATACTAGTTTTAGGAATAAAATTAGCTGTTAATACACATTTAAAATCTTTTAATTACTTGAATATTAACTTAATCAATTTCTTATATAATATCAACATATGTTATTATTAAATAAATTTATTACTTCTCATATGAAATTATATATTAAGTAAATATATTTTCTTAGATAACAAATTATAGTTTAATTTAAAAACTAAACCAAAGTTTTATAATTTAGAAAAATCCCTAAACTAAATCGTATGGTTTGGCTCGAAGTGACAAAAAATCAACCACATTTTCAAATCAAATCAAACCAAATCGTACCCATTCATAACATAGACTCATGAATCGTTTCCTTAAATTGAGAAAGTATAACTAGAGCACGTGAAAGAAATAATAATAATAAATAGAACTATAAAATGAAAAATATAGTGCATATAATTGTACGTCTCATGATTCATGAACTATAGTACCATAATATACTAGACCTATATATTAGAATTAATAATCATAAGGAATGAAATATGACTCAAAAAGCATGAGTAAGCTCAAAAAGGTCAAAGGTCATCATATTGTCCACATTTGTCGTCCTCATAACATAACTAGTTATTAAAGGTTGGTTTAGGTTTTCCTTATGACCAAACCAAATAATGAAAGGTAGTTAGTTTTTTGTTATTGTGAACCCAACCATACAATTTGGCTTAGGAATTTTTTTAAATCATAAAATTTCAATTTAGTTTACTTCAGTTTATAGAGTAAACCATATTTTGTTATCTAAAAAGGCATATTTACTTTATATGTAATCTCATAAGAAAAATATTAAATTTATTTAATAATAATATATATTGATATTATATAAGACATTAATGAAGTTGGTATTTAAGTAACTAAAAAATTTTAAATATGTATTAATAGCTTATTTAATTTCTAAAATTAGCATATAATATAAATTTTAAATCAACCTAAATACATATATACATATATATATATTTATCATAATCTATTAAAGTTAAAATAAATAGTTGGTCTCATCATAATTCATAATAAACATCTCTCACCTCATCTAGAATCCTAATGGGCTATGAGTAATGTGTGAGTTTGCCCCTTTGAGGTAAACTATTTTTTAAAAAACAGTTTCAAGAAAAGTATTTCCCGGAATACCGTAACATGTGATTTCTTCATATTCAGAAATTGCAGTCATAACTTGTGATATCTCTACATTCAAAAGTCACAATCCCAATCTATGATTTCTAAAGAAGTTGCATCTTTAACATGCTATTTCCGTTGTATTGGGTGACATCTACTATTTCCTTATTCTTTAGAGTTAAGATTTGGTGAAATGGGTTCTTGTAAAAATGAATGATCTAACTTAAAAATATTTCAGACCTACGACATCATGTACCAGTCAGAAAAAGTCGTTAATAATTTTTTAAGTCCATGACAAATATCAAGGTTTATACAATACCACGAACTTGTCAAAAGGATAAACTTGTGATAATTTTGAAGTTCATAACATAAATCAATAAGAGAAACAAAATGATTTCATCAATTCATTCAAACTATATAAGCAAAATTACACAACTAAAGTAAATGAAGTTAGAAATTAATATACATTTTAGGAAAATAGAAAAAGTAGTGTATAATTACATAGCCAAATATATATCTAACCCCTACTCCAATGTTGTCTCTCATAATGTCCCTATCCATATCACGCTGAACTCTCTCCAATTTGGAAAGAGTTGCAAGGCCCTTTAACATTCGAGGATGAGTATAGGCTTTAAATGGTTATGAAATATATTGAGGATCTCTTTGCGTAAATCCCTCCCTTATATCTTGTGTACCTAAATGTATTTTCTTTAAAAGAGTGGGTGGAGTAATCGTAGATGTATATAATATATCAACATCAGGTGTGTAAAACTCCTTTGGATCAACATTGAATGTTGGATCATCATAATATAGGGAAGGATGAGCCGTCGGTGAGTAGTGAGTAAGTGGGACATCTGTAAGAGTACTAGGAGATTGATCTTATATTATCTGCTAACGACGACCCCTACCACGAACCCGTCTTCACCTTTGGCTAGCATAAGGTGGAGGCATCTCTTAATGGTGCTCCTAATGATCCAGAAGGAATAATGTGATACCACCATAACCTTAAAGGAGATGCTTCCCTGTAGCTACTATGGTCTGAGTCTCTTCTAAGGAATCTGCCACCGCAAAGCAAGCGAAGTAATTCGACTACATGGAAAGTCAAGTATGTTAATAATATAATGCAAAAAACATGAAAGCGTAATGATATGGTTAAACGACTTACTAGGGCACTAAGCATGAAACTGGTTCAAGCAACGTACTGTTTTATGACATTATGGTACTAAGAGTAATACTTGGGATCTACCCCACCTAGCAATGTGTCATCGAACTCTAACTAAATGATAGAGATCACATGTCTCCTCCAATCTTCATCGATTTTCCCTCTAAGATCAATCTTATGGAGGGAAGGAGACGTGTCACGTTGCTGTGATATCCTCTAGATCCTACCAAATTGCCTTATCAGTCAATCAAGATTGTGCCACTCTACAATATGAAAGTAAATTAGAGGCACATGAGCACGCCAAATATCACTTCCTTCCTAACAAGAAAGGGGAAGCTACTATAAGAGCCCCTATGTATATGGTAGCCAACATATCTAGAAGAAATAAAGTTATTACAATATTAAATCTAACTTATGTACCATACTTGCTCAGGCATTTGTCGATCTAGAGTGTCTCGATATTGTTCAAGAACATGAGTGGCCACTTGCGTGACATCAAATATAGCGAGCTAATGACATGCTAAAGGAGCATCATGGGGAATGTAGACTTGGAGCCGAATTATAGTGATGTGTGGAAATCTATCATAGGCCTAGATCTATAGAAGAATCACAACTCCTCTAATCTCTTGTGTGGATGCATTAGCAGCACAACACAAGAATCTATACAACTAAGCTAAGCATACTGCCCTTCAGTTGTATTGCCTTACCACTTGAAAATCCTCTAAAAGCAGGAGGAACATCAAATGAACTAGGTTGGAAGATTTGTCCACAAAGACGATTCCACCAGTTAGCTAAAGGATGTATGCACTTGCGTACCTCATGATGGATAAATCTTCTTCATCGTTCAATAGCCCCTTAAAAGAATTCTTTAATTAGGACAATTTAAGTCGTCCCTTGGAGATATCACGAGAGTTAGGCTTAATGCCAAGTAGGCGCTCACATTTGTTTGCCCAATGCAAGCTAGTGACATTAGTGACTACATGCCCATCAATGGATAAACCGAATTGCATCGGCAGATCCTGTAAGGTCACCATTACCTCCCCATGTAGCATATGAAACATGTGCATCTCCGATCTCCACCTCGCCATAAGGGCTATAATGAGATGCCAGTTCAACTATATGAATGTAAGCTAGGACACCCCACGAAAGCTAGCCTATTGTAAATAAGGTAGAAGGTGCTGGTCTAAGTGTAATCTCTCCTTTGGGGTCTTCAGAAAGGCCTCTTGTTGATGGCATATTAACTAAGTATCCTCTTGAAAATGAAACAAAATTTATACAAATAATGTGGCTTATGAGTATGCAATGTAATGACAAGTGGAAACTGATTATATACCTGTCCTCCCCTAGACAGCCTTTGAGCAATGGGTATCTTGTAGTGTGAAAAGCGATTTATCTAATGGGCCTAGATCCATCTACATAAGAGGCAATAAATAGTTAAGTCATTTTTAAATTTATAAAACAATTTTTCCTTTTTCTTTTCAATTACCGAATAAAGAGTTACGCATTAATTGTTACTAAATATTACAATGGCTAGCAAACATGAACCTTGTCTCCCCCTTCATTTAGGGTATCTTCTTCTATTGCGCCCCTCCCTTTGATGAAAACCACACGCATTCTTCAATGGTGGCTCCCTAAGATCCATTTCATTGTGGTATCGCTTAGATTGAGTCCTACCCTTACTTTAGGTAAGATTGACATCTAGATGAACGAATGGAATTTATATGTCTAGCTACCTACTATTGTCCCCAAGAGGATTGAAGCTAGTACGATATACGAGAGTTTGGTGTGTCTAATAATATTACTTGGCCATACATTGCATACTGTCCACATGAACATATCACATTGTAGCAAAAGCATGTCAACAAAGAATTCTGTAAGTCTAACATTTGTTACTTATGCATTCATCTCTCATTAGGTTTATAGTATGACTATTGTCGCTTGCAATCCCATATCCGGTTCTTCTCATACTCGTGATAACCTAAAAAATTCCATTTGCTTTGTCAAAATTGATGACCTTGTGGTGACTAACAGCTTAATCTTGTTTCTAAATTTTCTCAGCGGCCTATGGTGTAAACACCTCCCCTTTTGCAAACCCTTTACTAGCCTTATCACGCTGTTGTTCCTAATACTCGACATAGTTATAAAAGATTTTCATAACTAATATCGACATAAGTAAACACCTTATATCCTTCAACACAATGTTATAGCTCCCACAAAGGTTAATGGTCATAAACCCATATCTAAAGCTCCCGTCATACGCTCAATTCCATCTTTCTCTAGGATTGTGAGTGAAATAGTTAGGTGCAGCTTCATTTCTTTTTCTCAATCCCTTCATGTAAAATTCAAACTTGTTTTCCTATGCTTCAAACCTACTATAGTAATGAGTTTTTGAAGTGGGGCACTTTTGAACTTTGTATTGAAGATATTAGCCATATGTCAAATGCATAACCACCAATGCGTAAAGGGGGGCTACCATCCAATATCGCAGTGCTTAACTGCCTTGACTATCCCTACATGTCAGTTGGATATGAGACATATCATTTCCCAATTACAACGATAATCGACAATGTGTTCCTTCAACAATGCTAAAAATAGTAATTTTTTTCTCAATAAATAGGAATAGTAACTTTACAAGATCTGAATGCTATAATTTTTTAGTGGTGCAACTATAATCCTATCATTAAATGTTACTTCACCATGAAAAAAAAGGAATTTTAAAGGAAAAATGTAAAAACATGACATGTGTTTTAACACTTTGCAAGCTCATGACTTGCATTTTGTTTTTTGACAAGCAAATGGCCTGTATTTTATCATTATCACCATCTATTGATGTTGGTTAGGGGACATGTAAAAGCTTTTGAGATGATCCATAGATGTTGGTTAGGGGACATGTAAAAGCTTTTGAGATGATCCATAATAATCAATCTCATGAAAATAAATTAAAAAAATACATAAACTAAAAGAGGAGAAAGAAATTTTTAAAAAAGTCGTAAAACTATCAAGCCTTCATGGGTTACCACAAGGTCTAGAGGTATTTGACCACCACCTTAAGAGGGTCTTGTGAACTTCCATGCTTTTACAATCCATCAACATCCATTATTATTATTTTTAGGATTTGTTTGTTTCATCTATTTTTTATCTTTTTGGTATTTGTTTAAATATGCATATTTGTCAATAATAAAATATCACAAAAGATGAAAATATATATACATATAAACCCTCTCTTATAAAGTTAAATCTTGAATATATCTCTATAAAATTGAACTTTACTATTCTTTACTTTATTTATTTATTTTAAAAATATACAATCAAAATTTCCCTTTTTAATACATAAACTATATATTTTTAAACTTTTTCTTTTAAAAGTACATGAATTTTTATTTTAAAATTCTTATTCCCTAATCATTATCTTCATCATAATTATAAAATAGAAATATATAAGAAACATATAAGAAAGTTTTCCAAATGTTATACTTCAAATAGATACAAATCATATATATATAAGAAATAGAGAAAAAAAAATGATAATCCAAATAGAGTCTTAATCATTTAACCTTCTTTCTTTTATCAACTACTTATAAAAGGAAAAATAGCTTAAAACATGAAAATATGGGGGACTACTTTTTTGTTTTTTCAAATGGTGGAATAACATTTTGACATTAATGTTATTAGTGTGTTTGGTTCTTTCTTTCTTTTTTTCTTTTTGTCTTTTTAGTATCTATTTATGTGTTTGTCAAGAATAATGTCACGTTTGATATGTATGAATAATCTGAAATGAAATGGAATGGATTATAATAGAATGGAATCAGCAATGGAATGCCTAATCCATTTTTGTGTTTTAAAATGTTCACGAAATGAAATATAATGGAATTGTATACAATGATATTTGCTAAAATTGTTCTTAATTAGTGAATATATTAAATATACATTAATGAATTACAAATGTTATTTAAGTAATTTTTATTGAAGAGGGGGAATGAAATTGCAATTTTGTCACCTTAAACGCAGAATTGCAATTGCCCTTGAAGGTAGAATCGTTAATTTTAAGAAATCGTAATTTCGTTTTATAAAAACCCTTCAGAAAATGGGAGATGGAATAGTATCTAAAATCACTATCCTATTTCAGGTTGATTCTCACACACCAAACAAGCCATAAGATACAAAAAAGATAAAAGTAAAAATGCATATATACCTTTCTTATAAAATTAAATATCTAATCGTTACTTTATTAATTTTTATAAAAATACTAATTGAAAATTTCTTTTCTAATATATAAAATATTTTTTAATTTTTTTCTTAAAAGTGTATGAATTTTGATATCGACAAGATAATTATAAATTTTTTTAAACTTTTTCTCTCAAAAGTGTATGAATTTTGATATAGATAAAATAATTTCTAAGATATTTCAAATATATATAAATGTGATATAGAACAAACAAATGTGAGGAAGAGGAAAAAAAAAATCCAAAATAAACTTGTAATATTAGTAAATTATTCTATAACTCACTCCACCTCCAACTCTACCAATACCATGTGCTAATCTCAAAAAAATAAAAATAAAAAATGCAACTCACTCAAAACATTGTTTGGTGTACACAACCCCCCCAAAAGGAAGTATTTAAATGGGCTTACTTAAAATTGAGGTTTAATTGAATTTGGTTCAAAAATATACCTTTTCCAGGGAATATATATATCGGGGAAATATTGCCAATTAATAAACGATTTCGATTAGCTTTTAAGGATTTTTCCTCTCCGAAAAAAGAGTATAAAGTGAATATTTTATTTCAATTTGTTTCCCTTTTTATCTGGGCAGTAAATCGGTAAGGTGGTTTTAATTTCATAGCTTTATCTCAATTTTTAAATCTAACTTTTCTAAAACAAGAACACATAAAAAAGAAGAAGTAAAGAAACCGAGAAAGTCCCTGAGCTGTAAGCCAGGCTGGCGGCATGTTCTTGATTGTCGGGGGTGGAATCCAACAGGAGGATCAACTGGCTTTGATTCCTTAGATGCCCCAAATCAACGGCCCAGATTTCATCATTCCTTTTATTTTACGTACAAATTAAAACCATCAAAAATCTTGCTTTCACGCTCTTCCTTATTTAACCTCCGATACCCGACGCTAACCTCGTCGTACTGCAGCCTCACGATACAAACTTACTAGTGTCTCTGCCTCCATCGTTATTGTGGACTGTGGTGCTGGTACTGATACTGACCCTTTTGGTTCTCGGTCCCACCCGCGTTCTCTTTGGGTTAGTCTTGTGTTTGAATTGTTGCCCTCTGGGTCGACTCGTTTAGGTTGTTTAGGACTGAAAGTTTTGATTTTTTTTTTTTCAGTTTTCTGCTTTGTGTGTGAAATTGGGTATTCGTTGTTTTGTCTTGGATGTGTGATGGCAAGCGGATTTCGATGTTTCCTTAGCCACATTATGGGTTTTTGTTTTCTTAAGAAATTTTCTCATATTTAATTTGTGAAATTGATTGTTTTGTTGTTTTGTCTGCAGAAAGTTTTTAACTATTTAAGTTTTTCTTTAGTCACATTCGCAAATTAAGCGTCATTTTAATTAGATTGAGATCATCTTTTATGTAAAATCGCAAAAAGAATACTTTGGAGTATGATACATATATATATATGTTTTTCTTTTTATTTTAAGTATGTAATTTCTTTTTAGATCTGAAAAGCCGATTGAAATTCAAATCCCACTAGGGACACTTCTTGCGGCTATCATAGTGTAAGCTATACTAAGTCGGTACATGGGCTCATAGGCTGGTTTATATGCCTGAAGTTAGCGGTGACCGTGCCCGTGCCAGTGCCAGTGCCCTCCCACACCGCGCCCCCCCCCCCCCACCCACCCAAAAAAAATGAAAACTGATTGACACTTTAATTGTGTGTATGGTATTATATTTCTGCTTTGATTTTTCAATTTGATATAATGACTGAGACGTATTTTAAATACATAAAAACCTTTTAGTTGGACAGTGGGACCAGCCTGAATAAATTCACCTTTTTAGTTGGATCCACGTTCTGTCAGCCAAAATCAAAGTTCTGTTTTCTTGTCTATTTTAATTTCTGCATGAATGAGCTCTGTAAAAGCTGTGTAATCTACAAGCTACTTTTGAGGTTTTGAAAAGGTCTCTTGCTTTGCTTAACTAGGAAGATAATAATAATAATAATATTCTAGTGTTGTGCTGATTGTATTGTATGAGATGCCTTCTTAACATCAAACATATTGTCGTTTTTTTTTTTGGATAAGAACATCAAACATATTATCTACTAAAAGACTCTGTAGTTTTGCAATCATTATACTGATCTGTTTGTTAGATTGTCCAATTTTATTTGAAGTGAATTCTGGTTTCTGCGGATTTTATGTGCATCATGTATTCCATATTCTGGATATAGGATGCTCTAATGATGGAGGAGATTTTTTGAACGATCTAATCTGCCATTTCAGCATATTCATGTCTTGATAATTATCTCATTAACTTGGTTCTGTATTTCTTTTGTGTTCGGTTGCGTTGTAAAGGGAGAAGCATATAAGATGGTTGCCCAGGGCTTTGTTGTTGATTTGGATAAACCACTTGTCTTTCAGGTAATCATTCATTGCTATTTGATATTTAAGCTGTTTATACTTTCATATGCTTGAGTTTGTAACGGATATGGGGGAAAATAAATTTAGTTTCAATCATTCATTGCTATTTGATGTTTAAGCTGTTTATACTTTCATATGCTTGAGTTTGTAACGGATATGGGGGAAAAAAATTTAGTCAGTCTCAAATTCTTAATATCTCATACGCCTTTCCTAATGTAAATTCTGATGGCATTTGTTTTCCTTGTACATTTTTTTTGGTGAAATTCCTATTACAAGTTCCTCCTTTCCCAATTCCCTTCTTTGTGCATTCAACTTTTAGTTTCTATATTCTCTTTGATTGGCCTCTCATTTGCCGTGTGTTTTCCCTTGAACACCAATATCATGGAAAATTTAAAATTCTGGGTGATTTAATTCAACTTGAGATATGACTCCTGCATAACTGGAATTTTTGTGCCAGGTTGGTCATCTGGGTGAAGAATATGAAGAGTGGGTTCACCAGCCTATTGTAAGCAAGGAAGGGCCTCGATTCTTTGAGAGTGACTTTTGGGAGGTAATGCTAGATTCATGCATTGCAACATAACTGTCATATTTTACAGTACTTTTTATCTACCCTAAAGTTTGTGAAATAGTTCTAATTGTTTCTACAATCCCTCCTTGAAACAGTTCTTGACTCGCACTGTCTGGTGGGCAATTCCAGCCATTTGGTTGCCAGTTGTATGCTACTGCATCTCCATGTCTGTACGGATGGGCCACACAGCACCTCAGATTGCTTTAATGGTGGCTTTTGGCATCTTTGTCTGGACATGGATTGAATACACTTTGCACCGTTTCCTTTTCCACATTAAAACAAAGTCTTATTGGTTAGCTCTCTCTCTCCCCCCTCCTGACAGAGGTGCATTTTATGTTATATAGACAAAATGAGTTTTGTAGTTAAAGTAATTATGTAATTTCCTTTTGGTGATTATCACAAAATTTAATGGAATTTCCTGTCTCTCTCCAAATTTTCATATGTGAACTTCCTTAAGTTGTGATTCGGTAATACTTTCAGGGGAAACACAATGCATTATCTTCTTCATGGCTGTCATCATAAGCACCCCATGGATGGACTTCGGCTTGTTTTCCCTCCTGCTGCCACCGCTATTCTTTGCATTCCCGTATGCTTCTTTTGCAATCTCACTCTTGTAATTTGATTGCTGACAGAGTTGCATTTTATGTTATATAGGCAAAATGAGTTTTCTAGTTTAATTATTATGGAATTTTCTTTTGGTGATTATCATTAGATTTAATTTAGCGTGGAATGCTAATCTTATAATGTTTTAGGACTAACATTCCAATTGTTAATTTCTCAGCTGCTGCTACTCAATTGAGTGTCTCATGGTTGTTTGTTGGTCCCATGTGAGAAATAATTAAATGGTTTGTGATATGTGGACCACATGCTTTGGGCTACGCTCATCGGACGTAAAACATTCCTGTAGAGCATTTCAGGAGTGGCTATTACGTTTTCATGTTTTGTTGGTTTTACAACCTTAATTCGAGGAATTCATTGGTCATGGAAAACCTAGAAGTATAGTCTATCCTTATATGGGACTTGATGTGAAAACTCAGTCCCTAAATATAGAACCCTAAATATAGACATCAATTGCAAAATCTGTTGCAGCCTGTGGGGCTGCATGGGCCTTTCTAATCATCATTTTGACAGTATTGTCTGTCTTGGGATCTAAGCTAGGTGTTTAGGTTATTTTCAAATTGAAATTCATGAAATTGGAGAAACTGTGAAATGGTAACTTAACATGGCTTCACTACTTCACTAGTAATGTTGTAATTCAAAGTGTCCTACATTTCTTTTGTATCCTTTCCTTTTCTCTTGTGGCAAACTTCCATATCATTGTCTCCAAAAAATTTCGATATCATTTGCAAGATGTGAATGATTGTGAGCTGTGGTTAGTCATCTCGTTGCAATGTTTTGTTCACTATTGGTCATAGAAATTTTGGGATTGCATCATCTAGATTTCAGTTTGTAGGTGTTGCTGTTGCAGGCTTCTTCTTCCTACTCTAGGTTATCAACAGTCTAGTGTGTCATAGATTGCTTGTTCTTTACATGCTGACTTCCTTTATTTATCTGTTTTTTTACCAGTTTTGGAACCTGGTAAAGCTTATTTCCACACCTTCTGTTACTCCTGCATTATTTGGTGGTGGCTTGCTGGGCTATGTGATGTATGATGTCACCCATTACTACTTGCATCATGGCCAGCCAACAAGTGATGTGCCGAAAAATCTCAAGGTAAGTAAGACTCACAGTATCAAAGTGTTTTATGACAACGTTTACCCATGGTTGTGAATTGTTTCAGGCTCATTAGGGAGAACTCATTGGTCTCTTAGAACTCTAAAGTTCTGAAATTTCTTTTTGAGAAAAATAGGTCCTGCCTTACTTTTTTCCATTCATATCTGATATAGATACAAGTACAAGTGACAGTCAATACATAGTAACTTCTCCTTATCAATTAAGACAAACAACAAACCATGCTGCAACAATAAGAAACACGAGAACCAGAACACTTAGACGAAATAAAACAATTGCAACTGAATAGACATCCCTCTAGCTAAACCATTTACCCATGCTGGGAGTGATAACAATTCAGCAAACCCGTAAAATACATACACAAACACTTGTGTTGTATTTATTATCTTTACTTCAATGTTCTTTGTCTTTGTTTGACAATCTTTTTAGATTTGGATAAAAATGTATAGTGAGGAATTCTAAGCACTAACCTCCATTCAAATATAAGCTCCAAGATGTATATTAAGTTTTATTTGCTAAGATGTTGTGGTTTGCTTTCCTATGTTCTGCAGAAGTATCACCTGAACCATCACTTCCGCATCCAGAACAAAGGTTTCGGCATCACCTCATCCCTGTGGGACAGAGTGTTTGGAACACTTCCTCCAACAAAAGCTGCTGAGAAGAGTAGATAAGTCAGTTAAGAGTTGTCCGTTTGTTAGCAACAATTTCTCAGAAACCCGATAAATTATATTTATTCATCTAGAAATTCCTTTCATTTAGCTTCATTGATTTAGCGTATGTTTCTCAGTTTATGCCTCCTAGCAATGCAGGGTGACCGGTGTCAATTTTGTGTTTCCGTTTTGTGTGGGAAGATGTTGTGTATAGATGTGACTTTCCGATCCCATTACCCGTAAGCTTTTCGCCTTCTATATGATGATTTCTTCGATGGGGTTTCTCATCTTCTGTGGCTTGCGAGTTTAGTTGAATGGTTTCCCTGTCTGAAATTTGCTGAAATATCATCATGGGGTTTTCATTTCTGGAGATACCAGATGAGAAGTAATTATGTTGGGGGGAAATTGAAGAAAACCGAACCATCTCCACGGGGACGAAGTGGTGAGTGTTCAAAGTCTAGAATCGTTAGTTTGCGTAGGGCGCAAATCGAGTGAAGTTGAAATCTCATCTGCTTCCTCTAAATCCTGCATGAATCTAGTCTATGGGCTCGTTGATGGAATCATTCAGTTGATCATTCGAAGTTTAAATTTCAGCGTAACATGATGAACTGGACGGTTCCATTGACATGTCGACAATAATGGTTTTTTTTTTTTTTTTTATATCCTTGGGATGTTGGATTTTAAGGTAATGTTTGTTTACTATCAATTTATAGTATTAAATAGGATAAAATTTTTATTCTTTTTATTTGGTTTGTTAATTGTTAAATATTAAGTTGTTTGTGTCTTTTTTAACTTAAAAATTTCTATAAAATGAGAACAATTTTTCAACTTCTAATTTTTTCAAAATAGTCGTAAATATTTAAATAATGACGTCGTTGGTATTATATTATTTTAAGAAGATCCAAGAAGGGCTCTTGGCATTTATGTGGCTTCTTCCTTGGGAAGCATGATTGTACTGCTGACCTCTACCATGTCCACGTCCCTGTCCCTCTCAGTCGACCAGTATTTCACGGGTTGCATGAACTCTGCAGTCTGCATCAGGTAAAAGTGCAACGGTAGAGATGAAATTATGAATCCATTTGCTTAAATCAAAAACTTATTTTTAAGTCATTATTTGATGACTTTTTACAATATCATCCCACTTTGTTCACTTCTCTTTTGGACATTAGTAGAGGATTATATATATAATGAATAATATATTGCAATAATACGTATATTATATGATATACAAGAGTATAAGATATGGTATATACGATGTTAAAACATAAATACAAACATATACCATGCTACTGTATAGTATATTCTAAGATTAGCATAGATAAACAATGTAGCATTAATTATATATCCGTTATGTTAAAGGGCAAGATATCTGTTTGATGTCTTGTATCATTTTAATAATATTTAACCTTAATTATATTTGTCAACAATTGATAACTTCTATTTAGAAAAAACTGCACCATATGGCTAACTATAATAGTTTACTCTACTGTCTGTAAAGTCATGTTCTGTGACATTTTGGTTGGATAGTCTCCTTTTTTATTTAACTAGATGAAGATTCTACAACTTTACATCAATAATAATTATATTTGAATATGTGATCCAAGTTTTTTTAAATTATTTGTATCATTTTATATACGTATTGTATTGTGTGGGTGCATGTTTGCATAGTATATGTGTGTGTGTGTGTGTGTGTAATGTTTAATATATATAGTGAAGAAGAAAGGATAGTTAGCATATTATAAGGTTTTTTAATAATTTGAGGGGACTACGTTTTATCTAATCTTGCCTTATCCCATTCTTCATGTCATATTAGAACTTCAATTTATAATTCACTTGGTGACGCCGGGCCGAAGCATGGACCCTTTTCTTATCACTAGCTTCTGAGACCCAGAAATGAATGGATTCTTTTGATTTATTTTTCTAAAAGAAAAAAAAAAGGTATTTTTTGTATATATATATATATAATTTTGAAAGCTTTTATTTCAAAAAATTATAATTTTTACAAAATTTAATATAAAATAATATAATACTCCGCATGAAATGGTATATTTTTCAAAATATTGCAACTTTTACATAATTGAATACAAATGATATAACACTTCCTATGAAATGATATTTTAGTTGTATATTGTGAAAGATAATAACTCTTTCTAAATTAGAACAATTTTATTAAAAATTATCCAGTAGTCATATATAAACTTACATTATTAATATGTTAATTGTGAATTTTTTGAATAAATTTATTATATTTGTCATTAAGTTTATTTTTAAATCAAAATCCACACGTGGCGTGAGATTTTAATTAGTATATATAATTTTGAAAATTTTTGTTAGTTGTACCTTTTCATTAGTAAATAGTAATACTTTTACACTATTTATAATTTTTCTTTCCTTCTTATTTTCTTTCTTTTTTTCTTTTTTATTTATTTTTTCACTTATACGTCTTTATCAACAATACCTTTCAACAATCAACAATTCTTTTCTTTCGGTTATGTATGCAAAATACCTCTCCTTTGTGTAAATGATGATATAAGAGTTGCATTTACCACCTGACTTAATATAAAATAATACGATTTTAGATACTATTGAAATGTTGTTGCTAATTCTGAATGGCAGATCCTTCATTGTACTAATGTAAAAAGATCAATGGTGATATAAAACGAATATGTAATATATATTTATAAAATTAAATATAGATTTCATGTTATAATTAAAACAATTTGTATATGCACAATATGAATATGTGAATTGTAATAATTTTTTAATTAAATATATTACTTTCTTTTACAAGTATATACTTTTAATCAAAATTAGCATACTATATATATAATTTTGGAAACTTTTGGTTACTATACCTTTCATTAATAATACCTTTAAACCGTTTATAATTTTTCGTGCTTATCATTTATACTTTTTCATTGTTAATTAATGCCTTTTAGCTATTATCATTTTTTTTAATTTTTAATTATGTATGCAAGAAACATATTTTTGTGCAAGTGATGATAAATAGTTGTAATTCTTACGTAACTCACTATATGATGACACAACTCTTGGGACATAGTATTACGTTCTTAGTTTCAAGCTTAGTATCTTTTTGTAAATGTCTTGTCATTTCATATAAATGCAGATTGTCCATCAATAATTATACAAAAGTATAACAGGTAAACTTTTTTATGTAAATAAATAATAGTATCAATATCGTATATGGATTTATTTACGAATATATATTGTCAATCTAATTATAATAATCTTTGATGTGTATATGTTTAAAGTCAAAATCTGCATATAACATGGACGTTTAACTAGTTTATGTTAAATGGAAGAACACTGCATGGTGTTGACTAATTAACAAAAACAAGAATAATAATACTTAAAAGTTTACATGGCATATAATGATGCATGCATTTTATTTTATTTTATTTTTTTGATGCTATAATGTGATTTGTGCCCTATGTTTGATTTTATATAGTAAATTTTGATTTATATTCCAATTATCATGCTTCAAAATCAAGAGACAAGTTTGCTTGTCACATGTCACTACCTCATTGATAATCACAATAAGGCCATTAGTCCAACTACAACTTGAATTAGATCAAAATGGTCTTATTATATTCCATTGGAGAAAGTTACTAAATGATAATTGTTTAAAAAATGAAAAACATGTAATATATCCTTTGTTAAATTGAGTTCTTTCATCTTATCCACTATTTTCTATCCTCTTGGTAGGAATCATTTCTTTAAGTACTTTTCAAATTCACAAATATAGTTATTTGGATTTTTGTCATCATATGAAAAGGAATTGTCATGTATCATGTGTCATGCCTTAAAACTCGGGACCTAAATAGTCCGTCATATATCCATACTACAGTATGAGTATGCTAAGGTTTAAAATAATTAAATATCTTTAAATCATAAATATTTCACAATTATTTCTTTGAATCACAAGTAATCTTCAAATTCAATAATTTAAAATTTCACAACTATCAATTAAATTACAAACTAAATTAAAGTAATTAACCACAAGCTATAATAACCTACTTTGTGATCCATCCATCTTAATGTACTAGCGTTAAACCCAATCCGAAGCTTTGAATGTCAATACCATAATTATCTTCTCTTGTACCTAAAAAAAATTTCCACAAAAATATTTTTTTGTGCATAAAAATATATGCATGTGTTGAAGCTTAATACAACATATGCCACAACAAACATACACACACATACCTAATCTAATGCAACAAGTACCAAGCTATTATATTTTAATATTAGCCATCAAACAACATAGTTCAAAGTCATACGTATCTAACTTTAGACTTGGAGTATCTCATGATTCCACAAAACACATTTTTTTCACTTAGATGACATCCATAACGCCAATGATATCTTTTAGTTGCATCCTCCCATAGTCATCACTAGATCGATTCATTAGGAGACCAATCCACTCACAAACATCCACCATAGGACCCCATAGCCCTCATAGTGACTCAACTTGTAGTTTCTCTCTACAATCTCCTAATCCATTCTCATAGCGACAAATGATCAGCAACCCACTAAGAACATGGGTGCCTAAAACTATCAAATCATCTCAATGAACGACTCTATTGGGAACACCATTACACACTGATCATTGGGTGCTGCGCTAGTTCACCAATTATTTGGATCCTCAGTCATAGCCAAACACAAGCAATAGGTAATTAGGTTATTGCTTTGAGTATAGTTCATTTGTAGCTACCTTAACACGCACAATACATGAAGCATGGTTACATAGATGCATCCTATGCCACTGAACTTCTTACTTCATTAATATCACTTAACCTTGATTCACATTACATGATGCCAAATCATAAATCCATAATTAAAAATTACGATCATAATCTAATGTTAGGTCTTTGATTAACTAGTTAAAAATGGTAATACCATAGCTAAAGAATTTATTCCAACTTAGGTTTAAAGGTTTTGCTATGGGTTAACTATTATCTATTTGAGGCTAACTATTAAACCTAAATTTTAATTAATTAATCCTTTTGTTACATTACCATATAATAAATAACTAAAAAGTCTAACCTTATTAATTAAATATATAATATTAGGTTAGATAAATAACAAGTTATCATGACTCATTTATAATTATGTTATCATAATAATATCTACGTTATTATAATCAACTAACGTATTATTTATAATTAATTTATTAAATATTAGCTTGTTAACAATGTCTAACTCATTATAATTAATCGTTGCTAGCTTTTAGTTAAATTTAAATTTTAGTTTTAATTAACTTTTGGTAGTCAAGTTAACTAATAATTTTTTGCTTTTATTAATAATTTAGTTAATAGTTAATGATTTTTACTAATTGAGTTAAATAAAATTATTAAATTCTATTAGGTTAAGTAGCATTAATAATGTTTTCCTAGTTCAAATAGGGTACTTAATACTTTATTTATTAGGTTTTGTAGATGCAATAACATTTATATATTGAATTAATGTGGGTCTTTAACCTTCATTGACTAAATTAATTAAGGTCATAAATCCCATTATATTAAATAGGGTTGATAAATGTTATCACAAGTCAAAAGTTAATAGATACCATAACTTTTCTTCATTAAGGTCATTAATACTATTAATAAAAGGCCAATGAATAAGATCAATTATTGCTATTTAAAAGATTTTTTTTGAATTTAAAATCTATTAATTAATTAGTCTTTTATTGGTGACATAATCTATTGCTATTAGATGCTATTAATTTGATTAATGATGGTCTTTTACTAGATTAAATAAGATTTGACTAGAAATTGTATTCAACTTTTTTCCAATCATAGTTTGACCCATAATTATTATAGTTTTATCTATTACTACTTAAAAACTTATTACTTCTAAATAATTAAATATTAAACCACAATTTAGCTAAAGGATTGTCTCACTCAATATATATTTATAAGCCAATAAATGTATAAGTTATTAACATATGACTATTGTTTTCATACACACACATACATACACATGCTAGAAAAGACATTTTATTTATTTTGTTTATAGTAATACTAAACATAATATTTAAGTAATATAATTAGTAACTACATATTAGTATATAAGAAATTAAGCATGTTCTTAATGATATAAGATTGATAATAAGTTAAACATACAATGCATTGTCAAAGTAGCATAATTGTTTTCAAAGTAGTACAAATTATCATATATCAAAAAATTCACAAGATATGATATACTTTTATGCAACTTATTTACTTTATAATCACAACACTCTTATTTATGTATACATTACTAATGTAAAGCAATTAATTATATAAACATATCATACTACAATATATATTATACAATATAACATTATCTAACATATAATTTAATTACTTTATAAGATAATGGTTTTATTTCTATTCATAAGTGTTACTAGCTATTTAGATTACAAGAGAGAACTCATCCATATGCTTTAAAGCAACTATTTAAAAGTTAAATTTATAATAAGAAAGTAACTAATTAATTCATAAAATATATATATATTTTTAATTACAATAGGTTACAAAGGAGAAACCAACGTCATGGCTAGTTGCAACAACTAGCAATCGCCTTTATAGTCAATTGCTACCACCATTTATTATTATTATTATTATAAATTTTATTTTATTTTATCTTTTTTCTTCTTTAGATATTCCAAGAAAGAATGACATCCCAGCACAAGTTACACTTCAATTTGTTAATCTCTAATTATTTGCTAATGAATTAAAACTCCATTCTTTATTTATAATATCATTTGTTATGAATTTGACCTAAAGTAATAACCAACTTAGTTCATATTGTAATAATCATATATTCATAATCATGACTTTGACAACAATCTATCCTTAAATTATAAATCCTTAAGATTCAATATTTTTTCTTATTTTTCATAAAATCCTAATCAATTAATATACTGTTGTGCTAGGTTTCTAGGAGGTGGTTAAATCATCTGCTAAAAGGAAACAAGTTAGGCTATGGGGGGTGTTGGAGTTTGTTCCAGCGTAGCCATTTCGATACCTAAGTTAGCACAAATATAAAATAGATGAGATATTGGAATGTCCAAAGTACAAGGGTCTAAAATTCCTTTACTCGATAATCTTCAACTTCTATTTATAGGTGTTATAGATGATCCCAACATGAGAAGTACATTAATTCTCAAGATCTTCTCCTAATATTGCAGGGGTGTATCTTTGACCAACCCCTATCTGTATCATTCTCTCATGTTTATCTGCTAAGGAGATAGACACAGAGATTAGAGTTGAAGGAGGTTGGGAATTTCTAACTTAAATCCGAACAATTTTGTGTTCAAATGGAATGGAACAAGTCGGCATGGATGAGTGGAGCTTAGACTAACGGGCCTTGGGGGTTCAAGCTCAAAATACTCTATCAACACATACTACTTCAAATTGAAATCTAATTATTTTAAAAGATTCGGTTTGAGCAAAAATTTTAATCATACCTATTGGATTGAATTGCAACTTTAAAACACTAATCCTCCTAGGACCAGGCACCAAAATCACAACCTTACAAATGCAGAAATCCTTCTCAATCTAACAATAGATTTTTCATGTTACTTTGAAGTTCTCTATGGTTTAAACTCAACTAAATGTAAAATTCCTTACCTTTCTATGGATTCCATAAACATTGAAGGATTCTATATAAAGCTCCATGTAATCCTAATAGCTGTCCCCTAAACTAATATAGACAAAACTATAAGGATTCTCTTTTTACCAATCATAAACTAAAAGAAATAATTAAGGATGGAATTCCTTTCACTTACCTTACGTAGCGTTTGGTTGCCATTCATGAAAAAAATACTGGACAAAAATTCAATGTGGTATTGGACAAAATGGCAAAATTTTGTACCATATATAATTAGGTACAAAAAATCTGGTACTGGACAAAAATTCATTTTTTTTTAAATCCCCAACTTGCTCTTCATATTTTTCTCTTTACAAACAAACCCTACCTCCCCAAACCCTTTTCATTCAAACCCATCCACGCCTCACTAGCTTGCCCTTCAAAGACAGTAGGAAAACCCATCGGCGCCACTTCGACAACGAGATTCATCGTGCAATCGACCGTTATTCGAACATCACTGTTGTCACGCCAGAAGTCACCGTTAGGTTCGTATCCTTCCATTCTTTCTCACATTCTTACTTGCTTTTCTATGTTCCTCGCATGCTCTACCTGTGGTTGTCGCTGTCCGTTTAGATTTCCCTCGCTTGCTTTTCTATCTTCGTTGCATGCTCTTCGTCTGTTTGTCACCGTGCGTTTAGATGTCTATTGAAATGGGACCGTGGTGGTGGATCAATCTTTCATGTATAAATAGATCATCACGTGTCCCAACTTGATTCCAAACTCACGTTTTGATTTCCAGTACGATAAGAATAAAGAAAATTACATAGTATGAGAAAAATAATAAACATATTTTTTTTAAACCATGTTTATTGCTAATTTCAAGTCAAGATTCTTTTATATTGTATATTATTTATCATGTATATATACGATATCGAAACATCATTTTTAAGATAAAAGAAAAGTAAGTAATGTGTTATTTTATTAAATATAACATAAATTATTGTAATTTATAATATGAATTATTAAATTTTTTCAATCAATGGATTTACACGAATTATTTTATATAATTTATAATCTCTTCAAATCGTATTTTCTTATAATAATATCAAATATGTATAAATAACTATGATATAATTAAAAGGATATAATTGTCAAATTTACTATGTTCAGTCCAGTACTTTGCAATTCCAAACACTGGACAACACAAAAATCTTCATCTAGTACTGAACAAAAAAAATGTGGTACAATTTTTTTTTTTTTGTCAAGTCCTTCTTATTTTGTCCTATCCATTACCAGTAATCAAACGCCACCTTAGAGTTTTTGGGCATCGGCTAAAGGAGGTTCTCTCTCTCTCTTTTATTTTTTTATTTTTTCATATGTTAGGTCCTTTAGCTTTCAATTTTACATATTAGGTCCTTTAGCTTTCAATGGGGTGCATATTTGCAATGATATGATTACCCCTATTGGAACATATTAAACTAAAATTAAATTGTAGTTAGGCCATTCACAAACATAGATTATATATAAAGGGGATTTACGGAAATGCCCTTGTCTTTAGAATAATTTATGGGACATTTCATCACGAATGGTAAGCTAAAGCCTTGCACGATATCTCTACCAACATGATCGTCATGCATAACATTCACGAATTTGTATGCAATAGCTTAATCAATTATAGTTAATCAATATTATACCAAATAACTATTACAAGATATCTTGTTTCCACTAGCAAAAAATCCGTAACTTATGTAGTTCATCTAATTATCAACCTCTAACTCTTTTCTCTATACTTAATCTCTGACTGTGTCTCTTTTCTCTCTTCTCTTATCTTGGCTTTTATCTTGATCCTATAGGTAGCTGACCATAGTTTACACTCTATACCACACAAAAAATAAGCATAGGGTTAAAATGCATCTTTTTTATCATGCCAGACCTACGGTTTCAACCAATAGTATACAAACTCTTCACAGCTATCCACAATCCATGTATCTTACCTTACATTATGAGTAGACATATAGTCAAATGCCTCATCTAACATCCCATCTCAAGACTTCATTTCCTGTTTAAGTTGTTATTCGTTTCTTGGTAGCCAATTTATAACTTATTGTACCCCACATTAAACGTAGGTGCTTGATAAAGTGGTATTATTTATTTGGCAAACTAGCACAAACTTCAAGCATAATCACACCGAATTCAAATAATAAACATCAATCAATAGCTATAAGTCAAAGATACTTAAATCTAGTTCAAGGTCAAAGGTGTCAATACCCACCGAGTTTTTTCAAAAGCCAATAATAATGTCCAATAATGTACATATTGAAGAACCAAATTAATAGAACCCGTATGAGTCTCCAATAATCATTAATAGCATATTATGGTCGTATAATTGACTAAATAAGGGCTAGACTTAACTAAGATAAGGTCTTAGTCAACTAAGGGCCATGAACATAGAAAGGAGCAAAGCTTTATCGGCTATACTATGGGCAAGAAGACTATCACTGGGTTCTACTTGACTGTCCTAGTGTTAGTTAACTATCTTAAGTGAGACTTGAATTTCTTAAATTTTAGAGTAGTTTAATCTGCTACCACATTCCTTAATTGATTACTCTTCACATCCATGCAACATTCATTACAAAAATTACTTCTTTTTTTTCTAGAGAATCAAATGTATTGTTGGTTCTTGTTTCAAAAGATTCATTTACATGCAATTACTTATGATCATTTTCATCTTTTTGATGTTCCTTTATTCTTTAACCTTCTCTCAACTTAGAGAAAGTAGGAGGATATTAGCAATTAAGAGAATGCTTGAGAGTGTTTTCAAGAGAATAGGGTTGCGCAAAAAGTGTAGAGATAGAAGTATAGTTAATGGAAGAAAGCTAAGGTTTCACTAGCCTTTATTATGATAATGACACCTGTTTAAATTTTATTTCTTTGGGTTATTCCATTATTTTCTCTTTAAAGAACTTTGTCATCGATATTTTACATCCTAACTCTTGGAAGAGTTTAGGAAAGTATGTCACATTTGTTCTAGTAACTAGGTGGCCCCTCAATTTAAGTATTTATTCAACTAGACCTTTATGTATTTGGTAGTATGATCCTAAGAGTCTATTCCCTTAAGTTTACTATCTTTACATAGCATTAAGTAAGGTTATCCAAATTAAGCTAGTTCCACTACCTTATGTAGATTTGGTGTGTGCTTCTTGAGCATCAAGATGTGGACACACATTATGCACCTTGCTAAAGATGATGGCAAAGTGAGCTTGTATGCCAGATAACAATGTCTAGAATCCAAAAGAGACCTATACAGTGGGAATACAATTTGCCTTTGTTTTAAATGTCACGCCCAAAAACCCTATAGCATTGACAATTTACCATATATAATACTTAAGTGATACACATAAAGGCTTTTCTACTATTTAGTGAGTTTCTAGTCAATTTTATATTTCTAAAATCATTGATTAATTTTTATAAAATCACTTTTGTGGAAGTATTTAGTCATACTTAAGGAAGAAATTGGTAATACTAAAAAGAACTCATCATATAGTAATCAACCAATAGAAAGATCCCAAATCTAAACCAACAAACCAACCAATTAGCATCAAACCTAACCAACAACAGAAACTGTAAAGTGAAATTAGGACATCTAAACCATACCACAAAAGTATCAACTAACGTCACCATCATCCATTTCCAAAAAACCTATTTAACATTTTTAAACTTAAATAGACCCATTTATAGCACCTAATATCAACTAATAATCAGATCAAATTCAATATTATAATACCATTAAAATTAGCACATAATTCTTCTAGAAATCAAATCAAATATCATTATTCCACTACATATATCATTCATGCCACTAACATGCATATTCTATACCCATTTAACATTTCAAAAATCCAATTAATCAATTTACATCCTCAAATCTTCAATTGTCCTCAAAATTAACCACTTAAAACACCAAATCAACATAAATTAAATACTTACCTTTTGTAGATTCCAAATTAATCTTGAACTCCTCTAGAAACCTCTTCAAACCCACATTACTTCCTAAATTGATATCAAATCCTCCTTCTAATCAAATAATTAACACCTATTTATATAATAAAATCTATAGATTGGCTTGAATTATGCAACATATATCAAAATTAAGCTTAGAAGAGTCAAAATCACCATCTTTCTTATTTAAAAGCTCATGCCACTACCAGGATGTCTATCTTGTTCCTCTTGCAACTTCTAATTATTCATGAAAACTTAATTATTTTAGGTCTCTAAACTTATTATAATTAAAATTTAACTTAAATAGTAAAAAATAAATCATTCTTACACTTAATGTGTAGAGATTTCATCTTGAACTTGCAATTGAGCTTGATCTTCATTTGATTCACCTTACAATATTGAAAAGCTTATTTAGAATCACCATGGAAACTCACAACATCAAAAGAGAGAGAGAGGCTTACCTTTTTTTTTCTTTTTTTTTTAATTTTCAAATAACACTTATTCTCTCTCTTAAGTCTTCATTAGCTTATATACTCTACTTAACCCATCTCGGTTTCTAATCACTAGTTGATTTACTCTACCACCTTTACTTAGAAGATTCTAACAAACACACTATTAACACATGTAAGGATTAAATTGATAAATTTAGTTATTATTAATAATTAGCATGTGCCCTTGTTACCATTTTACTAAAATAACCTTGTTAACTATTTCGCTTAAGTCTATTTTAGTAAATCGATTATAATTAGCACATGGATAGTTTAGGGAAATTAATTTAATTATTATTTTTCATCGATTCATTATTTTTGGATTATTTCATTAAATTTATGATTTCATTTATTGGTTATATCTTGAGAACATAGTCCCTTGCTTAGAATCCCAAGTGCTTTATTCTCTTAATACAATTTTTCACTTACTCTAAGCTTGTAATAGGTGTTTTTTAATCGCCAACAAATTATCAACCATTCTCTATACTATTTCTTCACATCGTCTTTGTTTCTCAAGCAACATCCTAGTGGATAGGTGACTAACAGTTGCTATCACAAAGAGCTCCACATATTGCTATCTAAATTGAAGCTAATAGCTGTTATTGTAGGACAATTGCATTGCATAAAGTACTTAACTTATAATTCCTACAGTTTAGAGCCAAGACACATAGCATATACTTTAAGTTTTGAACTATGTGCTCCGATAGTTTATTAGTCTAGGGAAGACAAGAAGCGCTAAAGTTAATCGGCGAAAAAAAAAAGAGAGAGAAAAAGTAGCACTAGAGCAAATTTTAGCTTTTAAAGTAGTGTGTAACTTTCACCAAAAAATTAACACATAAACAAGGTATTTCAATCTAAAATTATGGTCATTGAAATATTGTACATTCTTACTATTTCTTACAAAAACAAACTAACGAGCTTCTTCATAATTGCTCGAAATTGCATAATTTGATCAATAGATAAAATTATCATCCATGTCAACTCATGAACTTTGAGAATCCTACATAATGTTGCAATGAAGTCCATAAAGATGTGCATTGACTTTCATACATGAATAGGCAATCATTGCTACCCATCTACTAGTCTTTATTTTTTAACTCTATTCTCTTGAAAGGTCTAATACAATGGGAGATTTGCTCATTTTCATGTTATTCCATATCGATAATACCCTTTCATATATGCATAGATCTTTTACTTCTGGGGTATATTACATAGCTTAAATGATGCTTTTTCTTCTATAATCTCCTTCTTTTGCTCTAATGCAGTTGGCATACACAACCTATTACCAAACTTTAAGACTCCTCTTCATGAACTTCAAAATTGGGTAACAGATAAATTTGTATATTCTGATACTTTTTATTTTTATTTTTGAAGTAAACACTTTGGTAACCTCACTAGGTTGATTTCATCCTATGTGGTCCGCTCTAACCTTAAATTAGCTAGTGTAGTTCCTACCTATTAAACTATAACCACTAAACCCATCTTCCTCATTTCTTCTATAAGTGGCACTTGTGTAGTCATTAAGGTGGCTAAGTTTCTATAATTCTTCTTACTTAAAACACCAGCTGCTACATTTGTCTTTCTTGATTAATAGTTGATCATAATATTTAATTGATTCCAGTCACCTTCTCTATCTTATATTTAGCTCTTTTTGGGTGAAAAGGCACTTAAGACTTTTATGGTCATATAAATCTTTGACTTGTCACCCTATATGTAATGTTGCTAAAATTGGAGTGTAATGACCATTTCTTCCATCTTCAATATGTGAATTAGATAGTTTGTGCTCATAAGGTCTCAATTGTCTAGATACACATGCCACAACTCTTCCACACAATATGGGAATATATTCTAAGTCAATCTTGGCTGCATCACCATAAATGCATGTGCCACAACTTTTCCTACATCTAGTATTGCCATCACAACGTGCAAAAACTAACTAATCTTTTGATCACGAGAAGCAACTCTTACATTTATCATCCTAATTAGAATTCATCCTTTTGTGTTTAGCTTCGTTAAACGCATGACTATTTTAGAAAATCCTTTTGTAAAGCATTGATAATAATTGGCTAACCTAGAAAAACTTCTCACTTCAAGAGCTATAGTCAATTCCCTATACACTACTTTTTCTTCTTCTTTTTTTTGGATACAGTCAAATACCATCTTTGGTAACTATGTGGCTAAGAAAGGCTACCTATTAAAGCCAAAACTTGCAATCCTTTATATTGTGTTTGGCAACCATGAAATTAGTGAAAAGTTATGAAAATGAAGAAAATCAATAGAAATATTATGTGCTTTGATATTTAAAAAGAAAATGAAAAAATTAGAAGAAATTAATAAAATTATTTCCAATCCAATCCCATTTGGTTTTCCCCAACTTTTAGAGTGAAAATGATGTAGAAGACTAAAATACTCAATTCATTAGATGCACAAAAGTAGTTAGTGCATTAATAAGCCTAAACAAAATCACAAAAATCTTATAGTGACCATAATGAGTTCTCAAAGATAACTTAAGTGCATCTTCAACCTTGGTATTCAATTGGTGATTTTTTTACTTTATTTTAGAGGATACTAGAGTTGTTTTTAGCTTATAAAACAAATTCTAAATTCAAAGATGGGATATTTGTTATGTATTGTAACTTTACTCAATTCTTTATAGTGGATAAATAATTGAATACTTCTATCTTTTTGCTTGACAAACAAGACTTGAGCTTCCCAGGATGATATACAATATTGGATGAAGCCCTTGTTCAAAAGCTCTTATAATTGAACTTTTTAACTTTATAATTTACAAGAGCCGTACGGAAAGATGCCTTGGATATGGGGGGTAGTTCCTAACACCAAGTCTATCGAAAATTCCACTTCACTATCTTGAAGCAAGCTCCATAACTCTTTGAGAAATACATATGGAAATTCATTCACTAGAGATATCAGGGGCAATTGTGATGACTTGACCAGTTTCACTATATTTGCCGTAAGGTGCTTATCCTTTCGAAGATAAGAAGTTTCCTATTTGTCACGCCTCGAAAGGGGGCCTAGAAGTCTCCACTAAAACCATCATGGCACGTATGCACCCATTACATGATGATCGTCTTACGTATTAGAGATCATAAGACTTTAAATAAATAATTGCATTTACAACTAATCATAGTACATATGATTGGATAATAAAATACAACTATGGATCTCATACCCCAAGATCAACCATGATCGTAGAGAATCGATATCCCTTATCAATAAGTAAAATAGGATAAACCTTAGGTTTCTCGATTTCAAATTCTATTCACATGGGGGTCTTAACATTTCTTCTAAGTAAATATATCCTTCACAAATCTTACTTTATCGTTTTGGTCTTCCAAAACTCTCAACACTTCACATCTTATCTCATCCCGCGCTTTCGTAATCGTTACATGCAAAATAGTCTGTGAGGGGATGAGCACACTATGGCTTAGTGAATGGGATGGTAACACTTTCAATGTTACGTACATACAACCAAATTACAAATAAAGTTATCAAACATATGCTATACATGAGCAACCATATGAATGCAGCATCTCACGTGGTCTTCCGGTAACTAACGTGAAGTCTAGGGTTTACGCCCCCTTTGACCTTAGGTTAGGGATTTCGAACCCACTATCAGTGCTTAGGTCGTTACCCGGTTTATTTATCTTATTACTTTGTTAACTATGATATTTTCTTAACTCAACAGTGAACGCTTTCGTGCCTTTCTACACCAGACGGAGCAAAACCCTCAAGGACAGGCCGAACTCGGAACCGTCAAGGTGCGACAATCCCCTAATCACTTAGTTCACACTTGGCAGAACAACGATCCTCTTGATCACTTCTGACGCATCCTGTGACAGTGATGGCCTTCAATCTCATGCAATGTCTCATGGAAATGCATGTCCGATTTTTAATCAGGTCCACTCCCTTAATTAATTGATTTAAAGTGTCTAAACAAAATATACAATCACAATCAATTCTCATTCAAACAATGAAGCAACTACCAAGCATTTCATTTCACACTCACCACAACAAATACAGATCATGCCTTTCTTATCACTCAAGACAGACACTAAACCCAAACCCCGTGGACATAGACCTATCCAGTTTTACAATAGATTAAATTATCTCGAAACCTCTCTGTGCCATTTCTTTTAAATGTCAACTGCTCGGGTTGATTTACAATCATCACATCTAACACCTCTGTGTCATTTATCTTACATGTCAAACTAACCACTCGGGGTTGATTTACATTCATCATCTTTGACACCTTTGTGCCATCGCACTTCTCAAGTGCTCTATCACTTTCACTTCCAAAAGCCAACAAGGTTATCTCATTTTCTCTTTCGATGTCCTCAAGATATATATATATATATATATATATATATATATATATATATATATATATATATATATGACACATCTTTACTTAAAGATAATTTACTAGATACTTTCCTTTATGAACTTAAGAGGATAAGAAAACAGGATCATTAGGTTATAAAAACTAAGGTTGCACTTTTGATTTATATGATTGAGTTAATAAGTGAATTTTGTAAATATAATATAAAAATAAATTTGTTTAAGTATATGTATACACATTCAGGAACCAACTCTGACATGTAAACATAATGATACTTATTCACCCTATTCCAACTAAGCATACCTACTTGGTAGCTATAGAAGGAAAAACTAAGTTTCTATGTTTTGGTTTGTTTTGGAAGAAAACAATTTGTAAAACATGGGTTAGACTTATGATTATAGCACTAGCGATATGGTGCTAGGTTCTATCATTAAGGTAATGACACCTAAACCCTCGGGCCATTCATTCTTCTATATTCTTTATGACTTTCTCCCTAACTCATCAATCCCCACTATGACTTAACAACAATCATATCAAATAGCAACACAACAAACAGCAAATTCACATGCATAACATTCAACATACAACTTAATATAGTAGCATATCATTAGTTTCCCACTCACTTGTTTAGGGTTATCGTAGTCTTAGCCGAAGTCGAGCGATTCCAGCAAGTAACTCCTTTGCGTTCCTCTTGAAGTCAGTAACCTCTTGCGATGCTTTCTCAACCTAATCATAGAAAGCCGCATCTCCACTTGACTTTGGTAGCCTTCCAACTCTCGATATGTGTACTCTACTCATCTTGCGGTTGATGGCAAGGCATGAAGTTTCCTCTTTAAGGAACTTTGGGCGAACAAGATTCGAATGTTGAACTCCCTACGAATTTGTATTTCCAACACCCCAAGTTGCTGTGATTGATTGTCTGCTTTCCTTGTGTAGAAGTCAAGCAATAGAATGTCTTCGACTTGCTAAATTTGGAATTTCTTCTTCCACATATGCAAGATACCATTGGAAAGAACAACTGAAGATCTTGCATTAGAGTATTTGGCCAAAAATGATTTTCCTCAACATCCTTTGAACATTTCATCGTGAAATTCATTTCATTCCAAATATTCCCTAGGCCATCATCTTGGATGTTGCTTGAATCATCCCCTTTACTATCTACACCATCATAAACACTTCTCTTGTTCATGAAGCATATTTGAACCTTGCATTTATCCAATTGTTTTTAATATCTTCCAACGAACTACTTGTAGGATAACCCGCAGGATTTAGCAGTCCTTAAAGGTTTGTATTTTCTTCTTTCTTCTCTTCTTTGTCGATATTTCCACCTACGGGTTCCTCATACTTTCTATTGGTTTTCATCCTCATTCACGCTTCCATCATACATACACCAACCTTTCCCACACATCACATGCGCACCAACATTTTCTTATCCATATACATACACACCCTGCACACCACGTACGTACCTATACATACATACACACATACTCCTTTCACCTCTCATACCACTATCACACACACATACACACATACCCCATATACACTTTACACCACTAATACACACTTACCCACATACTCTACACATATTACACACCCCCATATCCATACTCACATACCCACACCATACATTATCTCATACACCTACTCACATACTCCATATACACCTTGCACCATCAATACACATACCCACATACTTTGCACACACCACATTTGCCTTCCATACCAATATATACATATTCACACTCTACACATCGTCTCATACTCGTACATACATATCTCGCATACATCATCCTCAACTTCCATATTTACGCACACACGTCCATACACCCTACACTCTTTCACACACATATATACATACCTACACACACTACTCCTTCCTTATACATATATACATGCCACATATTCCACACACACTATCCATATACACCTTAGTACCACGCACCCTACACCTTCCATACATATATACGCAACCCGTGTCTACCACACACAATCCATATGCATATACCCCCCCCTTTCACACACACTACATATCGTCCCACACACACATGCCGCACACAACACACCACCCATATACATACACATGCTGCATACTCCACACCTTCCATACTCCTACATACATACTCTACACATCCCACACCTTCAATACACCTACATACCCTCTCGCACACACCACATATCATCACCAACACATACACACATCCTTACATACACCTTGCACTATCACCCACATATACACATATCTCCATATGCATCACACCCACCATCACATTCACCATCTTCACGTACATTACATACTTTCATTTCCCCACACACATATACACCTCCTTACACACACACCATGCACCATCATTCACACACATACACACTTTCCCACATACATCACACACATTCCTACACACATACGCATCCTCATACATACATACTCACATACACATCCTCATTTATGCATACACGTACACATCTTCCTTCACACACATACTTACTCATCTTCATTCTCTCTCACACACACACATACACATACACACATTCTTTTCACACACCATCCATCGCCACATACACCACATACTCCCATTCACGCACACATACATTCTTATCTCTTCCTCTTTTCCCTCTTCTTTTCTTTCCCTTTCCCTTTTCCTTACTCTCCTTTCCCATTGCAACCGCCTGCTGCCGCTGTTGAATCATTGTCGACATTGCTGCCATCTTCCCTCGCACATCACTATATCACGCAGCTTCCCCCCCTCCGTTATGCACACACACACACTTTCATGTCCGCATCGACGCAAGGGACTAAGCTTAACAACCATCCTCATGGATTCCTCTTGGACGTTGCTCGTGGGGTGTAGCTCCCATCGTGGTTGCCGTTTGCTGTTGCTGTTGAGGGTTATGGCTGCTATCATCGTGGTTGTTGTGGATGCTTGCGTGGTTGCTGCCGCCGCTGTTGTTGTGGTTCTCTTCCCTCATGCACACATACACATAACCACACACACAGCCACCATTCACGCACATACACACACTCACTTCCTTCACCTGCACACATGCCTCTTCACGTACAAACAAAGACACCCTTACACACCATTCACCGCCGTTTCTGTTGCTATTGGAGGCCGTGGTTGTCGTTGTTGTCGTTGTTACGCCATTGCTGCTAGGGTCAAGGTCGTCACAGTTGCTGTCATCGCCACGGCTGCTGTTGCAACTGTTGCTACGATCGTTGTCGGGGTTGTTTTTGTTGTCGTCGGGGTCACCATTGGTCGTCATTGTTGTTGCTGTCGAGGGCTATCTTTGTTGCTGCCGTTGCTATTGCTGTTGAGGGCTATCTTTGTTGCTGCCATTGCTGTTGCTGTTGAAGGTTGCAGTTGTCGGCGTTGTTCCCTATTGCTGCGTCCTTGTCGTGGCCGCCGGAAGTGTGCAATCACGCACGCCGGCGTGGTTGCTGAAGAAGACGCAGCTCCTCGAAGGTGAAGGAGAAGGCAGCCGAAGAGGAAGAAGAAGAAGAAGAAGAAAAAGAAAAAAGAAAAGGATGAAGGAAAGAAGACGTGGCCAGAAGAGCAAACACGAGCGAAATGGGAAGAAGAAGAAGAAAAGAAAAGTGACCCGGGAAGAAGAAGATAAGAAAGAAAAGAAAAGGATGAAGAAGGAATGACAGAAAAGGGACAAGGATGGGACGGGACGCCGGTTTGCAGCAGCTAGGAGAAGACATTCGGAAAAGAAGGAAAAGAAAAGAAAAGAAAGGGAAAGAAGAGGGCTGTCTGGTACTGCTGTTGTCAGGGGAGAGGGGGCTGACGGGATTGGCTACTGTCGTGCTTGGTCAGACGCGATCTGATCGGTTTTTTTTTATTATTATTATTGCGTATGAAAATAGCTTTAAATTTTATATTTTTAATGTTTTACTAGAAAAGCTTATGTTTAATCTAATTTGTTTATGTCGAATATAAATATTTATTTTAAATTTTAATTTGATATTTCTAAATTTTAAATTTTAAATTAATTTTATTATTTAATTAAATATCATTTAAAAATTATGTTTCAGATAATTTATTATTCTATTTATTTTCGTTAATAGTTTATATAATTTTCAAAATTTTTCAAACTTCACACAATTAACGGTATGTAAAGTGATAAACTTCCTATTGAACCTTGAAACGACGTTCACAAGGAACCTTAAATTGCACACTCATGAAAATTTATATTAGCATGATATTTGAAGAGCTAATAAATTCCAAGAACAATATCACAATTCTTCATCTTCTAACACCCATTAATTGCACCAATTAAAGGATTTTATTTTCATAATCAAAGTTTGAGGATTGATTACACTAACATATCTATCTATCTATCTATGTCCCATTTCTTTCAATTTCAAATTCAATTCAATAGCATTCAATTTCCAATCACATTTCAAGTTAATCACTTTAATGAATCCTACATTAATAAGTAATGGGTTAGTTTTTTCAGTTGGTGTATATAAACAAGTCTAAAGGGTCTACACTTAGAGAGTTCTAAATCAAGTTCCAAATTCAATTTGCTTTTAGATTAAGTTTAAATCAAGTTAGATTCATGTTCTTTAGTCCACTTCAAGAAAAAGGAATGTGTCTAGGTTTGTGGGATCAAACACTTTTTTTGTGTGTCGCATTGGCTCAAAACATCGTGTTAAAAGACCATGGTGTGTTTGAAGCTATAATGAAACTAATGTATCTTTCTTTTGCCTAGATGAAAATATAGTAATAATAACCAATATGCACTAAAATTTTAAGTGATAATTTCTACCAATATATGTTAGGAAGTTGAAAATTAGGTTTAGTGAAAAAATAAGAATTAAGACTTGAAAACACAAATATTATCTTTTTCCTCAAGAAATGATGCCTCCCACACAAAGTTTGCCATGAGAGATTGAGTATGAAATTCCCTCATAATACAACTAAGTTTTGATACGTTGACAGAAAATTTTCAAGTATCAAACCACTCTTAGATAAGATGAGATGCATTGTCTTTGCAAATAAGTATTTAAAGGGAGAGTGCAACAAAATGATAGCAAATTTAGGTCCAAAATCCGAGAAAAAAAAATGAGAAACAACTCGTTTAAATATCTTACACATCCTTTTCAAGAAAGTGACTTTTCTCAAGAGTCATAATCTTTGAAATTTGAATCTTTGTCCATTAGATTGGAATCAAATTAGTTATAAACTAATTTAGACCTTTAATCATGAATGGACATTCACTCAAATATTTGAAATCCTTCAAAGATTTAATCAAATATCGCATTTCCTTTAAGCAAAACATTTTGCCAAAAAAAAAAAAAACTACAGAAATATAGTCTGGACTTTTTTTTCCTTTTTTTTTTTTTGATACGTCCTTTTTTTGCTTTCAGCAAGAACTAGGCTGGATCCCACGGTTATCCTTTTAAGTTAGTCATTGAGTTTTTCAAACACTTTTTTTATACTTTAAAAAACATATTTTGCAATTTATTTCAACACAATACAAATTTTATGGAAAGATTTTAAAACCAGATTGTTGCCAACTCTTTTGCTACATTTTCAACTTCGTTATGCATAAGCTGAAAAATGTATAATAATGAAGCTGGCGTTCACTTGGCATAAAAATATTAAAAAGAAGCTGGCATTCGGTATTATTTGCCATATCAACAATACAATACTGTTAACTCACATAAATGTTATCAAAAGAATCCAAAATGATTGGAAGGAAGTTCAACTAACGAGTATTATAAGAGTTAATCTACTTATCATGTTCAGCTGCTGTCTTTGTTGGTTTATATAAAAAAAATACACTGGGGGATGATCAGCATATGGTGCAAATAGACCTAGTTAAGGTATAGTTTATGAAGAATGATTGCCCAACTTAAATATAAGAATTTCATGGGATAACCTTTCAACTAATCTTTTTGTTGCACGAGAATATATTTTGTGCTGAACAATAAAGCCAGATCATGAGGGTGGATAAATAATCTTAAACAGCAATGTTTTTAATCGAGAGCATCGCGACCACAGATTCACTCATTTCAGATATGCTAATATATCTAGCCAGTGTAGACAAGTGGTCCTCTATATTGTTAAGCTAAAATACCACGCTTATCTCCATACCATGTCATCTCATCTCTCTAAAAATTGTCATTCAGGAAACATGGTTGGCTTATAAAAATTGTAAATTTAATGATGATTACTTTTTAACAGTTTTTTCTCATAATACCAACATAAAAAATAACTTCTCCATATATTTTACTTGCATGCAAATGAAGAGATCAAAAGAAATAAATGGATAAATTTTTATTGTTATTATAATCATACGATATAAGCAATCGAATTATATAATCATTTCACTTTTAATATCGAATAGCTTCTATCTCTTTTATTTTAGGTAGATAACCCACATCCCACTACTGTATTTTATAGTAAGAGCCACCAAGAGTTGGGTTTTGCTTATCCACATATCTCTCATTCTTTATCGACCAAAGAATGGCCACTTGTCTGGAATTGTGCTTAGTGGCCTCGTCCTGAGTGTTTATTCTCCTGTAGAAGCCATATAATTGAACCAATTTCAACGAAAAGTTATGTTTAAGATGTGATTGTGATATGTAGTATGAATAAGACATTCCACTTCTTGTACTTGGTTTTTAGAGGTTGGTTGAATTACTTGGAAGACATAAATAAATTAGGCTATGAGGGTACTGGAGTTTATTCAGATATAATCACTTTGATATCTAAATCAGTATAAGAAAAAAATAAGAAAGATATCAAGAATTTGAGAGTTTAAAAGTTCTTTATCTGATTATTTTTATTATTTATTTATAAGCATTCTAGATGATTGTAACTTAAAAAATACATTAATTCTAGAGATCTTTTCTTAACATAATGGGGGTGTATCTTTGATCAATTTTTTTTTTTATTTGTATCGTTCTCACGTGTTTATTTATTGTAGGAATAGGCGCAAGAATCTGATTTAGAGGAGGAGGTTTGTAACTCTAGATTTAAAGTTGAATCATGTAATTCTTCAGTTAAAAGAGGTTGGTATAAGCAAAAGAAGCTTGGACGTGAGCTTGAATGGATTGATAAGGACTTTGGGGGTCAAGCCTAAAATGTTATATTAACACCACTCAAATTTTCTAAGTACTTATAGCCTAGAAGGAAATATTGAATAGAAAATATTGATTGATATCTCATCACACTTATTAACGATTAATATATGATAAAAGAAATCTTTATATATTTTTCATAGTTTGTTTTTTTCGTAAAATTTTTTAAAAATATAAAAACTTTTGTAAAACTTATTAACTAACATTTTGATGTCGCTCATTAACGATCCGTGTTAAATAACAGTTTCTTCTTAATTTTAACCAATTTTATTTTTCTTTTTCCAAATTTAAGCATCCAAATAACTATTCCAATACAAAACTCCCTTTTATCATTTTCTGATATTAAATTAATGCAAGTAATTAACGAATTATCTCGTCATATTCCTTTTACACCAAACCCGGGTCGGCTACGTCTCTCGTAGTCTCTTCCCGAAACCATATCGTCCTTTTCACTTTCGATGAAATGGGGAATATTTAATTCCCACTTTATGATATCTGGCCAATCGATCCCACCCAATTCCACCAACCAGCAGATTGTTCGGAGTATGATATGATGATATATGACTATTCGTAGTCAACCTTCTTTGAATACAATATTGTGCAAACAATAATAGTAATAAAAAAAAGTTAATAGACGTTGGCTAATGGCTAATTCAGATTTTCTATCTTAAGCATATTTATATCATTCACACTTCAGTATTTAAATAAGGAAATAATATATGATTGTAAAAATATATTTCATTATATTAAGTATACACTAATGATGGGATGGGACATTTAGGAGACAAGAAGTAGGAAGTTTTTACTTGTCAAAAGTGGCGTGATGAGTGTGAAAAATGTCGTAAGTGCAGGCCTATTTGTCGCTGCGGATCGTGGTAAAGGGGGTCAACAAAATTGCATTAAGAAGGCCATTTTTAAATGTGGTGAAATTTACGTATGTCTCTCCGTCCTTATCTTAAGTTTGAATCGGCTGTTTCCATGTCTTCACTTGTGGAAATGTGGGACTTGCATGACTACTTTCACGATGTTTCAGACACGTTTGTGGAAATAAATTTCAATGGTGTGGTGGAAAATTTGACCATAATTTAGCAAATGCTGTTCCTGTAGGAAAAGACACAGATTTGATGCTTTATTTTCCTCTATTACTCGACAAAATTCAAGTCATCCTAGGAAGGGCTTCTAGTTGGTGCAGATTAGACCGATCATGCTAAGGCTTCGGTCCAAGTTCAAATCCCACGTTAAACATTTATGTTATATGATTCAAAATAAAATGGAATGAAACACACCAAATGGTATTATTGAATTATCATACACTTATTGAATTATCTATACATGTATTTATTTATTTTCAAATATGCTCAACCAATGACAACTTTAGATAATTTGGTTTCTAGGAATTCTTGCCAATGAACATATTGTCATTAGTTCCACCAAATATAATTAATGGACTAGTTACATTATATTAATCTGATTTTTTATGTAGAAAAAATCGTGACTTAAGAGTACACACTCCATTAATATTGCCAAGATTAGTTATAGCATTAAGTTTTTTGCAAATTTCTAAAAGTACCACTCTCTTCCAACTTCGATTTGGGGGAGAAAAATTCCAAGATAGAATCAAATGAAACAGTGTGTAACACGTACAAATAGAGGAGATGAACGCATGCAATTTGACTTGGAAAACTCCATCTAAAGGTAAACACTTCAAGCAAAGTAGGAATGATGATTCATTGATAACTAAAAAGCGTGTTTACAAAACAATACACGGAAAGCAGTTGCGAAACCACTTTTAACAAAGGAGTCTTAGCATATAGAAAGAGTAAAACTCACAAACCATTTTGTTAAATACTAAATGGGCAACTTTTTAAAATTTAAATACTATTTTACTTAAGATCGAAAGTACTAGTACTTTTATAACTTCTTCTTTTTCTTTTTCCATCATTAAACACACGTTTTTTCCATCGAGCCTGCCTTTCTATGCATGAGTCGGTGCATGCATCACGTTTTCTTTTTCGGTGAAAGCTGGTTTTCATCCAATTAAACGCTTTTCTCATTGACTTACGTCTTGCTTCCCATAATATTCTTTTCATATACATAAGGCTAGGCAATATTACAACTCCGCCGACAACTCGATGTGTGCAGAATGCTAGTCCCCTAGTAATTGGAGGGACCAATATGGATGATATTGATGAATATATATATATATACATACATACCATTATCTCTTGTATTAGAAACACATGGCAACTAAAATTAAGAAAGAAACACATGCATATATCGTGTGTCTAAACATGTGGTGGTATTAGTTGGTAACCTATTTTTTTTAGAAATGATATGGAAATATTATTAAATGAGTATTCTAGTTTTTATGAAAAGAATAGCGGAAAAACATATAATTTTTGTATATTACCTACTAGAGTATTATCCATAAATGCAGATGCCAAATGTTTATAAGGATAAAAGGTAGATAGACTTTTTATTTATTTATTTTTTGCTTGCATTTAGCCTCTTATCTTTAAAATTAAGTGTTTAAACACATGGGTGTTTGTTTTGAATTCATTTTCTCAATATTGTCTCAACAAATCATATTAATTATTTCAATATAAGTGTCGGCACGTTTGCTTATCGAAAGCCATATTAATTATTTCAATCAGTAGAATTGTGTTCTCAACAGTTGATTGTCGAAATCACAAGCCCTTGTCCACACTATAATTTTGTTGGTAGTTGGTGGTGTCTGTCCAAAAGGGTTCGGCCAAAGATATTGCTTGGATTTGTAGAGGAAGTTGCCGGGAAGTTCCGAATTTTTATGCGTTCATGTAAACGACATAACTACAGGTTGAAGATACTTCAGGATTCTTGGATAGAAAAACGGAGTTCTAGTTTCCCATGAATCTGTAGATTTCAAGAATTTGACAGTCTTGACTCTGATGTTGAGCTAGTCTTGTTGCAGTTAAATGAAAAGTCAATATCTATTGCCACCCTGAATAAGAATAAGATCTGTTTTCCGCCTAAAAGTTCGGAGGTAGATGCAAAGAAGTCAGTGAGTCTGTTCATAGCTTGCTTTATGCAGGATATTGTGAACTTGGTAGTCAATAGATATTTAATGGTAATATTGTCAATTTAATGTGCAACCCCAATCCCATCTAACTTACATGAAAATAGTCAGACTTGATCACATGATAGCAGGAGAAAAAAAAAAAGGAAATGTAGGTAGAACATTTCATCATTTATATATTATTGAAACCTCATTAACCACACGACTACTGCCAGCAAAAAGGAGGGAAAATAAAATTAAAAAACAATAAAAAAAACCACTTCCCAGAAGTGTGAAAAATTTTGACACTGCACATGGCGGGCCAACCTAACAACCGTGATGCAAATTGGAATACGATATGACCACAAGATATACTATACGTATACTTTAGCATAGCTTCCATTAAGCTGGAGGGATGCTTTGTTCATGCCTGAACAAGTTTTCGGGGTCGAATTTGCCCTTCACTCCTACTAATCTGTAGAAATTGTGCTTGAAGTAGCTGAGTCCCCAAGAACTTGCCTCCATCAAGCTTGTATTACCTTTCTTGTTCATCCCCAAATCGAGATCCCTGTAATTAACGTAAGCTTCTCTAGGATTTTTGGACACATAACTGCCCATGTAATCATAAAGCTTCCTGATCCAGTTAACATGCTTCACTGGGTCTGTATCTCCTTCCTGCCAAGCTGCTACATACTGAATCTTGCAGATTGTGCCTTTCCTGTGAGGGAAAGGGATCGAGTACTCGGGAATTCTCCCCATTTGTCCTCCATAAGGATTCCAAATCATGAACGGGTTCTCTTCTTCCATGTAAATTTTCCAAATCCCTTCGAGCCCGTCTTCGGGAATAGGCTGTCGGAGGAAATCGGATTTGGCTTTGAAGGCATTCCTGAAGGTAGGCTTGCCTTGTAGCAGAACTTCTGGGGCTGTTGTATTCGGGTAACCGGCAATGTAAAGAACGGATTTAATCCAACTTGTTTCGATGCAGTCACCAGGAGTTAGACCCAATTCAGGAAATCCCTTGTTCATTATTCTCATGAGCCTTCTTGAACTTCCTAGGAACAGAGCATTATAGGAAGTTGTCACTGTCCTGTTCCCGAATTGACCACCTGTGGTTGGTGCTGCTTGAATGACGACTCTAATAAACAAGTCATCATCAAGTTTATCAGCAACCTGTTGCCACCTATGTAACACTGTCGTACCACCTTGTTCCAAGGTCTTAGTAACTGTAAAAACCGTGACAGTTGCCGGTATCCGAACCAACTTAATTTTCCAGGCTATGATGATTCCGAAACTGCCTCCTCCACCACCTCGGATCGCCCAAAAGAGATCTTTTCCCATGGATGATCTGGTGAGAATTCTCCCCTTGGAATCAACAATCCTCGCGTCCAGGACATTGTCAGCAGCAAGACCGAATTTTCTCATCATGGAGCCATATGCCCCTCCTGTAATGTGCCCACCTATGCCTAAACTGGTGCAAAGTCCTGCGGGGAAGCCATGGACTTTGCTCTTTTGCGCGATACGGTAATAAACTTCCCCTGTCGTAGCACCGGCCTGAACCCAAGCTGAATTCTCCCGTAAGTTCACCATAATAGAACGAAGCCTCTGGAGGTCAATCACAATAAAAGGGGTCTCAATATTGGATACATATGAGACCCCTTCGTAGTCATGACCGCCGCTCCGGACCCTGAAGTGGAGATTGAATTGTTTCGAGCAGATGACAGCTGCTTGTACATGGGATTCAGTTAAGGGTGTGAAAATGAGCACGGGTTTGGGCGCCGATGGTTCCAGATACCTAAGGTTATTTGCAGTTGAATTTAGAACAGAAGTGAAGGCATTACTAGTGGCTTGAGTGTAGAGTGAAGAAGTAGGAATTGGGGTCTTAGAGTGAACAGAGAGACAGTGAAAGAAATTGCTTTGAGCAGAAAGAACACACGTTAATGAAGATGAAGATAGGAAGAGAAGAAGCAGTGTGATCATGGGAAATCTTGACAGGAAAGTTTCAGCCATGTCTCTTGTAGATTTCCCTCCTGCTAATTGGGTTGGAAGGAAATATGGTTTGGAAGTCTCTTTTATAGTAGATTTTTGGGAGCCAACGTAGGCTTAAGGTAATGCAAACATCATACATTCTCCATAGTGTTTTTAGCTTTTTCAGGACTTGATTTACCTTTCTTTTGACAGTTATTGCAACGTCTGGTATAAACTCATTATTTGACTTGCAGGTCCATTTCCAGCCATTGGACCAAGTCAAATTCCATATGTTTATGCTTTAGTCACTTTGTTTAACCGGACGGGCTTATGGCTCAATTATTAATCTCAACAGGAGGGAATTAAAAAATGATGTGATAACAACGTTATAAATATAGATATGACATAATTAAAAATACAAGTACAATAAAAAAAAATTATAGTCATATTATAGATATTAATATGAATTTAGTATGATATAAAAACTTCAATACTACCTGAATTTTCACACAATGGATAAAAAAAAAAAAGAATTTATTATACGTATGAAATTATGTTCATAAATGTTAAATTATTAATTAATTAGGGATATGTGTCCTAGTGGGGATCGAATTTGTCACGAAAAGCTGTACCTTTAAGCGACATAATCACATAAATCTTTAATAGATCGAATTTTGTGGGGAAGTTTCAATCTTTTATATTTGCAACCTGCATTATGAATAGCTAAATGATTAGTCCAAAGAGATGCTCAACAAACGAGGGCGTAGGAACACTCCAGTGTCCGGACACGTGGCAACAGATAAAACATGCATCAATCGTAGTGCACATAACATACATATAAAATATATCAGTTTTTATGTGTACGATCCCCAAAATTATAGTAATTTTTTTTAAATTATTATAAAAATAGAATGGAGATATATATTTTTTTAATATCATTAAAATTTTAATTTACGTTAATTTTTTAATAATAATTTAAAAAAATTTCACATAATCGAGAAATAAAATGGTAGATCCATAAAATTCTCCTGAAAAAAAATATATTTATCTCTAAATCCAGGAGGAAAACTTGATTTACTAATGGCGAAGTCAATGCAATTATAGTTAAAAGTTATTTTAGTATACAATATGCGTTCTAAGTAAAGTTTTTTCAATATACACCCTCTATTTAAGCACGTTCTGTGAATTGTAATTATTCCTATTTTTTTCTCCTAATGACTTGCAGTTAAGACGCCAATTAATCCCATTTAAAGAAAATATAAAGTAATTATTTACGTATTTGCATTCCATTTAACACAACGGTATAAAATGTACCTTATGTGACATCCGGAACAAAAATGGTGTTACGAAGCCAAAGTGACAAAATAATGTCCATTGAGAAAACACACCCTTCACCTAGCAAACTTTACATTTATCAGAAAGTTTAATACATTTATTTAAAATATATAACATAATGTCACCCTTTGCTTAGCAAATGAAATTGGAACCAAATAGGCAAAGATCATATAGTGCCCTAATTGATGGGCTTCTAGAAGCTTGATTATATTTTTTATTTTTTTTAGCTCATATGATAAAAATATATAATTATATTGAGTTTAACATATGATTTTCTCATAGTTCATAAAAAAATAATTTTATATTCAATTTAACATAAAAATATCTTTTAAAATCATGAATTCGTAAAATTATATAAATAAAATTGTGATTTTAATACTCATATATTACATAAATCACTTTTAAATATATATATGCTTTTATATTATTTTATGTAATATTCATTATTTATTTATACCACTAAAAGTATACATGACCATTTTGTTTTGTGGATCCATAAATGCATCCAATCCTCGTGCAAAGGTGTGTTATAAAAATATCGAGAATGAGGTCCAAAACGAATAATGAAAATTTATTTCATCAAATCAAGTATGTGTATATAATTATTGAAAATATATTTAAGATAGAAAAGAATGGAAGCAATAAATATTAATCCCTTGTAAACATGTTTAGACACTCTAAAGGCTCTAATGAAGGATGATTTATCAAAAGAGTTGATTAAGTTTTGCTAATTGTTTGGTTGCTCTCAATCAAATTCGAGCTGTCCAATTCTCATTTGAGCTTTATTCGGACTACTGGAAAAAGCATTGTCTGTCGCCTTAATTATTGATGTCAGATCAGTAAAATATCTTTATCCTCAAAAGCAGAGGGACATTTTATTTATTGGGAGGACATTAAAGTTAAATGGGGGCACTAAATTGGCATCTCTTATGACCTTAATTGGATGGATGAAGTCACACATGCTCTTTGAAAGAATTAATTAAATATGTGATTCGTACAAGTCTCAATCAACCTCTCCTTAGCTGTTCACTAGACAACGTCTTGGGTGATGGCATGCTGATTCATCCGATTTTTAAGCCAAGGGCATGTTTTATATAATAAATATAATAGGAGGACATCATGTGAATGCCAAAATTATAGGGGAGGGATCCGTATTTAAGATCAAATTGAGATAAAAAAAAATCAAAATAAATAATCAATTAAAATGAAGAATTAAATTTTTAGATGAGTAAAATAAAAAATTAATGTTTTGTGAAATAATTTAAATAGATAATTTATTATTATCATATAAATATACTTAATGATTCGAAAAGCGAATCTATTATCATTTACGATGGTATTATAATAGGATTTTCGATTTGAATTATTTTATATAATAAATATAATAGGAGGACATCATGTGAACACCAAAATTATAGGGGAGGGATCCGTATTTAAGATCAAATTGAGATAAAAAATCAAAATAAATAATCAATTAAAATAGAAGATTAATGTTTTGTTAAATAATTTAAATAGATAATTTATTATTATCACGTAAATATATTTAATGATTGAAAAATCGAATCTATTATTATTTATAATGATATTATAATAAGATTTTCGATTTGAATTATTTTATATAATATTAATTCTTTATTTGAATCATTTAAAGTTCAATTCTTTATTTAAATTTTGATTCAAAACAATAGATCTCCTCGGTTATAATTTTCTAGATGTTGGAAAGAAGACCAATAGTAGAAAAGCTGATCGAAGTCGGAAGACTTAGTATGGAGGGTGGGTCACGACGTTTGAATTAATGTCCCTCCAAGGTAAACTTGGCTCCTCCATGAAACGGAACGACATCTGAGACCGTCTAAACAAAGTCCCTGAGCCTCGTTTCACATGTTTTTAGTGAAAAAAGCACCAATCTTTTAGCTAGACCCTATCAGTTAGTCTTAAAGAGTGTTTTAGAACTGTAGATTAGGGTGATTTTTTAGGTTATGTAAGCATGGAACTGTTCTCTTATTGACTTCTTTTTTTTTTTCTAATTTATTCTAAGTTAGTTTATTTTTCAACTTCCTCTCTCTAGAATGTTTCCAGATTTTTTTTCTTTTGATGTATAAATAGTAGTAGTTTGAAGTCTACAAAAATCCGTAACATCATGAGTTTATTGAACATTACACTTACTGTTTATCGTTGTTGTTCATTGTATCAAAAGCTTGTATGTTTATGGCAACATTGTGCTTTTCATGAATTTTCCCTATTTTTGATGTTATTTATATGTCTTTTAGCTTCAAGTTTCAAATCATAGAACAACTTGGCAGAAAAAAATATTGATAGAACGACAAGCAATATAAATTATTTTATTGTAAACTTTTGCTGGTGGTTGGTGGAGTCTCTGTAAAGTTTCAAACATAAAATCAACACTACTAAAATCTTGTGAAAATTTTTTGTCGTAGAATGATAAAATATTGAATTGCTTAACTGTATAAAGGAAGTGAAAGGGGGGGGGGTCTGAATTATATTCACTTATATGAATCAATATAATTGTAAATTTAAGAATGTTTTTTTGATAATAATTTGATAATTAATCAATGATTTATGAAATAGAATAGAATAGAATATAATATGATTATAAATATATAATTTTTTTTTTCTTTCACAAAAAGCGAAAGGAATAATTTGGATTAGATGGATTCAAACATATTGAAATTTGTGCCTAAGTTCTTACATTTACAAAATTATTTACTTAAATAGATGTCCTAAAGATTTGTTCATTTCTTGTCACTTTTCTTTAGTTTCTAGAAAACAAATGCATGTACATGTAGTATTTGGATTGAATGGAAATGCTATCCAAAATAAAGTAGGAATGAGACGTAATGTTTAGGTCATCAAAGCTCCAATCCAGTTGCGTATGTTTTTTACGGACTGACTTTACCATGCTCAGACAGCTAATGGTAATAAAGTTTCTTTCTGGCAATTAAAAAGAAAAAGACTTGTAAGCAGGTTCGTTTCGATTGACTTGACACTAAGATTACTCACATTTTACATTTTCCATTTCGAGTCTTATCCAAAATATGTATCACTCTTAGCATAAGTCTTTTAATTTTTCACTTTTTTTTTTTTCTTACTTTAGTTTAGTTTCACCATTTGCCATCTATTCATGGAAGTCTTGTACTTATATGATTTTAATGATATTGCTGAAATCATATCGTGCCCTGTAAAGTTTAATCTATTATTATTAAGTTTTATGTAATTCTCGGGTTATTCAGTAGTAAAAATGTTCTTCCATCAAACATCACTGCTCTTGTTGTTCTATTTAATACCTTATTATATATATATATATGTTTTTTATATAACAATATGCATTAGTTTATTCTTGTGTTAAAGTTTCTTTCTTTTTTCCTCCGATCCTGTTTGGTGCAGTTAAACGTCAAAATTGTTACTCTGTTTGGGTATTTATTAATGTGAACGTTAAAACATCAGTTTTATGGTTTGAAGCTCTCTTTTGCCAAAATAAATAAATAAATTTTATGACATCTTTTGGTCGTTAAAACTACTATTTGAAGATTGAAGGATATTTGCAAACCATGTCATTCCTGTTAAGTGTGAATGGCCGATGAATTTCTAAGTTTTATGCAAAACTCTCTTCATTTTTCCATATATAGCAGTTGTCAGAGGCAGTACAATTATTTCACTTAGTAAATTTGTAAAGAAACAGACAGCATTCACATTATTAGGTTTAACACAATGCTGGAGAATATGCAATGAATGTATGTTAATATTACATTTGATAAGAATTGGGCCTATTAGAGCTTTTTTTGTTGTAATTTTATGTTCAATTGTAAAGACTATATTATTTGTATCTTATTTTATATATTTATATAATCTTTAAATCACTAAAAAAACCTATTAAATTGAAACACATGAATTAAGAATATAAGCTTTCCTACACAAAGTTCATGTCATTCATTGAGATATTCGAAATACAAATTCGTTTGACATACGGCAAGTAAGCATTAATTGCCAGCCTGCTGGAAAAATTTCAAGATTATTTGGATGGAATACAAAAGCTATAGTTTGCTAGGAAAGTTTTTAAGATAAACTTAACATTATCATATGCTTCAAATGTTAATTACATAACATTTACATGGTTAATTAAATGCAAGAGTAAAAAGTTAAATACTGAAAAAAAAAAAGAGTTCAACATTATAGTCGTTAAAAATATCAACAATAGAAAATTACATATGTATTTGCCTTCTTCAAATAGCGTAGGATGGGAATACTAATCATAGTATATGTATTTCATCGTGGAACTTGCCATGTATGGAAAAAGATTCTGATTTAATAGATTATTGTGTGATAATATACGAAATCCTCTTATGAACATACAAAACCTAGTGATAAGGTCACAAAATTTTGCGGTTGTTCCTTAGTGCATTGAATAACTACATGTAGAAGAAATCATAGGGTACTACAAAGAGAAACAATTTGAGAAAATGATAAAAATATAGTTATTATGTATCTTAAAGAGCATATATAATATCATTTGATAAATAAAATTGATAAATTATGAAAATAATAAAGGAGTTTATAGAGAACATTAATACTATTTTCTCCCCTGTCTCTCTCTCTCTCTTATCAAATTATGAATTTGAGATTGTAGTGGCTACAATTTATAGTTGATTCCATGGTTTATGTCACTTCTCATTGTTCCCTTCCCATCATCATAATGCATTTATTCATAATTCCCATTATAGATTGTATTATATGATCCTGGATTTTATGGCCTAGTATAATGAATTCATTCATATTTTGTAGAGGTCTATTAAGATCCTTTATGAATTTTAAAGTCAAATTAGTGATGACACAATTACATAATACATTTTTTAACAAATGGCATAATGTTTAAAAAATTGGTGATGGGAATACATAGAGTTATTTTTATTTATAAAAAATAATTGCATATAAAGGTGCATTTTTCAAATAAAGAAAAGGAAAAAAAATGCAAATAACTCTTTCTAAACTTTGAACTAGGTGTAAATATATCTTAAAAACTTTCAAATATTATAAAATAAATGAGAAAATAACTCCCAAAATATATAAATAATCTCCTTAAACTTTAACATTGGTTCAGAATTATCCCTTAAACTTACAAAATATGCTTTAACACCTTCTAAACTTTAAGCTTAGTTTTTTTTTTTCTTTTTTCTTTTTTTTTTTAAACTAAAAAAGTAAATGTCTTTTATGTTGCCAATTTACAAAATTTAGGAAAGTTATTTATAACATTTGAAAGTTTATGGGTAAATTCGCATATAGGTCAAAGTTCAGAAATGTTATTTGCAATTTCCTTTAAAGAAAAGTATGTGCATGACATTATGATAGTCATAATTCACTTATGTCTATATTATTTTCCATTATGCATAAACAACTTTGTTACTATAAAAATAAAAATTAATAAATAAGTTTTGCTATTCTCAATCCAAATGGCATAAAACATGGGAAACTTAAAATAGATCGTTAAAAGAGAAATTTCCCTTATACATATAAATGCAACTTGAGTAAGAAGAAGCATCATAAAATTGTAGTGATAGACAAATATACATGTGATGAAGGTACAAACGATACTACACAAAACAAAATAAATTAATGAACACACACTACTGATGGATTAAGAAAGGAAATATATATATATATATATACATAACAGATCCCAAAAAAAATTGAAAGAAAAAGTAATGTAAAACTAAACTAACAACTATATTTTATCTCAGTTAATGTCACCCATCTTCAACCAGGAAATGTATCTCTTTTCTGATTGAATATTTGGATTACTATTTCTTTTTGATAGTACTATATATGCTTTGTATTTCAATGTGTTTCCATGAAGAAAATTCAGTCATTTAGAAAATAAATAAATAAATAAAAAGCAAAGCGAATGATTCAACTATTAAGACAGGTCTCACCGGTAATAAAGCTTCAAGATTTGAAGAATTTACGCTTGCTTAATACGCTGAGAATTTCGTAATATGCTTGTGTCTAGCTAGTCAAGTCTTAAGTCTATCAATCTTCTACTCGCCCGACGTTGTCCCGCCTTAAAATTCGGAGGTCAATGGACGTTTAATGGTAACATCAGTGATTAAAGAAAAATACATTAAATGCGTATAAAACCTAATCCCATCTATTTAGATTAAGATAGTCAGACTTCATGCATGTATTGATAGGAGAGAAAAAGGGAATGTAAGTAGAACGTTTCATCATTAATTTATATTATCGAAACCTTGCTGACAACTGATGAATTTGGAGGGATTCAAGAATGATAGAAAAGGAATTTCGTACAAATATAAACTATGACGGTAGTTTACTATCGAGGATATGTGTACTAGTGGGATCAAATTCACAAAAAAAAAAAAAAAAAAAAAAACGAAAAGGTATCTTTAAGCAGAATGAAAGATCAAGTGGGGCATTTTTTTTTTCTTTGCATCAAATCAATATTTAATGGATGGAATTTAATCTTCTTTACATCATCAACTTCCATGATGGATAATTGAATAATTAATGAAAAGGAAGACGAGGGAAGGGGAACACTCCAGGTTGGATACACATGGCAAGAGACAAAACATGCATTAAAAGCATTGCACATTGTATGCTATATATATATATATATATATATTGAGAAATAGATTAGTTTCCTTCTTGTAAGTAATTTTTTTTTTTTAAGTGGGTTTCAATGAAAATTATTTATAAAATACTATTACAAAATCATAAGTAATTTTGCTTGAGGCTATTCCCACCAAAAATTCTAAAAAAACTTTAACACTAACATGCATGTAAACACCCCATTTTTGCCCTAGGAGTCAATAATTTTCAATTTTTCTTAATTTTTCCCAATTTTTCCCTAATTTAACATAAAATAATAAAAATGTTCAAAAAATAAAAATAAATAGGAAAACACTTCAATTTTGAAAAAATGATTTCGGAAATAGCAATAATGAATAATAAACAATTTTTACAAATTTTTGAAATTTCAAAAAAATACAAAAAAATAGAAAAATCGCATTGCATATATGCAATTTGCGAAATTAGAAAAATCAGGAAAGTGGGCTAGCTCAGCTGGTCCGGACCATGGCTAGGCGCGCGCGCAGGGGGGCTCGGTCAGACGTTCGAATCACGGAGGAAGTAGTTTCCGCATTTTGCAAAATTTCGACTTATCCAGGACACATGGCAGCATCTGATTGGCTGGAAGAAACGCACGCGCCGGGCGCGTGATCGTCTCCTACCTCGAGCCTAAGATCGCCGGCGAAGAAAAAATTCGTATTTCGGCCGTTTTGATTCGATTTTTTTTGCACAAATCCAACAGATCTTCAACAAAAATAAGATAAACATTATCTAATTAAAATCAAATCGCAACAAATCGTTGGATGGGCACGAATCGGAGTTGGTTTTTCAACCGAAAATCCGATCGGCTTCAATCAGAGGAAATCCGAGCTTATCCAGCTCGGTTTCAAGCGCCTATAAATAGAGGAGTAGATGAGGAAGCAAGAACACAGATCAGAATTGCGAGAGAGAGAGAAAAGAGTGTAGATCGGAGGAAACCCAAAGTTGCGACCGCCGATCGGAGTTGAGTCACCGCAAGGAGACATTCTGGGAGTAAACCGCCACCACCATCGGATTTAACACCCTCAAGAAGCTAGGATTCGACACTTCACCCGCCGCAAAAGACCACCGGAACGCCGTGAACGAGCCAACCCCGCCGCCGTGTCCGACCGACCCGATTGACCCGACCCGCGCACCGACCCGGATCCAGGTAAGTCAGATTTTCCAGATTTATTTATTTATTTTATTTATTTTGTTTGTTTATTTATTCTAAATTTATTATTTGTTATTATTGTTATTTTTTTATTTGTTTAGTTATTAGTTATTTATTTACTTCTATTTTCAATAAATAGGAAAATGTAGAAATTAGGTTTTTTAGGATTTAATAATGTAAAATAAAAAATAAAAAATAAAATAAAATAAAAAATAATAAAATGAAGAAAAACAATAAAAATATTAGGAAAATAATAGTAAAGTTTTAGATTTCAAAATAGGATAGATAATAAACTTAGGATAAAATTTTCAACAAAAATAAAAAATCACAAAAATCACAAAAATAAAAAAAAAATCATAAAAATTAATAAAAAAAATAAATAAATAAGTTTTAGCACTTAGAAAAATCATTTTCGTCAAATAAATCAAAATTGATGTTTTCCCTACAAAATCATTTTCAAAATGAAATCAAGCTTAGGCTTAGAGTTTTTAGGAAAAATCCCAAAAATGGTAAGAACATAAATCGAAAGAAATTTCAAAATTAAAATTCACCAATACACTAAAGATTTTCAGAAAAGCGAACTACGGCTTGTTTGATCCTGAGTAGCAAGTACGTAGGCACCCATTCGGGTCAACCCATAAAATAAATGAAAAATCCTTTTTCTGAAATAAATTCAAAGACATAACAAAAATTAACAGAAACACAATGAAACACATTTCTAAAGATGAACAATTTTAGGAGATTAGGTGGTAACCGTATAGGTTTTAATAGGTTAGCCTCCGGACTTAGAAACTCTGGTTTTCCTTTTTTCTCTTCTCACAAAAACGAGAAGAAGAAATAACGATGACTAGTAGTCCAAATTAAGACTAATCCGCTCCTTTAGTCTTAATTTACTTTTTCCCAACAATAGTTGGGTGGCGACTCCAAAAATCAAACGAAATTCCTAACTCAAGTCGAGGATCTAGATTAGATGAGCATAGGGTTTAGTTTAGATCGGATTAGGAATGGGAATTCAAAAATTAGACTCGACAGGATGGCGACTCCACTGGGGACCCATACCAGCAGGCTAGCCACCTGAATCTCTCCAAGCTGTTCTCTTTAAAAAAAAAAAATGTGTTTCAATCATTACTTTGTTACTAACTTTGCAGGATTTAGTTAGATTTTAGTTTCTTTACTGTGGGGGTTTTGCATGCATACATATGTTTGTGTGAGTAGATGCGGTCGAACCCGGACCGTCCTAGAAACCTAAGACGGGGAGCCATTGTGTAGGTTTCGAGCGAAGTGAGTTGATTCACTGTTCGGGACCGATTAGGCTACCCCACCCTATGCTTCGATATGGCCTGAGATCCATTTCTTCGAGAATGCGGGAGGCCATAGAGCTCGGGAACCAGTTAGGACCAACCTACTTGCATACATAACATCGTACGAGGGGTTGACAATTGGATGACAATGTAATGGTTTGTTATTTTGTCCTTGGAGTTCAGGACTATTTCCCTTTAACATTTTCATAGTTCTGTTTGTAACCAGGCTGTTTCCTATTGTAATAGATGGCTAGCAGTGCAGCCGACCGCCTCCTCCGCAAAGAGATTCGGGTGTACAAACCTTTGGACCCAAAATTGGTACTGGACCACTGGTTTACCTTGTACAACCCAGAGGAGCAGGCCTTCATCCAGCAGAAGATCGGTCCCACCCTCTCACTGACTAAGTCAGAGGCGAATTTACCTATGGTCCGGGCTATGCTCCAGTTATGGGAGATCGAGCCCGCAGCTTTCTTCATCGGGCCGCATGAGATCACCCCTACCCTGGAGGAGTACACCCAGTTGCTACAGGCTCCAGCACTGACTGATCAGATTTACACGCCAGACCTCGAGGCCGGGCCAGCCGGCACCTTCAGTAGACTGCTAGGCATCCGCAAAACAGCGGTCAATAAAGCCCTCGCAGACTGTAATGGGTATTGCATATGAATGGATGACTTAGAAGCCTGGTTTATTGCCCGAGAAGACAATGGGGACAGAAAGGACATCCTGTGTGGAGACCCTAAGACTTACAGAGAGAGAAGAGTGAACGCTTTCATCTTGACAGCCTTTGCCACTATACTGTTCCCCACCGGAGCTTTCTATATTCACTACCGGGTTGTAGAGCTGGTAACCCAATTCCTGGGGGGAAGATCTTACATCCCGACTCTACTGGCTGAACAGATCCGGAATTTGAATTTCCTTAAGAAGAAGGGCCATGGGATCCTCCACTCCAGCATCAACCTTCTGCTAATATGGTTCGTAAGCCACCTCAAGTGCTTCGGGCTGAACATGGTCAGGAAAACCCTAGCCCAACAAGTGGATCTGGTGGATTCCTGTATAGAAAAGGTGAAGTTACCCGACGACATTACCAGCCACAGTTGGGTAGATCTGCTTAGAAGCCTTAGCGCCGAAGATATTCTATAGACAGCCAGGTGGAGTTGCTGCGATAAAATCATCTTAACCTGCAGTAATTTCCAAGCAGTGCCATTAATCGGGATCAACGGATGTATCGGATATCACCCCAACTCCGTAGTCCGCCAATTCGGTACCGTCCAAGACATAGTTTATCGGCCTTCACTCGAAGCAGTCACCTTTGAGTACCAGGATCCGAACCTGTTGGTAGCCGAGAAATTTGCTAAGCTGGCAGAGGTCAAAGCACTTTGGGAAGCCAGAATCGAAAGCCCGAATGTGGACCTCGGCGAGCTAGATGGCGAAGTGGGAAAACACCGAGCCACCAGAGAGTTTGTAATCCGCCAGCTATACCAGATAGGGGAAAGAGCATACCGGGTTCCAAACGTCACCCAGCCAAGACCAGATAAGATCAATCCAGAGACAGAGATCTACCTGGAGCAGGTCAAGGCCCGGATGGAAGTATACTTCGAAGCTGCAGACTATAAGAAAGACATCTGGAAGGGACGCTTCAAGGAATCTGACCAAAGGAACAAGGCCTTGGAAGCACAATTGGAGAAGACCCAAGCCAAAGTTAAAGAATTAGAAGCTGTCATCAATGGGAAGTCTGAGCCTCCACAACAGAAGACTAAAAGAGCTAGGAAATAGATCATTATTTGTAATCTTTTATTTTGATTATCGAACTCCAAAATTTTCAATATTAATAAAAGTAAAGTTTCAATATTACATTGTCAATCAATTGTCGACCCTTTTTATTTTAGCATCCGCGTGACACATGCATAGCATTTGCATACATTATACTAAAAAAAGAAAAAAATGCACGCTAGGTATCAAAGATACCTCCCAAACAATCGAATCTTCCAGAAGCCCAATTCATACCCGCTGAAAGACAAAAATGGCAAACAACGGCAATTGCAACAACATTAGCACCGACTACATTCCTACAGCCGTAGAAGGAGCGCAAGCAAGAGGTGTCAAAGGCAGAATGAAGGGGAAGCCGATCGACACCCAGATGTGCATCCCACCTCTCCAACAATCTTTCCGAAAGGCAAACACCATTCAAGAGCTTCGGATAAACGAAGAGGACGACAGCAAAGGGAAGTCAATCCCCCGCACGTCCAACCAGCATCCGGCTCTGAACAATTGGTTTTGTTATCCTATCAATAGCGCTAGGTTAGCTCAAGAGTAGAAAAAAATCATTGAACAAATTTTATTGAGACTATTTATCGAATTCCATTACAGTTTGTTTCTTTTATTATTATATATGATTTCATTTTTTATGTCACTCAGATCTCCCACCATCGAACATCAGGGATATTTCGCGCAAGTAGAACGTAAAAACGCTGATATCGTTCCCAACGCTACTGGGTCAGTTGTTGAAGACGATATCTTAGACCACGAAATAATACAAGAAAATTGGCTAAAACATGAATAAAGCGGAATCTCGATCGACGAGCCTGTGGAGACAGTAAATCTAGGAAGCATGGAAAACCCTAAGAACCTCAAAATCGGGACCAGTTTGAGTGCCGAGCAAAAATGTGAGATAACCGAGCTATTAATCGAATATGCAGATGTGTTTGCCTGGTCATATGGTGACATGCCAGGGCTAGACCAGTCGATAGTAGTTCACAGGCTTCCCACAAGGGAAGATGTCAAACCTAAAAAACAAAAACTAAGAAGATTTAGGCCCGACATCTTGCTAAAAATCAAAGAAGAAGTCAAGAAACTACTATCCTTGCAATTTAAGCTCATATCATGTTGATTAAGATCTATAATGGTAGAAGATATATTTAGGATGTAATCTTTTGGTTAGGTCTCTAATCCCACTCACCCACACTTCAGAAAAATACACCATCATTTTTGAAGGAGAGAAGGCTTAGAAGTATCAAACTGAAACCAAGAAAATTCGTGCTTTTATTTGCAATGGCTGGAGGTATGTAGATGATTCAATTTTTGCTTCCACTTTTACTGTTATATGTTCATTAGGTGCTCACGAACATGATGGAAAATTAATTTATATGATCTAACAGTTGGTATCAGAGCTATTTTTTCAAAAATACCTTTACCTTGCTTTATTTCAGTTTGGTTTGAATTTGATGTTTTTTGGTCTTAATAAGATTAGGAATTGATAGAGAATCGAATTCCATGTGTTTTAAGCTTTAAAACATTAATTTTGAGGTCTAAATTAGTAAAACAAATCGTGAGTTGAAGTCAGGTCATAGTGACTTGGGTGGAGGTTGAAGATGACTTAAATCTAAGTCATCCTTTAAGTCGTTTAAAAAAAGGGGGGGGGGGGGGGGGGGGGGGGGGGGGGGGGGGGGTGTCGACATTAGTGTACGATCTCTGCTTTTCCTTTGCTGAAGACCCCTCACTAGAATGCTAAACCATGGATTCTAGAACTCCTTGTATGTCGTCTGTTGAACCGAGTTAAGCTGAAGTCTTTCGCAGTCGTGCGCTTGGCCCTGTGCATGCAACACATACACCCATTTGAAAAATTAAGGATGTGAAGAATGCACCTGCCCTAGATCGAACTTGTGACTACAAGAGTTCCTTTTCGTCCATGACGTAGAGCTTAGCCAATTGAGATGAGCCATTTTTCTTGATTGGTTTTCCAACCAATGTTATTATTAAGTTAATGGGCTTTAAACTGGTTTACCAACACTTAGTGAAATTAAACTTTTATAATTTTAATATATCTACATTATTTATTGTTAATTATATAGATGACATTTAGTAAATAATTTTACATATTAAAATTTGTTTGTGTTGGTTATTGAATTGAATTAATTCTTATTAGCTCTCTATGAATTTAATTATCATGATATATACTTATATTATTATTTGCTTACATGTATGATTTATGGTTTATTATTATACGTGTAATGTTGATTAGATGATATAAGTGTGTAGAGTTAAGTTTATAAGTTGTTGCTTATGGTTTTTGCAATAATTGAGCATAAGGATTTAGTTAATGTTTATGTGATCTATATAATTTCAATTAATTAAAGAATAGCCACAGCATCTTTAATTAATTAAAATTATATATATATTAAGGATGATAAGATCACACGTGAAAATAAACTTTAGTTGTGATTAATTATATGCAATATAATAGATCTTATCCTACAGGAATGTTTATTATGTTTTATATGATTAATTAGGATAAAATGTCAAATTATATTTTCTAATTTACCCATAGGGATTAGAAAAAGGGACATGATTTGATAGTTTTATCGTAGGGCTTTAGATGAATATAATTGAATTAGGACTTTAGCCTACAGGCAAGTTTGATGTCACTAGATTCATATTTTAGCATGATTTTACATTGGTAAAACATGACATATCTTAATTAGCCTAAAAAACTTTTGTAACATGAGCATGTATGTTTAATTATTGCAGCAATTCAACCTGTCAATTTTTCTAATATGTGATGTGATGTTCCTGAACTTAAAGGAGATAAATATAAGGTTTGGAAGGAGAGAGTTCTTCTTCATTTAGGATGGATGGACATTAATTATGCTATTAGGAAACCGGAGCCTCCTGCAATAACTGAAACCAGCACTTTAGATGCAGTAAGTCTTTATGAAAAATGGGAGCAATCTAATCGCTTGCTAGTTATGTTCATAAAGACTAAAATTTTTGCTGGTATAAGGAGCTTTGTCAAGCATTATCAAAGGGTCTAAGATCTACTAAAGGCCATTGATGAGCAATTTGCTACTTCATATAAGGTAATGGCTAATACCTTAATTATAGAGCTTTCAACTTTGAGGCTCACTAGCGTTAAGGGTGTGCGTGATCATATCATGCGCATGAGGGATATTACAGCCCAATTACAGCATTGGAAGTTGAGTTATTAGAATCCTTCTTAGTTCACTACATCTTTTGCACTTTATCTTAAGAGTATGGCCTATTTAAGATATCATACAACACATATAAGGATAAATGGTCAATCAATGAGTTGTTGGCCATGTGTGTTCAAGAAGAGGGCAAACTACTTATGGAGAAGAAGGAGAAGGAAAGGGTAAACTTGACTACTCATGGAAAGAGTAATAGGAAAGATCAAGCTAAAGACAAGGGGAAAGGGAAAACCCTTCCTACAAAGGACATAAAGAAGGAGGTTGTGTGTTTCTTTTGTAAAAAGAAAGGACACATGAAGAAACAATGCTCCAAGTTCATGTAGTGGCTTGATAAAAAAGGTACTCAACTTTCACTTGTCTGTTATGAATCCAATATGATTGATGTTAGTCATAACACATGGTGGATTGATTCTAGTTCTACAATCCATGTGACCAATTCATTGTAGGTTTTAAAAGACTTGCGGAAGCTAGTGGGAAGTGAGCATAGCATCTATTTAAGCAATAAGATGTCCTCACATGTGGAGGCTATTGGAATGTGCAGCTTAGTTTTAAGTAGTGGTTTCATTTTGAATTTGAAAAAGACATTTTATATCCTTGATTAGTCTAGGAATTTAATTTCAGTTTCCAAACTCGTGTTAGATGGTCATTCCTTTAACTTTTCATATTCTGGATTTAATTTATTTTATAAATCTGATGTTATTGGATATGCTACCTTGTTTGATGGTCTTATTTTACTTAATTTACAAAATGATGATAACCATGCTATAATGCACATTCAAGAAAAGGTTGGCACTAAATGATGTGTTATGAATGAAGAATCCTCTATGTTGTGGCATCGAAGATTAGGACATATCTCCATTGATAGAATTAAAAGGTTAGTGAATGATGGGATACTTAGTATTTTAGATTTCACTGAATTTGAGACTTGTATAAGCTGTATTAAGGAAACATAGACTTACAAGTCAAAGAAGGGTGCTAAGAGGAGCTCTAAATTATTGGAAATCATACATACAGACATTTGTAGTCCAGACATAGATGCATATCATAATAGGTGCTTTGTATCTTTCATAGATGATTACTCATGATATATGTATCTCTACTTACTTAACAACAAGAATCAAGCACTAGATGCTTTTAAAGTGTTTAAAGCTGAAGTAGAGAAGCAATGTGGAAAACAAATTAAAATCGTGAGATTCGATAGAGGCGGAGAGTACTATGGTAGATATACAGAGAGTGGACAAGCGACTGGTAAGGTTTCTTCAAGAGAATGGGATTGTTGCCTAATACAATTTACCTAGCTCTCCAGATCAAAATGGATTAGCTGAAAGGAGAAATCAAACATTATTGGACATGGTGCATAGCATGCTTGCAAGCTTCAAGCTTCCCGACTTCTTGTGGATCGAAGCTCTTAAAACGGCTAGGTATATATTGAACCGGGTTTTAACTAAGGCTATCTAAAAGATGCCATTTGAATTATTTGAAGGATGGAAACCGAGTTTGCGACATGTACGCGTTTGGAGATGTCCGTCTAAAGTAAGAGTCTACAATCCACATGAGAAGAAGTTAGACCCAAGGACTATTAGTGGGTATTTCGTTGGATATGCCAAAAGGTCTAAAGGATATAGATTTTATTGTCCACTTCATAACACTAGGTTTGTGGAATCAAGAAATGCAAAATTTCTTAAGAATCACTTGATTAGTCGGAGAGATCAATCTCAAGGCCCTCATTTTGAGAAAGATCATATAGATGCTCAGTATGCCACTTTAAGTAGTGGGTTAATTGTTGTTGTCAACAACATGCCTTTAACACAATTGCGTGTTGAAGAGCTAGTGATAAGTGTCATAAGATCCTTAATTCTAGTGCTTATTAGTTATAATTTTATAAGGATTTCATGTAATTTGTGAAGAAAAGGATACTTATATGATTAAATTTTAATTTCAGGCATCAATGGAGACAAAAAAAAAAAGGTTTAAGGATGATATAGGCAAAGGCGAGGTGAAATTTGGCAAAAAAATGAAGAAAATTGATTTTCAGTTTAGCACAACCTTCAGCATAACCCATGCAGACACTAGTTCTAGATGAAAAACATAACTAGTAGCTAATTTTTTTTCATCCCTGCCCTGAGCATAGCCATGCTAGAGGCTATGTTGAATTGGGTAGTGAAAAATAACGTGTTTCGAAGTCAGCACGGCCTCGAGCACGGTCGTGCTGACGCCTATGCTGAACCCTGTTTTCGCAAGAACTATAAATAGACGCTTTGTTTTATTTTAAAAGGACTTCTTTCCTTCTAGCTTCATTCTGGAAACCCTAGGGGAGCATTATTACGAACTTCAAGAGGAGAATTGTTCGAGCATCATTGGAGATTACAAAACAACAAGGGATTATTCTTTTTAGCATGAATCAATTCTATTTCTCTAGATTCTCTATTTTTATTGAAAACTCCATGGAGGAGTAATTCTTTATATCTTTCATCTTGTGAAACCCTAACTCATGTGCTGAACCATTGATTGATTAATGAATTATTTATATATTTGCATCTATTCATGTGTTTCCATTGTTTTTATAATTGGTTTATGTGCACAAATTGATTGCATGTCTGATTTTTATTAGATTGAAAGGGGTTTTGTCTAGTAAATTAGATCTTCATGAATAGAGAAATTACATGTTTTACCTAGAGGTAGGACAAAATTGATTTTTTGTAATTTATTAGAATTTGTAAACTTAATGAGATCTTACATAACGGTAATGAGGGGGAGATCTTCATTATCTTATGTATGATTATGAATTAATTAACTCGAGGGAGTAATTGATTTTACTTGAGAATTCCTGCAGTGCAAAGTGTGAATTGATTCGTTAATCAACATCTTATTTTAAGAATTTAAGGGTTAGGGTGGAACAAGATGAGGGGTATATTTTGTGATTGAATACATTCTTTAGACAATATCATTCAATTATAAGGTTACTAGGAATTGTTAATTGTTAATTTAATACATAATTCCCACATCATAAATTAAACTAGATAGTAGAGAAAGGTAATACTAGTTATTGTTTTCTAGATCCCAGAGGACGACACCTATTAAATCTATACTATAATCGATAAGTATACTACCTAGCTCGATAGTAGATTTTATTGGTTATAAATTTAAAACTTAAATGATCGGTTAGATTCGAGCGACAATCAGCCAACCTTAGAGGTTCCATAAACTGCTGATCTTGATCTAGTAGATGTTGAAGTTCAACAGATGTCCGAAGCTGTTGAACAGCATGATCCTATTCCTTAAGAGAATGTTGATGTAACATTAAGAAGATCTACTAGAGTAATGAAATCAGCAATTCTTGGTGACTATATTATGTGTCTACAAGAGTTTGACTACAATGTTGGAGTTGAAAATGATCTTGAGACCTTTTCACAGGCCATGAGTTATGAGAATTTGAACTTATGGTATAGTGCCATAAATGAAGAGATAGATTCAATGGCATCTAATAGAATCTGGAATCTTGTTAAGTTGCTTGATGGTGTAAAAGCCATTGGATGCAAATGGTTCTTTAAAACAAAGAAAGACTCACAAGGCAACGTTGAGAGATATAAAGCAAGACTCATTGCTAAAGGATTCACTCAAAGGGAAGGAATCAACTACACAAAGACATTTTCTCTTATATCTAAGAAAGATTTCCTTCGTGTAATTATGGCATTGGTTACACATTTTGATTTGGAGTTGCACCAAATGGGTGTGAAAATAACCTTCCTTAATGGTAATCTAGAGGAAGAGGTTTACATGAAATAACCTGAAGGATTCTCCACTAGTAATGATGAGCATTTGGTTTGTAAGCTTAATAAATCCATATATGGACTAAAACAACCCTCCTATCAGTGGTATTTGAAATTCCATGATGTCATCACTTCATTTAGTTTTGAAGAAAACATTATGGATCAATGCATATACCAGAAGGTCAGTGGGAGTAAAATTTGTTTTCTTGTGTTGTATGTGGATGATATTTTGCTTGCAACCAATGATAAGGGTTTGTTATATGAGGTAAATCGATTCCTCTCTAAGAACTTTGATATGAAAGATATAGGTGAGTGATACGAAAACCTTCGCAATCACGCCTTGAGAACCCTTTTGATTAGTGTGAACCCCCAATGCAGTAATACGAAAACCCACGACACCAATTTGGAAATCAATCCCTAAGAAGATTAGAATTTAGGTTTGACTTAGGTTAATGATCTAAGAATTAGAACTATGGAAACCCTAATTTCGAAACAATCCACAAGAGAAGTCGATCAATCTTCCTTGATTGTTCCTAGGAGCATGTATTCAAATAAGAACACAAAGAACAAAGCAATAAGCTTTTTGGTATTTTCAATATCTCAAAACTATCTTTTACAATGAGGAGGTTCGGAATATAAAGGAGAAAACCCTAAAACATTACATGGAAATCGCAAAACAAGTGAAAAGTGCGCATAAAAAGAAGGCCGGCCATTTAGGCCGGCAGCCTACTTTTCAAGGCCGGCAGCCTACTTTTCAAGGCCGGCGGCCTTCCTTGAAAATGCACCGAAACATCGGCGTTTTCAAGGCCGGCTCCAAGGCCGGCAGCCTTGAGCCGGTGTATCTTCACCCGATGCTATTTTCATCAAATTGAAGTTCTTTTGGCCTTCTTTTGCCCCAAAGCTTTGAATCCCTTGAAGTCCTTCACCTGTGATCTTCACCAAGCCTTGCAAATGAGAATTCAATGTTTGTTGTAGCTTCTTAGCTCTTGATCTCGTGATTGGTCCTTGAGGCAAGCTAATTGTACTTGAAACCCCTTGAACTTCATCCTTAGCCACTTGATCTTCTTCTTGACTTGGCTCTTGAGCTTGGATCGGTGACTCTTCCATAACACATCTTATGTCATTGGCATTAAGATCCATAGGGAAAGATCACGAGGCATTTTAGGATTGTCTCAAGAGACCTGTATCAACAAAGTTTTAGAGAGATTTCAGATGAAGGATTGATCACCCATTATGAAGGGTGACAAATTGACCTTAAGCCAGTGCCCCAAAAATGAGTTTAAGTGGGAAGAAATGAAAAACATTCCATATGCATGGGCCATTGGAAGTCTAATGTATACTTAGGTTTGTACTAGACCTGACATTGCATTTGCTGTTGGGACGCTAGGGAGATATTAAAGTAACTTAGGTGTTGACCATTAGAGAGTTGCAAAGAAAGTAACGAGATACCTTCAAGGAACAAAGGATTACATGCTCATGTATAGACGGACTGACAATCTGGAGGTCATTGGATATTCTGATGCGGACTTTGCTGGCTGTGTTGATTTACGTAAATCAACATCTAGTTTCATTTTTATGCTTGCCAGTGGAGCCATGACTTGGAGGAGTGTAAAGCAGACCTTGACTACCACTTCTACTATGGAGGCCGAGTTCGTATCTTATTTTGAGGCTACTTCACATGGTGTATGATTGAAGAGTTTCATGTTTAGGCTTAGAATTATTGATTCTATCTCTAAGCCATTAAGATTGTACTGTGATAGCTCAGTTGTTGTATTTATGGCTAAGAACAATAAAAGTAGTAGTCGAAGTAAATATATCGACATCAAGTACTTAACCATAAGAGAACGTGTTAAGGAAAAGAAATTGGTTATCGAACACATTAGCACTGAGTTAATGATAGCCGATCCTTTAACTAAGGGCATGCCACCAAAGAATTTTAAGGATCATGTAGTAAGAATGGGACTTGGTTTCATGATATAATCTTCATTGCACATACATTTAATGTTTCAATGAAACTCTTATTCAGTTGATATTTCTTATTTGGTTTTATGTACACATTTTGTCTATTTATTTGTTTTAAGAAATGTCATTAAGTTTGGACCTAGAATGAACATATGGTTTATTCATTAAGTTTAATAGCTAGTATTGAGAGACTTGGTATATTGTAATACATGAAAGATAATACTCGTTATAAGAGGACCTATCGCCATGATTAATATATTTTGTTTCTTGTTATATTTGATATGGGGATAAATGGATCAAGTGGGAGAATGTTAGAATTTCTTGAGACTCGAAACTAAATCAGATTTAGTGCGATTTATTTGGGAAATTCGATTGGGATATAATCCATTTAAGTTATTATTTGATTTAATCAAATCTACGCGAGTAAATCTCGCAATTTAAGCTTAGATCACGTCAGTTAAGATCTATGGTGGTAGAAGATATATTTGGAATGTGATCTTTCGGTTAGGTCCCTAATTCCACTCATTCACACTTCAAAAAAATACACCATCATTTTTTAGGAAGAGAAGGCTTAGAAGTATCAAACCAAAACCAAGAAAATTTATGCTTTTATTTACAATTGTTGGAGGTATGTAGAAGATTCAATTTTTGCTTCTGCTTTTGCTCTTATGTGTTCATTGGGTGCTCACGAACATGATCGAAAATTAATTTATATGATCTAACATTAACTACACTTAGATGGAGCGGCTGGAAGCCAGCAAGAATCCTTGGATTTATTTGCCAAGATAAGTACAATAATGTGGAACATATGGATGGCAAGATGTGACGCAACATTTGGACCCAAGGATCCTGTTGCGCTTGCTGTGACAAATTGTTGCAAGAGAGCCTTATTGGAACTTGCTGTCATTAGAGATGACAAAAAGAAGCAAGCAACCGTGTTTCCTACAGAAGCCGAATTTGGCAGGGCAAATGGGGCAGTATCCGTGAATCCGGCCATTGAAACAGAACGGAATGATAGTCGATCAAACACACAGGATGTTCTCTGAGCCACCTAACACCATCAAGTGCGGTGATTTCCAAGTGGATTACCATGCGAACGAGACAACTCTTTACGACCTGTACGCCCTTTCAACACAGCAGGTTTTTCTCGATCAAGGCGCTGATGAAATGGTCGCCCCGGGTTCCGAACATCAGAACAAAAGAACGAAAGGTTTTAGGCATCACAATTCTGAGCCCAATGTCTTAGAGATGTCCAACCGAAGAAGCAGCAGGCCAAGCTCATCGGGCTTTATGCAGCGTCACAGTTGCACAACCCCCGCACACTGGATTGTTCCTCGTGGCAGTTGGATTAAAATCAACTTAGATGGCGCGTTCAATCCATTTTTTGAAGTCGCTGCCATAAGATTTGTGGCTAGAAACTCACATGGCACCCTTTGTGGTTGTGGTTCCAGGCTATGCGAAGTCTGCTTGCTCGAAATTGCAGAAATTACAGCTGTTCTGGATGCGGTGAAGTATGCATGTTGGAGGGGATGGAAGTTTATTGAATTTGAGATGGATTGTGCCACCGTATACAATGCTATCACCTACCCATCTAATGCACCTTGGAAATTTCATATTTTTCTCCATGATATGGAAGCTATTATGCCCTATTTCAGCGTAGTCGCCTTCAATCTGGTCAAGAGGGAAGCCAATTAAGCAGCTGACTGGATTGCAACAAAAACTCGACTGCAAGCTGTCCTACCAATTGGATTTTCAATCCTCCTCCTGATTTAGACTCAATACTTATGTGTGACTCCTTTCATGTTTGTGATGTTAACTTTGTAAGGAGTTGGCTAATGTATTTGAATCTACTATAAAATTATAAATCAGCTCCTTTTGGCCAAAATAAATAAATAAACTTACTCGACCATTTGTAGAAATTTTGATGTTGTGAACTTCCCAGAGGTACTCTTATCCATTGTGTTTTACAAAGTAGAAAGGAAAATTATGTACATAAGGATGGCTATGAAATCTACATAGATGATACCAACAACAACAAAAAAGAAAAAAAAAAAAAGGGAATATGTATGAAAAAATAGTGAATTATGAATATGAGCCAACTTATGAATCTTACAATAAAATTATGAATATGAAGGAATATTACGAAATTGTTGCAAATTTCATTTATAAAAATAACTATAAGTAGCAGATTAGGAGAATCATGAACGATGCATTGTTTTGGATATGAAAATCAGAGCAATTACGAAACAAATGTAACTTTAACAAAATTTTAGTAAGGAAAGTTACAAATCTATTAGGCAATTTACCCATTTCAAAGCTTAGTAAATTTTTTATTAGTGATTGTACAAACAGTAGTAGAATTACTAACGATAGAAATATATTACGAACATAGAGATATATGACGAATTTTGTGGAATATGTTTTTCTTATCTAAAATTGAAAATTGATTTTTTTTTTTCATTTATGAAAAATTTATTATTGGGTTTGTAAAATCCGAAAAAAATATTAAAAATAAAATAATAAAAAGAGTTGAGGCAAATAAAAATAATAAAGATTTAAAATAAGAGGCAATTTGGTCATTTTATAAGATGGGTATAAAAGGGTCAAATATTGGTCAGTCCAACCCTTTCCTTTTCTACGTACAACACTCCTAGAGTAAAGAAAAACCTTAGGAGAAAAAGACAACTGCTACACCCCATGATCAACGAAATTATATAAGGTACGTAAACCGATCGATAGTTTTTTATTGTTATTTACTTGCATGTAATATGATTGACAGTTGGGTTCTTGGAATTTCACTACAAAACAAATTAGACAAGTAAGGCTTAGGACAAGACTCGATTGTTGGAGCAAATCTCTACAAGTAAGTGGTTCAATTTAAAGTAATTTAACATCTGTATATTATAAAGTACCATGAATTAAGATTTAGAGATGTCGTATCACAACTAGGGTTGAAGGAATTGGAATTTGGCGAATTGGGAAGCGAATGCACAATAGAACAGTGGAGTACACGGCCAGATACACGCCTGTATATATGCCTGTGTTATCTAGAGAATAAAGGAACAAGTTGGGAAGTTCACGGCCAGGTACACACCTATGTACTTACTTGTGTAATTGTATACAACCAAGTATACGATCGTGTACTTGGGCATGTAGAATGATGAAAATGTATAAAAAGATACATGGCCATAGTATCTTGGTCGTGTTCCTTACCATGCCCATGTAAACGGCCTAATGTACGACCATGTACCCTAAAAAACTTCTTTATTCAATTTCTTTTCTTATTAATTGAATTATGTTAATCCCAAATAGTTAGTATAACTCTAAATCTATATCGAGGTAAGAGAATTGATCTAATAACAATTAAGTAACAAAAATTTAGTACTTAGGCAATATTTTAGATTAGTATTAAGATCAACTGCCTCGTAACTTGACAAATTCTAGAGTAATTGCTAGGCAAGGATCAATTGTGTTAGATACTACCCTTTCAAGTACATGTAATCTTATGTGTTACTAGTGTTTGCTAAAATAGTTGAGAAATTGGAATAATTGGTATATCGAGTTTGGTTAAGTTGTTTACTTGTTATGTTTGGCTCGACCTAAGGGCTTGTAGTGATAGAACCTTTGGGGGCACCCATTGATCGATTTATAGTAGTGTCCCTTGTAAAGTTGCATGCTAAGATGATTTGGTAGATTTAGGGAATCATGATTATTGGGGCTCATAGTGGCAGCTCTCAACACTATACTATGTGTTATGTATATGTATATAAATATGGTGTAGCGGGGTTATGAGTACTCTTTTGTTGTTTGAGGACTAAATGAGATAATAACATGTTGTTTGAATGTTTTGTTATTGCATTGGTGTATGTGGCTTAAGTTATGCTTGATCATGTACATGGGCTTAATGGGCTTATGGGTTATTAGTATTAAGCATTAGCTCACCCTTCAGGGATTTTTTTTAAGTTGCAAGTATAGATGATTTCACCTCCTATGATGAGGACCTGGTATCATATGTGTAGGATGAGGAGCTACTATCTATGATGACTAGGCGAGGAATGCAAATTGAAAGTTCTTAACATCATTGAAGGATCGATTATTGTTGGAGAATAGTGGTTTAGTAATTAGTTAATAACATAATTGGTTATAGTCTTTATATATTGATGTGCTAAGATCATGTAATAAGACCCAATTGGATCATTATAAGTGATGTCAATCAATTTATTTCAATGGTAGTTAACAGTTATTGTAGGTATGATGTGAGTTAATTAAGAGCCTTAATGTGTCCTTACCTTGTAAAATCACATGGTGGGTTGTGGCATCCTCGGTTCTAAAGCATTACAGCTTAAATGGTATCATAGCTTAAGTTTGAATATCCTTAAGAACTAAGTTGATGATCAATAGGTATAGGTTTTAGTCAATAGAAAGTAGGTTGTGATTTTTGAATGGATTAAGCTTCGAATCTGTAGGATGGTGAGATATGAAGAGTGGTAAAATTACGGGCTGGTCGTTTTGTTTAATAATTTATTTTATTTTACTTATTATCTTTATTTGTAGTTTCTTTTAAAACTCTATTTTACATATGTGTGTGTGTGTGTGTGTGTGTGTGTGTGTAGATATATATATGCATATGTGTATACCATCATTAACATTTTACACTTACTTTAACTTTTGGGTCTATTCAATTGCCTCCTCTAGAGTAGATTGCCTCTAAGAAAAATTATCGAACTAAGATTAGTAAGAGGTGCTAGGTATGTTAACCTAGATGAGGGGTATCCCCATGGTCAACAACCACAAGGGGGGATAAAGTCTAGTTGTAAACTAGACTGCCTAACTCTTGGAGACTATGAACAACCTAGTGGGGTTACTAGCATGGCAACAGCAAATGCAGAATGCTCGATAAACTAGGAGCTAATAAGCTTAGATAAGTTTGTTTGGGTGGCAAAGTTGTTCAACACTAGGATTGATGACTCAATAGAGGTAGAGAACTAGATGCAGGAGATGGAGAAAACCTTTACAGCCTTCCAAGTTCTAGAAGATAGGAAGGTAGACTATACCGCATTTATGCTAAAAGGGATTACAACAAGTTGATAGGCATCAATTCCCAAGCTGGTAGCAGGTTGTGTTGGCTAGAGAGGATTTCAAGAATTATTCTATTAGAAGTATTTTCCCAGCCTATATATTATAATTGTGAACATAGGAATGGGTCAATAGAGGAATATAAGGCATAACTGAATCACCTAGTTAAGTTTTTACCTGAGGCGATATTTTCTAATGATGGATCTAGGGCAAGGAGATTTGTGAAGGGGTTGGAGCTAAATCTCTAACATGAAGTTGAATCTTTCTAGTTGACCACCTATGCTGAGGTGGCAGATGAGGCTAAATTTATGAAGCAAAATAGAAAAAGGATAGAGGAGCAACTGGCCTGCAGGTTAGGGGTAGCGTTATGTAAGAGGCCGACTTCTAGTGTTCTAATTCAAGACAAGGGTAACAGGCCTTAAATATTTTAGAATAGGCCCCTCATTACTGCAACTCCTCCTCTATAAATCCAACCAGTGCCTATAGCACTTCCCCCGATGGCCCCTATAGTTAGATGTACTAGATGTTACATACCCCATGAACAAAGGGACTATAGATGGTTAGAGGGTGCATGTTTCTCCTATGAGAAGAAACTTCACAAGTAGAAATTGCACCATGAGATCCATTCCATTGGTATTGTAAAGGGGATATAAGGTAGTCGACTATACTCATGATCAAGCAGGGAATTAGACAGTCTCAACACAATAGGTTAAAAGACTTCTAGCACAAGTGTAGGCTAGTAAACTGCAGGCAAGAGGCCTTAGACAATGGGTTCTAGCTAGAGTATTTGCACTTTAGCAATAGGAGCATTGAGACCTTCCAAATGTGGACACTATTGTAGGTACGCTTCAAGTACACACCTGCAATGCCTATGTCTTATTTGATACTGATGCCATTTATTCCTATGTGTCTGAATCTTTTGTACATGATTGTGGATTGATTCTTTAATATTTAGGTAATTTTTTGAATGTTAGTACTTCCTTAGGAGTTGGAACTGTTTTCAATAGGATTTGCAAAAATGTAAGAGTGGAGATATAAGGTAGGGTAATTCTAGTAGATCTATTAGTGATAGAGATGATGGAGTTTGATATAATCCTAAGAGTCAACTGGTTGTCAAAGTACCATGTTACTATTAATTGCTATAATATGTTGGTACACTTTAACATACTTGGAGGAGATTCCTTCAAGTTTAAGTTGGAAGCATAAAGACCAACAGGTTTATCTACTTATGAGCTATGGGGAAAAAGTATGTTAGTTGTTGTGATAGTTGAGGTAAGTGAATTAATGACGTTGGAGATGGTGTCAATAGTGAAGGACTTTCCCAATGTCTTTCTAAAAAACCTTCTTAGTTTACTCCCAGCTAAGGAAATTGAGTTTAGTATCGATTTGGTACTAAGTACTACACCAATATCAAAATCAGTGTATAGAATAGTGCTGGTTGAGTTAGAAAAGTTGAAGAAACAATTACAGGACCTACATGATAAAGGATTCATAAGACCCAGTACATCTCCTAAGGGTACGCTAGTCCTTTTTATCAAAAGAAAGGATGGAAGCATGAGACTATGCATAGATTACAGAGAATTAAATTGTGTTACCATCAAGAACAAGTATCCTTTCCTTAGAATAGATGATTTATTTAATCAATTATAGGGAGCATAGGTATTCTTTAAGATTGACCTAAGATCAGGATACCATCAATTAAGGATTAATTAAGGACGAGGACATCCCAAAGAAAACTTTCAAGACGAGTTATGGGCACTATGAGTATGTGGTGATGCCCTTCATTTTGACAAATGCTCTAGTAACCCTTATAGATTTAATGAATCGAGTATTCAAGGATTTTTGGGATAAGTTTGTGATTGCCTTTATAGATGATATCTTGATATATTTCAAGAATAGGGAGGAACATGAAGAGCATTTAAGACTGATGCTGAGTAGATTGCAAGTAGAGAAATTGTTTGCCAAGTTCAAGAAATATAAATTATGGCTAGAGTAAGTGATTTTCTTAGGCCATGTGGTTAATAAAGATGGAATCTCAATAGACTTAGAAAAAGTGAGAGTTATAATAGATTAGTCTAGACCAAAGATGGTGACAAAAGTAAAAAACTTCCTAGGTTTAACTGGTTATTATAGATGGTTTGTAGAGGGATTATCTAAAATAGCAATGCTTCTCACTGGATTAACATAAAAGAAATTTGATTAGGGTGATAAATGTGTGGCTAGTTTCAAAAAGCTTAAGGAGAAGCAAATATCACCCCAATTCTGGCATTACCCAAGAATGAGAAAGAATTTACTATTTATAGTGACACTTCAACCCAAAGACTAAGTTGTGTTTTGATGTAAGGTAGATAGGTCATAGTCTATGCATCTTGTCCATTGAAGCCATATGAGAGAAATTACCCAACTTATGACTTGGAGTTGGTAGTAGTAGTATTGACATTAAAATTGTGGAGACACTACCTGTATGGGGAGAAATGCAAGATTTTCATTGACCACAAGAGTTTGAAGTATATCTTCACCTAAAAAGAACTAAATAGGAGGCAATAGAGATGGTTGGAGCTAATTAAGGACTATGATCTTGAGATCTAATATCATCCTAAAAAGGCTAATGTGGTGGTAGATGCTCTTTGTAGAAAGAAACAAGGTAATTTTGCCACTCTAATCATCTCACAACGAGAGTTGTTGGATGGTATGCACAAGTTGGAACTAGAGATTTTGACTCAAGAAGTTAGAGTGGAGATGGCCACTTTACACATCCAGCCAACTGTAGTCGACAAAATTAAAGTAGCTTAAGTAGAAGATGTTAGCATGCAAGAGATCAAGAGTAGGTTAAGATAGGACAAGGTTCATGAGTTTAATACTGATCTAGGTGGAGTCTTAAGGTATGGAATTAGATTGTGTGCAATTGGGGATCTAGAGTTGAAGAAAGAGATCCTAAAAGAAGCATAATATTCTAGGTACTCAATATATCTAGCGAGTACCAAGATGTACAATGACCTAAAATGTCACTATTAGTGGAAAAACATGAAGTAAGAAATAGTTGAATGTCTCTTGATGCCTAACATGTTAGTAGATTAAAATAGAAAATCAAAGGGTAGCAAGTGAGTTACAATCCCTACATCTACTAGAATGGAAGTGAGAGTACACTACTATGGATTTTGTAACAGCTCTTCCTAAGACTCATAGTTGTCAAAATCACGAGTTAACTCACATGTTTATACGATTTTACGAGTTAGTAAGTACATTCCTAATCAACTTGCATGTAAAAACATTTTTGAGGTAAAATTGTAGTAAAATCACGATTTTGAACAGTAAAATCGTCAAAATCGCGATTTTACTATGTTTCCACCGATTCCACAATATTGCACAATTAAGTAAAATTTCAACTATCTGGATCCGAATGAACAAATATGTAATAATAGCTATTCATAGCTCAAGCCCAAACTTTTAATAAATAAATATGGGCTTAATTGTTAAAATCCCCTTGGCGTCCAGGGGGTGCTACCCCCTTGAAACCCTCGCTGGGGTGGCTTCCCTAGATCCTTGCCCGCTTAACGTGCTTTCCTGTCGTAGGAGAGTATGAGTCATATCCCAACATGTTCGTCGGTCATCACTCCTCTCTTGTCAGTGTGTTGTGTTACATTGAAGTCTTTGTGTTTGTGTTCGTCGATTGTTAGTCTTCTTATTCCTATTTGTGATCATGTTCGTATTAAAACACTCATGTTTGATTGCTGCAACTTTCCTTATTTTAATTAATATTTTTGTAATAGTAAATAAAATAAAGGATAAATAACTTTAACTTTATAAGAATTTTTTAGATTTTTAATTTTATAGGAAAGGTATAAATGTATTTATATTTCTATCTTTTCAATATATCATTCTTATAATTAAGTAAATGTGAGATATTTTTAAGTAAATATATTTTGAATTAATAATCATGAATAGTGCAAAAATTTACCTAGTAATATATAATTTTGAAGGTTTTTCTTATTATGGTATCTTCTTTATTATGTACTTTTGGTTAGTAGTTATTTGTCATTTTTTAATATTACTCATTTCTAATGGTATATCTTCGTTATCAATTTTTATTTATTAGTAATTTCTTAAAGTCATAATTGATTTTTAAATTTTATCTATAATCTTTTAGCTTTTGTATATATAATTAGGTGAAACTTGCTTTATACATAATTTATCATTTTAGAAATAAAATATCTATATTATACAACTTATGCTTGATTATCTATATTATGACTTTTATTGCAAATTTGCAATTTATGACTAAAATAAATGCTCAATTTTCTTATTTCTATTATTCATTATATTTTTAATGACTATTGTAAGTAAATTTATAATATTTTGAAGTTAGTTACATAGGTTGTAGAAACTTACGTTTCTACGTTTCAATTCTACGGACCCCTTAGCGATTCTACGTAAAATTGCAATTTTGACAACCTTGCTAAGACCAAAGAAAATAATGATGTCATATGGATAATAGTGGATAGATTAACCAAATCTGCTCACTTCTTACCTATTAATATTAGTTATATATTAGGTAAGTTGGCATTGATGTATATAAAGGAGATTGTGAGATCGCATGGAGTTCCGGTAAATATTGTATATGATAAGGATACCCCGTTTGTTAGAAGGTTTTGGAGAAGTTTACATAAAGCATCAAGGACTAAATTGAATTTCATTACTGTCTTTCATCCCCAAACATATTGGCAATGAGAAAGAATTATACAAATCTTTGAAGACATGTTAAGGGCTTATGTCTCAGATTTTTGTGAGAATTGGGATGAGCACTTATCACTACTACAATTCATTTACGATAATAGTTATCAAGCAACTATACCAATGGCCCCTTATGAAGCCTTGTATGGCAGAAAGTATAGATCCCCGTTACATTGGGACGAAGTAGGAGAAAGACAAGTATAAGGACATGAATTGATACAAGAGATTGTTGATAAGGTGAAGTTGGTCAAACAAAGAATGTAGTCAGCTCAGAGTTGCCAAAAGAACTATGTTGATTAAAAGTGATGCCTTTTGGAATTTCAAGTGGGAGAGCTGATGTTGTTGAAAATATTACCCACAAAGGGGTAGTTAAGTTTGGACTAAGAGAAAAGTTGAATCCTAAATATGTGAGACTCTTCAAGATTGTAGAGGCGATTGGTAGTGTAGCATATCAGTTAGCCTTATCGCTTAGTCTGGCTAGAGTACATGATGTCTTCCATGTGTTTATATTGAGAAAGTTTATGTATAATTTGGATGAAGTAACGACTTTAGAGCCATTGGAAGTGCATCTGAATCTCATCATAGTAGAACAACTTGCTAGAATTGTAAACACCAAGTAGCAAGTGTTGAGAAGATGAATCATTCCTTATGTAAAAGTGCAATGGACCAACCAAATTGAAAGAGAGGCTACTTGAGAGTTAAAAGAAAAAATGCGAGTTAAATATCTAGACATTTTTCTAGACTCAAATAATTTTTGAGGAGGAAATTTTTTTGTAAGAGGAGGATACTGTAAAACTCGAGAAAAAAAAAGATTAAAAATAAAATAATAAAAAATTTCAAAACGAATAATAATAATAAAGTTTTAAAATAGGGGACAATTTGGTCATTTTATGAGATGGGTATAAAAGAGTCAAACACTAATCAACCTGACCTTTTTCATTTTCTGCACTATAGGACCCCTAGAGTAAGAAAAAACCCTAAAAGGGAAAGGCAACTACCACACCCTATAGTCCAATGAAATTACACATGATAAGTAAATCAATCGATGGTTCTTGATTGTTATTTATGTACATATAATAGGATTAATGGTTGGATTCTTAGAATTTCACTATAAAACGAATTGGATGAGTAAAGGTTAAGATAAGACTATTGTTGGAGAAAATCTCTACAAGTAAGTAGTTCAATTTGAAACAATTTAACATTTGTATATTGTAAAGTATCATGAATTAAGATTTTAAAATGTTAGATCACAACTAGGATTGAAGGAATTGGAATTTGGCAAATTGGGAGATAATCTACAATGGAAAAGTGAAGTACATGGCCAGCTATATGCCCATCTATTTGCCCATGTTGTTTAGAGAAGAAAGGAACAAGTTGGGAAGTTTAGGGTCATGTACATGCCTGTAAACTTAGGCATGTAGAATGATGAAAGTGTACAAAAAGGTACATGGCCATACTGTGCCCATGTACATGGCCATGTTCCCTACTGTGCCCATGTACATGGCCTAATGCACAACCATGTATCCTAAAAAACTTCTTTATTTGATTTCTTTTCTTATTAGTTGAATTCCATTAATCCCAAACAACTAGTACAACTCTAACAACTATATCAAGGTAAGAGAATTGATCTAATAACAATTAGGTGACAAAACTTAAGTACTTAGGCAATACTCTAAACTAGTACTAAGATCATTTGTTCCGTAACTTAATAGATTCTAGAGTAATTGCTAGGTAAGAATCAATTGTATTAGATACTGCCTTTTCAGGTATGTGTAATCTTGTGTTTGTTAGAATAATTGGGGAACTTGAATAATTGGTATATCGGGTTTGATTAAGTTTTTTGTTGATTGTGCTTGGTTTGACCTAAGGACCCATAGTGGTAGAACTTTAGGGGGCATTCATTTATTGATATGTGGCAGTGTCCATTGTGAAGTTGCATAATAAGATGATTTGGTAAATTTAGGAACTCCTGGATATTGAAACCTATAGTGATAGTTCCTAATACACTATGTATTATGTATATATATATATATATGTATATTTGGTGTAGCAAGGTCATAAGTACCCTTTTATTGTTTGAGGACTAAATGAGATAATAACCAACTGTTTGAATGTTTTGTTGTTGTAATGGTGTATATGACTTAAGTTATATTTGATCATGTGCACATGTTTGTGAGTTATATATACTGAGCATTAGCTCACCCTTCAAGAATTATTATTTTTTAATTGTAGGTACAGATGATTCCACCTCCTATGACGAGGGCTTAGTGTCATATGTGTAGGATGGGAGCGATATAGAGTATTACTATTACTATGATGACTAGGTGAGGATTACAAATTGAAAGTTCTTAATATCACTGAAGGATCGATTACTATTGGAGAATAGTGGTTTAGTAATTAGTTAGTAATGTAACTATTTATAGCTTTTATATAATGATGTGCTAAGATCATCTTTTAAATAGTTTGTAGTTTGTAATGAAATCAAGTTGGTTATAGTAAGCTGTATTACAAGTATAAGTAAGCAAAGTTAAGATTTTTTAAATCGATATAGGAACAATGAAAGTGGAAAAAAAAGTGGATACATTTTCTGAGTCCATGAAATAATATAGATTAATGTCGTATGAAATCTAAGAAGTGCCATTGTCTCATGGATTTTCTTTAAACATTCAGCTGGGTAGCTGGCTCTCGTCCCGATCAAGATTCAAGTAAATTCTATTTTGTAAATAAACGGGAAAATTGATGTTTTGTTGTGTACTCCACGTTCCCTTCTTATTGCTTGATGCCGCGATTAACTGAAACTGAAAAGCGTGTACAATCTAATTACTCATTCCTTTAGGAGAATTCACCATGGAAAATAGAAAAGGTGGCCCTCATTAGGGAAAAAAAAAAAAACAAAAAACAAAAGCATCAACCATATCTTATATCGCTTTTAAGATTAATTGTAAAATCTTAATAAATTCATAATCTGAATTGGTCTCCGTACATATAATGTCAAATACTTTACTAAAATCCTTTATAATATGCATACAATCCAAAAAAACAAAAAAAAAAAAATCCTAAATTACACAAAGATTTTGATGAAGTACGCTCCAACTCTCTCTCTTCATGTCCAAACTCAAAGAAGGAAAGAATTTGGAGTTTGTTGTTTTAAATCCTTTGATTTGTATGCATGGTTCTAATGGAGTATTTGATGATTGCATAATAAATTGGGCATAAATAATCTTTTTTTTTTTTGTTTTTTTACCCATATTCCACAAGGATGCATTCAAATTATAAAAATGAGTTGAGTTGGATCTTTTATTTATTAAATAGAAAAAAAAAAAGAACATACCATATGTTTGTAATTTTTCGTGCAAGGCATAAGAGAATCAGGAGAGGAACAGGTAGAATAACTTTATAATCTAAACTGAACATTTTTTAAAATAATCTAAAATTGGAATTACATTGCATCTATCTCAAAGGACTAAAACGGAAGATATTGAATAAATTGGAATTCCATTCCCTAGGAAAACTCCACAGTTCACATTGCACAATCTCGACAATATAACAACACAATCTTTTCTACAAATCAATCTTTTCTTCTTAGTATATATGCACAATCCCTTTAAGGGGGGATGAAATCATATAGAGACAATTTACAATGCGATTCACCAAACCATTGCTAGGTTGTTTGAAATTTCCCTCTCAATGAAAGAGGAAGGGGAGGGATACTTTGTTCATGTCTGAAGAAGTTGTCGGGATCGACCTTCGTCTTCACTTCTATCAATCGGTCGATATTGTCCCCGAAATATTTAGTACCCCAACTGATTGCCCGAATGAAGCTGGCAGTGCTGTTATCCTTGTTCATCCCCAGATCAAGGTCTCTATAGTTGACATAAGCTGCTCTAGGGGACATGGAAACATATGGGGTCATGTAATTATGCAGCTTCCTAATCCAATCTATGTGCTTGCTAGCACTTTTATCACCATCTTGCCATAAGGTTAGGTACTGAATCATAAAGATGTTACCCGCCCTGTGCGGGAATGGGGTTGCAGACTCCAAAATCTTGCTCATCATTCCTCCATACGGTGTCCATATCACCAATGGACTATCTTCCTCCATCAGCCTCTTAAAGAACCCTTCTAGACCAGTTTCGGAGATGGGATCATTGACAAAGTCTGATTTGGCTTTGAAGTAGTTCTTGAATAGAGACTTCCCCTGAAGTAGGACTTCAGGGGGTGTGTTATTCGGGTAACCGGCAATATACAGAACCGATTTGATCCAGCTTGTTTCCATGCAGTCGTTTCGGGTTAATCCCAATTCGGGGAAACTCTTCTGCATTATTTTGAGTAATCTATCAGCCCTTCCCAGGAAAAGACCCTGATACGACGTGCTTACGGTTTTTTTCCCTTTATTTCCAACAGTAGACACTTGTATAATGGCCCTGATGAAAAGATCTTCATCTAACTTATCAACGACCTCTTGCCATCTATGGAGCAGTTTCGTCCCTCCTTGTTCAATGGTCTTTGTAACGGTAAAAACAGTCACAATGGCAGGAACCGGAACAAGCTTAATTTTCCACTGCAGAATTATGCCAAAACTCGCTCCCCCACCTCCTCGTATGGCCCAGAAAAGATCTTCTCCCATGGAGGCCCGGTCTAAAACTCTACCACTCACATCCACCATCCGGGCATCAATTACATTGTCGACACCTAGGCCGTATTTTCGCATCATAGAACCATAGGCACCCCCTGTGATATGCCCACCAATGCCTAAACTAGAGCATAAACCGGCTGGGAAACCATGGACTTTACTCTTTTCAGCAATTCTATAGTACACTTCTCCAATCGTTGCCCCTGCTTGTATCCATGCACTGTTGTCCTCTAGATCAACACTAATAGCACGAAGTTTCGATAAATCGACGATGATAAACGGTGTCTCGATTTCAGACACATAGGAAAGACCCTCATAGTCGTGCCCACCACTCCGGACTCTCAGATGAATTCCTAGTTCGTTGGAGCAAATGACAGCGGCCTGAACATGGGCTTCGATCAGTGGTGTGAAAATGAATTCGGGCTTCGGCACTGAAGGTTCTAAGTACCTTAAGTTTTGAGCAGTGGATTGAAGAATAGCATTGAATGAAGCGTTCTTTGGGGTGTAGAATGTGGACATGGGAATAGTAAGATCAGAGTGTAAGTTCGCACATCCTACAAAGTCATCTTGGATAGAAGCTGATGCTGTAAATGGAGAAGGTATAACAAGGATTACGAAAAGTGATAAAATGGTAGGGTGTGAGGAGGCCATTCTTGGATTCATCATGTTGATGTGTTATGCTAGCTTTAGATTAAGGCCAACACCGCGGGGTTTATATATGCATTCATTATGTGACGTGCAAGTGATAATAACGTGAAACGGAGTATGTCCAAACGTGACGCTAATGTACTTCAAAACATTCCTTTCGGTCCCCGGAGCCTAGAGCTGGAGGTGTAGTGTATTCGATGGTACTATACCCCACAACATATCAGAAGTAGACATTTTCCTTTCCAGAGTACTAGGAATAGACTGATCACTGATGCGATATAAGTCTCGTGAGAACAGATATGTATCTCGTATTGGCTCATGCTGTCTTTTTACAGTCATCTTATTTACTTAGAGAAATATTGTGAGTTTAACCCCAAAACAAATAAAGTGTTTTTATCGATCGCTTGTCATTTAAGAAGGTATGGAATATTCAACTTTTCCAATAAAATTGAAATGATTTTACTCCAAAAGATTTTAACAAAAACTAATATACTATATGAATGAATCAACAGCATATTAGTATCACTTATTCAAACAGGTAAAGTACTAAAACTATCTAGTCTTTTTTCCAGAATCACATGCATGTAATTCTACAACACCCATAACGGTTGATTGGATTACCGACCGTCAACCAACCTGTCCACCCGAGCTCCATCTTCCATCCTATGTCAAACATTTATCTCATAAATTATCCAAGGCGCATTCTAATATATGGAATGCATGAATTGTACATTTCCATCAAGAGTGGTAACAATCTTAGGCTGTCTAGTTAAATCAAACTATTATGTTTGACTTTGATGTTCCTGCAAGTGCTGAGATTAAATTGATAGCTCATAACAACTGAATGTTTTCTTATAATTAACCATTTAATTTAAAATTACTGTATGTGCAATGCCTTAAAACCTAAAATTCTACAACCCACCACATGTCACAATCTGGCTAATAACATGTAAAGATTCATTTCCACATCTATAATCTCGGAAGCACACATTTTCACTATAAACATAAATGCACTATAATATCTCCATATGATAATATGAATATCTCATAGGCGAGTTATTTCAATCATAATTATAATTGATGAACAAACTATAATCCAATTCTTACTACAATAGTCAGATACATGATAAAAACTCAATAAAGTTTGCTAAAATCTATTCACATAATGAAATGAACTACAACCACTAAGAACATAGGATTAGATAAAAAATCTCTGTATTTGATTTGCCAAAAGTTCATCACATAACTCTAAGCTCCTCAATATTGATCATCATCATAGTAGTAATAGACATTGTTGCTCTCCCCATCTTGGTAATAGTAATAAATATCCCCTAATTCATCATAGTTAGCATACTCATCATGCATATCTATAATTATAAAAATAAAGAATAAGTCTAAGCCTAATACATAAATACCATATACACATGCACATGCTAGACAAATCTCAAACCACATACATTTGATGTAATAGAGAATAATGAACAATCAATTTACTTATCTTTAATTTAGTCTATCAATCAATACGGGGATTCTCATGACTCCAGTCACACTCGATAGTACATATATATAAATGTATAGTCTCGAGTTGGGAGTTGCCACCTTTAGCCTCAACTTTCTAAATTAGTATCGGGAATCACCACCTACAACCCTAATATTCCTTAATCTACCCTAAATTATTTCGGCACTCTACTTTACTAGAACAACATCATATACTAATAATCAAGGTGCCCTCTAGAGATTTGCCACATATGACCCCTAGGCCTAGCCATGTACAAACAACACACAACGCTTAGTTAGATATTCATTAAATTCTATTTCTCTTTTAGTCTAAGAAGCACAAGTAGCAGCTACCATAGACACGTACCTAGAAAAGTAGATCCCAGTGACTGCAAACTCATATCACAACTAGCACTTAAATAAATATTGCATTAACAACTATTTAGAAATCTTAACTAATGTTGAACTAACTGCTTGTAATTGTTTTGATACTTAGGAAAATGTTGGAAATCAAAAGGAAAAAAAAATGTTTTTAGAAAAGATAAAGACAATAAGGATGAGAACATAGGTGTGTTGTTTCATGTATATCTCTTTAGAAATAAGAAATAACGTGTGTTTAGAGAGTGTATATGCTCATGGGTGGAAACACAAGTGTGTTCATTCTCGTGTAACTCTCGGCCTAAAGAGAAACTTTACACGACCAAAACTACACATTCGTGTTTCTCTTATCTGGGTATTTACCTAGATTATGCGAGTAACAACACGGTTGTGTTGTGCTCATGTACTTTCCTTACTTTGATTTAATGCATGAAAATGACGACTCTCTCTAAAAATCATTATACAATGATGGTTGAAAACATGAAGTAAAATTATAAGAATTTACATATGTACATCAACTTACTCGCTTAGTACATTTGAGATGCAACCAATACACAATTACTCCTCAAGGGTTTTACATGTTTTGCAAACCTATAACCCTCAACATGCATTACAAACATCTACACAAGAGAAAACATAGAGGGATCATTCATGTCATGAACTTACCTTGCAAATTCATGTCATTTTGCGTGGATTGTTGAGAAGGATCTATTAAAGGGAAGGGTTTTCTTTGTGAGAACAAGAGAAAACATATAGGAAAAGAAAAGAGAGAAAAGAAGGTTCTGCAGGTTTTTAAAACTCTTTTGGTAATGCCCAAAAATGCCCTTGACACAACTTAAAAACTAGAATTACCCTTGCTTTTAAATATGCAATGTCTTACAATACGAGAAGTTGCTTCTCTTTTTTGGAAAAATTGGTAGAGTTTTGCGGAATTTAAGCAAATAGTAGAGGTAAAATATATGACAAGACTAAGTTTTACATGTTTTAGGAGGCTAGTAATGTTCCACACATACCTTTTTTTCTCAACAACAACCGGTCAAGATTTGCCTAAACACTAAAGCATATCAAGTAAAAGTTGACAACCCATAAGGCACTCATGCACTACCAAATGATGATGGTGATTGATAACCCCATATAATGCCATACTACCTCCATTTATATGTTAGCGAGAGCAACACCATGTATGATCATCTATGTCCCAAGTTACTTTTGTAGAAGAAAAGTACTATGAACTATTATGATAACACTTTAAAGTACTTCAATGTTGCTTCTTCAAATAGTGAAAAATTTCAGTTTTTGTATTATGATAATGATGTTAAGCATTTGAACAACTACTTAATCTATTTGATTAGTTGTCACTTATTGCTTCATTGGAAAGATACATTAAATGAATAAATGAGGAATAGAATTAAAATTAGGGTGGAAAACGAGCTATTCCAAGCCAAATTTTTATTGAACCTAAAAATTAAAGGCTTCACTTAAGCTTGTTAAGAAGTTTGAAACTCAAGCTTGGCTCATTTACATTATTGGGCCTAAATGAGTTTAAGCTCACTAGCCTACTAATGAGCTTAAATATTATATTGTATTATATATATAATGCTCATAAGGTAGCAAATGAGCTTGCTTGCAAGTGTTTATTTACATTATCAAGCCTAAATGAGCCCGAGCTTACAAGCTTGCTCATTAGTCTATGTATTATATTATATTACATTTGTTATTTAATATATATAATATATATTATATTATACATATTATATAGCCAATGAAACAACAAACGAGCCGGTTAAAGCCAAACTAAGCATAAAGCGAACTGAGTTTGAATAGTTTACGAATAGTTTGACTCATTCGCAACTCTAATTAAAATAATTACATTACATCTCCTAATCAATCTAAATAGGGCTTTTAGAAATAGAAAAGCTTACCTCTAAATCCAAAAATCTTTGGAAAATGGGTTTTAAAGTCAAAATCTTCCTTTGAAAAATTTGCTATAAATATGAACATGTAAATTCTTTTTATGGATAAGCCGCCACTCTCTTTTGCTCTCTCTTCTTCCTAAAGGTAAAAGAAGGCAAAAGTTCATCCAAGACCGTTGGGTTAGCTCTTCTGGTGCCATGCCTGCTCTAACTTATCTCCTTACTCTTCTCATTCCCTCTTTATTGAACCCTCTATTCTTTTTTCGTTCTCATATTACTTTGGAAACTTTCTAAATCTCTTCTTCCTTCTATATTTTACAGTTGTTTTAGTCCTCTATTTTCTTCTTTGGTGAGATATTGAAGTCAAGATACAGTAGTTAAGAGAATGGAGGACACTGAAATAATAAGATTCGGTCCTAAGGTTATGTTTTTAGTTTTTTTCTTTACTTTCTTTGTTTGTGTTTTTATCTTTTTTGGAGATTTTCTTTTGGTCAAGGTGCTGATTTTTTATTCTTATTAGAGAATTTATCATGCAAAAGAAATGTTTTAATCTCTATTTATAAAAAAAGATGTGTCTACTGTGGATCTAATCTTTAGACGCCAATCTCTTTGCTTAGTTATTGGCATTTCATTGTACTATGACAATCCCATGTGAATAAAATTTCTGTTTTTCTAGCCCAAAAAAAAAAAAATGTTGAGAGATAGAATTTCTTTTCCATGGCAAATCTAAACAGATTTCGGTTGCAAATTCTATTGGAAAATTATCATTATTTCGCAGTTGAATTAAATTGAATTATTATTGGATTTAATTTAAATTATATTATTATGTTAAAAGAATTACATTATTATATCTTCGAACTTGGGTTCTTTAACAGGGAGATTCTTCATCCATCTTACCGGTGACAGTTTCTTAACATGAATGGTAGAGTTATTGTGCTTAGCATTATTTATTTATGAATGCTTTGGTTAGGTACATTTCTTAGAAAACTACATATTATTGCAGAATTATTTTCCATATCAATGTATATTTTATTATTTTAGATTATTTTATTAGATATTTTACTATATTATTAAATATGAAATTATTGTAATGATTACATATTAAGCTCTAAATATTATACGTGCTAATACACATAAAAATATAATATTGTATAATTATATAATAAGTATAAATAATTTTTAAAACAATTTTATATATTATATTGGTAAATGAAATACCCTTGAAAATAAACTAAAGTCATGTACCCCTGATCTCTTTTATAAAGACTGACAAGCTAACTTCTTTATTAAAAAAAAAAAAAAAAAAAAGGTTCTGTAAAGGAAAGCACAGCCTGTCCCCCCTCTTTCCTCTTTTGTCAGTCTGCGAGTTCTCCAAAGAGCACTGTGTGAATAGAAAATATCCAAATATGTTCAATATATGACTATCTATTCAAGGACAGCAAAAAGATGAGTTATTGATTATACTGTTTTATTTATTTATTTGAGGTGGGGTATGAATCTACGATGATAACCTACATATCCTAAGAAACCCCTAATCCTAATTGATGTAAGCCGTCACAATTTCTCAATTATCTCAAGATTTGTTATGTCTACCTCAATATATCAAGATGAAACCTTACGTCCTAGAACTATTCCTCCCTTCAACTTCTTGACCGACTCCTTTTAATATTGTTATATCCTAAACTCTTAATTAACCTTTGTTTAGCAATTGTTTATCTTTTTAATTATAGTTTTAGCTTAAACTTGCTTGGAGAAATTTTATGGTATAATTACTTAAAAGTAACTATATAATACAGTTATTTTTCCGATTACAGTAAAATAACCTCAATTATAATAAAAATAAGACTTATCAATAGTAAAAAATGTTATTGGCAACTTTCATGGAGGCTATCGATAGTTTTTTTTTTTTTTTAACAATTATCACCATCTATTACAATAAAATAATGGCCATTAATAGTAAAACGTTGTTATACCATATAATCACTTTTGAATAACTATACTATAAAATTGTCCCCTTGCTATATTAGTCTTACTTATACTTGATTCTACTTAGTGTTGTAGTTTTTTTTTTATCTACTTTGACCTACTTTAATTCCATTCTAATTTATTGTTTTCTCAGTATCATATTGTTACAATTTTTTTGACATAATGTATAGCTTTTTTATAATGGGTTCATGTTCTCATTTAGACTACTATGGATTATGGGTTGGTGTTTCAAAACATAATTGGGTTTTGTTTTATTTTATTTTAAAAAGCTTAGAGTATAGTTGTCAAATTTGCAATTCTATCTAGAATTAGAAGGTATAGAATGTGTAGAATTGTATAAGACCAATAGAATCGAAAACTTATATAATCTTACATCTAAATTCATAATTCTATAAAAAGAAATCTATATGTAATAATTTTTTGTTTATTTTGACTATGAAAAACCTTATAAAATTGTAAACTCGTATAATCATATTGTTAACTTGCGATTTTAACAACCATAGCCTAGAGAAATATGATTTGGATGCTACTCCAAACTTAACCCTATCAAGATAATGAGGTCTAAAAACATTATATAAAATCTAAAAGGTGCATAACTAATTTAGCTCAAAAATTTCTCATCATAGTTTTTTAAGGATGAGAATACCTTGGTAACCATGCAACTATGCGTGATTCTTTGTTGCTTAATGTGACTAAGAAAAATTCTTATGTCATCCTTTGTGGTAGGAATTTAATTTGTCTAGTTAGAGTGGCTATAACCTAAAGGAGATTAGTTTAATAATTTTGTGAATCCATTGAAATTTTCTTATGAATCTAAACTCTTATTGAAATAATGCTATAAGCCAAAATAAAAAATGAAGGATTGAATCATGAACCCCATATTTAAATAGATTTATTATTAGTTGAAGTAACTTTCATAATAATAATACTTAGAGTACTTTTAGAAAAATCTCAATTTGATTTTTCTAGATAAAGCTAATATAAACAATAACATAACAATTGTTCTTAATTCCCATTGAATAGAATTTTTATAAAACTTGTATTATGTCGACCCTTGTGCACTTGTATAATGAAACATAGCATTCATAATGTCATTTTTTTCTAGCATCGTTGTAGGGGAGGTTCAAATAGATAATATTAAGTAGGCTTAATTTTTTTCAACTATGTTCTTTTTTTTTTTTGTTTACTTATTAAAATTGTTTCATGATTACTCTTGCTAGTTGTGAACCTTTTTTTAGTGTTGAAGTTGTGTTTGGAACTTAATATAGGTGTAGGATTGATTGCAACTTAGGTTTACATAGTTAAGGTAATTCGTAATCCTAGTTTTACCCTATATTTGTTGATTGTGTTGATGTGGCATTGAGTTAGTGTTGCTATAGGAAAAATCCAATATATATATGGTACATTATTTAATTTTGAATAGATAGCTTTTCTTTATTAGGAGGCAGGAGCCATTCTTAACTACTCTTTAGAGCAAGCAATTTTTTGCTGTTTATTGATATTGTAAGCTAATATGCTAAAGCCCATATATTAGAGTGTATGCTTTTCATTTCATACACACTCTCCACCTTGACTTAGAATTTGGTTAGACTTTAGCAAATCCTTTCAAAAGAAGAGAATGAAAGGGAGCAAGAAGATATTTTCAATTGTGGTAATAATAATGGAAATGGAGGGCATGATAAATGTTGATGGAGTAACGAGACTTGGAGATTAAGGAATATGTTATGCCTAATCTTAAGAAGCAAGAACTAGGATAACTCATCCATCCATTAATGCCAATGGCTTTGTATTAAAGATAGCTTTGATCCAAATTATTCAACAAGATCAATCTAGAGATAAACTAATCAAGGATGATATCTCTTATTTAGTAAATTTTCTTGAATAATATGATGCAATCAACCTAAATGTAGTTAGTGAGTATGCAATCTAATTGAGAGTGTAGCTCTCAATGAGGGACAAAGAGAATGCCTGGTTAAACGCACATCCATCTAATATATTCACTAATTGGGATAACTTATCATAGGCATTTCTTGTAAAATATTTTCCACCTAATGAATTGACAAGCTATGTAGTTATATAACCAAATTTTCCCAATTTGATGATGAGTCATTATATAAAGCTAAGAACCTCCAAAGGAGATGTCATACATTAGTTTGCATGAATGTATTTTATCCAAAACTTTCATGATCATTTAACACAGGACTATTGGAGAACCATTCATGCAACTACCAATGGAGCTTTAATAAGCTTATCACAACAAGAAGCTTATAAAACCCTTAAGGAAATGGCATCCAATAATTTCAATTACATAATGAGAGAGGTGTTCCTAGATAACCTAGTGGAGGAGAACTTCATAAGGTTGATACTTTGAGTAATATGAGCACATAATTAGAAGCTTTTAACTAAAATCATTAGTAAGTCAAGAATTAACATGATAAAGAGTTCCCAAATGGGCAAGTGTTTCAAAGATGTGGGAAATGGATAAAGAAGGGTTAGAATAAGCTTATGCAATGTCCAATTTTAATAGACAACCCAATAATTCATATTCCTAAATATATAACCCTAGTTAAAGAAAGCGGAATAAGAAGGTAATAGGAACAATCAAAATTAAGAGGGGAAATCTAGAGGACAGTGGGGATCTAAGTGTAAGGAAGAATAAAAGAGAAGGAGACAAGGAAAAAGGAAAGTCGTAGAGGAACAGATTGTTGAGATGTAACCTAGAGCAATAGTCAAGCACTATGTAATAGCCCTATTCTTTCCTAGAGATAAAAAGAGACCTAAGGAGATGAACAACTCCATAAGATCCTATGAATTTTTAAGGAATTGAAAATGAACATAGCCTTACTTGATGCCCTCACCCAAGCTTTAGATTACTCAAAATTCATTTAGGAAATCATGACAAGAAAGAAAAAGGTAAAAAAAGTTAGAACTTTTTAACTCAGGAATGTAGTAAAATATTACAAAGTTAGCTTTCAAGCTTAGAGATCCAAGCGAGTCCTTTATTCCCTTAAACATAGGAGAAGTTTAGTTTTCTAGTGTTTTGTGTAACTTGGGAGTGAGCTCTTACACCCTTGTTTGCTTCTAAGAGGCTTAGCTCATATGAGCTTAAAACAACTATAATTTTTATTTTATTTTTTTACAATTAACAGGTAGGTCCACAAATTACCCAATGAATGTCTTAGAAAATATGTTAATAAAAAGTAAGACACTTCATTATTTCTATGGATTTTATATTGGATGTTAATGACGATTGAATGAAGTTGAAAATTGAAGATAAATAAATTGAATTCAATATTGTGAATTCTCTTTGGATAAATTCCATCGTGTTGGGCGATTGTTTAAGAGTTATAGTGTTAAAATAATATATAAAAGAGATGTTAGAGGCATTATCAAGAAAAGACCTTGTGGATATTATTTGAAGGGAATTGGTTATTACGAGGATAATGAGGAAGTGGCACCAATGAAACACCAATTGGATGTCGTGTCATATGTCAATAGCTTGCCTAGGTTCGGTCATGAGAAATTAGGAGAAGGCAAGTTATTAGCACAACCATCTACTAAGTATCCTCCATTCTTGAGCTAAAATTCTTACCACCCTACTTAAAATATGCTTTTCTATGTAATAATGACACTTTCAATAATTGTATGTGTAAATTTCAATAACCAAGAGTTCAAAGACCTATCTCGTGTCTTTAGAGATTGAAAGAGAGTGATTAGATGGACTATCTTAGACATATAGTTTAACAGTCATTCCTTGTGCATACATAGGATTTTAATAAAGGGAGACTTCAAATTGGTTTTGGAATGCCAAAAGTGATTGAAGCTCTACATGAAAGTAGTCATGAGAAAAGTGCTTTTAAAATAGTTAGATGCAACCACTATATATCCAAGTTTTAGTAGTTTTAAGTGTTGGCAAATATTGCTAGTAAAAATTGAAATGATCATTGTTTTAAATGAAACATGAACCAATCCCCACCAAGATAGTGATGGGATGGAAGGTTCACATAAATTTTAGGAAACTTAGAAGCTATACTAAAAGAGACTATTTTCCATTTTCATTGATCAAATTATTAAGCATGTTGCTAGATATAGCTATTATTGCTTTCTTAAAGAGTCATTGGTTAAAATGAAATTACAATCCATCATAAGGATCAAGAGAAAACAACATTCACTTATCTCTATGGTATTTTTGCATGTAAGAATACTTCATTCAGACTATGTATTGCCCTAAACACCTTCAAAAGATGCATGGCGTCCACTTTTTTAGATTTTATATTAAAAAATGGATAAATTTTTTTATTAAGATATCAAGTAAAGCAAGAGCATGGATTTTGAAATTATTCCATGAAACTCAATTGATGTTACCCAAAAATTCAATATTAAGATCCATGTGATAATATGATGACACAATTACATAAACATCATATTATTACAACAATAAATGAGCAATTTATTATGCAAATCACAAGATGGGATTAAATCACTTACTCAAAATTATAATTACATATAATCTAACCACCAAGACTAAGCAAGTATGATGAACACCACCACCATACACTTACAAACCACCATAAGTTCATAGCAATTGTACAACACCACCTATCACTCATGGAGCCACCACCTCCAAAGGTCATGTCGCACCATGCTAAAACACCAAGGGAAAAATAAGGTTGCTAAAGTTCAAAGTACAAGCACTAAATACAAATAATTTTAAACTCATTTTAATTAAATTAAATTGATATATTTTTACTAGACTGATACAAGAATTTCAAAAATGGAATGTTTGAATTCTCAAACATAAGTATTTAGGATTAAGAATAGTGATTAGCTACTATGACCACAATTGGATAGGACAAGATAAAGCAAAAGGAAGTTGGATAAGACAGAGGCATGTGGCTTCCACAATAGCGAGGTAATAGAGAGAATATAAGTGATATGTGAAAGTTCTAAATTATACTAGCTTAGTTTATGTGTGTAATTTTTCCATTGCATAGGAGTATTTCCTATAGTATGTACATAAAGATTAATAAAGTATGAGCTATTGGATTTTCTAGATGAATGGCTTATAGTGATAATCCATGACACAAGCATTTTCTTAATCTTAGCCATTCATCTAATCTATGCATTATTCACAATCTTAATCACTTCCACATGCACTCATATGTTTTCTCAATTAAATAAATATGGCCTTTGCAAGAACTCTTCTCTTATCCTCAAGGGCTTAGCACAACTAAAATAATATACTTGTTTAATATTCCTCTTGTCCAATTAAATTTCATCAACATATTTTTTTGCTTCTAGGAGCACATTAATCATTTGATTAATTATGACTCTAAAATTGCACATAAATTGATATATTCAAAGCACTTTAATTAAACAATCAATTCCAACTCTAAATAAAATTAATTGGTTCCAAATTATCCGATCTAAATTTCCTTGGCATCTACCAATTTAAGATTCAACCCCAAAATTCTTTTTATTGCATACAACACTTTAGTTCCTCTTTATTGTAGTAGTACCACAGCAAGGCAAACACTTATTGGAACATGTAGCCATGTTAGTAAAGCCACTTGACATTTTGAGAAAGATGTCTATGCTCTAGACCAACTCTAATCTTATGCTTTTGTCTCATTATCCCTTATCAATTTGTGTATGATTGTGTTCAATCCTTTTGATTGAATTATCAAAACAATGTACAATCAATTGGATCATGTAATAACCATGGGCATTCGAGTCACTTATGTTTGACCTAACTACTTGAGATATACAATCTTCAAATAAGAGATAAATGTATCTCGTCTTGAATCGATAATACTCCTTGTGATATTCCTCAAGTAGAAGGTAATGATACTTTAATCTTTAAAGTGTCTCTCAGTGTAATAGCCTAGAGTTTATTAGAACTTCATAATTAAACATACTCAATTAGGAGCACTTTTAGAATGGGTAACCTCCTAGAAAGGAATTGGCACCAAGGATAAAACCATATAGTATATCACACTGAAGTGAATAATACCAGTGTACAAAGTTTTAGTCATTATGCTCCTCCCAAGCATTTTAGGCCATACCTAATAACATGCTCTATAACACATACGAGCAGTCACATCACACCAACAACAAAGCATGATGATCCTTATAAAAATTATATGATGATCTTGAGTCTGAAGATTTATCACAGAATTCACAAGGGAAGGAACTGATAATGCATGAATGTGGTATTTCCTAAAACTCAAATCATATCCACTAACCCAATAGCTCATACTTACCCATAGGTATCTTTTTTCAATGCATTTCCTTGGTAACTAATTATTGCCTAAGATCAAACATGTAATGACCTTGTATCCATATTCCCTATAGGCACTCAGTTAATCATAGACCTCTTTAAGATTGATGTAATAACATCAAACCATCATGGACATCCAATTATACCTAAATACTAGCATTAAATATCAAACTTATGGAACTTTGTTACAAACAAGATGAAAACACATGTATTAAATAACAAATATATCTTAATGAGTATGCTTCATTATAACTTGTTATTAGTGTCTTCGCATTACGTACACAAACTAATAAACTCCCAACTACACTGGTTCCAAATAATTTGAATTCCTAGGTTACTTGTCCCTTACATGATCTCTATGTTTCTACAAGCAAAGGCCTTGCACACAGGACAACAATCCAATTGTCATAACTCTTCTTATCCCGATGTATTCCCTAAAGACTTGGTATTCCTCAATACATGTTCAAATCTATCTATGAGATAGCATCTCAAGTCAACTTTACTAGGTGACCATATCCAACTTCTCCAAGAAGTTTGGAATGAAACAGTTTCCTTAGCTGCTAAGTAATGTATGTATCCATTTGTCTTGTGCTTAATGCAGTCTAAAATAGGAAACTTTTCTTTTAAGGTTCATTCTTGTGCTCATCTCTCTAAGGAAACAATCCTTAACTTTGTTTTAATTTTCATTTAATAAAAGGAATATTTTTGTTTGTCTCAAGGATTACACAATGATCTTTTACTTATCCTAGGATTAAATCGATTTCCATTCATAAAGCTCTAAGCTTATAAGATTATGAGTCACATACACCATACACTTATGTCACATTTAGTTCGTTGTAATAGCAATTCTATTACGGCCATATTTCATGCGGAATAGGAATTACGACGTGTCGTTGGTCCTCATCACGGAATATGCATTCAAAGAGGAATTAGAATGAGGTGAAATGTTGAATTGCAATTACATTTTAAGACCCTAGAATTGCCATTACATAGGTACTGTAGATTTTTTTTCTCCCAAAATTAGCCTCCTCTTGATAAGCACCCACACACACACATCTTCAATAGGGAAAGGACATAGAGGAAGAAAGAGGGAAAAACCAATGTTATTTTGAAACAATGACACCCAAATTCGTCGTCGGAGCAGCCACATCTCATTGTCTATGCTGTGTCCACCTTATCGCCATTGCTAGGACACCAAGTGTCATCATCTCAACCTCCACCCAGCTAGATTCAGTGTGTGCAAAAGCATATCTATAGTGTTTGTCACACATCAAACGTTGGCCAATGGTGCACCAATGAGATATAAGTCCCATCCTTGTCTTAGTCGGTGTGAAGCACAATATGCGATTCTTCCCCATCTGTGTTTGCTATGTTCTGTTCCTTTTGCGCAACTTTGTCAATTGAGGTTAGGGTTTGGAATGTCTGGATCCTCTTCAACTGCAACATCCAAGTTTGAACCTATGGGTTTTTTATTTTTTACGTGTAATGGGCATTTTGGTCTTTTTATTAAACAACCAACACCAATTCACTTTTTAATTCTTCCAACAAAATAAAAGTAATATTGATTTAATGACAGTAAAATAAACACAGTAATATGAATTATAATTTTATTCCATTACAATTTTATTTTATTCAACGAAGTAAACAAGCTATTAGAATGCTTATGATTGATTCCTTAAGATCCAACTCATGCGTGATCTTTTCTTAGATATGCCAAAGATATCGTCTTGAAGAGACCCTAAGTATTTTATATGAGTACGAATGCTAATAAATTTCCATTGAATCTGCTTGAAACTTATCTCATAAGATGATAGCTTGAGTTCAGGTTTTGGATTGTCTCCAAATGTATTCATGATTGATTCGGACAACTAAATTTCAATATAGTATATCTTAGTAAATGCGCCTCCCTGTTCCTTGCGATAGATCCTAGGATTACCATGTCAAACATTATGTAAAAGTTTATTGCAAGCAAACTAGTACATTTGCTGCCGCGTGATTAGCAACTACACATGCACCAATATCCCAAGCCTAAGCACATCTTTTGCTCCCTCCTTCAAGCGGAGACAATGCTTAACTTTGTCGACAGGTGATGTAGCATTTTAAGGTGAGGTTTGGCAAGATTATTGTGTGCATAATAAGGATGTTGACAATAATGCTAGCGTGTTAGACGATTATTTTTTTTTTTTTAGCCTTTAAGTTTCTTGGAACTCTAGGAGGAAGGTGTCTAACCCTTATAAGACTTTACATAAAGAAAATGATGCTTACTAAATTTTTTCATGAAATTTGAGGGATAAGGACTAAGAATTCTACTTTTCTAAAAAGGGAAAAACATGTAGAGAGAATCTGCTAAAATGGATATTAGGCGTTATTTGCATCGGTCTTTTCTTTTTAGGAAATGGGTATAACTAATCCCTAGATTTAAGACCTTTCTTCATCCTAAGTGATTAGGATCACTTAAGTAAGTACATAATAACTAAAATTATATTACATTCACATCAGTATTTGCCAATTCCGAAATATTAAAACAACTTTTGCTGAGCGAAAAATAAAATTCGAGATCTAGTTTGATTTTCAATATGTATACCCACCTCAAAGTTACTGCACGAATAAAAGATGCTTCATATTCAAGATACTAGCAATGCTTGAACTTACTTTCTTTTTTTACCTTTTTAATGCCTTACCTTCGATTGTCATTCCTTTTGCGCCTCAACTTGTCAAAACTCAACACAACAAGTGACTTCGATGAACCACACTATGACAGACATTATGCACCTATGAGATTATAAAGAAAGGTGTATTCACTAAATTTAGATTTGGGAAGCTATTCTTGTCAGCATTTAGTGCTATTTCCATTATGATTCCTTCAATTTTTATTTTTATTTTTATTTTGCTTAGGCACTCAGATGGAAGGAAGGAAAAAAAAAATCAAAATGAAAAGAGAAGGGAACTTCTAGCACTACTGGTATCACTATAATTATTTGCCTTTCCCCCCATTAAGATAATTGATTTTGGCATGTAGATTTTGGAATTATCGTTCAGTTTATCTATGGCATCGCCTTTGTTTTTATAAAAGAAATTGTATTGCTTCTTTCGTGTACTATGATTTCTCGGTATTTATATAGTGTTATATAATCTCTACAAGTTTAGGAAATAATTTACACTATTTTTACGGAATAATCTAATAGCGAACCGTTAAAAAGTATTTGAATTTCAATAGTAACAACAAAAGTAAGTAATTCTATTATAAATATACAGCAATTCTAAGAAATAAGTAACTATAATCGACGCATTCAGGAACTATAGTTTTCAAGAACAAGCAATCGATGATTGATGAAGCCTGCCAGGTCCTATATGGCCTGCCATGGGTTGGCTTGGTCAAAGCATTCATACTTAACCATCGACATGCGCATCATTAAACCGTGACTAAAAAACTGTGAACCCAACTAGGCCTTGCCAAGACTCAATCCTCTAGTGTAGTGCATGCGACGTCTTAGTGACTCCCGATCTTACTGACATTACTATTACTTCTATGTTTTGATATATGATGTACTTGAAAAGATTTTTGTAGAAGATTGTAGGTGTCTATCCACACGACATTGTCGCATATACCGGTGTATTGCATGACCATGTGGAACACACCAAGTGGTTTTTCAGAAACACCCAAAGAGTCAAACGCTTGTTGAGTGTCACCACCATTGAACGCATCGACTTTCCTGGGCATGCTGTCAAAGAAGGGCATAAGGACAAGAAGGTGGTGGCTATCTGTCGGTAGACTATGGTAAGAAGTATGAATGAGCTGCATTGTGTTTCCTTACTCTTCCCTTACCAATCACAACATAAAGATTTGCATAAGGGTGTTTAAGAAGACATAAATTTTGGTGCCAAAAGAGCTCGTCCTCAAACATCCCGCACGCACTTTTAAAGCCCGCAAGGTGAATAAGGTTTTACATGGTGTGCAAGAGGACCGTTGCGTGGCATCTAAGTGTTCAAAACCAGATACCACTGAGCACACCCAATAAACAAGTTACGTGCTATTCTGCAATGCCTTAAATCATGGAAATTTTGTTTGTTACTTATGAAGATGGATAATGAATAAGTCGAACTACTTGTTAGCTACTCAAATTCAGCCCCACTCAAGCTCAATTTGTAAATAAGTAAAGCTAGAGCTCAAAAGAAAGCTTGTTTATTTCAATCAACCAAGTTTGAACTCCTATTTAAGCTTGAAAACCATTTTGCAAATAAGCTGGAGAACAGATTCGTTTATATCATTAATGAGTTAACTTGCAATTAGGATCAAAAGCAGACTTATCTATAATATTAACGAATTAGTTCATAAATAGGCTCATAAACAAACTTATTTATATTATTAACAAACCATCTTGCAAACATACTTAAAAATAGGCTCACAAGTCAATATATATATAAAAATAATTATATATAAAAAAATATAACATAAAAAAAGACTTCTACGGTGCATTTATTTAAAAGTGACAATATGGTATAATCAACAACCTGGTTAACATAAATTATCCATTTAAATTTACAGTATCAACTCATAATCCATTATACAAATAAATCTAAAAGAAGATAATATAGCTACAAAATTCTTTTAACCTAATTTATTCTTTCTTTTAAAAAAAGATGAATAAATAAAAACACAATTCCTCAAAAGAATGAAATTAAAAACATTATTTTGTAAATGAGCTCAAATAATTAAAGAATCAAGCTTGAACTTGTTTATCTATACAACTCATTTAGGTTATTGAGCTCAAGCACGAACTTTAGATTATTTAACGAATTTAAGCTGAAGTTAGAGCAAATAATTTTCAAGCTTGGTAAAAACTTAAGCTTAGCTCAAATTTGATAATTTTTATAACGAGCTGAACCTAAACTTTTAGAAATTTGGCTTGGCTTATTTATAGCCCTAATAAGTGATAATACAGCTGCCCATCATACTCCACTCTACTCTTACAATATTAGATTTGCCATGCAATTGAGATGGCTAAGGGTTCCTGGTGAAGTTATATATGGATTATTAGAAGCGGACAAACCAATCGGATACCATATGCACTCAATAGGTAAACTGATTTAGCAATGATCTAAAATGCATTATAATCTGTCTTGAGTTTACTATTGCCATCAAAGAGCTATCCCTACTAAAATTGCACCATTCATCCATACTATACTACCTATTGACAAGTTTTACTAAGACCTTCATTTGAACCATGAGGAGATCCAGATGACGATAGACATTGGAGAGGGTCGGTTCAAGCTTATAAACCGGCCTAGACCGGCCTAGCTAGTTCAAGCCTATGAATCGACCTTTCTGAGAAATTAGCTCGACGAGTAGGAAAGGCTGAATCGACGGTTGCATTACACAACCCAACGAATTAGTGGGCCTTGAACTAGCAGTCAACCCACTAGTTTGGCCCGTCGGTTCATGGTTAACTTGAACCGGTAGGTTAGGTCTATTGTATATGCAAAAAAAAAAAAAAAAATTGTTGAAAAACAAAGCCCCTGACACACATTGAAACATTAAAAAAATTGAAGAATAATAAAAGAAGGCAAACATTGAAAACACTACCCTAACACACGTTGAAAAAGAAGGGAAAAAATTATCAAAGGAAGCAAAAACAAAGTGAAGAAAATATTGAACTTAAAGGTTATAACTCTGCAATGTTAGGGAAGAAAAATAAAGAAAAAGAGAAGACAGCTAGAGAGAAATGCGAAAGGAGGATGCAGGATAAAAACAATCAAATTTGTGCTTAGAGAATTTGAAAGCATAAAGCTCATTTTGAAAAACAAATTCACGTAAGTTTATAGGATTGTAGATAGTGAAGAATAAGTTTTAACTGTTGGTGTAAGTCTAGCGTAAAGGTGTTCAAATTTTCAAATTTGAACATTGCAAAAGAGTAAAAAAAAATTAAGCGTGTTGTTGAATGTTATATAAATTGATAGTGCAATTTGAAGAGCAAAATCATTAACGCAAAAAAATTGCACTCACTCTTGCTTTTTACTTTCATCTTCAAATTTCTACTTTTATATTCTATTATGTATGCTCTCATCTTTTATTTGTTGTGCTCGTATATTTTATATTGTCAATACCTTGCGAATGATTTCTGTTATATTTTTTGCTAACTATTAAATAAATTTTGTCCCCTTATTTTTCCATATCAGTATTTTATAATTATCCTAATATTAAAAAATGGCAAGTTATTTTGGCGGTTTAGGTTCTTCTAAGAGATTGTTTCGATAAAGATGATAATGGTAAATCTGTGCAAGAGGCACCACCAATAATATTTTGAAGTAGATAATTACAATATCCACGGCTTTACTAACGAATGCCTAGAGGACTTGATGATGCCATCCCTAGGCTTTCATGAAAAGTTTTCTAGTGGATAAAGTGGACCACTGCCACAACAGGGCGGTGAGGAGGAGGTGGAAGGAGAAGGGCAAGACGATGTGCAAGAAGTGCCGGAAGAAGAAATTCCAAGGCACTTACATAGCTCATCCGGCTCTACGGGTAAGCCACTATCATCACTTAAATAAGAAATTTTTACTAAATATTTTCATAAAATTATAGAGGAAAGTGGCAGCAACCGTGCTTGTTGCAAATACTGCCAATCAAGTTATGCGTAGATAAAGAGAGAGAGGTATAACACCTTTAACAAGCACGTGAGCAAAGCACCCTACGGAGTTTGGCATAGATAAATCGTAGCAACAAATTTCGTAATCAACAGAATCACAAGGAGGAGGCTTATTCATTATCATGTTGATAAACAAGTTCTACTTGCAGAATACTTAGCAAGGTGTAATATGTCATGGAGTTGCACAGCTTCCCTGCATCGGTTGGAGTACGAGCAAGAAATATTGAATCTTAAGCTCACAGACTTACGGCCCAAAAACCATATAAAAAACCACCGTTAAGTTATATCATAACGGTAAGTGTGAATTAACCGCTCTTTTCAATTCTCTTGAGACGTATGTTTCCATTTGTATAGATAAATGAACCAATCTATAGCAAGAAGATTCATACATGGGATTTACATGCTATTGAATAAACGATGCGTAGCAGGTATAAAAAAGATTAATAGCTCTAAGGGCTTTCAACGATTGCTATACGCCGCAAAACATTTTTCATATTATAAATATTATTTTAGGTAAATATGGTTTAACAAAAAATATTTTCTCAATTGGTTTTGACAACATAGCCACTAACATGATATCAATTGATAAACTTCAAACTTTATGTTAACTCATATTAAATGAGACATTTCACATTCGATGTGCTTGTCACATTTTAAATCTTTACGTTAAAGATAATATGAACTGTTTAGATTTTAAAATGTCCTCAATAAAACAACTAGTATGCTTTTTAATAGACCATCATTCGGTAAATAAGGCATGGTAGAAATTTTGTATTAAAAATGGAATACAACCTAAAAAATTTATGAAAGGATGTTAGGCATAAGTGGAATTTCACCTATCGACTTTTACAAAATACATTCGCTTATAAAAATGCATTATGTTCTTTCACTACCATGAATGTCCTAGACATTCCACTATACCCTTGGGATTGGGATGTATACAGTAGAATATCGAATATTTTAAAAGTTTTTCATGATTATATTCTAACATTTTTGCAAGTGTACCAGGCTAATATTCATCTTTTCCTCATGAATGTAGTAAATATAATGCCGGTGCTACTCGATTCCCGATTCTACACTTTTCTGCAGGTAGTTATAAGTAATATGGCTGCAAAATGGTTGCAGTATTATAAACAAATTCCAGTAATTCATCTAGTTGTTTATATTTTAGATCTACAATGTAAAAAAGACATGTTATTAAAATATCTTAATTTGTATTATTCCATTGTTGACACATTCTCTAACACGAAAGACACTTATACCGTTACCATCGCGCAAAAGCTACACCGAGCAATTCAGGTAACGGAAGAATTATATTCTAACTTTTGCACTGCATTCGATGGTCAAGTGTCCTGAACTCCTTCACCGTCCCTTAGCTCACATGGTACCACTTATGATCTTACCCTCATTGCATAACGAATGATGTTGCAAAAGTTAAAGTGGCACCGTTCCGGGCCAATCGAGTACACAAAATTTGACAATTACTTCAATACACTTTGAATTTGATGACAGCAGTATCACAGATTTCAACATCCTCGATTGGTAAAGGAGGTATAGGAAGATGTATCTCATACTCTCTCGCAGAGCTTGCTAAGCTTTGACTACTCTTACATCAACGGTAATTGTTGAACAGGCATTCAACACAACGAGCCTTATGTTGTCCCAACGGTGATCACGACTGTCACCCGTCAATATTAAGGTGTTGGTTTGCGTGAAGGATTGGTCGAAGGCAAGAAGTCATATAGGACGTCCAGTGAAAAAGATGAATACTTCAACGACTTAGTCCCATCGAGTGGAAGCTCCGTTGGTTCAGATCCTAATATTGAGTAAGTCAAATAATTTTGTAAGGATAGTAATACTACCTTATTTAATTTTTGTACTGGGTTAAAGTTAAACATATTTTGTAAAAGAAGTAGTACTCCTTTATTTTATTTTTGTTATTTACTTACACTATATTATTATTGTGTATAAGAAGATGGCTAAATGTCTTCATTTTTTCTATAATAATTTTATTCAATCAATAAAATTCGGGACTAACATCCCCCCCACCTCCTTATGTATGAGATATTGCCATCAATTAATTCCAAAATATTGTATATTACCTCGAGAAATTGTAGATTAAATTTCAACATTTATAAATTTAAGAAAAAAACAAACCAACTAAAAAAAACGCGAATAAATATTAAATAATCTTAAAGAATATGTAAAATATGTAATTAAAAATAAGAATTAAAAAAATTTATTCAAAAAAAAACCCCACTCGAAGGGCTGGTTCAAGGCCCAACCCAACCTGTGACCTATTGGTCAAGGGAATCTCAACCCTTTCTTGCCTAGGCTGATTCCGATTTCCCCTTCCTACAGTCCTTGACCCAACGATTTCAAACCAATTCTAAACCAACCTAATGTCTAGATGAAGACAACTGTCATGCTATCATTCTTCAATCCATTATTTAGTTATGGAGTAGGCCTAAACCAGCGGCTAAGTTTAGGGAAATTTTTCCTTAGATCAAATTCACATCCTATAGCCAACTAGAAGAATTGGGTAAATTTGCTCAACATCTGCTAATTTATTGCAACCATTAGCATAACAAGAGCCCATTTACTACCGCAAAAATAGCTCAAGTCTTATCATTTTACCCAAGGTGAGGAAGTGGCCAAATTAGCATCACTCAAAACTTTTCCCCCACCAGTTTGAGATTCTTAGAGAGCAAAGGCGAGAAACTCATCCAAGAATATGTTGATCCAGATCCAAGTTAAAACTTTGATACACCCAAGTGAGATGTGTATTCAACTTCCGGAGGAGAGCACTATAAATTCTATTCATACTCCTTGTTTGTCTTTCACCCAATCCAAACCAGTGCTAATGGGGTCAATATATATACCCAGTATATGGACATTTCCCAAAAAGAGCCATAAGCGGTATGGGATAAAATTATTCCGGAGCCGCCCTTAATACACTTATTTTAAGGTAACAGCCCGAGAGAGAAAGCATATAGGAATCCAGAACCACATGGCTTGGGCTGGTGTCAACCATCAAGCATCCTATGGACTTATCCAGTGACTTCTCAATTCTCATATATTTGAAAAAGGTCAGGTATTAGAATTTTGCCATCCATTATCCTAAAATAAGATAGGACGACCAAAAAAAGCAAGCCAATCGAACTGAACAGCAATAAAAGTCTAGTTGTTATACCAAGATTAACTAGTCAATAACATACAGATAAGAAAGAACCAAAACTGGTGAAAGAGAGAGGATGGAGAAACATCATTCTTCCAATGCAGCACCATTAGCCGTTGCATCCATGGGCTCAGCCTCCGTTGACTCTGGTTTTTCACCTTTCTTACCTGGTAATTTAAAAGAAAATAGTTCTTACACTATCATGGCCAGTGAAAAATAACAAGTTTTTATTTGTGTTCAGTAGCACTAACCTTTTTTCTTTTTCCCTCCACCTTTCTTCTTACTCTTAATGCCCAAAGCCAACCATGCTTTGATTTCAGGATCATCTATTGTCTTGGTAGGCTTTAACTCCTGCAGTGAATGGGAAGTGATCCTATCTGACCCATTTGGCATCAATAGAACTGTAAATTTGATATGTGCTACCAAATCACCTGCAGGATAAGCAACATCCAGGTTTCACATGAGAAGTGCTGGACATTGGTGGATGACTTTCTACTTATCATATTGTCATCTAGGCATACCAGGTTTTTCATGAAGGACTGGATATGGCTGCAACAGGTCATGATTCACACATTCAACCAATCCCAATCGAGCCCTCTTCTCTTCTAAAGCTCTATTGAGTACCGAATCTAAATTAGAATTCAGAATTCACATATGACAGGACATAAGCAAGCCTCACAAACCTTGCAGTAAATGGCATGATGGGAAACTTTTGATTGATTTCACTAAAAATAAATCTAGATGCCTTCATTTTTAAGTGATAGTTCCTGTCCACAGCTCTCTTATATATGGTGGTCTGCTTCTCATCCAACAACTTTGGCTGCATCAAGAGATTAACATTCAATAAAACAACCATTCAGCAACATGAAGCAGAAGCCACGTGACAGGTATTGGCTCTGAAGTGATCCAATGATTACCTTTCCATCACCAGAGCTTGTGACAATATCGACAGCGTAGACTTCATTCTCCTCAAATTCAAATTCATCAACTCTTGTTTCCGGATTAGAGACACTTAGGATGACCTTGTTACCATCAATAACAAACTGCTTCAGCTGGTGGCTCAGCACACCTTCAACAATTTTACAGTCATATGCAGCAGCAACCTTCTGGATTGCTTCTGTCACATCTTTATTCTGCCAAAAGAAGATTTAGAGGACATTATCAGTACAAAGTTTGATAACCACTTCTATTCTCAGAGCTCAGGTCCTTGAAGAATGGGTTTTTGGTCCCTTTCATCCAGTGGTTATAACATCATCATTTCATGTCAGAAACAGGTTATAGACCACTGTGATTTGTTCTATTTCAAATTAATCATTAGCAACTAACTTGCAAATATATCAGGAAACAATGAATGTGATAATAATTTATTGCCCCAGTTAACTCATAGTCATGTCAAATATGAATCGGGTCACCACAAAAGGTTGGCTCAGAAATTTGTCTCTAATGGGTGGCTTCCGCAATATACATGTAATTCTTTTAGCAAATTGCATGATGAACTGTCTGGGGTGATAACTTCAACATCCAGCAGCAAAATAGTTCCCCAAATCATGATTGCTAAAGAACAAATATATATATATATACACTTGTTCAGATTCTCCTAACTAATGCATTACCATCTTGACCTTTAGGCAGAAAATTTCCAGTATTAACAGTGATGTTTCTCTAAACAACACAACCAGGAGACATGATGTTATACCTAGGGTTCGACAATGGTAAAAGATTGAAACTTTAAACTGAAATTAGTGCAAAAAGGGGATTTTTTATTGATTAAGGAAGAAAACTGAAACAATAGTTATCAAGAGTTGACAACTCCAAGAGCTAGAGCTCTCCAAATTCTCTCTTGAGAATTCCACTAAGCTAACAAAATATCTGAACTTCCCTAACTACTACTCCTAAGGCTTTTTGTTAAGCTAGTTAACCAACACACTAAGTAACAAAAAAACAAAAAAAAAAACAACAACAAAGAAGCTTGACTCCAAGTGGAGTTATAGCACGTGATGTGAGTGCCAAATCCTTTTATATGGAGGGAGGAAAAAGAAAATCTAAAAGTAAAACAAGCAAGGCACTTTACTTAATAAACACGAACTATATCAATTTATGGTATGTTTGAATTATCTTTTTTCATCTATATTTGTTCCATATCTACTCTTGTATCAATTTAAAATCAAACAGTTGGAAAACTATCTTATCTTATCTGCTTCTATTTCATAATGATGATGAAAGCGGTAATGAAAATATGTGAATTTACATACTTTTAAGCAAAAAGATTTTTAAAATATATTTTATTCATTGAAAAAAAAAAATTTAATTGGTATTTTTATAAAAACGAATAAAGTGAAAGAAAAACTTCAATGGTACTAATATACCACATGAATAGATTAGTAGCAAGCAAATACCAATATAGTTTTAGAGCATAAAAACATGAATAATATTCAAACACATAGTGTATTAGTACCAATAAATATTTTTTAATAAAAAGATCAAAAAGAACTTTATAGGGATTATATATATATGAATTTATATTTCCATCTTTTTTGTTTCTTATTCTTGGCAAACAAACTATTAGAAAAGATGTCAAAAAGATACCAAAAAAATGAAATAAATAGACCCTTAACTATGATGGTAAAGCCTTATTAATAAGCCAACCATAGTACTCTAGTATTGTTGTTATCTAGAGATAATATCAAGGAATTAGAAGTCTTGAAAAGACAAAAAATGCTATGAGCAAAAAGGCAAAATAATTGATTGGGTTCATAAATCTTGGCAAAAACTACACAATGCGGGTAGAGTCAATCACTGCAACTGAAGCAATAACAGGGTCCAGTATAAGAATATAATAAAGGGCAGATTACCCTTCAGAAGAAAAGATATTATCAATCAGTATGTTTGTCTATGAGTTAAAGATTAAAAGAAATATATATTTCAGTAGGTGTTATGTCAGCAACATTAAAAGTTTGGCCAAGACAATTTGAAACTTCTTGAGCTGTGAGCAAGTGCAATTGGTAATGGAAAAGGAGGTAGCCTTGGTCAACAGTTGCACCCCCGCCCCCCCACCCCACCCCCCCCCCCCCCCAAAAAAAAACCTTCAATTTCCACTTAATAGTTTGTAATTAATTCAGTAACATTCACTAAATTGTTGAACATACACTATACAGATTAACAATGACTAAGTTCTAAGTAAAAACTATCTTTCACTGAGTTAAGGGATAAATTAAAAAAGAAAATGGCTAAACAAATCTAGAAAATGGTGAAGTAAATTGTGCTTGCATCTCAGTCTGAGAGTGTACCCTAGACCTTACTCCTAGTACCAAGAGGTAAGCCAATATAAGGACAGTCATTTACAAGATACAGATTCAAGAGATGAACAACTTGAGACAATGTTATGAAAATGATATAAACTTTGCTAAAGTACCCAACTTTTTTTCAATAAAGTACCCAACGTTCCAGTAGCATGAGACATAGAATTTAAAATTTCAGTTTTAAGGTCCACAGCCTTAATGTCCCTATGCAGATCCATCTTCAGTTCTAAAAACATGCAAAATGATTAAAAGAAAACAAGAACCAACTTTACTATATCATAACATCAAGAAAGAGCAATTTACCTTTTTTCCAGGCCTAACAAGTCTCAAAGCAACTTCAGCAGCAGTATTCGCAGCAGCAAGAACATCAGCTGCTCTGCCTGTAACTGGTCCTTCTTGAAGAACATGAGTATGTGCAACTACTGCAATGAAACCATCTATATGGCAGCCCATATCACTGTATCATAGAGAAAGCAGAATCACTCAAACTTGATGAAAGCGGTTTAAAACAATCCAGCACATGAACAGGGACCATAGAGAATCTTACATTTTCACCAAATCTCCTTCTTCCAACACTGTCTCATCGCTTGCAAGTGGAGAATAATGACAGACAGTGTTATTAACTGAAATGCAAGTTGGGAAGGCAACACCCCTTTCAATCTTTTTCTTGACATTCTTATACATATTGCCAGTTTGCCTATAATATTGCCAATAAGATGGTTTAGAAAAGCGAGTGATTACTTGAGGTAACCTCAAAATAAATATAGAAAAAGGGTAACTTTGAGTATATATGCAACTGAATGACAACAGATGTTTTTGAACATTATCATACTCTCTAATAAACGAATCTCCTTTTTCACAGATGTCCACAAGTTTCACTTTTGGCTTGCATTCCGAGAGAAGTAGCTGAAGAGCCTCTGCAAATAATTAAGCCAAAAACGCATCATAATAATTAAACTATAAAAAATTCTGATCCAAAAAAAGTAAACTATAAAATTCACTTTCATACTTAAATAAATAAATTTATAAAAAAAAAAAGAGCAAGTAGTAAAATTAAATTAACAGAGAACCATATTGCAAAATCAGCATATTAAGACAAATCACATCCATCTCCCAGTTGTAAAATTAAGAACAATGGAGCAAAATTGATATAAACACGCAAGCACCACCTTTTTGGGGGGAAAAAAATTGCATGACAGATAATTAAGTAATGTACTTTACATACGTTTTGATAGGCCCAACTCACTGCCATTTTGTGAATTTTCCTTTTCTATTCAACTTTTGACTGTAGACATCAAAATAATAATTTAAGCACACATCAAGCCATTCATCCTTACTATATTTGCAAACTCATAATCGTACTTTCTTCTCTAATATTCTTAGTAATATCGAGGAATTTAGACTTCCAATCATATGTAGTTACACTTGCACCAAAAGATTTGCTACAAATGAATGATTTTTCCGCATAACAAAATTCATAGTACATGCCCTTCACTGAACAAAAATTCAAATAAATATACCTATATAATAAATATATATGTATAAGGAGAAAGAGAAAGAGACAGAGAGAAAGTACGAACTGTTGACAATCTCAGCAGCGCTTTTGTATTTGGTGACAACTTCAGGAGAGGTGAGATCCAATTCTCTCTCTTCCCTTTCATCGTCCGACATTTTCTTCTCTTACTAAACCCTAAAATCGAATCAAAACAACAAGAATATCCTTTCAATGATCAATTACGAGCCCAAAAAAAAAATATATATATATATATATATACGAGATTAAGTAATGAAGAGAGAAAATTTTAACTCACTAAATAGAAATCGACGGCGGTGGCAAAGTATGCGGTATGTTTACGATAGTGAGAGTGGGTGGAGGCCTAGGGTTTAAACTGAAGTGTACGGTTTCGGTGGGAACAAAGGCTGTTTAGGACATATGGCTACGTGTGAGAGAAATAGGGTTCTGGCTAGTGGTCAAATGTGTGCTTATATAGAAGGGATTAGTGTGCATATTTTTCTTTTAGTTTTATGTGTATAAAAAATACAGAGAAAAATATTATAACAAAAAAAAAAAGAAATGAATTTTGAAAATTACTAGGTATTGCATATTTATTTTTTATTGAAAATTAAAAAGCAAGAAATTAATAAATGTGTCCATGTGTATATTTATATACTTTTAAATGTGTATAAAACGTATACATATTAAAAACATTAATGAGTGTATGTATGTGCAAGTCTCACATATATATATATATATATATATATATATGTGTTTGTATGTGAGTATGTATGTGTATGTATAGATAGGCTTATGTATATACATTACGATATGTGTATCTACTAGTTTATGAGTACCTTTATATGGATGTGTATTTGTATGTAAATATGTAGGTATGTGTGTATGCATGTATACACTATATACTTATATATGTACGTATACATAATATGTATATGTATATATATTATATTTATATAATATTAAAATATATATATACACATACATATATGTATATATGTATATATAAATATTTAAAAATATTATAATATATATATACATATACATATATTATGTGTATACATCATACATATACGTATACTCTATATGTATATATAGAGTGAGAGTGGGTGGAGGTCTAGGGCTTAAGCCAAAGTGTACGGTTTTGGTGGGAACAAAGGCAGTTTAGCAAGATATATGGCTCTGTGTGAGAGAAATAAGGTTCTGGCTAGTGGTGAAATGTGTGCTCATATGGAAGGGATTAGTGTGTATGTTTTACTTTTACTTTTATGAGTTTATAAATGTTCACCTTTAATGTCATTTATTTGTATACATTTCAATAAAATAAATCTCCATTCCTAGTTATTAAGGGTGAGCGGATAATTTATAATGGTAAATGCGTATCTTACGTATTTGTGTGTCATGTTCATGCTTTTTACGTGATAAGTCCAACGTGTTTATATGGGTATGTCCTTTTTCCTTTTTTGTGCTATTTATTTATTTGCATGCATGTCTTTAAATAAGTCTAGATGATGCATATGGAATATTAATTTTTTTTAACATTTTTTCATATTTATGGTAGATTTACGAGTATTGTTACATAATTATATGTATAAAAACTATAGAGAATAATATTATGATAAAAAAAAAACAAAATGAATTTTGAAAATTATTACATGTTGCATATTTATTTTTTATTGAAAATTAAAAAGCAAAAAATTAATAAATGTGTGTGTGCATATTTATATATGTTTAAATGTGTGTGCCTGTTTATATACATTTAGATATGCGTATACTCTATAAATGTATGCATATTTAGTGACTATATATGTGTGTGTGTTTGTACGTTAGTGTGTATAGGTAGGCTCATGTATGTACATTACAATATGTATATCTATTAGGTTATGAGTACATTTATATAGATGTGTACTTGTATGTAAGTGTATGCATATACACTATATACTTATACATGTATGTGTACATATACATATATGTATACTATATTAACATAATATTAATATATATATATATACATACATATATGTATATATGTACATATAAATATTGGAAAATATTAAATATATTTACATAATATCAAAATATTTACACAAGATTAAAAAATAAGTGTACATATATATGCATATGTAAATATGCATATATTTACATATACATATATATGTACATATGTATATATATTATATATATATAATATACTACGTAAATATTTACATATTAAATAAAAAAAAATATGCATATGTGTATTAACGTATATGTACATATAGACATTTATGGTACAATAAATGGTATAAGTCCTATATATATATATATATATATATATATACCTATATATGCAAAAGTGGGTTAGGTATTTACATATGTGTATGTGTATGACTAATTGCGTTTATGTATGTATTAGGTACCCAAAGTATAGACATATATGTTTTAGGTACCCAACAGATATATACATATGTGTATACAATATGATAAATAGTATATATGGATAATAATTATTAATTCATGTTTTGGACTTCTTTTTTTGTATAATTTTTTGTAATATTATTAGATCAGCTACATTAAATATTTCCCTCTTGATTTTTATTCCATATAACTGCACATTTAATTGTTCTTGCACAATTGCCATACAAATCCCCCCTTAAAAATTTCAATGCAAAGTGAATAAGCAAATTGTTCAACGTAACTTACTTAATTGTCTAACCATTATGTTGAGGCATAAATTTTATTAATAATTTTCACTAAAACTAAATTGCACATGTATTTAACTAATTTTAAAATCTCCATTAAAATTTAGTTTAAGTTTCCAATTTCATCATAATAAACAACTAAAACATAAATTCATACTATTAAAATAATATAGTAAATATTTTTCAATTAAAAACGCCAACACATTATTCAAAATAACTAGTTAAATTAATTAAATATCTCATCTAACACAAACAAACACTTAAAAAATCTATCAATATTAAATTAAAAAAATATATTGATTACTTACCCCAAAAAAATTATTAATTTAAATATTTTATCCAACAAAAATAACTATTTAAATAATTTATTAACATTAATTCAAAATAAATACTAAGCTCGCATGCTCACTCATGTGTCTACGTGCTCGTAATTAGATTGTCCAATTTTGAATTTTAAAATAAACCGTTAGATTCAAGCTTGATGCGAATCGTTGAAGTTTCAATTTCAAAATTTCGACAACCTTATCTTTAGGTTTATTTGCACTTGTTAAACTGATTTTTAACATGAATTAGGATAAAAATCAATGGCTTTATCTTGATCTTAATGTGATAATTTTGTTTTGCAACCTTCGGATCAAAGTTTAACATTAATCACAATTTAAAGTTCAAGCTCCATGATTTTGAATGAGCTTATCCATGGAGTTTTCGAGCTTTGTCTCTTTCCCTAGCTTTCGTCTATAAATAGACGACCTTAGTAAAACCGAGCACAACCAATAACATTGTAAAACCCATTCAAATCATTAACTTCCATCTTCAACTGCGACTAGTAATCATCCCAACTACCATTGGAAATTTATCTTTTACTTCCTACAACCATAGAATAGCCAACACAATACACACGACAACACACACAACCAACACAACAACATATAAAGTATACACAATTTCCACTTGAGCATATCGAAATCAAAGTTTCCAACTTTGTCAAACCCATTGTCACCACTTTCACTATTGACCACTATAAGTACGTCTCCTCACCACCACTTCTAAACCTAGCTGTCATCTTAGTCCAACTCCCTACCATCTTGCGACCTTAGAACCATCCACATAACTAACCAAACCACCACCAATCAACATTTTTAATTCTTACCCAACGCCTATAACTTCAACACTAGCCACTTGCACTTACCCATTCACTGTCCCCTTTAGCCATCCCCCATTGCTTGAAACCATTAAGCAATTACTCCAAAATGATCATTAAACCCACTTAATACCTTAGCTACTAGCTAGTCCCATTTGAAACATACACCCCCACCCCCACCTCATGTTTTGTTGCATTGTTGCTATTTCCAAGAGATTGAGTAAGCTTAGGGAAATTGGTCTAGTGCTTTTTCATAGGTTAAAGATAGCTACAATGGAACAAGGATACTCTGTTACAATTGTTCACATTGTGATCTAATTTTTGCTACCCTACCCTATTTGAAAGTGTATTTGTATCCATGCACAAGTTAGTATCTTGTCTTTATTCATTTCCTTTTCTTTATTTCTTTTCTTTCTTTTAAAAATATAAAATAAATAATAAACTCAATAAATAAAAATTGCATTTCTATCTTTAAAAAAAATCGAATTTCTTTCATGCCTTCTTTGAAAAATAATAATGATAAATGTAAACACCTCATTTTTTCCCCTAATCATTAATAATGTTCAATTTACAAATTTTTTTAAATTTTTTCATTTTTTTTAGTTTTAGGAAAAATAAAAGAAAAAAAATAAATAGGAAAAATATCCCAATTTTGAAAAATAATATTAGAAATAATAATAAAAAGAGTTAAATAATTTTTATAAATTTTTAGAATTCCAAAATAATATAAAATAAATAAATAACGGCATGCTTATATATAATATTTGTGTAAAATAAAACCAAGAATTGTGCTAACCTAGCTGGTCCAGACCATGGCCTTGTGTGCGCATGCCTGGAGGGGGAGGGACTTGGTAGCGGGTTTGAATTGTGGGGGAGGCATTTTCGCGTTTTGCAATTTTTTGCATTTACTTAGGACACGTGTCAACACCTAATTGGATGGAGGGAGCGTATGCGCTAAGCGCGTGATAGTCTTTAACCTCCTTTCGAAATACTCGCCGACCACGGAAAATCAGAATTCAACCATTTTGATGCGTTTTTTTTTTTTTTGCACAAATCCACTAAATCTTTAACTAAAATGAGATAAACATAATCCAATTAATATAAAATCGTAACAAAATCAAAGTTTGCACAAATCAAAGCAAATCGGAGATGGGTTTTTCAACCAAGATACGATTCGTCCTAATTGAAGGAAATTTAAGCTTATCCAGCTCGATTTATGATGCTTATAAATAGAGCTCAATGTGAGGAAGCCAAAGCACACATTAAAAGAGAGAAAAAGAGAGAAAACACAAGGTTTCGAGAGCCACTGGAGTTCCTGTCACGCTCTGAAAGGGGGCCTAAAAGCCTCTACTAAAATTATCATGGCACGTGTGCACCCGTTACATGATAATTGTCTTACGAGTTAGAAATCGTAAGACTCTAAGTAAATAATTACATCTACAACAAGTTATAGTATATATGATTAGATAATAAAATATCGATATAGAATCTGAATCCCACGGTCAACCATGATCGCAAAGAATCGGTATCCCCTACCAATCAGTAAAATAGGATAATTCCTAGGTTCTTAACTTCAAATTCTATTTACATGGGGGTCCTAACATTTCATCTAAGTAAATCTATTATTCACAAATCTTACTTTGTTGTTTTGGTCTTCCAAAACTCTCAACACTTCACATCCTATCATATCTCGCATTTTCGTATCGCTACTTGCAAAAAGTCTGTGAGGGGGCGAGCACACTATGGCTCAGTGAATGGGATGGTAACACTTTTAATGCTACGTACACACAAACAATACTCAAATCAAAATATTAAACATATGTTATATACATACACAAGCAAATTCAAATTAAAATATTAAACATATGCTATGCATGAACAACCATATGAATGCAACATCTCATGTGGTCTTCCAGTAACCGACGTGAAGTCTAGGGTTTATGCCCCCTCTTGACCTTGGGTTAGGGATTCTGAAGCCACCATTAGTGCCCAGGTCATTACTCGGTTTATTTATCTTATCACTTTATTAATTATAATATTTTCTTAACTAAATAGTGAACACTCCCATGCCTCTTTGCACCAAAAGGAGCTAAACCCTTAAGGATAGGCTAGACTCGGAACCGTTAAGGCGTGATAATCCTCTAATCACTTAGTTCACATTTGGTGGAACAACGATTCTCTTGATCACTTCCGATGTATCCTGTGATAGTGATGACCTTCAATCTCATGCAATGTCTCGTGAAAATGCATGTCAAGTTTTAATATCATCCAATTTGTACTTTAATTGATTTATTTAAAGTGATCAAACAACATATTAAATCAAATCAATTCTCAATCATACTATAGAGGTAAACATCAAACATTCCATTTCACTCATCACAAGCAAGGATTATGCATTTCTTGTTACACAACATCGACACTGAACCCAAATCCCGTTGACATAGACCTATCCAGTTTTATGGATTAAATTATTTCGACACCTCTCTATGCCATTTCTTTTAAATGTCAAACCACTTGAGTTGACTTACAATCATCATATTTGGCACCTCTGCGCCCTTTCTCTCAAATGCCGAACCACTCGGGTTAGCTTACAATCATTTCTGACATCTCTATGTCATTTATCTTACATGTCAAACCAACCACTCGGGGTTGATTTACAATAATCATTTTTGACACCTCTATGTCATCGCACTTCTCAAGTGCTTTATCACTTTCACTTCCGAAAGCCAACAAGGTCATCTCGTTTTCTCTTTTGATGTCCTCAAGACATTTGTATATGATTTCTAATTAAGGACAGTTTACTAAGCACTTTCCCTTACGAACTTAAGAGAGTAAAAAAATAGGATCGTTATGTTGTAAAAACTGAGCTTGCACTCATGATTTATATGATTGAGCTCATGAGTGTATTTTGTAAATATAATATGAAAATAAAGTTGGTTAAGTATATATATACACATTCAGGAACCAACTCTGACATGTATACATAATGATACCTATACACCCTATTCCAAATAAGCATACCTATTCGGTAGCTATAGAAGGAAAAGCTAAGTTTCTATATTTTGGTTTGATTTGAAAGAAAACAATTTGTAAAACATGGGTTAGGCTTATGATTATAGCATTAGTGATATGACGCTAAGTGCTATCATTAAGGTAATGACACATATACCTTCAGACCATTCATTCCTCTACACTCTTCATGATTTCTTACCTAACTCATTATTCCCTACTGCATAACTCAACTCAACAACAATCATATCAAATAGCAACACAACAAACAGCAAAT